>CM075353.1:15010000-16260000 GCA_037693485.1 Kitagawia praeruptora
TACAGAGTTTATCATTAGTAGATCCAAAAATGATGTCATCCACATATATCTGAACTAAAAGCAAGTCACTACCAGATTGAAAGTAAAACAGAGTTTTGTCAATAGTACCTCTGTGAAACCCACTTTCTAGTAAAAATTTGGCAAGGGTTTCATACCATGCCCTTGGTGCATGCTTAAGTCCATAGAGTGCCTTGTCTAACCTGTAGACATGGTCTGGATATTTTGGATCTACAAAACCTGGTGGTTGTTCCACAAACACTTCTTCTTCAAGTTTTCCATTCAAAAATGCACTTTTTACATCCATCTGAAACACTTTGAATTTCATGTGAGAGGCATATGCAAGAAAGATTCTGATTGCCTCCAATCTAGCAACTGGAGCAAATGTTTCATCATAGTCTATCCCTTCCTGTTGTGAATAGCCTTTTGCAACCAGTCTTGCTTTGTTCATTGTGATAACACCCTCACTGTCAGTTTTATTTCTGAAAACCCATTTAGTACCAACAATGGATCTGTTCTTAGGCCTTGGTACAAGTGTCCACACTTCATTTCTTTCAAATTCATTTAGCTCTTCTTGCATTGCTGTTATCCAGTCAGCATCTTTAAGAGTTTCTTCTACTTTCTTTGGCTCAGATTGTGACAAGAATGCATGAAACAGACATTCATTTGTTGTTGCACTTCTTGTCCTTACTTTTGCATCTGGATCACCAATAATCAAATCAGGTGTGTGTGACTTAGTCCATTTTCTTGCAGAAGGCAGATTGCTTCTGTCATCATGTGATCCTCCCCCTTGATCCATGCTCTCCTGATTTTCTTGGTGCCTCTCTTCATTCTCTGATGCTCCCCCTGAATGTGACTGCTCAGAATTATCAACAGAGTTTGAATCAACAGAGTTTGATTCAGAATTATCAACTGAGTCACTTTCAGTGTTTGAATTATCACTTTGATGTGATTCTTCATGCTCCCCCTCAACTGGTTCTTCCCTTGTTTCTGATTGAAGAGTTTCTTCAGTATTCACCAATAGAGGTTCAGAGTTTAGATCAACAGAGTTTGTCAGATCAGTCTGATCAGAGTTTACTTTTTCAGAGAATAAATCTTCATTTTCAAAGTGCAGTTGATCATGTTCATTGACATCTTCAAGTCCAGTTATTTTCTTGTCATCAAATGACACATGTATTGATTCCATGATCACTCTAGTTCTCAGATTATAAACTCTGAATGCCTTAGTTGACAGTGGATAGCCAACAAAAATTCCTTCATCTGCCTTTAGGTCAAATTTGGTCAACTGTTCAGGATGAGTCTTCAACACAAAGCACTTGGATCCAAAAATATGAAAATATTTTAGATTTGGCTTCTTCTTTTTCACCATTTCATATGGTGTTTTACCATGCTTATTGATCAGTGTTGCATTTTGAGTAAAACAAGCAGTTTGAACTGCTTCTGCCCAGAAGTATGTTGGCAATTTTGCTTCATCTAGCATGGTTCTGGCAGCTTCTATCAAGGTTCTATTCTTCCTCTCCACTACACCATTTTGTTGTGGAGTGCCAGGTGCAGAAAACTCTTGTTTGATTCCTTTACTCTTGCAAAATTCTTCCATTGATGAATTCCTGAATTCAGTTCCATTGTCACTTCTGATTATCTTCACTTGATTCTCTGACCCTTTGTCCAGTTGGATTATATGTTCTGTCAGTGTTAATGCAGTTTCATCCTTCTTTGCAAGAAAATATACCCATGTGTATCTGGTATATTCATCAACAATGACTAGAGCATATTTCTTCTTTCCAAGAGACATCACATTCACTGGTCCAAAAAGATCAACATGTAGGAGATGATAAGGATCAACAATTGAAGACTCAGATTTGCTTTTGAAGGAGGCTTTTCTCTGTTTGGCCTTTTGACAAGAATCACACAGGCCTTCTACATTCAACAAAGACCTTGGTAGACCTCTTACAAGATCATTCTTGATTAGCTCATTGATGTTGTTCAAGTTTAAATGAGAGAGTTTCTTGTGCCATTTCCAACTCTCTTCACTGGACATTCTTGTAGACAGACACACTGCTTTGCCATCAGTGTTTGTTGACAATTTAATTTCATAGATGTTATTGTGTCTGTTTCCAACTAGAGCAACTTTCCCTGTAGATTTACTGATCACTTGACAATATTCAGGCTGAAAATCCACATGATATCCTCTGTCACAGATTTGACTCACAGATAGCAGATCATGCTTGAGTCCTGGAACCAGAGCTACATTTGTGATGATGACATTTCCAAGATTAATGTTGCCATATCCCAGAGTATGTCCTATGTTGCCATCTCCATAGGAAACTTTTGGGCCAGCCTTCTCCTCATACTCTGATAGCAGGGCTTTATTTCCAGTCATGTGTCCTGAACATCCACTGTCCACGACTAGGGTACTCACCCTGGTGCCCTGCAATCACAAACAATCACTGATTGTTAGTTTTAAGGATCCAGACTTGCTTGGATCCTTTGGCTTTCTTAATTCTGTTAGCTTTTGCAGCGGAATTCACATTATCAGAGTTTAAGCTAACTTTTTCAGAGTTTACATTTGCAGAGTTTACTTTAACCCATTTCAAATTTGGTTTGGGTTCATAGTAATTGTAGTAAATAGCATGATAATCTCTGCAAGTGTAAATAGAATGCCATGTACTTCCACAGTGTTTGCATAAAGTCTGTGGTCTAGTTCTCACATAATCACTCTTTACTACAGTTTTAGAGGGCAAAGAATTAATGTTCTTATTCTTACTGCAGAAACTAGCAAGATGATTAGTGCTACCACAATTAAAGCATGTTTTTCTAGGAGCTAATGAAGCAAGCATTGGCTTAATTCCTGATGTTATGCCTACCTTTCCATTTTTGTTTTTCCTAGGCATTTTCTGTTTGTTGACAGATTTTATCTCCTTAAGCTTATGCTTGAGTTGTTTATCTGTCATTAAACCAATGTTAGCCTCTTTAACAAAAGTCTTAGCATATGACTCTTTAACCGCCTTTTTCTGTGCTTCAGTCTTAGGTCCACCTGTTCCCATGACATTACCTTCAGATGAACGATGTGGTCTAACTTTTACCAAATTTTCAAATCTAAGTTCATCTCCTTCAGAGTAACCTAGACCTACTGTATCTGACTGAAACACTTCTTGAGTGTCTTTACCAGAGTGTGTCCAAGTTTTAATGATGTGTTTAGTATCCTCCAATTCAGATTCTAGTTGCTTATACTTACCTAGCAACTCCTGTTCAATAAACACTGCATCATCTCTCTCTTTCTGAATTTTATTCATGTTCTCTAGCTATTCCTCAACAAGTTTATTTCTATCTTTGAGTTGAGAGCACTCATTTTTTATCCTCTCATTTTCTAAAGTCTGATCCCTATAACTGATATGCAATGCTTTAAGATAAATTCTCAATTCAGTTATATTATCAGTATTATAAGCATAGGTAGTTGGGGGTACCTTGAGATCATCATTTTCATTTTGAGTAGTAGCCATGAGTGCATAGTTGACTTCTTCATCTGAATCTGAAGTGTCTGCCCAATCTCTGCCTTTGGTGTAGAGTGCCTTTTCAGTTTTACCCTTCTTGCACTCAGGAGCATAGTGACCCATCTCCTTACACTTGTAGCATTGAATTTCAGACTTATCTTTCTTACCAGATTTGAAGTCCTTTCCCTCAGATTTCTTGAAATTCTTCTTGTCAGACTTTGAGTAGTCCTTGGAGAATCTCTTTCCCTTCTTGAAGTTCTTGAATCCCATCTTCTTGAAGGTCTTTACCATCAATGTAGCCATTTGCATCATCTCTTCATCATCTTCAGAATCAAATGTTTCATCTGTATTTGAGTCATCATCAGAGTTTGATGACTCACTTTCTGAGTGTATGACTAAAGCTTTTCCTTTTGCCTTTTTCCTTGATGCTTCCTTCTTTGATGGTTTCTCCTCAACCTTAAGAGCAACAGACTTTGACTTTCTACTTGATCTCTTGTTTCTCTGCTCCAATTCCAATTCATGGGTTTTGAGCAGTCCATAAATTTCATCAATCTCTGTTTCACCAAGTTCATAATTATCTCTTATAGTGGTTGTTTTCACATCCCACTTTTCAGGTAGAGAAAGAAGAAACTTGAGATTTGAGTCTTCTAAATCATACTCTTTGTTAACCAATGACAAATCATTGAGCAGTTTACAGAATCTGTCAAATGTTTCTGTCATGGTTTCTTCAGACTTTGCCTCAAAGTGCTCATACTCCTGAGTGAGTATGTTTCTTCTGTTTTTCTTGATTGCAGGAGTTCCTTGACACCTAACCTCAAGTGCATCCCATATTTCCTTTGCAGTTGTGCAATTAATCACTTTATTAGACATAACATTGTCTAATGCACTGTGAAGTAAGTGTCTTACTTTTGCATCCTTTGCAATAGATGAAAGATCCTCAGCAGTTAGATCTTTCTTTTCTTTTGGAATGACCTTTGATTCCTCACCAGCAGCAGCAGATAACTTTGTAGGTTTGTGAGGACCTTCATAAATTCTATCAAGGTATTCTGGATCTGTAGCCTCCAGAAACATGGTCATCTTCACCTTCCAAATTGCATACTCTGATGGTCTAAGTATAGGAACCCTAATTGTTTCATACCTACTAACAGTAGTAGGGGCTTTCTCAGATGGTGGAGGTATCTCTGCCATTGATTACTATTGTGTTTTTGGATCTTTAACTGTAATAGAGTAACAGATTGTCTCTGATACCACTTGTTAGGTCGAATACACAATAAGCAATCAAATACTGTATGAGTAACTTAACAAGAACACACTGTTTAACACTTAAAAACTGTTTGGAATTAACAATTCCTCTCTCAGTGATGTAAATATCACAGAGAGCTGCTTAGGTTACAATCAATGAATAATTCAATGTTCGACTACCCTTCTAGGGTTAACCTAACTGTATTTATAGAACATACAGCTTCGTACAATCAGTAACTGATTCTCCTATAATCAAGCTATACAATTGATATCAATCACGATTGCTCCAGTCTTCCAAGTCAACTCAATCTCTTTGACAGCTTTCCAATCTTCAAAGATATTGCTTCCATATTTATCTTGAATCAATCTTCAAACACTGTTGACTCTTCAGACAATACCGCTACAGAGTTTAACAACCTCTGTTGCGCTTCCAGTCAGTGTTTAACTAAACTCTGACCGCTTCCAGCTAAACTCTGTTTTGTCACTTTAGCTTCCAAACACTGTTCTCATCAATCATTTCTAACAGACATTATTTTGTTTTCAAGCAAGTTTATGTTCTTTATGGATTTGTTCAACTTAAGGTTCATGGGATAGACATGCTACGTACCAGAAGGTCTTATGGAATAGCATACTTTTTATCGGATGTCTCCGAAGGGACTATGGAATAGCATACTTAGAAGCTTAGACCTACGCCACAAGCCTCACCCTCTAGGTCAGGCAACATTGCTCTTATTTATGCTCTAAATATCTTCTTTACTCGCGTTCAATTTCATTCATATATGATCTCATATTTAGCACTTTCACTTGAGCTCCATATTAAAATATAAAAGCACTAACTTTTCCCTTTTGCAGTTTAGTTGGATTTTTGAGAGAGAATATGTAGTGGAAAATGTGATTGTTATAATTTGTAATCATACATTATTTGAAGATAAAAGTGAATAAGTGAGCTTCTTGCGGAGACCTGTGTTTTTGGTAAACAGTATTATCCTTCATTTTTTTAATCTTCTTTATTTCTTTAATGCCCCTTTTTGTCATTACACAGCATTTCGAGCGACCCAATTTAGATTGGAACAAAAAATTCTATTATGATATTGTACTTATTTTCAGTAATGTTGTAGTACTACGATTGCACCTCCAGCCTTTCTCTTCTCCTCCAGCTACATAATTTTAAATATTGAAAACAAAATACAATACAAGAAGAAGTTTGCATTTATAAATATAGATTACAAGCAGAGAGAGATGTTTAGTTACAGATAGACTACATAGCAACAACATAAGTGATAAAAAGAAAGATGTTAGTTACAGATATACTTCATAACAGCAACATAAGTGATAAAAAGAAAGATGGTCCACATGATGATCAAGCTAATGAAGTATTGAAGTAATTAACAAGCCTGAACCACATAAGCAACTTCCATTTTATAGGTATTATTTATCATAACGTGGGTAATCGGTTTATGTATTCCCATTAATTTTATTTTTGGTCACTCCTCTAAATTGATCACAAAAAAATTAACAACCCATCAAAATAAGTAGTTTAAAAATATATTCAAATTCAAATTATTATATTCCCGTTTCAATAAGAACATACTTTTAATATAATAAAGTCAATAAAATAAAAATTCAACAATTTCAGAAAGCGAGAGCCATGGTGAAAGACTTTAATTTGAACATAAACTATAAATCTACTAGAATATTTATCTGATATTTTGGCTTGCTTATTTAATTGTATAATTTACTTATTTTTAATAAAAGAATCTATATTAATAATATATATACACTGTATTTTCATACATGAATTTACTAATACAGTTTAATGGTCACGCTCTGGTGAGAATGAGAACAGTGAGAACACACATATTCGCTACATTTTAAGCTATTTTAAAGGGCCCCGCTAGGGGCATCTTCACAAAAAAAGTCTTATAATTCTACCCTCTATCCATTCATAAAAAAAATTAACAAAAAAAAAAATTAAAATGAGAACAGTGAGAACACACATATTCGCTACATTTCAAGCTATTTTAAAGGGCCCCGATAGGGGCATCTTCACATAAAAGTCTTATAATTCTACCATCTATCCATTCATAAAAAAAATTTAACAAAAAAATTAAAAATTGCTTGAAATGTGGTCTCATTGTTCTCCAACATTTACATATTATATTAACTATGAGGTCTCATAGTTAATATAATATGTTCTTGATATTATATGAGGTTTAATGTTATGGAGCCATTTAATGTTTTGGAGCCATTGTGGGTGAAGGGATTATCATTTCCGCATTTGAATAATGAAGACAATTTATTATTTTTTTCAATTAGAGAACAATATTTGTAAAAGTATTTATTACTTTTATTGAAGATTTTGATGGATTAAATAAATTTTCAACATTGTTAAAATAGAATTGTATGCTACTTTTTTTATATAAATTTTAGCATATCATTATTTATTAAATACTTATATAACGGTATATAAGAGATAATGACCAAAATGCCTCATTTTGGTGGTCAACTACCCAAAATACCCGTTTTCAAAGTCGTGGCCCTCAGTACCCACGGGACACGCCACTGCCAACAGCGTGTCCCAAGTTCATTTTTTTCACAGAATTTTTCCAAGTCGAGCTGCTCTCCCCCACGACTCCGACCGGTGACTCGCGGACCCCCTCCCCGACCATCGTTCCGGCCATCTCCGATCAATATGAGCACACAAAAATGATGCCCACACCTTGCTCATCATGTTAAGCTACCGTGTTGATGTAATCTGACCCCGTAGTTATGTGTTTGATTAAATCGGAAAACCAAATCGGAAATTAGCTTCGATTTGGGGGTTTAAAATCTACGATTGGAATCGATTAATTAATGGCATAGGGTTGTAGCGGACGATGAGGCAATTCGTTTGGTATATAGAACTCAACTGGAAAATGAATGTGCTGGGAGAACGAACGAATTAAAAAAACGGCGAAAAATCGCCCGACGAGTCGCCTTGGGCAAGCTCTGGAGAAGACGATGATGACGTAAGATACGCATCTGGAGAATGCGTATCTTACAATATGCTTCTCCAGAATGCTTATCTTACGTCTACAGTGGCGTTGTATACGCCTTGCCCAGTTGCCTGTCTGAAGTTACGGGTGTCCCAGTAGTGTATCTCAAGATGCTCCGCTCCCAGTGGCGTATCCCGTAGGTATTTAGGGCCATCTTTTTGGATCTGGGTATTTTGATAACCCCTTCCCCCAAAATGGGGTTGAAAGGGCCATCATCATGTATATAATATCTTTCTAAGAATTGATTATTTATATAATTGCATACAATATCTTTTTAAGAAATCCATCAAATTTGTTAAATTTTTGGTATTGTCAGTTTAAATTAAATAAGATGTTTTAAGAAATCAATCATATTTGTTAAATTTTTTGTATTATCATTTTAAATTAAATAAGATGCCGTGTACGAAGTACGGGCAAAATGCTAGTATATGACATAAATGCTTATAAACCATAAGCTACTCATTTTAACATAGCCCAAACATATAATCCATGTCCCATCCATTTTTTTACAATTTCCTTTTTGGGACGTCTCATCCATTCTTTACATTACTAAAAATAGTAACTTTTAACAATAAACTACATTATTACATCCACTATTTCACCCCACTTTTTCAACACTTTATACTATTACACCCACTACCTCACTTATTTTAACAATAAAATCACTATTACACCCACTACTTCACTTATTTTAACAATAAAATCACTATTACATCCATTACTTCATTTATCTTAATTTATCTTAACAATATTTCTTGATCTCCTCCGTGCAAAAAGGCAATATAAAGGGAGTACATAAGTAGTACTCCGTCAGTCCGTCCTTGCAAAATTCCATATTTAAGTACGAAAGTAAAAACCTTTTTACCTTTTTAAGTTTTTAGTAGATTACAACACCCAACCCCTTCTCACAAATCACAAAATATACATACAAACTTTTGTATGTATATTTAATTCTTGGAGCAGCACAAAAGCAGACCTTATAAATTCTTGACCCGAGACAAAGTGGGTCGGATCATAGATCTTCAGATTCTCAAAATTGAATGAAGATCAAGTGGCCAGAGCTTCTCTACATATAAAATCTTGATTGGTTAGTATTTTTTTAATGTTGGTTTTGTGTATCTATTTGTGTATTGTCAATTAGTACTGTTGGGCCTTTGTTCTTGAATCTTGATTGATGTTGGGTTTTTTATGTTTAGAGTAAAGATTGAAACTTTAAGGTTTATTTTGATTAAAGATTGAAACTTAAGGTTTATTTTGATTAAAGATTGAAACTTTAAGGTTTTAGGAAAAAAACCCACTTGAAATTGAAGTGGGGTTTGTCTAATTGTGATGGATAGTAATAAAGATGAAGCTTTAAGGTGCATTGGCATTGCTAAAGAAGCAATTGCTTCCGGAAACAAGAATCGGGCTGTTAAGTTTATTGGGATTGCGAAAAGGTTGAATCAGAGTTTGTCTGTGGATGATCTTTTGTCTGCGTGTGAGAATCTTGATTCGTCCGTGCCTAGGTCATCAAATGGTGAGAATCATGTGGGGAAGGCGAAGGTTGAGTCGGTTAAGGCGAAGGTTGAGGAGTGTAATTATACGGAAGAGAATGTGCAGCTGATTAGGCAGATTAAGAGGAGTAAGGATTATTATTCGATTCTTGGTGTAGAGAAGAGTTGTTCTGTAGATGAGGTCAGGAAGGCGTATAGGAAGTTGTCGTTGAAAGTTCATCCGGATAAGAATAAGGCGCCGGATTCTGAGGAGGCTTTTAAGATAGTTTGTAAGGCGTTTCAGTGTTTGAGTAATGATGAGTCGAGGAGACAGTATGATCAAGTTGGGTTGGTTGAGGGATTTGAGTCGAATCTTCATTATAATGCTAGACGACGGAGGAGGAGAAGTGACATGTTTGAGGAACGGTTTGATCCTGATGATATTTTCAGGTCATTTTTTGGTCAGCATGATGCATATCACACCTCTAATGTTTATAGAACTAGGCGAACAACCCCACAGCCAAGACAAGATCAGGGTGATACTGGACCGAATCTGATGATTCTTCTGCAGCTATTGCCTTTCCTGCTAATCATCGTACTTGCTTATCTTCCATTTTCCGAGCCTAATTATTCTTTGCAGAGAAGCTATTCTCATCAGTTTTCCAAATCGACTGAAAAATATGGAGTGGAATTCTTTGTTAATTCAGCTGAGTTTGATGACAACTTTCCAGTAGGAAGTGTTGAGCGTGCCAACATAGAGAGCAATGTTATCAAGGACTACAAAAATATGCTTGGGCGTTATTGTCATATAGAACTCCAGCGACGACAATGGAGCAGAAATCTGCCAACTCCTCACTGTGACAAGCTGCAAAAGTTTGCAGCTTAGAGGTTAGTTTACATTTTCTCCTTTATCCTTATGTGGCTCGTAGTTCTCTTGTTACTTTGTTTTTTTAAAGGTTTTAGTACTATCATAAGCCTCTGATTCTGCAGTAATATGTTGGTAGTGTTTGAAGTGTTATAGAGTGAGGATGCAACCCATATGCTTTTCATGGTCGGTTTACTCAGCTCCTGATCTAAATGACTGAATTGAGGAAGAAGAATGGGATAAATTAATTCCAATTAATTTCAATATGGATAAGCAAGTATTACGAATGATTTATGTAGTTTTTGGTTCATAGCAAGTCTAGGACCTATATAAATATATTATGCAACCGAAGGTCAGTTCAACATATGTTGTACCAGTTGCTTGATTAATAAAACTTATGTTCTATGTAACTCTTGCATTTTTTTTTGCCCCCCTTCAAACTGGTGTTCTCTTGTGTTTAGATTGAGTGATACATTTTCTTGTAACTTGTATGATGATATAGCATGTTATTTACTTTGTACTTCTGAGATGTCATTACTCCACCCTGTCAGTTTAGTTATGCTCCGCCTCCATTAGTGATATATTAGCTATTCAGTCAGAGCTCGTTTGCCGTGATAAATGTAAAAATAAAAATAAAAATTTGGATAAATTGAGTGAAATAAACTAATTATATGTTAATGTACTAGTGTTTCAAGTTTACAAGTTTCCACTAGAGAGAGAAAATGAGGTGATCGTGAGAGAAGAGGAGGTAGGAGAGGGGGGATATAAAATGTATGTATATATCGTAAATGAAGAGAATAAGAGGTAGGAAGAATAAATTTAAAATAATGTTATTCATAAATGAAATATTATGGAGCAGTAAAATGTTAAAGGAGACCCCGACGTAGCCGCTGTAAATTTTGGTAGCCAGAACTGACTTTGTTGATCACTTTGATGTTTAACCCCATTTGGTAATATAGCTGATATCAATAAAAATGAAAGCATTATATGAATATTGCATTGAATTATATGCATCTGGTTGTGGCACCATTTGCAAGTCTATAAAACGTTTATGACCCATATACTAATCGTTTGATATGGATGGTATCCCATTAAAACATACAAGACCTTTAGTCAGTTTGTTAGATTGGGGTAAGATTAAAATACACTCTCAGGTCTTTTGCCTGATCTTTGATTTATTGATACAAATCGACTCGTAATGTCTTGACATAATTGTGCTTCATTAGATTCCTTATCTGGTCCTCGTCTTAGTGTAGGATATCCGGTCATCCTTCCTCCTCTGGGAGACTAGGACAAGCATGTTAGACACTTCACATGTGAGCAAGTCAAAATGTAATTATTCAACACACATGAGTCTCTGTTTTCCCTGAAATTGTAAAAAAAATCTTTGCAGTTGTAATTGTTAATTTACTGAGGTTACTATTAAGTATTAACAAGGACTTTTTGTTGCTAGAAAATAGTTTGTGGAACGAAGACATCAACTCATCATTCTACAGGTGTACTTATCATTTTATGTTGTGGACTTGTGGGGTGATTCTCTAGTAATGGCCTAAATAAAAATTCATACTAGGTAGTATACCCAAAATATAGTTTGTAGCTTTGATCTTTGCT
This sequence comes from Kitagawia praeruptora, assembly GCA_037693485.1. Taxonomy (NCBI): domain Eukaryota; kingdom Viridiplantae; phylum Streptophyta; class Magnoliopsida; order Apiales; family Apiaceae; genus Kitagawia; species Kitagawia praeruptora. The sequence goes on from CM075353.1 coordinate 15,021,714, forward strand.
TTTTGACCTTTATCTAAATACGCAGAATTTGATTGATCAAAATTACTCTGTACTTGATATGAGGAATAACAATATCACCTTCCTAGACCACCCCAAATATAAAGGATAAAGGTTTAACTTACCCTTGACTTTTCCAGTGTTTTAGCTTGAAAACTAAAATAATCGTCTGTTTTGCAGAATGTTGCCTTCCTTTGATTTGGATATTTACGTTGATTAACTTATACGGAGTAGTATGTTGTTATGTATGCATGTTAACTTATATTTACCTTTGTTTTGTTGAATTAGCTACTGATCCCTTACGCATATTTTGTTGCATTCATGGAATCCAACAGGTTGCGGCTACAATCTCTGCACTTTCTGGTGGTATTATATTCCCTATACAACACGTTGTCTCAGAGTACTTTAAGCTCCATGCTGTGTTATACTAAGAACTGGTAGTAAGAACACTGTACAACTTGCAAAACATCCCCGATAGCATTTGCGTGTTAATTTTTTTTGCTGTACATCTTTGCAGCTCTTAGGCAGTACATTGCAACTTTAGCAAGCTACTTGAGTGATTAAAAATTTCAGTCATTTCAAACAGAGAACCTATTAGCTAGGGATGGGAACGGGTCGGGTTCGGCTCGGGTTTTGCAAAATCCAAATCCAAATCCAAATATTTTCGGGTTTCGGGTTTCGGATCGTATCGGGTTTCGGATCCAAAACTCAATATCCAAATCCAAATCCGTCGGGTTTCGGATCGGATCGGGTTTTTTTCGGGTATTCAAAATTAAAAATAGTGTAAATAAGTTGCTTAACAAAAAAATAAAAAAAATTGTGTAAGTAAGTTAAAAAATACCGCTACATCTATGACAATTTATTTTCTCGATCTTTCCATATCTTACGTCTCAAAGATATGTGTATGTATAATATGTATTTATAATATACATTTATATATATAATATATAAATCAAAATATAGCATATATGGTATGCAAACTAATCGTTGGGAGATGAAGAAAAATGTGGTGAAATTAGATTTAAAAAAAATATCACCGATTGACGGGAAAAATCAAATTAAAAAATGGAGGGGATTAGGTGTGATTCTGTGTGTGAGGGTGTATTTGATTAGTGTGTGGGTGCCCCTGGCGGGGCCATTGATCTTAATACATCTAATGGCTAGGATTAGTACCTTAGTTTTCTTCAAAAAATAAGTTCTCTTTTGAGCACTTGCATATATATATATATATATATATATATATATATATATATATATATATATATATATAAAATAGTGTATGTATAATATGTATTAATAATATACATTTATATATATAATATATAATATATAATATATAAAATATAAAATATAATAAATAAAAGTCGGGTATTTTTCGGGTTTTAGGTTCGGCTCGGGTTTTGATCGGGTTTCGGGTTTCGGATCGGGTTTCGGATCGGGTTTCATGAAATCCATATCCATATCCAAAATCTTTCGGGTTTAAAATTTAAATCCATATCCATATCCAAATCCAAAATATCGGGTTCGGATCGGATAAAAAATCGGATTTCGAATCGGGTATCCGTCGGATCGGATTTTTTTCCCATCCCTACTATTAGCTGTATCTTATCATCATATACTTGAAGATGATTGTTGAGCCTCCTAAACATTTGGCTACATGTCGTTCTTAGTTTTTCATTGGTACTGCTCAATTATTAAATTTAAATCTCTAAAGAGACTTGAACGCGTATCTTTTTTACTGAAGGAAGAGTGTCTTTGATTTAATTTTGAGGCATAACCGCATAAGAGAATCTTACTTCTAAATGTTCGATTAAATTTTCTTATCGTTTTCAACCATATATCTAAGACAAGCATATATACGTTTACTTCTGAAATTTTCTAAATTTATGTAATATACGTTTCTTCAGAAATTGTCAAATGACCTTTAGACTTGAGTAGCAACTGAACCAATGAAATTTCGAAGGCGTTGGTCATAACCCAACTCTATTTCTTTAGTAAAATGACTGGTGTCTAGTTTGTTTAAATGTCTTTTTGGAGAAACTAAAGAACTAGTTTTGTATGGACATTACATTGGTTAAAGTTGATGCCTTTTTCCAAAATTTATATAAATCCAAACACAAAAAAATTTCAACCACATGCAGAGCATGAACCAAGTAGTAACAATTACCGCACTCACATATAAGTCCAAGTTGGTTCAATCAAATATCACACCGACACTCAAACTTGATTTCTTTACGTCCCTCGTAGTGTTCATACGAAAAGTCACTGAGTTTAATGTATATAGTTTTAGTTATAGGAAAAAGAGTTTCTACCTGATACCGTAGAAACTTTTCTACAGTATCGCCTTAAATTAAATCTGGGCTATAGATTAATTTAATTCAATGGCCCCGCTAGGGGCACCACACACAAATCGAATACACTCTCACACACGCAATCCCACCTAATTTCCTCCATTTTTAATTTGATTTTTCCCGTCAATTAGTGAATTTTTTTTTTTGAAATCTGACTTCACTATATTTTTCTCCATCTCTCAACGATCAGTTTGCATATCATATGTGCAGTAAAATCGTGATTTTAAGGGGACACTGTAGAAAAGTTTCCTACAGTGTCAGGTAGAAACTCTTTACTCTTAGTTATAATTTATCACTAAATATATGTCAATAAATCTCGGATGAACGAGAATAAGGATCTGGAATGACAAGAAATAATCTCTAAATACTTGGATTATTTCATCGCGCTCACACCAATAAACCGTTAAATAAAGTATATACTCCTTCCGGTCCATTATATAAGGCATTTGACTTTTCTGCACGTAACTTTAGGTGCTTTGAATACATAGTTAAAATTATTAATTTTTTAAAATTTCTTTTACTAAATAAAAATTAAAATATTATATTTTTATTCAAAAAAAGAAAAATTAAAAAATATTTATTTTAGCTATGTAGTCAAAGCACCTAAAGTTACGTGCAAAAAAGTCAAATGCCTTATATAATGGACCGGAGGGAGTATGATATTTATAGAGTCTCCTTCGAATTTTCGGAGAGCTAGCTAGTTTCTGAATGAGAACAGTACTAAAGTCACTACTTCAGTAGCACAAATACTTGTATGAACTAGTAATTTATTCATTGCTACTTGTCGGAGAGTGACAGAAACTACAAAAGAGATAAATTTAAGAACCTATGAAATCATCGATAATAAATCTACTAATCTAATATAAATTTACACTTGCAGATTGATCTCCTAATACGAAAGTATAATGCTAGCTAGTCCGTATAAATAGTAACACAAAATGCGATAATTTATACAGTAACTCATGATCATTCTTCAGAATCATCATCACCACCAAAAATCGAAATCCGGAAGTACAGCAACAAAAGAACAAGAACAAGAAAAAGAGCAACTCCAACGGGTGATCCACTAGCCCGGTGTATAGATTCGGGTCCTCCAGTAGCAAACGGACTCGACACACACGAACCACTTTTGGATGACAAAAATTGTATAGTAAGTAGTAGAATAATAGGCAGCAGTAAAAGACCTACTGGACTCAAGAGCTCGGGTAAGATCTCTGTTAAGGCCTCGCCTTGCTCGCCAATAATCGAGGGAATTACCACTAGTAATGCTACTACTACGACGAATAAGATACCGTAGGGGGCGGAGCCGCGGCGGTCCTCGACTCGCATGTGGTGGTGGTGGTGGTGGTTAGGGTACATTTTTAGTTGAAGGGGAGTGTTATGGTTTTTGGTTTTGGTGTAGTTTGGAACTTTTGTTTTGGTAGTGTAAGGTGAGATGGATATTGAGTGAATGAGAAGAGATGGTGAGTGGCCCTAGCAGGGTTGTTCTTTGTTTGGAGACGCGCTTTGTTTCATTTATTGGGGATTTGGGGTGGCATTATAATTTTATTATTATTATTAAGGGGAACCATTTTTAATAATTAAAAGAAAAATATATCCTAAATCCTAATCAGTGTCAAATTTCCATTTAAATACTCTCGAGATTGGAGAGTTCGATTTTTGTCGAAACACTTTTAAATATTTAAATAACGAAGACTAAAAATTGTTTGTTTAGTGGGTTTGTAATACGTATATGAGAGTCACCTAAAAAATCAAGTTTAAACATATTATTTCTTTGATGTGAATATAGATTATTGTTGAAATAGAATTTTTCTACATAAATACTACAAGTGTATATGATATTTATCAACATATTTAGGCAATTAAGCCCCCAGTGCTCTGTTATTGAAAATGACCGATTTTTGAAAAATCATTGATAAATCGATCAAAATTTTGAAATTGATTCGGTCAATTTTGCAAAAATTGCCAATAAATCGCTGATTTTTCAATTAAATCACCCGATAAATCGTAAATCGATATCTCAACCGAATAGTTCTGATTTCCGAAATCTGCAATACTATCTCCGATATGCTCACAGGCATTTTAATTAATTGTATAATATATACCTTATAATTCATTGGTTGATGACTAGCAAGTTGGTAAGACAAGATACACAGTTAGGTGTCATAATTATGAAACTTGGATCTGAAGCAAAGTTTTTATATTATTACATACTCCTACCATGGTTGTAAAAATCGGTAATCGGAATAAATCGGTGAGGTACTGATTTAAGATTAATCGGATAATCGGGGATTAATCGGAAGGATTAATCGGAGTATTAATCGGATGTTATAATAATATTTAATATATTATTCTGATTTACAATTAAATATATCATTTTAAATAAATATACAGGATTAATCGGATTTCAAAAATCGAATCGGTTGATTACCTTATAGAGGATTAATCGGGGATTAATCGATTAAATCGGGGATTTTTAGAACCATGACTCCTACATAATATAATGAATAATGATTGAATATTAAATAATGGTGGGAGATTGATCGCATGCATTATTACATTCTACTTCAAATGTATAGGTCTATCTGCACATGCTACCTTCAATCTGCACTCCCTCCAGTATCACCGTCACGGGTCCTTGTGCCTGATAATTAATTGTCAGGGATCATATATCCAACAATCAGTTTTCTGACCGTTGGATTAACGATCCAACGGTCAAGATTAAAAAAAAAAATCGTTCATTCTACACTAATTTTCTGCGGAACACTATTCATCTACGTAAATTTTCCACGAAATGCTTTATCGTTCCGCAAAAATTTTCCACGAAACACTATTCTCGATCCGCAGAACATTTTCGCGGAACAATCTGTTCAAATTTACAACATTAATGGCCAACTGGTGTACGATGTTTTGTGAGAATTTAACTGCATGTTCCCTTTTTAATTTGCAAGTTAAACATGTATTAGGAAAAGGTGAACTGTGTATGTCATATATATGAGCTTTTGTACAGAACTGAATAACTATCTAACACTTGCATATACTTTAAAATCCTAGAATATACATATATTTTAATAATTATAAGATTAATTATTCAAAAAAATTATTTACAATTTTTTTTGCAAATATATGATTATTACAAATTATATCCTTATATATAATAAGTATAAGAGGGATCTTATTCATAATTTTGGTACTATCAAATTAATCTCAACCGTCGAATATAATATTTTTAAAAATAGATGATAAAGATTATATCATATCAAAAAAATTATAATCTAAAGAGGATATAATTAAAAAAATATTTTTAATTATATCTTTTTTGATAATTTAAATAATCAATATTTAACCAATTATTTTACAGAACAAATGCTATTAGAAGTCGTAAGCTACCTAATTTAAGATGCTCTTAGAAGCCATAAGCTACCTAATTTAAGATGCTTGAAGTGGCAGTCTCGTGTAACCTTATCTAGCTGTAACCAAACCAAACATACCCAGTATATCCCGCACAGAATAGGGTCTGGGGAGGATAGGATGTACGCAGACCATGCCTCTATTTTTTACGGTAGGGAAGCTGTTTCCGTGAAGACCCCCAGCTTAGTGCACAACAGAAAAATAGTGTGTGATATTTACAAAGGCTTCATAAATTTTGGTAAAGATCGCAGTCATACCTGAGCCCATGGCTTTGATCACATGGGACTTACCTACGTGAGGGTTGTCCACTCCGTTCTCGAAACACGCTGCTCTAGGATGACTCCTCGCACAGATCCCTGCGCCCATGGCTTTGGACACATGAGATTTACCTACCAGGGGATTGACTACTCCGTTCTGCAAAACGCTCAGGCCTAAGATAGCACCTGGCCAAGCTCCCTGCAACTGCAAAACCAGAAAACAAAAGACAAAAAGCAACAGAACCAAGACAAAAAACAGAAAACATAAAAAACAGAGAAAAGAGAACGAAAAGACGAACTTCTAAGATAAAGCTAACCGAGATAACCTAACTCTGAGGCACTCAACAACAGAACCGCTCCCTAAAAGAGAATCCACCACTCTGATCTGGCGTCTCCAAGCGCACCTATCAGCGGTCATGATCTCATTTAACTTTAAGGCCTTCAGATCCAACCTAAGCTGCTCTTCCCGTGACCTCCTCGGTCTGCCTCTCCTCCTCACCCCGTCAACCGAAAGACTCTCGACCCTCCTCACCGGGGCTTCAGCCAGCCTCCTACGGACGTGGTCGAACCATCTCAACCTCCCTTCCCTAACTTTCGCAGATAAAGGCGCTACCTCAAGCTCGCTCCTAAAAACCACATTCGGGATTCTCTCTAACATCGTGTGCCCAGAAGACCACCGCAACATCCTCATTTCAGCCGCTTCCAACTTGCTCTCGAGGGCCTTCTTCGCCGCCCAACACTCCGAACCATATAACAACGCAGGACGGATTGCCGCTCTATAGAATTTCCCTTTCAGCTTTAACGGGACTTTCTTGTCGCACATCACTCCTGACGCTGCCCTCCACCTTAGCCATCCAGCCTTGATACGATGCATGACATCGGCTTCAATCTCACCGTCCTTCTGGATGATCGAACCCAAATACTTGAACTTATCCGTATGAGGGACGATCTGATCTTCAATCCTAACCTCCACCCCTTCCTCGTTGTCCTCACCACTGAAGTTACACCAGAGATACTCGGTTTTTGACCGGCTCACACGCAAGCCTTGGGGCTCCAAAGTCGATCTCCATAACTCCAACCTCTCGTTCACCTCCCCCCTCGACTCCGCCACTAACACGATATCATCAGCGAAGAGCATGCACCAAGGGACGACATCTTGAATCCCTCGTGACATGACATCTAGGATAAGAGCGAAAAGAAGAGGACTGAGGGCCGACCCCTGGTGTAGCCCGATCTCAACAGGGAAAAAACGGGAGTCACTAACTGGAGTCCGGACATAGGAAGTAGCTTGGGAGTACATATCTTGAATCGCCCTAACGTACGGCGACGACACTCTCCTCTCCTCAAGGCTCTTCCATATAGGTTCACGAGGGATACTATCATAAGCCTTCTCAAGATCAATGAACACTATATGAAGGTCTTTGCGACGTTCCCTGAACTTCTCCATAAGGCGTCTGACGAGATGAATGGCCTCGGTAGTCGATCTCCCAGGCATAAACCCAAATTGATTCTCTGAGATTTCAACTCCTCTTCTAATCCGACCTTCAAGCACTCTTTCCCAAAGTTTCATAGTATGACTGAGTAATTTAATACCCCGATAGTTACTACAACTCTGAGCATCGCCTTTGTTCTTGAAAAAAGGGACCACAATACTACGCCTCCATTCATCTGGCATCTTATCACCCAGGAGGAGAACATTGAACAGATCTGCTAGCCATTTTACGCCAACCTCACCAAGACAAAGCCATACCTCGATTGGGATATGATCCGAACCCACCGCTTTCCCTCTCGCCATCTTTCGAAGGCACTACTACAAAAAAGCCTAAAGAGACCACCTAAAAACCATCTTAGAGACCACCTCAAGAGGGGGTCTCTAGGTCAATGGTCTCTTAGGATAAGAGACCTCTTCTTTGAGGGGGTTTCTTAAATAGAAATAAGAGACCAGCTATTTAAGAAAAGTGGTCTCTTAGGTAGAAGGAAAAGAAACCACTTATTTAGATTAGATGGTCTCTCTGGTTCTAGTAAAGAAACCACATATGCCAATAAGTGGTCTGTTTGATTTCACTAAAAAAATCAGTTGTCTCTAAAAGGTGGTCTCTTTGCTCTGAATAGGATTAAATTTCTCAAATTAATAATTTTTTTATATTATTAATTGTCATTGAGATTATTATTATTAATTATTATAATAACATTCTTATATTTACAGAATATTATGAAATAATATTTACAGAATATTATGAAATTATAACATCAATCAAACAATCAATACAGTCGAAATTTATAACAAAAGAAGATATCTTTGTACTGGACTAATCTTGAGTTTTGATATTTAACAGGTTCAAAGATATGCTGAGGATAGAACAATACTCATAACAACATACGAAGGTACACACAACCATCCACTTCCTCCAGCAGCCATGGCAATGGAAGCAGAAGCAAAAAATTCCTGAAATGCCCATAAGAAATAAATTCTTCGGCGTCTGCATTCAAAAACCTCATCATTGCGACATCATTATCTTCATTTGCTGGGAGTCCTGCATTTTGTTCAATGATGCTAATATTTCACTTTTTTGTAAAGTGCCAGACTTGCTCAAACAAAGACTGGTATACGCTCGTAGTATGGTTGGTTCCTTCTGTTCCATCAAGGACAAAAATTGTTTCCAGCCAAATGATTTTGAAAACAAATGGCTCCGGGTTCGACGCATGAGGTCAAGAGCATATCTTCGAGGCAATTTTCTCTTTCTCATTGCAATTTCAAGATCTTCCAAATTGACTTTGCCATCGCCATCCCTATCTAATTCATCAAAGAACCTCCTTCCTGTCAGATAAAATTTTAATACAGGATTAAAAATAAAAGTGATTTAAAATTAATATCAAAAGTCCCTTTGCATATAATCATTCACTATAAGAATATTATGTTACTCTGCTCTTTCCCCTTCTCTTGCTCTCTCGTATATCCATCCACAACCAAGTCACCTGATTATTAAATTTAGACGGAGAACTTTTGGCTGTGATTTCTTCATTGTCACAATGTTGCACTGTAGCTCTTCCATGCACCGTTTCTCTTCATGCTTTAGATGTCTGCAGAGAATAGCAACATAAGCAACTCTTATACATAAAATATATTGAAATTTATCATTCAACTGAAAGTACAAAAACGTTACTTGTCCAGTACAACCCAACTAGCCTGAATTCTCTTTGCTTCCGCAGCTATTGACCCGCATGGAGATACAGAAAGAAGTTTTATTTTCACATTTATCTGCAACATAATAAACAAAAGAATGACACACGGTTAACACAAGATACAATACCAAATGAGACATATCAAGAGGCGCACACACACGCACCTTATTAGGATCATAAACATCATGGAGTTGTAAAATCATCTGAGAGCAAGAATCGGTGATATCAATTTTTTGTTCTGAACTTGTTCCTAAGTTAGATCTTCGGTGGCCACTAGCACAATCCCCCGCAAATCTTGGGAAACCCCATTTTCTTCCTGTATAAAAAGGAAAACTCTCAGTACTTGTCTGCTAGCATAAATCTTCAGGATTAATAATAACTACCAATTAGTAATGTAGTTGCTAAATATTGAATATTATAGCATGAACCTGATACCACAGGAGGCCTAGCTGAATCAAAATGGGAAGGCAACTACTGTATATCCGGTGTCTTACAAAAAAACTTGGTATGTAAATGATGGAATTAAAAAAATTGGTACATATATATCAGCCAAATCGAATATTACACTGCCTTTTCCCCTTACATATAATGCTGCATATACTAAGAAATAAAGGGTTTAAACTGTGCAACTATGTTATAACTACAGTAGATTAGTTGAAAAAAATCTGTAAACTACAATCAGCAAAATTATTATGATTTACTGAACAAGAATAATGTCAAGAAATGCACAAGGTACACTAACACAAGGTATAAAGAACCTGAAACCCTACAAGTAGGGTACAGGGAAAAAGAACCGAAATTTCTAACATGAGCGCAACTAATAATATGAGTTGTATAATAACAATCTGACGAAAGTAATGCACAAACAACATAAATGCTAATTCTTGAGATTAAGAAGAAAATGCTTTGAATGAATTCTTCAGAAAACTAAATTAAGTCAGTTGGACTAGATAAAATTGTAACAAAACAATAAAATACATCACTCAAACCACAAGTGTAAACAATGTAATTGAAACAAGGCTAAAAACACACCTGAACTTTGTGAAGGGACAACCGCAAGCAGTGTGATGTAATCCCCAGGTTGAACAACATGAGTCAGAGCCCAAACAAGGGCTGTTTTTGGTACTTCATTCGATGCCTTGACGGCCACTACAACCTTCGCTGAAGCATTGGAGCACTTTTCTTGCCTTCCCAGCTTCAATTCCGAAGTCATTATCCAGAAAATAGTGACAGTAAAAATGCTTCCAAATGTTTATCAATTCCGAAGTCATTATCCATCCACAACCAATGACACTTAAACCCTTTCTCATCTCGAGACTGTTGACGACACATTTGACAATACCAACACAGTTTTTGAAGCCCTTTGTCTTTTTTTCTATCATAAATTTCCCCGGGACCAGTTTTACCCATCAGAACCAGACAAAAATACCAAATGCCCTAGCAATTATACCAACAATCAAATATACATTAGATACCAAACAATCGAAAAATGCAACAATTATACCAAAATGAATCGAAAACCTAATCAAAGCAACTTATACACAATTGAACCGAAAACCTGACAATCAAAAAAAACAATAATTACACAAAATTGTAACGAAACCTAACAACCGAAGCAACAGTCACACAAAATCAATTACCCCTGTTCAAAGTTTTTTATTTTCTACAGAGAAATTGGTGGGTGTGGTTTTGGAGAGAGAGGGACATGGAGAATGGGAGAGAGAGATGTGAGGGTTTTAAAAGTGGAGGCGGCGAGAGAAGTGGGGGTCGTTGTATAAGAGAAGAAAGGCCGGATGGAAAAGATGAGATGGTGTCTAATACCAATGAAAATAAATAATATTAAAAAATGATAAGAAACCACCTTTTTAATTAAAGATGTCTCTTTTCATGTATTATAAGAGATCTCTTTTTTAAAAAGTGAGGTTTCTTTTATTAAATAACCACTTATTTAAATAAGAAGGCCTCTTTACTTATATTATAAGAGACCATTTTTTGAAAAAATGTGGTTTCTTTTCTTAAGTAATCAATTTTTTGAATAAGGTGGCCTCTTATTAGCGGTTCCTTTGCCTATATTTGTAGTAGTGAGGGCACCCTTGACTTCCTCCTTGCTGATACGCTCGCAGGGGCCGAAGGAACGCACAGACGAAAGAAAGACCTCTTCTTCCACACCGGCACCACTCCTCCTAGCCTCATTGAAAAGATTATGAAAATACGAACTCCACTTCTCGTTAATAGCATCTTCATTCACTAACACTTGGCCTGAATCATCCTTAACAAACTTAACAGAACCCAGGTCGCGTCGCCCTCTCTCCCTAGCTTTAGCTAGTTTAAAAATAGCATTCGCTCCTTCCTTGGTGTCAAGGCGCTTGTACATCCCCTCATAGGCTACACTTTTGGCTTTTGCCACATCCTTTTTTTCCTCTCGACGCGCCACCTTGTACGCTTCCATCTTCATAATCCTCTCCGCCCCTGCGCAACTCGACAAAAGCTCTTTAAAGAGCGCAAGTTTAGCCTTAACTTTCTTTTGAACCTCCTCGTTCCACCACCACGACTCCTTAAGGCCACTGAACTTTCCTGAGGAAACCCCCACCACCTTCTCGCCCACACACCGAGTAGCCTTCGCCAAGTTGGTCCACCTAAAGTTAGCATCTCCACCACGTGCAAAACAGCCTTCGTTGAGCAGAGACTCCCTGAATTCGGCCGCCTTCTCGCCCTTCAAATATTTCCACAGTATTCTTGGTCTAGACTCTCTCGTCTTACGAACAGCTCGACCCCCCATGGATAGATCCATGGCCAACAGACGGTGCTGGGAAGCACACGCCTCACTCCGGAACACCTTGCAATCCACACATGCCCTAACATCACCTTGCAATCCACACCTTGTCTAGCTATGAAAAGAGTAAATATAAGCGTGCTTGTGGAATGATTGGTTGGTGAACAATTTGCTATTTGTATAAAAAAGCTACCTCAACTGTACTAAAAAAAATTGTGTTCCACAAATTACAACCCATCAAACATCGTACACTAATTGATCATTAATGTTGTAAATTTGAACAGACTGTTCCGCGGAAATTTCCGCGGATCGAGAATAGTATTGCGCGGAAAATTTACGCGGATAAATAGCTTTTCGCGAAAAATTAGTGCGGAATGGACAATTTTTTTTTTTAAATCTTGGTTGTTGGATCAACGATCTCCAACGGCTAGAAAACTAATTGTTGGATAAATGGTCCCAGACAATTGATTGTCAGGGACCAGGACCCCACAATCACATCTTAAAACATATGCACATGAAATTTCCATTATTTTTCATTGTACTGAGATAATTTAAGTGTTTAAAATTTATTTGTTACCGTTCGTTCAGTTTTATTCATTTTGAAATTTGTTAAAAACCGATAGTTATTTAAAGGACATATATATTTAAATGTTCAGAAAAACATAATGAATTTTCTTGTCATTCAAAATTGATGTACTCAACTTTTTTTAAAAGAAAAATCAAGAAAGAAAGTTTGGAAAATATTTTTTTCCCTAATCATTCAATTAATATCAATTGGGACTCGGACAAATTTTTTAAAATAAAATTTTTGCGATTTAATTTGAATTTAAACCGTATCTTTTCCTACTTCGTTCCATTAGGTCTATCAATGGATCGGATATCCGATCCGATGCGCACTGATTTAAACGGATATGGATTGGTCTAAAATATATTCGATCCGGAATGTGATTCGATAAGAATGATCCGAATAATAAATAGATCGGATATGGATTTGTGTTGATCCGATCCGCTTATTCACGACCCGATCTATTTAATTATATATATAATATATAACAATATATAATAATAATATATTATAATATATATACATATACTCCCTCTGTCCCGTGGGATGGGAGCGTGGCACGCATTTTAAGGTGCATTTTAAGGATAGTTTCATAACTTATTTTTCAAATTTTCTTTTTTTGTATAAAAATAGGTATGTTAAGTTTTTATAAAAAAAATATAAAAATAAGTTATGAAACTATACTTTATTGGAGCGCAGTGAAAAAAAACTGTATAGAATTTGGTGGGACGGAAGGAGTAGTATATATAATATTTTTTTCAAAATATTTATATTGTAATAAGTTCATTATTAAAAACCTTGAACCTTATATCTAATCTAATATTTCCTTGCTCTTCTATGCATGGTTTCCCCGTTTATCCTCCGAAGTTTAACGTCATTGTACAAGTACTACCCTAGTGTAAGACCTCTTGGTTGCTGGTTGATTTTGGCTTGGCGGTGGCTGGTCCCCAAGGTCGCCAAGACCCGGCATCGATGGTTGGTGTCAAAGTTGTGGTTCGATGTGGGCTTAGTTGATGGCTTGATGGTGGGTTGATATTGTGTTTAGTTGCTGGAGCTAGTTGGTGGCTTGACATTGGCGTTGGGCTGAAGACATGGCTGGCTGGGCAGCCCAAACATGAAGTCCAAAGGCATGGGTCATTTATTGGGCACATGTGGGAAAAATATGATTGTGGGCTTTACAAGTGGCATGGCTGAGACAACAAAAACGTGGGTAAGCTATTGGGTGATATATATATGTGTTATATATATTATTGTGGGTTATTAGAGTTGCTGGTAACTGCCCAGGGGTTTGCACAATTGGTTGGCTGGCTGACAGGTGTCCTTGTAACTGCTATAGATGGGAGTAACTGCTGGTAACTGCCCATGACTTGGTAAAAACGTGGCTGCTGTAGTTTAGTATATATACATGTATTCTATAGCATTGTAATAGGCAGAGAGAGTGCTAAGATATGTGCAAGTGATTCACATATAGTTGTATTCTGAGAGAAAGCCAAGTGAGTGCTTTTGTATGTATTTTGGTGAAGCCAAGTGAGTGCTTCTAGTTGTAGGATTCCTTTGTATTGAGTTGAGCAATAGAAGGTTGGGCGTTTTGCCTGTAAACAAGTGTGTTCATTTACTTTCTATACACTGCACACACTAAGCCATCATTTGTATTTGTGATTCCGCTGCGTGGTGTTAAGGTTGCTGGGTGACAACCTCCGTTTCGGGCTGACTGGTCTTGGTGCGTTCGGGCACAAGGGCAGGCCGCACAGGTTTAAGTTTGGTAAGAAACTCGACCCTGTGACAACTGGTATCAGAGCTGTGCTGCGAGAATGGTGGCTGGTACTTCGACTGCAGAAAGGTTGCTAAGGCTAGAAGAGTTTCTGGGTGTGCCTTTGACAACAGATGAGATTCCGGTAGCGAATCAAGTGCAGGTTCTTAGGGAGGGCCTGGATGAGTTCAAGACGACGGTTCATGATCTTATGAGGGTTATGAAAGAAGGTTATGATGCCAAAATTCAATAGTTGAATGATGAATTGGTGTTGGTTAAACGTGCCGCTGTTGCCGGTTCGATAGGTGGTAGAGAGGGCCACACGAAGTTGAAAATTCCAGAACCCAAGTCTTATGATGGGGCAAGAGTTGCCAAGGATTTGGAGAATTTTCTGTGGGATATGGAGCAATATTTCAAGGCTGCTCATATTGAGGAGGTTGAGCAAGTTTCAATTACAAGTATGTACTTGGTTGGTGATGCTAAACTGTGGTGGCGTACGCGGACGGATGGTGATGCTAGCGCGGACAGGCCAGAGATAACCACGTTTGAGGCGTTAAAGAAGGAATTGAAGGAGCAGTTCTTACCCCTTAATTCTTCTTGGCTTGCTAGAGATAGTCTACGGAACTTGAAGCAAAAAGATTCTGTGAGGGACTATGTGAAAGAATTCAGTTCGTTGTTGCTAGACATTAAGAATATGTCCGATGAGGATAAGTTGTATAATTTCTTGGCTGGGCTAAAACCTTGGGCGCAGGCAGAATTGAGGAGGCAAGCGGTCAAGGACCTGCCTACTGCAATTGCAGCCGCTGATAGTCTGTTGGACTTCAAAAACGCTGGTTCTAGTGATGCTGATAAAGGGAAAGGCAATGGAAGGAACAACAAGGTTGAGGGCAGAGACAAGAAAGTTGACAAGAAAAATGGTGCGGGTGACACCAAGAGTGTTGGGCAGTCCCAAAGTTTGAAAGAGAAGGGATGCTATATCTGTGGAGGACCACATTTGATGAGAGCGTGTCCAATGAGGGAGAAGCTTAATGCAATAACCGTGGACAAAGAGAATGATGTTGAAACTGAGGATGTAGCTGCGAGGGTTAGTCCTATACGTTTGGTGACTTTGAGGACGGGAAAGTCAGTGCCTAGTGATGGACTTATGTATGTGAATGTTCAGGTGAATAGGCATGAGATGTTAGCGATGGTTGATACTGGGGCCACAAATTGTATTGTTGCAGAAAAGTGTGTGGAATTGCTGGGGTTAAAGATGAAGCCTAGTAATTTGAAGTACAAAGCTGCAAATATGGATGCACAACAGATTCGGGGCACTTCAGATGTGAGCTTGAAAGTTGGGGCATGGCAAGGTAAATACTTGTTCAGTGTTATACCTTTAGATGATATTGATTGCATTCTTGGTATGGACTTTTTGAAAGATGCCAATTGCATGATTATGCCGCATGTTGGTGGTATGTTGATGGGAAATGAGGAATGTTGCTTTGTGAAGGCAGCTTCAAGGTCATTGGAAAAGAAGACAGAAAAGTTGAGGTTAAGTGCAACTAGGGTGTTAATTGGCGATGTGATGTGTGATCTTGAGCCTGAAGTGGGAGGCAAGTCAGAAACGCATGGTTGCAGGTTGGAGTCTCCATCTGTTGGGGACGTTGTTAGGAACTGATGGGTAGCAAGGCTAGCAGGCGGCCTAGTGCCTGTACTTGTCGCCAAGTTGGTGTACTTGGGCGACGTTGCTGGGAATAACCGTTTTGGTTTAGATTGTTGGTTCTGCGGGGTGAAGTGGGACTACTGAAGTAGCAAACAAGCTGATGAGGACATCGGGCTCAAATGGTGTGGGTGGGTTTGTAAGACCTCTTGGTTGCTGGTTGATTTTGGCTTGGCGGTGGCTGGTCCCCAAGGTCGCCAAGACCCGGCATCGATGGTTGGTGTCAAAGTTGTGGTTCGATGTGGGCTTAGTTGATGGCTTGATGGTGGGCTGATATTGTGTTTAGTTGCTGGAGCTAGTTGGTGGCTTGACATTGGCGTTGGGCTGAAGACATGGCTGGCTGGGCAGCCCAAACATGAAGTCCAAAGGCATGGGTCATTTATTGGGCACATGTGGGAAAAATATGATTGTGGGCTTTACAAGTGGCATGGATGAGACAACAAAAACGTGGGTAAGCTATTGGGTGATATATATATGTGTTATATATATTATTGTGGGTTATTAGAGTTGCTGGTAACTGCCCAGGGGTTTGCACAATTGGTTGGCTGGCTGACAGGTGTCCTTGTAACTGCTATAGATGGGAGTAACTGCTGGTAACTGCCCATGACTTGGTAAAAACGTGGCTGCTGTAGTTTAGTATATATACATGTATTCTATAGCATTGTAATAGGCAGAGAGAGTGCTAAGATATGTGCAAGTGAGTCACATATAGTTGTATTCTGAGAGAAAGCCAAGTGAGTGCTTTTGTATGTATTTTGGTGAAGCCAAGTGAGTGCTTCTAGTTGTAGGATTCCTTTGTATTGAGTTGAGCAATAGAAGGTTGGGCGTTTTGCCTGTAAACAAGTGTGTTCATTTACTTTCTATACACTGCACACACTAAGCCATCATTTGTATTTGTGATTCCGCTGCGTAGTGTTAAGGTTGCTGGGTGACAACCTCCGTTTCGGGCTGACTGGTCTTGGTGCGTTCGGGCACAAGACAGGCCGCACAGGTTTAAGTTTGGTAAGAAACTCGACCCTGTGACACCTAGCAACGTCAACATGTGAGCTAAACTCTAAAACTTGAAAAAAAGATAAATTTCTTATTTTTGAAGTGCTTAACTTCATATATATTTTTTATCCTATTTGAACTTGAGATTTATATTTTTTATTAAACATTGTATTTGAACAATGAAATTATTAAAGTAGTTTTAAATTTTGGATTTCTACTTAAATATACACACTGAATTCTAGATTGTAACTTCTCAAATTTTATTATTTTTCCTTAAAATGGTGAATAATTTTTACATATTTTTTTAAAATATTTTAAAAAATAAATGGAGTAATGAATATCCGAAATTGATCCATTTATCCATTAAATTAAATAAATTGGATATGGATCTACCTCTAAAATTTCAAAATATGATCTATAAAAAAATAAACAAATATGGATATAAACATAAATAAATTCGATCTGAACCCGACCCGAGTACGTTCCACCACTAATTAGAAGAATCATGTAGTTCAGTAGTTGGCTCTCAATCTTTGTAGTTAATGGTATCAACGCGCGTGATTTTGATAGGGATCATGATTGAATATATGAAGATTTTTATATGAAAAACAAAGTTTAAAATTTCCGGTTTCTTAAGACTCGATTGGTACAGTAGTACTACTTCGCTCAAAATTGTACTATCAAAACTAGTTCCAAGTTCCAACTTCCAACCAGACAAATACATGTTCAATCTGGCTGCTTGTGAACGGATCGGGTTTGGATCGTTTTCGACAAAATTCATATCCATATCCATTTAAATTTGTCGGTTCGGATTCGGATCGGATCATTGTCGGATTATTAATAACCTGATCCATATCCAATCCATTAGAATTTCGGATTATCGGATCGGACCTCCGAATCCATTTAAATTTAAAATAAAAATTAAAAATTAATATAACAAATAGTAAAATAACAAAATAAAATAAAACCAAAAAATCTTTAAAATAGCAAAAAAAATTCCCAAAATATAATATTCAAGATTTAATTATAAATTTGAATTTAAGTATATGTGATTTGTATATATATTATAACTATTAAAATAAATTTAACTAATAAATAAATATGAACAAATAATTTAAAATGTACATATTCATTCGTTTGAATTTAATGAAATAATGATATATACAAAATATGAAAATCTAATGAAATTATAGTGCACGTGAAATATGAAGAAAATACTTGAATGAGAAATAAAATAATAAATCCTAGAGAAGTAGATTAATTTGATTATATATATTTAAATTTATATTATCTTATATATTATATTAAAATTATATATAAATAATTATAAATGGTCGGATCGGGTTTTTATTGGATCGGATAAACTAAAATTCATATCCGATCCATTATACATCGGATCTTTATCGGATCGGATTCTTTTTTATAGAATCCATATCCACTTATTAAGGCTTGGATCGGACCGAATCGGATCGAACATCCGATCTATTGACAAGCCTAGCTGGATGCAACTTGCAAGGACCCCACTACAGTCGCGGAATGATTTTTTTTTTTGGTCCCTTCTGATTATATTAATAGAAAGAAAGCTAAAATAGAAGCTAATTATTAATAGAAAGACTGAACTACACTCAATCCACAGCACATGACAATTATGTAGTTGTCTGGTCCTTGTCATATAGTTTGACAATGCCGCACTGGTTCTTGGCTTTGCTGTTATTATGTTCACTTTAACAAGTGGAATTAACATGCACACTGGCCACTACGGCACTACCAGAGTTATCAGGTACATGTAGCAATTGAATCCGACGCACGTTAATGATTTCTTTTGTAGAAATATGTTAAAAATTAACAAAGATTGAAAGTACGTACCCAGTGCACCGATCTCTCGTATGAGCAAGAATGTTACCAATATCACCAAATTATGTGCAAATCAACAAATTATACAGGTGCAAATCAATAAATAATTACTTGCAACTCCGATACTTCGCACTCTTTTGGGACCCCCTATTGGAGATCTCTTGCGACGTGGAGAAGTACATAGAATAAGTGTAAACAATGAACTGTGTATATCTTAACTAGGGGAGTAAGGCACTCTACAAAAGGCAAACTCAGACATTGCTGAACTAGGTTTGGAAACTGTTGTGTATAAGCAAAAAAACAGCAAGTACCAATACAACACTATCTGTTAACACTCAGATAAATTGTCAGCCAAAAATTGTTATAAAGGAGGGAATTTAAAGAATATTTCATTAGCTGCATTATCAGTCATTTATCAGAGAATTTGAGCTCTCTAAATCAACTGACCCCATCCCTGTATCTTCTTCTTCTTCACTGTCTTCATCACCGCTAACCTCCTCATTCTGGAGACTTAGCTTAGCCAATTGCTCAGCAAGTAGTTTGTCCTCCCTTTCACTCACCTGTAATTATATATCATCATCAGACATTTTTGTAAGCTAAGACAAGTACTCTATAAAAAAGGTCACCACCAATTCACAGGTCATGTATGGCGAAAAAAGTATAATTAAATTTTCATGAGCAGAAAAGAACTCACCGCTCTTGGCGCCTCTTTCACAATAAGTTTCCCTTGGTGGCGTTCTATTTCTTGGCTACACGCAACAATCGCTTTTCTAAGAACTGATATCCCTTGGTCCTGACCAATAGATAAGGTATTTGCTTGAGAAAATTATCAATCGCAATTACAGATAAACCCGTAAGTGAATTCAAGCATATTGATGAACCATTCTACGTCGTCACTACAACAAGCCTTAATTTGAAATGATATACAGAAGCAAAAAAGAGAGCCGCCTGCTTACTTTTTGACAACAAGTTCCAGCATTGTCAACAGACTAATTATAATTTGTAACACAATCCTTCATCAGAATTTAACTAGCCTCACATGAATCTTACAGGCATTGAATTATTCATTTCACAGGAGTAGTGTGACAAGAAACACACTCACACATACACATATTGCGATCGTCCATGTAGTAATAGAATTGCTAAAATGAGTCCTGTTAAGAACTTAAAGTTACTACACTAGAACATGGTTTAAATCAACAGCAAGGATATCCTAATATGATCATGTTTTCCAAACTTAAGTCAGAGCCCCGACTGATACTAGTCGAATCCAATCAAGAAGTTCCACTTTGTTGTCTTAATTCTACAACATATGAGAAGCTTAACATTTTGCAAACCAGATAAGCCTCCCTTTCTACAATAGATGAGAAGCTTGACATTCTAGCAAGTTACGTTAGCCCCTCTTTCTCTTCTCTGTAATCTCATTCTTTTGCTTATTTTGAGAATGAGAGAAGTTTAATAAACACACCAAACGTCTTGCCCAATCTCGTACTATTTTATGTTTTTCTCCTATCTTATGTAATATATATGTACTTGAACCAACAACTTAACTGAAAAAAATCACAAAGCACAGAACTTCTAGCGTCTCATACTAACTTCATCCAAGTACATTAAGAAAGGCAAGTAGATGAGCAAAAAGGGAACAGAATGACGAACAAAAAAACCCATCAGTCTAAAGCTGCATAATTACAGATTGGTGTTATCTTTGATCATAATATAATTTTGATGCACCCCCTCTCCCACAGTCCGACACCGAAACTGTACCAAAAGACTTAAGAGAAAACCTATCACTCTAAAGCTGCATTCTTACATATTGGTGTTCTCTATCACCGTAACACAATTTAGATGCAGCAACCCCCCCCCCCAACCCCAAAACCCAATATAACAGAATAGATCAAAAAATTTCCCTGGTCCAACATAAAGCGAAGCAGAATTTCTAATCATGAGAGAAAACCAAAAATATACGTCATTCGCTCACATAAGAAAATTTATAATTTAACATAGTAAAATGTATAATTTAGCATAAAAAATTATAATTTAACATAATATTGATTTTCCCACGAGTAAACAAAACTTCGGAGATTTTGAGTATAGGAAATAAAGCTCAAGAACTTCAAACTCAAATCAGACAGTCTTGCCCACTCACTGCCCCCATCCAAGAAAGGATCTTACATATTTGTGTACTAAATAACTTGCAGTAAACAGATACCTTGTCAAGAGTCTGCGTAGTAAGGACATATGCCGGTGGAGCAACCAATTTGATCTTCACAGGACAGTCCTTTGTGCTGACAGCCTCAGCTTTTCGCATGGCTCCCTGCAGACACATGTAATTATGAGAAAGTCGGAACAGCTATGCACTTTCATTCAGTATTGATACCTGAACATATAATATATCATCTTTTTTTACTTACTGAAATGACCAGAGATCAAGAATTTGTCACTACTGGATTAGATAGAGTAGAACAAAGCAAAAGCACATAAATGTACTGTTAAAACCTTGATATGAAGAACACCGTCAAACTGGAAACATTTCAATTCAACATCAGCTCGAATCTTAAGTGGCTGCGGGGTCATCCGTCTCCTAATGTTTCTTACCAAAGCATCTTTAACATCATCTGATATGGCAGGAACCACCTTAGTTACCTACATAACAAGGATAGAGCATGTGGTGTTTGTCATAATTCCATTACGAAGAACTAAAAAGCTTGACGAACATTTATTACCTCCTTTCCACCAGGGCCTATTTCTCTGACTTCACGAGTAAGAGGATTAAGGACAGAATCAGGGTCATTGACAATTAACTTGAATGCCTACATTCATACCGCAAACAGAAGTATGTCTTGATCTTTCAGTGCCAATAGCTGAGACAACAATATAGTATTAAATGTTGTCACAAGCAGACTTACCTCAAACGCATGACCATATTTTCGGTACAAAGGCCATCCAACATGAATATACAGATCCTGTCATGGATAACTTGTTTAGAGAAGTCTCTATGGAGAATAAAAGGCCAGCAAATTAATGCTACCACTGATAACATATCAACTAGCTATATCCAATAACTGTTCTTCTTTAGATAGTACTGTTTAATATGGAGGCCGACAACACTAGCAAATGCTAGAGGTTTCCAGGTTTGAGTTGTTTGACCAAATAAAGTATACATGTAGTCATGTAGAAGCATAAAGGAATCAAGAACAAGTAGTTTCCCTTTCCAAGAGCCACGTTTTTATTGCAATAGGATAATGAATATCCAGGTCAGATTAAAAATCCAGATCAAGAATACGGCTGATTCAAGGTCAGCTTGCAACAATTTCACATCACCCGTTTAGATCAGATTATCCAAGTGCAACAAGCTAAAACCCACTGCAGGATTGGTACTTCTGAATAAGGAGATATGACACGTTGCTTCTGTTTCCCCAGCACACATTTTTGAAGGAGATTATTTACATTCTAGGTAGCAAAGACATATATAATATATTTACATTATATATATCTTATATATAAGAAACACAATTTCCTAAATTTAATTTTAGTTCCACTAATTTGCTTGAAAGAGGTAAGAGCGAAGAAAATGAAATTGTGATTTTTCCATGGCAAGGAAAATGAATGAGCAGGTATTAAGCTCTAACTAATATATGTGGGAATGGATTGAAGTATTGAACGGTATAATTAAAATACTGTAATATAAAAGAAATGGGCACAGAAAAATGCAAATTCATTCCATCCTACCAAAAAAGAAAAACTTTTATGACACAACAATTAAGCTAGGTTCCACTCTCTTAATGGTGCACGAAATTATTTAATGGCACAAACTTTTTTACCCGGGCTGGGAAGGTGTCCAACACGGATACGTGCAATATATTTGACAATTTTACATAAGTTTGGTCTAATATAAGTGTGTGAGGCTCCATACACTGATACCCATTTACCATGTCTAGTGTCCAGCACGGGTACTCGAGGCAAGATGGACAGTCGGATAACAGAGCCAACAAATAAAAGCAAACTAACATATAAGCTTCATCAAACAGAACATGAATGGCAACATATAACACATACATATACAGACACAAATATATGCCAACTGCCAAGAAATGAATCCAAGAAAAGAAAGAAATGTTATTGTATCTGTAAATCAAGATCAAGAGTTTCAACACCATGGTGCATAATAGAATGAACGAGTTTACTCTTACTAAACCTCTCTTCAAACACCTGAACATATTGTTCCCACAATCTCTTTTTACTAAGATCTATATACCCTTTATCCAGATTAACAGTTAAAACCATAGTTAATTCGATACGTCCCACTTTAATCAGACTCCCAGCATTTGTATGATGCCTCGAAAGATCAAAAAACATAATCATGCCCTCTAAAGAATCGTAATCAAGCAATAAAACGTGGTACAAACATCTCCGATTTCTCGCGTAATTTGATGGAATTGAGCTCTTCTTCAAACTTGTGAAATTGGATGGGAGAAAACAATGAAATTTATTAAAAGAACTGCCAGCATAAAATGCAAATTCAATTAATCCCCCCACCCCCCAAAAAAAATAAAATTCCCCATCCAATCAATGCAAGCACCTCTTCATATATAATCACTACACACGCAATCACATTACTATTTATCTAACTCCAGGGGACATTTACAACATCTTCTTTTCACATAAAACATACTACTCGATATTCAAATCAAAAACAAACTCCATTACCACCTAAATCACATACACTACCTACCACTAAACTACAATCCCCACTATTATCCGTGTTTAACGACAATTTATATCAGCACAAACAAACAATAAGCAAATAATCATCAAACAACCACAAGTCCTAATTTATCACATACATATACTAAAATAAATCGAAAAAAAAACAAGAAATAATTCTAATCACCTCCAAATCCAGCTCAAGAGTTTCCGCGACATGTCGCATAATCGAATGAACAAGCTTACTTTTACTAAACTTCTCTTCACAAACCTGAATATCCTGTTCAGACAACCTCTTCTTACTCAAATCAATGTACCCTTTATCAGGATTAACCCTCAAGACCATAGCAGGTTCAATTCTACCCACTTTAATCAAACTGCCAACGCTTCGAATACGACGTCTCGAAAGATCAGAAAGAAGAATCATACCCTCAATGTTGTTGTATTCAAGAAGAGAAACATGAGTACAAACATCACCTATTTCTTTGACTTGGATCATTACAGGAGTGTCCACTTCTGGGTACTTTGATTCGTACATACGACAGTCTAAGGTTGTTGTCGGAACGGTGGTCATGGTGGGGTTTGGGGGTTTAGGGTTTTGAAGAGATGGGGTGAGTTTGTGTTTGTGTGTGTTAAGTGTGTGTGTAATAGTGGGTGTGTTTGTAACGAATGTGAATGAGAATATATTGCAGTGGCTCATTTTGTGGGTAGTTTATTAAAATGAAATTGAAGAAATTTACGAAATTACAGAATCACATAATGGTTCAATTTTATATAGGTCAAAAAGAGAGTTGAGAGAACATTTTTTTTGAAAAATTAAATAATTTATTTATAAAAAATCATACAACATTTATAAAAATTCACGTTTTCTTCAAAAATTATATATATATTTTAATAATAAATTTTATATGACTTACTATAAAGTAAGTGGCTATTTTAGCAAATTCAGGAAAAAGTAAAGTCCCTTTACCACTTAACTTATGTTATGAAGATCAGTTCAATTTTGTAGTCGATAAAATCGCGCTTCGCGGTGTTATTATAATTTTTTTTAAAAAAAATAATACATATTTATGTTATATTATTTGATCAATGTTAAATTTTAATAGTTACATAATCAATTTTAATGAACCGATTTCTTGTTAAATACGATTATTTCGATTGAGCTACTATCTCGTTAAAATCAAAATCCCAACTTTAACATATATTATAAAGACTTATATAATAGTTTTTATCCATAAAAATTGAATCCTAAAAATAAAAAAAAAAATTATGACGTCAATATCAAATTCTAATAGCTAATACAATCTTTTCTAGTGAGCCGTATTCCCGTTAAAACATGTTTCGAGCCGTTATTAGGTAGAACTAAAATTCTAAACTTCGTTACATATTATTGATGATACTTATATTATGGAGTTTTTATATTCTTTAAACTTTCTAATATTTATGGAGTTTTAAAGATTAAAATATATCTTATATTTTTTGTATCTTATAGATATTCTTGTATTAATTTACAACTTCCGCATAGAAATGTTTTTATGTTATGTTAACACATCAATTTTTTTAAATGTGAAGACTTTTCATTACGGGAATAATATTGAATTTATGGACATATTTTTCTAATGCAAGTATAATTAACTTATATAAAAAAGGGGTTAAATATCTTGTTGGTGATATGTCAAATTATACCTAACCGCAAGCGCACGGTGTCTATTTCTAGTACAGATGGCAAGCGGGTCGAATCCACAAGGAGACAGGTTCTACTAATTCCTTTTCAGTTATCGTTAATTGTTTCATGGACAAACGATTATTGGAGAATATTAATTAACTAATTAAACAAGATTAACACTAATTAAACAGATGATAAACAAATTATTTAAAACCTAGGGCAATCAGGTCCACCATGCTTACACAATTGGCTCTTAAGCTAAAGCAATCAATGTGATCCTATAACTAGAGTATGTTAATCTCTTTCAAGCATTAACACTCTCGAAACATTCAACACAATTAACCACTTTTAGTAATTCAATCAATCAGGTAATTAGAGTCAAGTTAATCTCTTCCAAGTATTAACGCTCTCAGAAATCCAATGATGCTTCCGCACTCAAATTCAATTCTGCTAATCGTATGTGTGCCTCTAGTAAGTAAATCTCTCGATCCATACCCCTATTTGCATATAATTAATCCATGATATTGGCCAATTACACAAATTAATGATTAAAACATATCAATCAGAATTAACCATAACCAATCAAACCACTATGAAAATCATGCCAATATTAGTGCAAACATGGCTTCCCTTTAAGCCCTAAAAATAACTACTAGCTAATAATTAAACAAGTAAAACAACTAGTAAAACAAGAAAACATAATTAAACTAATAAGAACAAAGAAAATATTAAGAGAACAAAACCTTCAAACTTCAACGTTGTCACCCAAAAGAAGAGTCATGGTGTTTCTCTACATCTCCAATTAATAATAATACTAATCAACTCTAAACTATATTATCTGATCTAATATTACATCCTTTTTTTCTTTCATCCTTAATAATGTGTCCCAAGATGTGTTTATATAGGCTCTTGATTTAGCCTCCAAGCAACTGCCTTCTTAGAGTTGAAATAGAAGATGGCAAGTTTCCCACTTCAAATTGAATTTCTGGAAGCTGCTGGATTTTCTTGTAAAATTCGTAACTGATTTTTCTCCTCTGTTTCTGGGCTCTTCCAACTGGATTTTGCTTACTGGACCACCTCTGAATTAAAGAAAATTCCACAAGCTTCGCGTGGACAGTAAGATCGTCAAATTCTGACTTCTGGAACTCAAGATATGGCCAAAACAGTGTTAGACAGCCCGTGTAGCCCAATAATACGAATTTTCTCCTATTTTATCTCCAAAATAGCTCTTTTTGCTCCAAATCCTTCCAAGTTATGAATTCTTTATTTCCTACAATAAAACAATAAAATATATTAAATAAAAATCCAAATCAATGCAAAACACAATAAATATGAGAATAAAATCATCTAGAATATATATAAAAATATACTCTATCAAACATCCCCACACTAAGCATTTGCACGTCCTCGGGCAAATAAGCGAAATAAAAATTAAGTCCTAACAAACATCACTTTCGTAGATGACACGATTGCATTGAGCATATGCAACAAGCCGTTAAACCCCTAGGCAGCCCTAGTAGGACGAGTGTTGTCTCGTGAGGGTTTATAGTGAATGTACCCACAAAATTCATCCAACCATGCAAAAGATCAATGCTAACACAACACCACACACACAAGTCCTCTCATGCCACATCAACTTAAGAATCAAAGCAAACATACGATGTCTTGGTGTCGAAAGTACAAGTATTCACGTAGTCTACTCAACCAACATGCAGAAGGTCATAAAAATTCATGTCAAGTGTAAAAATCGTTGGTAATCATGCTAAGCCCACAAGAAATACATCTTTAAGTCTAAACCTGGGATCTCCTATGCCAAAACAAGTAATAACTCACCTTTCACTCAAAAACGAATATTCACTCAAGAACAAGGTTAAGTGTATCACTCAATTCCAACAAAATCATAAACACAACTTGACACTCGCAATCAATCTCACTCTCAACACAACATACATCACTGATGACAATCAAAAGGTCTTTATTCGGGTTGTAGCGTGGGCTAGGGATCAGGTATGTCAAGTAAAGCTAAAACAGGTAAAATGTCAAAAGCTAGTACCCAACAATATAATTCATTCCATTCCCTTTCTATTAAAACAAATACTTCCCCACACTTGGATTTTTCAATAACCCTTACATAATAACTTGACTAATCGAATGAAGAAGGATCATACAAACATAAGAATGCTCTCAAATTTATTTATTTATTATTTTTTTTTCTATTTCTTTTTCCTTTTTTTTTTGAAGAGCTAAGGAATAAACACAATGATCCATAGATATTTTTATGAATTTCGACTAGCAAGCATCAACCCAAAATCAATAATCCCCAAAAGTATGATCATCAATAAAACCCCCCCTTTTTGCACACCTTATTACTCCCTTAAGCACGATACTAGCCTTTGACAATTTAGGTTCAAACTCAATATAAGGCCAATAGAATAAAAAAAAATAATGGCAAGTAATGTGGTGTGTCACTGAAAGAATAGGATTAAGCTCAATGGGTTAACTAATTGATCATGTATAAATGGTGTGGAAATATGGGAAATACGAGGTTAAACCTAAGTGCCTTTATCATCTCATCATCAAGTAATGTCATGCATTTCAAGAAAGATCTCAAGTAAGTGCTAGCAATGTAAACAACATGTGGACACTCAAGCAAACGAAAAATCATGCAAAAGATATGCATATAGGCTCAAAACTCACTTGGTGTGACAAAACATAATCAATCCCAAGTAACAAGACTCTCTAACGCACCTACTTGTACTCAAAGCATGAAAACCAAGTCATCTTGCACATATTCATGTCATTCTAATTACTTACAACATTCAATTAAGTCTACCAGTTTCAACTTGCTAGTGTAAGTGTGTGCACAAGAACAAAGCACGTCACTTCTCATACAAAAGCGTCAATAAACACAAGAATTCTACGCATGCATGGGTGTATCAAGCAAAATACAACAACTAATCAAATTGCATGGCTAGAATTATTTTTGGTATTTTTAATTTTTTAATTTTTTTTAATATTCCCTTAACATTAAGAACCCTTCCCCACACTTAAGCGGTTCATTGTCCCCAATGAAGTAATGAACAAAATACAAAACTACAACTAAAAACAAAATAAAACTACACTAAAAAGAAAAGAAAGAAAACTCCCCTGGAATCCATGTAACCTCCGCCTATAAATTCAACCTCCGCCGTCGAAGACGAAAATTTCACAACACTAGAATCACCTCTCCCACGCTTAGAAGCCATAAGAATCAATACCCAACTCCCAAGAAGCTCAACCAATAATTTCCAAACAATATCACACCAAAAATAGCCCAAATTCCAAGAATAATACAAAATCCAAATTTACAAGAACACAAATTCGTAATCAAATAAGATTTTAGAGAAGAAATAAACCCACTACAAATTGGAGAGGTGAACTTGCAATTAATTCCTCTTTAGAATTGAATTTTTAGAGCTTTAAAGAAATAGAAAAGGAATTGGATTTGTATGTATAGGTGTGCATATATATAAGATGATGGATAGGTTGAATAAAAAAATTTAGAGTGTAGGAAAGATTTAGGATGGTATGGAATTGATCTAGGATAGATATAGGATTTAGGGAGGGAAAGAATTTGAGTTAGAATTGAATTTGGTGGAATTTTTGTTGGAAAAACAAAAATTTATGGGAAAAACAAAAAAAAAATTCTGGCAGAAGGGGTGAGTAACGCAGCAGCAGCCAGCTGCGTTACAGGTGCGCTGGACGGAAACAATGAAGACACGCAGGACGTGAATGCGTATTAGGGGGGTATATACAGGGTGTAACGCAGGAGCAGCCTGCGTTACCCAGGCGCAAATTGCGCTGAATGCAGTAACGCTGGCGCAGGTTGCGTGACTGGGGCGCAGGTTGCGTTACTGTTCACTGTTCCGATTTTTTTTTTTTTTTAAAAAAAAAAAAAAAAAAAAAAAATTTTTAAGAGAACACATACAACACAATTTTTTTTATAAGAAAATGAAATAAAAAACCTACTAACCTTATAAAAATCATGGGTTGCCTCCCAAGCAACGCTTATTTAGAGTCATTAGCTTGACCTCCTCAAAAAATACTCCGGTAAAGGCGTAATATCCACTTTCTCGATCATAAACTTGCCACCACAAAAAGTAACAAGAGTATCTGTGGTTGTCTTTATCCTGCAGAAAGTCTCCAAACAAGCATCAGTAAAATAAAATATGTCATTAATAAGCAATAGAGAATTAAGTGCTTGTGCAGTTTTGGAAAACTTTGTGATAAAACAGCGATAAAATTCAACACCACGAAAATATTGAACTCCCTTGACATAAGGTGGAGGTTCTGGTGGTGGCTTTTCTTCACTCCTCACTTTCACTGGAGTCATTCGGACATCTTGGCTTATCATATCAAAGATTAAGCCGACACTTCCATCTTCTCCCTCTCCTCGAGCTTCAAACGTAGGAGCCACTTTGTATGGATCATCAACCAAAATTTGAGAAAGATCTTCTTGGACAACTATCATCATGTCAGCCTTGTAATAAGTAGTCTTGAGCAAAGAAGCCTTGTAAGTAGAGGTTAGATCGAGAGCAAATTTATCAATACATGGTAGCTTAGGCACAGGTTGTGGAAGAGAAACAACAACCATCTCTGTATTGCTTTCCTTTGTAGCCTCATCATCAGTCACATTGTTTTCGGTAATAGTAACATCATTGATCTCGTCATTGGTGGCATGCTCCTTCTCTTTATCAATGGCCTCATCATCAACATACATTGAGAAACTATCATATTCCTGATCGCTTGTGAGATTGATAGCAATCAGGTCCTCTTCGGATCGGATAGATGATGATGGTAAATAGTCGAGCTGCCCTGTAGTAGAAGAGTTAGCCAACTGTGCAATTTGAGATTCAATCGCCAAACTTTGAGTTTCTAATTCTTCAAAACTCTTTAGCATTTTATTCAAAATATCCCACATCTCATTCGTCTGATGAGCTTGCACATCTACACTGGGTTGAGAAACATGTAGATCTTCTTGTAGAGGAGGATATTTATATTCTTGCTGTGGCAGTTGCTCATATGACTGATAATATTGTTGCTCAAATTGTTGCTGATTATGATATGAAAAATTTTGAGCACCATTGTCCTGGTAGTAGAAATCTGGTTGATTCACGCATTCTTGATCAAAAGTGTTTGAATACTGATTGTACCCATATCCTTATTCAAAAGAATTCATTTGTCCCAACTGAGCACTCTGAGAATTATAGAAATTGTAAGAGCATTCAAAACCAAAGTGACCCTGTACACCGCAAATTTGACAGAAGTTGTAAGTTTTAGGGGCCACTTGTGACATCTCATTGATACTCATCGGACGCATAATGGGCTCCATAGGGTTGAATGAGGCAATTTCTCGAGTATATGCCTCTACTCGGGAAGATAAGAGTGCAAAAGTATCAACTTCACCCATTGCAAACCTGTAAACTCTCAACAAAGCCAAGAAAACGTAAAATCTGCCTCAATTGGAACAAAAGTTCCAATGAGACAATGGAAACAATCTAAACAACTAAATTAAAATCAATGGAAACTCGCTGTCTCCCCGGCAGCGGCGCCAAAAACTTGATATGTCAAATTATACCTAACCGCAAGCGCACGGTGTCTATTTCTAGTACAGATGGCAAGCGGGTCGAATCCACAAGGAGACAGGTTCTACTAATTCCTTTTCAGTTATCGTTAATTGTTTCATGGACAAACGATTATTGGAGAATATTAATTAACTAATTAAACAAGATTAACACTAATTAAACAGATGATAAACAAATTATTTAAAACCTAGGGCAATCAGGTCCACCATGCTTACACAATTGGCTCTTAAGCTAAAGCAATCAATGTGATCCTATAACTAGAGTATGTTAATCTCTTTCAAGCATTAACACTCTCGAAACATTCAACACAATTAACCACTTTTAGTAATTCAATCAATCAGGTAATTAGAGTCAAGTTAATCTCTTCCAAGTATTAACGCTCTCAGAAATCCAATGATGCTTCCGCACTCAAATTCAATTCTGCTAATCGTATGTGTGCCTCTAGTAAGTAAATCTCTCGATCCATACCCCTATTTGCATATAATTAATCCATGATATTGGCCAATTACACAAATTAATGATTAAAACATATCAATCAGAATTAACCATAACCAATCAAACCACTATGAAAATCATGCCAATATTAGTGCAAACATGGCTTCCCTTTAAGCCCTAGAAATAACTACTAGCTAATAATTAAACAAGTAAAACAACTAGTAAAACAAGAAAACATAATTAAACTAATAAGAACAAAGAAAAGATTAAGAGAACAAAACCTTCAAACTTCAACGTTGTCACCCAAAAGAAGAGTCATGGTGTTTCTCTACATCTCCAATTAATAATAATACTAATCTACTCTAAACTATATTATCTGATCTAATATTACATCCTTTTTTTCTTTCATCCTTAATAATGTGTCCCAAGATGTGTTTATATAGGCTCTTGATTTAGCCTCCAAGCAACCGCCTTCTTAGAGTTGGAATAGAAGATGGCAAGTTTCCCACTTCAAATTGAATTTCTGGAAGCTGCTGGATTTTCTTGTAAAATTCGTAACTGATTTTTCTCCTCTGTTTCTGGGCTCTTCCAACTGGATTTTGCTTACTGGACCACCTCTGAATTAAAGAAAATTCCACAAGCTTCGCGTGGACAGTAAGATCGTCAAATTCTGACTTCTGGAACTCAAGATATGGCCAAAACAGTGTTAGACAGTCCGTGTAGCCCAATAATACGAATTTTCTCCTATTTTATCTCCAAAATAGCTCTTTTTGCTCCAAATCCTTCCAAGTTATGAATTCTTTATTTCCTACAATAAAACAATAAAATATATTAAATAAAAATCCAAATCAATGCAAAACACAATAAATATGAGAATAAAATCATCTAGAATATATATAAAAATATACTCTATCAGTTGGTCACTGAAGTCAGCTTGATGTAACAGATGGTCACTGAACTGAAATTGGACTCATGTAGGTCACTAACTTGAGTAGATGGAACAATTCGGTATGCTGTGTGATTTTTTTGAACAAATAAACCCTTTCCTACTAATTTCATCTTCAGACGATGAATCAACCGATCTCAGTTCATCACTCTCAAAGCTAGACTCATGACTGCTAACATTCATAAACTTCACACTAGTCAATGTTGGGTTTGTGTAGTCTATCAGGTTTCAGAATTGGATTATGATTTGAGTTGAAAATTCCAGAATTGGGTTCTAATTAGAATTAGGAATTTCAGAATTAGACCCAGGTTTGTTTAGGCCCAGTTTCTTCTCTTATAAATACTCATGTAATTGTAACATAATAACAACATAACACAACGTGAGAGATCAATACAAAATTAGTGCGGCTTGTGGAGTAGGAATTTCCGAACCACGTAAATCTTTGTCTTGTGTGGTTGTCGTTTATTTTCTTGTTCTTGTTTATTCGCTTTGGGTTTTGCTTTCGTTGTTGTATACTCAACAACTGGTATCAAGAGCCTAGGTTTTCAGGCTAGTGGGAGCGATGGCAGAAGAATGGAAAGTAAAGATCGACAAATTTGATGGCAGAGATTTTGGGTTTTGGAAGATGCAAATTGAAGATTATTTGTATCAGAAAAAACTACACGAACCGCTGGAGGAGAAAAAGCAGATTAAATAGATGAGAAAGAATGGAAGTTATTGGATAGGTAGGCTCTGGGTGTTGTCAGATTAACTTTGACGAAGAACGTTGCTTACAATATCGTCAAGGAAACGACAACTTATGGATTGATCAAGGCATTATCAAATATGTATGAAAAGCCGTTTGCTTCGAATAAAGTATATTTGTCTCGCTTGTTGTTTGCCACAAAATTGAATGAAGGTGATTGTGTTGCTGATCATGTGAATGAATTTAACTCTATCCTATCAAGATTGACATCAGTGGATATTAAATTCGATGATGAAGTACAATCCTTATTGTTGGTATCCTCGTTACCTGACAGTTGGTAAGGATTTGTCACTGCTATTTGTAATTCATCTGGGAGCAGTAAGATGACTTTTGATGGAGTTCGAGATGCGATTCTTGGAGAAGATATTCGTAGGAGAAACTCAGGAGAGTCGTCAGGTTCATTGTTGAGTACTAAGAGTAGAGGCAGAAAGTCCGATAGGGGGCAGAATCAGGGGCGTAGCAGATCGAAGTCACAGAAGAGAGGACAGTCCAAAGATCGCAAGGAGATTGTTTGTTGGAATTGTCAGAAGAAAGGTCACTTCAGAAATCAGTGTACGGCTCCCGCAGCTCCTAAAGGAAAGAAGAAAGAGGATAATTCAGCTAATGTAGTTGAAGAAGTGGGGATGACGATGCTTTGATTTGTTGTGTTGAATGTTCGGTTGAATCATGGGTAATGGATTCTAGTGCATCATTCCATGCTACCCCTTGCAAGGATTTGATGTTAAATTTCAGACTTGGAAATTTTGGTAAAGTCCATCTTGTTGACGATGAGACTTTGGATATTGTGTGTAACACCCCCAGATCCGGGGTCAGGGATCTGGTCGTTACGGTCTCAATATCCATCCACAAAATCAACATAATTTAAATTACAACCTTGTGACCCAAAACAACAACATAAAACACACCCGTTATAGTCCCAGAGATGAAATCAGAGTAACCATCAATATTATTAATCACAAGTTTGAGTTCTTACAACCCAAAAGGTTTACAATTAACCAGTACATACTCTTTGCCATCCATTTGTATATGCCATATAATAAATACATTTGATGCTCAAATGCTAACAACTAGCCTACCAGTAGCTGCATCCTCAGCAATGGTAGCTATGACCTCAGCGGTTAATCCTCTGATGGCTGACACCTGCTACGCTGAGTGCGCCTTGCGCGGCCATCTGATCTAGCTGTTGTTGTGATATAGATAAATCACTACGCCATAAGTGAGCATACGCAACCCTTTTTACAAAGCGTTGCACAGAAAGCGTTTCGTTAGATAGAAGTTTTGGGTCTTTTGCAACTGAGCTGAATTGGTGTTGCGTTAGATATAGATTAGCGTTGCTTATTACCCACAGTGTTTCACATTATGCAACACTAACTGATGGCGTTGCGTTAGATAATTTTTTATTTTTATAAATGGTGACGTGGCAGGAGTGGGACCCACATGTGCTGACGTGGCATTGCTGACATGGCACATGTGGGACCCACATTTGCTGACGTGACAGAAGTGGGGCCCACCTTTGCTGACGTGGCAAAAAACGTTGCATTAGATACCAGTAGTGTTGTGTTTGCTCTTTGAAGTGTTGCATTAGATATATTCATATTTTTTTAAAAAAATATGACGTGGCAGATGTGGGCCCCACAACTGTTGACGTGGCAGTGTGGGACCCACAAGGGTGACGTGGCAGGAGGCCCATCATGCTGACGTGGCAATTGTGGGACCCACAATTGCTGACGTGGCAGAAGTGGGGGCCACCTTTGCTGACGTGGCAGAAAGCGTTGCATTAGATACTTGTAGTGTTGCATTTGCTGTTTGAAGTGTTGCATTAGATAAATTTATATTTTTTTTAAAAAATATGACGTGGCAGATGTGGGACCCACCACTGCTGACGTGGCAGTGTGGGACCCACAAGGGTGACGTGGCAGGAGGCCCATCATGCTGACGTGGCAATTGTGGGACCCACAATTGCTGACGTGGCAGAAGTGGGACCCACTAATGCTGACATGGCAGAAGTGTTGCATTAGGTATCAGTAGTGTTGCATTTGCTGTTTGAAGTGTTGCATTAGATATTTATTTATTTTTTAAAAAATAGAAACAATAATCCGTAACAAAGCACTAGTTACGAGTCATATTGAAAATAATAGTGATCTACTAAGATCTCCAATCAAATTAAATTTTTATTTTCTGAAACTTGGGGAATATCATTATATTAGATATATATTGACATCCGTACGGTTGGATTGTTCAAAAATATTTTTTAGAAAATAGAAACAATAATCCGTAACAAGGCACTAGTTACGAGTCATATTGAAAATAGTAGTGATCTACTAAGATCTCCAATCAAATTAATTTTTTATTTTCTGAAACTTGGGGAATATCATTATATTAGATATATATTGACATCCGTACGGTTGGATCGTTCAAAAATATTTTTTCAAAAATAGAAACAATAATCCGTAACAAAGCACTAGTTACGAGTCATATTGAAAATAGTAGTGATCTACTAAGATCTCCACTCAAATTAATTTTTTATTTTCTGAAACTTGGGGAATATCATTATATTAGATATATATTGACATCCGTACAGTTGGATCGTTCAAAAATATTTTTTAAAAAATAGAAACAATAATCCGTAACAAAGCACTGGTTACGAGTCATATTGAAAATAGTAGTGATCTACTAAGATCTCCAATCAAATTAATTTTTTATTTTCTGAAACTTGGGGAATATCATTATATTAGATATATATTGACATCCGTACGGTTGGATCGTTCAAAAATATTTTTTAAAAAATAGAAACAATAATCCGTAACAAAGCACTAGTTACGAGTCATATTGAAAATAGTAGTGATCTACTAAGATCTCCAATCAAATTAATTTTTTATTTTCTGAAACTTGGGAAATATCATTATATTAGATATATATTGGCATCCGTACGGTTGGATCGTTCAAAAATATTTTTTAAAAAATAGAAACAATAATCCGTAACAAAGCACTAGTTACGAGTCATATTGAAAATAGTAGTGATCTACTAAGATCTCCAATCAAATTAATTTTTTATTTTCTGAAACTTGGGGAATATCATTATATTAGATATATATTGACATCCGTACGGTTGGATCGTTCAAAAATATTTTTTAAAAAATAGAAACAATAATCCGTAACAAAGCACTAGTTACGAGTCATATTGAAAATAGTAGTGATGTACTAAGATCTCCAATCAAATTAAATTTTTATTTTCTGAAACTTGGGGAATATCATTATATTAAATATATATTGACATCCGTACGGTTGGATCGTTCAAAAATATTTTTTAAAAATAGAAACAATAATCCGTAACAAAGCACTAGTTACGAGTCATATTGAAAATAGTAGTGATCTACTAAGATCTCCAATCAAATTAATTTTTTATTTTCTGAAACTTGGGGACTATCATTATATTAGATATATATTGACATCCGTACGGTTGGATCGTTCAAAAATATTTTTTAAAAAATAGAAACAATAATCCGTAACAAAGCACTAGTTACGAGTCATATTGAAAATAGTAGTGATCTACTAAGATCTCCAATCAAATTAATTTTTTATTTTCTAAAACTTGGGGAATATCATTATATTAGATATATATTGACATCCGTACGGTTGGATCGTTCAAAAATATTTTTTAAAAAATAGAAACAATAATCCGTAACAAAGCACTAGTTACGAGTCATATTGAAAATAGTAGTGATCTACTAAGATCTCCAATCAAATTAATTTTTTATTTTCTGAAACTTGGGGAATATCATTATATTAGATATATATTGACATCCGTACGGTTGGATCGTTCAAAAATATTTTTTAAAAAATAGAAACAATAATCCGTAACAAAGCACTAGTTACGAGTCATATTGAAAATAGTAGTGTTTTACTAAGATCTCCAATCAAATTAATTTTTTATTTTCTGAAACTTGGGGAATATCATTATATTAGATATATATTGACATCCGTACGGTTGGATCGTTCAAAAATATTTTTTAAAAATAGAAACAATAATCCGTAACAAAGCACTAGTTACGAGTCATATTGAAAATAGTAGTGATCTACTAAGATCTCCAATCAAATTAATTTTTATTTTCTGAAACTTGGGGAATATCATTATATTAGATATATATTGACATCCGTACGGTTGGATCGTTCAAAAATAATTTTTAAAAAATAGAAACAATAATCCGTAACAAAGCACTAGTTACGAGTCATATTGAAAATAGTAGTGATCTACTAAGATCTCCAATCAAATTAATTTTTTATTTTCTGAAACTTGGGGAATATCATTATACTAGATATATATTGACATCCGTAAGGTTGGATCGTTCAAAAATATTTTTTTAAAAATAGAAATAATAGTGTGTAACAAAGCATAATATATTATAAACTAAATAATACTAAATTATTATTTTTTAAAATAATACTAAATTATTTTAAAATTATAAAAATTTGACATCTAAATTTTAATATTTTTATTTACTTTAAAATTTGATAAATAATATATTATAAACTACAACTACTTTTACAAGTATCTATCATGTTCTTAATTTTCTAAAATTTTGTAAATTTAAAATTAAAAAATTAAAACTGTACTATACAAAAAAAATTGAGAACAAATTTGTTTGTTTGATAAAAAGGCAGTGAGTACAGTGGTCTTGCACATGTCCCCAGATGAAAATTTTGGGCGGATATTTTCCCCCCAAATCAAATAATTCACGCAAACTTTTTTTGAAAACCCACATCTAGAAAGACTCGACTCATTCTCTCTTCTCTTTCTCTAATTCTCTCTCTCTCTCTGGATAATTCTACCTTTTCATGCAAATTCATTTCTATTTTCGATTTACAAACTCTACATCTTTGATTGGTAGTTGAATACAAACTCTCTTGATTTAGAACTCATTTCTTTTTCTTATTAATTGCGCATAAGACTCGTTTCTATTTTTGTTAAAATTGCAGCAAATTAGGGATTCAATTCTGGGGATTTTTATTTTGCAGGTAATCTCCAACTTATATTTAGGGTTTTGTTTTGTGTGAAGCCTTTCGGCCTTTCCTTAGTTTAATTACAAGTTGATGCTGATGGAATTGTAGATTCGTGGTCTTCCTAGCAATAAATTACAATTGGAGAGAAAGGACGCAGAGCAAGCAGGTTAGTCAAAAAACTTAATAAAATTTATACTCATACAAGGGGAAATACGTGATGTGTTCCTCAGCTTAATAAAATTTGGACTTTGTTTTATATTTTTGTAAATTTATTCATTAGGTCATCAGATCCTTAATGACTTGTTCCCTGTAGGCTATCCCAGTATACCTAGACAGAATTTTTCATCCTGTTGTTGCGGTTCTGTTGTCAGTGCCGTTTGTACTTGTCTTTGGAGAGGTGCGTTTTCTAATTACTCCCTCCGTCCCAATGGATTCTTTACAGTTACTATTTTGGGCCGTCCCATTCATTTCTTTACATTCCAAAAATAGTAAGTTTTAACACTATTACACCCACTACTTCACTTATTTTAACAATACTTTACACTATTACACCCACTACTTCACTTATTTTAACAATAAAATCACTATTACACCCACTACTTCATTTAATTTAACAATAAAATCACTATTACATCCACTACTTCATTTATTTTAACAATATTACACCCACTTTATAACCACTATTATATGTTTGTCTTGTCCTCCGTGCCCAGCTAGGATGTAAAGATCCCACTGGGACGGAGGGAGTACATATCACTATTTTGAAAACTGTGTTTAGAAGTATTTGCTAAACCATGATGTGTCTGTTCTTTTTATGTCTTTTTGACCAGTATGTGTGAAGCATTCAGTTATACTATAATTATGTTCAACTTAATTAGATATCTAACAAGTGTTCACGACTATTTGAAAAAATTGTAAATTGTTGTGCACTGGAATAACATTATGCATGAAATGCTCCATTCTTCAGAGAAATTGTTTATCCTGTAGCCACATAATTCAGCTTCTTTAGGTTGTTTGCTTGTTATTCTTAAGGTTTGAGTATTGCTGAACATTACTTGGATATTGTTAAAATCTTTCAGGTCTTGTATGTTTATCTGAAAAATAGAATAAAGAAAGTACGGTTGTGTAAAAGGAAATCAAGAACTACACTGGCTTCATGGATATTTATTCCTTAAACTGATTGTGCTCATTTGACAAATAATTGTGATTGTTAGGGGCAGTGATCTGCAAAAATGCAACAAATGGTCTCAAATATAATTCTAGCATAAACAGTATTCCTTAATTCTGTCACTATTTCACATCTTATTTACCATGCTGAATGGTTCATATTCATGTCCTTTGTGGATAATTTGTTTAAGCATTACACTTTCGTGTATCAGGTGTTGACATATGCCCAACAATTTAAAGAACAGGTAGCTGTTCAGCAAGACAAACTTGCTAAACGAATTCAGGAGTTCAGGACTCAAACAGAACTGGACCAGTTGCGAGCATCCAATAATATTGCGAGCATCCAATAATAGTGTCGGGATGAATTTTGACAAAAACATAGAAGCAATTATGCAATCCACTGCTACGGGGAGGGTAAGTAAGTTTAAATGTTGAATGTTGTTTAGTCTTTTTTTAATAGGTAAACAGAGAAAGTAAAAAATTAAACAAAAGGGAATACAAGATAAAGATATGGATGGTGTGTGGAGAGAAGCTGAAGCTACTATAAAAAAGGTTCGAACTAATGCTTAGTCTATGACTTGGTTTGTACTTTACTACTAATGCATTACTAGAACTGTAAGTAACAAGTCCTATATGATTCTGTCATGTAACTGATCCATGGGAATCAACTAAGTGCTTCTGTAAAAGCTTTAGTCATGAATATTATCTTATATTTTGTAGTTTCACTTCACCTTTTGTGGTAGCTAATATTTCACATTTGTATATTATACAGACATTTTAGCATTGTACAACTTACCTTCCCACGAGAAACTGGAAAGGTACGTACATAGCGTGAGATTA
The DNA here is from genome assembly GCA_037693485.1 of Kitagawia praeruptora. Taxonomy (NCBI): domain Eukaryota; kingdom Viridiplantae; phylum Streptophyta; class Magnoliopsida; order Apiales; family Apiaceae; genus Kitagawia; species Kitagawia praeruptora. The sequence goes on from CM075353.1 coordinate 15,061,672, forward strand.
AGTACTCTCGTGCTTTTCAATGACTTTATATGCCGCATTTACTGCTAAATTGACTCTAAATTACAAGTGCAGGCATAAGAGATATTTAGTAACGTTGCAAACCACCAAAAATAGTACATTATGGAAGAACTGAACAGAGGTGTGGTGCCAGACAACCTAGATGTGCACTGCTTAGCAGGTCTGATGTAGTAGTTTGTAGCTTGAAATAATTGCAGTTTTATTATAGAATAATTTAGTGTTAATATTATTCTGTGACGTATTTCTTTTATTCCCATATTTACTTTAATTAAGTGGAAGTACTTAAATATGCATTTATATTTGATGTATGTCTTCTAATATGTACATATCTATATACTGTTAATTAATTATGTCAAATGTCATTGCGTAGGTTGAATTGACATGTTATATTTTAGTCAGCGAATATAGAGGAAAAAAGGAAGACGAGGAAAATAGCATGACCCAAGAAGAGATGCTTCTGTAAGCTGTTGCTCATACAGGTAAAAGCTATAGGCTCGCAATACAACAGTTTACAGTCCAGACTCCTTAAATATGTTATGGTTCTAGTGACCAAAACTTAAATATGTTGTGGTTCATGTTATGGAACTAGTAAAACCATTAGTTGCACTTATGGTCACACAAATATCATATGCATCTATTATATGTAGCAAGCCCATACAAGAAGTAGAAATTAGGGGTCCTTGGTCCGTGTGAGTCTGTGAACATAACCTAGCAATCAACAAATTTTAAGCAGAGAATACAACTAAGCTAAATTACGTAATTGAAGTTATCAACGAGTTTCCTCATTAATTAATATTATTACATGTCCTTATTAGAACAATGAATTGCAAGAATCAGTTTTTTTTATGTTATTTATTTGATTCTGATCCGCTGAAGCTCTTTGACATAGTTAATTTTGCATTGACTAGTCAACCTGGAAATCATGATCACGTGCTTTAGTATTTTTGTTTGCTCCATTACATTCCAGAGGCCTTAAGTAAATTTCTTGAATTATTGCTTACTGCAGGCTATAATAGACGTTGGGGATGTTGTTCGGTTCTATGATTCAGTCAAGGAACCCGAATTATCAGTCCAAGTTGCCAGTAGATATAGTTGTTCTAATACTTCTGATGAAAAGAAGACGGGTAGTGGAAGTGAATAATGAAGAACAAATGATTTCGAAGAATTCAAAAATTTAAGCGGAAGCTATCGCGGAGAGGGGGAGGTGAGATTTCCAAGTAGCTAGGAACTCCACAGCTGGCTTTATCTCACAAAAAGCAATCAATTTTTAGTTATAGTACATGTTGGTAAAAATTTGTAAAATTGTTATTCAGTATTTGGTAGTATTTGGTTAGTACATGTTGGTTTGGACATGATGGTTTTATGTATGAACAAAGCTGTCATTTCAAATTTTTTGTAAAAAACCGTTGCATTTGACTCTATTTAATGTTGCATTAGCATAGTTTTAATGTTGCAATAAAAAAGAATGGTGTTGCATTTGAAAAGAATGGTGTTGTTTAAAAAAACAATTAAGTGTTGCATTAGACTCAAATAGCGTTGCGTTAGATAGTGGATCCCATTGCTGATGTGGCATGTGGTCTCCACTGCTGAGTTGGCATGTGGGTCCCACTGCTGATGTGGCATGTGGGCCCTACCGTTGACGTGGCATGTAGGCCCCATTATTGACGTGGCACCTTGGAGGGCCCTACTGATGACGTGGCATGCCCCCCCACCGATTTGTGACGTGGAACTTGTGGGCCCCACTAATGCCATGTCAGCATGCTGACATGGCACCTTGCTTACATGTCAGCATGCTGACGTGGCAACTTGCTTCCATGTCAGCATGCTGACATGGCTGAAACATCTTATGCAACCCCATGTAGTGTTGCGTTTGCATGCTTTTGGTGTTGCATAAGGCCTCTTATGCAATGCTTTTCGAAGTGTTGCAATAGCTTGGAAAAGCGTTGCATTAGGGGTCTTACGCAACGCTAGTATTGGTAACACCCCAAAAGCGTTGCGTAAGACCTTACGCAACGGTTTTCAGGCCTTACGCAACTGAAAATGGGGGTTGCGTATGTGTGTTTATGGCGTAGTGAATAAAGCAAGGGTGAGCAATAGCCCACCTAAAAGAATATAACTAAACAGTAATAATATATAACAGTTCAAAATATCTTTGATACCCTATGCCATGCATTAACGAACGTAGTACCAATATAAGGTATAAGATGAAGTTACAAGGTAACTTAAAATGTAATTGTTCCATGGAAATATCTGCTATGTCAAAGATAAACAAAATATTATCAAATTTTTATAATAGAGGAACTTGTAGGGAGAATATTGCAATTCCAGTTCAAACACTTTTCAAACCTGCCAACAATGATAATGTTGCAGAAAATTTCCCCAATTTGGAAGATGAACTAATACGGGAGCATTGCCGAGCCAGATGCCCTGACGTTTACAATGATCAGTCGTATGTCATGCATCTCATCAGTCGCTCTCTACATGTAGAAGGTAGCTCCGACGGATTTACTTGTCTACCGCCCTCTGGAACTCCTCAGCCAACAGTTGGGCTATTGCTGGACCGGCGCCACTCGGCCACTTACGCGTCTCCTAGTTCAATTAACATCCATAACTCTGAAACATAAAGTTTGTCCCCCTTTCCCCAAGTATAGTACTTGTTGATAGGACTCCACAAAGTAGTCGTATCTAATTGGAAAGGAAAATTTCACCAATATTTCCCAAGCTGATGCTTGTTAATGGATATAAACTTGTTCCATCAATCTTATCCCTCGAGCGTTGAGGAGGTAACCAAAAAGATTCGTATCGATGTTTGAAAGAATCAAGATGTGAGTGACAAGATAGTTAGCAAGAATATGACCGGGCAATTAAATAAATAACAGCTCTCAAGTGAGGTCCCCTTATATGTTTTTGGAGGTTTGAGCGAGTATTTAAATCTTCTTATAAGATAGATTTAAATGAAAATAGAGTTTTGGGAACCTCCCCTTGATAAAATAGTCATAAAAGACTCTGAAATATTTTACATAATATCTGAATGTGAAGGATAATCTTTGAATAATATAAATCATTATAAAAAAAATTCAAAAGAATTTAATTAAATATTCCAAGAATATTTATTAAGTCAATAATAATTACGGAATATTATTAAATCATAATATTGCTCGTAAGTAATCCTCGAATGAATATATAGAATTATTTACTAAATAAATCTCTTCTTAAATGAATATTCAAAATAATATTCATTAAATAAATAATCTTCAATAAATATTTAAAATAATATTCACTAAATCAATCAAACCTTAAATGAATATTTGAAAATAATATTCATTTAATAAATAATACTCTAAATGAATATCAAAATAATATTCTTGCAGTAACCAAAACTTTAAAGGAATGTTCGAAATAATATTTTTTTTTGATAAGCAAAGTAATATTAAAAGCAGCTGCCTAACGGCACTTACAAGATGAAACGACCACTGAAAAGCGTAGTAGGCCAACTATTGAGATTAAAGCTAACAACTAGGACTTAGCTACAAGCCCTAAATGCTCAGACAACTAAAACAAAGGAACCACTGAAGATAATGTAATACTAAACAAACAAGCTTAATCTAAAAAGATAACATCACCACTCTCATTCTCGCAGCTTATTTTGTCTGAGATGGGAGATGCAACTTGAAAACGAGCAGACGTAGATGCTCCTACCGTAGCTGACTGATGACCTGCCAACCTGTGGTGAAGTATCTTTTCAGCCTCAATAATGCCTTTACCTTTATTTTTATAAGAAGAACACCAGGAGCTGTGATCACTTGAGATGCAACAGGTGACATTGGTTCATTTATCGAAATGCCTTTGTTATAGTTGGAGATCCAATGTGCACTAGGCTGCGGAGGAGGAGGGATACCCCAGGAAGTTATAGGATCTATCAACCCAACTGAAGAGGTGACATGATCGAGAGATGAGTCAGAAACCCATTTAACTGTAGGAGGGCTCAAATAATGAGAGAGATTTCCGTTAGCCATGCTAAAACCACCTGGAGATGTTTGCACAACCTCTCCACTGCCAAAGGTTGAAAGGATATTAAACACAGGCAAATGAGGCCCAAGCCGTTATCTAAGTCCAGAATTTCCACTAGGTTGCCAAAGGGTTTGTCAACTTCTACCAACCCTCTACAGTTCCTTAGAGCAAATTCAGCCATGAATGTAGGTGCTCTGTTTCTAGTAGAGAAGACTGAATAAAGTTTGCAACTCCTTTGCAATGCTGGATCCTCCCTCTGTTTGTTAAACTCTGCAAACAAAACATTAATCTGCTGAACTGCTAACGTGAGACCTTCTTCTTCCAGTTTGTCCTCATTTTGTTCAACAAGCATCTCAAAAGCCTCAATGTTATCACATTCGATGTAAACATGTTGAATGTTGCTTACAAAAGCCAGCTTCAATGCCAAATGGATGGCCCAGATCTGAGATTCAAAACCCTCCATTCCTTGAAGAGGACCCATAATACCCCATAGGAACTTACCATCATTGTCACGCGCGATTAAACCTATCCCGTTCATATTACCGTTTGGCATTGGAACTTCTTCCAACACCCCATGAACATTAACCTTTGTTGCATTGACAGGTGGGGGGAACCACAGATTATCCATCTTGGAGAGAATGTGAAAGTAGAAGTAAGTGAAGAAGGAAAGAGTGAGAGAACAAAATGAAATGCTCCATATATAACCTAGATGGGTGAGTGCTACTGACATAGGTGATAGAAAAATTAAACACCCAGCCACCTTAAAGAAAGCATGTGCCTTGAAAATGACAGAAAAGATATGTGTCCAAGGCAAAGATTCCTCCTTTTGCATGTAGCAATCTACAAAAAGTAGATAACCAACAAAGAAACCCCCTCTTAATCCCATGACCCAATCAACTGCGTTAGCTATGCTCCCCCTTTAGCCAGTTTGTCAACCTCAATATTATATTCCCTAGGAATATACGAAAAATCAAATCAAATAGAGGGTAGAAACAGACAGTGCGTGTCCTCGTGAATCCAATTAAGTCTGAAACACGAAATAGCCTTTAGAGAGTCAGAACAGATGACAAACTTTGCATGCTCCCTTTGTATATGTATAAGCATTTGAATAATATACCATATTGCCATTAATTCTGTTTCTAATGCAGAAGAGGCTACACACGGCCCAGAGAAAAAAAACCTTCTTATTTAAGCTTTATCTTTAATCCAGCCCCCAATGCCAGCACCAGTTGTCGACGTAGGATTATTAATGAATGAGCCATCCACCGAGCATACGAAATCAAAATTAACATGTAGGTTGGCCCAGAACAAAGATTGTTTTCCAATGTGTATGCATGAAGAGCTCTAACAGGATTAACATCCCAAACTAATGACAATTTCTCACTTAACATGTCTAACGCACCAAACCATTTAAACGATCTGAGTTTAATGAGCTGCCCACACGTTTCCCGCTTAATACGAGAATTGTGAAAAATCTACTCATTTCTGCACAACCAAATGTTCCATAAAACTGAAGCTACTATGACATGCCATGCTTTAGGATTCATACCTCTAGGAGCAGATTTTAGTAGCTCCACCAGATCCAAGTTGGAGTTTAAGATATATTGATTTTTCCAATCACACCAAGATCTAAAAAAGTCCCAACTTCAACAAGCTATTTCGCATTTTACAAATAAGTGATCCAGAGATTCATCATGCAAACCACACCAAATACATGTTGGAGAAATATGACCCGTATTAATACGTCTCATCAAGAAACACTTTGTGGGAAGTATATTATGAGCCATCTTCCACAGAAAAATCAAAACTTTTGGCGGTGCCCGGATTTTCCAAATAAGCTTCCAAACTGTATCTTGCAGAGTAGGATGAACCAAAGCTAAATAGCAGTCTTTAGTGGAGAATTTTTTATTATTGTGATGCCAAATGAGGTTGTCACTTTTGTTGGCAAAAACCACCTGTTCAATGATCATGTTAAGTCTGGAGAACTTCGTTTCTTCCCATGCCCTTAAAGGGCGCTTCCAAATAGAGCTCCTCTCCTCCAAACTGAAAGACCAAACTTGAGAGATTGATTTAACGGAATGAAATTATAGAGTTGACATAGAGTATAGTCTAGCAAACTCGACACAGAGAGGAGTTTCCCCACACCAATAATCTTCCCAAAACCTTATTGTTCGACCATCACCAAGTTGCCAGAAGAAATTATTATTAGATATCCGCCCTTAGTCAATAATATTTGCACCAAATGTAGAAATGTCACGTAAAATGTGAGAAGCTGCACCGTTATTGGTTAGACTTGCCATATCTGTCAAAACTCCAGGGCCATATTTACTTATAATGAATGCATTCCATAATTTATCCCTATCCTCATAACAACGCCACCACCATTTAAATAGTAACGCATTATTACGTTCCCTCAATGATTTTAATCCTAAACCTCCAGCCACCTTTGGCATACAAATTTTGTACAAACCTAGAAGATGCAATTTGGATTTGTACTCATCTCCTACTACTTTCATTCCCCAGAAGAATGATTTTCTAAGTTTGTCTATTTTTGACTCGACTATTTTTGGCATCTGATATAAGTTGAACCAATATATGGGCGTGCTATCAAATGCCGCTTTGAGAAGAACAGTTTTACCTGCTTGATTCAATGATCGCCCTCTCCCAGAACTTAACTGACTTAGGTGAAGCACTAATGTCTGCTCCCAAATAACTAATAGAATCTCGTCCAACTTCACATCCCAGAACAGATGCCCAGTTGTGTAGATCATCCTCTTCTTCATGAAAACCATACAATAAACTCTTGTGGAAATTGACCTTTAATCCTGTGAGTATGAAGAAACTTTGCAACACACTCTTAATACCATTTACTGAAGAAGTATCATTCTATAAGAATATGATATTATCATCCACGTATTGCAGATGGGAGATAGAGAAACCATTGGCACCTATAACTACCCTTTTAAAAATCCTTTTTGCCTCCGCCTGTACTAGCATCACATGAAGTACCTCAGCAACCAAATTAAAAAGAAGAGGAGACAATGGATCACCTTGGCGTAATCCTCTTTGTGGAGCAAATTCTTTAGATGGAGACCCGTTAACCAAAACCGATGATCGAGAAGAATTAAAAATTTCTGTCAATCATTCCTTCCATTTATTATGAAAGTTCATATTGTCCAATAGATGAAATAGAAAGGACCAATCCACTGAATCGAATGCTTTTTCAAAATCGATCTTTGGGACCAGGCCTCTACTTTGCTTTGCTTTAATGCTGCTTACCACCTCACTTGCAATTAGAATGCCATCTGAAATATTCCTCCCTTGAACAAAACCCATCTGAACCTCTGCAATCAACGTATGTATACATTTCTTAAGACGTTCCGCCATCATTTTGGTGATCAATTTCATGCATGAGTTGATCAAACTAATCGGGCGATAGTCAGTCACCTTAGTAGGAGTAACAACCTTTGGTATTAAGGCAATAAAGGATGAGTTCAAGCCCTTAGGTAAACCTCTAACTATCTGAAAATTATCTACAAAAGCAAACACATCCTTCTTCAAGATAGGCCAGAGCTTCTTAATTGCTCCCATACTTAACCCGTCCGGGCCCGGCGCCTTATCTGAAGGACTGAGTCTTATTGCTTCCTCTAGTTTAGGAAGTGTAAATTCCCTAACTAGCAACTCCGATTTCCTTGCTGAAAGTTTAGCGATTGGTAGGTTTCCTAGTTTCAAACAAGACGTGCCTGAAGTAGCCCTGGAAAAACTCTGAAAGTGCTGAAAAAATGCATTTTTAACATGATCAGCATTGGAGAGTCAAGAGTCATTCCAATAAACTCCCAAAATTTTGTTCCTTTTCCATTTGTATGAGACCACGTTATGGTAGAATTTTGTGTTCTTATCTCCCTCTAAATGCCATTTCAGTCGTGCTTTCTGTTTGAGCATACTCGACTTCTCTATATAAAGACTATTTAACTTAAAAGAGAGATCTCGTTTCCTAACATCAGATTCATTATTTTCATCCATCTCAAATTGCTCATTTTCCAATTTTCCTATTTTCAGATCGACATTTCCATTAACGTGAGTATTCCAATGTTTGACATGCAGTCGAAGATTTTTAATTTTCGCATGTAGATTCAAACCAGAATTAGATCTCCAATCCTCTTCTAGGGACCTTAACAAATCACCATTATTAAGCCAGCAAACAAAAATATTGAAAGGTTTCTTACCCCAATCCCTCCTAACCACTGTTGACAAAATGGCTCTGTGATCCGAATTCTTCCTATCTAGAACTTGAACCACCCAGTCCTCCAAATCAAACCACCTCCAATTCAAAAGGACTCTATCTAGTTTAATTTGCTTGCCCTGACTGCCACACCAAGTAAATTCAGAGTTCAACATCTTGACGTCGAAAAGTTCATTTACTTCTATAAAATCATTGAACGCTATTGAATCGACTGCCCTATACAAGCAATTAGCTCTTTCTGCATCTGACCTGACACAATTAAAATCTCAATGAATATTTTAAAATAATATTCATCAAGTACATAAAACCTTAAATGAATATTCAAAATAATATTCATTTAATAAATAAATTTCCAAGAATATTAAAGTAATTATTCATTGAACAATCAAACTCTAAATGAATATTCGAAACTAATATTCATTTAAGTAATTAAAGCTCAAATGAATATTAAAATAATATTTAGCAAATAAATAAACGCGAATGAATATTCAAAATAATATTCATATAGTACTTCTCGATTGAGATAATATTCAAATAACATTCCTCGAATAATTTCCAAGCAATTAATACTTTATGGAAATATAAATAATGTTCATAAATAACATTCCTCAAATAAAGTGTCACTGGAATCCTTCCGGGTTTCCACGACCATCTCTATATCTCAAAATACCGACTCCCGGTCTATATTTAAAGAATGAATATCATACGCCCTTCACTAAGGGTCTTGACAAAACAATCCGTCTTATAACTGATAATTCATATCTAGTCTATAGGCCAATATCAGTTCAGGGAACAAGTATTCCAATATACTTTGAAAACAAGCATGCATGCTATGGCATATGTAAACAGAATCATAAATATATTATCACAACAACATCTTCAAAGTTTTGAAGACTTGCCTGGCAATCCTGTAGAAGTAATGTGCCTCGTGTCAATCCGGTGTTCTATAAATAGTCACAATAACCGAGGTCAATCACTTAACACTTTTTAAAAGGCTAAGTATAACTTAACTTAAGTCGAAACACGTTTTCGAGTTATCTCGTTAAACACCCTTTAGTGCAACTCTCTTTATTATCGATATGACCCGTCATTCGTTCGCTACTAAGACACGTCGTCATACTTACACTTGGTATATACTTAAGTCGTATAAATTCTAAGGTCGGTCGTTTACGAATCAAGATTATACCTCGAGTTTTATCGCCCGTTTTCTAAGTTATAACCAAAGTCATACTTTTAAGGGGTTCGTTCGCGCTTAACCTCGATTCAAACTTTTTTATAAAATCGGAAAATGATCCGTTTGACATGAGGTTTTCTTCCACCTTCCTTTTTATCTATAATATTTAATTATCAAATTTTGCCACTGCATAACTCATTTTACGAAGATACAATTTCAGTTACGAACTTGCTTTTACGGTTTCGAACCACTTTTACGAATTTAACCATAACTCTTAAACCGTAAGTCCATTTCATACGATCTTTATATCAAAATGAAGCTTATAACATATATCATATCATGGTAGGATATGAAACTGGACAGTGAGCTATATCTACTATTATGCTCGGTATTTAATAGTCTAACGAAAATTCGGCATTACGACGGCTATAAATCGAACATTTCTAAAATCACAACATCAAAACCAAGCCACACCGGGCATCCATACAACTTATACACATGATTTATCATCTCAAAATATCCAAGAACATGCCACTTCATCACATTGATCATCATGTTATAAAATCAACTATAAGATCATGCTAACATGCTTATAATCATACTAATATCATAACTAAGCTTAAACCCTTCAAGAACATGCATATACCCAAAGTAAGATCTAGGGTTCATGAGGTTTATACCTTCCTTGGAGAGTGTACAACTCTAATAATCCTTATATAGTCCTTGTATAACCTTAAGATAGCTTGAATCATCCAAATCAAGCAAGAAGACAAAGTTAGTTTCTAAGGGTTACTATTCAACATCACTTTTATAAAAATCATAGAAAATCGAAAAATAAGAGTTTGGCTCTCAAAGTTTTACCACATCTTGGGCTCTTCATAAGATTTGTTTTAAGATATAGATCATGAGATTTGAAGCTTGGTAGCTATGGTTTTGAACCAGTTTTTCCCGCTGGACAGAAACTGTTAAAAACAGGCAGTTTGGCTTCTTCAACTTTGGGGAGGGATTTAACTAGGCTATACTACTTGGATTGCCATGGAATTTTTTGCGAACCTTAACCATGGAGTGGAGAAGCTATGGTTAAAATTTGGTGATTTTATCATGGATAGAAATGGAGATATGAATTTTTCTTTGAACTTGGTTTTGCTAGGCAGTTTTGAAGAAATGGAGAGAATGGGGTTTTGCTTGTGTTTTTGTGTTGTAAAATGACTTAATACATGTAATATATGGATGCATCTTCTCCTTTTTGTGTTGTTGGTAATCTATTGGTCCACATGTTGGCTTCTTATTGGTCCACTTGTTGGCACCACATTAAGCATTCTCTTTTTGGTTAAATGCAACTACATCACTTTGCTTCTAGTTGACTTACATGGAAGTCACTTTGTTTTCCTTTACTTCATCCACTTGCACATGCTTATATCGTGGCTCTCTGCTTGTTTCCTTGTCCGAGTATTACTCCATTTTATTGATCATTCGGAGGAATATCTCAATTGTTTCTAGTTAGGGTTTTACCGGAAACCTTCTTAATATTTCTACAATCATTCTCAATCCTCCTTTGTAATTCTTGAATTTAAATTCCTCAAATCTCTTTATTAAATCCTTAATTCCTTCAGTGTCCAGGGTAATCTCGAAGAAAATAAAAGTGCTATTTTTCTGAATCCGATATCGTTTACATACACTTATCTCGCCCCCGAATCCTGAATACGAACTCAGAAATCCGTTCTGAATACTTCTATATAGCAGCGTCTAATAATATTCCAAATCCCCTTAAAACACTATTCACCACTTATTCTCTTTTATTCCTTATATATGGCAAAAGTGTCCTAATTCTCTTTCGAGCGTTCCTTAACCCTTTTACGGAACCACTGAACTAATAACAGATATTGATTTGGATGACATGAGAATAATTTCCCTAGGAGATAGATTATTCTAATCTAAGTTGCCAAACCATTGCATTCTTCATGACATATAAACATTGGAATCTATATCCATTCATTAGAACTGATAATACCTTGAGGTCGGAATCATGGTTCCTTCTTTTCTCAACACTTAATAAAAAGTTTTAATTCTACCGAAAATTTGGGTTCTTACATTGCGGGCATGGGAGATATTAATCTCAAGACCTCTTTGGGGACTAGCTGGACGTTGAAAGATGTAAGGTACATTCCTAGACTGAAGAAGATGTTGATATCTGTGGGTCAGTTAGATAAGGAAGGGTATCGAGTTACTTTTAGAGACGGACAGTGGAAGGTTATAAAGGGGAATCTAGTTGTTACTCGTGGAGAGAAAAAGGGGACGTTGTACATAGTTGAACAATTTAGCTATGAAGCAAAAACAGTTGCTGATGAGATTGGGTCTTCAACTTTGTGGCACCAAAGACTTGGTCATATGAGTGAAAAGGGTATGAAGCTGTTAACTTCGAAGGGGAAGATTCCAGAGTTGAAGAATGTGGAAGTTGGGTTCTGTGAGCCATGTGTTCTTGGAAAACAGAAACGAGTTACTTTTGCAAAATCAGGGAGGACACCCAAGGCTGAGAGGTTAAAGCTAGTTCATACAGATGTATATGGTCCAACAGCAGTTGCGTCGTTGGGAGGATCTCGCTACTATGTCACTTTCATTGATGATTCCACTAGAAAGGTATGGGTTTATTTCTTGAAGAATAAATCAGATGTGTTTGCTACTTTCAAGAAGTGGAAGATTGAAGTTGAAAATCAGACCAGTTTGAAGGTTAAGAGTTTGATGTCAGATAATGGTGGTGAGTACAGTAGTGATGAGTTTAAAAGCTATTGCGTAAAATATGGGATTAGAATGATCAAAACAATTCCAGAGACACCGCAACAGAATGGTGTTGCAGAGTGCATGAATAGAACCTTGAATGAGAGGGCCAAGAGTATGAGGTTGCATGCAGGGTTGCCAAAGATTTTTTGGGCAGATGCAGTTAGCACAGCAGCGTATCTCATAAATAGAGGACCTTCAGTTCCTTTGGGGTTCAAGATTCCTAAAGAAGAGTGGCATAAAAAGGAGGTAAATCTTTCACACTTGCGAGTTTTTGTTTGTGTTTGTTATGTGTGTGTTAAAGATTCTGACAGGGACAAGCTTGATCCGAAAGCAGAGAAGTGTATCTTCATTGGTTATGGCTCAGATGATATGGGTTACCGTTTCTGGGATGAACTGACGAAGAAGGTTGTTAGAAGTAGAGATGTTACTTTAACGAAAGTGCAGTGTATAATGATAATCTTGCAGTCGATTCCGAGTTTACAAAAGAAAAACCTGAGAAAGAGAAAGCAGTGCTTGAAGATATTACAGAAGAAGATCTTGCAGGAAATAGTGGGAGTTTGGGGAATGGTATGACACAGTTCCAGTTACTCCACAGGTTAAGGTAAGAAGATCTAGCAGAATTGTGAGGCCACCACAAAGATTTTCTCCTTCAACATATTATATGTTATTGACCGAGGATGGAGAGCCTCAATGTTATTCAGAGGCAGTTCAAGTGGATGATTCAGTTCAGTGGAAATCAGCCATGGAAGAAGAGATGAGTTCTCTTGAGAAGAATGAAACTTGGTTTTTAACAGAATTACCAGCAGGAAAGAAGGCTTTACAGAATAAATGGGTGTTCCGGATCAAATTAAGAAGAACCTGATGGCAACAAGAGATACAAGGTAAGGTTAGTAGTCAAGGGTTATCAACAGAAAAAGGGAGACTATACTGATATATTTTCTCCAGTTGTTAAGATGACTACAGTGAGAATTGTGCTAAGTATTGTGGCTGCAGAGGAGGTTCATCTAGAGCAACTAGATGTTAAGACAGCGTTCTTACATGGTGATCTTGAGGAAGACATCTACATGGTATAGCCAGAAGGATTTCAGGTAGCTGGGAAAGAAAACCTTGTTTGCAAGCTTATAAAAAGATTGTATGGTTTGAAACAAGCGCCAAGACAATGGTACTTGAAGTTTGATAGCTTTATGATGAAGAGTGGGTACACTAGGAGTGCTATGGATCATTGTTGTTATTTTAAACAATTTGATTCATCTTATATCATATTGTTGTTGTATGTTGATGACATGTTGATAGCAGGATCAAACATGAGGGAAATCAACAAGTTAAAGAGACAGATGTTTGAGGAGTTTGAGATGAAAGATATGGGTGCAGCAAAACAGATACTTGGTATGAGCATCATAAGGGATAGATCTGAAGGTACTTTGAAATTATCTCAAGAGAAGTATATTGAGAGATTGTTGCAGAAATTCAGTGTCCAAGATGCGAAGACCAGAAGTACACCGTTGGCGACTCACTTTAATCTCACGAAGAAGTAGTAACCTAAAACGGATGAAGGCAAGAAAGATATGGATAAAGTTCCGTATGCGTCCACAGTTGGCAGTTTGATGTATACTATGGTGTGTACAAGGCTAGAATTGCTCATGCAGTGGGAGTTGTTAGCAGGTTCATGTCTAATCCAGGAAGAGATCACTGGGAAAGGTTCATGCAGTGGCAGTCAAGTGGTTGTTGCGCTACTTGAAAGGCACATCCAAGGTTGCGTTATGTTTCAGCAAGAAAGATGTTATCTTGGAAGGGTTCTCTGATGCAGATTTGGATACAAGAAAAAGTACTACGGGATATATTTTCACGTTGGGTGGCACAACAGTTAGTTGGATGTCTCGACTTCAAAAGAGTGTTGCTCTTTCAACCACAGAAGCAGAATATATGGCTATCTCTGAAGCTAGCAAGGAGATGATTTGGTTGAAGAATTTTCTTGAGGAGTTGGGCAAGAAACAGGCGGACAGTGCTTTGTATAGCGATAGTCAGGGTGCTATTCATCTTGCGAAGATCCCTGTGTTTCATGCTAGGACGAAGCATATTCAGCTAAGGTATCACTTTACGAGAGAGTTGATTAGCAATGGTACTTTGTCCTTGAAGAAAATCCTTGGTTCAAAGAATCCTGCAGATATGTTGACTAAGGTGGTTACTAATGAAAATTTGAAGCTTTGCATAGCTTCAACTGGCCTTCAGAACTGATTGATGAGAAGGCGTTGCACTAGTTTGAGTTATTGATCGAGAGATTATTTGTTACTAGATTTACAAGAGTGAAGCGAAGATGTGGTTAGACTCCAAGTGGGAGATTGTTGGGTTTGTGGAGTCTATCAGGTTTCAGAATTGGATTCTGATTTGAGTTGCAAATTCCAGAATTGGGTTCTAATTAGAGTTAGGAATTTTAGAATTAGACCCAGGTTTGTTTAGGCCCAGTTTCTTCTCTTATAAATACTCATGTAATTGTAACATAATAACAACACAACACAATGTGAGAGATCAATACAAAATTAGTGCGGCTTGTGGAGTAGGAATTTTCGAACCACGTAAATCTTGTGTGATTATCGTTTATTTTCTTGTTCTTGTTTATTCGCTTTGGGTTTTGCTTTCGTTGTTGTATACTTAACATCCAATTGCTCCTTAAATAACTTACGTGATTGCTTAGATTCATTCAGTTCTTCATCATTATTAACAAGACTATCAAATTGTACCATATACTCAAGTTAGTGACCTACATGAGTCAAATTTCGATTCGGTGAGCAGACTTCAGTGGCCAACAAGATATTTTACCCTATAAAAAGTTAAAATAAAGGATTTTTAGGGGGAAAAATATAATTTTAAGAAATCGTATAAGACGTCTCCACCGTCCTCGTATTCTATTTCCAATAAAACATTTTATTAAAGGTATTCTTTATATATTCAAACATCTTTTCTATCTCTAATTAATTTTTTAATTATATGAATTTTCTATAAATTCAAGCCCTTCCTATTTATAAATTAGAACTCCTATTTTACTTACAATAAAACTCTTAATTATATTTCTTATAAACACCTATTCTACTTCCAATTAAACTTTTAATTATAAGACTTTCCTATAAATTCAAGCTCTTATTCTCAATAAATTTGAAAACACTTATTAGATTATTATGCTTCTAAAATGTTAAAAGATAATTTTTTAGTTATTAATATTTAAAATTCTAAAAAATATCAATATATTTATTTTCTAATATATCATCAATATTTAATTTTAACATTCAATACGTTTTCTTTAAAGAACCGTTTTCTCGTTAAACATGGTTATTCCTATTGAACCGCTCTCTCGTTAAAATCAAAACCCTAACTTTTAAATATATTACTTGTATAACAATTTTTATCCATAAAAATCCAATACTAAAAATAAAATAAAATTTATAACATCAATATCAAATTTAATAGTTGATACAATCTTTTTTAGTGAGCAGTCTTTCCGTTAAACATGTTCCGAGTCGCATTCGTTTGGGATCGAAATTCCAACTTCATTACATATTATTGATGAAACTTATCTTATACAATTTTTTTTTCTTATAATCAAAACCTAAAAATAGAGTGAATTCCAATTTTTATTTTCTCCAAACTTTATAAAATTTACAGAATTTTAAAAAATTAAAAAAATCTTATTTTCTCTTTGTATTATGGATACTCCTGTATTTATTTAAGGTTCCTGCATGAGAATGTTCTTTTATTATGTTAGCACATCAATTATTTTCTTTCTAATTACGAAGACTTTTTTTATGAGATTAATATTGGATTTATGAATTTTTTTCCAAATAGAAGTATAAATAACTTGTATAAAAAATATATAATTTTATAATATCGTAAAAGATGTCACCACCATCCTTGTATTCTACTTCCAATTTAATTAGATGTCGCCTCTATACATTTAAACACCTATTCTACTTCCAATAGAACTTATAATTATATGTTTTTTCTATAAATTAATTCGAACTCTTATTATCTATAAATTCGACTCCAATTCTACTTCCAATAGAACTTTTAATCATATGCCTTATAATTAAATACATATTCTACTTCCAATAGAACTTCTAATTATATGTCTTCCCTATAAATAACTTGTATAAAAAATATATAATTTTATAATATCGTAAAAGATGTCACCACCGTTCTTGTATTCTACTTCCAATAAATTTTTTAATTATATGTCTCCTCTGTACATTCAAACACATATTCTACTTCCAATAGAACTTATAAGTATATGTTTTTCTATAAATTAATTCGAACTCTTATTATCTATCAATGCGAACTCCTATTCTACTTCCAATAGAACTTTTAATCATATGCCTTATAAATACTTATTCTACTTCTAATAGAACTTCTAACTATATGCATTCCCTATAAATTCGAACTCTTCTCATCTATAAATTCGAATACCTATTCTACTTCTAATATGTTAAAAATTAATTTTATATTTATAAGTGTTTATTCGAACTCCTACTCTACTTCCAATAGAATTTTTAATCATATGCCTTATAATTAAATACATATTCTACTTCCAATAGAACTTCTAATTACATGTTTTCCCTATAAATTCGAACTTTTCTCATCTATAAATTCGAACACCTATTTTACTTCTAATATGCTAAAAGATATTTTTATATTTATTAGTGTTTAAAATCCTAAAATTCTTAAAAATTAGAAAAAGAGATTGTGTCGATTTTGGAGCGCCACCCAAGCTCCTGCATATCCTCCTTTATTGATTGAAACTACAAATCAGATTTTTGCAATAGTAATAGTTGTTCATGATAGGATATGAAAATGCCTAGTTCATATTAAATATTTTTAAAAAAAAGTTAGATAAGAATTCACTAATACGTATTTTATTGGAAGTTAGGCTTACAAAATACTAAAAATTATCAAAATGTAAAAATGATTAATTTTGTTAGTTTTGTTATATATATATATATATATATATATATGTGTGTGTGTGTGTGTGTGTGTGTGTGTGTGTGTGTGTATTGCCACAAAACTAAAGATTTTATTACTGAATCAAATCTTTACAAAGAACAGTATTGAAATCCGAGTGGACATCTTCCACTCTACAAATACGATCAGCTATTGAACAGTTGTATCTCGCCAAATAGTGAGTTACCCTATTCGCAGATCGTTTCACGAACCTTAACATGATGTTTTGATTCTTCAAACCAAATAGTAACTCCTTACATTCTGCAACTACTCGCCCTAGATAAGATAAGCTAGAATAAGCACTGCGAACTAGTTGCGCGAGTTGCAGGCAATCTGTTTCAAACACCACAACGACTCTATTCTCTTTTTTAACCCAACTGAGAGCTTCACGGATACCCAAAGCCTCAGCTAATTTGGGAGACACCCTTCCTACAGAACACTTGGTGACAGCTTCAATAAGGCTACAAGTGTGATCTATGATTATTATCGCATGACTATATCGACTTGGTTCTTCAAACAAAGCAGCATCGATGTTTACCTTAACTCTATTTAACTCTGGAGGGTGCCACTGTTCTAGCCCATCTTCTGGAGTCATGAAGCCCAGAAAATTATCAAAGGTTCTATCTTGAACAGCTTGCCATTGGTTAAGGACAGATAACGCCGAGCTAACTATCTCTGAAGCATCCATACTGTGTTGATTCCACACCAAATCATTGCGATTTTTCCACAGCATCCAACATACCATCACTTGAGCTTGAATTTCAGCCTGTTTCTGTTGATCAAATAATAACTGAAGCCAATCTGAAAAGGCGTTAAAATCTCCTGATATACTGGGAGTAGCTGCAGTCGAGTGACAAGATTCTGCAAAAGAGCAATTAACCAAAGAATGCAATATAGATTCTACATCCAAATTACACACAGGACATAAAATATTCACATCAATACGCCTCATACGAAGAAGGTCATTCGTTGGTAAGCAATTAGATGCAGCACGCCATAAAAAGTTCTTGACCTTCATAGGTTAAATTCCAAAGCTTCCTCCAAAAACCAGAATTATCCCCACTGTGATTAGAAGCCTTTGATTCCTGTAATAAAATGTAAGCACTTTTAACAGAATAAAAGCCCATCTTCTTATGACGCCAGTACCAAGTATCTTTTTCCTCTTCACCTAACGGAATTGCCATAATGATTTCTACATCCCTAGCTTCAAACAGATCTGCAATTAAATCTGTATCCCATGTTTTCTCTCCTATATTCATTAATGAGGATACCTTCTGATTAATTAACCAATGCCTCACTAACTGTATGAACACACGGATCAGAAACTACGGGTAACCAAGGCGTATTCACAATGTCTACATCTTGCCCATTACCTATTCGACAACCAATGCCCTGCTTCAACAAACTCTGTGCTTCCAGTATACTGCGCCAGATATAACTTGGATTATTTCCAAGCTGAGCTGTCAAAATGGAACCATTAACGTAATACCTAGCGTTGAAAATTTTGCTCACCAACTTGTCAGGATGAGTTAGGAGTCTCCAAGCTTGGCTACCCAACAATGCAGCATTGAAATCACGAAGATTTTGGAAGCTCATACCGCCATTAGACTTACTCAAACACAACCTGCTCCAACACATCCAATGAATACTCTTCTCCTTATTTGCATTATTTTTCCACCAAAATTTGCACATTGCCATTTCCAGATCCTTGCAGACTTCTATAGGGGAGTAAAAACACACTCATTGTATAATTCAGAAGCGTTTGGGCTATCGTTTTGATTAGAATTTCCTTTCCACCTTTAGAGGGCTTCTTTTTATCCCACCCTTGAAGACGCTCCTGCAACTTATCCTTGATAAAGCGAAATGCAACTGATTTCTTTCTAGTAATCATGTTAGGAAGACCCAAATAGAAGCTGCTATCACCAGCTTCATTAAACCTCAAACAACTGCACAGCTCCTGCTTTATATGTGGACTTGTGTTACGATTGAAAAAGATCGAAGATTTATCCACATTAATTTGCTGACCAGGGGCCTTCTCAAACACCCTCAATGAATCCAGAACCTGATTCGTATTCTCCATATTAGCTTTACAAAAAATATAACAATCATCTGTGAAGAACATGTGAGTTATCGGAGGTGCCGCTCTAGCAACCTTGATGCCTTTAATCAAACCACGCTTCTCATAATCTTGAATAAGAGCTGTAAATCCTTCAATACAGATTAAAAATAAGTAGGATGATAAAGGATTTCCCTAACGAATCCCACGAGTAGGATTGATATCTCCAAACATCCTACCTGCATGGTTAATCTGATAACTCACAGAAGAATTGCAAGTCATGAATAAACGAATAATTTTCTCATCAAATCCCATCTTTCTCAGCACCTCTTCTAAAAAGCCCCACTCCACACGATCATAGGCTTTACTCATGTCTAGTTTGAAAGCCATCCAACCCTGCTTTCCTTTAGTTTTCCTCCTCATAAAATGCATCACCTCGTAGGCCACCATAATATTATCCGTAATAAGCCTTCCTCGAATGAAAGCATTCTGTGTATCCGATATGATTAAATCAATTATTTCATTCAACCTATTCGCGAGCACTTTTGAAATGATCTTGTACACCACATTACAGAAGGAGATAGGCCTTAACTTAGTAATTACCGTATGATTTTTCTTCTTAGGGATTAGAACTATGTTTGTTGACCAAAGCTGATGATCAATCTAACCCATTTCGAAGAAATGTTTAACTCTATTTATAATATCTCCTCCTACGATATGCCAAGAATTTTGATAAACTCCCGGGCTCATTCCGTCGGGGCCCGGAGATTTATCGGGATGCATATGAAACAAGGCGTTCTTCACTTCCATATCTTCAATATCAGCTAGCAGCATACTATTCTGAGCTTCTGTGACTTTTCTCTGAACACAATCAATTACTCTTTCCCATTCGATATTAGAAGCCTGAAACAAGTCAACAAAATATGTTATCATTGTTTCTTCTAATCTTGATCCCCATTCCACTATCTGACCAATTTTATTATTGAGACTTCGGATTTTGTTAATGGATCTTCTGTTCTTAGCTGCAACGTGAAAATACTTTGTGTTTTGATCGCCTTCTCTCAACCAAAATTGCATCGACCTCTGCCTCCAAAAAATTTCTTGTTGCGCATACACTTCAGTCAACTTTTTTTGTTGTTGTCCTTCACCATATTAACTGCAACTGCATCCCTTCTACCTTTCAACGATTTGATTATTTTCTTGTGCTGATAAATTCTCTACTTAAAGCTACCTGTAACTTCTCGACCCCAGGCTGTTAAAACTTCAGAACAATCAGCCAATTTATCATAAAAAGAACAAACATGACACATATTCCAGACTTCTTCAACTAGCTGCTGACACATAGGTTCACGGAGCCAAGCATTCTCGAACCGAGAACTACAACCTTGAACCACTTGATTTACTTTCTACAGTTCTAGAAACAGTGGACAATGGTTTGAGGTTGATACCTCTAAGTTAGTCAAAGTAGCATCTTCAAACATATTCAAAAACTCCATCGTAATTAAAGCTCTATCCAATCGAACTTCAATCCACTCATCTGTACCATAGCCTCTTTCCCATGTATACTGATAGCCCAGTAAATTCATGTCAATGAGATTGCAATCCTCTAACACATCTTGAAAAGCTTGAATAAGACTCTGCGGGTACGGTCTCCCTCCTTTTTTGTCCTCCTGAGAGCACACGTTATTCATGTCTCCTATCAAACACCAAGATAAATTTTTATCCCGAGCCAAAGTACGAATAAGTTGCCACGTCTCCTTTCTCTTACTTCTATCTGGTTCTCCATATATACCAGTCAACCTGAAAAAACTGCCATCCTTTGCTTTAACTTGGGCATCTATATGATTTTTATTATATGAACTCAACTCAACATCTTCTCTATGCCTCCATAATAATGCTATTCCACCACTAAGCCCTTGAGACTCAACAGTTACCATACCCTCAAAATCAATCGATTGTTGAAAATTTTCCACTACTCCTTGCTTGCAAATAATCTCACATAAGAAAATAAAATCGGGTTTCTTTTGGAGTGTAATATCCTTTAGGAATTGAAAGGCCCACGGCGTCCCAAGCCCATGGCAATTCCAACTTATAAGACTCATAATGATAGGCGAGCATCCCTCTGGACACTCGCCCCATACACATTTTTTGGAATCTCGTTATCATCGGCTTTCATATGGACTTCTTTGTTTCGGCCCATATTAATATCTGAGTCCAGCCCACCATCTGTTCTACGCGTTTTTGACTCAATCACCATAACGTCATTCTTGCTAATTTGCAACTTAGATGGGATTGGATTTGTTTGAAAATTATTGCCACCTGATCCCGCTCCATTAGCCCCATTTTGAAATATCTTATCACCCTGATTCCCTCCTTGACTAACAACCCCCTGATTATTTGGATCTTGATTGCTATCATCTTCTCCCCCTACTCACCATGATCCTCCACCATCGAACTTGAGTTGTTGCCTTCTACTCCGTTTCGTAGCCATTTCACTCCAATAGGCTTAACCTGCCTCCTAAGAGGAGCTCTCATCCAGGCACCTTACGGTTTCACGATTTCATGCTCTGTTTTTTCAAATAACAGACTACAGAAATGACCAACAATGCCGCATATGAAACAAAAACTTGGGACGTTTTCATATTTAAAATTAATCCAAAACCATTCATTTCCAGCCATCTTAATCTTCATACGACGTTTCAGAGGTTTAGATAAATTGATTGTAACACGAATTCTCATATAGTCTCTCCAAACACTATTAAAATTACTCGGGCAACTTCCAACATAATCTCCAACATAACTCCCTATTCCTTTCAGGACTTTTTCTGACATGAAATCAACTCTCAGGTCATGGACTTGTACCCATAAGTCAATTGAATTAAGCTCTACGCACCTTGGATTCTGACCTTCCTTTAATCGTGACATGACTAAAGCTCTCCTGTTGAACGACCAAGGACAACCCTCCATCACACGTTTCACATCCACCTCATGATAGAATTGAAATAGGAACAAGTTTACCTCTAACTCCTTCATGTACACCCCCCTACCAGGTTTCCAAAGGGTTGCCAAAGTATGCTGCATGGCGACAGAATCCACCCTTTCTTCAGAAATGAACCGACCCACTACACAAAGCTTAGCGTTAAAACCTTGATTCTGCAGATTACCTTCTTCCAAAGCTTCCTCCTCTAACTGAAAACCCCTTCATCCTCCTCCTCTAGAGAAATACTTGTTAGGAGTTATCCCACATCGTTTGTGGGAGGGGCAGATTGCTAGTTAATAAGCAACCAGTTAACTCCATTAGTATGAGGCCTTTTGGGATGTGCCCAAAAATAAATCCGTGATGACCCAACCCAAAGCGGACAATATCATACTAATGTGGAGTTAAGGCTTGCTTAGCAAGCCCAACGAGTGGCATTAGAGCTATGGTTGTAACGATCTGTAACAATCTCGATGGGCTCTAGAATGGATCCAAGGAAAAGGCAAATGGGCTGTCCCAGGTTGGGCTTAAGGGGGAGCAGGTGAACTTTCCAGTATAGGCCTAGGCGAAGCCAGATAGCCAGAATTTCCAGTATGGGTCAAGGGGGAGCCAGATCACATAAGAAGGAGGTAGATTCGACAGGTGTCGAGCCCGGAAGGGGGAGATTGTCAGGAGTTGTCCCACATTGTTTGTGGGAGGGGCAGATTGCTAGTTAATAAGTAGTCAGTTAACTCCATTAGTATGAGGCCTTTTGGAATGTGCCTAAAAACAAATTCGTACAGACCTGATCCAACCCAAAGCGGACAATATCATACTAATGTGAAGTTAAGGCCTGCTTAGCAAACCCAACAATATTATTCAGAGCTTGCTCTAGATTATTGGTATTAGCCATAGAATAAGACCAATGATAGAAAGAAAACTTCTTACGAAAAACTTACTAACTCAACAAACCATGTCAGATGACAAGACTTTTCTGGTACATTTCTAGAGAAATTTGATAAACAACGATTGGAGTATTTTATGGACATCAGTCGGCTAAATGAAGTGTTTAGACCAAAACGCCACCATAGCGAAAAGAATTGCTTGAAGCAACTGAATTTACCAACAAAAGAAAGAGGAAAGCAAGTCCAGCTAGAAATTCGAGCGGTGTTCAAAAAATATATTATAGTCTTTCATGAATAAATTAAATGTATTAATTATTAATTTTTTTTCTTTTAAAAAAATGTAATTACCAATCAGACACACTACACATAAATGGAAATATATTTAAATCCAATTAGGAGTGGACAAATTTTTCGTCAGAGTGTGAAAATCATAGTTAATGGTTAGTTAATTGGATAATTTTACATAAATGATTTGGTTATATTTTTTTTAATATATGATACTCAATTTGTTGTTTATAAAATTAATATCTAAAAATAGATGTAATCTGAAATATAAAAAATACAATGTTTTTCGTTGTCAGGCAAATACAATGATTTATTGATTAGGTTTGATATTAACTTTTAAAATGACTAGTTTTAGCACGAGTTACTTTTAATTTTTTATAATTGACTTATAATATAATTTAATATTATAAATATTTAATTTAATATGTTATTGGAAGAATTTGAACCTTACATGTTTGTATATAATAATTTTTAATATTAAATATCAATTAATATGTTATTGGCGGGAATCGAACCTTGGACCTTTGTATATAACAACTTTTAGTATTGTTATATCTAACGGTCATGATTTATTTGAGTTGTTAATCTAACGGTTGTGAATGAGGGATAACCAAAAATGGGGATAACCAAAACAGGGGTTAACCAAACTACAAATTATACCCCTTTCGCTTATTATAATATAGTATAGATTTACTAATAATGTAATTTAATATTATAAATATTTATTTTAATATGTTATTGGAAGAATTTGAACCTTACATGTTTGTATATAATAATTTTTAATGTTAAATATCTGTTAATATGTTATTGGCGGGAATCGAACCTTGGACCTTTGTATATAACAACTTTTAGTATTGTTATGTCTAACGGTCATGATTTATTTGAGTTAATAATCTAACGGTTGTGAATGTGGGATAACCAAAAATGGGGATAACCAAAACAGGTTAACTAAACTACAAATTATACCCTTTGGCTTATTATAATATAGTATAGTATAGTATAGATATGCATATGTTTTGTGCAATATAGAGAACGGATTCAGATACAAAATTAGAACCCCATAGAGTACAGAGAGCAATGTGAATCTCGTGTTCAGAATACATCATTTTATGGAGAGTCTTGTGTTACTTGCTGGAACTACCATACCACCTTCCCTGGAGAAGCAATCTTGTTCTGCTTAGAAAACAAAGACAGAGTCATCTGTGGACAGAGTAACATACTATAACTTACACATTGCATTAATATATTTATATACATATGTTCTGAAATGCTTTGCATGCAGGCCCAAGATAGCAGATTTAATTTTAAAGTTGAAGGTTTAAACTTAGATTTAATGAAGATAGTGTTTGATGTTTTCTCACTAAACACCAAGGTCCATATTAATCTTTAAGCCTGTCCTAATACAAAACTATGTTAGCTATCTTATCATTCTAGGTACGTTGGAAAGTTCAGTAACGTAGGAATTTTTGTAATTTAGTCGGTAACAATTTAGAACTTTCAAGGTAAATTTTAGGTTTGATTTAATTATCTTTAACTGGTATAATCATCTATTGTTAGGTAGTTTAACATATATTCTTGCAAATCCTAGTTCTGATTCCAGATTATGTCAAGAGATATTTGAAACAACGGATCGAAAAACTTTCCGTGCCTGAAATTTTAGACACTATTTCTCTTTTGCCAATTAATTGTAGAGACTCTTATGTTAAGCACCATAATACTAATCTTATAATATAGATTAGTCATCTGTGGCTCTTACTCTTACACTGCGACTCTGCATAATAGCTTTATTGTAGAACCTCACTCTATATAACACTTTATCACTGAATCAAAATCATTGATCACTTTTGTCAGGATGGCAGTATTACTAAGTATTACTATTAGTATATTTCGTTTAGTAGTATTGAGAAGTGGTAGTAGTATTTGTTAGTAAGGAGAAGTGTTAGTAAGGGCAGTTTAGTATTTTTACTATTACTAATGAAGTAGTATAAAAACAAACTACCAGTTGTAATTTCATTATGCATATTATGAAAAGGAATTTCATTCCACCAAATCTGTCTCTCTCTCTAGTCTTTCTCTCTCCATAACTAACTCTCAGAAACTATGTCTTCTTCTACAAGCTATCTTTGTTCTTCTATGGATCTCTATCTGATCATCTACTATCTCTGTTAATCTCATAGATAATAGCTCTATATCTCTGTTAGTTTACATTTACAGTTCTATAAACCAGAAAATCACAAAAACATACAGATATTTGAAAAACAGGAACCCTAGTTCCTGACAAATTGGTATCAGAGCTTCAGAATTGATCTCCTACTGCTTCTACTGTGTTCGGCATCTTAATCCGAGCAGATCGAACCAACTGGTGTGGTAATCGCAGTTGCAAGTTCAGAACTTTCATCAAACTGTTCAGGTGTTCTGTTCTCAGCTCTATCTCTTAGATCTGTTGAATTTCTACTGTTATTAGTTAGAATTGAAGATGTTTATGTTGATAGAGCTCGTTTCTAGTTAAGTACTTGATTTCTGTTGATATTGTTGAAGAAAAGCACAAAAATAGTTGTGTGAAGTACTGCTGGTGTTTTGATTAGAAACTCTGTGGTGTTTTGGTGTGAATTCTGTTGAACTGTGATTGGAAGTGTAGTTTTGGCTTGTGTGTGAATTTGTGGATAAATCTGTGTGGTGATCTGTTGAAAGGAGTTGTAATCTGTTAATCTGTGGTGATTGTGAAGTTGTTTGAGAAATCTGTGAAGAATTGAGTATTGTCCGTAAGGTGTTTGATTAATTAACTGTGAGAATGAGTTACTACAGGAGTGAGGAATTTCCTGAGACATCTCATCAAGGAACTCTGAGAATGATTCAGGAGGATATCCAAGGTCATATGCTTGGAACTGATGAGAAGATAGAAAGGCTACAAAGGCAAATTGAATTGTTAGTAGTTGGATTGAACAAAAGAGACAGTAGGAAGAAGTTGGAAGAAGAATTTAATGAGATGGAGGAGGAGGATTACAAGGAGAATGTGATGCCTGGCTCTTCTAGTAAAGGAATGTTTAGGGATCCATTACATGCTGCTTGGGAGAGGCAGAAGCTAATGCAGAAGCAAAGTAAGAAGGATGTTGAGACAAGGTTTACTGAAAATTACAGGGACAGAGAAGTCTCAAAGGACAATCAGAGTTTGAGGCATCTTAAGTTGTCCTTTCCAGCTTATAAAGAAGGTGCAGATGCTTTGGAATGGTTGAGGGATTGTGAGGAGTACTTTTCAATCTATGAAGTGACTGATGGAAAGAGAGCTGCAATTGCAGCAATGCACTTAACTGGAGTTCCAAGGTCATGGTACAAGTCCTTCATGATTGGTCAAGAGAGTGCTACTTGGCAACAATTCTCTGAAGCTTTCACAGCTAGGTTTGGTGAACTTGATACTGAGTTGGTCTTTGAAAAATTCAAAAGGTTACAGCAGAGCAGCTTAGTTGAGGAATATTATGATGACTTTGAGAAGATTAGGGGACAGCTTCTTAAGAAAATAACTGGACTTACTACTAAGTATTTCCTAGAAAACTTTGTTGGAGGCTTGCAAAGTGAGATCAAAGGCATGTTCCGATTGCTGGAGCCTACATCCTTAGAGCAGGCTCTTAAGCTAGCCAGGTACTATGAGAGCACCTTGAGCAGTCAAGCTAAGAAAAACACTGGTACTGGTGGTTATCAGAAGGTCAGCAACACAGGTTTTCAAGCAAGTAAAACCTCTTCAGGTGCAGGAACTGGGGGAGCTAGTAAGGCCTCTACTATACTGATTCCTAGTAAGAATGCAGAGGTTATTAATTCAAAGCCAAGGCCCCTAACATACACTCAAAGAGAAGAAAGAAGACAGAAGGGATTATGTTAGGTCGAATACACAATAAGTAATCAAATACTGTATGAGTAACTTAACAAGAACACACTGTTTAACAATTAAAAACTGTTTGGAATTAATAATTCCTCTCTCGGTGATGTAAATATCACAGAGAGCTGCTTAGGTTACAATCAATGAATTTCTCAATGTTCGATTACCCTTCTAGGGTTAACCTAACTGTATTTATAGAACATACAGCTTCGTACAATCAGTAACTGATTCTCCTAAAATCAAGCTATACAATTGATATCAATCACGATTGCTCCAGTCTTCCAAGTCAACTCAATCTCTTTGACAGCTTTCCAATCTTCAAAGATATTGCTTCCATATTCATCTTGAAATAATCTACAAACACTGTTGACTCTTCAGACAATACCGCTACAGAGTTTAACAACCTCTGTTGCGCTTTCAGTCAGTGTTTAACTAAACTCTGACTGCTTCCAGCTAAACTCTGTTTTCTGACTTTAGCTTCCAAACACTGTTTTCATCAATCATTTCTAACAATCTCCCCCAACTTGTCCATTATCAAAATGTACAAGTTTACAGTAAATGATGATGTCAAAACAAATACAAAATTTTACAGTGTTTAACATACAAACAGAGTTTAAGCTATTACTTAACAAATTCTACAGAAAATAAGAAAATTCTTACAGACTTTAATTTCTAATCTCTTGCAGATCAGGCATTGTTCTGAGATAGTCTATAAGCAACCTTCTTTCAGCATTTTCAAGCTCTATCTGCATAGCTTCTTTGATTTCTCTCAACTGAGGATCATTCTCATCAGTTTGATAGATAGCAGCTCTAAGATCGTAGATTTTGTTTCTTCTCATTTCATTTCCCAGCCTTATGTATTTCACTTCCTCAGATTTTACATTGAAATCCAGAACAGTGATTCCAAGATCAGTCTTCAGTTTTGTAGTTCCCTTCTCCATTTCAATCAGATTGCCATTCCAATCTCTGTATTTAGGAACATACTTGCTGTTGAATTTCATTTGCCTTCTTGCAAGGTTTTGAATCATTCTTTGTTGAAGCACATTTGCAACTAACTGACCTCTTTGATTTCTTACTCTGAAAATATATAGGACATATTCAAGTTCTTCAGCATACTTTAATTCGATATCCTTTTCAGAGACTTTAAATACTGTTCCATCAGCCATGAAATATAGCAAGAAATCCTTTTCTAGACTCTTCTGATATACAAGCTGTACTGACTCCAGTTTGTCCAAACTCTCTTGAGTGACACCACGACCTGGAACAGACAGTGAAGAAGGATCTCTAGGACCAACATATTGCCTTTTATCTCTGTGTGAGTCTATGCCTCCTTTGTTGTATCCAACTTTACCAGATAAAGCTCTACCATCAATGAAATCCATTGGAATTGTAGCTTCTAGTCTTGAATCATGAGGAGCACCCTTCTTAAATGTTGATTTCAACTGAGAAGACAATAATGGTGTGGTCACAACTTGTGCAGCAACAGAGGTTGTGTCTTCATTCTTCTGTACAACATGTGTATCAACAAAGGTTGTAACTATACTTTTCAGCTTTTGCTTGGCTTCTGCATCTGTTGGTTTTCTGAATATTTGCATTCTTTGATTTGTACCAACAGGTTCTTTGATTTGAATGCTTTTAAGAACAGTCTTTGCAGCTTCAGCAACTTTCACATTCTTCTTTTCTTTTACAGACTTTAGAGCTTTCAGATGCTTTTCTTGTAAACTCTTCTCTTCAGCTTTAGCATCTTCTATGGTCACTCCTTCTGCATTCTCTTCCATAAAAAGCTTAACAGCTAACTCCTCATCAGTCTTTGGGTTTGATGTTAATTCCAAACTCTTGGTCTTTGAAGTACCTTGAGTTTCAGTGTTTATTCCAACAGACTGTGATTTAAAAGATTTGCCAGATCTCAGAGTTTGCTTTTCAGAGTTTAAGACCTTGCTCTTTTCACTTGCCCCTCCATCTCCAGCATCATCCTTTTTAGTCAGAGTTTGAGAAACTTTGCATTTTGACTTAGCAACTCTCTCCCCCTTTTTGACATCATCAGGAATAAGGATTGATGTAATGAGCTCCAAAGAATTAGCAATGGAATCAACCTTAGCAAATAAAGCAGTCTGATTTTCTTCAACTTTTCCTAGCCTGGCAAAGAGAGTGTCTTGGACTTTAGACAGCTGAACAACTTTTATTTTAGACTCTCTATCCATCTTCAATTCTCTTGACTGAATCTCAGTCTTCAAGGAAGCAATTTCTTGTTTAGTTTCAGCAAAATTTCCTTCCAGAGTCTTGACTTGTACTACAGTTGCCTTTAAACAGGATAAGATTTCTGGATTTGAAATTTGCTTTGCAGTTTGCTTAACAAACTCAGATGCTCTTCCTTTTGGAAAAATGCAATCTTGTTTATACCAATTTTCAGCAGACTTAGCAAGATGCTCTACTTCAACTGCATGAGATGGACAAGGCTGAGCAAAAGGTGTATGCTTATTATCTGTCTGTGCAGGTGCACTCACAAAAGAGTCAGAGTTTGCACTACTAGCAGATTCATCTTCAGCACTTGCATCCTTAGATTGATCATCTTTTAAAGAACCACTGTGCTGAGCAGTGTCAGCCACAGTTTCTTCAATAACTGCTGCAACCTTTTCAATAATCACCTCATGTTGCACAGGCTCTGCAACAGAGTTTGCCTTTGTAGCTTCAACAGGCATGGATTCAGAAATTATCTTTGTTGCCTGATCAACTTCATCACCTTTGTCTTGAATTGGAGAAGATACCAGCTCTGTGGGTGATGCTTCAGCTTCAGGAACTTTTGCTGCAAGCTCATCAGCTACACCAGGAGCTTCAGTATGAACAATAGGTGAGATAGGATCAGAGAATGATTCAAATGAGTCAAAAATATTATCCATTGGTGAAAGACCATCTCTGTTATCCTCTTCTACAGGCATTTTATCCTCTGTAGGCATTGGAACATTAACATTATCCTCTGCAGGCATTTCAACCTCTGCAGGTATTTCAACTTTGTCAGTGATAATATCCTCTGCAGGCATTTCAACATTCACTGTAACCTCAACAGTAGGTGTTTGCTGTGAAACCACCTTTGGAGTTTCAACAAGATTCTCTTCATCTGAATCAGAAAGAATTAATCTCCTTTTCTTGATTGGAGGCACCACATTCTCCTCTTCATCTTCACTTGAGCTCTCTCTTGGTGGTGAAAGTGAAGGTCTGTTTGCTTTCTGTTTCTTCCTTCTGGTATAAACAGCTCCAGGTATTGTTTGTTTAGCCTTTGAGTGTTTAGTGTTTTGGGCAGTGTGTTTCTTTCTTTTTGGCTTGGTTTTGGGTTGTTCAGTAGGTGCTGGCTCAGAGTTTAAGGTTTCAGTGTTTAAGGTGTCAATTGGTTCAGGCATTTGTTGTGGTGATTGAGAGTCTTGTGGTTGGTTTACATAGTTCTGTAAGGCTAAAGGCATAAACATCTCAGGTATTTGCTGTTTAGTGACATCTTTGTTTGTCAAATCAGAAAACATTCTCTTAGCAACTTGAAAAGGCTGAATAACATCAGCTTCATCAATTGGAATGTTAGGCACACAGGCAGTATATAGCAGTTGACAAAAACGAGCAAAATAAACAGTAGTAGACTCAGACAAACGCTCTCCCAAGTTCATTAGTACTAGTCTACCAAAATCGAAGTTACCTCCATATAGTAGAGCATGACCAATTTGGAGAGTATCCAGAGGAAGTGCATCCCAGTTTGTTGTCTTCTTTCCAAAAGCCCTTGTTATGCAATCGAAAAAGAAACTCCATTCCTTTCTCAAACTTGGCCGTCTCAAAGACCCTATCTTGTTCAAGTTTCCTGCACATCCAATTTGTTCCAACATTGTCCTCAACCGATCATGACCAACAATACTGTAAGAAGTGTGTGTCTCAAAGTCCAAAGCATCCCTAACAGTAGTTGGAGTAATGATATACTCTGATTCTTCATGAGTGAAAATGATTGTTGGAGTGCCAGACTCTCCTCCATCATCATATTCAGAGTTTGTCCAGAAAGTAGCAATTTGTGAAGCAGATAGTGTAGCTGGTGCTGTTAGAGCCTTCCCTATTTCAGAGTCTTTCAAGAAATTTTGGAACACATGAAACGCCTCTGGAGCATTTACAGTCTCCAACGGTGCTGCATAGTTACTAGGGAGAAAAATTAACCCTGCTGCATCAAACGCTTTAGTTGCCATTAGTAAACAGTGATACGAAGATATTCAGAGAAAAGATGTGTATGCACTGTAAGTGTTTATCAAAATGTGAAAGAGAGTATATGAGAAGTGTGAAAGTGAATGAGTATGCAAGTAACTGTGAGTGGGTGAATGTGAATCGATATGGAGTAAGAGACTAAAGACGATTAGAGTAAAATTAAAACTCAATCGTTTATTTAGTAAAAGCGCGCAACTGTTGTAGAGTAGTGTGTGAGTGGGACACAATCATGGAACACGTGTCAAACAACCAATGGATTACTTAATAATTACCGCTGTCATTCCTATAATCACGACACTTACACTAATTAACAGTTGTCAACTACCCCAATTACTGCAAAATAGTCAAATCATCTCAATGAGATTTTACCTCAGAGTACTTAACACAACTCAACAGTGTTTATCAATTTTCCAACTTTATCACTAAAACCCTTTCAAAAATTGCACAGTTGTGAATTAAGTGTGTGTGAAGCAGAGTTTACTGAAATCAATTTTTAGAGCATCTAATATTTCATAGAATCCATAACAAAAATCAATAACCACTGAATGCACAAACTCTTATATTAAACACTGATTGTTTGATGAATGCTAAACTCTGTAGTTACTGTAATACAGAAATCTGAAAACTTCTATTCCCTTTGATGTCCATGATTATCCAAGTAAGCACACAGTCTTTAAAGACAAAAATATCAAGAGATTGAAATCAGAGTTTCATTCAGTGAATAACAGTCATGAACTGGATAATCTCACAAACTCTCAAACACACAAGTGTTTAGGTAAAGTGTTTACTCTCACATTCAATCAGAAATAGTAGAATCTACCATATGCTTGAATGTCCACCAATTCTACACTACTTTGAGTACATGTATTCACAAATCAAAAGGACTTTATTCAGGGTTGGAATGAGATAAGATCAAACAGATGAAAAAGATATTTTATTCATGAGTGACTATCAAGCTGAACATTTCAATAGATCAAAGTGTTCAGTCACACTGTTAGGAAATATTTGTACAAGATCAGTATATATGCTTTTTTTTTATTATTTATTTATTTATTTATTTTTTTTATTTATTTAGCATATATACTGAGTAAACTTTTCTTTTCTTGAGAAACACTCATCTGCTTGAGAGAAAAAAATATAACTGCTCTTAACACTTCAGAGTATAAGAAAAATGAGCAGTTAATAAGGCTCAAAGGGGTTTACTAAGGATGGAATTTATGAACAGTGTTTATACAGTGTTTGAACAAAGTTCAAAAGAATTTTTTGAACAGTGTTTGAAGAAATGGTAAATCCTATTGCCTTTATCATTTTCATGCACACACATATCATGTAGTCTCAAAATGGTCTAATACAAGTTCTAGAGAAACATACTATCTGATGAATACCACACAACAATAAATACTGATTGATAGAAAATGTATCAATCACTGATTTGGCTCAAACTCTCACAGGTTGTAGACAAGAATCTGAACTCACCAAACTAATCAATGACACATCTCAAGTTTTATGGTTTTCACAAGTACAAACAAGGAATCATCATGAACCATACCTTTGGAAACAGAATGTCACTTATCAGAGTTTAGAGTTCATCAATAACCAAAATTATTTATGAGAGGCAATGCACACAATATTCATAGACTCAGAGTTTAGGACTGAATAAACTAAGAGATGCTATAAATATGAAACAGTATCATGCTGTGTTGATTTACTGCACAAAGTCTGATCAGATTACAGTGACTCAGAAAGAATCATGATTTATTTACTGAGAATCATGCTTCATACATTTTTCTTCATTGGTGTTTTCATTCAGACAATAATCAATTCTGAATTCACTGAGTGTATCTAAACATGTTAACAGTGTTTAACAGACAGACATGCTGACAGAGTTTAAAAAGTTTTAAACATAAACATGCATAACAGAGTTTAGTACTAAGGTTCATATAGCACTTAACAATTTGCAGAAACATGAGCAACATATTTTAGAAATAAGTTTTTGAGTCTAACCAACATCTCTAGTCAAAACTAGAGACCATTCCTAGTTCATTGACCAATCTTGTAAATGTAGCTTCACTCAATGGCTTGGTGAAGATATCTGCAAGTTGTTGTTCTGTAGACACAAAGTGAAGCTCAATGTTGCCTTCCTCTACATGCTCTCTGATGAAATGATACCTTATGCTGATGTGCTTTGTCATTGAATGTTGCACTGGATTACCTGTCATTGCAGTAGCACTTTGATTATCACAGTAAATAGGTATCTTGGTATACCTTAATCCATAATCCAGCAGTTGATTCTTCATCCATAAAATCTGTGCACAGCAGCTACCAGCAGCAATATACTCTGCTTCAGCTGTAGATGTAGATATTGACTTCTGTTTCTTGCTGTACCAGGAAACAAGTCTGTCACCCAGAAATTGACAACTTCCACTGGTGCTTTTTCTGTCTATCTTACATCCAGCAAAGTCTGCATCAGAGTAACCAAGAAGTTTAAACTCTGATTCTCTTGGATACCACAGCCCCAAAGTCATAGTGCCCTTGAGGTACTTGAATATCCTCTTTACTGCTGTTAAATGTGGTTCTCTTGGATCTGCCTGGAACCTTGCACACAAACAAGTTGCATACATGATATCAGGTCTGCTAGCTGTCAAATAGAGCAAAGAACCAATCATTCCTCTGTAACTTGTCATATCTACTGATGACCCTGCATCTTTGTCCAATTTTGTTGCAGTTGCCATGGGAGTTGTTGCAGATGAACAATCAAGCATACCAAATTTCTTGAGAAGGTTTCTGGTATATTTTGCTTGATTTATAAAAATTCCATCATCTGTTTGCTTCACCTGTAGGCCTAGAAAATAACTAAGCTCTCCCATCATACTCATTTGATATCTTGACTGCATGAGTTTGGCAAACTTCTTGCAGAGTTTATCATTAGTAGACCCAAAAATAATGTCATCCACATATATTTGAACTAAAAGCAAGTCACTACCATTTTGGAAGTAAAACAGAGTTTTGTCAATAGTACCTCTGTGAAATCCACTTTCTAGTAGAAATTTGGCAAGGGTTTCATACCATGCCCTTGGTGCCTGCTTAAGTCCATAGAGTGCCTTGTCTAATCTGTAGACATAGTCTGGATATTTTGGATCTACAAACCCTGGTGGTTGTTCCACAAACACTTCTTCTTCAAGTTTTCCATTCAAAAATGCACTTTTTACATCCATTTGAAATACTTTGAATTTCATGTGAGAGGCATATGCAAGAAAGATTCTGATTGCCTCCAATCTAGCTACTGGAGCAAATGTTTCATCATAGTCTATTCCTTCCTGTTGTGAGTAGCCTTTTGCAACCAGCCTTGCCTTGTTCCTTGTGATAACACCCTCATTGTCAGTTTTATTCCTGAAAACCCATTTAGTACCAACAATGGATCTGTTCTTGGGCCTTGGTACAAGTGTCCACACTTCATTTCTTTCAAATTCATTTAGCTCTTCTTGCATTGCTGTTATCCAGTCAGCATCTTTAAGAGCTTCTTCAACTTTCTTTGGCTCACTTTGTGACAAGAATGCATGAAACAGACATTCATTTGTTGTTGCACTTCTTGTCCTTACTTTTGCATCTGGATCACCAATAATCAAATCAGGTGTGTGAGATTTAGTCCATTTTCTTGCAGAAGGCAGATTGCTTCTGTCATCATGTGATCCTCCCCCTTGATCCATGCTCTCCTGATTTTCTTGGTGTCTTTCTTCATTTTCTGATGCTCCCCCTGAATGTGACTTCTCAGAATTATCAACAGAGTTTGAATCAACAGAGTTTGATTCAGAATTATCAACTGAGTCACTATCAGTGTTTGAACCATCACTTTGATGTGATTCTTCATGCTCCCCTGTTAGATATAATTGATGTGATTTAATGTCAGTGTTTAAGTGTTTCAGGTAAAGAGAGTTTAACTTGTTATTGAAAGCAGTGTTTGAGTATACGCTGATTGCTGGAAGCGCAAACGCTGACAGAGGAAAGCGTAAACACTGATAGCTGAATACATGGAAGCGCAAACGCTGTTAGCGTGGAGAGAACAGAGTTTGCTAAAGTCTGTCTACTGGGAGCGTCTACAAGTCAACAGAGTTTGAAGATTAATTTAATATTAATATGGAAGCGATATCTTTGAAGATTGGATAGCTGTCAAAGAGATCGAGTTGACTTAGAAGACGTGTAGCAATCGTAATTGATATCAATTGTATAGCTTAATTTTAGGAGAATCAATTTACGATTGTACGTAGCTGTATATCTTATAAATACAGTCAGGTTAACCCTAGAAGGGTATCGAACGTGAACGAACATCATTCTTGTAACCTAAGCAGCTCTCTGTGATACTTTACATCACCGAGAGAGGAATTATTAATTCCAAAACAGTTTTAAAGAGTTAAAACGTGTGTTCTTGTTACTTATTCATACAATTCTTGATTATATATTGTGTATTCGACCTAACAAGTGGTATCAGAGCGGTATCTGTTACTTTATTACAGTTAAAGATCCAAACACAATAGTAATCAATGGCAGAGATACCTCCACCATCTGAGAAAGCCCCTACTACTGTTAGCAGGTATGAAACAATTAGGGTTCCTATCCTGAGGCCGTTAGAGTATGCAATTTGGAAGGTGAAGATGACCATGTTTCTGGAGGCTACAGATCCAGAATATCTGGACAGAATTTATGAAGGTCCTCACAAACCTACAAAGTTATCTGCTGCTGCTGCTGGTGAGGAACCAAAAGTCATACCAAAAGAGAAGAAAGATCTATCTGCTGAGGATCTTTCATCTATTGCAAAGGATGCGAAGGTAAGGCATTTACTTCACAGTGCATTAGACAATGTTATGTCTAATAAAGTGATAAACTGCACAACTGCAAAGGAGATATGGGATGCACTTGAGGTTAGATGTCAAGGAACACCTGCAATTAAGAAGAACAGAAGGAACATACTCACACAGGAGTATGAGCATTTTGAGGCAAAACCTGATGAAACCATGACAGAAACATTTGACAGATTCTGTAAACTGCTCAATGATTTGTCATTGGTGAATAAAGAGTATGATTTGGAAGATTCAAATCTCAAATTTCTTCTCTCTCTACCTGAAAAGTGGGATGTGAAAACGACCACTATTAGAGATAATTATGAACTTGGTGAAACAGAGATTGATGAAATTTATGGTCTGCTCAAAACCCATGAATTGGAATTGGAGCAGAGAAACAAAAGATCTAGTAGAAAGTCAAAGTCTGTTGCTCTCAAGGTTGAGGAGAAATCATCAAAGAAGGAGGCATCAAGGAGAAAGGCAAAAGGGAAAGCCTTAGTCATCCATTCAGAGAATGAGTCATCAAACACTGATGTTGACTCAAACACAGATGATTCATCTGATTCTGAAGATGATGAAGAAATGATGCAAATGGCTGCATTGATGGTAAAGACCTTCAAGAAGATGGGATACAAGAACTTCAAGAAGGGAAAGAAATTCTCCAAGGACTACTCAAAGTTTGATAAGAAGAATTTCAAGAAATCTGAAGGAAAGGACTTCAAATCTGGAAAGAAAGATAAGTCTGAAATTCAATGCTACAAGTGTAAGGAGATGGGTCACTATGCTCCTGAGTGCAAAAAGGGTAAAACTGAAAAGGCACTCTACACCAAAGGCAGAGATTGGGCAGACACTTCAGATTCAGATGAGGAAGTCAACTATGCTCTCATGGCTACTACTCAGAATGAGAATGATGATCTCAAGGTACCTCCAACTACCTATGCTTATAACACTGATAATATAACTGAATTAAGAATTTATCTTAAAGCATTGCATATCAGTTATAGGGATCAGACCTTAGAAAATGAGAGGATAAAGTCTGAGTGTTCTCAACTCAAAGAAAGAAATAAATTTGTTGAGGAACAGCTAGAGAACATGAATAAAATACAAAAAGAAAGAGATGATGCAGTGTTTATTGAACAGGAGTTGCTAGGTAAGTATAAGCAACTAGAATCAGAATTGGAGGATAGTAAACACATCATTAAAACTTGGACACACTCTGGTAAAGATACTCAAGAAGTGTTTCAGTCAGATACAGTAGGTCTAGGTTACTCTGTAGGAGATGAACTTAGATTTGAAAATAAGGTAAAAGTAAGACCATATTGTTCATCTGAGGGTAATGTCATGGGATCAGGTGGACCTAAGACTGAAGCACAGAAAAAGGCTGTTAAAGAGTCATATGCTAAAACTTTTGTTAAAGAGGCTAACATTGGCTTAATGACAGATAAACAACTCAAGCATAAGCTTAAGGAGATAAAATCTGTAAACAAACAGAGTATGCCTAAGAAAAACAGAAATGGAAAGGTAGGCATAACCTCAGGAATTAAGCCATTGCTTGCTTCATTAGCTCCCAGGAAAACATGCTTTAATTGTGGTAGCACTAGTCATCTTGCTAGTTTCTGCAGTAAGAATAAGAACATTAATACTTTGCCTTCTAAAACTGCAGTAAAGAGTGATTATGTGAGAACTAGACCACAGACTTTATGCAAACACTGTGGAAGTACTTGGCATTCTATTTACACTTGCAGAGATTATCATGCTATTTATTATAATCACTATGAACCCAAACCAAATTTGAAATGGGTTAAAGTAAACTCTGCAAATGTAAACTCTGGAAAAGTTAGCTTAAACTCTGTTAATTTGAATTCCGCTGCAAAAGCTAACAGATTTAAGAAAGCCAAAGGATCCAAGCAAGTCTGGATCCTTAAAACTAATAATCAGTGATTGTTTGTGATTGCAGGGCACCAGGGTAAGTACCTTAGTCGTGGACAGTGGATGTTCAGGACACATGACAGGAAATAAAGCCCTGCTATCAGAGTATGAGGAGAAGGCTGGCCCAGAAGTTTCCTATGGAGATGGCAACATAGGACATACACTGGGATATGGCAACATTAATCTTGGAAATGTCATCATCACAAATGTAGCTCTAGTTCCAGGACTCAAGCATGATTTGCTATCTGTGAGTCAAATCTGTGACAGAGGATATCATGTAGATTTTCAGCCTGAATATTGTCAAGTTATCAGCAAATCTACAGGGAAGGTTGCTCTAGTTGGAAACAGACACAACAACATCTATGAAATCAAATTGTCAACAAACACTGATGGCAAAGCAGTGTGTCTGTCTACAAGGATGTCCAGTGAAGAGAGTTGGAAATGGCACAAGAAACTCTCTCATTTGAATCTGAACAATATCAATGAGCTCATAAAGAATGATCTTGCAAGAGGACTACCAAAGTCATTATTGAATGTAGAAGGCCTGTGTGATTCTTGTCAAAAGGCCAAACAGAGAAAAACCTCTTTCAAGAGCAAATCTGAGTCTTCAATTGTTGATCCTTATCATCTCCTACATGTTGATCTTTTTGGACCAGTAAATGTCATGTCACTTGGAAAGAAGAAATATGCTCTAGTCATTGTTGATGAATACACCAGATATACATGGGTGTATTTTCTAGCAAAGAAAGATGAAACTGCTTTAACACTGACAGAACATATATTACAACTGGACAAAGAGTCAGAGAATCAAGTGAAGATAATCAGAAGTGACAATGGAACTGAGTTCAGGAATTCATCAATGGAAGAATTTTGCAAGAGTAAAGGGATAAAACAAGAGTTTTCTGCACCTGGTACTCCACAACAAAATGGTGTAGTGGAGAGAAAGAACAGAACCTTGATAGAAGCTGCCAGAACCATGCTAGATGAAGCAAAATTGCCAACATATTTCTGGGCAGAGGCGGTTCAAACTGCTTGTTTTACTCAAAATGCAACACTGATCAACAAGCATGGTAAAACACCATATGAAATGGTGAAGAAGAAGAAGCCAAATCTAAAATATTTTCATATTTTTGGATGCAAGTGCTTTGTGTTGAAGACTCATCCTGAACAGTTGACCAAATTTGACCTAAAGGCAGATGAAGGAATTTTTGTTGGCTATCCACTGTCAACTAAAGCTTTCAGAGTCTATAATCTGAGAACAAGAGTGATCATGGAGTCTATTCATGTGTCATTTGATGACAAGAAAATAACTGGACTTGAAGATGTTACTGAGCATGATCAACTGCGCTTTGAAAATGAAGACTTATTAAACTCGGATGATACAGATCTGACAAACACTGATGAGGTCAATTCTGAACCTCTACTGGTAAACACTGAAGAAACTATTCAGTCAGAAACAAGGGAAGAACCAGTTGAGGGGGAGCATGAAGAATCACATCAAAGTGATAAGTCAAACACTGAAAGTGACTCAATTGATGATTCTGAATCAAACTCTGTTGATTCAAACTCTGATCATTCAAATTCTGAGCAGTCACATTCAGGGGGAGCATCTGAAAATGAAGAGAGACA
Source organism: Kitagawia praeruptora (assembly GCA_037693485.1). Lineage (NCBI taxonomy): Eukaryota > Viridiplantae > Streptophyta > Magnoliopsida > Apiales > Apiaceae > Kitagawia > Kitagawia praeruptora. The sequence continues at coordinate 15,101,575 of CM075353.1, forward strand.
TCAAGAAAATCAGGAGAGCATGGATCAAGGGGGAGGATCACATGATGACAGAAGCAATCTGCCTTCTGCAAGAAAATGGACTAAGTCACATACACCTGATTTAATTATTGGTGATCCAGATGCAAGAGTTAGGACAAGAAGTGCAACAACAAATGAATGTCTGTTTCATGCATTCTTGTCACAAACTGAGCCAAAGAAAGTGGAAGAAGCTCTTAAAGATGCTGACTGGATAACAGCAATGCAAGAAGAGCTAAATGAATTTGAAAGAAATGAGGTGTGGACCCTTGTACCAAGGCCAAAGAACAGATCTATTGTTGGTACTAAATGGGTTTTCAGAAATAAAACTGACAGTGATGGTGTGATCACAAGGAACAAAGCAAGACTGGTAGCTAAAGGCTATTCACAGCAGGAAGGAATAGATTATGATGAGACTTTTGCACCAGTTGCCAGGTTGGATGCAATAAGGATGTTTCTTGCCTATGCTTCTCACAAGAAATTCAAGGTTTTTCAAATGGATGTGAAAAGTGCTTTTCTGAATGGAAAACTTGAAGAAGAAGTTTTTGTTGAACAACCACCTGGTTTTGTAGATCCAAAATATCCAGATCATGTCTACAGGTTAGACAAGGCACTCTATGGACTTAAACAGGCACCTAGGGCATGGTATGAAACACTTGCTAAATTTCTGCTAGAAAGTGGGTTTCACAGAGGTACTATTGACAAAACTCTGTTTTACTTTCAATCTGGTAATGACCTGCTCTTAGTACAGATATATGTAGATGATATCATTTTTGGATCTACTAATGATAAACTCTGTAAGAAATTTGCCAAGCTCATGCAGTCAAGATATCAAATGAGTATGATGGGAGAGTTAAGCTACTTTCTAGGCTTACAGGTGAAGCAAACAGATGATGGAATTTTCATTAATCAAGCAAAATATACCAGAAATCTACTCAAGAAATTTGGCATGCTTGACTGTTCATCTGCAACAACTCCCATGGCAACTGCAACAAAACTGGACAAAGATACAGGTTCATCAGTGGATATGACAAGCTACAGAGGGATGATTGGTTCTCTACTTTATCTAACAGCTAGTAGACCTGATATCATGTATGCCACCTGTCTGTGTGCAAGATTTCAGGCAGATCCAAGAGAACCACATTTAACAGCTGTGAAGAGGATTTTCAAGTATCTCAAGGGAACTGCAACCTTAGGACTGTGGTACCCAAGAGAATCAGATTTTAAGCTACTTGGTTACTCTGATGCAGATTTTGCTGGATGTAAGATTGACAGAAAAAGTACAAGTGGAAGTTGTCAATTTCTTGGTGACAGACTAGTGTCTTGGTACAGCAAGAAACAGAAGTCAATATCTACATCTACAGCTGAAGCAGAGTATATTGCTGCTGGTAGTTGCTGTGCACAGATTCTATGGATGAAGAATCAACTGCTGGATTATGGATTAAGGTATTCCAAGATACCTATTTTCTGTGATAATCAAAGTGCTATTGCAATGACAGGTAATCCAGTACAACACTCAATGACCAAGCACATCAGCATAAGGTATCACTTTATCAGAGAGCATGTAGAGGAAGGCAATATTGAGCTTCACTTTGTGCCTACAGATCAACAACTAGCAGATGTTTTCACAAAGCCTCTAAGTGAAGCAACATTTACAAGACTGGTCAATGAACTAGGGATGGTATCTGGTTTTGACTAAACATGTTGGTTAGACTCAAACTCTTTCAAATAAAATGTGTTGCTCATGTCTCTGTAAATTGCTATAGTGCTATGTGAACCTTATTAATTAAACTCTGTTAGCATGATTGTTGGTCATACACTGTTAATACGTTTGTTAAACTCTGTGAATTCTGAATTGATTTTTGTCTGAATGAAAATATCGATGAAGAAAAATGTATAGAGCATGATTTTCAGTGATAAATCAAGATTCTTTTTGAGTCACTGTAATCTAATCAGAAATTGCACAGTAAGTTAACACAGCATGATACTGTTTCATATTTAGAGCATCTCTTAGTTTATTTGATCCTAAACTCTGAATCTATGAATACTTCATGCATTGCCTCTCATGAATGACACTGATATTGATGAACTCTAAACTCTGATTAGTGACACTCTGTTTTCAAGTCATACTTGATTCTTGATGATTCTGTGTTTGCACTTGTGAAAATTTTAAAACTTGAGATATGTCATTGTTTATTTTGGTGAGAAACAGTTCATGTCTAAACCATGTGAGACTTTGAGCCAAATCAGTGATTGATACATTTTATATCAATCAGAGTTTATTGTTGTGTGATATTCATCAGTAAGTATGTTGCTCTAGAACTTGCATTAAACCATTTTGGGACTACATGATATATGTGTGCATGAAAATGATAAAGGCAATTAGGATTAACCATTTTTCTTCAAACACTGTTCAAAATATCTTTGAACACTGTTCATAAATTCTGTTCATAAACATGACCCGTAGTAAACCCTTTTGAGCCTAATTAACTGCTCATCTTCTTGAATACTGAAGTATTAAGAGCAGTTATCTTCTTTTGTTAAATCTGATTCAAACAGGTGAGTATTTCTCAAGAAAAGATATTTTACTCAGTATATATATATATATGTCAATAATAAAAAAAAAAAAAAAAAAAAAAAAAAAAAAAAAATGTATATATACTGATCATCTTGTACAAAAATGTACTAACCATTTGACTGAACATTTTGATCAAATAAATTGTTCAGTTCGAAATTCTCATTCGAAAACATCTCATCTCATCTGTTTGATTTCACTCAATTACAACCCTGAACAAAGTCCTTTTGAGTTGTGCATATATGTAATCGAAGTGGTGTAGATTTGGTGGAAATTCAAGCTTATGGTAGTATCTGCTTTTACTGATTGAATCTGAGAGTAAACACTTCACCTAAACACTTGTGTGATGTGAGAGTTTGTGAGAAAATCCTTGACATGTAACTCACTGAATGATGCTATGATGTTTATCTCCTGATCTTTTTGTCTTTAATGACTGTGTGCTTACGTGGATAATCATGATCATAAACTGGAACAGAGATATTCAGATTTCTGTAATTAAGGAACTACAGAGTTTAGCATTCATCATATACTCTGTGTTTAATATGAGAGTTTGTGCATTCAGTGTTTATTGTTTTGATTTATGGATTCTATAAAAAAACTAGATGCTATAAAAAAATTGATTTGGTAAACTCTGCTACTCACACACGAAAATCACGACTGTGCGTTTTTGAAAGGGTTTTTGTGATAAAGATTGAAAATTGGATAAACACTGATTGATTGTGCTACATACTCTAAGGTATATTTTCATTAAGATAATTTGAAAATTTTGGAGTAAATGGAGTAGTTGACAACTGTTAATTAGTGTCATTAGTGGTAACGTGTCTTGAAAAATGGAACGACAGCGGTAATAATGGCTTTTACTGCGCCTGTCTTAAGTGAACCGTTGCATGTGTGACACCTGTCCCACTCACTCATCATTATGTCTCCCTTTTACACTTTTCAAGGGAACAGTTGCGTGTTTTCAAGTAAAAACGTTTGAGTTTAGTTTTTAACTACAACTCAAATTACTTTTTGCCAAAATCATTTTTATCCACACGTATTCACTTTACCATCACAGAGAACCTCTTTGTTTTTCACTTTGGCATTTTCACAAACACCTTTCTTGCAAAACCATTTCACAGTTGATTCTTACTTATCTCTTGATTAAATGGCAACTAAACCTTTTACTGTCTTTGGTCTACGTTTTGTGCCTAACAACTATGCAGCTTTACTTGAGAATGACCGAGCACCAGAGCCGTTTCATCTTATGCAAAATTTTCTTCGAGATTCTGAAATTGGGCAAGCGCTGGTTGAACCGGCTACTCTATCTGCTTCCCAAGTCGTTAATTTCTGGCAAAACTCAAGATATATTGAAGGAGGAGAGACTGGAACTCCGTCTATCATCTTTTCTCATGAAGAACAAGAGTTTGTGATTACTCCACAAACTGTTCGTGATGTCATGGATTTTGACACACATACTTCGTATGCTGTTGTCTCTGAGCAAAATCTGAGGGAAATGCTCACAGAGATTGGTTACATGGAATCACTTGCCAAGCTGGGCAGTGTGAGGCGACCAAACTTGCGAAAAGAGTGGAATTTTTTCTTTGATTGCATTACAAGGACATTCCAGAAGAAGGTCACCAACTGGGATGCTATTCCAATGGACAGTCTACAAATTGGGTATTCTCTACTTTATGGTAGTAATTTTGATTTTGGTAGATATGTCTTAATGAATTTGGGTGATAAGTTGTTAGAGTCTACTACTGTCTACTTTGCTAGATTTTGTCAATTATTGTTCAATGCATGTGTTCCTGGTTTAACTGTTGATGAAGCTGATGAGATTCAACCGTTTCGAGTCACTAAAAGAATATTTTCTGATATGTCTAACAAAGATGTTGGAAAAGACTTGCCTCCCTTAGCATTGCCGCTTGCTTTGCAAAATTTTGTCAATCAGCCACAAGACTCTGATACACATCAACCAGAACAACCAGAACCACAGCCTATGCCTGAACCTTTAGCCACTGATCGTACACAAAACATACCATCTCAACCTACTCAAACACCTGCACCCACACCAACCACCACTGAACAACCCATATCACCACCAACACAAACAGAACCTCAAACACAACCTGACCAAATGAACACTGAACAAACAAACCCTGTCTCCATTACTCATCCACAACCACCACCAAAGCCAAAGAGGAAGAAGCATACTGCAATCAACACTGAACGTGCTAAGGCTAAACAGTCAACTCCAAAGACTGTTTATTCTAGAAAAGCAAAACAAAGGGCAAACAGACCTTCACCACCATTGGTTGAGGAAAGTTCCAGTGAGAGTTCTAATGAAGATGCAGAACAGGTTGCAGTACCTCAAGCTAAGAGGAGGAGGCTAATTTTGACTGATTCTGATGATGAGCATGTGGAGGAGGCTCAAGACAAAATCTCATTTGATATTCCTACTGGTGAGCCAGAGGTTATCATAGAACCTGTTATCCCAGACTCAGGAGTCAATGTTGCTGAACCAGAAGTTGATAAGGCTCAAGACAATGAAGATGCTAGAGATGTTTTATCTCCAATGGAAGAGTTTGCTGAAATTCCGATGTCTTTTAATCATGAAGCATCTACTCCACCACTCATGGAGGTTACAATGTCTATAGATACTGGTGTTGCTGATGGGCCAACTGTTGTTCTTGAAGACACTGTGGTTGCATCACACACTGAGTTGAACTCTGATGCCAATAATATTTCTGCTCATGGTGAGGAGGTTGATAAACCAGAGAAGGTTCTTTCTTCAGAGCAAACTCCAATTGATAAAGGAAAACAGGTTGCTCAAGAACCTATTGTTGCTCAAGAACAAATTGCTGCTCCAGAACCCAGTCTTTCTGTTGCCTCTACTAGTGAATCAATGAGTGATTCTGTTGAAGCTAATAGTACAGGAGTTGACCAACCACAACATCAGCCAGATGGTCAGAAAACAGGTGAAAAACCAGATTTTGCTGGGCCTTCTAATAATGAAATTGATGATGGTTATTTGGCCAAGCAAACTGCTGAATGGTACAAATCAGACTGTATTTTTCCTCCTGGAAGGGCAGAAAAGTTTCTTGAAGTCCATTCCAAGAAGATTAAAAATCCAGAGATTTTCACTTGTTTGCAAGGCACAGTGATTCAAATCAAAACGTTGAATAATAGATTTGATGACACCCAGAAATCTATCATTGATCTTCGCACAGAAGTTGCTACTCATGAGGAAAAAGCTCAACTAGCTAATGCTAAACTCTTTCAACAATTTGCCAAAGCTCAATCTAATTTGAATGACAGACTGAGTACAGTTGAAAAGAATCAGACTTTACTGGCTGAGAAAGTTGATTCTATAGCAAATTCTCTTGAGTTAATCACCTCCATACTGATTCAAGACAGTGATGATGTCAAAAAGGGGGAGAGAGTTTCTAAAACTAAGTGTAAGAAAGATCAAACTCTGTCAAAGAAAGATCAAAATGATGATGAAGAAGCCAATGCTGATAAGGGCTTAAGAAATGTGAATCTTAGACAAGGACATGGGAGGTCTTCAAGGTCAAAGCCAAATTTGGTGATAGATTCAAATGCTCAGAGTACTTCAGGATCAAAGCCAAAGGATTTGTTATTCTCTGACAATCCACAAACTGATGAAGAATTGGCTGCAAAACTTTTTCGAGAAGAGAATGCTGAAGCTACACTTGAGGATATTCAAGCTGAAGAGAAGTTGTTACAGAAAGAACATCTAAAAGCTGTGAAGTCCAAGAAAGTGAAGAAAGTTGTTAAAACTTCAAAGTCTGCAAAGCCTGTGATGAAAGGAATTGTAATTAAAGAAAAACCATCTGGTATTCAAGAAGAAGAAGAAGAAGATACTGGAAAGCTGGTTAGAAAGTCTTCTCTTGATGCTAAGTTGAAGTTAAAAGGGAAAGTTGATGAAGAGAGCAAGGGCAAGATGATAGTTACAACCTCTGTTGCTACACAAGTTGTACAGACTCAAAGTAAACTTTTACCTGGTTTTTCAAGGGCAAAGATTCCAGTGGAAGAAGAAGCAGGAGTGACTGGTGGATATCAGCATAATATTGCCTGTTCAGGAAAGCCACCAGGCAGGAATACTTCTGGTTTAGGATCAAAAAGAGATTTGAGAGTTGGTAACAGTCCAAGAGATCCTTCTGCACTTGTATCTCTTGGTTCTGGTATAACTCAAGAAAATCTAGACAAGTTGGAGTCAGTTCAGGTAGTTCATCAAAGGAGCTTAGATATTCACTTTCTATTATACTTTATGGCAGATGGGTCAGTATATAGAGTGAATGAAGAAGCAATCAAGTTAAAATTATTTGAGGAACTTCAGTATGTCTTGCATATCTTCAGAGTTAGAAATCAAAGAACACAGCTTATTGCTAATTCTATAAGGGAGCATATGCTGAAAGCTAAAGTTGCTACAGGAACAAAGTCTGCTGAAAAATATGTTCCAAAATACAGAGACTGGAATGGAAATCTGATTGAAATGCAGAAGGGAACTACAAGGTTGAAGACTGATCTTGGAATCACGGTTCTGGATTTCAATGTAAAGTCTGAAGAATTAAAGTACATCAGATTGGGTAATGAAATGAGGAGGAACAAGATCTATGATCTCAGGGCTGCTATTTTTCAAACGGATGAAAATGATCCAGAGTTAAGAGAGATCAAGCAAGCTATGGAGATTGAGCTTGAAAATGCTGAAAGGAGGTTGTTAATTGATTATCTCAGAACAACTCCAGATCTTGAGGAGGTTAGGTAGACAGAATTTGTAAGTAATTCGAATTTTCTGTAAATTTTGCTAAGTCAAGTTTAAACTCTGATTATATGTTAAACACTGTGTTTTTATTTGTTAGTTTTGACATCATCAATTATTATGAACTTGTACATTTTTCTAATGAACAAGTTGGGGGAGATTGTTAGATATAATTGATGTGATTTAATGTCAGTGTTTAAGTGTTTCAGGTAAAGAGAGTTTAACTTGTTATTGAAAGCAGTGTTTGAGTATACGCTGATTGCTGGAAGCGCAAACGCTGACAGAGGAAAGCGTAAACACTGATAGCTGAATACATGGAAGCGCAAACGCTGTTAGCGTGGAGAGAACAGAGTTTGCTAAAGTCTGTCTACTGGGAGCGTCTACAAGTCAACAGAGTTTGAAGATTAATTTAATATTAATATGGAAGCGATATCTTTGAAGATTGGATAGCTGTCAAAGAGATCGAGTTGACTTAGAAGACGTGTAGCAATCGTAATTGATATCAATTGTATAGCTTAATTTTAGGAGAATCAATTTACGATTGTACGTAGCTGTATATCTTATAAATACAGTCAGGTTAACCCTAGAAGGGTATCGAACGTGAACGAACATCATTCTTGTAACCTAAGCAGCTCTCTGTGATACTTTACATCACCGAGAGAGGAATTATTAATTCCAAAACAGTTTTAAAGAGTTAAAACGTGTGTTCTTGTTACTTATTCATACAATTCTTGATTATATATTGTGTATTCGACCTAACATCCCCCTCAACTGGTTCTTCCCTTGTTTCTGATTGAAGAGTTTCTTCAATATTTACCAGTAGAGGTTCAGAGTTTGGATCAACAGAGTTTGTCAAATCAGTCTGATCAGAGTTTACTTTTTCAGAGAATAAATCTTCATTTTCAAAGTGGAGTAGATCATGTTCATTGACATCTTCAAGTCCAGTTATTTTCTTGTCATCAAATGACACATGAATTGATTCTATGATCACTCTAGTTCTCAGATTATAAACTCTGAATGCCTTTGTTGACAGTGGATAGCCAACAAAAATTCCTTCATCTGCCTTTAGGTCAAATTTGGTCAACTGTTCAGGATGAGTCTTCAACACAAAGCACTTGCATCCAAAAATATGAAAATATTTTAAATTTGGCTTTTTCTTCTTCACCATTTCATATGGTGTTTTACCATGTTTGTTGACCAGTGTTGCATTTTGAGTAAAACAAGCAGTTTGAACTGCTTCTGCCCAGAAATATGTTGGCAACTTTGCTTCATCTAGCATGGTTCTGGCAGCTTCTATCAAGGTTCTATTCTTCCTCTCCACTACACCATTTTGTTGTGGAGTGCCAGGTGCAGAAAACTCTTGTTTTATCCCTTTACTCTTGCAAAATTCTTCCATAGATGAATTCCTGAACTCAGTTCCATTGTCACTTCTGATTATCTTCACTTGATTCTCTGACCCTTTTTCCAGTTGTAATATATGTTCTGTCAGTGTTAATGCAGTTTCATCCTTCTTTGCAAGAAAATATACCCATGTGAACCTGGTATATTCATCAACAATGACTAGAGCATATTTCTTCTTTCCAAGAGACATTACATTCACTGGACCAAAAAGATCAACATGTAGTAGATGATAAGGATCAACAATTGAAGACTCAGATTTGCTTTTGAAGGAGACTTTTCTCTGTTTAGCCTTTTGACAAGAATCACACAGTCCTTCTACATTCAGCAAGGACTTTGGTAGACCTCTTACAAGATCATTCTTGATTAGCTCATTGATGTTGTTCAGGTTCAAATGAGAGAGTTTCTTGTGCCATTTCCAACTCTCTTCACTGGACATCCTTGTAGACAGACACACTGCTTTGCCATCAGTGTTTGTTGACAATTTGATTTCATAGATGTTATTGTGTCTGTTTCCAACTAGAGCAACTTTCCCTGTAGATTTACTGATCACTTGACAATATTCAGGCTGAAAATCCACATGATATCCTCTGTCACAGATTTGACTCACAGATAGCAGATCATGCTTGAGTCCTGGAACCAGAGCTACATTTGTGATGATGACATTTCCAAGATTAATATTGCCATATCCCAGTGTATGTCCTATGTTGCCATCTCCATAGGAAACTTCTGGGCCAGCCTTCTCCTCAAACTCTGATAGCAGGGCTTTATTTCCTGTCATGTGTCCTGAACATCCACTGTCCACAACTAGGGTACTAACCCTGGTGCCCTGCAATCACAAACAATCACTGATTATTAGTTTTAAGGATCCAGACTTGCTTGGATCCTTTGGCTTTCTTAATTCTGTTAGCTTTTGCAGCGGAATTTTCATTAACAGAGTTTAAGCTAACTTTTTCAGAGTTTACATTTGCAGAGTTTACTTTAACCCATTTCAAATTTGGCTTGGGTTCATAGTAATTATAGTAAATAGCATGATAATCTCTGCAAGTGTAAATAGAATGCCAAGTGCTTCCACAGTGTTTGCATAAAGTCTGTGGTCTAGTTCTCACATAATCACTCTTTACTGCAGTTTTAGAGGGCAAAGAATTTATGTTCTTATTCTTACTGCAGAAACTAGCAAGATGATTAGTGCTACCACAATTAAAGCATGTTTTTCTAGGAGCTAATGAAGCAAGCATTGGCTTAATTCCTGATGTGATGCCTACTTTTCCATTTTTGTTTTTCTTAGGCAATCTCTGTTTGTTGACAGATTTTATCTCCTTAAGCTTATGCTTGAGTTGTTTATCTGTCATTAAACCAATGTTAGCCTCTTTAACAAAAGTTTTAGCATATGACTCTCTAACAGCCTTTTTCTGTGCTTCAGTCTTAGGTCCACCTGTTCCCATGACATTACCCTCAGATGAACAATGTGGTCTAACCTTTACCTGATTTTCAAATCTAAGTTCATCTCCTACAGAGTAACCTAGACCTACTGTGTCTGACTGAAACACTTCTTGAGTGTCTTTACCAGAGTGTGTCCAAGTTTTAATGATGTGTTTAGTATCCTCCAATTCAGATTCTAGTTGCTTATACTTACCTAGCAACTCCTGTTCTATAAACACTGCATCATCTCTCTCTTTTTGAATTTTATTCATGTTCTCTAGCTGTTCCTCAACAAATTTATTTCTTTCTTTGAGTTGAGAGCACTCAGACTTTATCCTCTCATTTTCTAAAGTCTGATCCCTATAACTGATATGTAATGCCTTAAGATAAATTCTCAATTCAGTTATATTATCAGTGTTATAAGCATAGGTAGTTGGAGGTACCTTTAGATCATTATTTTCAGTCTGAGTAGTAGCCATGAGAGCATAGTTGACTTCCTCATCTGAATCTGAAGTGTCTGCCCAATCTCTGCCTTTGGTGTAGAGTGCCTTTTCAGTTTTACCCTTCTTGCACTCAGGAGCATAGTGTCCCATCTCCTTACACTTGTAGCATTGAATTTCAGACTTATCTTTCTTACCAGATTTGAAGTCCTTTCCCTCAGCTTTCTTGAAATTCTTCTTGTCAGACTTTGAGTAGTCCCTGGAGAATCTCTTTCCCTTCTTGAAGTTCTTGTATCCCATCTTCTTGAAGGTCTTTACCATCAATGCAGCCATTTGCATCATCTCCTCATCATCTTCAGAATCAGATGATTCATCTGTGTTTGAGTCAACATCAGTGTTTGATGACTCATTCTCTGAATGTATGACTAAGGCTTTCCCTTTTGCCTTTCTCCTTGATGCCTCCTTCTTTGATGGTTTCTCCTCAACCTTAAGTGCAACAGACTTTGACTTTCTACTTGATCTTTTATTTCTCTGCTCCAATTCCAATTCATGGGTTTTGAGCAGTCCATAAATTTCATCAATCTCTGTTTCACCAAGTTCATAATTATCTCTTATAGTGGTTGTTTTCACATCCCACTTTTCATGTAGAGAAAGAAGAAACTTGAGATTTGAGTCTTCTAAATCATACTCTTTGTTAACCAATGACAAATCATTGAGCAGTTTACAGAATCTGTCAAATGTTTCTGTCATGGTTTCATCAGACTTTGCCTCAAAGTGCTCATACTCCTGAGTGAGTATATTTCTTCTGTTTTTCTTGATTGCAGGAGTTCCTTGACACCTAACCTCAAGTGCATCCCATATTTCCTTTGCATTGGTGCAGTTAATCACTTTATTAGACATAACATTGTCTAATGCACTGTGAAGTAAATGTCTTACTTTTGCATCCTTTGCAATAGATGAAAGATCCTCAGCAGTTAGATCTTTCTTTTCCTTTGGAATGACCTTTGATTCCTCACCAGCAGCAGCAGCAGATAATTTTGTTGGTTTGTGAGGACCTTCATAAATTCTATCAAGGTATTCTGGATCTGTAGCCTCCAGAAACATGGTCATTTTCACCTTCCAAATTGCATACTCTGATGGCCTAAGTATAGGAACCCTTATTGTTTCATACCTACTAACAGTAGTAGGGGCTTTCTCAGATGGTGGAGGTATCTCTGCCATTGATTACTCTTGTGTTTGGATCTTTAACTGTAATAAAGTAACAGATTAGGCTCTGATACCACTTGTTAGGTCGAATACACAATAAGTAATCAAATACTGTATGAGTAACTTAACAAGAACACACTGTTTAACAATTAAAAACTGTTTGGAATTAATAATTCCTCTCTCGGTGATGTAAATATCACAGAGAGCTGCTTAGGTTACAATCAATGAATTTCTCAATGTTCGATTACCCTTCTAGGGTTAACCTAACTGTATTTATAGAACATACAGCTTCGTACAATCAGTAACTGATTCTCCTAAAATCAAGCTATACAATTGATATCAATCACGATTGCTCCAGTCTTCCAAGTCAACTCAATCTCTTTGACAGCTTTCCAATCTTCAAAGATATTGCTTCCATATTCATCTTGAAATAATCTACAAACACTGTTGACTCTTCAGACAATACCGCTACAGAGTTTAACAACCTCTGTTGCGCTTCCAGTCAGTGTTTAACTAAACTCTGACTGCTTCCAGCTAAACTCTGTTTTCTGACTTTAGCTTCCAAACACTATTTTCATCAATCATTTCTAACAGATTATGTTACTATTGCGATGAGAAGTTTGTCAAAGGGCATGAATGCAAAAAACCTCAGAGTTTTTTAATGATATGTGATGAGGGAGATGATGACTATGATGAAGCTCCCAAATATGATGAAGACCCTGAGGATAAAGGGGAGGATTGGAAGCAAGAGGAGATTTTATTGGCAGCCTTAGCAGTGGAGGAGACAAAGAGTAAACAACCTCTACAGTTCAAGGGAAACTATCAAGGAAGAGTTATCAAAATTCTGGTGGATAGTGGAAGTACACTCAACTTGGTTAATGAAGGTTTATGTGCAACTTTGGAATTGCAGACTGAAATCATTCCTCCAGTTTCCATCAGCTTGCCTAATGGTGAGACTTTTTGTTGTTTTAAGAAATGTGCTAATTTTTCTTGGAGAATGAACAGCTTGGAATTTCAAACTGAAGTTTGGGTTCAGAAGTTGAAGGATTGGGATGTGATTCTTGGGGTGCATTGGTTGGCTCAGCTGGGTGACTTACATTGCAACTATGGCACTCAATCTCTCAGTTTTGATTGGCAAGGGGAAACTGTGAGTCTTAACTCTGACACTAGCTGGGAGATGTTAGGAAGTTGCAATCAATTGAGTGCAGTTGTGCCTGTTTGGATGGAACAGATAATTGCCACATATGAAGGGGATCAAGAGGTTCAATCAATCATGGCTGAGATAGTGGTGAACAAGTCTGGTCCTCAACAGTATTATATGGTGCAAGGGTTATTGCAATACCAAGGAAAATGGATAATTGGCTGTCAAGGGGATTTAAGGGTTCAAATTTTTAAGGAGTTGCATAGTAATGGAATAGGGGGGCATTCAGGAAATAGAGCCACTTGCAAAAGAATTCAAGAATACTTCTTTTGGACCACTCTGAGGCAAGATGGGTAAGAGAGTGTGGGGTTTGTCAGGAGGTGAAGGGAGAAAATGTTAAAAAACCAGGCCTGCTGCAACCCTTGAATGTACCCCAAGAGCCATGTAGAGACATAGCTATGGACTTTATAACTAGCCTACCTAAGTCACTTGGCTATGAGGTTATTTGGGTGGTAGTTGACAGATTTAGCAGGTATGCTCATTTTGTAGCATTACAACACCCTATTTCAGCATTACAACACCCTATTTCAGCTAAGAGTTTGGCTCAATCTTTCTTTGAGAACATTTATAGACTACATGGGTTACCAAAATCCATTGTGAGTGACAGAGACAGCCTATTCTTGAGTGAGTTTTGGCAATCCCTGTTCAAGATTGCTGGAACTAGGCTTTGTATGAGCACAACATACCATCCTCAATCTGATGGATGCACTGAGAGAATAAACCAATGTTTGGAGCAGTTTCTGAGGAGTATGACAAGTCAGGTGCCAAAAAAATGGGCTACATGGTTGACTGCAGCAGAATGGTGGTATAATACCACCTTCCACACCACTCTGAATACTACACCTTACCAGGTGGTATATGGAATGAAACCAAGACATCTACCTTGGTTGAACAGAAGTCACTCTAATATTTCTGCATTGGAAACTATGCTATCAGACAGGCAGCAACAATGGTCTGTGCTTAGGGAAGTGTTGGAATCTGCTCAAAGCAGAATGAAGAGCTATGCTGATGCTAAGAGGTCAGAAAGGGAGTTTGCAGTGGGTGATTGGGTATATCTGAAATTGCAGCCTTATAGGCAGGTAACAGTGGCTATAAGGAAGAATCTCAAGCTTTCTGCTAGGTACTTTGGGCCTTATGAGATTTTGGAAAAGGTGGGGGCTGTTGCTTACAAATTGGATCTACCTGCCACTTCAAGAGTTCATCCAGTGTTTCATGTTTCTCAATTGAAGAGGGCAGTAGGGCAAGCTAGAGTTCACAGGCAACTACCTCATGTGACAGAACAGGGGACATTTGATCTCAGCCCACTCAGGAAGTTGGACAGTAGAAGTGTGGTGAAGGACCACAAGATAGCTCATCAGGTGCTTATACAGTGGAAGGGATGCAGTATTGATGAAGCTACTTGGGAAGATGAAGACTTAATCCAGATCAATTTTCCAGAATTTTCTTTATCACCATAACTCCATGAGGACATGGAACATTTGAAGGGGGAAAGATTGTCAGGATGGCAGTATTACTAAGTATTTCTATTAGTATATTTCGTTTAGTAGTACTGAGAAGTGGTAGTAGTATTTGTTAGTAAGGAGAAGTGTTAGTAAGGGCAATTTAGTATTTTTACTATTACTAATGAAGTAGTATAAAAGCAAACTCCCAGTTGTAATTTCATTATGCATATTATGAAAAGGAATTTCATTCCACCAAATCTGTCTCTCTCTCTAGTCTTTCTCTCTCCATAACTAACTCTCAGAAACTATGTCTTCTTCTACAAGCTATCTCTGTTCTTCTATGGATCTCTATCTGATCATCTACTATCTCTGTTAATCTCATAGATAATAGCTCTATATCTCTGTTAGTTTACATTTACAGTTCTATAAACCAGAAAATCACAAAAACATACAGATATTTGAAAAACAGGGTTCCTGACAACTTTGTTTACGATCCGCATTTCTTTTGATAATTCGACTTCCGTTTGTTATGTGTAGTTTCTTACTGGTATGCACCTGCCTGGTAGTACTAGTTGATATTTTGATAGCAGTACAGTGTTGTTAAGATTTTGCCTAGTTGGAGCCCTGATGCAGGACAGCATATGATAAAAGCTACTGTAAAAAAGACCTCTCATACATAAATTTCGTAAAATCACAACAAAAGCAAGATACTTCAATATAACCAGTAATATTTCAGTTTGGTAAATATATTGCAAGAATGCATCACTTAAGGATGTTATAGTTTTATTTCACCTTATTTTATGTCACAAAGCCCATCACATATAAGTTATCTTTCAAGACACAGGGTATACCTTCTATTTCTTTAATTCTCATGATAAAGATCAAAAGTATGTGCATGGCAGGGCTTGTGTGAGCTGAGGGGGGACATCGTAATTTAGTGAGTGTGCATCCATTAGAAACGTTTTCACACATTTCAAGTAATTTTTCTTGTTGCTAATTATGAAAATTTAGTTATATCCTTGTTTCGCAAAAGATGCTTGTCCATCATAGTAACAACTAACAACCAGTTTTATATCAGAAGATTATAGTCTAGCTCCTTATAATTGATAGGAGGAGACGATTGTAAGAGAAGCTCATAGAGTACTTGTTCAAGGGAGTAGAATCTCTGAGAACATAAGTTGATTCGACAAAAAAACTGCGAAGGGGTAGTTTCTTAGATTCCTAAATAATTTGCTACGGAGCTTCATCCCCTTAAAAAACTTTTCTTAGTAATTGTTCACGCTGTCCTTCTCCCCTGATAGATACTGTCACAGCAGTGACATTTCTTATCGCAGCAACATTAGATTTTGATTGGCAAGAATCAATATTGCATCAGTAAGTTGCTTATGTATCTCTCAACAGACTACGGATTATGCCATGCCGGCATGCCTTGCTAAATTAAATCCTACAATTGCATTAGTCAATGAGCTGGAATCAGGTTCAAGCTATTGATGTGTTAAGAAGAAGTGTCTTTGAACTTTGAAGTGCTTCTGCTGTATTAATCCTCTGTTCCATATGATAACATGCTAATCTTGACCTTTGTATCTTAATTAGGTTGCACACTTGCATATAACTTTTTGTGAATTTTTAATGGCTTTGTTGTTTAAGTTCATGGTTTTTTTTTTGTTGGGATTTCATTTCTTATGAATACGATTAAGCTTGTTGGGATTTCTTTTTTCATGCTAATCTAGAAAGAATCTAGATTAGTGAGCACCACATAAGTGGAACTGTACTTGTTATGTATCCTTTTATAGTATATACTCCGTAGTAATTTTGGAGTTTTTGCGGTAGTTGTGTCAATTGAATACTACTTGCTTAACATATCAATTCTTTTCTGCCAAAAATTAAAATAAAAACAAAGGTCGTACCCAATGCACTAGACTGTGCATCAATAGGGTCTGGCGATGATCTTGGCATGCAACCTGATTCTCGTATATTTCTATGCGTTCAAATCTACGACTTTGAGGATAACAAATAGACACTTGACGGTAACTTAACACGCAAAAGTTGGAAATGCAAAATGAGGAAGTCTGTTGGCGTTGGAGACCAAAAGACATTGGTCTGGAATCGCAGTCAGGTATTCAAAAAACAAAACCCAAGTTCTGTGTCGGCAATTACTCGGATCATGATGTATTTTCTGTAACAATTTTTCTAGTTGTTTTTCATCAGCCAACCTTTCCTATTGCTGTATACACAAAAAAGTGTCTCACCTTGCAGATAGTGAACTTAATCATTACTTTACCAAAACAATGTCTTCCTCCTTTTGTGCTCTTACAATAACCCAGTGTGACAAGATTTTCCTTGCAGACTTTCAATTTTTCTAATCCTTCTTTTTCTGAGTGCTTCATCTTTGAGGGCTACTGTGCTTATACTTTTGCCACAATTATATAAATAGTCAAAAGCGACCATAAAGTAAAGGGTCCTGTTAACAACAGCCCTTAGGGCTATGTTTTAAGAATTAATTTTTGCCATGTGGTGGATTTTTATTGGATGATTTATGTTAATGCATGGGGCCACATACTTTTTTGCAAGTGGGACACAACCTTGAGCCAATTAAAAACTACCACATAACACCTTAACCATGACCCTAAGGGCTGTGGTTAACATTTTCCTAAAGTAAAAGCAACCCAATATTATTTCTACTTTTTCAGAAAAAAATTGTGAATGATTGGCACAGACTACAGCTCTGTGTTTAGGCCGGGGCTGAAAAAAATGACTATGCATATTTTGTGGAACTCATTTTCATGAATTAGTTAGTTAGAAAAGTAAGCAGAGGGCTTTTACCTCTTACTGTAAATCAAGAGAAAAAGAAAAGAAGCTTACATATAGACAAATTTGGAAAAAATTACAAAAATAACCATTTTTTAGTAAAAATAACAAAAATAATCATTCTGAAAAAAGTGGTCAATTTTAACCTTTTGAATACTTCACTGGCAGTTGGGTATCCCAATTTGTATAAGATATCCCACTCGTAGTTGGATATCCCATATACTAGATACTCTATTGATGGGTATCTCATATAAAAGTGGATACTCCATTGACAATTGGGTATTCATGGGTTAAAATTTGCCAAAATTTTGAAAATGGTTATTTTTCTATATTTTATATTAAAAAAAGATTAAAGTTGGCCTTCCCCACAAATTTGTTAAGTTGCCAGTTAGAAGCTCATTTTATTTTTGTATCGAAAAGTAGAGCACTAATATAGTGCCACGGTGACCTATCTTTCGAGAAATAATTAGCCAAAATGTTTAAATTAAAATTAAAACATAGACAAGAATCCAACATTTTAACCTAAATTCTAATACCATATTAACTTAACATTTCTCATTAAGGATAATTTATGACATTGGAAGAAAGATTTAGCAGGACTAATTAGCAAAAAAAAAAGGATTTAGCAGGACTACAAAGTGTATCTTAAAATAAGTGAAGTAGTGAGTGTAATAATGATTTTATTATTAAAATAAGTGAAGTAGTGAGTATAATAATATAAAGTATTGAAAAAGTGGAATGAAGTAGTAAATGTAATAATATATTTTATTATTAAAAGTTACTATTTATAATATGTAAAGAAATGGGAGGAACGTTAAAAACTTTAAAAATAAAATGAAAGAGACAGAGGGAGTACAATTTAACTTTATCCACGGGATACAATGAGGGTGTTTGGGATTGCTTAAAATAAGTTACTTTTGACTTAATGGAGGTATTTTTAACTTAAAGGAAAAAGTGAAGTTGTTTACTTTAAGTTGAATGAAAGTGTTTGGATAATTTTACTTAAAGTTAAATGGGGGTTTAATAATTTTGACTTAAAATGAAATTTGACTTAAAAAAATTTTCTATTCATAATATTTAAACTTTACAATAATTGTGAAAAAATAAAAAAAAATAAAAAATTTCATAAATCATAAGTCATAAGTCAAAAGTACCTAAATGGAACTTATGACTTAAAGCAGTTTTTTAACTTAAAACCGACTTAAAGCCGGGCTAGGCAAACGGTGCATTTCCTGCTTAAAGCTGGTTTCTCCTTAAAGTCAGGTGGCCCAAACGGGCTGAATGTCATTTTTATTAGGTGAAAAGAGTTGAGAATCTAATCTAGCTAATGACACGATAAATACTACTCCCTCCGTCTCAGTAAACATTTCCCGTTTGACTAAAAACACGGGTTTTAATGCAATGGAGTAATGGATATTGTTTTCTATTGGAGTAGTGGGTATTGAATATTGTTTTTAAGGAGTAGTGTGTATTGAATATTGTTTTTAAAGAGTAGTGGGTGGAGTAGTGGATATTGAATATAGTTTTTAAAGAATAATGGGTGGAGTAGTGGGTATTGAATATTGTTTTTAAAGAGTAGTGGATGAAGTAGTGATTATTAAATATTGTTTTTATAGAGTAGTGGATTAAGTAGTGGGTATTGAATATTGTTTTTAAGGAGTAGTGGGTGGAATAGTGGGTATTGAATATTGTTTTATATGGCTTAAAATAGAAAGGGGAAAAGTATTTTGAATGTCCCGAAATAGTAAACAGGAAAAGTTTTAAGAGACGGAGGGAGTACTCGTAAAAACCTGTGATGTAACTTGAGAGTTGACATGAGTTAAACATTTGAATCGTGATGTAGCAGGGTTGGTACCCTAAGCCAATCCCGAGAAATTGCAAATCTCAAACATTTAATTTTTTTTGTTCCAACAATTATACAAATTAAAAATATGTAATTTGTTATTTGAGGGAAAAAAATATCTAATAACTTTCCTAGCAAAATAATCACAAAATTTTCATATATTTACTTCTTAATTTGTTTTTTGTACTCTTATACATATCATAAATATTTTCTTTTGCTCTTTAATGTAAAATAAAAAATGTGTTTCTAAAATTTTAATTTTACAATACCCCATTCGAGAATATAAGCAATTTGGCCTCCGGAATTGCATGGCCATATGAGATTTGGAAAGATGAGGGGTCTAAGTACTAACAACAAAAAACGTTATGCCCGTGACAAACATAAATTTGGGGTCCATCGCATCAATTATCAGCACTGTTGTTGAACTTACAATCCATGGTGAACTTTACCTTCCTAGCCTCCCTAGCTTTAAAGCCATTTCATGTTTCTATCTAAAAATAAAGATTCCCCCCCCTCATATTCTCAATTCTTACAACGTAACAATATCAAACAAGCATTTCAATATGAAAAATGCTACCGTTCTCGAAACCGTTTCCAAAATGTTTCCCGAATGTTGAGTTGTCAACATTTAATTAGTTATATTTTTATAAATGAGATGGGACTCTCGTGCATTAATATGAATCGCACAAATTAAATAATATCATGTGTCATTCGGGAACGTTTTTGGGAATGTTTTTTGGGAAGTCTTTCAATATTATAAACCCTCACAACGACGAAATCGTGAATCAAAATTTTTTCAAAAATTAGCCGGGATTTCAGTCTAAGTTAATACGTACCGAAATCTCCACAAACAAACATAAGGATTAATAGAAACCAATGTAAAACAGTCTCCTAACTCTTTTGTTTGGATTGAGAAAAAAGCACTACACATACAATTAGTTTAATTTGGTCAGACTTTAGCTAGGGAATGGGGGATGCGGTGCCTGGCTTCTGAGAATGGTCGAGTCTCCTTCATGACAGGTCAAAACGATAACACAATTTGTCTTGAATCAATATAAACAAAAAATATACAATTTTAGAGTTCATCAGAGCCTCCTCTTTTCTGCCACATGGTCCACATTCCACAATAAGTAAAATATATACACACATAAACTTTTGTCTCACTGCTTAGAAACTGAACGTTGTAAAAATTGGTGATTAATTAAAATTAATTATCGATTAAATCATATTTTATGGATTGTTGCACTTATCAATAATTCAAATATTTAATTAATCATTTTGATTAGTTCTTAAATACACGATTAATCCTTGAATAGTAATTTTACTGATTAACTCCGATTTCCATTTTTTACAATATTGCAGTCTATGGTACTCCCTACGTCCCATAATACAAGTCTCTTTTTTGAGAAATTTTTTTTCCCATAATACATGTTCATTTTCAATTTTCAATGTATATTTGTGATAATTTTTCTAAACTACCCTTTTTGAAAATTGTATAGCAATTAATGAGAAATGACCAATAGTATAAAATAGCACATGTTCTTAAAAGTCAATGCATTTATAATGAGCATAAAAGAAAATGTATTATCTAATTACAGTTAAACCTCTTTAAAGTAATACTCTTGAGCCCGGGAAAAAATATTACTTTACCGAATTTATTACTTTATCGATATAATAATATTTTATTACTTTATCGATAAAGTAATATTTTATTACTTTACCGAATTTTTATGTTTATGTATTAAAATACTTTATGTTTAAAAACAAGAATCAATCACATGCAATGTATTTGATCTAAAATTACTTTTGTTATGATTAATTATATCTAAAACTAGATTCATGCATATATAAAAAATTGACCTACATACATGTAACCTATGTTACTCGAACTCTTCATTTTACCTTGAAGTACCGGTGTCGGACACTCGACACTCGGACTTGGACACTTATATTAAGCTAAAAACTTGTACATTTTTCAAAATGTTGCCGAGTTTGATACTTGGACACGTATCCATGTCGGACACTTATAGCCGAGTCCGAGTAACATAGCATGTAACATGTTTTGTGTACATCGTATAGAAACTCAATCATCTAAAGTTTATTGTAATTCTAAAATATAAATTCATGAATATTAAATGATAATATTAACATGATAGAATTTCATCAGCACTTTAAACAATTACCTGTTACAACACGAGCAAAACATACTAGGAATTATTTATGCTTTACGTAAAGTCAAGGATGAGGTTAATTTTGGCTTTGGTGGAAAGAAGAAACAAGCTACTATAGATTCATATTTTTAAAAAAATTAAAATTTGTAACTCATATACAGTATATACATATATATATATATACATATATAATTATGTAATTATTACTTTATATATTACTTGGGGCCTTAATGACTTTTTAATTTTTTATTATCTTATGCTTTTAGTGAGAATATTACTTTATAACATTGGCCCAAGTTGGGATTGACAAAATTTATTACTTAAGCAAGGTTATTTTTTTATCGAATATTATTTAATCGAAATTTAACTGTAATGTTTTCTTAAGAAACTTAATTTTTTCAAAAGAAACTTGTATTGTGGGAGGGAGTAATAATTTTTGTCATTGCATTTATTAAAGTAGGCAATATAAAATGTTTCATTAATAAAATGATTGTGGTAGTATAAAATGTCAAGTACAGGTACAGCAGAGACTTAGATTTATCTATTTTAATCACAAGTTCCCACACTTGCTGATTATTATAGTACTCCTATGTATTCCAGCTTTCCATGTTTTTCTGACAAGTCAAAGTCGCTAATTTTACAACAAATTTGAAGCATTCATCTCTTCATGTGTGCAATCACACAATCCAACCAACATGGTACTAGTACTTCTATGGTGTTTTATACTAAGAGCATTCTCAAACCAGTCTAATAAAAACAATCCCTACATACACTATTGTCAAGGATGCTTGCCTTGGATAACATATACACTGCTTAAAAATCGTTTTTAGTCTACTAACAATATCATATTATTGTAGAGTTAAAATTCGCTTAGCTGCGGATCAAACAAACGAATTGTCGGTAAAAAAATAAAGAAGACTTCACTATTATGTGACATGGGACTTGCGACCAGAATTGTACTAACTGATCTAAAAAAAGCTTTAAAGTTGTAAAGTGGTAAAAAAGAGAACTTGAACTGTGAGTTCCCACTATAACTGAGTTTTATCCCTCCAGTTATGGAGAAAATTACTAATGCTAAGATTCCAATGCAAATAATACAGTTAGGAACCTGTGAGTTGTGACCATTACCCCCACAAGCACATGTACATATGAATACATGAATTTGGACATGACATATGAGTTTGATTGTTGCAGTATACTTTTCGCGAATAATAATTGTCGTTAGATGAAAATTTTAAAGTTTTTCTAAGCACATTTGACGCAGCATGGAAGCCAAGGAAAAGCAAGCACTAATCCTTACAAGGACTCTTACACGAGAAATCCTCAAACAACCTTGAATCTACAAGGCAATTCTTGAATCCACAAGGACTTCTTGAATCCACAAGAAAATAAGAGAAAACTCTTAGGGTTTTTAATTTCAATAAAATATTTCTCGTCTGTTACATCATTAGATAGTTTATATAGGGATGTAAAATCCTAAAGCAAAATAAAAACAAATTCTAATTAAAACTAAATACTAATTAAAATAAGCGTGATCATGCAGCTTTAGGCGTGAGCATGCATAATCTCCCCAAGATCTCACTAAAAGTTTCTGCCAATATTTTCCAATTTGGCATGATCATGTCAACCAACGGCGTGTTCATGTCAATCAACGGCGTGTTCATGTCAACCAAGCAACGTGCTCGTACCTTTATTTTACTATTATCTTTTCGCGAGTCATGAACCTCGATTAACACTGAAAATCCTCATAAATGAACGAGCCTCTGGCTCTGGGTATTCACATAAAAATTTGTGTTACTTTTTACCGTTAATAATAAACATGTTAATGTATGTTACAACAATCATCTCTCCGGGATCCGGAACATATATATCTGTCTTTGGATTATAAACATAAGAAATGACCACAAACAAAGGAAAGAATGAATAGATAGTCGAAGATGTATAGTAACAACCTCAACATTTGTCATCTTCTCCAGCCTTCCCCTCTTTTGATGGAATCTAACCATTCTCACTTAACTTTGTCTCTATTAACTGAAATATAATAATAGAGATAGAGAGGGACCAATGAAGTTTTGAGATAGGCTGAAACATTCACAAGCAAATGTCTCTCCTACTATATCTTCACCACCCTTTCTTATCTTTAACACACTGCTCTCTTTTTCCTACATGAAAACACACACATAATGTCACACACTTCAGTAGCTTCCACTTCTTATTCTTCTTCATCTTCTTCTTCCTTCATTTCACCTCATAATCATCAAAAACTTGACCTTAAATCAATCCAACTACTTGTGTCTAAGATAAACCAGTACTTAGATGAGTTTATAGTGGATGATAAAGCAAGAAAAAATGTGAAACATAAATGTAGTTCAAGGCTCAAGACTGGAAAACAAGAATTCTTCGAGTTCTCCGAGCAGTCGATAATATCAAATCTTTACTGGGGTATTGAGAGTATAGAAGCTGCAATTCAAGCAAAAAATAATGCAGAAGAGAAAATTATCAGGTTGAAAAATGCTGAAAAAATGCTTCAAGTCCCAGCTTTGCTTAGTGAACATGGAGTCACAGCTGAAATACCAAACTATTATTTAGTGTGTTCTTCGTATTTTTATCTTTCTTTAGTTAGGAAGCTGCAAAATGATGAGTGGCAAGTGGCTATACATTTTCTTCAAGCTTTAATGGTGTCACCTACGCTTGTTATTAAAGAATTTGCTCCTAAGTTGTGTACGAATATTTTCGAGTCATGCATTTTATCCGAAAGACAAGAGGTAAATGCAAGAAGAAAGTCAGGGGCAATGAATCATTTCAATTATGGAGAAGGTGAGGTTGGTGAAGGATTGAGATCAATAGCAAAGCAATATAAGGGATGGTTAATGTATTATCAAGTTATGTCTTATGGAGATGCATCGCGTAGTCGCAGACTTACTGCTTCTTCACTTGATGATGATAAATCAGAGGATTTACTGTAAGTTTTGTCAAATGTTTTTTCCAGTTGATGCATTGTTAATTCTACATTTAAAGCGTCTCATCTTTAATGTTTTTATTTATGTACCATGGACAGAAATATTAAGTCCAATACCGAATCTTCACATCCACCTGAACATGAATGCAGCCAGCAAGCTTATAGTAGTGTGAGCCATACTGAATCTTCTTACTATATTGATGTAGTTGTTTGTCTTATCATATCTGTTACTTATATGTGGTCTAAATTAAGCCCCTCAACTAACACATTTAGGAAGAGCTGATATTTTAATACGGCATCAGAGCTTAGAAATACCAGAGGTCCCAATTACAAACATATACGAGGGCTTTCGAGTGAGGGGAGTGTTAAAAATACATTATTGAATTAAGTCCTTCTACTAACACTATTGTAAATTTTTTGATCAGATAATTTGAGACATATGTATATGTTATAAACAACATACAGAAATGAAGAGAACACCGGTGACTTTGTAAATTCCTTCCTATGACCATTTCAAATGGAAAAAGGAAATGAAATTAATGTTATGGCGGAATTAGTCTGCACAAAACTGAACCAAAATAGGCTTTTAGTGAAATTAGTCTCGCAAAAAAGATTCTAGCTTTTTCTTTGTTCTATATAGACTCATTCTATGTTTCATGTAATAAACTTTCAAGTTAAAAATCACTTTCCTAATGCAGTTTGATAAGGTGCATCCACTTGATCCTCTAGAGAACGTATCAGTTGTATCAGCAGAAGAGTCTAAAGTATCCACTTACTTAAGGAACCTCCTAGTTGATGACAGAAGCAGAACCTCAGATATCAGATGCCTTCGAGACATCCTTAAGGAATCCCAATCAAACACACCAATATCTTCAAGTTCACGTAGAACTGATTTTCTGGATGAAAATGATTTTCAGGTAGTTATGTTAAGCACACCATGTTACAGACTTAAAGTACAGGAGAGTTAATGGCTTTATCTATTTGTATAAGAAATATAACTCCGGTTGCTTGCTTGTATATATTTTGAATCAGGAATATGCAGAAGCTTCTGAAGCCTCGTTCGGATTAGAAAGAATAGTTGCGAGCAATCCAGAAGAAGTTTCTGATCAGTTCAGTTCATAGTTTACAGAGTTTAATACATGCAGTGTTTTCTTTCTATATGCTTTGTTAAGTGATTTAAATATTGATTTTTGAACATGCTTGCATTTACCTATTCAGGAAGTGCCAATCTTCTAGCTCGTCAATCCGTAGGTGGGATGCATTGATTCGCAAAGATGACATAACTATATTCGGTTCTGGAACATTCTCTAGCTCACTCAGAGACTTAAACTTATCTCAGTTGGAAGCCGGTTTAGTTGAATCACATACTTTTTTGAACTGCCACATGGAAGAAGAAACATCTCATAGAAGGATGCAGCTAAAAGATTTTGAACAATCAGATCATTTAGGATCTGCAACTTTGCAGAACTATCATTATTCCGAGGAGTATCCTCAAGGAAGTTCTTCAAGAAGAAAGAAAAGATTCAGTTCCGATAACAACATTGATGAGATCTTTTTACATCCTGAAGAAAACTCCCATATTGAACAAGTGGGTGTACTTGAGAAGCTAATTTCGAAGCTATGCTTCTCAGAAGACCTGGGAGAGGAGGATTACACAGTAGAAATTACAACGGTTTATGAGATCTTAAACAAAAAATCAGGAGCTAAATATTCCATGTTAAAGGATATAATTATAGATCAGCTGCTCATGGCAATTTCGACATCCAAAGAAGAAGGGGTTATAAGAACATCAGTTTCTATACTTTCTACAATCATTTCAGTGAACAAGTCAGTTGTAGAGGATATAAAAAAGAAGGGATTACGTTTAACAGATCTGGTAACTGCTTTAAAAAGGAACGTGTACGAGGCAGCCACACTAATCTACTTTGTTAATCCATCTCCTGCAGAGATAAATAGTTTAGAACTCTTACCGGTCCTTCTGGAAGTTATCTGCAGTTCAAACAGTCAAAAATGTAGTTTAAGTTCACCTAAGCTGACACCACCTGCAGCATCACTGATGATTATCGAAGTTTTAATCACTGCATGTGATTATGAAACAAACAACATGTACTTGGAGGCAATCAGTTCACCAAGAGTACTATGTGGACTACTAAATGCACCAAAGCAAGATAATCTACAAGAGTTTATCTCTTTGGCTGCTGTTCTTGTTAAATGTATGCGATTTGACGGGAAGTGCAGAAAACAAATATCACAATTCACTCCGATAGCTCCAGTTATTTCTCTCCTGTTAAGTAAGCATAAGCCAGCTATCTATGCTGGACTAGAGTTTTTCAACGAAATACTTCGCATTCCAAGGTATGAAGAGGCTTTGTAAGTATATATTATAATGATACACCAGACACACTATCAATAAACATTCACAGGTCCAATTTTTGTGCGTCATTAATCAAAGTGTACAGTCAATGTTTAACTAACTGGTATGGTTGGGGTTATGAGCTATACCATAAATTGTGTTGCTGCTAGATAAATCTTAGGTTTGTAGCCTAAAATGATCTTTAGAGAGATTTTGTTATCTTAGGAGTCGGAATTTTGATGTCATCAACCTCCTTTTGTTGATATTACCAAATTTTTAGTCAAATCACTATGTTTAAAAAGTTAATTACAATTTGTAAACTCACAGCCTGAGTCAGGCCAAACAATGAACTAATGTAATATTTGTGCAACTCAGGACATCAGCGATTAGCATATTGCAGCAGGTAGAGAAAGAAGGACGAACCAGTGATATTCGTGAAGCACTGCTCCATATCTTACAGTCTCAGCCTGAGCACAAACTTTTAGCTGCAAATCTGTTGCTTCACTTAGAAATGTTGGTAAGCACAATATAATTATGTGTGGTTACAGTCAGTAACATATATGGCACCCACCTTAACTACTTTACATAAATTATTACAAGGTATATCATCTTTCTTGTAATGTGATTCAGCAAAGAAAACAAAAACTCTAAGTAACTCTGAACACATGATCTTGCGCTTGTCTGAATAGGAGTTTTATAAACTTTTAAGCTTTAGGACTCTCTGTACAAGTGGTCTGACTAATGCAAGCTAGGTGATAAAAATTTGCAGGATAATTCGTCTAGTACAAGTAAATATTGCACAGAGGCAATGGAAATCATCCTTGAAACAATGGCATGTGATGAGAGTCCTGTTACACAAAAAAACTCCGCATTTATCCTATCAAACCTAGGTGGAACTTATGCTTGGACGGGGCAACCATATACAGTAGCATGGTTAGTCAAGAAGGCTGGTTTGACTTCATTGCATCACAAGAATATTATAATAAACGTTGATTGGTCAGAGCAAAGCATACAAGTAAGCTAATCATAGTCAGTGTAGCATTGCACATATAAAGACCGAAGATTGCTTATGTAGTATTTGGGACAATACTATTTGAAATGCAGGATGGTGGCACAGACACTTGGTCCAGCAAAATCGCAAGACACATCATAAAGTTCGGAAGACCTGTTTTTCGTGCTTTGGAGAAAGGATTACAGAGCAAGTCAAAGAGGATTGCTCAAGAGTGCCTCACCACGATAGCGTGGCTTGGGTGTGAAATTGTGAAAACTCCAAATGACTTGAGATATTCGGCTTGTGAGATTTTACTTGATTCCATTGAGCAATATGTGCATCCTGGACTGGAACTTGAAGAAAGACTTCTAGCATGTTGTCAAATATTGTGTGCTAAATTGTCAGCTTAGTTAGGCACCGTCCTTGACTATTACAACCATAATATAGACTTGGTGTCTTAGTTCTTTTATATATAGGACTTGATAGAACTCTTGTAATTCAACACAGATCAATTTATTGGATCCTTCTGTTGTTCATTCCTTAGCATAGCTAGGGTCTTATTTCTAACATGGTATCAGAGAGGGTTTATTAGAGGAGAGAAATCATAGAATCAGAAACTCCCCAGGAACCAATTTCAAACAACCAGGAAGCAATTCTTCAAAACCCGAAAATCAAAACACATGGAAACACAAATCTAAACATACCACAGAGTAGTACATACAGAGAGAAGTCACCAGAATTTTTCAGATCTCGGAAACACTTGCTGACGCGCCGCCACGCGCGGCCCCACGCGCGGCAGACGCCGTCCACGCGCGCCACGCGCCGGCGCGTGGGGCCTCTTCCAGACATTTTCCGGCGGCTATTCTTCAGGGAAAGTTGATCGCCTCCTTCAGCCGAGTTCGTCCATACCCTCCTTGTTTGAATCAGTAAGATTTATTTCTGAAGATATAAATATATACACGTATATATATATATATCTGTTCGTATGGTGCTGGGATTTTTGATCAGAATACAGGTGAAGATTTGCTTGAAAAGAATAAGTTCACTTGAAAGCCGGGAAGCACAGCAGATGTTTGCTTCTGGTGTTTTAAGTGTAAAGGAGCATCTCATGCTCGAAGATGAAACAGAACAGGAGACAAGAAAGGGGAGAGGGTTGAAAGAGAAAAAAATTGCTGGGTTAATTGATATTTTGTATTGTTAAGTGGGTTTGGGAGACAAAGTAAAAGCATCCACTAAAAAAAAAGTAAAGCAAAAGCATCCAAAAAAAAAAGGGAAGATACTAAAAAAGAAAAATGTTGTCGACCAAAAAAAAATGTTGTCGATTAGAAAAAAAAATTGTTGTCGACCACGAGGCTGGTTGCAGTAAAAAAAAAAAGGATACAAAAGAAAAGAAAAAAAGATAAAAAAAATCAGTGATTTTATGATTTTAGATCCGATAAAAAAAAATTATTTTACATTTATTTTCTTAAGGGAAAGTAGTGTTAATATTAAAAAAATCGGGATCTTTTAAAAATGTATCACTTCGATTTTAAGAGTTTGCCCGGTTATAGATTTAATTGTGTAGTATTCACGTGGTAGTTGATATTACGGTATCACTCCAATTTATTACGATGCTACAAATTAAATAGTTCAGAGGGCGTTATTCCGACGAAGCAGCAGAAGTAGTGTATATAAAGATGTACACACAGTTCACTGCCACAGATGAAAAAGCAAGCAGCAGAAGTAGTGTATATACAGATGTACACACAGTTCACTGCCCTGACGACAAAGCAGCAGAAGTAGTAGTATGTATACAGACATACACACAGTTCACTGCTATATCTTGTTAATACCGAGTGATCACAAAGTCGAGTCTCGGTTTCTTAAAAATCAGTTCAAGGACTGATTGGTGGTCATCCACCGTTGTGCTGAAAAGCAGCACTTTTTTATGATTTTGACATGGCCTAAAATATACCGTGTGGTCACAAGTTCGAGTCCCGGTATCCCAAAAGACTCAATAAACTCAAGATCGGTCAAGCCTAAAAATGGGTAAGTTGGATGCTCAGATTAAGCTCAAGTGCTACTAGTGTCCACTCTTCAATCCCAAGAAAGGTCTTTCATCCGAAGATGGGATTTCGAGTGAGGGGGCGTGTCAAATATTGTGTGCTAAATTGTCAGCTTAGTTAGGCACCGTCCTTGACTATTACAACCATAATATAGACTTGGTGTCTTAGTTCTTTTATATATAGGACTTGATAGAACTCTTGTAATTCAACACAGATCAATTTATTGGATCCTTCTGTTGTTCATTCCTTAGCATAGCTAGGGTCTTATTTCTAACACATGTATATGCATATACAATTATGCTTCTGGTAGAGGTATGCCCATACTATAAAAGGTTTTTATGCGAAAATAAGGTTCCTAATTAACATAAAAGATATTAACATGACAGATCATTGTAAAGTAGAAGTTCAATGCTTCAACAAGGTACATTTTTAATAGTGCTTTGTACATTCTTTGAAATTTTGCGAATTTCCGCCTATACTGCAACAAGTAAAAATCATCGACTTGTATTCTCACAGCACTTGACATCCCATTTTTTGTACTAAAAACCTAATACCATCAGGCCATTCAATACGATTATTCTGTAAAAAAAATTTAAAATACATAGATGTCAAACAGTTGATATGTTTTAGCAAGAACACTGGCAGGGGATTCACAATGTATAAGCTCAGTTACTATTAAGTCTATTATGAATCCCTCGATTGCATCTACGCAAAAGATACAGTCAGTCAGATTGGTCCAACATCTAGATGGCAGATATACGATTTATTGTATTTGCTGATCATACATCAATGCCAATAACTATTTTTTTTATATAACAGCAATGCAGAAGCTAGTTCATTTCTCTGAAGGAGTCAGAGAGTCTTTACGACGCTTATCAAGTATTACCTGGATGGCTGAGGAATTACTAAAAGTAGCTGATTATTTGCAACCAGATAAATGGGTGAGTCAGACATAACAATAGCAATACCAATAATAACATTTAATGGATATGGAACTGGATGTATCATTAAGAGTCACCCTAACACCAGCGATGAACAAAAAAGTTTGGACTGCATCCATTAATTTCTTATATATTAAAGTTTCGGAAAGAAATTCTTACATGTGCATTTTATTCATTTCAATGGAAGAGCAGAGAATATCTTGTGTTCATACACAAGTTCTGGAGATGGGTAATAACTGCAGTGGATCAGTAAATGCCCTCATCTACTTCAGAGGAGAGCTATATAGTGGATATGCAGATGGTTCAATGAAGGTCAGGTTCTTAAAATGGTAGTCACACAGTGGGAAACAAATATTTTAAAGTTACTTAACGAGAAAAGTTTATATTTTTAATTATCGCATTTATAGAGCAAGGAGAGCCTCTTGGATTTCGACAGAGAATTCAAACTTGCATGTTTTTTTCTACAGGCATGGGATGTCAAGGGACAGAGTGCCACTCTTGTAAGAGACATCAAGGTGCATAAAAAGGCAGTGACGTGCTTTTCACTTCTTGAACCACAGAATTGCCTCTTGACTGGATCAGCAGACAAAACCATCCGGGTATGTCTAACATTAGCTGTTTGGCCTGTTACTTAAAGACCAGAAAATTTGACCTTTACGACATTAAAGTGAGTTACTATCCCCTTTCTACAGATTTGGCAAATGGTTGAACAGAAGCTAGAGTGCATTCAAGTAATAGAGGCGAAAAGCTCCGTCCAAAGTATAGATACTTCTGGCAATATGATTTTCGTTGTTACCCAAAGCAACAATATGAAGGTAATGCCACATATTTCACAATTGAATTTAGCACTTCAGACTATTCAACATGGTGATTTTATATATTTAGGTTGGCATATGATT
Organism: Kitagawia praeruptora; assembly: GCA_037693485.1. NCBI lineage: Eukaryota > Viridiplantae > Streptophyta > Magnoliopsida > Apiales > Apiaceae > Kitagawia > Kitagawia praeruptora. The sequence goes on from CM075353.1 coordinate 15,133,049, forward strand.
GTCTTTTAACAAGAAAATACTGTTTCTCTAGGTGTTTGACGTATCTAAAAAGGACAAAGATGTTTACAAAAAGAAGAATGTCAAGTGCATAAATGCAAAAGAAGGAAAATATTACTTAGGCTGCTTGGACTCAAGCATACAGGTCAGCTTCAGCCTTGGATAGTGTTGTCTAACAAGAAAGTATGTTCGAATCGGAAGACTAATGCTTACTAATGTATTTTTGAAATTATGCAGGAGGTGGCTCTAATGAACAACCGCCATCAAGAGCTAAAAGCGCCAGTATGGAGCTGGAGGATTCAACGAAAATCGATAAATTCAATTGCACTATACAAAGATTGGTTATACAGTGCAAGTTCAGTTGTTGAGGGTTCCTCTATCAAGGTATGGACGATACATTTCTTGACATTATTCAGTTTTATATCGTGCAAAGTGTTGACGGTTAAAGTATGATGCAATTTTGAAGGAATGGAGAAGAAACAGCAAGCCCCAGATGTCAATAATGCCAGGAAAAAGTACAATTATAACAGCAATGAGAGTAGTTGAGGACTTCATATACTTGCAATGCAGTTCTTCAATGAGTAGTCTTCAGGTGATCATTCTTATTGGTCTATGCCACCACATGAATCATGTTAACTTGATAAAAGATTCAAGTATTAACTTTAATATGTGTGCTTGGGGCGATAGTCAAGTTTCTATTCGCTATCCGCTCGTTCACAAAAGAGAACTTCTTCATAAAATCAATAGTAAAGCTGCGGGGACTTCCCTCGTACCCGTAGATGCATGAGTCCAGACTTTATCTTTGATCTTTGCTCGAATTTCTTATATGTTTTCGCAAATCAGATATGGCTGAGAGGTACACAGCACAAAGTTGGAAGACTATCAGCAGGTAGTAAGATAACTAGCGTACTCACAGCAAATGACATGGTTCTGTGTGGTACTGAGACCGGACTAATCAAGGTAAATAAGCTTCATCTACTCCAAACTATACTGATTTAAACATTTTTTGAGACTTATCATAGTTTTTTTTAATTTCTAAATAACAGGGTTGGATTCCCCTGTAGTGGAAAATTGAGGTGCAGAAAGAATGGTTCTATTGCAATATTGCTACTCCTTTGTACAATAACATACAGTGATACGGTGGTCATTGTTCCACAGAGAACCGTAGTTACGAAAAAAGAAAGAATAGGATAAATGTATTGCATAGTTTTTATGTTTCACCCATGTAAATTCGAAAGTAAAAGTTGTGTATATTAATCGTAGCTCTGTTTTTATTTTTTAGCTACAGATTAAGTACCAATAGAACAAGTTTGTTTGATTCTTCATTTCTTAATCTTCAGTTATTTATTTATTTATGAAGCTGTTCTTTTGTAATTAAATAAAAGAGTAAATGTAACTTAAGAAATAATTAAACCTTCCAAATATTACGCGATAAAGGTGCAGCTTCGGCAGTTCCCAGTGAACAATACTTGGTGATGGTGCATTTCACAGATATATTATACATACATGCACATGAATCTAGTTAAAGTCTTAGTAAAACACAAGTTTAACTGCCAAGTGTACGCTTTGAATTGGTTATACATTCCTCTGGTATCGCATCTACGAGCGAAATTTCATGCAATATACCTCCCTTTCTAATCTTGAATCTTTCTCACCATACTTTCTCAAATACATTTTACACATTCTTTCGATATGCAAAACTAAAAACTTGTCACCATCTTTTATCATCCTAAAATTATTTTTCCAGTGTATTGGTAGTGACGGGCCTAGAACCAAATATCGATATTGATGGAGTCGGACATGCTCGGAAGACCTCGGACACCGGGCAGACGTGTTTCGGGTTCCATTATGTTTGCGATTAAATACATGCTTCGTGAGCAACGTTTATTATTCGTTCTCATTGGATTTGCCATTCCGGCTCTGGTTTTTAATGTTTTTCATGTCTCGACATCATCGGCCCTTGAACATGGTGTTTCTGCAGCTGACTCGTTACATTCAACTGAGTTGTCTCATATCCCTCGTCGCATTACGTATGAGCTCCGTGATCCGTTACTCATGAACCTAGGTACATTCTGGCTCCTCCATCTTAAATTTAAAGTTCTTTCGATTTTAATGATCAAGATGATGATCAAATGTCCAAAGTATTACATCTTCTTCATCATTTCGTATTCCCGATTATAAACATTTTGAGAACGCAAGTCTCTCTAAACTATGTCAGATTGTGAAATTTTGATGTAAGGCAACAGTTGATCAGTTTTCAATTTTTTGATCAAAAAAAATTTAGAAATGCTTGAAGCACGAATACATTATTCATTAATAAATTTATGTTTGTTTTTGGTATTGTAAATATAAATTTAAGTTACAGAGAACATTCGTACTTTTTTAAAAAAAAAGATCCAGAACGTACTGCACAAGTACGATAAAAATGTCTTCTTACTGAACAAGAAGTGCATAGTATGATATCTGATATGGTTTGTTTGTGTAGGTGGAAAAGTTCCATTGGGATTGAAGAGGAAGCGGTTACGGGTTGTGGTAACGGGCGGGGCAGGTTTCGTGGGTAGTCATCTGGTGGATCGACTGTTGGAACGAGGGGACAGTGTGATAGTGGTGGATAATTTTTTTACTGGTCGAAAGGAGAACCTGTTGCACCAGTTGAAGAACCCAAGGTTTGAGCTCATACGCCATGATGTTGTCGAGCCAATTCTGTTGGAGGTTGATCAGATTTACCATTTGGCATGTCCTGCCTCTCCTGTTCATTACAAGTTCAATCCCGTCAAGACTATTATATCCTTTCTCTTTCGGCTTTCACCTTAATATAATTATAAATGTTCCTATATATTTTGTTGCCAATTTTGTTGTTGGTGTTGTTTGCATTGCCTTGACTTATTGAGATTACAAGACAAATGTGGTGGGAACACTGAACATGCTGGGACTTGCGAAAAGGGTTGGTGCACGCTTCTTGCTAACTAGCACCAGTGAGGTGTATGGTGATCCTCTTCAACACCCACAAGTTGAGACTTACTGGGGCAATGTTAACCCCATTGGTGAGTTACCTCAATTTTTTCTCTTATAAATTGTCCGAGCTGAGTTGCAGTCGAGCATTAAGGTTATATTCAGATTGCTTGTATTGGAGTTAATTTTCAAATGTTAACTTTATTTTAATTTAAAACTTAAAATCTTGGTTTGATGCAGGTGTTCGGAGTTGTTACGATGAGGGAAAGCGTGTAGCGGAGACATTAACTATGGACTACCACAGGGGACTCAATATTGAGGTTTATCTTCATTCTTTGGGTTCCTCATTCTTTTTGTTGGCATGTATCAGATGAAGTGCAATCATTTGAGATAACTTTTCTGTATTTCTTCCAGGTCAGGATTGCTCGGATTTTTAATACTTATGGACCTCGTATGTGCCTCGATGATGGACGTGTTGTTAGCAATTTTGTGGCTCAGGTGTGATTCTCTTTTTTTTTTGTTTTAAGTAATGTAATTTTGATGTAGAATCAACAATGTAGTAGTCATTGAAAATATTTTTCTGCTTACAAAATTTGTTTACCCAGGCCTTAAGAAAGGAGCCACTGACTGTTTATGGAGATGGGAAGCAGACTAGGAGTTTTCAGTTTGTTTCAGATTTGGTAATTTTTATTGTTGTGTAGTTTTTGAGTTTATCACTATATTTTTATTGTTGTTGTTTCCTACAAGATCATTCATTAGAGCAAGTGAAGTAGAAGTGGGTAGCCATTATAACTGATTTTATGTGTCCCTTTTCGTAGAACTAGTAGCAGTACTCAGAGGCCTTATGAGCCATTAATGTGATCATTCGTGTTTAAGGGTAGCTGGTTGTAGGGCAGGATTCTTACAGTACTGCCTCTTCAAGTGAATTCATGTAGTACAATTTTTCTTAATTATATATCAATAATTTAGATTGACAAGACATGTTTTGTGATATATGCTTAAAATTACAGGTGGAAGGTTTAATGCGATTGATGGAAGGTGATCATGTCGGTCCTTTCAATCTTGGCAACCCTGGAGAATTCACCATGCTAGAACTTGCTCAGGTAATGTCTTCAAAGTGACTATATGAGTAATTTTTATATCGATTGGCTAGGAGAATATGCATCTTTTTTTTTAGCATTACAGAACTAAGCAAACCTTGTATAGCGTAACAAGTATAAACAGGGCATCCTAAAAACACAGTGGATCTATTGTACAGGTGGTGCAAGATACAATTGATCCAAATGCAAAGATAGAATACAGGCCGAACACAGAAGATGACCCTCACATGAGAAAACCAGACATATCGAAAGCCAAAAAGCTTCTTGGGTGGGAGCCAACGGTGTCTCTTCGCGATGGACTTCCTAAGATGGTTAACGACTTCAGGCAACGGTTATTTGGCGATGACAAGGAAGCTACTGGAGGCACAACTCTATGATCAGGTTAAATCCCCCAGGTCTCAGCATAGACCTCAGACACTAATCTTTCTTATATAAAAGAAGAAGGAACAAAACAGAATAATATGAACCTTGACACTGTAGTTTCTTTTGAGAATAATGCTGCTGCAGTACAAGAAGAAAAGAAAAAAAAACAAAAACAAGTAGTAGTATTCATGAAATTTCTGTGATGGTAGAGCTGCCATCCAACTACTGCATCTGTATATTAGATTCTTGATTTTCTTATTTGTTGTTTTTGTAATGCTGAACATGGTTGTAAAAATCGGTAATCGGTATAAATCGGTTGAGGTACCGATTTAAGATTAATCGGGTAATCGGGGATTAATCGGAAGGATTAATCGGAGTATAAATCGGATATTATAATAATATTTAATATATTAGTATAATTTACAATTAAACATATTATTTTAAATAAATTCATAGGATTAATCGGATTTCAAAAATCGAATCGGTGGATTACCTTACAGAGGATTAATCGGGGATTAATCGGCTAAATCGGGGATTTTTAGAACCATGCTGAACAGTAATTGTCAGTTTTATTTTAGTTAAAATGATCTTGTCCTGCTTTGTTTCTAAAATTAAAGTTCACGGCAATCCAAACGATATTTGTGTTTTCTTATATACCTTTAGTCACACACGATATTTTACTTTTTCGATAATTAACACATGATGACTCACACACATCTCGTCTCTAATAAAATTCGAACTTTCGACATCTTATAAGAGTAGTGAGAAGTTACCAGTAAATCAAGAGATTGTTAAGAATTTATCGGGCGCAGCTGGCTTGCAAGAAAAGTAAAATTGAGAAAAACTGGAAATAAGTGGACACCAAATTTTACATGGAAAACCCTTAAATAAATTAAGGGGAAAAACCGGGTGTTGGCCCTTTTTATCACAATTTGGAGTTAAAATGCCCTAAATTTCACAATCCTAAAAAATGGCCCTTACTATCACAGATAAACGCAAGGGCGTGTGACGTTTATGATTCTGGGGTGATAACGCAACTTTATGTTGCGTTTTCTTTTTTTTTTTTTTACATGCACGCATCACTATCATGCGTTACTCTCTTTTTTTTTTTTGGAAAATTGATTACCCCTGCGGGGCCCACAACAGTAAACGCCAATGGAAGTTACGTTTCTTAGAAACGCAACATAATGATGCGTTTTTTGCTTAATTTTTTTTTTTTCTGGAAGTCGATTTTTAATATTTAAAAATTAAAAACGCCACACGCCCTTGCGTTTTTCAAAAACGTGAGATAAAGTGGCGTTTCTCTGTGATAAAAAGGACCATTTTTTTAGTTTGTGATAATTAGGGCATTTTACCTCCAAATTGTGATAAAGAGGGCCATTTCTCGGAAAAACCACAGGCAAGAGTAGGAGGGTTTCACTAAGAGAAAGAATTACACCACCTTCTCTCTAAAATAAGGAGAGTACAATTGATAAAACTCTCTCTTATAGCAGGAGAAAACACTCTTTATATTACAAAGGAGAGACCCTGATATTTAGAAGATATTTATATATACAGAGTATGTATATTTACTACTATTCACTCTCTTCTCCTCCTTCGATCTCTATTGTCTCTCTCTTTTCTTCCTGCTTCCCTTAATCAAATGGGTTGAAGGAGCTTCTATTTATAGCCCTTAACCTCACCTACCACCCCTCTTAATTCAACAAAGTCTGTCGGAAGCTTCAAAATTAGTTGGCCGGAATTCAACGGTCGGTGGCCGAAATTGGTGCCGCCCATCTAGAATTCTTGAAGGTTGGTGGAGATTTGGTTGGTGGAGAAAGTCCACAAAGGTGGGTTTTACTAATTCACATTCTCCCACTTAAAACCACTTTGTGGTCAATCTTCAACCCTTCCTCTCTTGCCAATATCATGTTGCTTATGTTTCTGTCAGGCCGATGGAGGATCGACACTGTATGAATTTGTCTGTATTGACCTGCTTGGTCATAACATCTGCTAGGTTCTCAATAGTGTGAATCTTTTGCATATCCACAGTTCCTTCTTCCACTACTTCTCGTACAAAATGGTATTGTACCCTTATGTGCTTCGTCCGTGAATGAAAAGCTGGATTCTTTGCAATGTACAAAGCACTTTGACTGTCACAAAATAGAACGATCTTTTCTTGTTTGTGCCCAAGTTCCTCCAATAACCTTTGTATCCAGATTGATTCCTTGCAAGCTTGTGTAGCTGCCATGTATTCTGCTTCTGTTGTAGATAAAGCCACAACCCTCTGCAGTTTAGACATCCAGCTTACAGCTCCTCCTGCAAGTGTATACACATAACCTGTAGTGGATTTACTTTTGTCGAGATCTCCTGCAAAATCTGAATCCACATAACTTCTAACGGTCAATTCTGATCCTCCATAACATAATGCAACATTTGAGGTTCCTTTGATGTATCTCAGAATCTTCTTTACTGTATTCCAATGCTCTCTACCAGGATTCGCCATATACCGACTAACCGCTCCCACTGCTTGTGCAATATCTGGTCTTGTACATATCATGGCGAACATCAAACTTCCCACTGCTGATGCATACGGTACTCGAGACATCTCCCTCCTCTCTGCTTCATTGCTAGGTGACATACTTGAGGATAACTTGAAATTAACAGGAAGTGGGGTAGAAATTGGCTTACAATCTTGCATGTTGAAGCCACGCAAGATCTTGTTTAAGTAATTTTCTTGAGATAGCCAAATCTTCCTATTATTTCTGTCTCGGTGAATTTGCATCCCTAGAATCTTGTTTGCTGGTCCAAGGTCCTTCATTTCAAACTCCCTAGCTAACTATGCCTTTAATTCTTGGATTCGATCTTTGTTGGGGCCTGCTATCAATAATTCATCCACATATAACAATAGAATGATAAAGTCATTATCCTCTTCAAACCTTTTGTAGTACGTACAATGGTCTGCACTAAGTCTGTTGTATTCAAGGCTCATGATGAAGGAATCAAATCTCTTGTACCAACACCTCGGCGCCTGTTTGAGACCGTATAGAGATTTGATCAATCTGCAAACCAAGTTCTCTTTGCCTTTTTCAGCAAAACCTTCTGGTTGGAGCATATAAATTTCCTCTTCGAGATCACCATGAAGAAATGCAGTTTTTACATCCAATTGCTCCAAATGTAAATCCAATGTAGCACACATAGCCATGACTATTCTGATTGTTGTAAGTCCTACTACCGGAGAAAATATCTCATTAAAATCAATGCCTTCTTTCTGAGCATATCCTTTTATTACCAATCTTGCACGATACCGTTTTACTTGATCATTGCTATCCCGCTTGATCTTGTAGACCCATTTATTACCAATGGCTTTTCTTCCAGGTGGTAATGGTATGAGCTCCCAAGTCTTGTTCTTGTGTAGAGCTTCGATTTCTTCTTGCATTGTTGTCTTCCACATGATGCATCTGGGCTGTTAGAAGCTTCATGAATATTTGAAGGTTCTCCGTCCTCAGTTAAAAGACAGTATGCAATATTGCTCTCTGTAACATACTCTGAGTGCCAAGCTGGTGGCCTTCTTCCACGAGTAGACCGGCGAACTTCCTCAGACTCGACTGGTTCGTTTGTCTCATGCTCTGATTCTGATTCAGAAGAATTTAATGCTTCTTCTTCTAGATTATTTTCCACGTGTACAGTTGTAGTCTCTGAACTTTTCGTTGTCGTGCTATCATTTTCTTCTTTAAGTTGTAATTGATTTTCTACAAAAATCACATCCCTGCTGATAATGAGCTTATGGGTAGTGGGATCCCATAGGCGATACCCCTTTATTCCTTCAGCATACCCTAAGAATATACACTTCCTGGATTTTGGATCCAATTTTGTTCTTTCTTGGGAATTATACATTACATATGCTGGACATCCAAAAGAATATAAAAAAGAGTAATCTGCTGGCTTACCAGTCCACATTTCCATCGGCGTCTTTAAGTTAATTGTAGTTGATGGCGACCGATTTATAATATAACAGGCGGTCATAGCTGCTTCTGCCCAAAAAGAGTTAGGTAGACTCGCAGTTCTTAACATAGCTCTCATTCGTTCTGCAAGAGTTCTGTTCATCCGCTCTGCTACTCCATTTTGCTGTGGAGTGTATGCAACTGTGAACTGCCGTTTGATACCTTCTCGCTTACAAAGAGCAAGAAACTCACCATCTGTGTACTCTCCTCCATTATCTGTCCTCAAACACTTGATCCTTTTTCCAGATTCAAGTTCCACCAGCACTTTGAATTCTTTAAAGATTGAAAACACATCTGACTTCTTCTTGATTGGATATACCCAACATCTCCTGGAATAATCATCAATGAAAGACACCAAGTACTTTGCTCCTCCCAGTGATATTTTTGATGATTCCCATACATCAGAATGAATTAAGTCTAAGATGTGCTTACTCCTAGCAACAGATATTCCAAAAGCCAATCTATGCTGCTTACTTGTAACACAATGCTCACAGAAAGGTAAGTTTACTGATTTGAGCCCCGGAAGCAACTTTCTGTCGGAGAGAATCTTCAACCCCCGTTCTGATATGTGGCCTAGTTTATTATGCCACATCATCGTTGATTCTTCTCCTTAATTGGTTGACACAATGCACGCATTAGCTTCCAATAGTGTTTCCCCTTCAAGCATGAATAGATTTGCTGCAATCTTTTCTGCCTTCATTATCACAAGTGCTCCTTTTACAATTTTCATAATCCCATTTTCAACATGGGTCCTGCATCCAAGACTATCTATTTGCCCTACAGACAATAGATTCTTCTTCAATCCCTTCACATGCCGTACATTCTGAATAGTGCGAACCGTACCATCAAACATCTTTATTTTGATAGTACCAATACCGACGATCTTTAAAGCATGATCATTTCCCATGCGTACAGCACCTCCTGGAATTGATTCATATTTATGGAACCATTCTCTTCGAGATGTCATGTGCCATGTTGCTCCTGAGTCTAGTAACCAGACATCCATGAACTGCTTTTTACTTTCATCTGTTGTTGCCTCGCTAAATAGAACTTTGGCATTTTCTGAGAAACTTGCTACATTCCCTTGAGCATTTGGTGACTCAGGGTCTCCGCTCTTCTTTTTGTTCCAACAATCCTTCTTGAAGTGCCCCTTCTTACCACAATTATAGCATTTAATATTTTTTCTGCTTCTTGACTTTGATCTACAACGATTCTGACTCCCACTAGAGCCACGTTCCGTTGATCTCCCTCGTGTCACCATCAAAGCTTCTGCTTGCTGGGAACTTGCCTGTCTGTCCTCCATGTTTTTACGCCTGTTTTCTTCTTCTAAAACAGCAGCCGCAATATCATCGAAGACTAGATAGTCTGAAAGAATGTTGTTCGTCCGGTTGATGATGAGTTGATCATACGTGTCAGGTAGACTTTGAAGTAAGATCTCAGCACGCTCAATTTCTTCTATTTTATGCCCCAATGTAGTAAGCTGAGAAAACAAAGTATTTAAGGTGTTGACATGGTCGGTAACCGAAGTGGATTCCGCCATTCGAAGAGTGTAGAGCCTCCTCTTTAGGAATATCTTATTGTGAAGTGACTTGGCCTCGTACAGTCTTGTTAGAGTATCCCATATCTCTTTTGCCGTCTTTTTCTCTGCCACACTGGACAATACCCCATCGGCTAGTGCTAAATGTAGATTGGCAATTGCATTGCCATCTATCTCTTTCCACTTTTCATCAGTGATTGTCGTGGGCTTGTCTCCAATTGCTTTCAAGCAATTATCCTTCCGTAAAATAGCCTTAATCTTCATTTTCCACAATGAGATATTGCTCCCATTGAACTTTTCAATATCGTACTTTGCTGCCATAGTGATGCTCCGACTTTTGGACTTGAACTGATTTTCACTATTTCACAGTACGTGAACAGTACCGTATTTGTGAACAGTACCGTATCCGTGAATAGCACCGTATCCGTGAATAGTACCGTATCCGTGAATAGTACTCTGCAACCTATGGCTCTGATGCCATTGTTAGAAATTTATCAGGCGCAGTTGGCTCGCAAGAAAAGTAAAATTGAGAAAAACTGGAAATAAGTGGACACCAAATTTTACGTGGAAAACCCTTAAATAAATTAAGGGGAAAAACCACAGGCAAGAGTAAGAGGGTTTCACTAAGAGAAAGAATTACACCACCTTCTCTCTAAAATAAGGAGAGTACAATTGATAAAACTCTCTCTTATAGCAGGAGAAAACACTATTTATATTACAAAGGAGAGACCCTGATATTTAGAAGATATATATATATATATACGGAGTATGTATATTTACTACTATTCACTCTCTTCTCCTCCTTCAATCTCTACTATCTCTCTCTTTTCTTCCTGCTTCCCTTAATCAAATGGGTTGAAGGAGCTTCTATTTATAGCCCTTAACCTCACCTACCACCCCTCTTAATTCAACAAAGTCTGTCGGAAGCTTCAAGATTGGTTGGCCGGAATTCAACGGTCGGTGGCCGATATTGGTGCCGCCCATCTAGAATTCTTGAAGGTTGGTGGAGATTTGGTTGGTGGAGAAAGTCCACAAAGTTGGGTTTTACTAATTCACAGAGAACACCATTCACACATATGATGGAGTATTTATTATATATGTGTTGTCTTATTTTCACTCACGCATTTGCCTTGTTTGCGAAACTTCCGATCGAGGACACCTGAACGACATCCTGAATCCACCCGAAATTGGAGCTGCTTAACTTGTTTCTACTATATATGTAGCTTTAATTGAGATAAATATCAAAGTATTGCAATATTCTGTAAATAGTTACTTTTGATAAATCACTGTCAGAAGCTACTTTAATAGTTATGGGTTAGTAAATAGTTTAGTTCAGTATGGGTTAGTTATAAGTTCAATGTTTTAGTCTTTCTAGAGATTCCTCTTCAAGCATTATAAGAAGAGTAGTAGTGACTTAGAAGAGGAGGATCAGATAAATATTTTTTGCATATTAAGACGTACTTTTACGTTCTTCATGGTATCAGAGCTAGAAGTGTTCTTCTAAGCCTTCATAATCTCTCTTCTTAATCTTTCTAAACCTCTCATAATCCCTCTTCAGAAACTCTAATATTTTCTGCACAAATATGGCAGAATCAGATTCATCTCAAACCCAGTCACAAATCTCAAACACAAGCATTAGTTATAATGATCATTATTTCCTTTCACATGGAGATAGTTCTAATTCTCAGCTAGGCCAGATTGTTTTCAACGGAAGCAACTACGTCAATTGGAATCGAAGTGTGCTTCTGGCTCTTGGAGCCAAGAACAAAACAACCTTTATTGATGGAAGCCTATCCAAACCTGAGGCTGCATCTCCAGATCTACAGAAATGGGTTCGAAATGACTACATGGTTACAGGTTGGATTCTAAATTCTATGGAAAAATCTATTGCGGAGAGTTTTATTTTCTCTCCATCTGCTAAGCATCTATGGATTGTGATTCAAGAAAGGTATGGTCATTCCAATGCACCTCAGCTATATGAATTTCATAAGGAATTATTATCTATTTCCCAAAATGATAATACTATTGCTGTTTACTATGCTAAATTGAAGTGTATTTGGGATCAATTAAACATACTTGAACCACATCCTCAATGTACTTGTGGAGTTATGCTAAAATGTACCTGTAACCTCATGTCAAAGATCCTTGAAGCTGATGAATTAAAAAAATTGATTCAATTTCTTGCTGGTTTAAATAAAACATATGATCAAGCAAAAGTCAACCTTCTTAGTATGGATCCCTTGCCTAGTGTTAATCGAGCTTATCATCTGTTACAACAGATAGAAAAACAAAATGCTCTCAATCTTTCTGCTCAGCCTGTTGAAATGAGTGCCTTCTAATCTGCAAAATCAAATTCCTATAATCAGAATTCCAAACAAAGTTTTGCTCAGAAGAATGATTTTAGAGACATGAAGAAAATGAAATCTGATAGATTCTGTGACTATTGTAAAAGAAAAGGTCACATCAAGGACGAATGTTTTAAGCTTATTGGTTTTCCAGAATGGTTTAAAGGAAAACCTACCCAAACTACTAATCCAAGGCTTGCTGCAAGTATTCATCAGCCCTCTTCTGGTTTGCTCGGTTCATCTCCATTGGCTTCTCACAAGGACTCTAATGCAGTATTTATTGGAGATGACCCTCTTATGTATGATTCTATTACATCTGTTGATTCTGACATGATGTCTGCAATGTGCAAGGAGTTTTTTTAAAATGATGCAGCAACAAGCTCCTCAGAAAACACAAGCATCTGGTTCTGGAAATTTCAATCCCGCAGTCAACTTTGCAGGTATCTTCATTGCCTCTGTCCACAATGTTGCATCTGAATTTAGTTGGATTAATGATACTGGTACAAGTGATCATATGGCCTGTGATTTGTCTTTTTTTACTAACACACAAACTTTACAAAATCCTGTTCAAATACTTCTTCCTGATGGATCCTTAAAATATGTCAACACCATTGGCGCTGTACAAATTTCTCCTACTCTTACTCTTTATAATGTTTTTCATGTTCCTCAATTCAAACACAATTTGCTATCAGTGGGTATATTATTGGATCATGACAAATTAATTGTCTACCTTGAACATTCTTCTTGTGTTTTCCAGGACCCTATCACTAAATCTGTCAAGGCTGTTGGCATCAGACAAGGCGGATTATATAGGCTCCAAATTCCAACATCTTTCAATCCTACTGTTGTTTTTCCATTTCAACCTTTTCTATCAAGTATCAGTTCAAAATGTATTCCTAACACTGATATTTTTCATGCTAGAATTGGGCATATGGCCATTTCTAAATTTCAGTATTTACCTTCTCAGTATTCAGCTTGTAAAATCAACAATTATCATTGTGAATCTTGTGTGTTAGCAAAACATCACAAATTTCCATTTCTTGCATCTACATCTATTGCATCTGCATGTTTTGAGTTGATTCACATTGATCTATGGGGTCCTTATCGAACTCCATCTCTTATGGGTGCAAGATATTTTCTTACAATCTTAGATGATCATTCTAGGACCACATGGACTTATCTAGTTCATGACAAACTTCAAGTCCCTGAAATCATCTCTGCATTCATTTCTTATGTGGAAACACAATTTCACACACATATTAAAACTATTCGAAGTGATAATGGCACCGAGATAGTTCAACAATTTTGTCAAATGTTATTTTCTTCAAAAGGAATTGTCCACCAAAGAAGTGTTCCTGGCTGCCCTCAACAGAATGGTAGAGTTGAGCGAAAACATAAACACCTTCTTGAAACTGCTAGGGCAATTAAGATTCATGCTAATCTTCCAATAAAATTCTGGGGGGATTGTCTACTATCTTCTACATATCTTATCAATTTAATGCCCAGTTCAGTTCTTAACTGGAAATCTCCTCATGAAATTTTATTTAAGGAAACACCTGACTATAGTCATTTAAGAGTCATTGGTTCCTTATGTTACACTGCTACCAAAAGTCCTGATAAGTTTGCTTTTCGAGCTCAAAAATGCATTCTCTTAGGATATCCTTATGCTCAAAAAGGTTACAAATTATATGATTTGCTTTCTCACAAGGTATTTGTTAGTAGGGATGTTGTTTTTAAGGAAACTACTTTTCCTTTTCAGCAAACACAACCTAATTCAAACACCCTGTCCCCTTTATCTCAAGTTAATCCTTCATTTTGTCCTGATAATGAACCCTTACTTGATGAATCGGTTCAACCTTCCTCCACAACAACTAATCCTCCACATCTCTACACTCCTACATCTACATTTGATTCTTTCCCATCATTCTCCTCCACCTGAGCATACTTCATCACCTTCTACTTCTCATTCTTCTCCCATAGTTCCTGAGATTGTTCCTCTCCGCAGATCATCTCGAACTACTGTTCTACCTCAGAAATTTTCTGATTTTGTTCTTCCATATACGATCAATCCTTCTGCTAATGTATCTACTGTCCTTGCTCAATCTGATTTGTCTTTTCTTGGCAAAGATTATCTAGCTAGTCTCTCAAATGTTTTGAGTGTGTTTGAGCCAAATTCTTATGCTCAAGCAAAATCTGATTCCAATTGGCAACAAGCTATGGATGATGAACTACTTGCATTAACAAACAATTCTACATGGGAACTGAAACCTCTACCTCCAGGATGCAAACCTATTGGCAGTCAATGGGTTTATAAGGCCAAATTTAATCCTGATGGGACTTTAAATAAGCGCAAAGTCAGACTTGTGGCAAGGGGAGATAAGCAGATTAAAGGCAAGGATTTTAAGTATACTTTTAGTCCGGTTGCTAGATTTACTACTGTTCGAGTGTTGATTGCAATGGCTGTCGCAAACAATTGGGAATTGCAACAATTAGACATCAATAATGCCTTCTTACATGGTTATATTGAAGAAGACATTTACATGGTTCCCCCTCCTGGTTTTTCAGTTCCTCCTGGTCTATTTTGCAAATTAAAAAAATCTCTTTATGGTCTAAGGCAAGCTGCCTACGAATGGAATGTTGAACTCACAAAGCATTTACTAAGGCTTGGTTTTACTCAATCTAAACAAGATTACTCTTTGTTTGTTAAAACAGCCCCAAATGGCGATTTCACTGCTGTGCTCGCTTATGTCGATGACTTGCTGGTGACTGGTAATTCGTTGTCAATCATTAACTCAGTCAAGACTTCCTTGCATGAGGCTTTTACTATTAAGGATTTAGGCCCTCTAAAATTTTTTCTGGGCATTGAGGTTTCCAGAACCTCCTCTGGTATTCTCTTAAATCAGAGAAAATATATTTTGGATCTTCTTCACGATCATAATCTAGATCAATGCAACTCTGTTTCTATCCCCTTTCCTGCCAAACTCCATTTGACTACTGAAGATCACTCTTATATTTCTGATCCTGCAAGATACAGATCCTTGGTTGGCAAACTCTTGTATTTAAACATGACCCGACCAGACATTTCCTATGCTGTCCAACAACTGAGCCAATTTCTCAATACTCCTGCTGAATCCCATTATTCCGCTGCTCTACATCTTCTGAAATATTTGAAAGGGACTATCAATAAGGGTCTTTTCTATCCAGCTTCTTCTAATTTTATTCTCAAGGCCTACTGTGATGCAGACTGGGGTTCTTGTCCTTTTTCTGCAAAATCTCTTACTGGATATACCGTATTCTTGGGTGATTCCTTAATTTCCTGGAAGACTAAAAAACAGAAAACAACATCGAAAAGTACTTGTGAAGCTGAATATAGAGCCATCAGTCATGTTACTAGTGAATTGATTTGGCTCGCAGACTTGTTAACTGATCTCCATGTCACTGCCTCCTCGCTTATTGATCTCTTCTGTGATAATAATGCTGCCAAATATCTTGCTGAGAATCATGTTTACCAAGAACGCACCAAGCATTTGAGGGTTGATTGTCACTTCATTCGGGATTATGTGGATTCTAACTTCATCAAGCTTCATCATGTCAAGTCTTCACTTCAGCTTGCTGATTTACTCACCAAGTCTGTCCCTTCTGATCAGCACCAGTTTTTCTCTTCCAAGCTTGGTCTTGTTGATCATTCACCAAGTCCCGCTTGAGGGGGGGCTATTGCAATATTCTGTAAATAGTTACTTTTGATAAATCACTGTCAGAAGCTACTTTAATAGTTATGGGTTAGTAAATAGTTTAGTTCAGTATGGGTTAGTTATAAGTTCAATGTTTTAGTCTTTCTAGAGATTCCTCTTCAAGCATTATAAGAAGAGTAGTAGTGACTTAGAAGAGGAGGATCAGATAAATATTTTATGCATATTAAGACGTACTTTTACGTTCTTCACAAAGTCATCATTCGTTTCACCCAAATATATCAATTGAGTCACTCATTTCGAAAATGACACAATTTAGTCACTAATTTTAGAATTTGTATCATTTAAAAGTTGAAAATTAAGTATCAATTTTATTATTTCCAGATGATTAACATGACTAAAATTAGTGACCAAATTCAATTATTTTTTAAATGAGTGACTCAATTGATACATTTGAGTGAAACGAGTGATGACTTTGATATTTATCCCAAATTTAATTTGTCCTCAGCACTCTAAATGCTACACTTGATGCACCATATATAGAGTGCTCACTGGCAGGGCTAACAATTTAAGTTCACAGATACTGCGATACCAATGGGTCATGGAGTTGCTGAATAAGGTGTTTACTAAGACAGGGACAGTGGGTTACCATATATAGTCATTGCGGAGCAAGGTTTATAACTACCAAGAAAAGATTAAGGTCATCAAGGACAAGAACCATGTGGGTAATTGTGGGTGATAGAATCATTCAGTAGGGTTGTCAAAAAAATCCGACAAATCTGATATTCGTCCGAAATATCTGCATTCGTATTCGAGAAAAAGCGAATATTATCCGTATTCGAAATAAAGCGGATATAATCCGTATCGGAATTCGGAGTATCCGAGTCCGAAATGGAATATATATAATATTTAAATTATATAATTTAAGATTTTTTTTCTATTAGCATGTAGTGTTTATGTGTGTTTATTAATTAAATAATACATTTATAGAATTTTTATATAATTGTAACAATATTGTTGACATATATAAAAATTTCATTTGAGTTTAATATTTTAAAGATAATAAAATTAGATATTTAGTACGGCGTTTACGATTTTATTTTTTCTAAATGAAAAAACTTTTGTTTTGAAATCATCAATACGCGCCAAAAAAATTTGAAAAATTCGATATCCATCCGAAATATCTGCATTCGTATCCGAGAAAAAACGGATATTATCCGTATCCGAAATAAAGCGGATATTATCCGTATCTAAATCCGACATTTTCGGATACGGATATAGGCATATCAATATCCGAATTATTCGTTTGACAGCCCTACATTCAGGCCATCAAGAACCGCCAATTCATGATAAGCTGGAGTACATATAAACGAAAATTTATTAATTGCAAAATCCGATCATTTTTCCAAAAAAAGTTCTTTCCATCGCAACTTGAATAGCCAAACATCAACCCAGCCCCAGTTTGATATATAGGGAGGGATCAATTTACGATAGCATGCGCGTGTAGGTGAGTTGTAAAAATTTCTCCCTCCGTCCCATAATATATGACTTTATCAATTTGTGCACAGATTTTTAGGAGCATAAATGAGGTACTTTCATATAATATTTTTTTATGATTTTTATTTTGTATAAAAATTTGAACTTTAAACTTTTATACAAAACAAAAATTATGAAAAAATATTATATACAAGTACCATTTTTAAACACATTGAAGTACGCATAAACAGTAAACATGTCATATATTATGGGACGGAGATAGTATCGTGTAATTCCTAGTGTACGTAGCAATAGCATATACAAAGGACAATTCAATTCATCAACTTGCATGCATTCATCTACTTGCTGTACGTATTATGTAAATAAGATTTAGGAAGTTGGAGTGAATATATAGAGAAATCCAATCAAAACTATTGTAAAAGAAATGTAGAACAACAAAAGGTAGCAACTAACAAAAGGTATAGTCACTAGTTCAGTAGCTAGTGTGCCTGATGTGGCCAGTGGGATAATTAGCAATTTGGAGCACTTTAACTGTTTCTTTTTCTTTGATCGTTGCGAAGCATGTGTAAAGCTGACTTTCTAGCATGTAGAGTGAAGACCACCAATATCAGCTAACAGCTATTCTGCTTATGGATGAATATACACAGACTTGTGTTGTGTACGTATACAGGACGACGGACGTACGGAACCCCCCTAAGAGCATCTCCAACGGGAGAGAGCCCTTGGCTATAAAATTTAGGAGGCAAACGATATACATAATATGTAAAATATTAAGCACTCCAATGCATCAAAATCTTTAGCAAAAATTATAGACAATCAATCTTCGTTGGCCATATTTGTCGAACATCTATTTCCCCTTAGCAAAATTATACACAATATGTATTATAGCTAATATCATTGGAGTTCTCCCATTCTTCTTGTGCAAAAATTTAACTATTTTCTATTTTTAAATTTTTTAGTCAATCAATATAGATATCTCAATTAGAGATGCTATAAGGAGTCATAGATGACTCTGAGACCAAATCGATTATGCTTTCGAATGAGGATTCCTAAAATAACAAATTGCATATCTATTCGATTTGTACAATGTTGGGACACAAAATTTTGAGTCGCTTCGGATTTGTAATTTCTCATGCCTTCGGTATGAGTCCCAATTTATTGGTACCTTTTTTCATTTCTAAAAACCTTTTATTGTTGTTTGTGATTTTATTTTACAACAAATACATCTGCAGATTCCATTCTGTATATTTCTAGGTATATTGTCGGATAATAGTAAAAAATATCATTTTTTAAAGATTTTATTATACAAATACCAATTTTAAATCTTTTGGCAAAAAATATCAATTTATTACGCATTTTCAAAATAGGTAATGATGTTACACATTTGAGTAACGGGTATCATGTAAGAAATTTTAAAAAAAAAGCGAAAAAAATAAAAATAAATAATGGTGATATGCATTTTGGAAATGCGTATCACATGCACTTATTTTGAATGTGATACACATTTCTGGAATGCGGGAAAAAAATGCCAAAAATACCTTTTTTAAAAAAAAATTTGACGAGAATGTCACTTCTGAATTTTTTGACCAAAAATGCCAGTGTATTACGCATTTCCAAAATGGATAATGCTATCACGCATTTGTCAAATTGATATTACATAGAAAGTAAAAACACAGTTTTTTTAAAAAATAAAAATTAATTGTGTTACGCAATCCAGAAATGCGTATTACCTTCAAAATAAGTGTCATACGCATTTCTAGAATGCGTATCACCATTATTTATTACTAGCATATGACCCGTGCGATGCACGGAATTAATTATTTAGGTTATAAATTATTTTATTAAAACGTTAGTTTTTTTGTAGAATATATTTATTAAATTTGTCCTATTTTATAATTATCATACTTTTTTTATTAAAAAAATCACAATGTCTTACGATAGAATAGTTTTTTTTTTTACCATATTGATTGCATTTTACATTTAATGTTTCAAGTTTCAACATACATAATTATTCATTTTTTTCTCACTAACAATTCTTTTGTATTATTTTATATTTTTAGGATGTGTTTTTTATCTTCTAAATTTGCAAAAATTATTTTTTTAAAATAAATTTTTCTTTGGTAATGTTGTTAAAGTGTTTCCTCTCTACTAAAATTTGCTAAATGCTTCATTTGTCTTAAGTTGTTATTTTGTTATTTATTTGTAATGGTATTATAAATGAACTTTTGTAATTTGTTTAAAAACTTTTTTGTTAAGAATTTTGTCCAAGATTTTCTCTAAATTTCAAAAAATTATCTTAGTTTGTTACTGAAAAGCGTTATGCATATCATTAATTATTAGTTTTTTTTGTTTTCTTTTTTGCGAATTTTATCATGAATCTCAATGATAAATAATGTGCAATTTATTTGGAATTCTATTATTTTTTTATGAATTGTGCATATTCTCAATCATATATGATTGCATAAACGTAAAAGTGATTGATTTTTTATGGGCAAAATTAAAGGTTATATATTTCTCAAAATCAATTATCATCTTCCTTTTTTCTCCATGTTTAGCTTCTCTTTATTATACTTTAATGTTTTATGTAGAGATTAAAGTTGTTATACTTTAATGTTCAGTTTCTTAAATGTTTTTATTATACTTTAATGCTTTTTTAAAATGTTTAATATCTTCTTTTAATGTTTCTTAAATGTTTAGTTCAAGTTCTTGATTCGATCTCCTGTGCTGTTGAAGTTCTTCTGCTGAAATCCGTTTGTTGCTATTGTTAATGTGTAGTTTCTCTGTTGTTACAGGTCATAATGTGTTTCGTAATGTTGTTGTATTTATATCTCCTTTTCTATTTAGCATTAGATATTCCTATACTTTTAGATGTCTTATTAGAAAAAGTTAATATTATGATTTATATTTAAGAAAATATTCATTTGTTTCTTCATTTAAAGAAAAAGTTGAGTTATGAATTTTTTTTTAAAAAAATTATGCAAATACATTATTTAACATGTTTTTAAATAACATGGAAAATACCAGGTTGTTTATAAAATTAATTTTTGTCTTTAATAAAATTTTATTCTTATAATTTTTTTTAAAAAAACAGAACTTTGTAAATACATTATTTAATTATTTTAACTATTTGATTGGCACTAATTGTCTCGCTTTAGCTTTTCAGTTGAATTCTTTTACATACAAAAGAGTCCATCTTGTTACTACCTTTGCATTAGATGTTAATTATAATATAATATAATTTTATATAATCTTGACCGTTGATTTAATTTAATATCATATCCAACAAATGGTGGTTATTTTTTTCACGGTAGTATACAGCCAACCAGATAATATAATATAATCTTTTATAATATAATTATAATAATATAATCTTAATATAATCTTGATTATCATATCCACCATTATATCCATCTAATTAATTGTAGTTATTCTTTTTGCGGTAGTATAAGTATAGCCTACCAAATAATATAATATAATCTTTTATAATATAATAATATAATTTTAATATAATCTTGACCATTGATTTAATTTAATAACATATCCATCCAATGGTGATTATTTTTTTCGCGGTAGTATAGCCAACCAGATATCCACCTTATGCTTATTATATATAGGATATAATTTTTTATTTTTTTTCCCATTTATTTTAAAATTTTCTTACATGATACCTATTACTCAAATGCATAATAGCATTACCCATTTGAAAAAGAGATAATGACTAAAATGCCTCAAAATGAGGTACCCATGGCCCGAAATGCATTTTTGCGGAACAGAAGAGAAGGCCCTATCTACCCACGGGATACGCCACTGGAAACAGCGTATCCCAATCACTGTAGCACCTCCCTCGTCTCCCTTCTCTCTCATTTCTCTGTTCTCTCTCCCAAACTCTCCGACCTCTCTCCGTCTCGTTCATCCCTCTCCGGCCACCTCCATCATATCTGAGTACACCAACACAATCAGCACTACTTCCTCTTTTGATTTGCCCCCATTGATTTTATCGAATATAGGCCCGCAGGGGCTTGTACGAAGCCATCGAAAAATCGCGGAGAGAAGGGAGGGTTCGATTTGGGGGTGACAAATCCGGCAAAATAAATTGTTTGAAATAGGTATAGGGTTGTAGATTGTCGAAAACCGAGTTGATTGATGTATAACATGGTATGTGCAAATGGCTGGAGGGTGTAGAACGGAGCATGGCCAGGATTTGCTCGGAAGTCGCTCGAAAAATTGCCAGAGCTCGGGATTTCTGTGATTTGGAGAAGATGGTTGTTGCGCCAATGGGAGTAGCGTGTCTACAGATACGCATCTAGCATTAACGTATCTTCATTGGAATACGCCTTTGACAAAGGCATGTTTCAACAATACGCCATCTCCAGAAGCGTGACAAAAGATACGGCACTGGTAGTAACGTGTTCTGTGGGTATTTAGGGCCATCTTTCTGGATCTGGGTATTTTGGTAACGCTCACCCCAAAATGGGGTAGTTAGGGCCATCACCCTTTTGAAAATGCGTAATAACCTGGTATTTTTGGCCAAAAAAATTTAAAACCGGTATTTGTGTAACAAAATCTTTGAAAAATGGCATTTTTGGCCATTATCAAAATGTTAAAAAAAGGGATATTTTTGACATTTTTTCTATATGGTCACTCTACAATTTGTCCAAATAATTTGAATCCCTAAGAAGTATTAAGCTATGAGATAATGACCTAAATGCCTCAAAATCAGTCACCCATGTACTAAAATACCCGTTTGCGGAAACTTGGCCCTATCTACCCACGAGATACGCCGTTTGGATTAGCGTATCCCAGTTACTGTAGCAATCAGAATCGAGCTTCTCTGTCTCTCTCCAAAACTTTCTCTCTCACCGGCGATCTAGGTTTGAATTGGGGATTTCAAAACCAGGAATAGAAATGATAAATTGATGATATAGAGTCGTAGATGGTGAGAAGACGAATTGATTGACCTATAAAACTAGACGGGAAAATTAGGGAGGATGGTGAACGAAGCTCGTCGGAAAACGAGCAACGAAACTCGTCGGGGATCGGGTGTCTAAGATCTGGCATTATGAATGGAATAAAATTTGTATAGGTTTGTAGAGAATCGAATGACGATTCTAATGGTCTATGGTTGATGATGGGAAAGTTGGGGATAGGATGAACGGAGAGATCGTAAATAGTCGTCGGAATCGCCTATCAATCGCCTCAGATTCGCGATTCTGGAGCTCCGAAGATGACATGAGATACACATTTCGGAGATGCGTATCTTGTGATACGGTGTCTCCACATGTGTATCTCAAGCTACAGTTCTCGTTTGTTAAAAATGTATCCCTTCGATACTCCTCCCCCAACAGCGTGTACGCCTTATACGCCCTCCCCAGTAGCGTATATGATAGATACTCCTTCACCAGTGGCGTGTCTGGTGGGTATTTAGGATTACTCAAGCTGGCGGTGGGTATTTTGGTTACACATATTTAATTTGTGGGTATTCTGGGCCATCACCCTTAAGCTATAGTACTTATTGTCCTTTAATATTAAGATTTTTATTTTAATTGTTCTTTAGTATTAATATTTTGCATAATTATTGTGCTCCTAAAATTTATTAGGAACTGCAAAATTGGTTAGAAAAAGCTGAATTGAACAAAAATGGAAGAATCATATATATACCATGCCCATTTTCTAACGTCCTCTTCGGACTATTTTCCCAGTTAAAATACGTAAACAATAAAATGCTTATTCGTGTCTTCTAACCTGAGTATACAAGCCATGATCAAAGAGATATTTAGAGAAATGAAATAAGCCATTCATGGAAATAATGCAACTCTTTCAAAGGGGCCTGTTTGGGATTCCATTTTTTAGCTAACTTATGGCTTATAAGGCCATAAGAACATATGAGGGGTGTTTGTCTATTTAAATTTTATCTCAACTTATGACTTAAATGTTGATAAGTTGAATGTTAGGAAATCCTAACATTCAACTTAGTGGGTGTTTAGGGTATCTTAAAAAAATTATCTTATAACTTATAAGCATAAATGTCATATAAGTGATAAGTAGAGCAGAACTTATAAGTCAGTAAAGTGTTTGGTAAATCAGAACTTATAAATTAGTAGAGTGTTTGGTAAATCAGAACTTATAAGTTAACTTTTTTTATTATTTTCAAAATATTTGTTTTTTTAATATATATCAATGGATAGATCTCGATGAGTAGAATAATTTGATATGTACATATCAATTTTCTAATGAAGGGATCAAAAGATATATGATTTTGAAGATTTAAAGGATATTATATATTGCGTGTATCGAGAAATAAGTTATAAGCATGAGTTGAATGTTTGGATTTCCTAACATTCAACTTATCAACATATAAGTCATAAGTTGAGCTAAAACTAAGCGTTCATTTTGCAGAATTTTATTTCTGACAAGTCTGCCCTGTTTTTGGATTAACAATATGGTTAGAGACCTAAATTGTTGATGAATAAAGAACGAAATTGTAGGATTAGGTTCAGAAATAAGCTTGTGTTTATAGCATCTTGGGTGTGTTTGTTCTATTAATTTTATTTGCTTACAGGAAATAGAATTGTTGGAACTGGGTACAACTCATAGCTTTTTTTTTCAAGCTTGGCTGTTATTCTTGTGACTATTGGGTATGGGCCTTGATAGTTACAAATAAACACATGATATGTGTGATAGTATTTTATATGATGTGGATTCTTTTATTGGCTTTTATTCAAATTGTGTCCCTATAGTTTGTAGAAGTTTATAGTTCTGATAGAGTTCTTGCTATATCATAGTTTTTAAGCTTGATAGACATCTTGTATGTGTGTGGGTAAGTACAATTATTTAAAGCAATCGTTCTCACTTAATTCTTTGTGTTAATGTTGTAAGGTAAGGCGCATGTGGTGGATGATGTTGCTGATCATGATCATGGTGATCAGGACGATGATGACAATGACATGGTGGTTCACGTCTAATGTCTGATGGCACCCTTAGAATCGTTTGGTAGTTTACTTGGTTTTTATGTTATGTAAGGACTAATAATTTGGTATTGTATTAAGTATGTTGTCCATGGTGACTTTTGCCGTTCTTCGCTTGTTTTGTGTATGGATGGTTAATTTCGGATGCTATTTGTTATCGTATTGTAATTGTACTTCTAACAACATGAGGTTATTGGAATACACAATTTCTGACTTACATTAGCATAGTTGTTGGAAGTTTTGAACATACAACAACTTTATCCGTCAGAAGATTTGTATTTTGGATTCATTAGAAAAATGTATTTGTCTAAATTTTCCTTTTTTTTTAATTTTCTACTTCCGACAGAAGGTTTGTTGGAATATAATATATGAATATTTTATTATTATTTAGTTTGTTTATAGATGATAATCAAAAATTAAACTTCTGACAAACTTTTCTGTCGGATGTTTAGTTTAATAATATAATAAAGAGAAAATGGGTCCCTTGTTATCTTCCGACGCAATTGACAACTTCCGACGCAAATACGAACATTTGACAAGCTAGGACTTTTCTGACGGACTAATTGTGTCGAAAGAAAGCATTCTTCCGACAAAAAATAAGTTAAAAAGTTTGTCGAAAATGCCTGTTTTTGTTGTAGTGTCTTCTCGGTAATAATTAAGGTCCCTCTGATTATATGCAAGAGCTATGTTATAACATGTTATGCTTTGTTGTTCCTTTACTTGAATGCATTTGCATTCCGTACGTCCATCTGCTGATCGATCAGTTCTCCATTGCTAAGATTTTAACGATTGTCAAATTTACCTTTTGTAGAGGTTTAGATTTATCAAATTTTGTTTTGGCCGGGTGCAATTGAATTTTAAAAAATTTAATTTACACACGCATACCTGAACTACACAAGGTCAAAGTCTTCAAGTCCTCCTAAAGCTAGGAAGGTACCTTTGTCACCTAAGTCTGAAACCTCAGGTTCTAAGACTTCCAACAGTGACAAGAAGACTAACACTAAGAAAGTTGACAAGCATGTTGTTTATGATAAAACTGTCTCTAAGTCACATGGACCCAAACTTGTTTGGGTACCAAAGGAAAAATAATACCTTTGTGGTTGCAGGGCAAAGAAAGTGAAAAGAAGGTCATGTGGATTTTGGACAGTGGATGCTCAAACCATATGACTGGTGATATGGCCCTGCTATCACAGTATGAGGAGAAGGCTGGCCCAATGGTTGCTTTTGGAGATGACAGCATGGGTAACACATTGGGATATGGCAAGCTGAAAGTTGGAAATGTCATCATTGAAGATGTAGCACTAGTCAAGGGGCTCAAGCATAATCTGTTAAGTGTTGGTCAGTTTACTGATAGAGGATTCAAAGTGAATTTTGACAAAGATGAATGTTTGATCACCCACAAGAAGACTGGTGATTTTGCTCTATCTGGAGTAAGAAAGGGAAGCCTGTTTGTAGCCAATATGGACTCTGCAAACAAGGACAGAATTTGTTGTTTTTACTCAAAAGCATCAAATGAAGATTGTTGGCTGTGGCACAAGAAACTATCACACCTGAACTTCAAGGCCATTAATTCTCTAGTCAAAAGAGAGTTAGTGAGAGGCATGCCCACACTTGAATTCTGCCAAGAAGGAGTGTGTGAGGCTTGTCAAAAAGGAAAAATGAAGAGATCAAGCCACAAGTCAAAGACAGTGACATCTGTAACCAAGCCACTACAACTCATCCATATGGATTTGTTTGGGCCTGTCAACATAATGTCACTTGGAAGAAAGAAGTATGCCCTGGTAATGGTTGATGATTTTTCAAGGTATACATGGGTGGAATTTCTGGCATCAAAAGATGAGGCTCCACAAGTAATTATTGAGCATATAAAGAAAGTTGACAAGGAAGCAAAGGCAAACGATGCAAGTGTGATTGCACTGAGGAGTGATAATGGAACAGAGTTCAGAAATGCCACACTTGAAGCATTCTGCAAAGAGAATGGCATTTCTCAGCAATTCTCAGCTCCAAGGACTCCACAACAAAATGGAGTTGTTGAGAGAAAGAATAGAACTCTAATTGAGGCTGCTAGAACAATGTTACTTGATGCAAAAATGCCTACATGTTTTTGGGCTGAGGCTGTGAGCACTGCATGCTATATTCAGAACAGGACCCTCATCAACAAAAACACTGGAAAGACACCTTACAACTTGATGACTGGAAAGAAGCCTACACTAAAGTATGTTCATACTTTTGGAAGCAAATGCTTTGTACTCAAGGATAATTCTGAATATGTTGGAAAGTTTGATGCAAAAGCATTTGAAGGAATTTTTCTTGGCTATTCTATGGAAAGAATTGCATACAAGGTTTATGTCATCAGTCAAAAGAAAGTTATGGAAAGCACAGATGTAACATTTGATGACAGCAAACTACCTGGACTAGAAGAAGCCAATGATGAAGACAAAGATCCATTGAAGTTTGATAATCTAGATGATTCTGATGAAGAGACTGAAACTGGAGTTGAAACTCAAGTTCAACATTCTCAAGTGAATAATGATACAAGAGAAGAATTTGTGCCAACCAATAGTGGAGAAACAAGCATTCAAGACATACCTGTGAGTAATGGAAACTTCACAGGGGGAGGAAATGAGGATGACCATGAAGTGGATGATGAAGCAACATCAAGAATGAGAAATCAGGATGAACACTCGAGGAAATGGGATAGATCACACACTGCAGAGCAAATAATTGGAGATCCTAATGCAGGAGTAAGGACTAGGAGAGCAACTCAAAATGAGTGCCTCTATGGATGTTTTCTATCACAAGTTGAGCCTAAGAAACTTGATGATGCATTGTTGGATCCAGATTGGATTATTGCCATGCAAGAGGGAGCTGAATCAATTTGAAAGGAACAAAGTATGGGAACTTGTGCCTGCACCAAAAGAACAGAACCATTGTTGGAACTAAATGGGTTCTGAAGAATAAGATGGATGAAGATGGTGTAATAATAAGAAACAAAGCAAGGCTGGTTGCAAAAGGATACTCTCAACAGGAAGGCATTGATTATGATGAGACATTTGCCCCTGTTGCTAGATTGGAAGCCATTAGAATATTCTTGGCATTTGCTGCTCATTCAAACTTTAAAGTTTATCAAATGGATGTCAAGAGTGCATTTCTAAATGGAGAGTTGGAAGAAGAGGTTTATGTGCAACAACCACCTGGCTTTGAGGATCCACATTTCCCAGAATTTGTCTACAGATTGCTTAAGGCATTGTATGGACTTAAGCAAGCTCCAAGAGCGTGGTATGATACTCTATCACAATTCCTTCTTGAAAATCAATTCACTCGAGGCACATTGGACAAGACACTGTTTTACAAGAAGCATGGTGATGATATGATCCTAGTTCAAATCTATGTGGATGATATCATTTTTGGTTCTACAAATGAGAAACTGTGTGAGAAATTCTCTAAACTCATGCAGAGCAGATATGAGATGAGTATGATGGGAGAGTTGACATTCTTTCTAGGGTTGCAAGTCAGTCAGAGGAAGGATGGTATCTTTATCAGTCAAACCAAGTACATCAAGGATTTATTGAAGAAGTTTGACTTGGAAGATTGTTCACCTGCCAAGACACCCATGGCCACTGCCACTAAATTGGATGAAGATGCTAAAGGCAGGAGAGTAGATATCTCAGTCTACAGAGGCATGGTTGGTTCTCTACTCTACTTCACTGCAAGTAGGCCAGACATCATGTTTGCTACATGCTTGTGTGCAAGGTTTCAATCAAATCCAAAGGAATCACATTTGATTGCAATAAAAAGGATCTTTAGATATCTGAAGGGCACTCCTAACTTGGGATTATGGTATCCTAAGGACACAGGGTTCAATCTGGTTGGTTATTCTGATGCTGATTATGCTGGATGCAGAGTGGATAGGAAAAGCACCTCAGGAAGCTGCCAGTTTCTTGGACAAAGGTTAGTTTCTTGGTATAGCAAGAAGCAACAATCTGTGTCAACTTTTACAGCTGAGGCTGAATACATAGCTGTTGGAAGTTGTTGTGCTCAAGTGCTTTGGATTAGAAATCAACTTAGAGATTATGGACTTGTGTTGGAAAGAATTCCAATCATGTGTGACAACACAAGTGCAATCTCTATAGTTGCCAATCCTGTCAATCATTCTAGAACAAAGCACATTGACATCAGATATCATTTCATAAGAGAACATGCAACTAATGGAACCATTGAGTTGCATTATGTCTCTACAGATAAACAACTAGCTGATATATTCACTAAGCCATTAGATGAAGCCACCTTCACAAGGTTGGTAAGTGAGATTGGAATGCTGAATTCTTCAGATTCTGGCTAAGTGAATACATCATCTAGATTGTTGCAGCAGTAAACACTTACTTTATCTAAATTCTCAATATTTTTGGAGTAAGTGTTGGCTGAAATATGATTTATAAATATTTCAAATCTGTTGCATATGTTGAAAATCATATTTTTATTAACTTAAAATTTCTATGAAATTTTGAGAAAATCACTATTTGATTTGCTAGGATATTTTTCAATGAATATGTCTGGTAAATTTTAAAAAGATAGTGAAAATCAAATTTTTATGAGTGATGGGTATAGTTCGATAAGTCAGACTTCTCGAATGATTCACTATTCGATATCTCTAATAAGTCTCATTAGAGTACTCTTGAGTTCTCGAATAGAGTCTTTCTGAGATATCGAATAGAGGAATTCTTGACTTCTCGAATATAGCAACTGAGTTCTCGAATGACTGAGTTCTCGAACACTATATTTGAGTTCTCGAATCATTTGAAAAGGCTGAATTCTCGCTGAATTTTAACCGATTTTGGACTTTTTGTCTAAAAGTTTAATTCACTCATAAAAACACATATTATTTAATTTAGAATTATTTCTAAGTTAGATAACTGCCAGCTGTGAGTTTCTATCTGCTTGAGTTATCGATTAAGCCATTCTTGACTTCTCGAATAGTTGTTTTCTACTTCTCGAATGCCTGACTTGTCGATACAAAACTTTCTGCTAATCGACAATTCAAGTACTTCATACTTATACAATTTCACATCTATTCGATTCATTTCATTCGATTTCTCAAGCATCTACACTCTCTAAACCCCTGAAACCCTAGCTACGAAAAGCCAAATTTCTTCTTCAACCTTCAATTTCTTTCCTCTCTTCTACACAAATGGCAACAGTAAAGTTTAACACCAACTTCATCGCACTCACTAGTGATGTTGAAGCACCCAATGCCAATTTCAAGTGCTTTGTGAAATGGATGGCTGAGTCGTATATCAAGGATGCACTCTCTGCCAACCCAACTCTATATCTAGATATTCTGGAACAATTCTGGAGTACTGCTATTGTGGAGGTTGTAGCCCTGTAAAACGCAATTACTTCATATGTCATCTACTGCAAGGTTCAGGATAAGGAAATCACTATCACTACTACAGACATGAACCAAGCACTAGGCCTACAACAAGAGTCATTTGACAGAATGGCCACTAATGCAGAGTTGGAGGAATTCTTTGAGTTCATAAACTACTCAGATGGGATTAACCTTGGAAAGCTAAACAGAAAGAATCTGAGAAAGGAGTGGAGTTATGTGTTTGCAACTCTTCTCCAAGTCTTCACTGCCAGGAAATCAAGCTTTGATCAAATCAGTGCACCTGTGCAGCAAATTGGATATGCTTTGGCCTATGGAAAGAAAATTGATGTTGGCCAAATCATACTTCAAGAATTATATGGGAGACTTGGTAAGAACACAACCAAGAGAGGTACTGATATTTTCTTCCCTCGCTTTATTCAATCTGTACTTAATTATAAAAATGCTTCATTGATTGAATTGCCTGGGATTGATAAAAATAAAATAGGCTATCCTAAGTCCATGACCAAACTCATTTTTGGTAATTTGGAAACTAGGAATGATGTGGATGTAAGACTGAACATAACTCCCCACATGGAGAGTTTGTTTAGGACTTATCCCCACAACATGCCAACATTTGATGCAAAATCCAAGTTAGCACAGCCCAAGCAAGTAGAACAAAATGCTAACCCAGGGCCTGCTAACCAACCCTCTCAACCAAACACTCTACCACATACTGAGCCAACTGCATCATCCTCTCAAAAGGGTGATGTTAGTAAAAAGAAGAGAAAGGAAGTAATGTCTGCACCATTGAATATCTTGTCTGAAGCAGCATTAGCTGTTGAATTAGGTCTAGGAAGTGAGGAACCTGAGTTACCCTTACACAGGACAAAGAAGAAGAAAACTAAGACCACCTCTTCAGTCACACAAATGGCTGAAGTTGTAAAATCAGGGGCACACAGCTCACTAGGGGTATCCTCTCAACAGGGTGCACCTATAGAATCAAGCATCCTCCCCAATGCACCTTCTTGTATAGAGTCAGCACATGGGAGTGATAAGGCTGGCACAACACTGAGTGGAGAGCACATCACATTTGAAACTCCCTCTATCTCTCAGGGGGAGTTGCCAAAATCTACTCTTAATCACACTTCTCTTCCAGAATCTAACTCTGAAATTTCTTTGGAACCTGCAACTCAGGCAACTGAGATGCAAGGTATTGATCATCAAGAATTCTTTTCTCTTGATGAGCCAATAATTTCAAGTGACTTAGTGCATGACACTTTGTTCACCACTCAGAACCCACATTTAGATGGTGAGGGAATGCATGCTGAGGCATCTCCTAATGACACCATCACAAACACAGAGGTTCCACTAGTTTTTACTAGAGACTCTGTGCCTGTGTCAACTGCTGGTGTAATTCATCCCACTTCTGTGGTGACACCAGTAGTAGAGTCAATCCATCCGGTTACAGAAGTTGCATCTGTAACTGAGGAGTCTAGCCTGCCTAGCTCTAGCTCTGACTTCATGTCAAAATGGCTGAAGCCTGTGCAACATGACAGTGCTTCAGGATCAGGGTCTGTTCCACAACAATTGGCGGTTGAAGCACTTCAAAGCTTAATTGTGGATCAGATTCCTGAGTTCACAAAGATTGCTCAGAACCTTCTCACTGCAGACATGCCTAATCCAGACTATGAGGCTATTCTGTTATGCCATAGGGATGATGTGGAAGTGCAGAAGTCAAAGATCATTGATGATGCTGAGAGAGATGGCAACATAGATGCCTGGTTGCAAGGAAAATATGATATTACTCTCGATGAAGCACTTCAGTATCTCAGGGAGGAATACATCACTTCACTGGGCTCCAATGCAAAATCCCTGTCACCTGGTGAAGTGTATGAAGCTGTAAATGATTCCTACAAGGGTTTCCTCAAGGCTGCACACTATCTTGGCAAGGGAGTCAAAACTGAAGTCAACAAGGTGTGTGACAAGATAGCCACTTCAGTAGCAGAAGTCAAGAGGGCCTTTGATGCTAAGTTTCCTCAACTAGACAGTGTGGTCAAAGATATCAAACACTGCAACTCTACCTGCACCAAGATGGACAATGGGCTAGCTCTGCTAAAGGATACTGTCACAGGTCTGGGGCATCAATTTCAAAATCTATCTGACCAGACTACAGATGCCAATGCCATGCTGAGGATAATGTTCAAAAATCTTTATGGAGATAGGCTAGTGACTGATGTCCCTGTGCATGAACTGTCTAAATATGAAGTGAAGAGGCTGCAGGATCAATCTTTATCTGGTTTCAAGGCCAATGAGTTATTCACTAAGGTGGACACTCTTGAACAGGAAGTAGCTACTCTCACCAAAACCAATGCTCATCTTACAGAAAAGGTTGCACTGCTAAATGATCAGTTGGACACTCAAGCATCCACCACAGCTGATGTCCTTCTGCATCAACAATCCATGTTAGCTGCAATGATGAAGCATATGGGTCTCCCTCTACCTGATGAATCTTCAATCCCAAAGGACATTTCTACAGCCTCTGTGCCTGACAACAATCCTAAGGGGGAGAAGAAGACAAGGAACTCAAATGCAAAGGGGGAGAAAGGCATAATAATAAAAGAGGGTGGTCAACAAAGGGCTTCAAAGTCTCTAGCAAATGTGCCTGGCAAAGGAAAATCCAAAGTGGATGAGCCTCCATCTATCTTGCCAGTTGTCACTCTACCAACTGTGCACATCACTACTCCAGGAGGACAAAAGCAATCCATAACCACCACAGTGGTTGCAGGGAGTATGCCATCTGACAAACCTCCAACCTCTATATCTGAGAGTGCCAAGCC
This sequence comes from Kitagawia praeruptora, assembly GCA_037693485.1. NCBI lineage: Eukaryota > Viridiplantae > Streptophyta > Magnoliopsida > Apiales > Apiaceae > Kitagawia > Kitagawia praeruptora. Next base: position 15,165,682 of record CM075353.1, read on the forward strand.
TGTAGAAGTTAAAGTTGTTACTGAGGCCAAGCTACAAGAAGTTGCTAACTCCAATGTTTATCATGATAAAGCCTTCTTGGAGTTTCTGAAAGCCACAAGGGAACAGGTTGGTGACACTCAGTTCTATCTGAGGGAGTTAAAGAAGCAGATTGATTGCATCACTGTCATTCCTAAGAAAGTCAATAATCTGTGGATCAAGGAGATAGTGATGATATCCAAATTGAAGATATGGCATCTAACATACAAGACTCTACAAGAACTGAAACACTCAGAGATAGATGCCATAATTGAGCTTATAGAAAAGAAGAATGAGAACAACAAAAGTCTGTTTGATGACTTGAGGAATGACCAACCTTCAAGGCTACCAGAAGTGATCAAGAAGCCATGGACAATCATTTATCAGTCTGGCACCAGAATTGAAGATATCAAGCAATTGGTCATTCCCCATGATCTCACCACCAGAAATCACAGACTGGTCATTGCTATCATTGATCAATTACAGAAGAAGGTTGGAGCCAGAAATGCTGAAGAAACTGAGGCACTGCACATCCTCAGAACCTATATTGCAACTGGTAAAATTCCAGAGATGGCTCAACCTAGGAGAAATAAGGATGATGATTCTGAAGACAAAGGTGATGGGAGGAGAAGACATCACAGGAGAGATAAGGGTGATGAAGACAAGAAGAAAAAGGGAGACAAGGATAAGAAGGATGATGATGACCAAGGTAAAACATATGAGAGAAAGAGTGGAAGACAGCAAGCCTTAGGCACTGCTAGCAGTAACCTCACCACAACACAAGACTCTAGGTCTGGGGTGAATACTGTTAGTAGTGACCTAGCAAAATCTACATCTATGGCTTCTGCAACTGTCTTACCACCTCAAGAAGAGAAGAAGATTCAAGTCAAGAAACCATGTGTATGTTTCAGAAAGCAATCTGCTAATGGAATACTACTATGGTCTACCAACAAAGGTCAAAGATTTCTGCCAAGCAATCATGTCAAGAGGATGAAATTTAAACATGTTGCAAGAAGAGTGAAGCTATCCAAATCTAGAGCCCTAACAATCATTCCAGGATTGAAACTCCAGCCACTTGATGAAGACTTTGATGAAGAGCAACTGCAATTTCTAAGAGCTCAAAAGATATGCTATGCTGCAATTGTGGATGACCACCTTGAAATCAAGTACACTGATGGGAAGGAAATGAAATTCAAACAAGGGGGTTGTCAACATTGGGGTAAATTGTATGAGATAGAAAGAATCATTGCATTGCTGGATTCTAAAGACAAGGTGGAGAAAGTATGGAAGCTGGAATTGATTGACTTTGTGAAAATGAAGAAAGATTATGCTGAGAAGATAAGAAAGGGCTGCTATGAGAAATGGTTAGAAAGGGAGAAAGAAATTGATAGACTGGAGATTGAAGCAGAAAAGCTAAGGGCAAAGGGACTGTGTAGAGTTCAGTTTGATCCCTATGTGGTGAAGTATAGGAGAAGAAATGGGGCCAATGTCAATATAAGAATGGACCTACTCAGTCACTATCCTGCCAACATTCTGAAGCCAGTGCTTGAAGATTTCAAAAACTTTATTATGATTGAAGAATTGGATGCTATGACAGAAATCATGAGAGCAGTAGATGAGATTGCAAGAAAGGAGAAAGAAAGGAAACAGAAAGCATATGATGATCTACAAGCCAAAGCAATGGAGATGCAATCAAAAGAAAATGGCTAGTACCTCATCATACTGTAAGAGTATTTATCTTGTAATTTCATTTATGTGTTCAATCAAAATACATACCTGTACTTTTAAAGTTTTATCTTTATGTATGTTAGGCTTGTTATCAGACATGAAATTGTGACTAAGGGTCTCACTCACAATTTTGGGGAGATTGTTAGTTACAGAGGCATGCCTGTACACATCTAATAACAAGCCTAATTGTTTGTAATGCTTTGCATTACTTACATGACCTCTTAACTGAGGGAACCTCTAGTTGTAGAGTTTCTGTTTGTATTGTACTTGTAGTAGGCATCAAATCCTAGTTGTGTAATTGTACAAATAGAGTCTAGAATAATGATTGAAAGAAGTTCCAAGGTTCATGCCTCAAGCAAGGAGTTAAAGACTGTCAAATAATCACAGTTGGGATTTGAAGAAATGAAGAATTTGCCTAAGTACCAATTCGAGAAGTATATTTGTCTATTCGAGAAGTCCAGCATTCGAGAAGTCAGGGATTCGATATCTCAAGACACTATTCGATATCTCTGAATACACTGTTCGATATCTCATTCGATATCTCAGGGATTCGATATGTCTACTACTCTATTCGAGAACTCAAGAAGTCAACAAGTCAAGATGGTATTCGAGTTCTCAAAGAGTCAACAAGTCAAAGTTCCATTCGATATCTCAAGGACTCAGAAAGCTATTCGACAACTCGAGGATTCGATAAGTCAAATGTTCTATTCGACAACTCAAGGAATCCTGATGGAAAAGAGCTATTCGAGAAGTGGTTCGATATGTCATTATAACAGTATTCGAGAACTCAGAGTTATCGATCAAGTCAATTCTAGTTCTCGAATCACTTACTTAGTCACTTCTCGAATACATTCTTGGAGACAAAATACTGAAGAAATTGTACAAGTCAGAAACCTGCAACAAGCCAATGCACTTTATGGACCACAATCTGTAACGTGCTCTGGAAAGCCTACAAGGAAGCTTGGAGAGATATAGAAGAGACAAGGAGCTAAAGAAGTGGATCTAAACAGGCTTTGCAAAGTCAAATCTGTAACCGTTTGGACACTTACTCAAAAAGGATAGACAGACTAGAAAGTAATGTGTTTAGCTACCTTATTTGCAGTAAGTGGGCTGTATCCATGTTCTATAAGGACACAGCCTCACTTCATAACTTAGCAACTTTTCGTGAGTCAAGTTTTTCATACACTGTAAGCTATATCTCTCTGAGAAAAACGAAGCTGAGAATACTACCATTTGTATTCACAGATTGTAGCAACCTTTATCTAATAATACATTAGATTAAAGTGATATTGTGTCTTGTGTTGTTTATTTATCCGCACCTTCACTTCTACACACACAGGCACTTATCTGCTACATAGACTCAATCAAGAAAAGTTCAAGAATCCATTCACCCCCCCTCTGTATTCTTTTACCGTGTTCAATACTCAACATAAATTTTAATTTTTTTTTTAAAAAATTGCCCCAATCTAGGAGGGCCAGGGACCCCCCGCCAGGTCCGTCCCTAAATGTACTATAATTACATTGTATATTAGTAGTTAGAGATGAAAAATTACAAAAATAAGTTCCAAAACATAATATTCTATGCATGTACGTTAACAAATTAATTTAATTTATCAAGTTCATTGTTTTTGAATAAGTAAAATGTAAGTTCGTATATGGTACCAAAAAGTTGGTCCATCTCCATGGTACCAATGCTATATATTAAACATGGTTAGAAATTGATCAATATAAAATGTCCATTGAAATTTTTTTAAGAGAATAATGGGCCTGAGGATGTCCTCAGGTAACCTGTTAAAATAAATTGTACTTAGAAATCAAGTGGCCCCGCGGGGCATTTTTGTAAATATAATATTCATACTTTACATTTACAAAAATGTCCCTAATTTACAACTATATTTCTTTTAACCTTAGGGATGTTACCTTAGTACATTCTCAGCCCAACATACTCTTTTTTTAAAATCATATCAACTATGGCTCCATTGAATAAGTACGTAAAAATATTAATTAATTGCTATAAAATGTCCATCGAAAACATTTGTGAGTTTGAGAACTTGATTATATATGGATATGTATTATCGGTATAAAATGGATGTGAATCACATTATCTTGGTGAAAATAATGAATGTTATAAGATTCAAAGCATTAAAGAAATTATGATGGATATCATTCAAAATCCGGTCGATGATGAAGTTGAGGATGAGATTCAATAGTTTTAGAACCGATCACTCGCAAAGAAGCATTACAAGCGACAATAACTTTTTACAATTTTTTGTTGCAATACGATACAAAAAGACAATGTACCAACTCTTAAGTGTAATGAAGAGATTTAAAAATGAACTCCATATAAATTTGAAGTTCAACAAAAATCAAGTGATTATAGATTCATTTTTTAGTGGACAATTTTAAAATTTGAAATCTTATTATTAATTTATAATTTTATTGGGACCAATATATATATATATACTGGAATTTCAAAAAAGTTACTAATTTATCTAATATTAATTTATAGAGGTTTTATATAAATAAAACATGTACGGAGTACTCATTATGTAAATAAACATTCTCTCTTTAACAATCAAATTAAAGTCCCCCTGATTTATACTCCGTACAAGCTAGGTTTTGCTATATGTGCTTTAAGCAAGGTTTTGCTATATGTGCTTTGTTGGTGCCCTTACATTTGTACCGTACGTCCATGTATACGATGAATAATCCAATAATGGTGCCGGCTGAAAAAAACAGGGAAACATTTAATTTAGAATTGATTTATTAAATATAAATTGGTCCAATACAAAAATCCAATTAATTAACGAGGTAGCGGTATTTCTCTGCTCTCATTAAAGGATGTCCGGGATGTAGAGAGTATAAGCAACCCGTTTGGAAAATCTTATTTTTCAGAAATAAGTTACTTATTCTGGAAAAAAGTTAGGAAATATGTATTTTTTTCTGAAATAAGTAACTTATTTTTATAAGATAACGAATATTAAACTCCCGATACACATTTTTCTCTAAAAAAATATATAAATACGAAATTTTTTCCAAAATAAGTAACTTATAAGTTGAATGGCAGATTTGCCAAACACCCCCAAGATAGGGTTCAAATCTTGGAAGAGCAAGTCCAGCAATTTTTTTTATTTCAATTCTTAAATTAAAAAATAGGAAACTTAATCAAAAATCTTGCTCCAACACTTTTCTAGTGATTCCCTAAATCACTAGCCACCACTAGTCATTCCCTACTTTTAATGAATGTATAGCCATTCCTAACTTTTTTTTATCCATAAAAAAATATTTTCCCTCCTTTTTACACTTCTTTCCTCTCTTGATTAAAATTCAAATAAGTAGTTTAATTTAAATTTATTATAATAATAATAGTAAGGAATGAATTTAAGAAGAGTTGTTGGAGTTAATATACAAAATAAGATTCCTAAATAATTAAGAATTATTATTTTATTATATTTTTAAGAATCATTTAAGGAGCTGTTGGACTTGCTGTAATAGCATTACTCCCTCCGTCCCATTCATTTCTATACACTTACTATTTTGAGGTGTCCCATCATTTCTATACATTCCAAAAATAGTAAAGTTTTAATAATAAAAAACACTATTACACCCACTAACTTTCCTCCATTATCTCAAATCTATAATATAAAACACTATTACACCCACTACTTTCCTCCACTATCTCAAATTTATTATTAACTATTGATAGGTCCCACCACTTTATCCACTTTTCATCCAACTTTACTCATTATTTATACATTTTCTTGGTCTCCGTGTCCAAACCCAGTGTATATTATTCACTGGGACGGAGGGAGTAAAAGATAAGGACTACTCTAAGGAATCAACTTTTATAAGAAGGTTCTTGAATCATAATTCTGTTCTTACTTTCTATTTTTTTGAAAGGCTTAATATGAGTTTCTTAGTTACTCTTCATACATTTCTTTACATTTTATTTGGATATCGTTTTCAATTCTTTATATTTTAAAAATTGAAGTTATAAAGTCTTATAGTATAAAAGTTAACAATATCCACCAATATTTTTTCCATTGTATATGCATATTTATACATTAAATATTAATTGATCCTATTATTTTATTTATTCTTTATAATTTTCTCCATTTTATACAATTTCTTAATCTTACTACTCAACTCATATGTAATTTGTAAAAAAAATGAGGGATATGGTGGGTATATAAGTTATTATATTATGAGTCTCCATCTAGAGAGGACCTCCTTATATAGAGAATATGAGAGAACCATATATTTTTTCTGATTTTACATCATAACCAAACTTTTTCTAAATTTTTTCCCAAAAATATTTTCCAAAAAAATGGCATCGCCACGTCACTGCTGACGTGGCAGTGACACGTCATCACTACTGACGTGGCAGTGACACGTCAGCTGCCCCGACATCACTACTCACGGGGCAGTGGCACGTGGTAGTGCCACGTCATCAATGACGTCATCATTGATGACATGGCACTGCCACGTGTCACTGCCATGTCAGCAGTGATGACATGGCAGCTGATGTCAGCAGTGCCTCGCCAGCAGCCATGTCACGTCAGCATTGGTTCTGTTACAGAATCAGATTTTTTTTTTATAGAATTAAAAAAAATTGGTCTTTTTTTATAGAACCAAAAATTAAAATTTTGATTCTACTATAGAATCATATAAAATTAGTAGTTCTCTTATATTCTTCATATAAGGAGGTACTCTCTAAAATAATGGCCATTATATATGAACGATCTTAAATTGGTTGAACACTTGAACTACGTCTTTTGACATATAGTACTAAAAAACAATTAGTATTAAAAAATTGCAATAGACACTATCTGATCATGCCTTAGCTTATATATCTCGATTAGTAAGAGATGTCATAGCTTCATAAACCTCAACCGTAGTTAATACTCCCTCTGTCCCATCCATTTTTTTACAATTTCCTTTTCGGGACGTCCCACCATTTCTTTACATTCACTAGTACAAAATTGATCTTTTACGTCGCCTATTATACGTCGGTTCTACTTAAAGGCGACGTATATTCAACCATTATACGTCGGTTCCGCCTAAAGGCGACGTATATTTGTGTTTCTGAGTACCATTATACGTCGGTTCCGCCAAAAGGCGACGTATAAAATACTTATATACGTCGCCTTAAACAAAGGCGACGTATAAAATGTACTTTTTACGTCGGCTTTGTTTAAGGCGACGTATAAGATATGTACTTTTTACGTCGGATTTGTATAAGGCGACGTATAAGATCTACTTTTTACGTCGGCTTTGTTAAGGCGACGTATAAGATATGTACTTTTTACGTCGTATTTGTATGAGGCGACGTATAAGATGTATCTTTTACATCGATTTTATATAAAACGACATATAAAATTAATTTTTTACATCGCTCTTTATGTAACCGACGTATAAAACCTTTAATTTAATTAACATAATTTTGAGTTGTTGCCCTAAATTATTACCCTCTCCGTTTCTCCCCAATTAAACTCTATTCTTCCCCGATTCAAACACCATCCGCTGTTATACTCCTCGATCCCCAATCTCTCTCTCTCTCTCTCTTTCTCCTCTCGCTGTAACCAATTCAAAGCCTCACCTATACATACAAATCCCCTGTATCTATATTTGTCATTTTTAACCCCTTGAACCGCCACTATAATTCCTAATTGTAGAAACGCCGGGTCACTAGAAGCACAACCAGAAAAACAACAAGGGGTTTCAGTTTGTGCTATTGAAGCCGCTGTATCATAAATTGTAAGGGAGTATAGTGGGGGTAGTCTTTCGGGTGAAGAATGTTATCGAATTGCAGAGAAGGATCCTAATTATGTGAAAATGTTAGTGGGTTCTGTTAGTGAATTGGGGTTTGATCAAGATTCTAATTCTTTTAAAGATGGGGTTTTTGAAATGGGAGTTGAGAAAGGGGATAAGGGTATTGTTCATTTTTTGGAGAGTTATTTCGGGTTATCGCTTCCGTCTACTATGCATCTTTCCAGATTGTGTTTGTCTTCAAATCAGACTCTTTCCAAACTAGTTGTCAAAGTAAAGTTTTAGTCTTTTGCCACAACTGGTAGTAGTACTGTTTGTCTTGTTTTGTTATATTATTGGCTAATGCTTTGTGTTGTAGGTGAATTAATTGAAGGAAACGTTGTCTTCTGATGATGGTAATGAGGATCGTGGTAATATTTTGAAAGTTGCTCGTAGGATAATGATACGGTTACCGATATCTGTTGATGATGATTGTCTGCAACAAACCTTGGCCTTTTTTGAAAAGGTTTCAACTTGTTCTGTATTCGTATTACTTTGTTATGACTTGAAAATAGTGGCCTATAATAGTCTACCTCTACTTTGCAGTCTTCGGTTTTGTTGCCAACTATTTTGGATTGTTCTCCATTCCTCCTAGGTATTTTAGAAACAATATGTTTTGATAGTTGGTACATTACCGGTTTGTGCCAAGTATTAAAAGAAAAGAGAGAGATTTGTCCTTTTAAGATTATTACTAAATTGGATGAGGGGCTTCGACTTTCTGTTAAATCAATGCTTGAAAATAGTATAAATACCTCTAATGTGTTTGGCATTCAATTTTATAATCTATAATCCTTTTTGCTATTATACACCTTACACCAGGATTTTAGAAGCATGATTATATGTGGACTCGAAACTAGACAGTAGTTGAACTCCTATCAATTTGACTCCCTATAAATTGGTCAAAGCATGAAGACAGGCCTCCCATATGGCTTTTCCAGGACTGCAACCTCCCATATTATTCAACTCTGCTAAGCATTGTCAAGCGTCACTATTACCGAAGTCTGTTTAGGTTCCTATTTTAAATCGAACTTACATTGTTAGCAATATTGTTCAGCAATACCTAGGCACTTCTGCATCTTATTATGTTATTTGTAGTCTAGGCTTCTGTTCCATGGATAAACACAGAAAGAGCTAATTATGCATATTGGTTTCTTGTGTATCACTGTTATCTATATAAACCTAATTGTCATAAATATTGGCAACAATGCTGTATTTTAGGAAGGTTTCATATCCTCTGTTGAGATTTTGAAGGGGGTTGAGCATGTTGTCCTCTTATCTCAGGCAAGCCTTCCATTTGCTTGCATGTGCAGGCTCATTTTTTTTGTTGATAAATTTTGTTTGTTATGTGTTTGATAAGATTTTAGTTGTCTGCTTATGAAGGTAGCAGTGGTTTACAAGCCATCATGAATGGAAATGTCAAAAAACTGGCAGAACAAGATGAATCTGTAATAAGAAATTCAGGAATTCCTTACACTATTATCAGAACTGGGTCGCTTAAAAATACCCCTGGCGGGAAGCAAGGTTTCAGATTTAAAGAGGTATATTCTTCACATGTGTCTACTAGTGCAAAACCTTTCATTACAGTGGAATCCTTGAATACTCACAAAAATCCTCTATTTCATTACTAGTGAACACCTCTTTTCCCGTCTCTGGAGATGGAAACAAATGCATCTGACATGGTTGTGCACAGGGAATTGCCGGTTATCCAAACTCTCTCAAGGGTATGTCAGTATGTCATATGTTTATACATAGTGTCATGGGTGTCAGATTGTTCTCGTACTCTCAGAAATATTGTTATGTTGACTTCAAAATTTTAAATTTCAGCCCTTACATTTTCTGATGTACCAGAAACGAATGTTATCAAGTGACTTGATACAGTTTTTGCAAGTTGTTAACAAATGTTTCATTAAGATATTCTATGTTGCTTGTAGAGGAGGAGTTTCAAAATGGAATCACTGGATGATGGTATAAGCGTGTTTAACTATTAAAAAAGAAACTATAGTTGAAAAATTAGTGCCTGCACCTAAGGAGTAAGGACAGATCATTTGTGTGACTATGATTTTGAAGTCATTAAACTAATAACTTTGTCAATTTATTTTCTAGTTACCAGCCTGTTGATCCTGGATAAAACCAACTGGAGAACCAAGATGCTGACGGCACTTCTAGTTCCTTACATCTTCTTGACTGTTCCTTCGATAATCTTTGACTTGCTCAGGTGATTGTCCTACTATTTTCTTTGATTTGTGATGTATAATTCTTTAATCAAAAATATTTTATAAACTTAATCTGCTTTGAAATGCAGGGGAGAAATAGGTAAATGGATTGCTTTTATTGTTGTGATAATGCGTTTGTTCTTCCCCCAAAACATCAAGAGTATGATCCTACTTAAAAATATTGCACAGCGTTTTATTATAAATTACTTTTTGTTTAGATTTTGTGCAAGTATGCAACCACTTCGATTGCTGATCATTTAAAAAAAAAATTATTTTGCAGGTTATCTAGAACTGCCAGGCGCTATGATCATTATCTGTGTAGTGGCACCTAGCCTGGTTTCAGACTCCATAAGGAATAGCTGGATTGGCGTAGTGATATGTCTTTGCATTGGATGTTACTTGCTCCAGGAACACATACGCGCCTCAGGAGGATTTAAAAATTGTTATGACAATATTCTATGTTGCTTGTAGTGATATGTCAATATGTTGTTAAATTGTTATTGTTGTAGCTGGACGGATGTGTAAAAATATGTTGGGAATTATGGTTTTTAATTAATTTTCTGGATGTTGTTCGGTTGTAAAATTATGGATGTAAAATTATTGGTTGATTTCGGGAATTATGGTTTTTAATTAATTTTCTAGGTTGTACAAAAAAACAAAATATTTTTTTTAATATTTTGGACCTTATACGTCGGTTGTTTAGAAGAACCGACGTAAAAGGATAACAATATACGTCGGTTGTTTAGAAGAACCGACGTAAAAGGATAACAATATACGTCGGTTGTTTAGAAGAACAGACGTAAAAGGATAACAATATACGTCGGTTGTTTAGAAGAACCGACGTAAAAGGATACAATATACGTCGGTTGTTTAGAAGAACCGACGTAAAAGGATACAATATACGTCGCCTTTTTAACCGACGTAAAAGACTCTGACCTTATACGTCGCCAGCCCATACGTCGCCATTTAACCGACGTATAAGACCTATTTAACCGACGTAAAAGGCCATTTTTCTACTAGTGATTACTAAAAATATTAACTTTTAAAACAATTAGTATTAAAAAATTGCAATAGACACTATCTGATCATGCCTTAGCTTATATCTCGATTAGTAAGAGATGTCATAGCTTCATAAACCTCAACCGTAGTTAATACTCCCTCTGTCCCATCCATTTTTTTACAATTTCCTTTTTGGGACGTCCCACCATTTCTTTACATTACTAAAAATATTAACTTTTAACAATAAAATACATTATTACAATAACTACTTTACTCCACTTTTTCAACACTTTACACTATTACACCCACTACTTCACTTATTTTAACAATAAAATCACTATTACACCCACTACTTCATTTATTTTAACAATATTACATCCACTATCCTTGGTCTCTGTGCCCAGCCCCAGGTAAAGAACCTGGCGGGACAGAGGGAGTATATGTATCGATAAAGCATACATTTTCTGATATCACATTTGGCACTGTTTATGATAAATTAGAGATGGTCAATACATATGCAACTACGCGTGGTACATATATAGTAGCAAGTACCAAGTGGAGAGAAGGTTCAATTAGGGTGCCTGTATGTTGATAACAAGCATTAAGTAAAGTTTTTCAACGGTTCTTTTACTCAAGTTTACTACATAAATAAGCTCTTACACATTACTACAAAATCCAACAAAACAACATCATTTCTCATCATCTACTAGTTAACTACAGATTTATCAAATAACCATAAAAGCTAGCTAGGCTTCGATCGGTTCTCAATGGCATCCTTTAACAGCCTGGTCTTGCTTACCCTATTGCTTGCCGTTTCGGCATTAATGATGGCTCCTTCCGTTGTCGAAGCTCAACTTATCAATACTATTATTAACATTACCGGAACTGTTAATGGGACTCTGCCTTGTTCCCTCAACACCACTCTTTTTTCCAATGGCACTTTTATTGGCAATATATTCCGCAGTAAGTAATATGCATATGCAGTAATAAAATGCATGAGTATAATTATTAAGTTTCTACACTACTTTTGAGCATATGCGATTGGACATCATTTTAACATTATATTTGTTTGCACAGATACGGCAGTGCAATTGCGGTGCGGAATTAGTCATACGCTTGTCGCAAGTACGACAACGGACACAAACGGAAACTTCAACATTACTATAGATCCTCCTACCGGAGGCCTTGTTACTGCCCTGGTAATTGCCATCAGAACCACCAGAAATTGTACGGCAGTTGTTCCGACGCCTCTCTTTACTTGCAACTCTACCCTCGCCGCCAGTGGAACTCTTACATCACTACTAACACGAGGCCCAACTCAGAGAGTCGGGAGGACGAGAACCATATTTGTATTTCCTCTCGGTTTCACGAATAATAATTAGGTCATATGCAGTATCCGATCTATGTATACATCGAGGAGTCGATGTAGTGTTGAATAAAATTTAAATAAAGTCTATGCGCAATTGATCGATGCATGTCACGTTCAATCCTAGAACAAGTAACTTTGTATTAAATAAAGTAGAGATTACCATGAAATAAAGTGTAGTGTATATTGTGATCAGCCGGGATATTATATTGCTATTTCTTTATGTGTTAGTTTATTATTGCGAATTGATTTAACAATTACGATGAATTTTCTAGAATAATTAATCATCAAAGGGGTACATCCATGCATGTGTTTTAACTAGACATTTGTTTATTAAAATCTGAGTCATTCATTGGATAATAATTTTATGATTTAAATTAATCACAATACATTTAGAATCAAATAATAACTCAAGACTCAAAATAGAACTAAACCAAGAAACAACTTTACGAATAATAGTGTTAGGTGCACACAGAAATATTTACATAATGAGAATTTCTCATAATGAGAAATATTTAAATAATGATTCAAAAGAATCTCTCATACCTGTAATGGGAGTAACAACTTTACGAATAGTAGTGTTAGGTGCACACAGAAATATTTACATAATAAGTTGGATTTCGCTAATAAATATTTTATTGATTGATATTAATGTGAATGCAGGAGATCCATTGTGTTATAACCAATCAAATTAAGAAATTTATCATTTTGTTAAAATTGTAAAGGCTCCCTAGCTAGTTGTACATCATGTTGACAAAGGGCGTTTATCGAAGTGGATAAATGTGATTTTGGACCGGTACGTTGATGAAAAATCAAATAATAGTGTCAAATTGGGTATCAAAATTTGTTATCAAATGACATGATATTAATTACTTGGCATTTTGTAATAACAAGTGATATTTGAAATCCGTTTTGGTAACCAATTTGGGGCTTTAGCATTTCCAAAATCAAAACCAATTTAAACTGGAAAGATGGTTGTTAACACTACAAGAAAAACGGGCTTTTCCTACCGTTTATTTCCTACCGACACAATTCCTACTGACCAATTCCTACCGATTTTCAAGTCAAACGGTTATTTCCTACCGGACCCATAGCCGGTAGGAAATGCCTCCACATTTCCCACTGAAGTTAGTAGGAAATGAGTCGAGTGGAACCCACAAGGCCACGTCAATGTCCGTCCCCAATGAAATGACGTCGTTTCATTAATACCATTTCCTACCGTCTCAATTCGGTAGGAAATGAGTGGCTTATTTCCTACCGACATTGGTAGGGAATAAGTGATGTGGGCTCCGAAGTGCCATGTGACAGTGCCGTTTTATGTTTAGCATTTCCTACCGCGTGTAGGCGGTAGGAAATGCCTCGCCTATTCACCAGCAAATGTCTACTAGGTGGCTTCTGATTGGTTGACGTGTCAGGTGGACATTTCCTACCGATAAGCGGTAAGAAATGAGCTGTGCCGAAAATTAAAATCTTTTCTACTAAATAAAAATTTATGAATTACATTAAAAATTTAAATAAAAATAGGGAAAAAGATAAAATTCAAATTAAAATACATAAAAACGCAAATATTAATACTCAATATTTTTGTGATACATGTCACACTAGATTCAATAATTTTATTTTATTTTTGACTTTAACCCCTAAATTAGTTTTCGTTCCGGATTCTTGATTCGATTATTTTGAAAAAGATTTTCGACGATCGAACCGTACGGGAGTCAAGATCAATATTTTTAAATTTTATTCAAAAAATTTTAAAATTTAATAAATTTATTTGATTAGGTAATTTAACAGTTGACTAGTAATTTGACTTTAACCCTTATTTATTACAAAATAATTTCAGCCGTTTTTTAAATTTTTTAAACTAGTTGTATATTAGTACACGTAGTTCCAAAAGGACCAAAACAAACTAATGCACTTACAAAATAATTTTTTTAAAAAAAATTATTTACCATCTTTAACAACTTATCTTCCACAACTTATGGTTGTAGTTTAGGCGTTAGATTTAGGGTTACTAGGGTTGGACTTTATTTTTTAAAAAAATAATTTTGAACGATTTAACCGTACGGATCTCATTATCCCTGCAAATTAGTCATGTGTGAAAAAAATATGATTTTTAAAATTCATTTGACGTGATTTTATAAGGAAAAACCCCTATTTTAACAATAATTTGTACAAATTCATTTTCCATGTTTTAGTTTTTAACGATCCAACCGTGAGAATTTCAAGATCAATATGAATTAGTGACATTTGCAAAAAATTATGATTATTAAAGTTCATTTTTAAGGACTTTTTAAAGAAAAAGTGATAAAGAAGGTATTGTGGTTATATAAACTAGTCAACTTATCTGCGCTTCGCGCGGTTTATAAATTTTCATTTTAAAATATTGAAAACAAATAAATTGATTTTTATTATTTTTAAAAATTAATTGGTCTTTTAAGATTTTTCTAAAAAAATTGATTCAAAACAATTTACATGAATTATAAATTTGAAAATACTCTCATTATATATCTAAAATTTTGATAATCTGAAAAATATCACAAACATAAAAAGTAGCATTTATAATATAAACATGGTTTTTACGATCAAAGTTATAAACAATAAATATAATAACACTTTTTAAAGCCGACGGCCTCTCAAAACATACATGTTCAATAGTAGTGTAAAAATTTATTTTATTAAAATATTAATTTATTTCGAAACGATATAATGAACAATGGTTATATAACTTTTTTATCGATTTAATCTACCGATAAAATTGGATTTTTTTCAATTTAATCGATTTGGTCATAACTCATGTGTAATTTATTCATGTGTAAAACAAAAAACTATTTGTATTACCTTTACAGGTGTTAAGCAAAAATTAATATATTTTTATTACGATTTTCATAATCACTAATAATAAAAATTGCTTGAGAAGTTAAGGATCGTCTGCATTGCAATTGTCCAAAAAAAATTGCAATGGTATTCGACAAGCAATAAAAAAGAACGCAATGTAAACAATTTTAAGTCATCATTTTAGCTACAGATAAACTTAATTATATATGTAATTAATATTCAATATTGAAATAAAATTTATAATGCTGAAATAAAGTTTTCTAAATTAGTAAATAAATAAACAAAATTAATATATATATATATATGCCAGAAAAATAAGAGTTTTCATTAATTTGAACAAACACGCAGCCGGGACAAACCCCCAATTGGAGGTACGACCAGGTTGAAAAACAAAGACAAGCTAAAACACGTAGACAAGAGGAGAGATGGTTGGAGATGAGAAAATGAAAGCCCTTGTGTAAATTAAATGACATTGAGCATTTTAGCTAAGGGGTGTATAGCATTGGAGATGCTCTAAGTAGTGCTAACTGCTAAGATTTGCAAGTATCTCAAGAAATTAAAAATGTTGTTTCAGAATTTAGATCAAAATTAGTTTTAGAACTTTTAAATAATGATTCAAAAGAATCTCTCATACTTTATGAAGAGTAGTATTAGGTGCACACATAAATATTTACATAATGAGTTGGATTTCGCTAATAAATGTTTTTATTGATTAATATTAATGTGAATGAAATCCATTGTGTTATAACCAATAAAATTAAGAAACTTATCATTTTGTTAAAATCGTAAAAGCTCCCTAGCCAGTTGTACATCATGTTGACAAAGGGCATTTATCGAAGTGGATAAATGTGATTTTGGACCGGTACGTTGATGAAAAATCAAATAATAGTGTTAGCAATATCAAATTGGATATCAAAATTTGTTATCAAATGACATGATATTAATTACTTGACATTTTATAATAACACATGATATTTGAAATCCGTTTCGGTAATCAATTTGGGGCTTTAGCATTTCCAAAATCAAAACCAATTTAAACTGGAAAGATGGTTGTTAATAAAATCAAAGTCAAAATAGTTTGCATATAGTTAATTAATCTGAACGGGCTGATATAGATATAGATATAATTTCAAATTTATTAAGTAAATAATGAATTTAAAAGTTAACCAACTAATCGGCACAATTTTTAATTTAAACTAATAAAAATCGAAAATGTTTCGTTTCAAAGTTTTTTTTTTTTTTGAAAATATTCGTTTCAAAGTTAAGAATCAAGAATTAAGTAACACGACTTTCTCTTAGGTCTTGTACGAAGAACTTGTTAAATTAACTAAAAAACCAAGTCACAAATCTTCTTTTCCTTTTTAAAACAAATGAATCACGAGAAATATGTGCTAGAAAATTAGCCGAGAGTGCGAAATTTACCTCTACAAAAGGTAAATTTGACTTGTTCTTTTGTTTTCGTAACTGAAGTAGTGTTAAAATTCTTTTTAGGCCAGCAATGGATAACTGATCAGCAGATGGAATGCAAATACATTTAGGTAAAGGAACAACAAAGCATAACATTATTATAACTTAGCTTGTACATAAATCAGAGGGACCTTAATTATTACAGATCGAGAAGAGTATATATATGAATATATGATCTCCCCGCCGGTGATCAGAATATGACACACTTATTCTGTGGTGATCTGTCCGTAGTACAAAGCTTGGAGAAATACAAACACACTGGTTCGAATAGTAAAGTACATTTGCTTTGATTGAATGAATGCTATATGCTTTCATCAATACTATAAGCTTTATTTATGGTTATTAGGTCATGACATATAGTAACATCAATGGGCGATGCATGTGTAAATATTTATATAAGAATAGGGATAAACCGGAAAACTGTAGGGAGAATATTGATGATGTTGTTGGAACCAATGACCGGAGTATTGACGGGGAGCTGAGTTAAGTTTGCTACAAGGTTTCCAAAGTTGGGGAGCGTGGCGTTGCATCGAGCCAGAGGTGTGGTAACGACGATTCTACAGTTGTTAGTACCGCCAGACAAGAGAGATGAAAGGATCAGTAAAACGTTTTGAACAGCACTGATAGCAAAGCGGAAAATCCCAGATGTATTTGTTGTTGTAGTTGCCAGAGTTGTACTTCCGCACCTCAATTGCACCGACGCATCTGCATGTACAAGTATATGTATCATGTATCATGTTTCATGCATTAATTCGACTTTAAAAAAAATCAGTTAAATACAATGCATAGACAGTAGTATAATATTTTTCTTGATCAAGTTTAAATTAGCAAGTGTGTGCACATATGTACTCACTAGGGAACGGTGGGAGGCTGATAAGTCCAGTGCCATTGGCGGAAAGGGTGGCATTGACAGTACAAGACACAGTCCCATTAACAAGGATGCTGGGCAAAACTTGAGCTTCAACAGAGGAAGGAGCAGCCATGAATGCGGAAATGGCAACCAAGAGGGCAAGGCAGAGTGTGTTGTTGAAGGAGGCCATTGAGAGATTGAAGCTCAAGGTTTTAGTAATTTCACTAAAAAAGAGAAAACTGGAGAGAACTGGTCGATGACAAAGGATATTGTTTTGATGAGAATCGGAGTATTCTGTATGAACTTATTTATAGTGCTGGGCTAGCTACACGTCTGCTGACATCTTCTGCTGACATCAAAAAAGTATGGATAATTAAGGTTGCAGCTATTATGAATAGTGGTTAGACTTTTAATTAATGAGTAAACTTGAAATGGTGACCAGATTTTACACTAATTTTCAAAAAAGTGATTAGATTTTTAATTTTGTAAAATGGTGATCAGATTTGCCATTTTCCTTTCAAAAGGTGGTTACCGGCGATTTTCATCATTTCTTTCAAAAAGGTGGTTACAGGCGATTTTCATCATTTTGCCCGGGATAAAATGGGAAAAAAGTGCTAGAGATCTCAAAAATTGTCCACAAAAATTCTCAAATTAATATGTGTCATCATATGATGGTTATATTCATAATAATAATAATGTCCCCATGTATGCACATCAATTCACCAAAAAAATCCACAAATATGAGTTTTCAAGATTTAATTAGTCAATTTATGTGCATGCATGGAGGGGGCATTATTATTATTATTATTATTATTATTATTATTATTATTATTATTATTATTATTATTATTATTATTATTATTATTATTACAAATATAATCAATCATATGATGATACATATTAATTTGGGAATTTTTTTGGATAATTTTTGGGATTTTTAGCATTATTTTTTAATAGAATAACATATTTTCTCATTTTATCCCTGTCAAATAAGTTGAAAATCAACTCCAGCCACTTTTTTGAAAGGAAAAAGGCAAGTTTTGCCACGATTTTGGAAAATTAAAAATCTGACCACTTTTTTAAAATTGAGTATAAAATCTGGCCACTTTTTTGCAATTAACTCTTAATTAATTAGTAATTAGTAATGCACATATATATCAAAGAATACTTTTTTACAAGGGCATGTCAACTAATCTATGTATTCCACCCCACAATCAAAACCCCACAATCTTTGTATTCTAGCAAGTTGCACCTTATAAGAGATGCAGGAACTCATGAACTGAACGGAAGCTTAGTCTCTAAATACATGTATGGATAATTAATTATAATTCTAATTAATGCGCTTGATAAATATTTTAGGAGAAAACACAAAAAAAACTAGAAATTTATAAACACACAAAATGAAAATTATAGTCCAATTGGAATCATGTGCATGCTTCCAAATCTTAATTATGAAACACTCATCGTGAATGATTTTACTCGCAAAACGGCTAGGTGGCATAATATATAATCAATACTTTTTTTTTTTGAAATTATAATCAATACTTTTTATTAATAAACGAACCCTTTTTCGTTGGCACAGCATTGGTACCAAACATTGATTATCATTATATTTATTTACTATTATATTTACTTATTTATTTTATTAATGTAAATATATAATAATATCCGATAGAAGACACCTACTTTTCTACTATAAATTTTATTACATATACCTACTTTTACTATAAATCTTACTAGATTATAACTTGTGGTGCGACAAGGTTTTTTTGATATTTTATAAATTTTATTGTATGTTATAATAATATTTTTATAAAATCACTATTTTTAATGGTTATTTTAATTTTAATACAATAATTTAATATTTTAAAAACTTATATTATAAATTTTTAATCCAAGTATATGTTGATGGGATTCGAACATCAGGTTTTTAGTAATTCAAAAATATAATATTATTTCTTATTATTATATTAACGATCATTATTCGTTATATTGTTGAACTCCTGAACTAAAAGATAAACAATTATACTCATGTTTTTTTTTGCGAAAACAATTATACTCATGTTGGTTTACTATAAACGTACAATTTTTAATATATTTTATTAATGAATACAAGATAAGATATGATATTTTTGATTATATATTACTGATTGCAAAATTATATTTTAAATTAAAAGATATCATGTTTTAATTAGAAAATAAATATTAATGATTGAAAAATATGGCATAATTTATGTTTTTAGATGTTTGTAAAATTTAAAATCTTCAATTAAAAATTAATGTATTTTAATTAGAAAAAGCAATTGAATAATTAACATTAATAATATTATTTTATTAATAATATTAATAATAAAATGACTTTGGTATAAGTTAGTAATTTCATTTATGTACTAATAATTCAATAATTTTGACTGAAATGCCAAATTAATTTATGGTACAGTATAAGTTAGTAGCTGTTACAACTGTTGCAAGTTTGCAAACTCAAACTTATGCATCAGCATTGCTCTAAATATTGTATATATATACTCATTTCTGTTTCGTCATCTAATTTTTAAATAATTAATTCGTTATATCCCATAATTTTTTGCCCAATCTCAATTACGTTTTTATATTTTTAACGTTAATAGTTTGCATCTTAAATTTAGGAAACGTTGTCAATGAGCATCCTTCTGTGTTTTTAACATTAAGTCCGACATTATTGTTAATTATCATAGGAGTATTTTCGATAATGAATATAAATTTTACAAGTTTTAATTAGACGGTTGTTTATTATAATCTGAGTTTTTTTTTCCTGAATATTTTGGCTTATAGCATTTTACAATGAGTATATCGAGTGGTAAGCCAATATTAAATCCAGGACCTCTGGGTCGACGAGAGATAAGCTCAACCAACTAACTCAACTTGCTTATTATAATCTAAGTTATTCATCGGATAAATTTTTTGATAATTTAATTAATCACAATGCATTTAGCCTCAAATTCTGACTCAAGACTCGAGTAAAACTCAAACCGAGAACTTCACGTAAAACATTGATCCAAAATGAGAGGGAAAATCTATAAGATTAAATTATTTATTACACTAGCTACTTTGGTAAATAATTGCTAAAATCTGGAATCTTCAAAAATTTAAGAATTAGTTTTAAAAGCTATGGTGTGTTTCTTCGTAATGGCATACAGAAGGACAAAGAGTAGTGTGGGGGGTTGGCTATTTTTCATCAAGTTGCAGTTTGGCATGCATAACTCCGGGAGGACCGGGACGGAGAGTTGATTAGCTACTTGGCGTGAAGTGTGAAGACCACATATATAATATCTTTTCTTGGTAAACCGGTGGGTGATTCCAAAAAAAGAAAAAAAAAACCAAATTCTCAAGTACAAAATCAATAAAAAGGAAGTAAGGCATACGAGTACGCGGGGTGTAGTAGCAATTGCAAGTACCAAGTAGGGTTGCATATTGATAGAATTGGGTCGGGTTTTCGTCAAATTCCGATTCAATTCAATTAGTTCGATTTTATAAAAAATCAATCAATTAATTAAAAAAAAAACTGCAATCCAACCTCGACCCAAATCAATTAGTTCGGTTGGATCGGGTTAAATTTGCTAATCGAAAGAACTTTGCAGAAAATCCTACACATTGCCGAAAATTCTAAAAATTTTGCACTTCGCAGATAATGTTGTAGAATATTGAAGAAAGTGAAAAAGTGTTGCAGAAAGTTGTAAAAAGTGGTGTAGAAAATTTATATTGTACATAAATTTGTAGAAAATATATAAAAAATTCTACATTTGGGACGGATTGGGTTGGGTTGGGCAAGGGTTAAAATTTGTTAAACCCTTATCCAACCTAATTAATTCGGGTTTTTTTTAAAATTAACACATTTAACCCATAGTTTTGGACAATTCAATTTGATATGTTAAAAAGAGGATGGAACTGATTGGTTTTCGAAATCCACGTGTAGCCCTAGTACCAAGTGGCAAAAGTTAGTGTGCATGTGGGTTAACTAATAAGCACTAGGTAAAGTTCTTCAACTGTTTTTTGGTTAAGGACATCTCCAACAGTTTCTTTTATCTTTATTTTTTGAAGTTAAAGTTCCAACGTAAGTTGATTTTATTTTCATATTTGAAGAAATCAACTTTTAGTTTTCAAATTTGAGTAATATTGTTCAACTTTATCTTAATATCTCCATTGTTGTTTGCTGTCATCTCACACAATATATATATATATATAGGCAAAGTATCAAATAAAAACCAACTCTTAAATAGAAACTAGAAACTAACATTAAATAAATTCTATTTCATTCATTCTAATGGCCCCGCCATGGGCACCTTCACAAAAAGTATTTAAAAATATTGGCTCCATCCAGCAAAAAAAAAAAATTATTGTTCACGCTGACGTCACTGCCACGTCAGCAGTGAACAGTAATTTTTTTTTTTTTTTGCTGGATGGAGCCTAGAATATTATGAACTTTTTGTATTGGGGTCCCCCTAGTTTGGTCATTAGATTAGCTTTAAATATTAGATTAGGGTTTAGTTTCTAGTTTCTATTTTAATTTGGTTTCTATTTGAGTAAGACCCTATATATATATATATATATATAGGCTAGTGGTCAAATAGAAACCAATCTTAGAATAGAAACTAGAAACCAACACTAAATAAATTATATTTCATTCATTCTAATGGCCCCGCCAGGGGCACCTTCACAAAAAGTGTTTAAAATTATTGGCTCCATCCACCAAAAAAAAAAAAAAAAAAAAAAAAAAAATTATTGTTCACGCTGACGTCACTGCCACGTCAGCAGTGAACAGTAATTTTTTTTTTTTTTTTTTTTTGCTGGATGGAGCCAAGAATATTATGAACTTTTTGTATTGGGGTACCCCTAATTTGGTCATTAGATTAGCTTGAAATATTTAATTTATGTTTAGTTTCTAGTTTCTATTCTAATTTAGTTTCTATTAGAACAAGACCCTATATATATATATATGTATGTATTTATCTTTTATATTTTATTGTGTTAAAATGAGTTAAAAGTAAAGTTTAGAGTAATGGTTGAAAAAAAATAAAGATATGAAGGGAAAAAAATGAATATTTTAAAATAAAAATAAAATTGTGATTGAAGATGGCCTAATGCTATTGTAACTTGTAAGCGTTTGCTGTCATCTCACATATTCGTCCCGTTTTTATTGTCCATTATTTTCATTATTTATTGTCCCAAAAAAATTGTCCATATTCATATTTATGGTAAAATGATACTTTTATTTGGAGTAACTGACAATAAAAATAGTTCAAAAAAGAAGAAAGTCTTGAAAATTAAATAGTAATTTAGGAAATTATATTTTGATTGAATAGAATGTGGATTTTGATTGATTGACAAGAAAAACGGGATGGAGGGAATATATATGTATCTATCTTTTATATTTTTTTTGTGTTAAAATGAGTTTAAAGTAAAGTTTAGAGTAATGGTTTGGAGAAAAATAAAGTTATGAAGCGAAAAACGAAAAAATGAATATTTGAAAATAAAAATAGAATTGTGATTGAAAATGGCCTAATGCTATTGTAACTTGTAAGCGTCTGACCTTCATACGAGGTACGTGTATATTAATGAGCTTCAAATTACCAAAGAAATAAAACGAGGAATTGGAGGCAATCATTTATTCATTTATACATATATATTGGGAAAATACTAGGTACCCTAAATTGGTACCCCAAATTCCTTTCCCAAATGACATGGCAAGTAATTATTGGTTATAATTATGATGGGTCCGCCAGGGCCATCCAATTAAAATATTCCAAAATGCCAATTAATGAATGCCACATCATTTGGTGTCAAAATTTGGTACCCAATTTGGGGTCTGTAGCACTACTCTATTTGAGTGCATTTGCGAATGTATGAACTTTTGTAGATGTCAGCGGATGGTGATCTTGACAATAAGACTTACGTATAGAGTTCATATTTAAGGATTTTAAAAAGAGATTGGGGAACCTGAAATGTATGTCAGATAAATTTACTGAGATATGTGGGATTTGTATGCAAATATAGGATGGATATTTTAGTAAAAACTTAATTTTTTAATTAATCTTGCGGGCCCAAACAAATCTAATGTATAATTTTTTAATATCTCAGGAAAAGTTCCCTGAGATCAATCTCAGGGTCCTTTTTCTCTTCTAAAAATATAGATCATTTTATATAATTTTTAAATATGCTATAGAGTTACACTTTAGAAATCTTATATAAAGAATAATAAAGTATATTATCACAATATTTTATTTTTTATAAAAAATGATTTGTTATTATAAGAATCACAAATTTTAACAACAATCTAAATTTAAGAATCAAATTTTACATAGAATAATCTTTTATATATATATATATATATATATATATATGTCTTTGCTCCATACAGAACACTCTTATATAACAAACAATAAAAAACACCTTAGATCTATTAGATCCTTTGGCCCCGCCAGGCGCGCGCACCCAATACAAAAAATTGTTATTTTTTTACTCTCTATCAAGCTAGCAAAAAAAATAATTAAAAGTTTACTGTTCATGATGACGTCACTGATGATGTCATCATCATGAACAGTAACTTTTTATTTTTTTTATTTTTTTTTTTTGAGATGATGGATGGATAGAAGGTAAAAAAAATAAGAAATTTTTGTATTGGGTGGCCCCGCCAGGGGCATTGGATCTATTAGATCTAAGGTGTTCTTTATTGTTTGTTATATAAGTTGTTTGTTATGGAGTCCAACCCTATATATATATATATATATATATATATATATATATATATATATATATATATATATATATATATATATATATATATATTGTATTAATAAAATTATGTGTAATTAAGTTATATATACATATATATATATATATATATTTGTATTAATAAAATGATGTGTAATCAAGTTATATTTTATCCAAATTTTATGTAAGATTCTAAAATGTTCTTTATTATTCCAGAAATAATGGCCTAAATACATTAAAACCCCAAATTTTAATTTTACCTAAAATTCCATAAATCTCCGAATCACCCCTAACAGGATATTACTATTAATGCGATATACTCCCTTTGTCCCATCCATTTCTTTACAATTTCATTTTTGGGACGTCCCACCAATTCTTTACATTACCAAAAATAGCAACTTTTAACAATAAAATACATTACTACATCCACTACACTACAAGAATTTTGCTATCAGACAACGCTTCGACGAAAAAGCGTTGGATGAAAATTTCACACAACGGTTTTTTTTTCAAGCTTTTCGTTGTATTGTCTGATAGTGAACTTAACGACAGTTTTAAAAAGTGCCGTCTGACAGATCAAGATAGACATCTGTTTTACAACGGTTTTTGAAAGTTGTGTTGGCTAACAGTTTGTCTTACAATGATTATGAAAATCGTTGTAAAACTTAGACAACTGTTTTTATCAGATATTGCTTCAAAAGTAGTCACACAATGGTGGCTAAATACTATTGTCTGATTTTAACAACGCTTTTTGAAAGCATTGTCTTAAGAAACTTCAAACAATGCTTTCAAAAAACGTTGTTAAAATCAGACAAGTGTTATGATAGACGTTGTATAAAATGTAATCAGATAATGGTTTATACAAGCATTTTATAAATAAACCGTTGTCTCATGTGACAGCACGTGATTGGTGGAAAATCTTTCACCTGGATTGCTGAGGTGGCGAAATAAGAGCCCTTGATTGAAATTTCAGACAACAATTTTTTGTCCAATACCGTTGTCTATCAAAATCAGAAACAAGTGTTTTAGAAACAAAAACTGTTGCCTAACAGCTCTCAGACAATAGGTATTTAAAGAAAACAATTGTGCAAGTCAAGTACCTACAACAGTTTGTAGAAAGGAAACCATTGTCTTAAACTATTAAGACAATGGGGTTGTTCTACTAAAACCGTCGTAAATATTTAGATCACACAACACTCTTTTGGAAAATAAAGCCTTGTCTGAAAATTAAAATAACAACATTTTCTAGTTAATAAACAATTGTTGATTTATTTGTCAGACAATGGTTTCTACAACAGCCGTTGTTGTTCAAGCATTTCAGACAACGTTTTCTAAGACCAAAACCGTTGTCTGTAGGGAATCAGACAACGGACGCGTCCGTTGTCTGAGCTGCGTAACAGACGGCAGCTCAATAGACAACGGTTTTCTAGGACATCAGACAACGGGCAAAAAGCCTTGTCTGATTCAATTATCCTTGTAGTGAAATGAGATTAGATATTAGCCGTTAGATTAAGAAAATATATATACATGTTCACACAACGGGTTTGTATATAAAACCGTTGTCTTCAACACTTTCAGACAAGCTTTTTCAAATTTAAACTGTTGTCATAAACTTATCTATACAATAGTTTTACAAATAAACCGTTGTCTGATGTGACAACACGTGATTGGTGGAAAATCTTTCACCTGGATTGCTGAGGTGGCGAAATAAGAGCCCTTGATTGAAATGAGATCCGATATTAGCCATTAGATTAAGAAACACTCGAGCTACGTGAAATGAGACAATAGTTTCTTGTTAAACTATTGTCTATACCAGCTTTCAGACCACAGTTTTGAAATCACGTATGTTATCTGTCTGCAACACAGACAACGGTTAAGCTGCTGTTGTCTGATACGCATAACAGACGGCATCTCAATAGATCACGGAAAATCAGGGCTTCACACGACGGTGTAAAACCTTTGTCTGAATCAAAAAATCTTGTAGTGCTACTTCACTTCACTTTTACAACACTTTACACTGTTACACTCACTACTTCAATTCAATTATTTTAACAATAAAATCACTATTACACCCACTACTTCATTTATTTTAACAATATTAAATCCACTATTTTTAGTCTCTGCCAGCCCCATGTAAAAAATTGGCCGGGACGGAGGGAGTATACATTTCTCATAGCAGATAATATTCGTTGAGTCAAAGACCTGAAAAATTACAAAAAAATCAAAATGTACCAAGTTTATATATAGGTGCGGCAGCCAACATCATTAATCCCCTAATTAGGGGTCAGTTCTAGCTGTTAGGGTGAAGACCACCCAGAACTTCCGTACTTGTTTAGATTTCTAGCTAGCTCAGCAATAGATCGGAATATCGTTTTTGCAACTTAATTTGCATGATTATTTTATTTTCTCACAATTTTTTTTTGGCATGTTAGGGCTTTACAACCCTATATTTAAGTTGAAATTTACTTTTCATTCAAAACTTTAACAAATTATATTTTGCATTCTAAAAAATTTCGAACAGGTATTGCATCCCTTTTTAATTTAATATTAAATTTTTTCAATTATTTTAACTTTTTTTTAGATTCACCAACTTTTTATTTACAATTCACAGTTTTTTTAAATATAATTTATAATTCAATTTTTAAAATATTTACATTACCAAATTCTCCTAACATATTATTTAAATATAAACTATATTTGATATAATTTTCAAAATATTTTCCATAAAATATATATCGTAAATTTAAGATTTCGTGTTTTTTTTCTGTTTTTTATGAAAAAATTCAATTTTAAATTGTGTTTTGTAGTATTTTTTTGAAAAAAAATTTGTTTAATATAATAATAAATGACTGAAATATCCTCATTTAATAAAAAATCGTTAGAATGGTGTAAAAAGTAAAATTTGTAATCTACAGAGATGCAAAATGCAATTTATTAAAGTTTTGAGTACAAAGTGAATTTCACTCAAATACAAAGTGCAAAATGCTAAAAATTCTTTTTTCTTTTGTGCAAGTTTTGCATAATTTTAATTGGTCAACATTTCAAGCATTTACAGTAGAAACCCTCTAGTATATTATTGGAATCGAAAAAAATTTCATTTTATACAAATTATCATGTTAAAGGGATTAAAATATTACTAACGATTATTAAACCGAAATCGAGACTTTCTATGACTATAACATATTATCATTTTAAAAAAGATTAGTAATTTAAAGGGCTTCTAATATATATCTTCTATTTTTTAATATTAGTCTCTTGAGTTCTATTTTTTTAATATTAGTCGCTTGAATTCTTTGCACATACTTTTTTATTGTATAATTAAAATTCTTAGTGTTTTATTATTTGTTGTACACACATTTATGAATGAATTTGGAGATGCAAATTTGAATAAACAAATGCGTATCCTCACGCACTCTGATTTGTTTATTTAGCTAGTTTAAATATACTAGATGAATTTAATCATTTAAAAGTGATCTGTTAATAGTTGATTTCTGCAAGTATTAGTATTAGAGCATCTCCGACCCTTCTCTATCCTTACCTATATTTTTGCCACATATGCAATTATAGGGAACCAAGTTAAATTGAAGCACTCCAACCCATAACCCCTAACCTAAAAAATTTTAGGTGTTTACTGTCACCTCATCATTCATTCTTTATAATATAACATATATCTACTTTCACACTCTCACCATTCCTAAGAGTAAAACAACTTTTTGGTTCTCTATATTTTAGGGCAACCATTATTTTATTATAGTTTAGAAATTGGAAATAGGGGCTACCTTGGAGATGCTCTTATGCATGTAAATATTAACGTGCATATAGTTATTTCTTAAAATATTGTTATGTTACCACACAAATATATATGTTGTACATAATTAATGTTTTAGAGCGATCTTATCATAATTTTGGTTTGGTCATTTTGGTCATTATACCGTCAAAATAATCTCAACCGTCAAATGTAATATTTTTAAAAATAGACGATCAAGATTATATCATATTAGAAAAAAAATTATAATCTAAAAAGGATATAATTAAAAAGGTTGTATTAGAATTGAATTTTAAAAAAATGTTATAATCAATATAAAAGATTGTATTAGAACTGAATTTTATTTATTTATTTATTAATATTAAAAAAGGTTCATATTTACTATTTAGGCTCTATATCGAGATATAGAAATCAGATTTGGATGATTTTACGGTCCACGCAAAACTCATAAAATTATCTTTAATTTAGTGATGATTTAACAATTATTATCCAAATGAAAACACTCAGAATCTCAACAGAAAATATAATTACGAATTTTTACATCAATCATATTTAGTGTAGAATACCTACATTAATAATTCTATTTAATATAGGAAACCTAATTATATATGATTTAAATCATTGACAAGTACTTTTTCGTATTTCAATATAAATACACTTTTTAGTTTACATGTTAAAATATTAAATATTTTTTATGCGAGATCTAACGTTTTTTATCTGTTTATTTTAATATCTAACATTTCTTATTTATTTTATCGTAGTGAGAACGAGAATACCAACTAGCAAAGTTTTGGACAAAATCTCTCCTACACTTATTATTAAAACTGTATTTGGTTGTTAGTACAACTATCTTCAAATAATAAGAAGGTTATTTTGATAATCAAAACAAAATACAAGTAAATTTCCTAAATAGAATAGAATTTTTAATATAAAAAATCATCAATTTCATCTCTCTTTTGTTTCTTGATTATTTTAATTGGAGAAAATTGTTAAATCATCACTAAATTAAAGATAATTTTGTTAATTTCACGTAGGCTGTAAAATCATCTAAATCAAGTTTTAAGAATTTAAGATAAAACACATAATAAATTGAACGTGTAAAATCTTATATATATATATATATATATATATATATATATATATATATATATATATATATATATATATATATATATATATATATGTATGTATGTATGTATATGGGGCTGCTCAAATGAGACCTCTCTTATAATGAGACCCTCTCTTATAATGAGTCCCCCTCATATTTCTTTTATTTTAAAGGGCCCCGCCAGGAGCACCCAATACGAAAAATGCTTATAATTATATCCTTTATCCATTCATCAAAAAAAAAATTTAAAAAAAATTAAAAAAAATAAAAAAACTGGCCACGTCATCATTTTTTTTGAAAAAAAAATATTTTTTTAATTTTTTTTTTTGATGAACGAATAGAGAGTAGAATTATAAGAATTTTTCGTATTAGGTGCCCCTGGCGGGGCCCTTCAAAATAGATATGAGGGGAGATGTCTCATTATAAGAGGGGTCTCATTTGAGCACCTCCCTATATATATACTAGGATTATAGCCCGCCATGCTGGGCGTTTAAGGTATTAAAAAAAATATTTGGGTTGATTTATGCATTGAAATGGTTGGAAAATTGGTTATATAAAAAGGAGTTGTTCGTTAATAATATAATTCATTACAAAAAACAAATACTTAATTGTAGAATTCGAGGACAAATAGTAAGCAACTTAAATTTTAGTCTTCATTTTGCATCTATCCTTGTAATTTGATTGAAAATTTAAGTTTGACATTGGTTGTACTTAATATGTCTAATACTAAAATAGTATGTTATTTATGTAGACTAATAACCACGAATGAAATTTTAAAATTATGAATGTATAAACACTATATGTAATAAAACTTCCCGGCACGGCCTCCGGCGGCACCTCGACTTTTTGGCAAAAAATAAATAAATTATTACAAATATAAACAAATGAAATAATAATTTAACTTACTTTTGAATTTAACTTTTGTATTATATGTAATTTTTTCAAAGAAACTAACTGAGACCTCAAACCATTAGTTTCATATCTCAAGGAGCACATTGGATAGTATATTTAACACACACAAACTCAGAAACAATGCACAATTTATAGTGAAGGAATAAACATGTTCATTTTTCTATTACTATAACTTTATGACATAAGTGATACAAATGGGATCACATTACAAAAAAAAAAAAAAAGCAATCAAAGCATCCCCTTATGCAGCAAAACAAATTTGCAGTCACCTGGGAGAACAGGTTTGCAATATCAGGCTCCTTGAAGTGAGTTGTTAATATTCATCTAAGTCGGTGTCTATAGAACTGTGATCCCTGGCAATCAGTTCTGTTATTTGGGAATCATGAATATCCCTCCTAGAAATTTCCCAGCTTCCCCTGAAATGACCCCAAAGAGGCCCAAATGAATTATTAATCTAAGTTATAAATTCCCTGTATGTTAACTTGTAACAACGTATATAAGCATAGAATGAAATACCTGAAGTCCATCAGGATGTTACCGTAATGAAACAAAGGGCGCAGTGCAGCAGGTGCTGTATAGTCTGGCATGAATTGCTGAAGCTCGCACCCAAACAAAAAGAAAAAAGCAAAGTCAATATGTTCCCCTCTCAGTATCATGTAATCTGGTACGTGCTAACGTGCATTACACAATCATAAGTAAACTAACGCGGAAAAATTTAAATATAGAGCAGAAAATTGAGATCCCAGATAATTGAGACAGACCTGGAGACAAATCTCACAAGTGGTGTCACCCTTCTCATTGCACCACTTCTGGACACAATTACGGTGAGCATACTGTAATAAAGATTAAATAGTAAGAACTTGTATCATAGTTGAACCGCTGAAACATATCTGCAAAGTGTAATTTTAAATTCCTAAGCATACAAACTTTTGACCCTGTATGAGTAGTCCACTACCCATATCAAATGTTGAAAACTAATTTCATATTAACATGAACATTCAAAAATAATCCATTTGTCTAATGACACTTTAACAAAATAAAATGCACAAATGATTACATATATACATAACAATCATACAAAAAGAAGCAATTAACATTTATAAGATAAAACATATTGTCCCGTACTCCTATTTATTTTATGTATTTATCTATTATAATCTTGAGTATATCTGGTGTAATGCTGTTTGGACCCCTGGAGGTACAATATTCATCTAACTCTGATCCACATATTTAACCTTTACACTGTCAAACACTTGATTGGTCCGGTGTGGCCAGTTAACACTCACAGACAATTGTGAGTTGATGATCCCCCTCTCCTCCACTCACAGACACTTTCATTCACTATAAAAGTAAGGATTTCAATTAAGCAAGCTCATTAAAACACGATATAAATATAAAAGTATACATTACTGAAGTTAAAGCAATACCAGATTTCACTACCATCAATTAGAATACCCTCCGTATCAACATCTCACATTGAAAGGGTTTACATACCTTAAAAGTAGTTCACGGTTGAAACTGCAATACAAACTTTTAACTTTAGAACGAACTTTTCCACATATACAACATCACCTAATCGAAAATCAAATGAATAAAATTGATTTATACTAACATCATTGTTACATATAGGGACCCTTTGGATCATGAGATGCTGCAAGTTCTGCAAAAAGAAAGAAGAAAAATATTAGCAAACATGATATTAGGATTCAAATGAAACAGAATATATTCAGAGAGAGAGAGAGAGAGAGTAAGTATGTGTGAGAGTTTAAAATTTGAAATTTGATTTGAATTTGGTATGTCTGAATTGTGCAGTTGTATATTTGTGTGGAATAGCTTCCAAAGAAAGCTTTAGAATTTATGTCCCCGTATGTCCCCGTGCACTGTACGACTCATATCAGGAAAACCAAGAACAACTTTTAATTGATTTACGTCATGAATGCAGTTCTGCATTTTTCTATGTTTGACACGAAAACACATGCCCTGCTTCAAGTTAATTAGAGGTCATTCAAGAGAGTATTTTTATTTTGCTCAAAGGGCCCACCTACTTCATCGATTCCTTCATAAGATCAAATGGATTGCTTCCATAATTTACAAAAACTTCCTTAAGAGACTCTGAAGCCACTATAGAAGGATCACCTACTGAATGAAACAACTCCTCTATATTAGGTTAAGCCGATAAGTGCTACCAAAACAGACTACATGAAACTGATACACTCATATCATAACATATATCATAAATTTGTCAAGTCCACCTCTAAAGCATTATAACGGATCACTAAGTTTTCTTTCATAATATTTTTAGCTATCTCACATGTCTTCAAGAAATACATAAAATCCCAATTTTAATTTATGCCATGTCACATTGTGTTCTAATAGATATTATTAAAAATAAATCCAATAATGACCCTGGCCATATTCGACAAAAAGAAATGAGAATATGAAAATTCACAGAAATTACCAGTTTCGACACATACTTCAAGCTCATTAGCTGAGTTTCCGGTCACCATCCAACATGGGCAAGAAAACAATATAATTGGGTTCTTCTCCATCTTCTTGTGAAGTTAATGCTAGCAGGAACACAATAAGAAACGACTTTTCAGTCACATGTCATTCTATAACTTACTGTGTACCCTCGACAAATGGCTCTCCTTTTTTTGGTATTCATTACTTGTACTTTGCCATCCATCATCAATTAACAAAAATCTTGGTGGAGTGCCTCCTTGACTCAAGCTGAGATTTGAATTACATAGATATGAACACGATTAGATGGCTCTGTAGAATTATATATTGTTGTAGAATACAGCTAGTAGCTAGAGCTAATATCATAGAACATCAACCTTTTTAAGCCATCTCTAATTCCTGGAGGACTTACATCATGGTAAATGTTCCCAAATGCTCCTCCAAGATTCTACATTTGACAAAAATCCAACACCATGAGATACCAAAAGCAAATAAACACAATGTAGCATATGATAGTCTTCTCCAATCATTGATATGTACATATGTTACTATAAAATGTCGTATAAGTTTTAAAAGAATA
The DNA here is from genome assembly GCA_037693485.1 of Kitagawia praeruptora. Classification (NCBI taxonomy): domain Eukaryota; kingdom Viridiplantae; phylum Streptophyta; class Magnoliopsida; order Apiales; family Apiaceae; genus Kitagawia; species Kitagawia praeruptora. Next base: position 15,198,537 of record CM075353.1, read on the forward strand.
TGATAAATTGAAGAGAGTTTTTATTAAACACCTTATATGCAATCATTCAAAGTTATCATCCTACTATCCTAGTTACATAGAAAAAAAATCAGATATTAGATTGGAGATTAAGGAGGAGATTAGACATTAACATGAATCCAAATATATTACCTCATCATCGAAATTGATCAGAAAGCCTAGAAACTTAGTACGTACACCACTTTTAATTCAAAGTGAAATTTGTGTAGGAAGGCTAGAACCATATATGATTGTGTTACGAATAAATCCCAAATCAATCTATTGTTAATTGACACTAAGAAAAATACCTAAATAGTGTGAATTTATCAATCTTTTCTTTGGGACAAATCATCAAACAATTCCTCAGCAAGCTTCAAACTGCAATGAATTAAAAACAATTATTAGTAAAAATAATGCATAATCTGAAATCTGAAATTAATATAAAGATCGAACTATGAAGATAATGATTTGGAAGAGAGAGAGCGAGAAAGAGAGAGCAGAAGAAGAAAGAAAGAGAGAGAGAGAGAGAAACACTTGTATATAAACTTTAATTTGAATTCTTGAAAATGCTGTATATGAAATTGAAATCTCAGTTTACAAACTAAAGCTTTCAGAAGACGCTCCATGTATCTGTAAACGTGGCTGAATATAAGTCGGTGGCAATTTTGCAATTAACTTCATAAATAAGGATAAAGAGTTAAAATTGTAAAATTACTGTTCAAAACAGGCAACAGAAACTATTATATAGATATATATATATATATATATATATATATATATATATATATATATATATATATATATATATCAATTTGATATGTAAACTAATAACAAATAAATAATAAAAAATAATATATTAAATATTAGAAAAAGAGCCATGCAATCACGGGTTATAAGCTAGTATACTAAAAGCCTAATAATATATTTGCTAAGTCGTTTGATACACTAAATTTGGTATGTGGTACACTGAATTTGATATAGTGACTAACAATCGTTAAATTTAACATTCCGTTACATATAAAGTTAAAAAATATTTTTTTATAATATTTAAAATACTCCTATGGATTAAACGTTCGAATTCCGTCAACAATATATTATAATCCTATATATAATTAATGTAAGTGAGTTCCTATGTATGGTTTGCTCGTCAGGGATAAATCTGTCATTTCAAAAATATTATATTTTATATTATTAAATAAAATTAAATAAAAATTATAATTGTTATTAAATTGTACACCTTATTTCAAAAATTATGATTAGGATTTTTAGACATTATCTAATTGGTGTAAGGGAGTCTGTACTTTGACGATGTGTCATTTAAGAAGTATTAATAATAATTTTATTTTTTAAAAATATTAAGAAGAAATGAAAAATATTGTTAAATTGTACACCTTATTTCAAAAATTATGAATAGGATTTATAGGTTTTAATTTGAAATTTTTTAAGAAAAATCGAAATTAAATATATAGAGTATAATAAACTTATTAAGTGAAAAAGTAAAAAAAAATAGTAACATTTATTAATCTTTAAATTGGAAAAACATGAAATTTCAGGTAAAAAATATAATAACAATTAAAATAATAAAAATAAATATTAATAAAATAAGTATAATTAATTTAATGAAATTTGCAAACATTGTTTTACGATTCTTCCAAAGAATATTGTAGAAATAAAATTCATAAATCATATTTATAAATTATCCCGTGCATCACACGGTATAAAGCTAGTATGTAAAAATAAAAAAACTAAATCACAAATTCACAATGTTATTTCGTTTGATTTGTATTTTTTTTATCATCAATTTTATTAAGATTTAACTGGCACCTTGCGTACGGGTCATAATTTACAAGTGTAACTAAGGGTAACCGTGAAAGAGGATATTCTTCTGTAAATTGTACTTGCAACCAAGCGTTGTACTTACAACCAAGCCATGACCAAAGTACTATAAATATGCTCTTCTGCGTTACCACAATTCCCATCAAAACAACTTCATTCAGTAATCTACATATATATACTTTTTTGAAACAACTAAGAGCTAGGGTTACATTCTCAATGGCCTCTTTGAACAGCATGCTATTTCTTACCCTTTTGGTTGCCATTTCGGCATTAATGGCTGCTCCTTCCACTGTTAAAGCTGGATTAGACGAGAATGAAGTTCTTAACGTCACTGGGACTGTGCCTTGTACGCTGAGTTCGACTTTTTTTCGCAATGGGACTCTTATGGGCAACACATTTCCCAGTAAGTAGATGCATGAGCTACATATATAGATACGTATTAGGACTCCAATTGTTTTTATAAAGTTTTTACACTATATTTTTTAGCAATAGATTGCGATAGTATATATTTGTAGGTCTGTTGTCACTTTAATTTAGTTAAGGTTTAAGTAGGCGTGATCCGCATATATATAGGCGAACAAGACTTGGGCCTAGAATCCACTGAAGTGCGCCAAAATTTTCAAATTCCTTATATGAAAACATATAAAATTGGAGGATAAATGTATGTTAGAGCTCTATAAACTGATTTCCATTAAGGTCCGGTGAATCTCAGTGCCGCCTGCCCCTGAGTTTAAGTTTTGTCATTTAACAATATGTTGATATATGTACAGATGCGACAGTGGAGTTGCGTTGCGGAAAGAATGATACGATTGTTGGGAGTAACACAACAAACGCAAATGGAACGTTTAGCATTACTAGAATCATTCCTCCTCGTGATTCCGGCTTGTTAGTTTACTTGAGAACCGCTAAAAATTGCACAGCAGTCGTAACCACGCCTCTCTCTGCTTGCAACTCCAACCTCACCGCCAATGGAACTTTACGATCGGAACTATCGCTAGGCGGCATTGACAAGGTCGATAATACAAAAGTGTTCATTCTTCTTGCCAAGCGTTTCTTTTTCTTTCCGATATGATATTATGAAAAAGTATCATATCTATATATATACATCGCTGGGTCGATGTTAATTTTAAATAAAACTTCAATAAAGTCTATGGAATTGATCGATTCATGTCACGTTCAATCATAGAACAAGCTACTTTGCTTTTGCTTTTGTTTACTCCTTCGTTATTGTGACGGTCGGAAAACCCTCCGTTTCTTGTAGTGCATTACGGAGAGATCACTACACAATAAAGGTAATGTGATATTCTCTTGTGTAATAATAATTAAGATCTCTAATGAAAACAAGATTATGCTTTGCTTTGTTAATTACTACCAGCTAAATAAATGAAAGTTTTAATTGGAGGATTAATTGTTAGAAAATGGAAAGTTTGAGGCATATTAATAATATGTACTTGATGTAATTTCTGGAAACTAACAAGTGGAGATAGTTCCTTGGAATGAGGACTTAAACTTTCATGTTTGGATCTAAGACATTTTCTTAGTGGAATCCATAAATAAATTGAGTTGAAAGAAGAATTGATTATTGATTTATTTTAACAGGTTTCAGATTTATTTGTTACAATAGTACTGGAAAATTGGATCAGTATTTGGATTAAATCCTGATCGAAATTTGGATCAGTACTTGGAGTAAAATCCTGATGGACTTGGTCAGACATCAGATACTGATGGGCTAAATCCTGATGGATATCAGTTCCTGACAAGCACTGAATCCTGATCCTGATGGACACCAAATCCTGATGTTACTGATGACCAAATCCTGATGCTTATGTAACTGAAAATAAATCCTGATGCAGTTAATGAAATTAAATCAGAATATTTACTTTCCTTTTATGGGGTATCAGTTACGTTTATTTTTGGTATTATATATACAATACAGAAGAAAATAAATGTTAAGTGTAGAGATACGTCCTAAGGATAGAAACGATCTGTTTTCTTCTTTCTCTGTTCTCTCACGATACATACAGAAGAAATACATAGTTCTCAGGCGAATTGAGGTGTTGGTCGCTGTTGATCACTGGTGTAATTGTGAACCCATTGATCAGTGCTGTTTTATCCTGGAAGTGATATTGCTGCAACCCAATCACAACGTAAGTGGGGCAATATTCTCTTCAAGAACAGCCAAGTCTTCTCGAAGGGTTTGGTGACTCAGCTGATTTGTTTCTCTCTTGTTGCCTTTGATAAAGCTACTGTGAGAGATAAGTTCTCTTCTTTTCTTGTTATATGTCAGTCTCTGATTATATTGTTTTACCTTCGTGATTTGTTTTGTTAATTGGTTAATTGCCTGTTCTTGTTTTAATATATATTTCACTGCCTCATTGTTGCGGTGTTTAGTTAATATACCCAACAATCTTGAAGAGAATATTTGTGTTATATATTATTAATTAACAAGATGGTTAACGAAACTGAAACTCCTGTTGTTGAGACTGGCTCTGGGTCTGGTGTTACTGTACCCAACATTGATTGGACTACGTACCCACTACGCCATAAATGCTCATATGCAACGCTTTTAGAAAGTGTTTCAGTGAAAGTGTTTTGTTAGGTATGAAATTTTGGGTCTAACGAAACAGAACTTGAACTGGTGTTGCATTACATATAATTTAGTGTTGCATTTGATCCACGGTGTTTCACATAATGCAACACTAGCAGCAGGCGTTGCATTAGATATTTTTAATTTTAAAAAATGCTGATGTGGCAGCAGTGGGGTCCACACGTGCTGACGTGGCATTTGATGATGTGGCAAGTGTGGGGCCCACATTTGCTGACGTGGCAAATGTGGGACCCACATTTGCTGACGTGTCATTGGCTGACGTGACAGAAGCGTTGCATTAGGTGAAAGAGGTGTTGCATTTGCTGTTTAAAAGCGTTGCATTAGGTATTTTTAATTTTTTAATAATTGTTGATGTGGCAGTTGTGGGACCCACCAAGGTGACGTGGCAGTGTGGGGTCCACCAGGGTGACGTGGCAGAGGCCCACAGATGCTGACGTGGCAAGGGTAGGGCCCACAATTGCTGACGTGGCATATGTGGGGCCCACATTTGCTGACGTGTCATTGGATGACGTGGCAAAAGCGTTGCATTAGGTGAAATAGGTGTTGCATTTGCTGTTTAAAAGCGTTGCATTAGGCATTTTTGAATTTTTAATAAATGCTGACGTGGACGTTGTGGGACCCACCAGGGTGACGTGGCAGTGTGGGGTCCACCAGGGTGACGTGGCAGAGGCCCACAAGTGCTGACGTGGCAAATGTGGGGCCCACATTTGCTGACGTGGCAAATGCGGGACCCTCATTTGCTGATGTGTCATTGGCTGACGTGTCAGAAGCGTTGCATTAGGTGAAAGAGGTGTTGCATTTGCTGTTTAAAAGCGTTGCATTAGGTATTTTTGAATTTTTAATGAATGCTGACGTGGCATTTGTGGGACCCACCTGGGTGACGTGTCAATTTTCATTTTCTAAAATTTTGGGAATATCAATACATTAGATATATATTGACATCCGTACGGTTAGATCGTTCAAAAATATTTTTAAAAAAATAGAAACAATAATCCGTAACAAAGCACTAGTTACGAGTCATATTGAAAATAGTAGTGATCTACTAAGCTCTCCAATCAAATTAATTTTTGTATTGAAAATTAATAATATATCTTAATTATTGAAATTTTTTGTATTTTACAATAAAAAAATGCAATAAAAATACGGCAAAGTGACAGTGACACACACAAGCAATACAGAATGAAAATTTGGGCGGAAACTATGGCCCTGTTTGGCAATTAGCTGATAGCTGTTAGCTGATAGCGGATTGAATTAGCTGTTTTGACTAGCTGATTGAATTAGCTGTTTTGACTAGCGGATTGAAATTAGCTGTTTTGAATAAAAGTGTTTGGTAAATAGCTTTTTGAATAACTTTTTGTGACACATAGCAAACCTCTAATTGAAAAAGCTCCTAAAATGAGCTTTTTCAAAATTAGCTTTTTGATCCCAAACCTCTAACTCAAACCTCTAACAACCAAACACTCACATTAGAGGTTTCATTTGGTCAAACCTCTAATCTACCCCCAAACCTCTAATTTTATCTCAAACCTCTAACTTCCAAACACCCCCTATGTAAAAATTTGGCCGCCTTCAATTTTGCCTAAAAAATTCTAACTTCCCCCCAAACAAATCCCCAAAACACTGCTCCCAGCCTCCTCTACTCATTCTCTCTCTCAAATCTCGACAATTACCCCTCTCTCAATCTCGCTCTCTATCTCTCTCGACAATCACTCTACTCGATTTACAAAATCTATTTACCAACTCTACACTCTTGATTACAAACTCGATATACAGACACACAAAAACACACATCACTCTCCTCCTTATCGGCAAACCCTAATTTGACCCCCAAATCATCCCCAAACAATGGCGTCCAATTACGAATTCGAAGACACTCAACAGCTCGATTCAGCCGGTTACGACCCGAATTTCGTACCCAACTCGGTCAAATCATTCGTGGTTCATCTCTACAGACACATTCGCGAGAAGAATGTGTACGAGATTCATCAGATGTACGAAACCTCGTTTCAAACCCTAAGTGAACGCTTGTTCAAAGACACTCCTTGGCCTTCTGTGGATGCTGTGGCTCAGTACGTTGATAATGATCATGTCTTCTGTTTGTTGTATCGTGAGATGTGGTTTCAACATCTTTACGCTAGGTTATCGCCTACTTTGAAGCAGAGGATTGACTCTTGGGACAATTATTGTAGCCTCTTTCAGGTATATTTTCGTCTGTTTAGTTTTGTTATTTCGGTGTGATTAGTTTTGTTGTCGATAATGTGTGGATTTTATGATGTGAAGATTGAATCTTTATGTGATTTTGTTTTGCTATTGTTGTTTTGTTTAGAACTGTGGGTTTATTTATTTCTGTGAATTTATATGTGTTATTACTAGGTAATGAATGTGGTTTTGATAATTTATAGAATTTTGTATATATTGCATTTTCTTCCCCTGTATCTTTTCTCTAATGGACCAAATATGTGTACCTGTAGTACAAGTTGAAGTTCTTTAATCTCAAGGGTGTAAGTACGCTCTCTGCTGTATAACCTTTTGTATGCTCATGTCTAGAAAAGAGTTCCTTGCCAAGAGAGAGCTCATGTCGTGATGCAGATCTACTGTATTTTTTTGTCTCAATACTTTTTTTTTCTTTTCGGCAGCTTTTGGGACTAGATATCTGTGCAGAGACTGTGGTTGGAAGCGAAATGATAAGGGGTATTTCTGGAGGACAGAAGAAGCGTGTTACTACAGGTACAGAAAACATCTACAGTTAGCCGTTGCATTGTTTGTTTGGTCATTATTACATATTTGCATCTGGATACTTAATCACTATAAGCACATCATTTCAGGTGAAATGTTGGTTGGACCATCAAACACACTATTTATGGATGAGATATCTACTGGTTTGGACAGTTCAACAACATATCAGATTGTAAATTCACTGCATCATGCTGTCCACATTCTTCAAGGAACTGCTCTCATTTCCCTATTGCAGCCAGCCCCCGAAACTTATGATTTATTTGATGATATCATCCTCCTATCTGATGGCCTTATAGTTTACCAAGGTCCTCGAGAATATGTGCTTGAGTTTTTTGAATCAATAGGTTTCAAGTGTCCAGAGAGGAAAGGAGTTGCAGACTTCTTGCAAGAAGTAAGTGTACCTTATATCCATATCATTCAGCTACTTGACATAAATTTTACAGACATGTGAAAATGAGCCTAATAGATCAGGATCCAATATGTTGTGTAGGTAACATCGAAACAAGATCAAAAGCAAAAGTCACCCAGCTGCTTTGACAACCAATAAGTATGGTGTAGGAAAAATGGAGCTCTTAAAAGCATGTACCTCAAGAGAAATTTTGCTTATGAAACGAAATGCATTCGTTTACATCTTCAAATCGGCCCAAGTAAGCATTGTTAGATACTTGGATCCTGTGCCAAATGTTGACTTATTTTACTTGAGAATAACAAATTCATTTGTTCTACTAGCTTTTCATAATGGCTTTGATTACAATGACACTATTCCTGAGAACTGAGATGCACAGAGAATCAGTAAATGATGGAAGCATATACATGGGTGCTTTGTTTTTCACCGTAAGTACAATCATGTTTAACGGAATGGCGGAGATGTCTATGACCATTGCAAAGCTTCCAGTCTTTTATAAGCAAAGGGACCTTCTGTTTTTTCCCCCATGGTCATATGCGCTACCTTCATGGATTATCAAAATTCCTATTTCCTTTATTGAAGCTTTCATCTGGGTTCTTTTTACTTATTATGTTATTGGATTTGATCCAAATGTTGGAAGGTAATGAATATTAATTCTCTTTCTTTAAGCGACTCATGCATGTTTCCAGGCCCTATAATGATAAATTATCCTACTACAGATTGTTCAAACAGTACTTGCTTTTAGTACTCATCAACCAGATGGCTTCTGCATTGTTTCGGGGTATTGCAGCAGTGTCTAGGAGTTTGATTGTTGCAAGCACATTTGGTTCATTTGCACTGCTTATACTATTTGCACTTGGGGGATTCGTCCTATCACGAGGTTAGGGCTGAAATTCCTAATTTTGAAAGTGTCGTACTTTAAGTTGGACTAACCTTAATGTTATTCTTCTGTTTTGTTTTGTTTTTTTGGGGGTGGGGGCTTAATGCGCATTAGTTAATGTAGAGCAGTGGTGGATTTGGGGTTACTGGATATCGCCAATGATGTATGGGATGAATGCAGTTGCAGTGAATGAATTTCTCGGGCACCAGTGGAATCATGTAAGCATTAAGTAGTTAAGATTTAAGCATGTGCTTGTGTTCCTGTTTGTGTCTTCATCAATCGAGCTAATAAGTTATGTATGGAATATTTTTGTCGAAGGTTCTTCCTAACACAACAGAGCCACTATGAGTCATGATCTTGAAATCACGAGGGTTCTTCCCACATGCATATTGGTACTGGATAGGAGTTGGGGCATTTCTTGCTTTTGTAATGTTTTTCAATTTCTGCTTCACACTGGCTCTCAGTTTTCTTAAGCGTGAGTATTTTGTACTTAATAAAATCATGTCTGCAAACATTGAGAGGTTGTGTAGTGAAATTTAATTTTTTTTGCAGCAATCGGAAAGCCTCAAGCTGTTATACCTGCAGAAGATAGCAAAGACAGTACTAAAGAAGGCACAGATCAGCAGTCATTTAAAGGTTATACCAACACTTTTTGTTTTTTCCTTCTATTGTTTGCAAAAGATTATCATCCTCTGTTTCCTAATATATATAGCATTTGTAGCATGTGCACTTTTTATTTGATGTAAATATATATACTTTTAAGAAGCAACTAAACACCAGTTATGTTGTAAAGAGATTTTGGGAAGTAACGTAACTTTGACATTCTGATATATATATCCTACTTCATGGTTGGTCATCACTCTGTGCAGCGCGTCTTAATCTTGTAAACTCCACTAATAAGAACTTGTTTGCATTTTAATACAGGTGCAGGATAATCGGAGCACACGGCTGTAATTTGTAATCAGCGCGTCTTTACCAGTCCAATTTTCATTGTAACCTGTTGTGGATTTTGGGACAGGATGGGACAGGTACGCGGTACATATAATTTGTTAGCACTTACATCCTGTCAAATGTATGTTTATACAAAGTTCTGATGCTATTTTATTGCCACTGGATAGATTGCCACTGGTAATTTGCTTCTTTTGATTTCTGACAGTCTCTATATCTGTGGAATTCTCTTAAAGAAATAAACAACAATTAATTAGATGGTCTGTGTTTAGTTTATATCATCATGTTTGACCTAAAACTGTACATAATCAGTACTTTTCCATTGTTAATAAAATATGTTTTTACATATACATTTTGCATTGTTTAACAGTTATTTATGAATTGCTACCAGGATTTGTCAATTCCTAGTACATCGACCTCCATCAGATTCTGAATATACACCATTAAACGGGCTCGATCCAACTACACATGCTGGAGTATGTAATTACTTTTGTTGCTAGCGGCAATTATCTCCTGTTACTTGCAGTTTTCTAATTTTGGAATTTCCTTTATCTAATTATTATGTTTATGCTTCATATATTCTTAGGAGCAGGTGTTTAGCTGTAGATTTCTATCACTACGCCATAAACGCACATACGCAACCCCCATTTTCAGTTGCATAAGGCCTGAAAAGCGTTGCGTAAGGTCTTACGCAACGCTTTTGGGGCGTTACCAATACTGGCGTTGCGTAAGACCCCTAACGCAACGCTTTTCCAAGCTATTGCAACACTTCGAAAAACATTGCATAAGAGGCCTTATGCAACACCAAGAGCATGCAAACGCAACACTTCATGGGGTTACATAAGATGTTTCAGCCATGTCAGCATGCTGACATGGAAGTAAGGTGCCACGTCAGCATGTTGACATGTAAGCAAGGTGCCACGTCAGCATGCTGACATGTCACTAGTGGGGCCCACAAGTGCCACGTCACAAAATGGAGGGGCTGCCACGTCATCAGTAGGGCCCACCAAGGTGCCACGTCATCACTGGGGCCCACATGCCACGTCAGCAGTGGGACCACATGCCACGGCAGCAGTGGGGCCCACATGACACGTCAGCAGTGGATACCCACATGCTGACGTCAGCAGTGGGACCCACATTGACACGTCAGCAGTGGGATCCACTATCTAACGCAACGCTATTTGTGCCTAATGCAACGCTTAAATTTTTTTTAAGCAACCCCTTTCTTTTCAAATGCAACATTAAAACTATGCTAATGCAACTTTAAATAGAGTCAAACGTAACGGTTTTTTACAAAAAATTTGAAATGGCAGCTTTGTTCATACATAATACCAGCCTGTCTAATCCAAACAACTAAATGTCCAAAAACAACCACAATTATGCAGCCAACAAAAGTACTTAACAGTCATTGCCAACACAAGTACTTAACAGTTTACATATACTTTTCTATCTTCAAAAGTCTACACAGTCTATAAATTTTCTATCTGCTCCACTTATGTTCAATGTTTCGTCAAATGCATTATCCCTCAGTTTCCTGTGAAAGACAAGCAAATGTTATTCTCTTTTTTGTGAATTATACTCATTAAGAAGCTTGGGAAATTATATGTATCATCTTACACTTGTTGAATATATTGGAGACCAAAAAGGTCTTGTGGCACTTGCCCTTGGAGAAGATAACTCACAGAATTTCAAGTGTCTGAACGTCTGCAATTGATCAGGAATGCTGCCACTTAACTGGTTACTAAGACACTTATTAGATACTGCAATCTAAAGCAAGTCACCTGCTGGTTCTAGAATGCTCTTGCTCTCCTCAAACATGTCCTGTCACATGTTAAGATGATGTATACTAAAAAATATAAAAAAGTATGTAATATAGATGATGTATCCTGGTGATGAAGCTACAACATTTGTTAGTTTAAGAATCAACAGAGAAATGACGGATATTATCAACATTTGTTACTTGAACCAAAAAACTGTCGACAACAATCTGTAATGTTTATACAAAGAGAGAATCAACATTTAATTGCAGGGAACACATGAAAATAACACTCTAAATATTTTAACATTGAACATGCATCATGTTAGTCATCTTTTTCTCATTGCGGATATAAAAAGTTTAACATTTAGTGTAAAACAGAAGCCAGACCTGTACAGGGCTCGCAGCTACAAGAAGACCAGCAACACCACCTCCAACCACGGGTCCATCTGGCCCTGCTAAAGAAACACTCATTCCTCCGGACCTATTCCTAATTCCTCCATTTTCAGAGGGCATAAATGATCCGATTAAGGAGAGTATCTCAAATCGACCCTGAAAGACAAGCATAAAGAGGTGAAATTACCATATGGAAAACTTGCTCATCCCTAATCAACATAGAACTAAAAGTGAGAAACATCGGTTCTTTTTCATTAAAATTATTAGAAAATTTATATCAATAGTAATTTTATACAAAGTCCCAATATATGTGATTTGTTTTGCTTTGATAAAATCTTTAGTTTGCAATCAGCATTGTCTAGCAAATAAAAGCTGTAAAATTAACTTATCATTTTAAACGCGCAACTTTTCTTGAAACACTCCATGGTCCATATAAACAACATATGAAGAATAAGCTCCAATATAATGTAGTACAACAATAGTTGTCCTAGCCAGGCCCTGGAAATATTTGGTCAGTGTACCATAAGCGAAAACTGAGGAACCCCATCACAAAGATAGACATGTTTAATGTAGTACAACAACAGTTGTCTTAGCCAGGCCCTGGAAATACTTTGCCAAAGTGCATGAATATGTAGCAACATGCAAAAGCTAGAATAATGAAGTTTATCATGAGACACCATAGATCATGATAAATAAATTCATGTTTTCTGATTGTCCCATTAAGCTGCAATGCAATTTGTAACACAATCTTATTAAGCAGAAGCATCAAGCATGCATAATAAACATTACAACAAAATTGGTGTGTGTTTTGGACTTTTGGTGCATATTATTTCGGTGTTTATGGACCTTCAAATGCATTACAATCTAAAATAATAATGAAACACAAATGGGCATAAAAAAGCCATCTACTACCTCCATATTGAAAAAAGGCACTTTAGTAATACTAATACAATGTCAGCAGTAATTTTAACAAATCTAGTCCACATGAATTTTGTGGACACCGACGGTGATCGGGAGGATATTAAATTCTCAACTTTTAATACAAAATATAAATATTGCATAAAAAATTTTCATTTAGTGCACATATATTTTAATCTATTATAGAAGAACAGTTCGAAGTACAATAAATAATAATAATCGATCCACTTGAACATAATATTTGATATCTAAACTTACTAGTCGATTTGCTAGATTCATAAGTGTCAGTTTTTAATAAACAAGTTTCATCCTACTCTAGTCCTCCACATGACTTGTCAGTTTTCAAGTTACAAGGATTCAAATATTGTCACTAAAATTAAAAAGATGTACGCCTCAAATAGACAAGTGTGACTTAAATTTTGAAGTTAAATTAAGCAAGCCTTACCGAATCAATAAAGTTATCTGCAAGCATCAAAAGCATTTCTTCCACTGCAGGGTCCAACTTTACTTGTGGGTACACCTAAACACCAAATGACGTTATAAATCAATTTAAAGAAAATCAATAACATATTAAAATTTTCAAAATTCAGAGTCTTGAAAGTTGGCAGTATCAACTTTCATCAATCCCAAGTCAAGACAGATGTATTCCCCATGAAAAGAAGTTTAATCGAAAATTAATCTTAATTTTGTAAAAATATGAGCTTCACCTATATGAGCTGCACCTGTATGAGTTCTCTAGAAACTACAACATCCTCATATCTTTCCAAAGGTTGTGGATACTGGATACGGATGATAACCCACTTCAGGCAAAGAGCTTTGTTTTGCAGCCACAGAAGATGATGAAGCCATCTTACCTTGCTCAGTCATGATCCGCCACTCTACTCTCCCCTAAAATCATCATTGTAGAAACAAAATGAAATCTATAAGCTGACAATAAAAAAAACAAATTACAACTAAAAAACTCCAATTAATAAAAAATCCCCAATTAGATACAAACACAAAACCCCAATTAGATAGGAGTACCAATTAATCAAAAACCCACCAATTAGATACAAACAGAAAACCCCCAATTTCCAATCGGACAGAGACATAGAGATGGTCGAGAGTGTGCTGAGAGAGAGAGAACAACTTTCCTAATCGAAGCCCTAATCGCCCTTAATTCGCTCTTTTTCTCGTTCTTCAATTCCTCGAAGTTTTGAGAGAGAAAGAGAGAGTCAAAGTTTTGAGTGAGTTTAGGTTAGGGGATTTTAGATCCGAGAAATGTGCGCTTTCTTGTAGTGGTGGGAGTTAAAAAATTTTGGGCGGTATTATCTGCGCCTCAAACATTTCATTGGGCGGTATTATTTACCATTCAAATATTTCACCGGTATGTGTGTTATTATTTAATATTTGTCAATATATTTATGTATTTTTATTTTTATTATCAAAAATTTTTGTATTTTAAATTTACTAAATAAATATTTAAATTTAAATTGATGTGTATTTTATGTGAAGATCAACTTTGATCAAAATTCAGAACAAGATTAGTTAAAAAAAATGTCTATTCCGATCGATTTTACTATTATAAAATCAAACCAAAAAAATCTATGAATTTTTTAAAAAATTACCACACTTGCCACGTCACCCTTGTGGGTCCCACACTGCCACGTCATATCACTAAAATCGTTAAAATTACCACATCACTAAAATCGTTATATCTTGACACCTGTGCGATTGGAACCAAAAAAATTAATTTAAAAAAATAGATTCATCATTCGGGACAAGACTAGTTAAAAGGAAAGTACACTTTGACCGGTTTGACCGTTATGAAACCAAACCAAATACATGTAGGAAATTTTTTGAAAAATTACCACATCACTAAAATCGTTATATCTTGACACCCGTGTGATTGGAACGTCGAAAAAATAATTTAAAAAAATAGATTTATCATTCGGGACAAGACTAGTTAAAAGGAAAGTCCGCTTTGACCGGTTTGACCGTTATAAAACCAAACCAAATACATGTAGGAAATTTTTTGAAAAATTACCACATCACTAAAATCGTTATATCTTGACACCCGTGCGATTGGAACGTCGAAAAAATAATTAAAAAAATAGATTCATCATTCGGGACAAGACTAGTTAAAAGGAAAGTCCACTTTGACCGGTTTGACCGTTATAAAACCAAACCAAATAAATATAGGAAATTTTTTGAAAAATTACCACATCACTAAAATCGTTATATCTTGACACCCGTGCGGTTGGAACGTCGAAAAAATAATTTAAAAAAATAGATTCATCATTAAGGACAAGACTTGTTAATAAAATAAAATAAATATCTAATGCAACACTTAAAACATCAAATGCAACACTACTATTACCTAATGCAACGCTTCTGACACGTCAGCAAATGCCACATCAGCATAGGTGGGTCCCACTTCTGCCACGTCACCAATTGTGGGTCCCACAATTGCCACGTCAGCATGTTGGGCCTCCTGCCACGTCACCCTTGTGGGTCCCACAATGCCACGTCAGCAGTGGTGGGTCCCACATCTGCCACGTCATATTTTTAAAAAAAATATAAATATATCTAATGCAACACTTCAAACAGCAAATGCAACACTACTGGTATCTAATGCAACGCTTCTGCCACGTCAGAAAATGCCACGTCAGCATAGGTGGGTCCCACTTCTGCCACGTCAACAATTGTGGGTCCCACAATTGCCACGTCAGCATGATAGGTCTCTTGCCACGTCACCCTTGTGGGACCCACACTGCCACGTCAGCAGTTATGGGTCCCACATCTGCCACGTCATATTTAAATATATATATATATATATATATCTATTGCAACACTTCAAAGAGCAAACGCAACACCACTGGTACCTAATGCAACGGTTGCTGCCACGTCAGCAAATGCCACGTCAGCAAAGGTGGGCCCCACTTCTGCCACGTCAGCAAATGTGGGTCCCACATGTGCCACGTCAGCAAATGCCACGTCAGCACATGTGGGTCCCTCTCCTGCCACGTCACCATTTATAAAAATAAAAAAATATCTAACGCAACGCCATCAGTTAGTGTTGCATAATGTGAAACACTGTGGGTAATACGCAACGCTAATCTATATCTAACGCAACACCAATTCAGCTCAGTTGCAAAAGACCCAAAACTTCTATCTAACGAAATGCTTTCTGTGCAACGCTTTGTAAAAAGGGTTGCGTATGCTCACTTATGGCGTAGTGTATTTTGGCTAATAGTAAAAAATTTAATAGTTCAAAAATTAAAAATCTTACTTAAAAGTTAATCTAGAGCTTAGAATTACTTGAATTGTTTTGAAATTAATTAAGTAGGCTTGAACTTTTATAATCTATATATTAAGTTGGGTCAATTTATTTATTTCATTTTCAGATATATCTTTTAATGACATATTTAAAGTAATGAATGCAAGTTAGTTTGGGTTAAAGACAAAGTTTCATTTTCCTGGAATCATATTGAAAAAGTAGGTGCTAGTATTACTAAATGAATTTAACATCCCTCTCCTGTCTATTTTTTGACATGCAGAACTTTCTTGTAGACATAAAAGGACATGCATTGGCATTTCTACCTGTTCTTGCATTTGAGGGAGGAACTAGAAGAAATATTCCCAAGTTTAAGGTGCAATCCTTGCACATGATTTGATTTTTATGCAATATATTTCCTAGATAATTACATCTAATGTTGCTGTTTACCTTCAAAGTCTAGTAATGTGGAATTGAGATACATCTCAATAATGACTTCGGTGGCAATGATACGATATTCCAGCTTGACTTTCTTGGTAAAGATTGTATTAGATACCAGAATGAGGTAGAGGTTGAAATTCCCTTGTTTAAGGTGATCCAACAGTTTAGAAGTGGTCAGTGCACTGCATTTTTCTTTGGTGAAAAATCTTAATATTTCTTGTTCATGGTTGCTGATTATCTCATAATATTGTACCAGGGAAAGAAGATAGTGATAATCTTTTCGACAAGCTCCACACGACTAAGTTAAATGCCCATATGAAGGAATTGATGCCCATCTGAAGATAGTGCACTGCATTATGTAACTGTTTTTAATATCTAAATTTGGTCATTTTGTACTTCTAAATTATAGACTTGATTGTATGTGCTTGGTATTAGCACTTTGATACATTTTAATTAGAAGTAGGATGATTGAATGTATGTTGAATGTTTTGATTGGTTTCTTTATATATGAAATTATATATTGTAGAAATTTTAATTAAAGCGTTGCATTTGATCTTTCCAGTGTTGCATTAGATATTTTAGTGTTGCATTTGGTAAATATAGTGTTGCCTTTGATCAGATACTAGTGTTTTAAAAGGAAAAAAAGCGTTGCATTACATAGCTTTGGGTCCCAGTGCTGACGTGGCACATAGGACCCACTACTGACGTGGAATGTGGGACCCACTGCTGACGTGGCATGGCAGGCCCCACAGCTGACATGGCGTGTCAGGCCCCCACATGCTGACGTGGCAAATGGGCCCCACATGCTGACGTGGCAAGTGGGCCCCACATGCTGACGTGGCAAGTGGGCCCCTACTTGCTGACGTGGCATGCCAGCTGGACTGTTGCTGACGTGGCATGCCAGCTGGACCCATTGATGACGTGGCAAGCTAGTGGGACCCACTTAGTGACGTGGAATTGTAATTTTATCTAATGTCAAATGCAACGCCCTTTTGGTGTTGCATTTGAATGCTCTGGTGTTGCATTATATGTCAGATGCAACGCTTATTGATGTTGCTTTAGATGCCAAAAAGCGTTGCCTTAGGGGGTCTAACAGGACGGTGGCGGATGCAACGCCCCCTGGTGTTGCATTTGGTCTAACGCAATGCTTTTTTGGCCTAAAGCAACAGTAAATATGGCGTTGCATTTGTGCGTTTATGGCGTAGTGACCGTTTCCTACAACCTATCGATTTGTCAGGTATGCCTGATAAATTTGGTGGGGGTGTTGGTTTTTCTCGTTGGCAGAAAAAGATGAAACTGTGGCTAACGGTAAAGGGTCTATGGCTGGTGGTGCAGTATGAGAAACCAGTTGTGATTAAGGAGAAAGCTGAAACTGTTAAGTCTTATACTATGTGGGAGGAAAAGGATGGGGTGGCTAGGGCTATAATTATGGCAGCTTTAGCGAACACTCTATTCGATGTTTATTCATCTGACTCCTACACTGCTAAGCTCTTATGGGAGAAGCTTGACCAGACACATAATACTGACTCGTAAGGGTTAGAAAAGTATTCTGTGGCTAGGTTTCTTGATTTTAAACTGGTGGATACTAAATCCGTGACTGAGCAGGTGCATGAGTTTGAGATGTTAGTTCATGCTTTGAAGGAGTCTGGTATGGACTTACCTGAAAAGTTTCAGGTTATGTCTGTGATTGAAAAGCTCCCAAAGTCTTGGGAAGAGTTTGCACTCTCCCTGAAAAGACAGAAAGGAGAGATCACTTGGACAAACCTGATGTTGGACATCTCTGTGCAGGAGCAACACAAGTCCAAGCAAGGACATGTGATGCCTACTGAACATGCTGGGAGTTCGAAGGTGAATGTAGTGACTGTAGGACAGAAAAGAAAGTCTGTCACTAAGAAGGAAAACACTAAGTCTAAGGACAAGAACAAGGCTAAGAAACCAAAGGCAAACAAACCATGTTGGTCTTGTGGACAGGTTGGTCATTGGAGTAAGGACTGTCCTGTAAAGAAATCTAAGAAACCTATTGTGGAAGCACAAGCTAACACTGTGCTTGCAACCACTGGTAGGTCTATGGTTAACATGGTTGTTGGTGATGCTGTTACTTCTGAAACTGACAACGGGTATGTGACCTACAACCATGTACTTCTTTCTACTTATTCATCTCATGAATGGTTGATTGATACTGGAGCTAATGTACATATTTGTACTGATATTACTCTATTTGTATCTTATCAACAGACTCATGGAATGACGGTGACGATGGGGAATTCTAGTGTAGCTCAAGTACTTGGAATAGGAAACGTGGACCTGAAGTTCGCTTCTGGGCGTGTTCTATCCCTCACTAGAGTGCATCATGTTCCTGATATTCGTAGAAATATAATAAGTGGAAGTTGTTTAGTTAAGAATGGTTTTGAAGTTTCTTTGAAATGTAATAAAGTAGTTATTACAAATACTGGTGTATTTTTTGGCAAAGGTTACTTGTCGGATGGATTATTTTTAATAAATGTTGAGCCTGTTTTGGACAGTTTTATTAATAATAATGTTGCTCCTTCTGTTAATTGTGTTGAATCATATGATTTGTGGCACGCACATCTTGGTCACTTGAATTTTGGTGCTCTAAAGAATATGATGAACTTAGAGTTGATTCCAAAACATGCCATTGATAAGAAATTTAAATGTCAAGTATGTGTGTATGCTAAACAAACTAAAAACCCTTTCATAATGTGGTTAGGGATTCGAATGTGTTAGATTTAGTGCACACTGACATATGTGAATTTGGTGGTGTTTTGACCAAGGAACATAATAGGTATTTCATTACTTTTATAGATGATTGTAGTAGATATTGTTATGTTTATTTGCTTAAACATAAAGATGAAGCACTAGATAAATTCATTATGTTCAAAACTGAAGCTAAAACACAAACTGGTAAAGTACTTAAACGTTTGAGATCAGATAGAGGTGGTGAGTATACGAGTAACTCGTTTAATGAATTTTGCAAAAGCAATGGTATAGTTCATGAGGTAACTCCACCATACACACCTGAGTCTAATGGGGTGGCAGAACGAAAGAACAAAACCTTTAAAGATATGATCAATAGTATGTTGATTAATTCAGGGTTGCCTAAGTACATGTGGGGAGAAGCTCTGAATAAAGCTTGCCATATTCTGAATAGAGTTCCTCTGAAACATATGGACAAGACACCTTATGAATTATGGACAGAGAAAAGGACTAGTTTAAAATATCTTCGTGTGTGGGGGTACCTTGCAAAGGTACTTGTCCCTGAACACAAGAGAAAGAAACTAGGGCCGAAAACTGTTGATTGCATCTTTCTGGGCTATATTGAAACCACTACGGCTATGAGATTTTTAGTGTTAAAATCTGACATAGAAGGAATAGTGGCTAACACTATAGTTGAATTTCGTGATGCAACATTCTTTGAGGATGTGTTCCCTTTGAAGACTGGTATACCTCAGGGTATTCCTGATGATGATCCCACTCACACATCAAGGTCCATTCCTGATCATGTGGAAAAGATGACAAATGTGGGGGCAGATCCTGGTAGTAGATCTACTCCTGATGAAGTAGAGGAACCTAGAAGGAGTAAGCGTGCTAAGGTAGTCAAGGATTTTGGAAGTGACTTTATCACTTACAATATCAAGGATGAACCTTTAACTTTCAGACAGGCCATGGATTCCTCAGAATCTAGGTACTGGAAAGGTGCTGTAAAAAGTGAAATTGACTCTATTGTTTTTAACGGAACATAGGAGTTAGTTGATCTACCTCCTGGGTGTTCTACTATAGGATGTAAATGGGTGTTCAAAAGGAAAATGAACCCGGATGGCTCAATAAATAAGTATAAGGCTAGGTTGGTAGCTAAGGGTTTTAAGCAAAAGGAAGGCATTGATTACTTTGACACATACTCTCCAGTTGCTAGAATGACAACAATCCGAATGCTTATAGCATTGGCTTCTGTGCATGGTCTTATCATCCATCAAATGGATGTAAAGACAGCTTTTCTTCATGGTGAACTTGAAGAAGAGAATTATATGGATCAGCCTGAGGGATTTGTTGCCTCTGGTAATGAAAGGAAAGTATGTAAGTTAATCAAGTCTATATATGGCTTAAAACAAGCTCCAAGAGGCTGGCATAAAAAGTTTGATGAAACTGTTTTAGAATCAGAATTTGTAGTTAATGAAAGTGACAAGTGTGTCTATTACATGGTTAAAGGAAATGAATGTATTATTGTGTGCTTGTATGTGGATGATATTTTGTTGTTTGGAACCAATATTGAGATTATTAACGAGACAAAAAGGTTCTTGAAAAGGCATTTTGAAATGAAGGATATGGGAGAGGCTAGTGTGATTCTTGGTATCAAGTTGACTCAGTCAACTGATGGAATAACCTTGTCACAATCTCATTATATAGAGAAATCTATTCTTGAGAAGTATGGTTATTCAGATTGTAGAATCGCAAGTACTCCGTATGATCCTAAAATTGCCCTTGTCAAGAATAGTTCAGGAGTACCTGCGTCTCAGTTAAGGTATTCTCAGATTATTGGGAGTTTGCAGTATCTTGCTAATGGTACTAGGCTGGATATTTCATATTCAGTGTCTAAGTTAGCAAGATATACAAGCTGTCCAAACAAGACTCATTGGGATGCTCTTGATAGAGTGCTTAGATATCTAAAAGGCACCATATATCTTGGTTTGCATTACAGGAGGTTTCCTGGAGTGCTAGAAGGATATAGTGATGCAAGTTGGATAGCTAAGAAGTCTGGTTCCAATGGAGTGACTGGATACCTGTTTACCCTAGCGGGTGGAGCAGTGTCTTGGAAGTCTTCTAGACATACTATTATAACTCGGTCTACTTTTGAGGCTGAGTTGTGTGCATTAGATGCCACGGGGACTGAGGCTGAATGGTTACATGGACTTATGTCAATGTTACCTGTAGTAAGTCGTCCACTTCCTGCTTTTGCTGTTCATTGTGATAGCCGTACAACTATCGACAAGATAAACAGCAAGAATTATAATGTGAAAACAAAGAGACATATCCAAGTTAGACTAAAGTCTATAAGGGGTCTAATGTCTGAAAGGATTATTGCTTTTGAGTTTATTGGAACTTAAGAAAACCTAGCTGATCCTTTGACTAAAGGGCTTGTGCATGTTGTAGTCCTTAAGTCTAGGATGGGGATGGGACTGAGCCCATAATAATTCATCTACAGCGGGAACCCAATACACAGGAGAGGAGATCCCTCGAAAGTGTATTCAATGTGGTAATAACAAGTTGTAAGGGTGAATTGGTTGTACCTTTAACTACATAGATTGATACTCACGTATTTGGAGTCTATCCCCTGTAAACCTAAAAGGTACTGTAACTTCCAGAATAGCAAGAGTTATTTGAACTCTGAATGGGGTCAAGTCATATGACGAGATGCTAGCAGTGCATCTCTGGAGATGCCCAGCTAAGCGAATTTAATTATGTGGTCGCAATTAGAGGAAAGGGTTATTCCTTGAAACATTCGACGAACAGGATCGAGACATGACCATTAACGTCTCAAAGCCGTAGATTAGCACCATAGCCTTTGATTTGTCATCATCTATGGAGTGTGGTTACACCAAACGGATAAAGATTCAAGGTGAAACATTCCATCTGAATCCGGTAGCCATCGAAGTAGAGGACTTAGGAGGGTTCAAACCCGGAAGGGTACCTACTCTGAAAAACAAGTCATGATGAGGATAGATATGTATTTGAATTTCTGTATGGATTCGTGGGGGATTGTTAGAAAATGGAAAGTTTGAGGCATATTAATAATATGTTCTTGATGTAATTTCCGGAAACTAACAAGTGGAGATGGTTCCTTGGAATGAGGACTTAAACTTTCATGTTTGGATCTAAGACATTTTCTTAGTGGAATCCATAAATAAATTGAGTTGAAAGAAGAATTGATTATTGATTTATTTTAACAGGTTTCAGATTTATTTGTTACAACAGTACTGGAAAATTGGATCAGTATTTGGATTAAATCCTGATGGAAATTTGGATCAGTACTTGGAGTAAAATCCTGATGGACTTGGTCAGACATCAGATACTGATGGGCTAAATCCTGATGGATATCAGTTCCTGACAAGCACTGAATCCTGATCCTGATGGACACCAAATCCTGATGTTACTGATGACCAAATCCTGATGCTTATGTAACTGAAAATAAATCCTGATGCAGTTAATGAAATTAAATCAGAATATTTACTTTCCTTTTATGGGGTATCAGTTACGTTTATTTTTGGTATTATATATACAATACAGAAGAAAATAAACGTTAAGTGTAGAGATACGTCCTAAGGATAGAAACGTCTGTTTTCTTCTTTCTCTGTTCTCTCACGATACATACAGAAGAAATACATAGTTCTCAGGCGAACTGAGGTGCTGGTCGCTGTTGATCACTGGTGTAATTGTGAACCCATTGATCGGTGTTGTTTTATCCTGGAAGTGATATTGCTGCAACCCAATCACAACGTAAGTGGGGCAATATTCTCTTCAAGAACAGCCAAGTCTTCTCGAAGGGCTTGGTGACTCAGCTGCTTTGTTTCTCTCTTGTTGCCTTTGATAAAGCTACTGTGAGAGATAAGTTCTCTTCTTTTCTTGTTATATGTCAGTCTCTGATTATATTGTTTTACCTTCGTGATTTGTTTTGTTAATTGGTTAATTGCCTGTTCTTGTTTTAATATATATTTCACTGCCTCATTGTTGCGTTGTTTAGTTAATATACCCAACATTAATATGAAGACTAATGTTAGGTATTCCAAATTGTTATTCAAAAATTGATCCCGAATAATATGGCATAGTTGACCTGGCAGATTGGAAAATTTTAACTTTGTTGATCCACCATTGATGGAGGTAAACAAGCAGTAAAGACTAACAGAACAAACAAAAGGAAGAAGATGGAACAAAAAGAAATGAACTGTATTTGTATTTACATAACAGAAAACGGTTACAACTTTAGGGACTACATTTTGACTTAAGCTACATAAGGTCTTCTATTGACAACAACTTTGTACACTAATATATCTCAACATCCCCCTCAAGTTGGATGTGGGAGAGAAATCGCAAACATCCAACTTGGAAGTAAAAACATAGAGGTAGGTAGGCAACTTGAGCTTGACACCACCATCAGAAATTGTAATTTTCAGACCTTCTTGACACCAAGTTCTGGACAGCAAGTACTTGACAGCAAGAAACAATCACAAAACAACTTGGAACTTGGAGATTTTGATGAACTTTAACCAACAACAACTACCAACTTGGAACTTGAAGCCAGAATGAAGGCAGAACAAAAAAGCTTGACAACACTTGTAAACATCACACACATCAACATCCGAAAGTAAATCCTGATGGAATCCTGATGGCCAGCAACTTGATATTCGTGTTCGAATTGCAACAAATCCCACTAAGGGGCAACAACCCTCTAAGGGGAAAATCAAACCCATGAAGGATATATCAAACTCTTAAAAGGAGTAATAATGACCACCAAGGGGTTTAGAAGACCTCCAAGGAGTTTAGAACCACAAAGGGTATCAAATCCACAAAGGGATATAACAAACTCATTTAGGAAATTGCTAGATCACAATGGAGACAAGCCAAATAAACCCGTAATGGGAGAAATTGCCACTAAAGGGCACAAATTCAGAATTGGTGAAGACCTCACAGAGCCACAAAGTGACTCGAACAGCCAAAAATATCAGAAATCATTCAAAACAAAACAAGCACACTCCTCCTATTTGTGGACAGACAGCTGCCTTCCAAACAAACCAAACTTTTCTGTAGATTGATTATAACTCTTTAACAGCGTTACAGCAACAACTGAGCACACATCCTTGATAGTGCACCGTACAAATTCACCAACAGCCTTCCTTGTTGCTTTTAACAAACAATTTAACAAACGCTTTATCTCCAAAATCTCCTGGTTTTGTTGTGAGCACAGGATGAAATGTGTAATCGAATGATATTGTAGTGTTAATACACTCAACAAACTGATAAGAAAAGAAGCTTCGATTTGAAGCTTTAATGGCAGAAAAATTGTAACAAACTCTTGTGTGTTTTCAGCGATCATGAAATTCTCAAGATAGAATCAAGATATAGTCAACAAAACTCATTGAGTAATGTTGTCGAACAGATAGAGTATAATAAGAGAAATGAACCTTGCGTGTGGTGGAGAAAGCTCCATTTTCAATATATGAGAACTCAAACAAAGTATGTACAATCGTTTCTATACATCTAAACTAAGAAGGTAAATGTACAGAATAAGAGAGAACTTGAGAGAGATTATACAGAGAGAATGAGAGCGGAAGAAGAGAGATGATCAGACTTTATTAGTATCAAGACTAAAAACGTGCTCAATTTTAGAGCAAACAGTTTGTGTGCGAAACAGAAAACAATACAGAACAAATGCTAACAGATTTATGATGATTGAAGAAATCAGTGTATGACTAGAGACGAGTGAAATCGATGAGAAATCACTATAAAAAAAAATAGATGAATTATGTGTTTCGGAACTGTTTCAAACATTCTCAATTATCACCATGAAAATGAGATACGATTTTAGGTAAATTGATGATTTAAGATGCTAATCACCGAAGTATCGATATAAAGCTATTAATACTAGCAGATGATGAACAATTAACTTGTAAAGCGATGATAGAAAGAGAATTGAACAGAGATTGTAGCTTACAAAGCACAGATCGAAATGAAGATAACGATAAAAGATCGAAATGAAGATAACGATAACAGATCGTTTAATTACATAAACACAGACCACGATATGAGATACAAATACAGATCGCAAGTAAGATATGAGATCATGATTGTCCATAAGAAAGTTATTATGATTGCGATTATGAAAGAGATACAGAGATTCACCAGAGATAAGCAGAAATTCACCAGAGATCGTGTCAGACACAGTGAAACAACGGTGAAATGATGAACAGAGATCAAAACTTAAATGAAGATTCGAGATAGATCGAGATCCTGCTCTTATACCATGTTAACTTTGTTGATCCTCCATTGATGGAGGTAAACAAGCAGTAAAGACTAAGAGAACAAACATAAGGAAGAAGATAGAACAAGGAGAAATGAACTGTATTTATATTTACATAACAGAAAACGGTTACAACTTTACAGACTATATTTTGACTTAAACTAGATATTTACAACTAAAGAGATTGTATTTATAGACATCTAAGTCGGTGATGTCCTTGACAGCTCGGCAAGGTCATCTAATATATCTCAACAGAAAAGGTTGGTGTGAATGTAGTTGTACACTAATATATCTCAACAGAAAAGGTTGGTGTGAATGCAGGAGGGTTGGTGTGAATGCAGAAGGTCCATTTTAGTATGATCAATTATAACAATACACTTAGAGGGGTATATTCAATTGAGATTCTGTTGGATTGTTAATAATCCATGAATTTTAATGGAATGTGTAAATCCATGGAAAATTTAAAATATCTACACATATTATTTTAATTCCCTACAGATTTTGATAGATTTTGATGGATTGATTTTGATGGATTTTTGTAGAATTACAAAATCCCACAGATTCTACGAGATTGATTTCTTTCATATTTTTATTTTATAATATCTATATTCTATATATTAATTAAAGATAACTATTTATTAAATAAATAGTCCAAAATCAATATAGTCCGAAAATTTTAAAATATTGGATGACGGTATTTAAAAAAAACTAAAGATTCGAGAATAAAATAAAAAATGGTTATTCATCTAGTACTCGTCATTCACGTGTTTCAAAATAAAAAAAATGTGTGGCTTTATTGTAACAATGTACTCTAGAAAGCGTATTAGCTTGACCCTTAATGACAATGCCAATGGCAGCTGAGAAAATGACTATATCGGTGACAGCATTGTCATTGCCACCTAGAGTAATTGATGTTCCAGATAAATATTTTAACATGATTCTGCATGTAACGGCCCGAAAAATTTCGTGTAATTTATTACATTAAAATATATTTTTAGTTGATTTCAATGTGTGTTAGTTTATTTTTAATGCATTTAAACGTGTTATGATTTTTATTAAATAGGAAAATTATCTCATACGTGTTATATGACTTCTGTGTATCATAGAATATTTTATTCTATTTTTCTGTAATTTTTATATTTTTAGAATACAGTTATTTTGCATTTTAATTTCCGAACCCAGCCTCTGTATTGAATTCGAGGCCCTGTTTTTCATAAAATTATTTTCATATAATAATGGGATGTTAAAAAATGTATTATTTTGTAATTTTTGTAATATTCGTAATTTTTGGAGAATTTTGGCATTTATATCATATTTGTTTAAAAATAAAAGTTTTACATTTTTATCCCATAAAAATTAATTTTAAGGCTTAATAATTTTAATTAGGGGTTAAAAATATTTTTGGGGTATTAATTTTCGATTATATAAATAGGAATCAGATTTTTTTTATTAAAAAATTCATAAAAAATCAGATTTTTATAAATAAATAAATATAAAAATATATTTTTCTCTCTCTTCTGTTCTTGAGGATCAAATCCAAATTTGTAGGTGTTGTAGACATCTGATGTAATAACCCTAACTTTAGCAAAGCTACAGTGGTCACATGAATAGTAAATTTCGAGGATTTAGAGAAATGGTATATAAGTACTCCATAATGGAAACGAAAAATGAATAAACAGAAACCATATTAGTGTTGTACATTGAAAATAAGTGTCAAATTTCTGGAGGATTTTACAGAGATAGGATATAACAAGATTGAAGTGTTTATATTTTATGTCATGATAGAGATCAAAATACAGATAAACCATAAGTGAGATACACTACCATTCAGGGGAGGCCAATGTGGTGGCCGATACCCTTAGCTAAAAGAGGAATGAGAGAGGAACTAATGTGGAATGACTGAAACAGGAGGAGAATGAAAGGGAGTGATATTGATAAGCTAAATGGCATGTTGATGAATGACAAGCAAGATTATGTTGGTGTATTTTTACGCAAACAAGATAGAGATATTATGAAGGAAAAAGGATAGAGAAAGTGGTGTAGAAGTCAGAGGTGTGGATGAAAGAGGTATCTATAGACATTTTCAACGTGATTCCGGGACGGAATCCTTTTAAGGGGGGAAGACTGTAATAACCCTAACTTTAGCAAAGCTACAGTGGTCACATAAATAGTAAATTTCGAGGATTTAGAGAAATGGTATATAAGTACTCCATAATGGAAACGGAAAATGAATAAACAGAAACCATATTAGTGTTGTACATTGAAAATAAGTGACTCGAAATGACGATAGATTCCAGAAATTCCTGAACATGGATTTTGAGGATTTTGAGTTCGAATAAGCTTATATTGGATATTAAGGAGCATGGAAATATTAAAGGAATTATATATTGAGGAATTAGAAGATTTAGGTTAAACCAAGGGATTATTAAGTTAATGGAATACCAAAGGAAATTGGATTTGTAAATGATTTCAAAAACCACTGAGATAATGAGGTATACTCGAAACGAACCACAACTAGACGAGTATGGAAACCAAACAACCAATATTAGTAATCTAACAAGGATACATACCACATTATTATTATCCAAGATTATTAGCATAATATTTAGAAAAACAAGAAAAGAGATTATTAGGTCATCAAGATGACATCACATTTCATTAATTTGTTTTTAAGGGTAAATTAGTAACTTTGCAAGGTTTAACCACAAAATATCTTACCAAGCTTCCAAGACAAGCTAGAAGGATCAAGAGAAAGCCAAGATAAGATCAGCCAAACACAAAAATCTTCTCCCCCTCCATTTCTTGCAAATTCGGCCAAAACAACAACAGATCAGTAAAACGAGCATAACGCCTTCGTTTCTCAGCCAAATTTTGCGTTCTATAGCGTTTTGGAAAGCCCATGAGATAATATACAACTCTTATTTCACACGGTTTGTCCAGAAAAGCAAGGTAAGGGCCTCGTTTTTCATGTTCTTTCAGCTGGGTTTTAGAACTCCGAAAATCTCTAAGTATGTTCTTGATGTTTCTTGTTAGTTTAAGGTGTTATAAGGTTATATCAAGGCTTCTCAAGGACTACAAGCCTTTGTTAAGTGTTGTTAAAGCTTCAAGGAAGGTATAAACCCTAACCCCTTTTTATTATGTGAGTTTTAGTGATGTTAATGGATGATGTGTGGTTAAAAGTGATTATTGTGATGTTAGCTAGCATAAATTTTGATTGATTGTTGGGTGATGGTATTGAGGCCTCACCACTGATTATATGGATTATGAGGATGTAATATTGATGTGTATGGAGTGGTGGACGATTATATGGCTTGGTTGTGATGGAATGGTTTTTGGAATGTCCGAATTATAGCCGTTATAATGTCCGATTTTTGTTAAATTAAGAAACTGCCCTGTTTTGGAGCAAGAGGTGCATACGGTAGGTTCCTGTTTAGAACACCAACTGACCATGATGAGATAGAACTTGGTTCATAGATCGTTTTGATATAAGGTGCGTTAAAATCTGATGAACGGTTTAGGAGAAAAGTCAGTTTTAGTGAAAGACGTTCGAGAACCGAGAAACAGTAATTGTGTTAACTTTGAGGCTGTAATTACCCTACTTAGGCGGCATTTTTAAAAATTATGAAACTTTGGGATATTGTAGTAAGGTAGTCAAAGAGTTGTTACCAGTTGACCTTGTGGTAAAATTCGAAATCCATATTTTCTGAGAATTTTTACAGTTAAGTGTGGTCGTTAGGGGAAATGGTGAAAACCCTTGAAACTTCGATTAAGGTTATAAATAGTTAAGTTCTTGAACCTTTGGGGTAATAGTGATACGTTAAACATATATTAAAGTGTCAAGGTTAATGTTATACAAGAGTGTAGTGAGTAAGAGATATGGTATTCTAACGACGGTCCTTTTGTGTTTATAGAAACTCCGGAAGAGGGACGAGCCATACTGTCAGGATACCAAAACCGAGGCAAGATCTTTTCTATCCCTACTTGGAAATTATTTATCTTCAAGGAAACTTGATTTCATGAAATATATATATGTGATGCTATTGTTACTATATTGTTAAGAATTTGTTTTCCTTGATTATTGATGTTAAAAGGGAAGGTATATGAGTATGATATGTATATGGATATGGATATGAGTATGAGATGGATATGAATATACATAGAGATGATTATGCATGAAGTGAACATGCCTTATGATTAAGGGAATATGAAGGAATGGTATCAGTTGTTATCTAGAGTTATATATAAAGGAATGGTATCAGTTATTATCTAAGGTTATATGATTTATAAAATTATATTCTTCCTAAGTATTGTGATTTAATAAATATTATTGAATGGTATTTAATACTTTTGAGATAAATGGAATACTCTACGTATATAAAAGCATATTGATTTCATTGAATATAGAGGAGATGCCTGAGTCATAATCAAAGTATTATGATATATATAATTTTTAAAAGTGATGATAAATGGAAATGGAAAAGATATATGTGAATGGAAATGCGAATGGAAACGGAAAAGTGGAAAATGTGAAATGGTATTTGATAATGGTAAAATGATTTGAAAAAGGGGGATTTCAACAGTAACGTAAGAGGCTGTGTGTGAGTGGCACAGTCCAGCATTCAATATTTTCTTACGGCACGAAGATGCCAAGGGAGGATGTAGCAGGTAGCCTTCCTCCAGGGTTGATTACCAGGTAGGGATCATCCCTTCTACTAGTAGTAAACAGAGAGCGGATACGGTCAGGCGACTGATCATCGTCCTACGTATCTGGCGCCAGCAGATATCCCCAAAACTTGAAAGAAAGAATTGAAATGGTTTTCAGATTTCTATAACTGAAAACAGAAAAGTGATATGAAATGATGGAATTATTGTTGCAAACGAAGAGAAACTGATTTTATATTGATTTATATGATTGTTGCATAAGAAGGAAATGAGAAGATTATAGCGAGAGATTTGTTCAAGTTTTTATGTTATCTTGAAAGATTACACTGAAATGGTATATTGATGGTTATAGCATTCAAGAAGAGGAACTGATATTATATGATGTTAGAAGCGAGACTGATGGAATGATACTATATATTCTTACGTACAAGGATAATTAGAAAGTGTATATACATATTGAATGGAAATAAAATTCTTCCATAATAACTGAAGTTTGCTTCTGTCTATTATATATATATAAATATATAACGGTTTATTTTCCTTTGATGTTAGTAGATAGAAATTATCTTGCTGAGCTATTTTGGCTCATTCTTGCTACTTATCTATATACAGCTAGGAATGCCAATACTTCGCAGAACGCCCCGCAAGAGGGTAGGGGGGAAGGCGACCTTCTGAGAGCACGCTAGCATCGATTCCTGAGGTAGCGTAGAGGTAGACGGATTCTGAGAGCTTATGTATAATTAAGTGTGCAAGCATGTAATAAACTTTTGATTGTTGAAATGCTTCATGTCGAAGTATTATTCAGCAATGTATTTAAGTGTGAGCCTGGGTTGTAATAACTGTTAACTCTAAACTTTTATTATGATGAATGTTGTTCTCTGAGCATATGACTGGTGTGTGTGTGTATATTTGCGGGGTCAATTGCATAAGTATTAATTGTAAAAAAAAACAAAGACCCAAGGATTATTGATATTGAATGGAAATTGGTTCGTGACGGCCGGATTCAAGACCCCGGATTTGGGCTGTCACAGAATGGAAATTGGTCCGTGATGGCCGGATTCATGACCCCGGATTTGGGCTGTCACAGTTTGGTATCAGAGCTAAGAGTCATAATGCTCAGGAACAACAGTGATAGTAATATACACATATAGATATATATGTAATGATATAAAAGATGAACTCACATCGAGTTCAAGGGGGGGTTTATCGAACGAAGCGTTTATTCTAAGTAGTGATTATAATTTAATAGATTATTGCTAATAAAGGTTATTATGCCAAAAGTGTTAAGTTTATGTAGCATACGAGATCGATATGAGAAAGGGAATACTTGATGTATTGGGAAGTGTACGTTAGATAACCTCGTGAGTAATTCCAGGGTGATCAATCATCTCTTATTCAAAAGGGGCCGGTATCTTTTCAAAACTTTCTGGTACCTTTGGAATGTATTTCAAAATTTTATTCAATATATCTTAGTCAAAATATTTCTCTAAGATTATTTTCGAAAGGTGGTATATATCATCATGATTTAAATTTTCCTTTATATTTCTTACTCCAACAAAAAGGAACAGCCCTATATGTATACACAAGGACGATATGTCTGTGTGATAGAAAGTCGGAGGGGACGCCCTCACTTGTGTGACGTACGGGTTCTTCCATCAGATTGATTTCCCAAATATCCTTTTGTTTCAAATAAAAGTTATTTAAAACTCTTAATCTTATAAATTGTTTGGGACACCTGCTTGTTTCTGGGTCCGTTTCAATTCAAATTTTCTTGAATTCTATCAATTGTTTCGAATATAGAAGATTTCCTTAATGGATGGAAAAATTGAAGCAAAGTTTAGAGTATAAATGATTATACGAGGAAACTCGAGATTTCAAGGGAAATTTCAATAAGAGATAATTAGAGTTAGAAGCGTTCCGATATAAAAGAGGAAGGAAGTTCGTGAAAAGAAATGGGTATATTTGATGATTAGTAAGATAAAATAATATGAGGAATTTTAAGGTATAATTGAGAGTTACTATTGAGAGTAAGGTGTATTTTGAGGAAAAAGTCAGAATAAGGTTAAACAAAGGAAGTGGGGATAATTAATGAAGTTTGTGTATTCTATCTAAATTCTATCGTACTTTGATATTAAATGTTGAGATTCAAGGATATTAATGTATATAAGGTGATTGACTTAAATGAAAAGGTTATTGTGCTAAAGGTGACACGCTTATTTGCTAAAGCTGAGTTGAGAATATTATGGTATATAAATGAGTTAACTAATGATATAATTGTGTATATGAGGATGATGTATATGGGAATGATGTATATTGTACCCTAAATCTGGGTAATTAATGGAAATATTATGTACAGAATCATGCCGCCTAAGCGTAATAATAGAGCGAATGTAAGGGAAAATGAAAGAGAGGAAGGAAGTCATAATAGGCAGGGTGAAAACGCTCATAATGAACAAAATCATGAAGAAGAAGAAAATGAATCAACTGGCCAACAAGGAAACCAAGGGGGTGATCCCTTAAACCAATTTATGGACTTACTAAGGCAGAATTTGGCTAATCCACAGAACCCTCAACCACCACCTGTTCTTCCTAATCAGACAGCTAACTCCTTTCGTGCCTTTAAGTCATTGAAACCCCCAGAGTTTGAGGGAACTGTTAACCCAGTAGTAGCCAGAGCCTGGTTAAAAGAGATGGAAAAAGCTTTTGAGATATTGAGGATAGAGGAGGATCAGAAAACAATCTTTGCATCCTATCTCTTAAAGGGAGAGGCAAATTATTGGTGGGAAGCTAAGAAGAACCTAGAAGGAGCGGGAGTGATAACCTGGGAACGTTTCACTAGGGTGTTTTTAGAGAAGTACTCCCCTAGTATCTGGAAAACCAAATGGAGATGAAATTTCTGGAATTAAAGCAGGATAATCTATTAGTGGCCGAGTATGAGACTAAATTTACTGAATTATCTAGGTTTGTTCCAGAATTTGTGCGTACTGAGGAACAACGAGCGAAAAGGTTCCAACAAGGATTGAAACCATGGTTACGGACGAGAGTGGCACCGTTTGAGTTAACTGATTATGATGCGGTAGTTCAAAAGGCATCCATTATAGAAGCTGAGAGTGAACAAAACCAGATAGGTCGAAAAAGTAAGAAAAGGAGATTTGAGGGCCAGAAGGGAGGTTCAAGTGAAGGAAGTTACTTTAGTAAGGTTGGTAAAGGACAAAAATCTAAGTTTGTGGGAAAGTCAGGGAGTAACAAGGCTGTTAGTGAGACTGTGAATCAAGGTGGCAAATCCTCAGGAACTTTTCAGTCTAATCAAGCACGACCACCCTTACCAGATTGTAGCAAGTGTGGTAGAAAGCATACGGGAGTGTGTAGGATGTCGGAAATAACTTGCTTTAAGTGCGGACAGAAAGGACACTATTATAACCAGTGCACATCAACTGACAAAATTGATATCAAGTGTTATCAATGTGGGAAATTAGGACACTTTGCTAGAGATTGCCGTTCCGGTGGGTCATCTGCGCCGGGACAAAGTATGACTGCTTCAAATAGACCTACTGGCAGGGTGTATAATATGACTTTAGGAGAAGCGTTGAAAAAGCCGGATACAGATGCAGGTAAACATTTTCTTTTATTATTTAACCTTCCAAGTGTAAATGTTTGGTTAGGAATCAACTTGGTCAATGAATGGTGTGGGTAGGTTGACAATCTAGATAAGGAAAATCAGTATCTGTTAGGGGTCAGAAATTCTATGTAAAGGAGAATAAGAGTATTTGGGAAAAACACAAACTTGTTTAGGCACAAACAGGAAATATATATTATAGGTAGAATTTTCCTAAAATTGTTTCAAGGAATAATGTTGTAGTCAAATTTCTGGAGGATTTTACAGAGATAGGATATAACAAGATTGAAGTGTTTATATTTTATGTCATGATAGAGATCAAAATACAGATAAACCATAAGTGAGATACACTACCATTCA
Organism: Kitagawia praeruptora; assembly: GCA_037693485.1. Classification (NCBI taxonomy): domain Eukaryota; kingdom Viridiplantae; phylum Streptophyta; class Magnoliopsida; order Apiales; family Apiaceae; genus Kitagawia; species Kitagawia praeruptora. Next base: position 15,232,381 of record CM075353.1, read on the forward strand.
GGGGAGGCCAATGTGGTGGCCGATACCCTTAGCTAAAAGAGGAATGAGAGAGGAACTAATGTGGAATGACTGAAACAGGAGGAGAATGAAAGGGAGTGATATTGATAAGCTAAATGGCATGTTGATGAATGACAAGCAAGATTATGTTGGTGTATTTTTACGCAAACAAGATAGAGATATTATGAAGGAAAAAGGATAGAGAAAGTGGTGTAGAAGTCAGAGGTGTGGATGAAAGAGGTATCTATAGACATTTTCAACGTGATTCCGGGACGGAATCCTTTTAAGGGGGGAAGACTGTAATAACCCTAACTTTAGCAAAGCTACAGTGGTCACATGAATAATAAATTTCGAGGATTTAGAGAAATGGTATATAAGTACTCCATAATGGAAACGGAAAATGAATAAACAGAAACCATATTAGTGTTGTACATTGAAAATAAGTGACTCGAAATGACGATAGATTCCAGAAATTCCTGAACATGGATTTTGAGGATTTTGAGTTCGAATAAGCTTATATTGGATATTAAGGAGCATGGAAATATTAAAGGAATTATATATTGAGGAATTAGAAGATTTAGGTTAAACCAAGGGATTATTAAGTTAATGGAATACCAAAGGAAATTGGATTTGTAAATGATTTCAAAAACCACTGAGATAATGAGGTATACTCGAAACGAACCACAACTAGACGAGTATGGAAACCAAACAACCAATATTAGTAATCTAACAAGGATACATACCACATTATTATTATCCAAGATTATTAGCATAATATTTAGAAAAACAAGAAAAGAGATTATTAGGTCATCAAGATGACATCACATTTCATTAATTTGTTTTTAAGGGTAAATTAGTAACTTTGCAAGGTTTAACCACAAAATATCTTACCAAGCTTCCAAGACAAGCTAGAAGGATCAAGAGAAAGCCAAGATAAGATCAGCCAAACACAAAAATCTTCTCCCCCTCCATTTCTTGCAAATTCGGCCAAAACAACAACAGATCAGTAAAACGAGCATAACGCCTTCGTTTCTCAGCCAAATTTTGCGTTCTATAGCGTTTTGGAAAGCCCATGAGATAATATACAACTCTTATTTCACACGGTTTGTCCAGAAAAGCAAGGTAAGGGCCTCGTTTTTCATGTTCTTTCAGCTGGGTTTTAGAACTCCGAAAATCTCTAAGTATGTTCTTGATGTTTCTTGTTAGTTTAAGGTGTTATAAGGTTATATCAAGGCTTCTCAAGGACTACAAGCCTTTGTTAAGTGTTGTTAAAGCTTCAAGGAAGGTATAAACCCTAACCCCTTTTTATTATGTGAGTTTTAGTGATGTTAATGGATGATGTGTGGTTAAAAGTGATTATTGTGATGTTAGCTAGCATAAATTTTGATTGATTGTTGGGTGATGGTATTGAGGCCTCACCACTGATTATATGGATTATGAGGATGTAATATTGATGTGTATGGAGTGGTGGACGATTATATGGCTTGGTTGTGATGGAATGGTTTTTGGAATGTCCGAATTATAGCCGTTATAATGTCCGATTTTTGTTAAATTAAGAAACTGCCCTGTTTTGGAGCAAGAGGTGCATACGGTAGGTTCCTGTTTAGAACACCAACTGACCATGATGAGATAGAGCTTGGTTCATAGATCGTTTTGATATAAGGTGCGTTAAAATCTGATGAACGGTTTAGGAGAAAAGTCAGTTTTAGTGAAAGACGTTCGAGAACCGAGAAACAGTAATTGTGTTAACTTTGAGGCTGTAATTACCCTACTTAGGCGGCATTTTTAAAAATTATGAAACTTTGGGATATTGTAGTAAGGTAGTCAAATAGTTGTTACCAGTTGACCTTGTGGTAAAATTCGAAATCCATATTTTCTGAGAATTTTTACAGTTAAGTGTGGTCGTTAGGGGAAATGGTGAAAACCCTTGAAACTTCGATTAAGGTTATAAATAGTTAAGTTCTTGAACCTTTGGGGTAATAGTGATACGTTAAACATATATTAAAGTGTCAAGGGTAATGTTATACAAGAGTGTAGTGAGTAAGAGATATGGTATTCTAACGACGGTCCTTTTGTGTTTATAGAAACTCCGGAAGAGGGACGAGCCATACTGTCAGGATACCAAAACCGAGGCAAGATCTTTTCTATCCCTACTTGGAAATTATTTATCTTCAAGGAAACTTGATTTCATGAAATATATATATGTGATGCTATTGTTACTATATTGTTAAGAATTTGTTTTCCTTGATTATTGATGTTAAAAGGGAAGGTATATGAGTATGATATGTATATGGATATGGATATGAGTATGAGATGGATATGAATATACATAGAGATGATTATGCATGAAGTGAACATGCCTTATGATTAAGGGAATATGAAGGAATGGTATCAGTTGTTATCTAGAGTTATATATAAAGGAATGGTATCAGTTATTATCTAAGGTTATATGATTTATAAAATTATATTCTTCCTAAGTATTGTGATTTAATAAATATTATTGAATGGTATTTAATACTTTTGAGATAAATGGAATACTCTACGTATATAAAAGCATATTGATTTCATTGAATATAGAGGAGATGCCTGAGTCATAATCAAAGTATTATGATATATATAATTTTTAAAAGTGATGATAAATGGAAATGGAAAAGATATATGTGAATGGAAATGCGAATGGAAACGGAAAAGTGGAAAATGTGAAATGGTATTTGATAATGGTAAAATGATTTGAAAAAGGGGGATTTCAACAGTAACGTAAGAGGCTGTGTGTGAGTGGCACAGTCCAGCATTCAATATTTTCTTACGGCACGAAGATGCCAAGGGAGGATGTAGCAGGTAGCCTTCCTCCAGGGTTGATTACCAGGTAGGGATCATCCCTTCTACTAGTAGTAAACAGAGAGCGGATACGGTCAGGCGACTGATCATCGTCCTACGTATCTGGCGCCAGCAGATATCCCCAAAACTTGAAAGAAAGAATTGAAATGGTTTTCAGATTTCTATAACTGAAAATAGAAAAGTGATATGAAATGATGGAATTATTGTTGCAAACGAAGAGAAACTGATTTTATATTGATTTATATGATTGTTGCATAAGAAGGAAATGAGAAGATTATAGCGAGAGATTTGTTCAAGTTTTTATGTTATCTTGAAAGATTACACTGAAATGGTATATTGATGGTTATAGCATTCAAGAAGAGGAACTGATATTATATGATGTTAGAAGCGAGACTGATGGAATGATACTATATATTCTTACGTACAAGGATAATTAGAAAGTGTATATACATATTGAATGGAAATAAAATTCTTCCATAATAACTGAAGTTTGCTTCTGTCTATTATATATATATATATATATATATAACGGTTTATTTTCCTTTGATGTTAGTAGATAGAAATTATCTTGCTGAGCTATTTTGGCTCATTCTTGTTACTTATCTATATACAGCTAGGAATGCCAATACTTCGCAGAACGCCCCGCAAGAGGGTAGGGGGAAGGCGACCTTCTGAGAGCACGCTAGCATCGATTCCTGAGGTAGAGGAGAGGCAGACGGATTCTGAGAGCTTATGTATAATTAAGTGTGCAAGCATGTAATAAACTTTTGATTGTTGAAATGCTTCATGTCGAAGTATTATTCAGCAATGTACACTACGCCATAAGTGAGCATATGCAACCCTTTTTACAAAGCGTTGCACAGAAAGCGTTTCGTTAGATAGAAGTTTTGGGTCTTTTGCAACTGAGCTGAATTGGTGTTGCGTTAGATATAGATTAGCGTTGCGTATTACCCACAGTGTTTCACATTATGCAACACTAACTGATGGCGTTGCGTTAGATAAATTTTTATTTTTATAAATGGTTACGTGGCAGGAGTGGGACCCACATGTGCTGACGTGGCACATGTGGGACCCACATTTGCTGACGTGGCAGAAGTGGGGCCCACCTTTGCTGACGTGGCATTTGCTAACGTGGCAAAAAACGTTGCATTAGATACCAGTAGTGTTGCGTTTGCTCTTTGAAGTGTTGCATTAGATATATTCATATTTTTTTAAAAAAATTGACGTGGCAGATGTGGGCCCCACAACTGCTGACGTGGCAGTGTGGGACCCACAAGGGTGACGTGGCAGGAGGCCCATCATGCTGACGTGGCAATTGTGGGACCCACAATTGCTGACGTGGCAGAAGTGGGGCCCACCTTTGCTGACGTGGCAGAAAGCGTTGCATAAGATACCTGTAGTGTTGCATTTGCTGTTTGAAGTGTTGCATTAGATAAATTTATATATTTTTTTAAAATAATATGGCGTGGCAGATGTGGGACCCACCACTGCTGACGTGGCAGTGTGGGACCCATAAGGGTGACGTGTAATATCATTATATTAGATATATATTGACATCCGTACGGTTGGATAGTTCAAAAATATTTTTTAAAAAATAGAAATAATAATCCGTAACAAAGCACTAGTTACGAGTCATATTGAAAATAGTAGTGATGTACTAAGATCTCCAATCAAATTAATTTTTTTTTTTTCTGAAACTTGGGGAATATCATTATATTAGATATATATTGACATCCCTACGGTTGGATCGTTCAAAAATATTTTTAAAAAAATAGAAATAATAATCCATAACAAAGCACTAGTTACGAGTCATATTGAAAATAGTAGTGATCTACTAAGATCTCCAATCAAATTAATTTTTTATTTTCTGAAACTTGGGGAATATCATTATATTAGATATATATTGACATCCTTACGGTTGGATCGTTCAAAAATATTTTTTAAAAAATAGAAATAATAATCCGTTACAAAGTACTAGTTACGAGTCATATTGAAAATAGTAGTGATCTACTAAGATCTCCAATCAAATTAATTTTTTATTTTCTGAAACTTGGGGAATATCATTATATTAGATATATATTGACATCCGTATGGTTGGATCGTTCAAAAATATTTTTTAAAAAATAGAAATAATAATCCGTAACAAAGCACTAGTTACGAGTCATATTGTAAATAGTAGTGATCTACTAAGATCTCCAATCAAATTAATTTTTTATTTTCTGAAACTTGGGGAATATCATTATATTAGATATTTATTGACATCCGTACGGTTGGATCGTTCAAAAATATTTTTTAAAAAATAGAAACAATAATCCGTAACAAAGTACTAGTTACGAGTCATATTGAAAATAGTAGTGATCTACTAAGATCTCCAATCAAATTATTTTTTATTTTCTGAAACTTGGGGAATATCATTATGTTAGATATATATTGACATCCGTACGGTTGGATCATTCAAAAATATTTTTAAAAAAATAGAAATAATAATCCGTAATAAAGCACTAGTTACGAGTCATATTGAAAATAGTAGTGATCTACTAAGATCTCCAATCAAATTAATTTTTTATTTTCTGAAACTTGGGGAATATCATTATGTTAGATATATATTGACATCCGTACGGTTGGATCGTTTAAAAATATTTTTTAAAAAATAGAAATAATAATCCGTAACAAAGCACTAGTTACGAGTCATATTGAAAATAGTAGTGATCTACTAAGATCTCCAATCAAATTAATTTTTTATTTTCTAAACTTTGGGGAATATCATTATATTAGATATATATTGACATCCGTACGGTTGGATCGTTCAAAAATATTTTTTAAAAAATAGAAACAATTATCCGTAACAAAGCACTAGTTACGAGTCATATTGAAAATAGTAGTGATCTACTTAGATCTCCAATCAAATTAATTTTTTATTTTCTGAAACTTGGGAAATATCATTATATTACATATTTATTGACATCCGTACGGTTGGATCGTTCAAATTTTTTTTAAAAAAAATAGAAACAATAATCCGTGACAAAGCACTAATAAAATACAATAAATAATATATTATATTATAAATATTAAATTATTAATTATAAATTATTATATATATATTTTTTATTTATTTATTTATATATTTGTATATAACTAATTTTTCTTATTATTTTTTAAAATTCCTAGATTTATTTAGATTAAAAACTAAAATTACATTTTTTAAAATTAAAAAACCAACAACTTAACACTCCTAAAATTTTGGGCACATGACACGAGGGGAAAATTTTGGGCGGAAATGTGAAAATTTTGACAGAAAATTTCCCTCCTAAGCGAAATAATTCATCTCAAATTCTCTTACTCTGCTCATTTGAACACTACTCCTCTACCCCTTCTCTACTCTCTCTCTCTCGTCTACTCTCTCCGTCCTGACCCGACTCAAACAATAACTTTCTCCAAACACTAATCTCAAGCTCAATCTCTAACTGATTGTAGGGCTTTCAAACTTTAACTGATTTGGGTTTCAATTTAGAGATTCAAATTAGGGTTTTATATTTGGATGTTTGGGTTTTTATTTTGGTTGAATTCAAATTAGGATTAAAATTGGTTTTGTACTTAATTGGTTTTTGAATTATTTGGTTACTTTTGATTTGATTTTACTGCTAATTGTTTTCAAAATACTTAATTAGTTACTGTATCTTTATGTTTATTCTTATTTTTTCTTGTGATGTTGTGTTTATAGTTGAGTGATTGTTTGTGTGGAGGGGTTTTCTTGACTTGTGTACATGTTTTTGTTTCAAATATATGTATCTACTGTTAGGGTTTTATGTTCGTGTGTACAGATTTGTTCAATTTTTCTTACTTTTAGTAGTTGTGGGTTTTTTGGTGTTCTGTGAAGGCAATTTTTTACAGTGACATCCCCCTTGTGTGTTGTTTCAATACTATAATTGTGTGCCGAGATTCTCATTATGTTTGGTACCAAAGCTTGTTATGTGACTTCTCTTGCAACCTTTTTAGGTTGTAGATGCTCAAGGCCGTGAAGCACCGATACAGAGGCTTGCAGATTCAATTGTTGGGCCTTTCGTCTACAGTGTTATGACTTTGTCAGCAGCAACATTTGCCTTCTGGTATAATTTACTTATTTACTTTCTTTTTATGTTTCCTTTGTTTTAATGGTTCCTAAGGAGCATATAAAGGGTTTTATTAGGAATTCTGGAAGATTGGATTGAATTTTTGTAAGATTGTTAGGAATATTCTTGTTAATATAACAAAGATAGCCAGGGAAACTTATTCTAAATAAACGACATGGTGATCATAATCTTAATGGTCTTGAATTCTTAATCCCATTAATAGCATTTGATAATATACCAGGATGATGCTCTGTTAAAAATATCTTTCTAGATGGCATATGATTATATTATATTATATATGATCATTTATGAGCACTCTAGATTGGTACTAAACTGACTTTTGGTTGCCTGTAAAAATTGTAAATTGTCTATCATGCATTTGAAGCCTCTCATGTTAGTTTAGTTTTTTTTTGGTTCTAGCGTGATCATATTATTGCACTTGTTTGATTTTATATGAATTTAGGGTTTTGAATTGATTTGTGTGTTGGATTTTATTAATTGTTGAATTGGGAGGTTTTTTTTTAGGTTAATTGATAAAGAGATGGAATGTGATGGTGTTGATTTAGGGTTAATGAATGGAGGATGATGTTCGAAGCCCTTCTGCCAAGAAAGCTTATGATTTGGGGAAGGTTGTAGCTGAAACTCCTATATCTGTATTTGCACTAGAACGGGTGCACACTGTTAATCTCTCTGCTGTTGAAATGTCAACAGGAGACTTCACTCATAGCCTGGGTCAAGAAGAGTTCAAGGCTGTTGTGAAAAGTGAAGCTAATAGTTCAGACCAGGATGTACTCCCGAAGCTTCAGCATGATCCTATGGGGACTTATCTCGGTAATGCTTCATTGAGCAAGTCATATGAAGATACATGTAATGGGACCACAAAGCTGATTTGTAGAAAACATTTAGATTCATCTGTATTTCCATCTGTTACAGATTAACAATTCATGAAAAGAATTTGGTGATGTCAAAGCATGACGAGCCCACCTTTGCTCCAGTTTTTTCACAGAAGGAGGAAGCTTCGGCATCTCTCTTGTCATCCCCAGTTAAGTAGTTTATATTTGATTTATTAGGTATAAGTATGTAGTACTGTCAAAAGTGAGTCAGTTGAAACAAGTTTGAATATTAAGGGCTAAAAGAGTTCTTTGAATTCTCTAGGAACATTTTGTAAATCGCCCTCTTATCTTGGTTTGTTTGTGCTCTTTCTTCTCTCTTATCCTTTAAATGGTAAGACGTAATTATGCATTGCCTTGATATATTGTAGGGACTTGAAGGCTGAGAATCTACTTTTTGGTTCTAATGGATTATTGAAGTTGTGTGATTTTTGTCAGTTTGTGAAATACATAACAGTTATACATTAAGCATATCTGTTATCTAGATAGTATAATTTGTGGAATCAAAGGAGTATATTTTCAGCTTCTAATTTCTATTTCTAACATTTAATTTATCAACAGGTACAGAGTGCTAGCACTTTTCTATGGGTGATGACCCTTGCTCCTCAGGAAGCCATAAAAGTAAGTGGCAATCTTATTAATTTTATATAGGTTTTATTATTAGGTTCACAGATTTTGATATATCGGAAACAAAATATTGTGGTTTTTTGAGGAACTGAACTTATGGTAGACTAAAAATGTCTGTGCCTTGGTTGGGGGCCAGTAATTTTTATGGTTACCTTTAAATGTGACAAAATGTATGCCATTGTAATCATTGATAAGATAAAACGTACCAAAGAAAAATATTGGTAAAATGCAATCTAAATGATTAGATGAAGATCGTTTTCCGTCTAAAAAACTATAATGGAGAGTTTCACTACACCAAATATGGCCTATTGCAACACCGATATGTATAAGTGTTACACAAAGTGTTACAATAGACACAAAACTTGGTAGTCTATTGCAATAGTTTATAAATTGTTGCAAGAAATACCAAAAGTGTTGCAAGCAAAATGATAATTTTGCATTTTTATAACATTGCAACGCTTTTTATACTTTTTAAAAAGCGTTACAATACAGATACAATATTGCAACATTTTGGGTCGACTTTACCGAAATTATGAGCGGGCTTTCTAAAATTTTATTCCCGGGCCTTGCCAAAATTTTTTCGTACCAAAACTATTACTCCTATTACACAAAACTCTGTAATAATGTTTTATTACACAAAATAACTAAACCTCACTCTTTCATCTCTCTCTCACAGACCTCTCTCTCAGTCTCTCAGATCTCTCTCTCGACTTCACGACCATGTCTTCCTCTCGCATCTCTCTCACTCATCTCTCCCGCTAATCTCTCAGACCTCTCTCCCTCACTCTCTCAGATCTCCCTCATCTCTCTCGACCTCACCTCTCTCGACTATCTCTCCCTCTCTCATCTCTCTCACTAATCTCTTACACCTCTCTCAAGCCCCTAATTCAAACCGCAAAACCGTAAAACCCCAAATCGATTAGATCTAGAAAAGTTGGAGTGGACTGTGGAGCATCAGTTACAACTTTAATTCAAGGTAAAGTACCCATATTTTTTCGATTATGTTAGATTATACTTGGATATAAGTGTATGCATGTGAAAATCTTTGGATTATATGTTTAATTTTATATGTTCATAATTTTTGTGCGATTAAAACTAGTATTATATGTTGATTATTTGTTCAATTTGTGTATGTGAGCTAGTACGTCTTCTTTATATGTTAATTAACACCATTCAGTTTTTATATGTTAATTTTTTGGTAATTGTTTGTTAATTTGACATGATTTTGGTTCAATTTTTGTATGTTGCATCTGATTTGTCAGTTTTATATGCTTATAATTTCTGATTTGTCAGTTTTATATGCTTTTAATTGTTTGTTAATTTGACATGATTTTATGTCAATTTTTGTATGCTGCATCCTTTGTTAGTTTTATATGCTTATAATTTCTGATTTGGCTGTTTGATTCTGATCTTCTTTGAGGTAATTTGTTACCAGCAGAGTAATTTATACTAGATAATGCTTATTGAGTACAGAGTATGCTTATTTTTTTAGGGGTCAAAATACATGTGGAATTGGTTAAAATTAGTGCTTTGTTCAGTAGAGAGTGCGAATTTACTGAGATTTCTTAGGTATGTTCTTTTTTGATGTATGGTGTTTTTTGTTTGAAATCAATTATGTAGAGAATGGATCTTGAAGGAGAGAAATGGATATCACTTCCGAAATATAGTGATAAATATAGGAAGGGGGTGGAAGATTTTGTTACGAACGCATTCGCTAGATATGCCGTAGGCAATGAGTTGGTGTGCCCCTGTAAATTATGTAGTAACGTATTCTGGAGTGGTGCCAAGGGTATAATTGAGCATCTCATATGCAATGGCCCTTGTGCCCATTCCGCTGAATGGATTTACGAGGTGTCAAACCTTAAGATAGACCGCGTTGTAGATGAGATGGATACTGATATAGGTATGGGTTTAGGAGATGATTTCGAGGCGATGAAATCTGATGCATATGGGGGTAATGATGCTACTGAATATGGAGGTAGAAAGGGAATGAATGATGATGCAAGGAATTTTTTTGGGAAAGTTAAGGGGGGTGGGCAGCCTTTATATCCAGAGTGTAAAAATTTTACTCGACTAAGTTTCATAGTTAGGCTTTACCAGCTAAAGTGCATCCATGGATTTAGCGAATCGGCATTTACCGATTTGCTTGAGTTGACAAAGGAGGTTTTTCCCAATGTAAATCTCCCGTCATCTTTCAATGTAGCCAAGGGTATGATTAAAGAATTAGGTTTAGATTACCAAAAGATACATGCATGTCCAAATGACTGCATGTTATTTTGGGCTGAAAATGAGGGCCTGGATACTTGTAAAAAGTGTGGAACCTCAAGATGGAAAGTAGTTGAAGATAAGAATAAACCTAATGCAAACACAAATTTGTCGAACGAAACAAAAATCCCAGCAAAAGTGATGAGATATTTTCCTTTAAAGCCAAGGCTGCAAAGAATGTTCTTGACTTCTGATTTCTCGAAGTCAATGACCTGGCATGCTTTAGCACGAAAGAAGGATGGCAAGTTGAGGCATCCGGCTGATGGGCAGGGTTGGAAGTCAATGGATACAAAGTATCCTGAATTCGCGGGGGAAATTAGAAATGTTAGATTAGGTTTAGCTGCGGACGGATTCAATCCTTATCGAGCAATGAATATTTCTCACAGCACCTGGCCAGTTGTGTTAGTAAATTACAATCTGCCCCCCTGGTTAATCATGAAACAAGAAAACCTACTTCTTTCAACTTTAATCCCTGGCCCTATTTATCCGGGTAACGAAATCGACGTGTATATGCAACCATTAATTGGGGAGTTGAAGGAATTATGGGATGTTGGGATAGAAACTTATGATGCAAGGGTGGACAACACATTTAAGCTACACGCTAGCCTCTTATGGACGATAAGTGACTTTCCGGGATATGCAATTTTATCGGGTTGGAGCACGAAAGGTAAACTTGCCTGCCCTTCATGCCACTACGAGACCTCATCAACATATTTGAAACATAGTAAAAAGGTTGTCTATTTAAACCACAGAAAATTTCTTCCTCCTGATCATAAGTGGAGGTCTGATACGCGGAGATTTAATGGAGATGTGGAACTGCTAACGTGTCCAGAAATGTTAACCGGAATGCAGGTTGAGGAACTGTTGTCTGGTTATGAAAATGATTTTGGGAAGCAACAGACGAAGCATAGGGGTTCTTCATCAGATTGTCCTTGGAAGAAAAAGTCCATTTTTTTCGAATTACCATATTGGAGTAGTAATATGGTTAGGCATAACCTTGATGTTATGCATATTGAGAAGAACATTTTCGATAAAATATTGGGGACTTTGTTAAATATCGGGGGCAAGACAAAAAGATCATCTTAATGCTCGTCACGATTTGGAAGAAATGGGGATTAGAAAAAGTCTTCATCCTGTCAAATGTGCTGATAACAAGCATGTTGAAATTAGAGCAGCTAGTTTTGATATGACGAAAGAAGAGAAAGAAATGTTTCTCTCAGTTCTGATGAATGCTAAGTTACCATACGGAACTGCTTCTAATATCAGCCGGTGCGTTCAAATGAAAGAGCGAAAGCTATCGGGTTATAAGAGTCATGACGCGCATTTTGTTCTTCAAATTCTTTTACAATTTGCTGTGGTTAAAACTCTGAAACCTGAGGTAGCAATACCTTTGATGAGGTTGGGGGCATTCTTTAGGGGTATATGTGGCAAAGTCATTGAATTAGAAGACGTTGAGAAGTTGCAAAATGAAATTATCGAGATACTTTGTGAACTTGAAATGATCTTTCCACCTGCATTTTTCGACATCATGGTTCACTTACCAATTCACTTGTGCAAGGAAATTGAATTCGGTGGACCGGTGCACTTAAGGTGGATGTTTGGAGTTGAAAGGTATTTGTGCAAACTGAAATCATATGTTCGAAATCGGAGTAAGCCAGAAGGGAGCATAGCAGAAGGCTACTTGGTTGAAGAATGTTTGACATTTTGTTCCAGATTGTTCAATGAGCAATGTGGAAATAGAAGTGATCCAAAGGACTGTGACAAAAATGCTGGACATCCTATTGGGTCTCGTAAAAACAGAGAAGGGAAGTCTGTGCATCTGGACGAAAAAACATGGACCAAGGCTCATCGTTAAATATTATGCAATTGCGACAACCTGGAAATTGAGAAGTTAAAAGAGTAAGTTTTTTTATATACGAAAAATTTTGATTCAAATTTTAGAAGTGTATGAAGCATTATAAGAAAGCTAATTTATGCATATATATTATAAATGTAGTGAACACCGTACCTTGGTTGAAAAAGATGCAAAGTCAAAGAAGTTTAAAAGGGCAAGAACACATATGATTGAATTTCACAAGTGGCTGAAAGAGGCAGTTCAACACAGAGATGATGTTTCAGACGAATTGTCCAGCTTGGCAAAGGGGCCTCATCGTGCAGCAAAGAGATTCTCTGGTTATGTTGTCAATGGATATAGATTTCACACCAAGCATAGAGATAGTAGGTGTACGACACAAAATAGTGGTGTCTTTCTCACTGCATTAACCACCAGTTTCGCGAGTGCAAAAGACCAAAATCCAGTAGTTGGAGATGTAGGTTACTATGGTGCAATTGAGGATATCATTGAAGTCGACTACTGGGGAGCATTGACTGTTGTTGTATTTAAATGTTGTTGGTATAAAAAAGATAAGGATTGCTATGGGCTAACAAGAGTGAACTTCAACAGGGTATGTCAAAAGGAGGATCCCTTCGTTCTCGCTACACAAGTACAACAGGTCTTTTATATTCAAGATCCTGTTGAGAAGAATTTGCATTTTGTTGTCAAGAAATCTCCGAAGGATCAATATTCTGAAGTAGAAGACGAGATGAATACAGTTGAAGATGTTAGTGACACAGGTCATGTGTATCCTGCACCAATAAATGATGATATCATCAATTGGTGCAGAGATGACGTTCCGATGAAACAAATCCCTGTTACACCTGAAGAACAGAATGACACCTGAAGGATAGCCAACTTATTTGGTTGTTTCAAGTAGTGTAATATGTCTAGTACTGGCTTCAGCCTTTTATTTCTAATATATTGCCTTAATTATCAAAAAAAAACTTTTATGTAATTGGTACTGAAATTCAATTAGTTTCTTGTATTAGTTCATTGTGGTTCATTATTGTTAGTGTGTTTTTTTGTAGTTCATATTTAATGCTTTCGTAATTTTCTGTTCAGTACTTAATTTCATATTTCTTGAATTAGTTCATTATGCTTTAACTGCATATTTGCTTTATTATTAATGCTTTTTTTTTATTTAATTCATTATCAGGGCCTTTCTTTATTATCTGTTCACCTAAACTGCATATTGACATTTTAGAACTGTACATGAATATTTCCATTGCTAATTATTTATCTTATTTGCTTGTTTTCAGGATGGCAAGTAAAGATTACATTCTGAGGTTCTTTGACAAGGGACATTTCTCAAAAACTGAATATCTAGGCGGCCGATGTACTGAGATTCCGGAGTATGTAGATTCTGACAGATTCTCGTACACGGTTGTGATGGATTACGTGAAAGATGATATGCAGTACACAGAAATTGGTGGTGTTTATGTGAAGAACGTGGCGAGTGGCTGGAAGCTTATTGATAACGATCGTGATTTACAGGATTTTGTAAACACAGCTGAAGGAGAGAGGTTGGACTTTTATGTTGATCATATAATTGACAATAATTACCAGCCAAAGCCACAAATGCAGCCACATGTAATTGTGCGACCAAGAACAAAATATTTTGAAGGTAACATTGCATCCATTATTTTCTGTTATTACTTAACATATAGGTAGTGATGTTAATATGTTTTTACATCCAATTTCACCAACAGCTTTACAAGCAAAGCGCAAATTTGTGACAATCGATGGGCTGAAGAAGCAGAGGGGCAATCGTCGATCTACTCGTGGAATGGCAGCTACTGAGGCTGGACAAGTTGTTCCAAAGGTTAAATAATATCTACTGTTTAGTTACTCAATTAAATATGCCTTGGGTCAAATTTGATATTTTTGTACATTTTCTTTACAAATTTTAGGTAACGGATTATGAAAAGGGTAGGATTTTGAAGGTTGCAGAAAATAAAAGAAAAGTTGATGAGTTGGGATTAAAACAGCTTGCTTCCGGTTTAAATTTGAACAATGTTGAGGAAAAGGTTCAAGCGGACGATGAGCCAGAAGTTGATAGAGAGTACGTTCCTGGACATGACAGTTTGTCCGAGGCTGAAAAAGAAGACGAAGAGATCGTGGCGAAACAAGTTGCTCAAAAGCCGAAGACGAAGGAAGAACCTATACTTTGCGCACTATTGGTGCTTTGTGGAGGCTGTACAAGAGCCGGATTAAGAAAGACCATTATCTCAAATATGATAATGATGAAGACAGGGTAAGAAATAGGCCCCCTGTCATTTCGAACGAAGAATTCAAGGCTCTTCTCAAGTATTGGGCGGATGAAGACGTTAAGGTATATTGACTAATATATCAATCCGTTAGCTAGTACTTGTTCACAATTTTTTTTTTCAAAATTGTTGTAAGTTATTTTATATTATGTGCACTTTATTTAATGGTCAGGATATAGCTAAGAAAAATGCAGAGAATCGTCAGTTGGTAGAAGCGCACACTGCTGGTCGTAAAAGTTTTGCGCAGATTGGAGAGGGCATAGTATGTCCAGCTTTTATTTAAAAGATGCTTTCATTTTCTAATGTGTTTATGAAATTACCACTTCTATACTTGCTTTAATTTTCTAATTATGTCACTCTGCATAATTTTGGCAGAAAGCAGAAAAGAAGATAGATCCTAAAATGCTAGCTCCGAAAGACGATATTTATGACAAAACTCGTAAACGGAAGCCAGGACGCGTATATAAGGTAGACTTTCTTTTCATCTATTCATTTTTTTCCTTTAGAGGTAGACTTTCTTTTCAGTTTTAATGTCTTGTATTTTTGTTTAATCATGCTTTTTCGTAGACTGCAACTGTTGAAGCTGGCAGTGGGGGCGAACAAGTCAAAAAACCAAAACATGGACCAAATTGGCTTTTAGGAAGATCTGGAAAATGCAGAAAAACGATGACAGAAAAACTTTGTACTTCCAGTAGTACTCCTGATATTGATGATCTGAAAATGTCTTTAAGGGAGGAAATCATGGCTGAAATGCAGGAGATGGTAGATAAAAGGGTGTGTGAGAAAATGTCAAAGGTAGTAGCAAAATTGGGAGAAATCAATCCAGATTTTAAGTACCTTGATGTTGAAGAGTTATGTCTTGCATCTGGTGACGAAAGTGAGGAAGGCAGTGATCAGGAGCAGGAGCAGGAGCAGAGTGATCAGGAGCAGCAGGATGATCGCGCTGATGACAATGCTCACGAGGCCGACGACGAAAATGATGATTGACGATCAGTGCATAAGTATTGCTTTCTATATGCGTGCTTTTGGTGTAGTAACATTAACTATTTAGACTACGCAGAGTGACGTACTTTTGGTGTACTTTAGACTTGTGTGTTTCGACTTGGACGTAAATTTGGTGTACTTTAGACTTGTGTGTTTCGACTTTAGACTATGCGTTTAATGTTTGGCCTTCATTATTGACATGTTTGTTGGACATTAATGAAATGTCATTTCTAGTTTGGTTGGACATTAATGAAATGTCATTTCTGGTTTGGTATATGCTTTCATGCATGGATATTGAAATTTCAAACAGGACATTGCAATGTGAACTAATAAAAATGTTGCAAAAAAGTGTTGCCAATAAAATTTAAAAGTATTACAATAGTAATTAAAATGTTGCAGGGAAATGTTGCAAAAATATCAAAAAGTATTGCAAAAGATTCCAAAATGTTGCACATAAATGTTGCAAAAAAAAACCAAAAGTATTACAAAATGCATAAAAATGTTGCAAAAATATGTTGCAATATACTCACTTTGTAACATTTTTAAGTCATTTAATGTTGCAAAAAAGTGTTGCATTCGTCTGTTGTAACATATTGAAAATGTTGCTAAAACATGCAAAAGTGTTACAACAAACTACACCAAACTCTTTTTGTAATACTTTGAAAAGCGTTGCAATAAACACAAAAAGCGTTGCTATAGAAGGCTGTTGCAACGCCGGCAAATGCAACATTGATTTTTATCAAAAGTGTTGCATAAACATCTATTGTAACACTTTTGGAGCCTAATGATACACTTTTTTGGTGTTGCAACAGCCCATATTTGGTGTAGTGAATTTATTGCAGATAAAGACTAGTGACTTTAACTTTCATTTCTGCATAAAATTTTCAGTCCATAATTTGCTGAAAGAAGTTGAAAATGGCTCAAATTTAGTTTTTTCACCTGTCTCTCTTCAGATCTTGTTGAGCTTAATCAGACTTTGCATCAAAGGTAAATCTTATTTCTAGTGCAATGTTATATGCAAGGAAGCAAATCAGACATCAGAGTTCATTAATATGTTTTTTTTCTGAATTAAACTAGCTCTATGTTTGATTCAATGTTTATGT
This sequence comes from Kitagawia praeruptora, assembly GCA_037693485.1. Taxonomy (NCBI): domain Eukaryota; kingdom Viridiplantae; phylum Streptophyta; class Magnoliopsida; order Apiales; family Apiaceae; genus Kitagawia; species Kitagawia praeruptora. Next base: position 15,249,337 of record CM075353.1, read on the forward strand.
CCACTCCATGAAGGCTAGTCAAGTGACAGAAGAAGTGAATACATGGGCTGAAGATGCTCCCCCCGGATCTTTAGGCAGTGACACCGTGCTTGTATCTGCTAATGCACTCTACTTCAAAGGTGCATGGGACCAAAAGTTTGATTTAGAGAGGTCCATGCATAGAGACTTTTACCTTCTAGCCTGTGACATTGTTTAAGTTTAAATAAGTTGTACCTTTTAATTTTTGAAGTTAGGATTCAATAGTATGTTGTTTTTTTATGGTACTTTGGTCATATTTGGAGACGAGTTGTTGAAGGAAGGCGATTAGAATGAAATAATTTGTATTTCATTTTCTTGGTTATTTTTTATGGAATTCATGTATGAAAAAAATGGTGATTTCGAAATTTTTATATGAAGTGTTGCATTTGACTTTAGTTGATGTTGCATTTGAAAAGAATGGTGTTGCTTAAAAAAAAAATTTAGTGTTGCATTAGACTCAAATAGCGTTGCGTTAGATAGTGGGCCCTACTGCTGACGTGGCATGTGGACCCATTGCTGACGTGGCATGTGGGCCCCAATGCTGATGTGGCACATTGGTGGGCCCCACTAATGACGTGGCATGCCCCTTCATTTGTGACGTGTCACTTGTGGGCCCCACTAATGACATGTCAGCATGCTGACGTGGCAACTTGCTTACATGTCAGCATGTTGACCTGGCACCTTGCTTACATGTCAGCATGCTGACATGGCTGAAAAATCTAACGCAACGCCCTGTAGCGTTGCATTTGCATGCTTTTAGTGTTGCATAAGGCCTCTAACGTAACGCTTTCGTGGTGTTGCAATAGCTTGGAAAAGCGTTGCTTTAGGGGTCTTACGCAACGCCAGTATTGGTAACGCCCCAAAAGCGTTGCGTAAGACCTTACGCAACGCTTTTCAGGCCTTACGCAACTGAAAATGGGGGTTGCGTATGTGCGTTTATGGCGTAGTGGTATTTAAGTGTGAGCCTGGGTTGTAATAACTGTTAACTCTAAACTTTTATTATGATGCATGTTGTTCTCTGAGCATATGACTAGTGTGTGTGTGTGTATATTTGCGGGGTCAATTGCATAAGTATTAATTGTAAAAAAAAAAAAAAAGACCCAAGGATTATTGATATTGAATGCAAATTGGTCCGTGACGGCCGGATTCATGACCCCGGATTTGGGCTGTCACGGAATGGAAATTGGTCCGTGACGGCCGGATTCATGACCCCGGATTTGGGCTGTCACATCTGATTTTGGCGATCTTGTAGTCGAATCGAAGCTCTCAACATCTAGTTTCGTAATCCATCAACGGATTTCAGTTTGGGTTTGTCAGCGGAGATAAGTAGATATAATGAAGAGGGTTGGAGATGGATGTAGTACTCTTTGTGGGATGTTATGAAGAAGGTGGTGAGGGATGCATCATTGTTTGTGGATTGTTGGATTTATTGTGAGATGTTTTAACACCGGGAAAATGCCTATATTCAAAGGGGACATTTCCGATTATTTCCTTTCAACTGAGATTTTGAAGTAGACGCGCAGGCTCGATGTCAATGGATCAGACTCGTGGCAATCGCAAGAGCGTCAAACCAACGAATGATTACAACAGATGATGTGATGACATAAGATAGAAGAAGAAGAAAATCGTATTACTGCGACGTTACGTAATAGCTAAGGACCAAAGGCAAGTATTTTCTTGATCATCCTAAACACTTTTTATTTTCTGTTTCATTTATTCATATCATGACAAATAGTTATTGTTCAGAGCTATTTGTGATTCTTAAATATTTTGTGCGAACACAGTTACTTGACATTGGTACCCTTGATGTGGGGGAATTGTTTAAGATAAACTCTTCATATCCTTATTATCGTAGTAAATAATAGGGATGTGAACTGTATGTGAAACTAAGCATTTCCTGTTGAACTCGGAAATTGCTCTATTGGATTGGAAAATGGTAAAGCGTAGGAAGCCACGTTGAGTAGTTGGTCCAGCTATATTTAAGGAGGATATGGTAGCCATTCCATCTTCCTATAGGCTAACATTACTTGCCTATTTTGGTTCCCTCAAGAAATCCGAATTATAACACGGGTATCGTAACGTACCGGTGATTATAAAGGGTCTCATTGCTTATGAACCTGATCAGGGGGCAATGGTGTTTCAGTTATTTATATCCAATCCATATCGCCTGAATGGCTATTATATATTGTGAGTTGGCAGATGGTTCATTTTTATGACATGCCAAATGATTTCAGTTATGATTTGAATTATATCACAGTTGTTGATTCAGTTTCTCTATAACTGTTTTACATTTCAGTTGATTTTATGCCCCACTTGTCCTGGTTTTATATCAAAAAATTTATACGCTCGCTGAGCATTTCTTTCGCTCATACTTGCTATTGTAAATTCTAACATTTCAGTAAGGTAGTTTGGCGAGACTTATCCGCACAGTTCAGAAAGAGAAGAAGCGTGATGCTATTTCGAAGATGACTTGGCTCAGGATGTCTGGATTTAGAGTAAGATCTATTTTATATAATTGAGTTCTAATATTTATTATTATTATGTAATGGTCTAGTTAGCCTGGCGTACTTCTTATCGAAGTTACACCAGTGGTTTAAGATTTGATCAAAGAGAATGTGGTAAAGAATGAATACTTTCTATTTAATGGAATTTGGATTCTTGTTTCTAGCCCTATAACCTTAAAAGATCTTGGTATGTTTGGGGTCACAGATGTTATATTTCCAGTGTTGGACAATCACAAGTGAGTGATTATTATTAACCAGATGTTTTATTTTGAGGATTTTCGCGTGACAACCAAATCTCCTGACCCCGGATTTTGGGGTGTCACACTGCAGTTGGTGATAAATATTAGAACCAATATGATTCAGGAAACAGCTTTTGCAACAATTTATTTGTTTCGGAAGACTGATTAGTTTTGTTTGTTTTTATTACTATTTTATTATTTAGATGACCTAATTTGAAGTGGTCTGTTTCGGGGATCGTGGTTTGCCTTGGAAGGTGTAGGTATAGTGTTAGAAATTCGATTATTATGCTAAAATTTGAGTAATGGGACGGTAGTTTACTGCCGCCATCAGGCAGGTTTACGGCTTTATCACCTCTTGGAAATGCTCTCCATGTGAAGACAGAGTCATCAGGTACTTTAATTGTTTTGATTTTTTTATTAGAAATGTTGTAATTCATAAATCCGTCAAAATATTGTGTAGTTGGAACAAATTTTACGTTGATAATTTTACATATAAAATCTCCCACAAATATTTCAAAATCCATTATTTTAGCATGAAAGGCATATGATGTAGCCTATTTGTATTTCGAGGATACAACTCAACTTAAACAAGATTGTAGTAGTAAATAGTATATAGACTGTCACAAGGAATCTCAGATTGTATTATCTGTCAAAAGAAAAAGATCAAGGTCAATCTACAGACTTGAGGAATTACTACATTGAAAGAAGTTCAGTCATCTGATCAAGCCTCATTGAAGTATTCGTTAAGAAGTGGGTTCATTTAAAGTGACAGAGATTTCAACAGTGACAGAGATAGTACAGAAGAATTAAATAGAGAGAGGAGAAAAGAAAAGGAACCGCATCATAGAGTCAAAAATAAAGAAAAGTCGTTGGAGTTAGTCGTTCATGAACCAGACCGTGCATCGAGCGTCAACAATTATTCAGTGGAAGTTCTTTATTATTTTCAGTGGTTTACTGAACAGATTTGGTTCTCAAAAGGAGGTATATTAATTCTTTTTAATTAATTAAATCAAGTAATTAATTTAATTAATAAATTAATTCTCAAAGAATTAATTTATTCATTAAAGTAATTATTAGATTAATTAATCAGAATTATTATATAAGAAGAATTAAATTAAGTGATTAGTTAAAATCATTTAATTTAACAAGATTAGAAAATCTGGTCTATTATTACTCTCAAGAGTAATAACGGAGAGTAATAACAGTCTTATGCAGAGAGTCATAATGGACTGTCATAATGGATAGTAATATCAAGAGTCATAATGGAGAGTAATATCAAGAGTAATATTGATCAGTCATAACAACTTCTCAAGTGTCATAATGAAGAGTCATAATAGCTCAAGTTAAGTGTCATAATGGAGAGTCATAATGGATCAAAAGATGACACAGGAGGCAGGAGATGTTATATTGATTTGTTATAAAAGGAAGGCAGCTACACGGACGAACAGACCAGGAGAAAAAGAAAGAAAGAAAAGCTCTCATCTCTTTCATCTTCAAGCAATTTAATTGCCATAAATTCTTGAGTTCTTGTATCAAATATTGTATCCATTAGAACTTAATTATTTGTGATTCTTGTACTACTATCGAATTAAGTTTCCTAGTTCTTATCTTGATTTTTATTAACTAAATTAGAAAAGTTCATGTCGAATTTTCTAATTAGTTTTTATTAACTTGATAATTAATCTTTACTGAAATTGTAACACCCATCAAGTTAATATATTGTTATATTCAACTTGAAAATTTGTTTCAATTTATTCCGCACAAATTTTTCTAAATCAAATTTTATTCAAAGGACAAATTTTGATAAAATGGTATAGATTGTATTCAACCACCCTTCTACAATCTTATCGGACCTAACAATTGGTATCAGAGCCTATTGATTGATACACAAATCAAGATCCTATTTTTATTCAATCAAAAATTTATCTTGAATTTTTAACTCACTTAAAAATTCATCATGTCTTCAAAAGTTGGTTCTGTTAAGATACCCATATTTGATAAGGAAAATTATGAACTCTGGAAAAAGAAAATGACTCTTTTTCTACAAGTGGCCAATCCTAAATATTTAGGAATATTGAAAACCGGGCCAATAATTCATATGGTTACAGAAGAGGAAGTAATTATGGATGGAGTTGTTGAATGTGCTGAAAGGACGTATCCAAAGGATCCTAATAATTATACCCCTGCTGAAAAGGAGGAAGCTGCCCTTGATATGAACCTACAGCTGATTTTGGTGGAATCCCTAGATTTAATCATGCACAATCATGTTGTTAATTGTAAAGATGCGAAGCATATCTGGGATACCATTTTGACAATAAATGAGGAAAGGGTAGATGACACTTCTACTGCTTTGGTTGGTGAAGCCTCGGTGAAGATGGAAGCTAAGGTTGTTCAACCTTACAGCTCTGAAAAGGAGGTGATTGTAGCAGAATATGGGAAGACAGCTGCAAATCAGGGTTGTGGAGAATTTTATTCATTAGAGGAGTTGGAGCAGTTGGAGGATGAGTCAATGGCAATGATGGTGAGACAATTCAGTAACTTCAGATTCAGTAGAAATCCCAAATTCAGGTTTAAGTCTAATAGCAGATTCCAGAGAGGAGGTTCTTCATCCTCTAGTAACAGGGGAGGATACAAAACTGGAACTGTTGACAGAAGCAAGATTCGTTGCTTTAATTGTGATGAATTGGGACACTTTGCCACTGAGTGTCAGAAACCCAAACAAGTCCAGAAAAGAGATTATGTTCCAGAAAAGAAGAAGGCTGGAAAAGCTTATGTTGCTGTTGGTAAAAGTTGGGATGACACAGACAGCGAAGACGAAGAATATGGAAATTTCGCGCTAGTGGCAAATGCTGAGACATCTGACTATTACAGAACTCCGGTAATACTCACTGATGCTGAACTTATTCGTAGTTTACGTAATTCTTTGGGTAATGCACAAACTGAAAATGCTAGAATAAATCTGTTGAACACTAATCTTGAAAATGAAGTGTTAGAACTAAAAAAGGTGCCTGATATTCAAGATCAGCAAATAAAAGAAATAGCTCGACTTAACCAAAGAGAAAAGTCGATATCAGAATACATGTTAAAACAAGTTGCTAAAATTGCTGAACTTGAAACTAAGATAAAGGAGAAGGATGTCAAATTATCTGCTTGTTTTAATTCTGTTAAAACTTCTAAAGAGTTATTCAATAAACAAGCTGTAGAACGAACCGTAGGAATAGGGTTTGGCTACAACGAAGCTGTTGGAATGTTAGGCATAAATTCTCCCAATCCTGTTAGTGCTAAAGAAAGGGGAATACCATATGTGCTTAAGAATGTTGAAGATCCACTCTTTAAGAAGTCTGTTGCAGAGCCTCTAGATTTGACTTCTCTTGTTATTCAAGAGGAGATGCGTACTGAGGACATTGCTAGTGGAAGTGTCCAACTTAATGAAAAATCTGTTAAGGCACCTACAACCAAAAATGTTAAATCTAATAAGGTTGTTTCTAAGGAACCAGTTAAGTTTGTTGAGTCAACCAGTTCGTCTAAAACTGGGTTAGGTGGTAATAAGTTGAAGCAAAACAATAATATGTCTAACATGAATACCATGCCTATCATTGATTCTAATCATAAAGCATGTGGTGTTGTCAGTTGTATGTCTTGTGCATTTAATGTTATGTCTGCTTACTTTAATGGTAATCATGCATGTGCTAATAAGACTGCTCCTCGACAACATATGAATAGAAATAAAAATGTTAGATCAAAGACTGCTAGTCCTCCTCATGTTAGGAGAGAGACATTTGTACCAAAGCCAAAACAAAGTTTTACTAAGGCTGTTTACAAGGTTAAATGTCCAGTCAATGAAAAGAATATTATTGCTGCTAAATAAACATGGATACCTAAAATGAAACAAAAGATTGTCAAATCTATTTATAGGGTCAAATGTTTGTTGACTGATGGTGTCAAGGTGAAAAATGTTGTTTTGCCTGACAAAGGCCAATTTTTCAAGTACTCTGGACCCAACCAAGCTTGGGTCCCGAAGAAAGTTTAACCATTTTAGAAATGCAGGGTGTGTAACAGGTAGATCGTGTTGTGTGGATTCTGGACAGTGAATGTTCAAGGTATATGATCGAAGATAGAACCCTGCTATCAAAAGTGGTGAAGGTATCTGGCCAAGTGGTATCCCTTGGAGATAACAGCAAGGGTATGACCGAGGGTCATGGCTATTCAATAGCTAGGAATGTTGTCAGTAATAAAGCATCTTTTACAAGATGAAGAGTGTACTGTTCGAGGATTAAGGAAAGAGAACTTATCAATATTTGACATGGAATCTCAGTCTAAGGTGAAGTCAATATGTCTAATCTAAAGATTCATCAGACAAGAGTGCAACTATGACAAATGAAGCTCTTTTACCTGAATGTCAAATCAAGAGATTCTTTCCCGAAAATCGAATCAGTAAAGGAGACTACCTCATTTGAAATTAAAGCAAAATGAAATTATGAGGCATGTCATAAAGGGAAGTCAAAGAAGCATCACACAGAAGTTCTACATCAAAGTAAAATATATTTTAGTGGTGATGACTGATGACTTCTCTCAACAAACAAGTTGTTGTTCAGACAATCTGAAGACAAGACACCACTGATGGTGATTGTTATTAATCAACGGAAGGTGATTGAAAGCCTTAGTGATGTTCAACAACTTCTAACTCCCAACTATCAATGGTTATTTTGATTCAGATCCAAACAATGTCAAACATGGAGAATCTTCATGTAAACCCAGCAACAGCTTAGGGGGAGCAGCAGAAGGATCAACTAGCCAACTAAACACCACATTGAAAATCAAAGGACACTATGAGAACATGTCTGCCAAGACAAAGAATGTTGACTTAATTAATTCTTTGTCCTAATTCTTAGTGTTCCTAATGGTGGAAGTAAAAGACTAGCAGAGCGTCAAGTACCAATGATTATTTCTTTAGTTTTCTTTCAGAAGAAACTAATAAAGCTACAAAGGCTCTGAATGATCAAGATTGAGTGATTGCAATTCAAGATGATCTCAATCAGTACAAAAGGCAGATTGAAGGGAAGCTGGTATCTAGACCAAACAACAAGGTTGTATTTGGTACAAGGATAACCAGAAGTCTAACTGGATGTCAAGGCATTGTTATGAGGGACAAAGCCAAACTGGATGCAAGGTTACAATCTGATAAGATAGTATATCTGACAAGAAGCACCAGTGACAAGAATTGAGGATATCAGGCACCTGCTGCACATTCATGATCATAATGGACATCTGGACCTACTGAATCTGGATGCTGGAGGAATATGAACAAGTGCACTCCTGGTTGTTGAGATAATTGAAGATCTCTACAAAGACGGATCAAATGAGTTGTACAAAAGCTAGAGAACACAAGGAAACAAATTCATCTCCAACAACTCTGTGGAACACTCAAGGCTAAGCATCTTGCATAAGGTATCAATTCTTTTGAGAAAGCATGTCTTTAGTTAAGAATAACTTGCAGACACATTTGCTAAATCACTTGATAAAAATTAATTTTTCAAGAATGGTTTGTAAATTTGGATTTTATTAATGCTATATGATTTGTAAATCCCATCTGTTAAGTAATTCTTAAGTAAGCTCACAAGTATTCAATTGTCTGTATTGAAAGGACTTGTGATTTTACTATAAGTAATTCTTAAATGATTTTACAAGTATTCAATTGTCAATATTGAAAGGACTTGTGAACTTATTTACATCCAGACCTCAAGCTGAAAATTATCTGTTGAATGATTGCCATGTGTATAATTGTAATATATTTGAGTGGTGATTATTTAAGGATAATTTAAATATTTAAATGCTAAAATCTAACTCATAGAGATTTAGTATTTAATTATTTAATTATTTATTTTGATTAATATGAGTTATAGAACCTAAAGCAATTCAAGTTAGTATTTGCTCTATACCTCATTTATCAAAATAAATTTGAATCATAACTAATTTGGACCTATCTGTCGTGGTCTTCAATTAGTTGTGAGATGTTAATTCTAGTGAACTTATTAATGCATCATTTTCAGAAATTCACTATGATTAATATCATGATTATAACAATTGGTTGCATTGAAGTTTTGACTTATATCAGTTAATGATATTTAGTTAGAATTCTATTTACAAACTAATTGTGAGATGTATTGGTTTAAGTGAAATTACTTAGAACTCTAAGTAATCATTGTCTTATCTTTTGAAATTCACTCATTCTACTATACAAGGTGTGAAAATTATCTAAGTAGAACTATGGATATTGTAATATCTAAAGTTACCATAGTTCAGTTACTTCGAATAATTTTTATGCTTATTTGCAAGCTTCTAATCACTTTGATAATGAATGTTGTATACAATGGATCAAGGTGTGTTGGACTTAGAATATCATTTCTAAGATTGCAAACAAGACAACTTTGGTAATTAAATCTTATCTATAGAACCAAGGTTGTCTATCAACAACAGTTGTTAGGAGTTAACAATTGTTATTATCGAAGAGTTGCCTTGAAGTCATAAGTTTAAAATGTTAATGATGATAATTATCCAAATGATAGTGGTGGAAACAATTTTAATATTGGAGATACCCATGTCACTGGAAAATAATCATTAAGTCAAGCTGACAATAACTCGGGGGAAGTAAACAAAGGATCAACTAGTCAAACACAACATCACAATGAAGAACAAGGCGATTCATCAAGATCTAACCTTCTCGCACAGTCTGTTTGGAATAGAACTAATCATTGATGATCCAGATGTTGGAGTGAGAACTAAAAGGGCTTCTCAGAATCAAGGTATATAATCTAAGGAATTTGAGGAATAACTTGATGATCCTGAACAACAAGAAGCATGGAAGCTGGTGCCCATGTCTAAGCACCAAGTAAATGGTATGACATTCTTTCCAAATTCTTACTTATTATATTTCCAAAAGGATTGTCATAGTCATTCTCTTGTTATACTCCATGTTTCTGTATTTTTGAATGATAAATTTTCTCTAAAAATAATTTTCTCTAAATTCTCAAGTTAGAATTTTTAGGAACCTATTTTTGTTGAAAATTTTATTATTTTAAAGTCACTTTGAATTTTTGTGTTGATTTAATAAGTTATATTTTCTCTTTAAATGATTTTCTATAAGAAAGTTATTTTATTAGAAAATATATAGATTTATTAAGTTACTACAAATAATTATGTAAATTAGTATTATTTTATTCTTAAATTTGTAGTGTTTGTCCTTTTGGTATTAGTGTTTTGTTTTCGCTTAAGGGACAACCTATGGTCATTTTAGTATTTTCTGTAATTTATTAAGTTGTGTGTTATTTAAAAATAAAAATTAAAAAAAACGAAAAAGAATGGCAAAAGATTTTCTGTAAGCTGCTTGGACAAATTGTTTTTGAAAAACAATGAAAACAACCACGAACACATGTTAACATATGTTAAGGCTGTTGTTAACATGTTCTATCAAGTGAAAATCACATGTCTAAAATAAAAAAAAAATTGTGTAATAATAGTTATTTTCCTATCTTTCTTAGAGTAATAACCAAGTAGTAGTCTAAGTAATATTCAGTGAGTTATTATTACTCTTATGTCATAATCAGTTAATTCATTATTACTTTCAATGAGTAATAATAGTGTTAAACTGAGAGTAATAACAGGTAATGACTAGAGTAATAACCGATTTATATCATTATTACTCTCGCTATTACTTTGTTAATCAGGTGTAATATCAGTCCGAGTAATATTCAATTTGTTTCATTATTACTGGCGTTATTACTCTCCCTACTCGATTATTACTCTCCTCATTATTACTCTCTCTGGTATGACTCTGTGATTAAGTAATTTTGTGTAAATTAAAATTTCTGTAAATTACAATATGTTATTTAAGAGTTTTTGTAAATTATTATCTTTTATCTTTAATACTCTGTAAATATTATTAATATAGTTATATTTTGTATAGGTATTGTAATTTTTGATTGTTAATCTTTGTTAACATGTTTTGTAGTGTTTGTTTTTTATTTTAGTCTTATGTCTATTTATAAGTCAAGCTATGTAAATTTTTAGACTTGTGTTGTTTTTATTTCTTTATACTTATGTAAATTCTTAATTTATGTATAGTTCTTACATTTTTATTTTAATTCGAATTTTTCTTATTTGTTTAGTTTAATTCGAATTTTTCTTTTCTTTTTAGTTTTTATTTTATATAATTATTATGTATATTATTTCTTATTTTTATATATTCTTTTTCATGTGTATATAAATAGTTTGTATAGTTTTTACAGTTTAGTCACTATACTTTCAAAACTTACAAACAGATCCCTATACTTGGTTCTTTTATTGTTCTTCTGTTTAACACACACATAACCTGCAGTTTTAATTCTAATTATTTGTTGTGTTGTTGTTATTGACAGACTTTCTTATATAGGACCATTGTTGGTATCAAAATGGTATATGTCAATTCAATTGTTTAGGAACTAACATTTGATTTTCATGACCTAACAATTGGAAGACATGATCTAATAATTGCTAACAATTGGTATCTAACATACAGGACTTAAAACATGATAAAATAGTTTTGTTTGTATTGGTTTAAACAATAACTTACATTAATTCGATTAATTTTTGATTGAATTTTTGCTTATATTTTTGTTTAGTAAAACTGACTCAAGATCTATATCTTTCCTGACTCAAAATCTCTTTCTACAGCTGTGATTGCTTACATTGTAAACCTTTTGAAATCACAAATGTACATTATTTCTCTTAAGATAAATGTAATATTTTCTCAGAAAACTTTTCAATGTTAAAAATGCATTCTATCTATTGCTCATATTCTGTGATGCAGGTTCATCTAATTGGAATTTTGTATTCTCACATGTTTAGTCATGAGGTAGTAAACCCAACAACTTTTATCCCAGACTACAGTCAAACTCAAACACATTCTGTCTTACCCCCTAAATGGAAGTAGCCTATCAGACTAGAGGTCACCAGGGAGTAACTGCACTTGATGCAGCAAATAAGGATGTGTGGGATATTCAGTTGGAGAGTCACTACCTTATACACTAACCAAAATATTTCGTATGCACAAAGTGAGATTGCACACACTTAAGGATGAATTGACGGAAACCTGTAATCCAACCATTTTACGGTTAGGATTATAAGTTAAAGGTTCTTTAATGAACCAAGAGTCTTCACAGACCTCGAGAGAAGGTATTGATCTCAATGCAAAATTCAACAAGATCATTATCTAACTCCCCAGAGGGAACATCTCTGGATCCTGCGGGTAACGGGTCCGACATAAGTGCGGATCGGCAACTTGTAAACTATGATTCAGATTTTACCTGATGAGTTTAACAAGGTGATGTCTTCACAGACATTAGAAGGGAACCTTGATCTCAATGCTAAATTTATAGATCATTGTCTACCTTCTCATAATTCAAATCTGAAAACCCTAAAAAGGGAAAACTAGCAACTTGTAGATTATGACTCAGATTCGTCTGACGAGTCCAGCGAGGATTTGGGATTTGCGAACTCCCATTGCACCATCACTGACCTCTCTTGAAGGGGCTAGGGTGATTTTTTCTTGCAGGTACACTAGTGGATGTTGGAGCTATGAGTGATATGAGTGATACACCAGTGAGCAAGAGTGTAAACACATAGAGAAGTGAGACACTCAACACAAATGAGTGGAGAGAAGAGTGAAACACTTGTGAGGTACACTAAACACTATCACACACTCACAGTGAGGAAGAAAATGAAACTTCCTTTCTAACAAAGAACTCTATAATTGGTACAACTACTTTGTCAACTAGTTGATTGGAGGATTCCTCAACTAAGGGGGAGAAGTAAAGGGGTACAAGAAAAATGAGAGTAGGTTAGAAAGGGGAAGCATTTACAGACTGTGCTTTGGAAGAGAAGCAAGTCAAGTTACTAAGGGGGAGCCTTAGATGGAGAAGTAAGGGGAGATTCAGTTGAGAAGAAAGGGGAGATATAAGGAGAATCTTACATCACAATACTATTCTATTAGTCTTTCAATGTACTATGTATAAAGGCTAACTGGAGGAGTAGTAGATTTCCTAGAAGTTATAGAAATTGTATTGATTCACCATTGTCTATATAGTAGGAGCAGTTGTTTTTCTTAAGTGAGAAAAGCTGTGTCAGAAAAGGGAAGTGATTGTAAATCAAGAACTACTGATAATCACCAATGCAAGATGTGAAGGATTATCAGGCAGATATATGAACAATCAGAAATGAAGATGAGTTATCTATTGAAGATCAGTTCAGTGCTAGAGGAACAATCATCTATAATTTCATCAACTGAAGATTCTGGAATTGTTAAATCTAAACCAGAGAAATTTTTTCAATGTACTATTTGCTAAGCTTTTAAATGCTTAATCTTTTTCTTGTTTAAGTGAGTTAGTTGAGTTATCCTCTAGGTATTTGCTTGTTATTGTCTAACAAACAAATAGGGGGAGATTGAAAGGCATATGATGTAGCCTATTTGTATTTCGAGGATACAACTCAACTTAAACAAGATTGTAGTAGTAAATAGTATATAGACTGTCACAAGGAATCTCAGATTGTATTATCTGTCAAAAGAAAAAGATCAAGGTCAATCTACAGACTTGAGGAATTACTACATTGAAAGAAGTTCAATCATCTGATCAAGCCTCATTGAAGTATTCGTTAAGAAGTGGATTCATTTAAAGTGACAGAGATTTCAACAGTGACAGAGATAGTACAGAAGAATTAAAGAGAGAGAGGAGAAAAGAAAAGGAACCGCATCATAGAGTCAAAAATAAAGAAAAGCCGTTGGAGTTAGTCGTTCATGAACCAGACCGTGCATCGAGCGTCAACAATTATTCAGTGGAAGTTCTTTATTATTTTCAGTGGTTTACTGAACAGATTTGGTTCTCAAAAGGAGGTATATTAATTCTTTTTAATTAATTAAAACAAGTAATTAATATAATTAATAAATTAATTCTCAAAAAATTAATTTATTCATTAAAGTAATTATTAGATTAATTAATCAGAATTATTATATAAGAAGAATTAAATTAAGTGATTAGTTAAAATCATTTAATTTAACAAGATTAGAAAATATGTTCTATTATTACTCTCAAGAGTAATAACGGAGAGTAATAACAGTCTTATGCAGAGAGTCATAATGGACTGTCATAATGGAGAGTAATATCAAGAGTCATAATGGAGAGTAATATCAAGAGTAATATTGATCAGTCATAACAACTTCTCAAGTGTCATAATGAAGAATCATAATAGCTCAAGTTAAGTGTCATAATGGAGAGTCATAATGGATCAAAAGATGACACAGGAGGCAGGAGATGTTATATTGATTTGTTATAAAAGAAAGGCAGCTACACGGACGAACAGACCAGGAGAAAAAGAAAGAAAGAAAAGCTCTCATCTCTTTCATCTTCAAGCAATTTAATTGCCATAAATTCTTGAGTTCTTGTATCAAATATTGTATCCATTAGAACTTAATTATTTGTGATTCTTGTACTACTAGCGAATTAAGTTTCCTAGTTCTTATCTTGATTTTTATTAACTAAATTAGAAAAGTTCATGTCGAATTTTCTAATTAGTTTTTATCATCAACTTGATAATTAATCTGTACTGAAATATAACACCCATCAAGTTAATATATTGTTATATTCAACTTGAAAATTAGTTTCAATTTATTCCGCACAAATTTGTCTAAATCAAATTTTATTCAAAGGACAAATTTTGATAAAATGGTATAGATTGTATTCAACCCCCCCTTCTACAATCTTATCGGACCTAACATAGCAAATCTGTTGAAATTTGAATAATTTGAGATTTTGATTGATTGTTTAAATCTGTATTGAATACCTACAGATTTTAGAAGATTTTTTAAAATCTCAATTGAATACCCACAAATTTAGAAAGATTATTTGAAATCCGAATTTAATACTTGCAGATTTTAAAAGATTGTTTAAAATCCCAAATAAATACCTTCTGATTTTGAGTATCCATTAAAATGCAACAGATTCTCAAATGAATACATCCCTCCTAACATTTGGAAATTATTTTGGAAACGAGTTTTAGGTATCTAGCATTTCCTAATATGAAAGCACCTGAAATCTATTATAGTAATTATTTTATTAATTAGTGATAAGAAGACAAGTGCAATTGGATTTACTAGTTTCCATCGAGCAATTCTCGATTGACCTCTGATTTTCAAGTGATCATCCGAATACTTGGTCAAGTCAATCGATTTTCAAAATATAGGTTCCGGATTAGGGGAATTCTCATTGCAACATTTTCACCCGTTTTTCCTCTTTAATTTGTGTAGTTACCATACATGTCTAAGGTGACTTCGCAACTCCATGGGAATTTAGTCATTTTTCGAGCTAAACAAATACAGTAAATTGACTAGTTAAAAAATGATTGCTTAAATATTAATTCTAACTAGCCTAAAATCCGTGCGATGCACGGATTTTTTTTAATATTATATATATATATATATAAAAATTCATTAATTTAAATTAATTTTTTTTAAAACATGGATTTTGAAGACTTACATTTTTATATGAGATGATTTGATAACAATTATATAAATGTTATCCGTGATATTTCTAGAAAAAAAGGGATTTTAGTTAAAAATTATAAAAAAGATGAGACGTTTTAGTTAAAAATAGTAATCGATTAATTATTAGTAATTATAAAATTATTACTTCATTTTATTAAATAGAATGCTCGTGATTGATTAGAAAAATAGAGAATTTAGTTAGAGAAAATTAAAAAGGTAATATATTCTAGGTGAAAAGATAATTGATTAGTTTATAGTAATTATAATTTAATTACGTTATTTTACTAAATATAATTGCTCGTAATGTTTTTAGAAAAGGAGAAATTAATATTGTCCGTGATATTTCTATTAAAAGAGGGATTTTAGTTAGAAAATATAGAAAAGATGATACGTTTTAGCTAAAAAAGTTAATCGGTTAATTAATAATATTATTATATTATTATTTTATTTTATTAAATAGAACCTCCCGTGATATAATTGAAAAAAAAAATTAGTTAGAGAAAATAGAAAGGTAACGCGAAGATTACATGATTTATATGAAAAAAGGTAATTGATTAGTTTATCATAATTATAATTTAATTATGTTATTTAACTAAAAAAAATTGTTCATAGTTTTTAGAAAATGAGAAATTAATGTTACTGGTTATATTTATATTTCTAAAAAAAGGGAATTTAATTAGAAAAAATAGAAAAGATGATATATTTTAGCTGAAAAGGTAATCGGTTAATTATTAGTATTATAATATTATTATTTTATTTTTATTAAATAGAAACGTCCGTGATATAATTTGAAAAATAGAGGTTTTAATAAGAGAAAAGAAAAAAGGTAACGTGTTTTGGCTGAAAAAAGGTAACCGTCCATGATATAATTAGAAAAAGAGATATTTTAGTTAGAGAAAATAGCAAAGATAACGTGTTTTGACTTAAAAAGGTAATTGATTAGTTAATAGCAATTATAATATAATTATGTTATTTTATTAAACAAAATTTCTCGTAGTATTTTTAAAAAGGAGAAATTTTAGTTAGATAAAATGTAAAAGATATTCTATTTTACTTGAAAAGGGGAAATTATTTAGTTATTGAAAAATAGAAAAAGTCATATGTTTAACCTGAAAAAAGAAATTAATTAATAAAGGAGAAATTTTAGTTAGATAAAATGTAAAAAATATTCTATTTTACTTGAAAAGGGGAAATTATTTAGTTATTGAAAAATAGAAAAAGTCATATGTTTAACCTGAAAAAAGAAATTAATTAATAAAGGAGAAATTTTAGTTAGATAAAATATCAAAAATATTGTATTTTACCTAAAAAAGGAAATTGTTTAGTTCTTGAAAAATAGAAAAGATAACATGTACAACCTAAAAAAGGAAATTGATTAGTTAGTAAAACTGTAATTGAGTATGGGTAAATAAGTAAAATCAACAAGTACCGTACCGACCGACCGACCAAACTTTTAATATTTCGACTTTTATATAATAGTATAGATATGTCGTTGATAGGATTCGAACCTTGAATATAATATATTTAATCATTAGATGTAACGATTTTGATTTTTTACTAAAAATCTAATGATCATTATTCATAGTATACAAATTTTTATTATATTTTGTTAATGATTAGAAGATATGATGTGAAATTTTTTGGTATATATTAATTATTGCTAGATATGATATGATTGGAAGATATGATATGATTGATGTTTTTAGGTGTTTATAAAAGGTAATATCTTCAACTAAAAGTAAATGTGAAAAACAGAATAGACTAATTACCGTAATTATATTATGTTATTATTTATTTTAGGTGTTTTAATAGTATAGATATTGTATATATTTTTCTTTATAATAAAGATTAAATAGGTAAATTCACGATATATTAAGAAACATATACCAAAAAATAAGTTTCAAAATTTTTAATGTTTCGGCTAATATTTTCTTATTATAAACAGCGTATACATATTTTTAATATATTTATTACTAATTGAAAAATATGATATTATATTAATCTATACATATACACAACATCTTTATATGCACCAATGTATGCATATATGTAATCAAAACCATCAAAAATCCACTCGAAGTCAGACTTTTAATATATTAATGATTATAAGATTAGTTTTAAATTAAAAGGGTAACGTGTTTTAATTTGGAAGAAAATATTAATGATTGGAAGATATGATACGATTGATGTTTTTAGGAGTAAATAAAAGGTAATATCTTCAATTAAAAGTAAATGCGAAAAAAGGCAATTGCCTAATTACCATTAATTTATATTATGTTATTATTTATTTTTGAAATTTTAATAGTATAGATATCATATATATATATATATATATATATATTATAATGAATGGTAAATAAGTAAATTCACTTAGTACCAAAAAACAGGTACCAAAACTTTCAATGTTTCGGAATTTATATAATAGTATAGATTTAGCAAAAAAAAAAACAAAAAAAAAAAATTTAATTCTGCACCAAGCAGGCTAGCTTTATTGGCTAGTCATTTGACAAATTTATGTTAAATTTGTAACTTAATCTATATTTTTTATATCATTGAATTTTTGAAACTGAATTGGTACTTTCAGAAGAATATACTAATTTTTTATGATCTTTAAACATGTAACTGCAATTTCAAAAACACTTTCTGTCTATTATGGTTATCCCTTCAGGTCAAGTGAAAAAGAATTATTTTCAAGACAATATCAAAATTATAGATACTAATTAAACACAAACATAACAATTCACAAAATGAACCAAAATATGCAAATCATATAGGAGTATCTTACTTTGATAGCTAAAGTTACAAATGATTAAAAACAATATCTTTAGATGACCCAACATTCTTATGTGAACCATATCTTTTGCCATAATTATAAGGCCTAAAACCCACTATTGGGCTTGGTAAAGCCCATGACCAAGCCCAACTCCTACTCCTGCCTTGACCCAACTGCACCTCAGGCCTAGTACTAGCACTAAACCCACTAAACAAACCCCCACACTTATTAACTCTCTCCCTTGACTTGCCTTCTCTCTGTGACTCCACTCGCCGGAGAATACAGTCACCGAAAAAATCACCGGAGAAGCTCCGGCTCCCACATCCCACAGATCTAGATCTCAAAACCTTGGAGTTAACTGAAGTTTCATCATTTTCAGCTGCAATAAACTCATTTTTCTTCATGCACACCAACTGTTTGTGTTTATGCCGCTGAGAGAAATTAATGAATTTCCAAAATCTTGACTTATGGGGTGTGCTTAAATCTTCCATATTGTCGGAATCTGTAAAATTTGTACCACAAACCCGAGGCATGACTGAGGATTTACTGCGGTGAAAAATGATGTTTTTGGAGGTAAAAGAGGCTGAAGAGGAAGGTGGGTCATTTTTTTTCTTGGTTGTGAGAAATGGGATTCTTGATTTTTTGATGGATGTAAAAGAAGGAGGAGAAGGAGAAGATGAAGGTGAAGAATGAAAGCTAACAGTAGTGTTGGAAACAGGAAAAGGAGAAGAAACTACTAATTTTCCAAGTTTCTCTTGCAGGCAAAACACACATATACCACCAGCTGGACTATTGTTTTTGTATGTATGTTTTGTACATTGCATGCTGCATGCATAATCTTCTTGAACACCTTCCATCACCATTTTTTGATAAATAGAGCACAAGAAAGAAATCGAATTAAACTTGAGAGAGAGAGAGAGAGAGAGAGAGAGATTTTGAAGGGAGAAGATTGTGGTTTAGTTTCAGAGAGAGAGAGAGAGAGATTTTGAAGGAAGAGGATTGTGGTTTAGTTTCAGTGAGAGTGAAGTAAGGGTGTGGAGAGACTCGAAGGTCAAGGATGAATGGATGATAGTACCAAGAAGCACATGGATACTAGTGATTACTGAGTTTATAAGGAAGATAGTACTGCACAAAGGAGTTCAAAACTTTGAAATGTGTTTCCTTATTTATGTCTTTTATCATGTTCTCTTCACTATACTCTATCAGGGGAAAGATGTGAAGTAATTTATTACTACTATACTAATGTTTGAACCTAATGTTTTTATCCATGGTATTTGCTTCTCTAGATGTTTTATTAGAATCATAATTTTTTATTATTATAAAGACTAAAGAGGTTCTACAATAAGTAATCAATATTTGACAAAAATGAAGAAACCGAAGAGCTGAAATCCAAAAACAAAACTGTGTCAGCTTTAATCAGAAACCGTGTTTGGGCTTGCATGGGTGGGTTCAACATAAACCGAAAATATAGGGACTGCGACATTAAGTTGATAGCAGATGAGAGCATTTAACATGGATGTTAATGTTCTCAAGGGTCCATTAATTCCCCTATTTTTAAAAAGGAAGTGTTATTTTTAAAGTTGTTTTTTTATTTTCAGAGCAATATTCGTAGTAAATGTCCCCTGCATTCACAAAGTGTTGCATATTGTGATACAATATGCTATAAATAGCTTTGGAAATAAAAAAACGGCTCTGGAAATAACATTTCCCTTTTAAAAATGGCATAGTTAACTTGTGCCCTTGGCAATAGTTTATATTTTTATAACACCAAGGATGCATCCAAGTATAGACGTATAGTAGTAGATGAGTTTTTTAGCACTTAGTGTTATAATATAACAATAGCACCAAAGATAGCATTGCATTGGACTTGCTCTTAAGAAGTATCTATTGCCTTGACTAGTTACATTCATGCCTTGTTGTTGGTGCACTTTATTGCTATATTTACTAATCTTTCTACTTCTTTTCCATTATTTATATTAGTCGTAACAAATTTCACATCATTTTTAACTATTTTATAAGATATTAAAATAAAATCTTTTATGTTTGATAAAAATAGTTAAATACATTTTTACAAATACTTTCTATTTTTATTTCA
This sequence comes from Kitagawia praeruptora, assembly GCA_037693485.1. Lineage (NCBI taxonomy): Eukaryota > Viridiplantae > Streptophyta > Magnoliopsida > Apiales > Apiaceae > Kitagawia > Kitagawia praeruptora. Next base: position 15,269,537 of record CM075353.1, read on the forward strand.
AAACAACATTTTTATTTTGTATGTTTTGTTTTTCTAAAAAAAATTAAAGTATACTTAGTTGGGTGAAATAAACAAGAGTAAAAAAATAATAATAAAATAGTTGAAAGATGGTAAAAAAGAGAAAAGTAAATATCAACTTGGTTCAACATAAAAAGTAATAAGTATTCTAATTACACATCAGCTGTAAACAAGAAACGAGGTGTAATAAATATTCATTAACCTTAGCTAGCCCGTTTTAAAAAAGTTTGCGATCTAAAAATATTGAAAAATGTTAGGAAGCCAAACAATTTTTTCAAAAACATCTTCAAAATGATGTGGCAGGAGTAATAAATGAGATAGACGGACCCTGCATTCACATCAATTCCATCAATTAAAACTTCACATTTAAACACATTATCACTTGCCACATCATTTTGAATAATTTTTTGAAAAAATTATTTGATTCCCTGACATTACTCAAAAAAATTTGTTGCCAACAAATCATATTGTAAAATTTTTTTATGGTACGTTTGGAGATATGTTTATTTCAAGTACATGTATCATATAAAGTTCGTGTTTTTACTATTTACTATGGCCAACATTTGCCCTTGACCACCCCTTTAATAAATACAAATTATTTTTATTCTGATATTATCAAGATATAGTTATTCTTTGATTTAATTATTTCAATATAAATAATTAAACAGACAATGAATAATGTCAGCCCAATCTACATATGGATTAGCATAAACCACGGTTTCAAAGGGCCCGACTTGTGTCGCGGTTTGTTTAAGTCAATATCAATATATCATATCAGAGAGAAAAATATCTCGAATTATTGCACTTTGGAAGTAAAATAATAATTTACATGTGTTTTAATTTTTTTAAATATCATTTGGGTCGTTCAACAAAATAAGGCCTATTTGTTTTTGCTAACAAGTCTTGTCGGCATCAATGAACATTTGTTTTTGGGTTGGACCTCAATTCTGTAGTTTAACGGGCCTAGTGCCACGCTATGTATTAGTTTATGGGCTGAGTTTGGTTTATTTAACTATTTTGGGTTCTCTAACGAAATTTTTTTGTAACTATTCAAGTCGTTATGGAGGAGAATGGTTGCAACAATAATTAATTAATTTATTGTATTCTAATGGCGGGAGATTAGGAGAGTAATTGGGGTCAAATATGTTAATACGACGTAGTTTAGCTTGGAGTAAGAGAATGCAACTTGCATTGACACAACGAATGAAACAATGACACAACGAATGAAACAATGACACGTGGCAGAAGAAAGGGTAGATATACACCAATGAGCAGAAGGGAATGTTATGCTAAGAACTCACGTGATTGTTGTTTTTCCTTTCTTGTGTATTTTCTTACTCTGCAATGGAGAAAGTGTATTACCTTTAAGCCATTTATGTCAATGAATTTGTTCTCAGTTTTCTTGTCAATTATTATTGTTTAATTTTAGTAACCAAATAGAAAATAGACTACAAATATCGGTCGGTTGGTTACAAGTGGTATCAGAGCGGTGTTCCTCGGCCGCTCGTTATCAAGTCATGGCGGACGGAACTCGAAGCAAAAGTATGGAGGACAGGCTGGGCTCATTAGAGGTGAAGTTTATAGAATTCACAGGGGAGTCTAGTAAAGGGAGAACGGAGTCAAACCAAAAAATGATGGAGATGAGTCAACAAATTGAGGAGTTGAGTATTGGCCTGGGTAAAGTAGATGGGAAATTTGAAGAGTTAAAACAGATCCTCATGATGGGACAACAACAGCAACACGGGCGTTCTGGTGGGGTTCATACGCAACAAGGAAGCACCATAGAGATGAGGACAGAGAGCGGATCTGTGAGTACCAATAGAGATGAGGTATCTACTCCTGCCGCTTCTCTTTCTAATATTACATATACTGCTATGCCCACTACAGCACCTCCTGTTACATTTATGCCCACCTCCCACCCTGTGTTTACACCAAATTACACCCATCCACCTTTCACTTTTCCGATGAATCAAAGCCCTATGCATTCATCCGCGCCGTATTATGCCACAACCATGACCACACAACCTCACTCACCAAACACCTCATCTCTCAACTCTAACCAACAGTTGCTTATACCACCATACCCATAATACTCCAATCCACCTGCTCACCAGTTTGTACCGTATTTTCCACAAACGATGAACCATGGGTATGGAACAGGACCACATCACCCACCCTTTAACCCTAGTCCCAAAATCGAGTTCCCTAAGTTTGATGGGAATGATCCCAAAGGGTGGATTGTGCGGGCAGAACAATACTTTGATTTCATCAACATTGATGAGCAGAAGAAGGTTAAATTAGCTGGCCTACATTTCGAAGGGAAGGCAAGCATCTGGTATAGATTCTATCAAATTAGCAGAGCTAATAGCAACTGGAAGGTGTTCCAAACTGATCTTTTGTCTAGGTTTGAAAATCCTGACAATAGGGACGTTCAGGATCAATTCAACAAACTACGGCAAACAGGAACAGTTGCTGAGTACGAGGATAAGTTTGAAGAACTCAGGGCTATGGTGGTGATCAGAAATAAACACCTCACAGAGGAATATTTTGTATCAAGTTTTATTAGTGGGTTGAAGGATCACATCAAAAGCTCTGTGAAAATGTTCAGGCCACAGTTGCTAGTGGATGCAGTGTTTTTGTCTAAACAAGAGGAGTCTAAATCATTGCGAAGCTCTGTCCCTACGTCTAAAACTTTTACAAAGACTACTGAACCTAAGTTCACCTATTCGCCCAGTATTGAAGTTAACAAAGGCACAAAGACTGGAAGGTCGACTCTCACCAGCAAGGAAATTACAGAAAGGAGGACTCGGGGCCTTTGCTTCCACTGTGATGATAAATACCATCCAGACAGAGAATGCAAAGCAAGGTTATACTCGATGTGGGGTGAGGAAGAAGAAGACAGTGAGGGCGAGTTGGAATCAGTTAAAATGAAGGGAGAAGAGAAGTGTGAAGGAGAGAGTTGCGAAGAAGAATGTGAACCTGGGGAAATATCCCTTAATGCTATTGCTGGGAATCAAACTCCTAGTACTATCCGTATCCAAGGCACTATCAAGAAGCAGAGGGTTAGCATTCTCATCGATAGTGGCTCCACTCATAGCTTCGTGGACACTAAATTAACCAAACAGTTGGGATGTGTGGTGGAACCAGTGCCTGCATTGGTGGTTAGTGTTGCAGATGGATCGAAAATGGTTAGTGACAGTGCTTGTAAATCAATGGAGTATAGTATTCAAGGGCAGAAATTCATAACAGAATTGAGATTATTTCCACTTGGAGGCTCAGACATTGTACTAGGGGTCGATTGGTTGAAAGAACACAATCCTGTGACGTTCGATTATCAGAAACTCAGCATCACCATTATGAAGGAAGGTAAAAGAATAGCATTAGAAGGTGATCACAAGGGAGGGAGCCTAAAAACCATTAGTGGAAAGGGACTGAGTAAGTTGATCAGGAGCAAGAAGGTAGCTGCCCAAGGGTACTTGTGCGTAATTTCTACAGTTCCACAACCAGAAGAAAAGAATGTGGAGCCTCCACCAGCTCCTCCAGAAATAAGGGCATTGTTGCAGAAGTATCAACATATCTTCCAGGAACCACAGGGCTTGCCCCCTCACAGGTTACATGACCACAGAATTCCTTTGTTGGAGGGCAGCCAACCCGTAAACCAACCCAGTTACAGAGTTCCCTACTTTCAAAAAAATGAGATCAAAAAGCAAGTGAAGGAAATGCTGAATTCAGGGGTGATACAGCCTAGCACGAGCCCCTTCGCATCACCTGTGATTTTAGTTAAGAAGAAGGATGGAACATGGCGTATGTGTATCGATTACCGTAAGTTGAATGACATCACGGTTAAGAACAAGTATCCCATACCCGTCATAGACGAGTTACTTGATGAATTAAAGGGTGCTCATTGGTTCACGAAGTTAGATTTGAGAGCAAGATATCACCAAATTCGAGTAGTGGATGAAGATATTCACAAAACCACTTTTAAGACACACCAGGGACTCTACGAATTTAGAGTGATGCCTTTCGGGTTAACCAACGCCCCAGCATCGTTTCAGGCCCTAATGAACGAGATTTTCCAGTCACAACTTCGAAGAACAGTGTTGGTATTCTTCGATGACATTCTCGTTTATAGTAAAACGTATGAGGAACACTTGGTTCATCTTGAGGAAGTGCTGAGCATTCTGCAATCTCATCAATTGTTTATTAAGGAAAGTAAATGCTCTTTTTGCCAAAAACAATTAGAATACTTGGGCCACGTTATATCAGGAGAGGGAGTTGCCACAGATACCAGCAAGATTCAAGACATGTTGGATTGGCCTGTTCCTAGCACTCTCAAGCAGCTTAGAGGGTTTCTTGGACTCACAGGTTATTATCGACGTTTCGTACAGGGGTATGGAATAATTTGCAAACCTCTCACTGAGCTGTTAAAGAAGGGGGCGTTTCAGTGGGGAAAAGAAGCACAGGAAGCCTTCGACAAGCTCAAAACAACAATGGTGACTACTCCGGTGCTTACGTTACCTGACTATGCCAAGCCCTTTGTGATAGAAATAGACGCAAGTGGTACCAGCATTGGGGCCGTTTTGATGCAACAGGGCAGGCCCATTGTCTACTACAGTAAAGCCTTGTCACTTAAACAGCAGTCGATGTCTACGTACGAAAAGGAGCTCCTGGCCATTGTCTTGGCCACTCACAAATGGCATTCGTATTTGCAGGGCCATCGCTTCATAATAAAAACAGACCACCAATCTCTGAAATTTCTCTTGGAACAGAGGCTATCGACTATGCTCCAACAGAGATGGTTGGCTAAACTAATGGGACTAGATTATGAGATACAATATAAGAAGGGAAAAGAAAACATTGTGGCAGATGCATTGTCACGAGTTTATGAGGAACCAAGAAGAGGAGAGTTACAAGAGATCACTACAGTCACCCCTGGATGGTTGCAAGATGTTACTAACAGCTATATGGACGACAATGAAGCTGCCCAGATCATTGAGGGAGTAGCATCGAAGGATGAGAAGTTTAGTAAGTACCACTACTATAAAGGCTTGATCAAATATGAAGATAAGTTGTTCGTGGGTAGCAGTGCTGGGCTAAGGGAGAAATTGATTTGGGAATTCCATGATAGTGTGATTGGGGGTCACTCTGGACAGGAGGTTACGTTCAAGAAGTTATCACAGTTTTTTTTCTGGAATTCAATGAGAAGGGATGTGAACTCCTATGTTAAGTCGTGTGACACTTGCCAAAGGGTGAAAACTGGCACTCATTTTCCTTATGGATCCCTTCAGCCATTACCAGTTCCAAGTCAAGTCTGGGAAGACGTTTCTATTGATTTCATTGAAGGATTACCTCCCTCATATGGCAAGGATTGTATTATGGTGGTGATAGACCGATTATCTAAGGTGGGTCATTTCTTCCCTCTGTCTCATCCCTATACTACAACACAGATCGCCCAGTTGTTTCTCGACAACATTTATAAGCTCCATGGCTTACCCAAGTCCATCGTTTCTGATCGTGATAAAATATTTACAAGCAATTTCTGGAAGGAGCTCTTTACCTCCATGGGAACTCAACTCAACCTTAGTACGTCTTACCACCCTCAAACAGACGGACAAACCGAGAGGCTTAATCGATGTCTTGAGCACTATCTTCGAGCTATGGCAAGTAAGAGACCCAAGCAATGGAGTAAATGGATTCCTCTCGCGGAGTGGTGGTACAACTCCTCTTATAATTCTGCTATAAAAATGACTCCCTATGAAGCATTATACGGGGTAAAACCGCGACAGCTTTGTGTTCCTTCAGATTGCAGAACCACAGTTGAGACATTGGCTGATTTTTAAATAGACAGAGAAGCAATGAATCACGTGCTGCAAGAAGCCATACGATCAGCTCAGCACAAGTACAAGACATATGCAGATAAAAAACGGAGTGAAACCGAATTTGCAGTAGGAGACTGGGTTTTTTTAAAGTTGCAGCCGTACAGACAACTTTCAGTCGCTGTAAGGAGGTATCTTAAACTTGCTCACAAGTTCTTTGGGCCATACAAAGTCTTGGCTAGAGTAGGAGCAGTAGCCTATAGACTGCAATTGCCAGAAGGGAGTTCGGTCCATCCTGTTTTTCACGTCAGCCTGCTTAAGAAGAAGGTAGGATCAAGGTCCTCTGTCTCCACAGAACTGCCAAGGATGGGTCAAGAAGGGCAGTTCCTTGTATACCCAGTGAAGCTCTTGGATCGAAGAATGATCAAAAAAGGGAATCGGGCAGTCATTCAGTGGTTGGTTCAATGGTCGCACGCAATACCGGAGGATGCTAGTTGGGAGGACGCAGCGGCCATTGCAGAACAATACCCAGATTTCAATCCTTGAGACAAGGATTTTTAAAGGGGGAGGCATTGTAACTATTCAAGTCGTTATGGAGGAGAATGGTTGCAACAATAATTAATTAATTTATTGTATTCTAATGGCGGGAGATTAGGAGAGTAATTGGGGTCAAATATGTTAATACGACGTAGTTTGGCTTGGAGTAAGAGAATGCAACTTGCATTGACACAACGAATGAAACAATGACACGTGGCAGAAGAAAGGGTAGATATACACCAATGAGCAGAAGGGAATGTTATGCTGAGAACTCACGTGATTGTTGTTTTTCCTTTCTTGTGTATTTTCTTACTCTGCAATGGAGAAAGTGTATTACCTTTAAGCCATTTATGTCAATGAATTTGTTCTCAGTTTTCTTGTCAATTATTATTGTTTAATTTTAGTAACCAAATAGAAAATAGACTACAAATATCGGTCGGTTGGTTACATTTTTGTACCCATTTTATTATTGAATAAATCTTGAACTAGACCTTATACACTACTTAAACACTACCTAAAATTATCGGACTAGTATATTAATCTATAATTATATTTTTTATTTTTTATTTTCTTGAAATGGGTCCAGCCATGAGCAATTTTTTAATGCTAGTAGTATTTTAGCTTTGATTTTCCGGTATGTAAACTAGTTTCATATCAAAAATTTATTGTATATATACGACATAAAAATGTTTTTTTACAAACGTTTGCCCTGATCAAACCCTCTTCATGCAAGGGCTCTGAGTAGGAACTAAAATTGCACAATACTTTTGTACACACCATTAAACTTTTATGAAGTAACAATCTTGGAAGCGAGGGCTCTGAGTAGGAACTAAAATTGCACAATACTTTTGTACACACCATTAAACTTTTATGAAGTAACAATCTTGGAAGCGATAAATTTTTTTTAACTTATCAAAATTAAATATACAATATCTTGGAATTGAAAAAATTGGTTTTATATATTATTAATTTATTAAGTAAATTATCGAGATTTTAATGCATGAGAACAATGGACAAAATTTAATTTATTAATATGATGAATAGTGTATCATTATATTACAAATTCTCTAAATAAATAAATATGTATTTAGGATATTTTATGCCCATAATTACATGTATAAATATTACATTAGAGCATCTTCAATGATAGTATGTATAATATTTATGTAAAATAGTGATTATGTAAAATTTGTCAAACCTGTATGCTAATATATTCCAATGATATTATGTAAAATGATTGACTATATATTAAAAATACAAATAATTGATTATGTGAATAATGTGTTAATAGAGTTTATGTAAAAAAAAATTATATATAGTCAACTTGAAGTAAATTATCTAAAATTTTAGATATACATGATTAGAGATGGATAAAATTAAAGTTCTTATGTAAATTTGATAACACATCAACATTTAGCTAAGGGGTGTGTAACATTCAAGATTCAAGATGCTCTTAGCTAGTGTGTTTGCATTTTTTGTTTTAGAATTATTCGAAATTACGATTATGTTTTCAGCTACAATTGGCCCATTTCAACAATATAAGATTACGTAGTTTATTATTATTTTTTTTAATTGGAGAGGAAACAATAAGAGATTAACACTTTATTCCCGAATTTTAAATAGGGGAGAAAATAAGTGAAAAGTAAGTAAAACAGTTTCATTTTCACTCATATTTGTGTTTTCGAATTTTAAATAGAGATTAGATGGCTTTCGTTTAGCAGTGGATGACTGCAACTTGGTGGAGATGGATTTAACAGGAAGCGAATTTACGTGGGAGAAAGGCAAGGGTAAAATAAATTGGGTCAGGGAGAGATTGGACAGGGCGTTTGCAACTAATGATTGGTGGCGTAAGTATCCCTTATGTACTCTTAAAGTTATTCATACCACTTGTACGTTCAGACCATGATCCTATCCAGGTGTCATTGGTTGATACGACAGTGTCAAGAAAGCAGTTCAAATTTCGATTTGAGAATTTGTGGTTACAGGATCCAACTTTCAAAGGAAAGATGGAAAGTTTCTGGAAATCTTTACCTATTATGAATATTTTACCTAAGCTGATATCGATATCTTCTCATATGGCTAAATGGGGGAAATGATTCTTTCATAAATTCAGAGATAAAGTGCGAAATCAGAAGGAGGAGGTAGCTAAATTTTTGAACCGAGAAGATGAAGAAGGGATAAAGATTTACTTTGAAGAAAAAGAGAAACTGAATGAATTATTGATGCATGAAGAGGTCTATTGGAAGCAGAGGGAAAAATTATTCTGGTTAAAAGAAGGAGATTCAAACACGAAGTTCTTTCATGCTCAAGCTACTCGGAGAAAGAAACTTAACAACATTGCGTACCTAGTCACAGAGGATGATGAGAAGGTAGACAATATGGACCAGATGTGTGTGATGGCGAAGGAGTATTTTCAAGGTGTTTTTGCTGGGGGGGATATTGCCTTTAGTCATGCAGCAAGTACATAACCACCTGTGATTACAATGGAACGGAATGATGAGCTAATTTCAGAGTTGTCATTTGAGGAATTTACAACTGCGGTAAATCAGATGCATCCTGACAAAGCAGCTGGGCCAGATGGGTTTAGCCCAGCTTTTTTCCAACATTTTTGGAAATTAGTAGGGAGGGAGGTCTTTAACTGTTGCAGAAATTGGCTTGAAGAATGTGCTTTCCCTGAAGAATAAAATAATACGAACCTGGTTTTAATCCCAAAAAAGGAAAAGGCGGAAAAGCTAACAGACGTTCGTCCAATTGCCTTATACAATGTTTTGTATAAGATATTAGCAAAGGTGTAAGCAAACCATTTAAAAGTTATTGTACCTGTTGCCATTTCGGAGAACCAGTCTGCATTCGTACCGGACAGGAGTATCACTGATAATGTTCTCATTGCATTTGAGATGATTCATTTTATGAAGAGAAAGAAAGGTTCTCAAGAGGGTGAGGTGGCATTGAAGCTTGATATAAGCAAAGCTTATGATCGAGTTAGTTGGAGCTATTTGTGGCATAGGATGAGGACAATGGGATTTTGTGAAAAATGGGTGAGGTGGATTCAAGTTTGTGTTAAAATAGTGAAGTATATGGTTTGTTTCAATGGATCGTATGTTGGCCCTATATATTCGAGTAGAGGATTAAGACAGGGAGATCCTCTCTCTCCCTATCTTTTCTTGCTTTGTGTTGAAGGTTTGTCTCACTCTATTAATCTCTCATCTCGGAATAATGAAATTCATGGTTGCCGTATTAGTAATTCTGCTCCAGCAATCACTCACTTACTATTTGTGGATGATTTTTTTGTTAAAGCAAATATGGAGGAAACTCAAGCTGTGCAAAACATTCCGAAGGAGTATGAGTTACAATCAGGGCAAGCTATTAACTTCAACAAATCCGGGATTTTTTTTAGTGCTAATGTTAGAAGGGATAAACAAAATGAGATTGCTAATGTTCTGGGGGTTCATAATCATCTAAAAGAGAGTACTTATTTGGGACTGCCATCACTAGTTGGGCGTTCAAAGAAGAAGGTGTTTAGCTTTGTAAAAGAGCGAGTTTGGAAGTGAGTTCAAGGGTGGAATAATAGTAATCTATCGAGAGCTGGAAAGGCTGTCATGATCAGAAATGTAGCTCAAACAATCACATCCTATTGCATGTCTTATTTTCTAATTCCGAAGTCTCTCTCACAGGAGATTGAAAGAATCATGAATGGTTACTGGTGGAAGTCAGGTTCTAGTAGGAGTAAAGGTATTCGGTGGCTTGCGTGGGAGAGGATGTGCGCATCAAAAGGGAGAGGTGGACTAGGATTTAGAAATTTGTATGGGTTCAATCTTGCATTACTTGGAAATCATGTTTGGAACTTTTTGAATAACCCGGGTTTACTGGTAGCTCGAGTTTTTAAAGGCCGTTACTACCCAGATAATCATGTTTTACAAGCTAAGAAAGGTCAAGATGCGAGCTTCATTTGGTCAGGGATATGTGAAGCTAAGGATGAACTGTGTAAAGGGTTTAAATGGATAGTGGGGGATGGTGAAAGTATTAATGTATTCTCTGATCAGTGGTTGAAGGGGAAAGCGAGTTTTCGTGTGGAGGAACATCATGTTAACAACAATAGACATAACAAGGTGAAGGAGTATATCTGTCCAGACATTAGACAATGGGACGAGGCTAAAATACAACAAACCTTTCATGAAGTGGATGTTAGATGCATTCTCAATACGAGGGTACCACAGAACCTGGTAAGAGATAGAGCAGCGTGGATGCATACGGTGGATGGAATATATACAGTTAAGTCAGGGTATCACTACTGGTATGAGAGGAATTTTCGACAGGAAACATAGATGGATTCTAGAGGTTGGAAAGAAGCTATGGAACCTGCCAGTGCCTCAGAAGATGAAATACTTTTTATGGAGGATGTGCAAGAACAATATACCTGTAAGAAATCTTCTTCGGGGTAGGGGTGTACAAACAACAATCATCTGCCCAATGTGTAATAGTGATGTTGAACACGTTCGTCACATTTTTGTGGAATGTCAGCATGCTAGTAATTATTGGGATTGCTTGGGGCGTGACTTTGATACTATAGAGATTGAAACTGTGTCATCTTGGATACTAGAAAAGCTGGGCACTGAACTGGAGGGGAAATTAATAAAGCTGGTTAAGATTTTCTGGGGGATATGGTGGGCTAGGAATAAAAAAGTCTGGGATAATAGTTTAGTTCCACCGTTGGTAGCTATGGAAACGAGCTCGAGAATAGTGGCAGGCTGCTCAGAAGAGGGTACAGACTGATGTGTCAAGGCATAGAAATAGTGCAGTAAAGGATGCTGTTAAGTGGCAACCTCCCATTTCGGGGTGGTACAAAGTAAATGTAGATGCAGTTATTCATGTGGGCGCTTCAGATTTCAGGGTTGGGATGGTTCTTAGGAATGAGAAAGGTGAGTTCGTGCAGGGGATGCTCAGAAGTTTTAAGGATGCAGTGTCGATTTTGGAAGCAGAGGCTGTGGGTGTGTATGAAGCTTTAAGGTGGCTAATGGAGTTAAGAGTAGGACAGGTCGTGGTGGAAAGTGATTCGTTGACAGTGGTGAATGCTCTGTTTAGGAATACTACGTTTGTTTCTGAAGTGGGAACCATCTTTGAAGATTGCAGGTCCATCCTTCGACAACGTAGCGATTTAAAAGTTCAACACGTTCGTAGACATGCGAATAGCTCATAATATAGCTAGTCTTCCTTGTATGTTGGGAACGATGAACAATTTTTATTCTCCTCCTTCCTACGTGTTGGAGTATATTGTGGCTGATCAATCGTTTTAATGAAAGTTTGCATTTATTTCAAAAAAAGGAAGTGAAAATGAAAGCAAATTAAGCCCACATTCATTCCAAAATTTTTATCTAAAAATGATTGAAAGTACTTTGCTCACTCATCACTTCGTTCCATTTACAAAACTCAGGAACAGCGACCTAAATAATGGGTAAAAAGTTGCGACCAAATATAAGAACATTGCACATTGATTTATGATGAGTGAAACATGCATCTACTGCCAGTGTATATTTTAACTAGAAGCTGAGATGAGGGGTTCATGTTGCAATCCTTCTTCAATTTCATCAGCTGAACTAATAATAAAACCATTCTTAGATGTCTTTGAATTTCTGTACATTCCGTAGAGTATCAGTTGTATCAGTCCAAGCAACACCCCTGTCCCGTTGGGTACCTACATGATGCAAAACAAATGGATTTATGCTACTTATTTTTTTCCATACAAATTGTCTGTACATATTGTTGTACTTTGCCAAAGTCACCTCAATTAAAGACGAAGATGTTCAAGACAAAAAATGCCTTATTTGTTAAATCAAATTTTCTTCTCTTTAGTGTTACATATAATGTATGGTATTTCCAAAAGAATCCCAAAAGCATTTTCAAATAATATATGATAGAGTTTCATGTGCCTGAGGATGACCTCAGGTTAGAACCCTGAGGATAGAACAAATCAATACAAATTTTAAGGGCATTTGTGTAAATTATTGATAAAAAATTTAGATTTACAAAACTGTCCCTGCGGAGCCCCTTATTTTATAAGCAATATTCTTATAACCTCAGGGGAGATTCCTGAGGTTGTCCTTAGACCCAGTTTTCTCTATATGATATCATTTTATTTATGAAATTTATATATTTGTGAGATTCATATTTATGTACGAGTGGTCATCTCATTTATAAAAACATAATATGATAACTCAACATTCAGCAAAGATTTTGGGAATGATTTTGGATCGAAAATGTATCATTTTTCTAGATAAAATTTTATATTTTTGACGAAAATATGAATTTTATTAATTTTCGAAGATCAGACACGACTAAAATGTGAATAGAGATTTATGTAGGAGAACTTACGCCTAGAAAATAGTCGTCGAAGAGGAAAGCATAGAGAGTCCAAACACCACTATTCAAGAAAATAAAGAATGACAGAAAGAATGGCATGTACTCCACGCTCTTGCTCCTCACCACTGTTCCCTGCATATTATAAGTTCGAACACACATATTAAACATGTTACTATATGGATCATATTTTATTGCGGAGCAATTCAAGCATATCCATTTGTTCGATTATGTTACTTCGTCGTGATCCATGTGGTTTAGTAGATTAATTAAATTTTGCCCACAATACAGCTACTAGCTATATGCTAACATGAGCACGAAATTGATATTAACAAGGGGCAAGTCCTAATCGAGCAAAGAGACCCACGATAAAATAAGGGAAATATTATTTTTTGAATTCTTTTTTTATTTTCAAAATTATTTATATCATATTGTATCATAATATGGAATATTTTATGAATACAAGAAGCATATGTTATAAATATAGTTCTGAAAATTAAAAAAAGAAAAAGCTTAAAATAACAATCCCTTTCTTGGAGAGGCATATGATTATGACCATGTTTGACAAATCTTAATTGTAACTTATAAGTTACTTATTCTGAAAAAAAATTCATATTTATATACTATTTTTTTTAAAAAAAAAGTGTGTATGGTAAGTTTAACATTCGTTATCTTGCAAAAATAAGTTAATTATTTCAAAAAAAATTATATATTCATACACTTTTTTTCAGAATAAGTAACTTTTTTTTAAAAAATAAAATTTTCCAAATGAGGCCTATATCCCCGGTCAACATTCATAAATCATAAAAGAGTAGTGCTAGAGGTACCAAATTGGGTACCAAAATTTGCCACCAAATGACATGGCATTAAATATTTGGCTTTTTGGGATTTTTTAATTGGTTGGCCCTGGCGGGCCCAATATAATTATAACCAATCACAATAATGACAAGTCATTTGGTAACAATTTTTGGTACCTAATTTGGTACCTCTAGCATTTTTCATCATAAAATATAGTGTACACATAACATAATCCAAAAAAGAAAAAATAATAATGCACATATGCTAATATAGTATTCATGTGTGTGTGTGTTTGCAGTAGAATTTCCCATACTGGAGTACTAACTTTGCAAACATTGCGATTGGGTACATAAGATTTGTCCGGAAGAATGTTGAAAGCCTATCTACAATAGCAAATAAGTATGACCTCCTACCGACTACTTTCTCAATCATTTTCATTTTTTTACAATTTTTTTTTCATTATTTGACATGCATTTTAAGTTATGTGTAAAATGAAAATTTTGAAAATGGGTAATGAAACCATACTTTATATATATGTTAAAATATGTGTAGATCGTGAAAAAAATTGTAAAAAAATGAGAGGGATATAGAGAGTATGGAACTGTGGTTTAAATCATACAAGATAAAGGGTGAGATTCGACATAGTATTACATTGAATATCTATCATCCAGTGAAATAAATAACATACCATGGCAGCCAGAGGAGAGCCATACATGATGATATTAAGTCCAGCACCCAAAAGTCCAATGGCGTTTATACGAGCTTCTCCTTCCAGAGCCAGCTGCGTCACCAAAACCGCCATTCCGAAAAACCCAAAATTCAAAAGTCCGGCTAGGATGGCACTCTTTGCCTAAAATTTTCATCAGACAATTGTTAATATTATTTAGAACTCATGTGTGTAGGTGACCATCAGACTAACAAAAAGAGAGATTATGTTGCTGTACCTTTACATGTTTAGGTGCATATATGAGAAACAAGATAACATACACAGCTTCAACTATAATGCCGAATCCATTGACGGTAGCAACAAGCAATTCAGCAGGCTTTATAAGTCCATAGTAAGTCCATAATGATGAATTTAGTAGCGTGCAAATGTAAGGCAAGCTCTCATACTCTTCTGTTGATCTGTGCTTTATAATTCTCCAAAATGTGCTTCTGCAATATTCACAAACCACCTCAATCTTTATTCTTAACACCCAGCATATACACACACAAACACGAAAAATCGAAAATGATATTTAAATACATTTAAATGCAACCGTAAGAACTCACACGGGGGAGAGAAATAGAAGGACCGATATGATATTTCCTGCAAAAATCAAGTAAAATCGCATTCATTAGCTAGAGAATTTAAGTAGAAATTGTTCGAGAAAGCTCGAAATTAACATTCTTGATGATCTATCTGCATGCAAAATTGTAATGAAACCTGATTAATCAAGAGCAGGAAAACTTGAAATTCTCACCGATAATACCAACATAGAGACTCAAGTCGGCCATTTTAGGAATTCAAGAGAAAGAACAAATCCAAATTATAGAAGAGGATTTTCCAAGATAGTGGTTGAGTACTAGCTTTATGTTGGATTAATTAAAGCATTAGTATTAAACTAGTAATTATATTACCTTTTCACTTGCCTGTAAAGGTTGATAAGCGCAAGCAACCAAATATATAATATTAGCAAGTTGCTTATATATCTAGATCTAAAAAAAAAGTAGAAAAACTGCTAGCATATATATATTTTAACAAATACTATATTCATTAATTTGTAAAAGTAGACAAACACATTTATTAGACACATTTGAGTATTAGTTTATAAAAGTAGTTGATAGGGTAGGGTAACACAAAAATAAAATAGTACTGTATAAAAATAATTTAGTGAATAACATTACTCTATATGTTCTAATGTTGATCTTGATAAGGACATGTCTCTATCTGCAGAGAAGATATCTTGCTAGTTTTACTTATATCCCAGCCTGGAAAATTATCTAAACTACTAAATTTGACAGATGGAATATTATTTTTTTTTTAAGAATTATCAAATTTTTTTAATATGAAGAATATATATTATGTATATAAAAAAGTAATTATAAGAAAATTACTCACATTTGAAAAATTATTTACTATTGTTGTTGGAGAACACGTTACATACTAGCTTTTTCCAATATTAAATATTAGTTAGGGTTTGATGTTCCTGAGTTACCTCAATAAAATTATCATATGAGGTAACTATGTTTCTGCAAATTAATGCACGAGATATAATAATAATTACAGGATATTTTTAGAAAATCTTCAATATTTACAAAAGTATCAGAATATGTGTATATTTACACTACAACCTCTCGTGAGGCTTTTCTCTCTATTAGTTTTTTATGTGATAATGCTTATTTCCATGGGTCAGTCGACATAATATTGTTGATTTCCTACTCAGAGCTACATAATAAAAAAATTATTTCATAATAGTTAAAGGATTCATACTATACTTTTCTCAACTACTCATTCATCCCATGGCCTTTCTTTTATCTTTTTTGAGACCAGATTTTAAACTCATTTTTAGAAAAGTGGCTAGATTTTCAATTTTGTAAAATTGTGGCCACACTTGCCTTTTTCCTTTCAAAAAGGTGACTGTTGGCGATTTTCAGCTTTTTGACAGGGGTAAAATGGGAAAAAAATACTAGAAATCCCAAAAATTGTCCAAAAAAATTCTCAAATTAATATTTGTCAACAAATGTTTGGTTATATTCGTAATAATAATAATAATGCCCCCCATGTATGCACATCAATTCACCAAAAAATCCATAAATATGAGTTGTCAAGATTTAATTAGTCAATTTATGTGCATGCATGGGGGGCATTATTATTATTACGAATATAACCAATCATATGGTAATACATATTAATTTGGTGAATTTTTGGATAATTTTTGGAATTTTTATCATTTTTTTATAGTAAAATAACATATTTTTCCATTTTACCCCTGCCAAATAAGCTAAAAATCGTCTCCAGCCACTTTTTTGAAAAGAAAAATGCAAGTTTGGCCACCATTTTGCAAAATTGAAAGTTTGACCATTTTTTTGAAAATGAGTGTAAAATCTGAACAACTTTTTGCAATTAACTCATCTTTTTTAAAAGGAAAATTGCAAAGAGCCCCTCTTTACAATTTGCTGGGAAAATGTGTTCCCCTCAGTGAATATTTTATTATTGAATATTAACACATTTTTCATGCCCAAACCTCAACAATCATAAATTCATAATACCAATTTGTTTTTTTTTTTTTGAACTATAGGGAAAACACTCGTACGAGGCACAGAAAAGCAAACCGGCTCTTGGAGGCTGTCTGAGTGTGGCTAATAGTTGGCCATGAGCCTTTTGGCATAAGTTTAATTTTTGATTTACTAAAACCTTAGAATTTAAATATTTACAATATTATTCACTCCTAGTTGTTTAGATGAAAAGTTCAAAAACATTGGTATACAATTTTTGTAATATTTTGTTTTGTGCATCTTTCAATCTTTATATTTTTTTAAATAAATCGTACTTGCATTACTTAGAAATTATCATTTTCGAGTAAATTATTAATAAATGCAGGAGGAGTGACAGACCACTCTCCATATCCTGACATAGAATTTGTGCAGCATTTGCAAGCAAAAGAACCACACGATTCGCAGATCGATAATCGAACTACTAGCACTTGATCAATGTTCTTTAGTGATTTTGTCTAAGAAATGGCTTCTCGAATGCTAATGACTTCAACTTCTTGTGATCTTTATATTTAAATAAACTTAAACTGTTGCACTTTTATCGAACCTACATAACGAACGATTACTTCTAAGGGGTTGAAGTTTCTAAAGTACACAACAGAGAAGTTTTCTATTAGTGCACCTTAAAACTTGTATTTTATTATTATTTTTGATAATCCAACCGTACGGATGAAAAGTTTATGTCGAAATAACATTGTATACAAATTTTTATTATATTTTAAATAGTGGAGCATCACTTTTATAATAATTATATTTTCTATATATATTCAACGACACAGATTTATCATAATCTTATTGCTATAAATTTATAGTTCCAAATAATTAAATTACACGAAAATTTGTACATTCACGTATTTTTGTATGAATTTAACATCCGTACGGTTGGATTGTTCAAATAATAATTAATTTATCATATTTTAAGCCGCACTAATAGAGAACTTCTCTATTGTGTGATTTAGATACTATTTTCCCTACTTCTAAATGTTATTGTAAATAAAACTAGCATTTTGCATGTATTTCGTACACGGCATCTTATTTAATTTAAAATGATAATACCAAAAATTTAACAAATTTGATTGATTTCTTAAAACATCTTATTTAATTTAAATTGACAATATCAAAAATTTAACAAATTTGATTGATTTCTTAAAAAGATATTGTATGCAATTATATAAATAATCAATTCTTAGAAAGATATTATATACAGTTATATAAGTATTTAATAAAATAATTTATATAAAAAAGTAGCATACAATTCTATTTTAACAATGTTGAAAATTTATTTAATCCATCAAAATCTGCAATAAAAGTAATAAATATTTTTACAAATATTATTCTCTAATTGAAAACAATAATAAATTGTCTTCATTATTCAAATGCGGAAATGATAATCCCTTCACCCCCAATGGCTCCAAAACACTAAATGGCTCCAAAACATTAAACCTCATATAATATCAAGAACATATTATATTAACTATGAGACCTCATAGTTAATATAATATGTAAATGTTGCAGAATAATGAGACCACATTTCAAGCAATTTTTAATTTTTTTTGTTAATTTTTTTTATGAATGGATAAATGATAGAATTATAAGACTTTTGTGTGAAGATGCCCCTAGCGGGGCCCTTTAAAATAGCTTGAAATATAGCGAATATGTGTGTTCTCACTGTTCTCATTTTAATTTTTTTTATAAATGGATAGAGGGTAGAATTATAAGACTTTTTTTGTGAAGATGCCCCTAGCGGGACCCTTTAAAATAGCTTGAAATGTAGTGAATATGTGTGTTCTCACTGTTCTCATTCTCACCAGAGCGTGACTATTAAACTGTATTAGTAAATTCATGTATGAAAATACAGTGTATATATATTATTAATATAGATTCTTTTATTAAAAATAAGTAAATTATACAATTAAATAATCAAGCCAAAATATCAGATAAATATTCTAGTAGATTTATAGTTTATGTTCAAATTAAGGTCTTTCACCATGACTCTTGCTTTCTGAAATTGTCGAATTTTTATTTTATTGACTTTATTATATTAAAAGTATGTTCTTATTGAAACGAATATAATAATTTGAATTTGAATATATTTTTAAACTACTTATTTTGATGGGTTGTTAATTTTTTTTGATCAACTTAAAGGGGTGACCAAAAATAAAATTAATGGGAATACATAAACCCATTACCCACGTTATGATAAACAATACCTACAAAATGGAAGTTGCTTATGTGGTTCAGGCTTATTAATTACTTCAATACTTCATTAGCTTGATCATCATGTGGACCATCTTTCTTTTTATCACTTATTTCTAGAAAATGAGGAATTTTAGTTAGAAAATATAGAAAAAATGATAGGTTTTACTTGAAAAAGGTAATCGGCTAATTATTAGTATTTATATAATTATAATTTTATTTCATTAAATAGAAGACGATACGTTTTAGATAAAAAAAGGTAATCGCTTAATTATTAATATTATAATATTATTAGTTTATTGTATTAAACATAACCGTTCGTGATATAATCGGAAAAAGAGAGATTTTAGTTTTAAAAAATAGAAAGGTAACGTGAAAATTAAAAAGATGACATAATTTATGTGAAAAAGGTAATTGATTAGTTTATAGTAATTATGATTTAATTATGTTATTTTACTAAATAAAATTGCTCATAGTTTTCAGAAAATGAGAAATTAATGTTGCCCCTGAAATTTCTAGAAAAAAAGGGAATTTAATTAGAAAATATATAAAAGATGATACGTTTTAGTTGAAAAGGTAATCAGTTAATTATTAATATTATAATATTATTTTATTTTTATTAAATAGAATCGCCCATGATATAATTGGAAAAAGAAAGATTTTCGTAAGAGAAAGGAAAAAAGGTAACGTGTTTGAAAAAGATAACCGTCCATGATACAATTGGAAAAAGAGAGAGATTTTAGTTAGAGAAAAGAGAAAAGATGACGTATTTTTGCACAAAAAGGTAATTGATTAGTTAATACTAATTATAATATAATTATGTTATTTTATTAGACAAAATTGGTAGTAGTTTTTAAAAAAGGAGAAATTTTAGTTAGATAAAATGTAAAAGATATTGTATTTTACCTAAGAAGGAAATTATTTAGTTATTGAAAAATAGAAAATGTAATATGTTTAACCTGAAAAAGGAAAATGATTAATAAAGGAGAAATTTTAGTTAGATAAAATATAAAAAAACATTGTATTTTACCTGAAAAAGGAAATTATTTAGTTTTTGAAAAATAGAAAAGATAATATGTTTAACCTGAAAAGGGAAATTAATTAGTTAGTAGGATGGAAATTTTAGTTAGATAAAATATAAAAGATATTGAATTCACCTGAAAAATGAA
This sequence comes from Kitagawia praeruptora, assembly GCA_037693485.1. Classification (NCBI taxonomy): domain Eukaryota; kingdom Viridiplantae; phylum Streptophyta; class Magnoliopsida; order Apiales; family Apiaceae; genus Kitagawia; species Kitagawia praeruptora. The sequence continues at coordinate 15,289,680 of CM075353.1, forward strand.
ATTAATTATTTATTGAAAAATAGAGAAGATAATATGTTTAACCTGAAAAAAGAAATTAATTAGTTGGTATGATGGATTTTATTATAGCCTGGTTCCTATAGGCCGTGGTCAACGAGAACTTATAATCGGGGACCGACAAACTGGAGTAAGGGCAAATAAGTAAAATCAATAGGTACCGTACCGACCTACCGACCTACCGACCAAACTTTTAATGTTTCGACTTTTATATTTCAATATTTAAAATTATGTAGCTGGAGGAGAAGAGAAAGGCTGGAGGTGCAATCGTAGTACTACAATATTACTGAAATTTGATAATAATTATATAAATGTTATCCGTGATATTTCTAGAAATGAGGGATTTTAGTTAGAAAATATAGAAAAGATGATAGGTTTTACTTGAAAAAGGTAATCGGCTAATTATTAGTATTTATATAATTATTATTTTATTTCATTAAATAAAAGATGATACGTTTTAGATAAAAAAAAGGCAATTGCTTAATTATTAATATTATAATATTCATAGTTTATTGTATTAAACAGAACCGTCCGTGATATAATCGGAAAAAGAGATATTTTAATTTTAAAAAATAGAAAGGTAACGTGAAAATTAAAAAGATGACATAATTTATGTGAAAAAGGTAATTGATTAGTTTATAGTAATTATAATTTAATTATGTTATTTTACTAAATAAAATTGCTCATAATTTTTAGAAAATGAGAAATTAATGTTGCCCCTGAAATTTCTAGAAAAAAAGGGAATTTAATTAGAAAAAATATAAAAGATGATATGTTTTAGTTGAAAAGGTAATCAGTTAATTATTAGTACTATAATATTATTTTATTTTTATTAAATAGAATCGCCCGTGATATAATTGAAAAAAGAGAGATTTTCTTAAGAGAAAGGAAAAAAGGTAACGTGTTTGAAAAAGGTAACCGTCCATGATACAATTGGAAAAAGAGAGATTTTAGTTAGAGAAAAGAGAAAAGGTAACGTATTTTGGCTCAAAATGGTAATTGATTAGTTAATACTAATTATAATATAATTATGTTATTTTATTAGACAAAATTGATCGTAGTTTTTAAAAAAAAGAAATTTTGGTTAGATAAAATGTAAAAGATATTGTATTTTACCTAAGAAGGAAATTATTTAGTTATTGAAAAATAGAAAAGGTAATATGTTTAACCTGAAAAAGGAAATTGATTAATAAAGGAGAAATTTTAGTTAGATAAAATATAAAAAATATTGTATTTTACCTAAAAAAGGAAATTATTTAGTTTTTGAAAAATAGAAAAGATAATATGTTTAACCTGAAAAGGGAAATTAATTAGTTAGTAGGATGGAAATTTTAGTTAGATAAAATATAAAAGATATTGAATTTACCTGAAAAATGAAAGTATTTATTTATTGAAAAATAGAGAAGATAATATGTTTAACCTGAAAAAAGAAATTAATTAGTTAGTATGATGGATTTTATTTGAGTAAGGGTAAATAAGTAAAATCAATAGGTACCGTACCGACCAACCGACCAAACTTTTAATGTTTCGGCTTTTATAATATAGTGTAGATTTTATTAGTGGTTAGAATATATGATGTCATATTTTTGGGTATGTATTAATTATTGCAATATTACGTTTTAAATTAAAAGTCAACGTGTTTTAATTAGAGAGAAGAAATTATTGATTGAAAGATATGATATTTTAGGTATTTATAAAAATTTGAACCTTGAAATTTTAGTAATTAATTTAATCATGTAATATATTTAATCATTAGATCTAATAATTCTAATTTTAACTAAAAATCTAACTGATATTTATCATTCTAATTTTTATTATATTTTGTTAGTGGTTAGAAGATATGATGTCATATTTTTGGGTATGCATTTAGTAAAAAAATTTAATCATGTAATATATTTAATCATTAGATCCAACAGTTCTAATTTTTAACTAAAAATCTAACGGATATTATTCGTTATGATGTCACATTTTTGGTATGTATTTAGTAAATAAATTTAATCATGTAATAAATTTAATCATTAGGTCTAACAGTTTTAATTTTTAACTAAAAATCTAACGGATTTTATTCGTTGTATACGAATTTTTATTATATTTTGTTATTGGTTAGAAGATATGATATCATATTTTTGGGTATGTATTAATTATTGCAATACTATGTTTTAAATTAAAAGTCAACGTGTTTTAATTAGAGAGAAAAAATTATTGATTGGAAGATATGATATTTTAGGTATTTATAAAGGTAATATCGGAAAGAGAAGTGTCCTAAATCCAATCATGGATGATGAGTTAGGATAAACCTTCTTGTAATCTTAGTAGGTTTTATGATTATCAGTGAAAGACATATTTGTCTTGATACGGGCTTTATCTATTTAAAGTGTATTAAATCAGATGTTCCATAGTTTAGAGTAAAGCTTCTAGAATTATAATGAGATTATAATAGTGAGATCTAGAAGATGATAACACTAAACTTAAACTGTTCCTGATCATAGGATAACTAATTGGGAGTTAGTCAATCCGTAAAGATCGGTACATACTATACTTGCTTCTTTTGAAGGATGTCTGTTCTCATAGACATTTGTGTGGTGACACTATAGTTAGTATGTAGGTGCTCATTGGGGAATGAGTTCACTGAACATGACTCGATCATTTGAACAATTAATAGAGTTACTCACGTGTCAGTAATTGTTCATATAGTGATGGTTGTACAAGTATCCTTAGACTTGAGATTGTTAGAGTCATCTTGTATATAATGAACAATGCTTGGTTTAGTCCTTAGTCTCAAGGACAATTAATAAGTTCTATTCTGGGCATTGGAATTTATATATGGAGATAGTTAACGATCGATAAAGGATCTACCCCTTCCAGTAAAGGAAGTGAATATCCTATGCTATTCTTAATATGATAGTTCAGGAATCTCTGTCCAGAGTGAATGAAATTAGAAAGTAGTTTCTAATTTGCATTAACATGAACTATACATAATGAATAAGATATCATATGATTAAATTAGATAGGCTTGACACGAGATCTATGCCTTGTATTTAATCGGGATATTGTTAGGGCATAAGGAATTTATTGTACGGTAACCATTCACTGAATAGGTTCTATATTCCTAGCGATGAATTCATATTATTCGGATAGTCGCGATATACCTTCAAAAGTATCACTCACGATGTAGAATGAATTTAATTATAACGATAATTATTTTTAACGAATTAATTGTAATTCGTATAAATAATAATAAATAGTTTATTATTATTTATTTCTACCACCGACATAATTATGAACGTAAAGGGTCACACCATAAAAGAGATTAAATTTGAAGATGAAGGAAATTATTTATATTGGCTAATGATTATTTATTTAAGAAATAAATAAATAAATAAATTTATAATTAATTAAATATGATTTAATTATTTATAAATATATAAATATATATTAAGAAGGAGTTCTTGATATTATAAATTATATATTTGAGAAATTAAATATATAGAGAGAATAATTTTTAAAGAGTTTAAAAATGAATTAATGATTAAAATATGTTTTAATCATTAAATGATTAATTAATAAAGATTAATTAATAAAAGCTCATCATGACAAGCATCTTGGATGGCATATTCTAAGCTGGAAGTATGCTATAAGAAGTGAGGTTTTGAAGAGCTAACTACGTACAAAAACACTTACAAGATTTAGAATCTTGTAAAAACAAAGATTAGCCAAATTCTTTTTATTTTCTCTTCTTCATTCAATTCTCTTGGTGGATACCATTAGAGCACTCCACACACTGAGGAGTGATTTCAAGGTGAAGAACAAGAACTGGTCTTGCTAATTTTTGAAGCTCTCAAGGTAATTTTCTTATTTTCTTGAAATATATGCATGATTAATTAGGATTTCTATGTAAATAAATGTTATAAATACTTCCGCATGTGTAGAAATTCCTGCAATGGTATCAGAGCTTAGGTTTGATGAATATAGATCACAGAAAAAAATTGAGAATTTTTTAAGAATGTATGGATTTATTATGAATTTTTGAAGTTCATGTAGGCTATAATCAAATTAATTATGAATTAATTCAAAATTAATTTTCTGAAATAAAATGACTCTGGATTTAGATTCTACAAGTGTTGTAGAGAATCAGGATATTTTTATTATATTTTTTGAATGAACAGATTATTAATTATGAATTTTAAAAAAGTTTGAATTTAATAATTATAATTTGTTATTAAATAAGATATATAAAATATATGCTGAAGATGGGCTGTTGTTTATAAAAGAGTAGTGGACTCATAAATTAAAAGCCCAACTGAAAAATCTTCGTGCACAAGAATGATGCTGTCGGCGACTGAAGGAAAAAGAAAGGAGCACTGCGCGACTGGGACAGGCGCGTGAGAACCACGCGCGGCTGGTACACGCGCCTGCGCGTGTGGTACACGCGCCATGTGGGTCAGTGGAGCTCGGATGACGTCAGCATGACATCAGCATGACGTCAGGAGTGGCTGGAGAGGTGTAACGTGTATGGTTAATGCGTGACAGTATAACACACGTGTTGGTTATGCGTTACAAGTGTGTAACACAGTTTCGAAATGCGTCACAGATCAATCCTGTTGGCTGTTTTTTTCTTTTGCCTTTTCTGGGAGCTTGGAGACTCCGTTTGTGGCGTGCAATATATCGTTAGATTCGTATTGACGAGTCGGTTCTAATGGAGGGGTCAAATATTTTATAAAAAATAATTTTGAAATGATTATAGCTTCCGGAAGTGTTTTTCAGACCAGTTTTGACTGTTTAACGACTTCTAAACACAACCAATGATCCATACATGGGTTTAAAACAGTACTACATGATCTAACATGCCTACCTATGTGTTATTGAATGAATATATAGATGATATATGTCTAGGTTGAACATGAGATGTTAGATTTAGGCTGATTCCTTAAACATACGAAGCATGTTAGACATCTAGGTTTTAACGAAAGTGTTTCGTAACCTTAATATGATTAAAACCCTTCTTTTAAATGTTTAACTTCTTTTAATGCAATTAATGATACATAGGGATGTATATAATTGTGTTATATGTTATAACATGCCTACGTCTATGTTCCTTTATGTTTATATATGTGATATATGCCTATGTTTACCATGCGATGCTAGATTTAGGTGAACATAATTAACATAAGTCGTAGTTTAGACGATTTAGGATTTGTGAAATTGTTCACAAGTTTAGTATTAATATTATGTATACAATAATGAGATTCTTGTGTTTGTGAAACACGTAATTAAATATGAATTTTCAAAGTTGAGAGAAAGGATGATTCTGTCAAAAACGGATTACGATCTGTAAGAAAAGGGTATTTTGAGAATCATCCAATTATCGATTATTGATTTGAAATATTTAATTTAAAAGGAAGAATCCCTTTATAATATGATTATGATTGTAACATAATATAATCCCTCAAATATTAAATATGTCAAGTCGAAATTGGCCATAGATCGACACAAAAGGGTTTGTGTCAGTAATGGTCTTCCATCATGATAGAAAGTATTTCTTGTTTTCGGTACATTGTCGTTTCGTGCTACAGCCGAGGGCTTTGTTACCGATCAACATGAAAGTACTTGTCCATTACATTAGATGTGTACAAAATTAGATTTCAGTGGTCGTTACGTGCTACAGCCGTGGGCTATTTGAATCTGATTTAATTGTACGAGATGTTGGTTCTGACCTGACTTAATAATATTGAGATTTGTCGTGTTTTTATTATAGATTTAGATTATCTATTAAACTTAAAACACGTTAGACTTATAGGTTCATATGAAAATATTTCGTGACCTAAGTAAAATAAAAACCCTTTTAATTAAATATCAAGTGATAAAATGGCCAAAGGCACAACGGGCTTGTGTCGGTCATAGCCTTCCAATATGGTAGAAAGTGGTTCTTATTTTAGGGGGTACTGTTTTATTACATTAGATGCGTGAATTAATTAGAGTTCAATGGTCGTTACGTGCCATAGCCGTGGGCTATTGAAATCTGATTCAATTTGAGCGAGATGTTGGGTTTGACTTGACTTATAATATTGAGTTTGTCGTGCCACAACCGTGACTTAATGATTCAAGAGGCTAAAGTTTTATTAGGGAATAACATGAGATGTAATTGACAAGAGTTGTCTTCCTATGGAACATCACATGGCGTTTCGTGCCACAGCCGGGGTTGTGTGATGGAAAGTAGGATCCCTATTCTCCCTAGCATTGTGAATGCTCAATTATATATAGAGGGTTATATAATTTAGATAAAATAGTGGGAGCCGCCAATGAATAAAGACCCGATTCATTTGGTGTTAAGATTATAAAATCGAATAATCTACTTATGTTGTTATTTTTATTTAAAGATTTTAAAATATAAATGTGTTGTCTTCTGCATTGTAGAAATAGTATAATGAATGCTAGGTCAATGACTTATTGATAAAGAACGTGAGAATAGTTTTCACAGGTAGAATAGATTCTTTTTCGTCTTGAACTCACCAATCTTCGCAAGTTGTGAGAGATGTATCTAACAATGAGTGAGATGTCTCGTTTTGTTCACCTACAAGGGTTATTAGATGAATAAGTATGGGACATAGATATTAGATATCGATGTTGTTTATTGAAAACAACGGTTTAGCAATATTTCTATCAATGACCTTGTTTAATATGATCAATTAGATTGTTCATTTATATAACTGGTCTTTAAGATAGATATATAGTTAATTCAAGATGTGATCTTGAAATCTCATTGTAAGAATAAAGTCAAGATGTGATCTTGAGGTCTTATTATAAGAATAGGAAGGTGAGTTGAAAAGACACAATCTTTAAGATAAATGTTAACCAAGAAAGCAAAGGTATTAGACCTCTACTGAATAAGGATAGAATATTGGAATTGGATTATGTAAGATAAATCTTACAGAATCAAGGAAGTAAATGGTTAGTGTAACCTCTACTTCAATATAAGTTTGTTAATAGTTGAAATGAATAAGTCTATAAGTCAATCATCTACTTGGGTACTAGACACTACTTAGGTTAAAGGATTACGAATCTTAACCAAAGGACAAGTAGATAGCTAGACATCGATGAATTCCTACATAATTGAAATAGAACAACTGTTGTTGTTTCAATTATGAGAACTTGTTGATTAGTCGTGTTATTGAAGTTATGGATTATATGTTTCATATTGAACAAACTAGATATAATGAGAGAAATCAGGTTTGATACCTTGTCACATTCAATGACGATCAATGTAGATAAGGATATGTGTATTTATTGAAAACAAAATCCAAGTTTTTATTGATAGGTTCAATGAATGCTGAGGTATGACAACGAACTATTTAAGAGTATTAGACGCATTCAATGAGATTGAGGTTTGTCAATATTTAAATAGTCAGTTCTTGAATTATCTCATATATAATGATGTTATTTCACTGTAGACTCTTGTTCACTACGCCATAGATGGCCTATAGCAACCCCCAAACTGTGTTACCATAGACCCCATTTTGAAGTTACCATAGGCCAAAATAGGGCTATGGTAACACTTCAGCTGTGTTAGGTTCTCAGCAGTAACTACAGGTATCTAAGGTAACATCAAAACACAGCCTAAGGTAACATAGCAAATGTGGTTACCAAAAACCTCTATAGAAACATCTTAAACACTCTATAGTAACATAGTTTGTGTGTTACAACAGATAATACAATTTTGCACATGGACAAATGTGGGGCCCACATCTAGGTGGGGTCAACAATCTATTGTAACACCCTCTTTTACCAATTGTAACACATTGTGTGTTACATAATTAAAATCATTTATAAATAATTTTTTAACAAAAAAAATTGACATTTAAATGTTACATTTTCAAGTAAAAGAAATCAAGAACCAAATTAATTACATTTCAATAACATCATCCAACATCATTTCAATAACATCATCTTGTACAAAACCAATCATCCAAAAATATCTACCAACACTAGCTAATGAATAAAACTTAAAACGTACAAGTACTAGAGCTAATAACATGCATACTAGCTCAAATGGTACTATGCAATTTCTGTATTGCCTTCAAATCATGAGTAATAGTACTAGCATCTCCTTGAGTTGGCTTGCATTTTTGCATCTCCTTGTTGATGCAGGGTCAGACTCTTCAACAGAAGAGTGAGAAGAGTGAAGAGGACCATGTAAGATTAATTGACAAGTAAATCAAACTCTTCAATGAGCTTCTCAGCAGACAGGCTTCCTGCATAAGGGTTTGGACCACTAATAATATCTCCTATGAACTCCGTTAGATATCGTTATGGGACAAAAACTGAACGAAACACCAAGACACGAGTTTCCCGTCATAAAAAGGGCGTAGATAAACTAATTACATGCAGGAGACAATATGTAAATGTAAAGTAGATCTGAATGAAGTGTTGGTATGAAAGTTAACTACGTCCATCTGCCATCTGGAGAAGAAACATGAAAATAACATTTGTCAAGTTTTTCCGAAAAATAAATAAATAAAATGGGTCACCCAAGACGCTATTACAATTAGAGGCACTTACATCTGTTAAAAGTGTTTCTACTTATATAACATATAGTATAAATTATCAATATATAAAAATTTTATTGCATTGTCAAAAATTCAAGTTGCAATCACTTGCAAAATGCAAAATTATAAGCACATTTCATACAGTACTGATAGAGTATATTTTTATATATATTCTAGATGATTTTATTCTCATATTTATTGTGTTTTGCATTGATTTGGATTTTTATTTAATAGATTTTATTGTTTTATTGTAGGAAATAAAGAATTCATGACTTGGAAGGATTTGGAGCAAAAAGAGCTATTTTGGAGATAAAATAGGAGAAAATTCGTATTATTGGGCTACACGGGCTGCCTGCACTGTTTAGGCCATATCTTGAGTTCCAGAAGTCAGAATTTGACGATCTTGCTGTCCACGCGAAGCTTGTGGAATTATCTTTAATTCAGAGGTGGTCCAGTAAGCAAAATCCAACTGGAAGAGCCCAGAAACAGAGGAGAAAAATAAGTGACGAATTTTACAAGAAAATCCTATTCAATTATGGATATCTTTTTGTAAATTGATTAGGATATTAAAAATACTTTTATTAGGAGATAGAGATCAGATTTTATTGGGGGGTTTTATTATAAAAACGTGGAAAGAGGATAGATAGACAGAGATAGACATATACAGACGTTTTTAAATAAGCTAGGGTTTTGGTTTTTCTCTCTTCATCTCTTCTTTTGTAAGCACTTAGTTTAATTTGGATCTTCATTGTTCTTCGTTATTCAAAGGTTTAAGGTACTCTTTATCTCATCTTGTTTATTATTACATGTTTATTATGGCTTTCTTGATTATTCTTATTAGTTTTTATTCTACCATGAGTGAGTAGTTTAATTCTAGGGTATTAAGGGGAGCCATGTTTGCACCATGATTTGGGCTTAATTTGATTAGTAGATTGATGGGTAAAGAGTAATTCTGATTGATATGTTATAATTCTTAATTTGTGTAATTGCGCAATATCATGGATTAATTGATTGCAATAGGAGTAATAGATCGAGAGATTTTACTACTAGAGGCTTACATACAATTAGCAGAATTGAAGGTGAGTGTGAGAACATCATTAGATATTCTGAGAGTGTTAATGCTTGAGAAAGATTAACCGTTAATGCTTGAGAAAGATTAACCATTGCTTTAATTACTTAATCCCATTGAAAAGCTATACTTTTGTGATTTGTTTGGTGTAAACATGGTGAACCTGAATTGCCCTAGATCCTTTAATTAATTGATTTAAAAACTTTGTTAGATTTGTTTTAGTAGTTAATAAAATTCTCAAACAATCGTTGTGATTAGAAGCAATTGATAGCAATTGAATTGAAACTGAAACTGTCTCCTTGAGGATTCGACCCGTATTTGCTAGTATCTACTACAATTGATACCGTGCGCTTGCGGTTAGGTATAATTTAACACATCAAGTTTTTGGCGCCGCTGCCGGGGAGACAGCGAGTTTCTATTGATTTTAATTTAGTTGTTTAGATTGTTTCCATTGTCTCGTTGGAACCTTTGTTCCAATTGAGGCAGATTTTACTACGTTTTCTTGGCTTTGTTGAGTGTCTACAGGTTACTATGGGTGAAGTTGATACTTTAGCACTACTCTCTTCCATGCTGGAGGCACGCACTCAAGAAATTGCCTCATTCAACTTTACAGAGCCCACTATGCGTCCAATGAGTATCAATGAGATGTCACAAGTGGCCCCTAAAACTTACAACTTCTGTCAAATTTGCGGTGTCCAGGGTCATTATGGTTTTGAATGTTCTTACAATGTCTATAATTCTCAGAGTGCTCAGTTGGGACAAATGAATTCTTTTGAAGAAGGATATGGGTACAATCAGTATTCAAACACTTTTGATCAAGAATGCGTGAATCAACCAGATTTCTACTACCAGGACAATGGTGCTCAAAATTTTTCATATCATAATCAGCAACAGTTTGAGCAACAATATTATCAGTCATATGAGCAGCCGCCACAGCAAGAATATCAATATCCTCCACAGCAAGAAGATCTACATGTTTCTCAATCCAGTGTAGATGTGCAAGCTGATCAGACAAACGAGATGTGGGATATCTTGAATAAACTACTAAAGAGTTCTGAAGAACAAGCCGAGAAGATCAAAGGATTAGAAACTCAAAGTTTGGCGATTGAATCTCAAATTGTAGAGTTGGCTAACTCTTCTACTACAGGGCAGCTCGATTATTTACCATCATCATCTATCCGATCCGAAGAGGACCTGATTGCTATCAATCTCACAAGTGATCAGGAATATGATAGTTTCTCCATGTATGTTGATGATGAGGCCATTGATAAAGAAAAGGAGCATGCCACCGATGACGAGATCAATGATGTTGCTGCTCCCAAGGACAATGTGACTGATGATGAGGCTACAAAGGAAAGCAATACAGAGATGGTTGTTGTTTCTCTTCCACAACCTGTGACTAAGCTACCATGTATTGATAAATTTGCTCTCGATCTAGCCTCTACTTACAAGGCTTCTTTGCTCAAGAACACTTATTTCAAGGTTGATGTGATAACAAATATTGTCCAAGATGATATTTCTCAAATTCTGGTTGAGGATCCATACAAAGTGGCTCATACGTTTCAAGCTCGAGAAGAGGGAGAAGATGGAAGTGTCTTATTAGCCAATGATGTGATAAGCCAAGATGTCCGAATGGCTCCAGTGAAAGTGAGGAGTGAAGAAAAGCCACCACCAGAACCTCCACCTTATGTCAAGGGAGTTCAATATTTTTGTGGTGTTGAATTTTATCGCTGTTTTATCACAAAGTTTTCCAAAACTGCACAAGCACTATCTCTATTGCTTATTAATGACATATTTTATTTTACTGATGCTTGTTTGGAGACTTTTTGCAGGATAAAGACAATCACTAACACTCTTGATACTTTTTGTGGTGGCGAGTTTATGATCGAGAAAGTGGATATTACGCCTTTACCGGAGTATTTTTGAGGAGGTCAAGCTAATGACTCTAAAAAAAAGCGCTGCTTGGGAGGCAACCCATGATTTTTATAAGGTTAGTAGGTTTTTTATTTCATTTTCTTATTAAAAAAAAAATTTGTGTTGTATGTGTTTTATTAAAATAAAAAAATAAAAAAAAAATTTTTGTTGTTTTTTCAAAAAAAAAAAAAAAAAAAAAAAAAAAAAAACTGATTTTCGAGCAGGCTGCAACTCTGTCACGCAGGTTGCGCCTGCGTTACTGACTTTCAGGCAGGTTGCGCCTGTGTCACGCAGGCTGCGCCTGCGTGTCTGACTTTCCCGCAGTCTGCTTCACTGTAACGCAGTCTGCCCCTGCGTTACAGCCCCCAGAATTTTTTTTTTTCTGCCGATTTTTGTTGTTTTTTAACACAAATTCAACCCCAAATTTGATTCCAACTCTCATCCCCTAAATTCCTAAATCCTATTTTTATCCTAGATCAATTCCATACCATCCTAAATCTCTCCTACACTCTAAATTTTTTTTTATTCAACCTATCCATCATCTTATATTTATACCCACCTATCCATAACAAATCCAATTCCTTTTCTATTTCTTTAAATCTCTAAAAATTCAATTCTAACGAGGAATTAATTGCAAGTTCACCTCTCCAATTCGTAGTGGGTTTATTTCTTCTCTAAAATCTTATTTTATTACGAATTTGTGTTCTTGTAAATTGGGATTTTGTATTATTTTTGGAATTTGGGCTATTTTTGGTGTGATATTGCTTGGAAATTATTGGTTGAGCTTCTTGTGAGTTGGGAGAGGTGGTGCTAGTGTTGGGAAATTGCTACAGAAAAGGGGGTTTTTGCCTAACAAGCATGTTGAGTTGCGATGGGGAAGGATATGGAAGGTGCGCCTTGTAGAAATTAAATTTGAGCAAGCACATACTTCTTCAATATTTTCAAAGGCCACTTCATGCTTATGCACTAGGGGAGTATTCTACACCTTTCTTTGTATATTTGTTATATTTATTTTTTTTCTTTATTTTCTTTCTTTTCTTTTCTATATTTGCTCATTGAGGACAATGAACCACTTAAGTGTGGGGATGAGTTCTCGATGATTAAAAAAAAAATCCAAAAAAATTAAAAAAATTAAAAATACCAAAAATAATTCTAGCCATGCAATTTGATTAGTTGTTGTATTTTGCTTGATACACCCATGCATGCGTAGAATTCTTGTGTTTATTGACGCTTTTGTATGAGAAGTGACGTGCTTTGTTCTTGTGCACACACTTTCACTAGCAAGTTGAAGCTGGTAGACTTAATTGGATGTTGTAAGTGATTAGAATGACATGAATATGTGCAAGATGACTTGGTTTACATGCTTTGAGTACAAGTAGGTGCGTTAGAGAGTCTTGTTACTTGGGATTGATTATGTTTTGTCACACCAAGTGAGTTTTGAGCCTATATGCATATCTTTTGCATGATTTTTCGTTTGCTTGAGTGTCCACATGTTGTTTACATTGCTAGCACTTACTTGAGATCTTTCTTGAAATGCATGACATTACTTGATGATGAGATGATAAAGGCACTTAGGTTTAACCTCGTATTTCCCATATTTCCACACCTTTTATACATGATCAATTAGTTAACCCTTTGAGCTTAATCCTATTCTTTCGGTGACACACTACATTACTTGCCATTACCTTTTTATTCTATTGGCCTTACATTGAATTTGAACCTAAATTGTCAAAGGCTAGTATCGTGCTTAAGGGAGTAATAAGGTGTTCATAAAAGGGGGGTTATTGATGATCATACTTTTGGGGAATATTAATTTTGGGTTGATGCTTGCTAGTCGAAATTCATAAAAATATCTATGGATCATTGTGTTTATTCTTTAGCTCTCAAGAAAAAAAAAGAAGAAAAGAAAAAAAAAGAAAAAAAAACAGAAAAAAAAGAAAAAAAAATGAATGAATAAATTCGAGAGCATTCTTATGTTTGTATTATCCTTCTTCATTCGACTAGTCAAGTTATTATTATGTAAGGGTTATTGAAAAATCCAAGTGTGGGGAAGTATTTGTTTTAATAGAAAGGGAATTGAATAATGATTATTGTTGGGTACTAGCTTTTGACATTAACCTGTTTTAGCTTTACTTGACATACCTTGTCCCTAGCCCACGCTACAACCCGAATAAAGACCTTTTGATTGTCATCAGTGATGTATGTTGTGTTGAGAGTGAGATTGATTGCGAGTGTCAAGTTGTGTTTATGATTTTGTTGGAATTGAGTGATACACTTAGCCTTGTTCTTGAGTGAATATTCGTTTTTGAGTGAAAGGTGAGTTATTACTTGTTTTGGCATAGGAGATCCCAGGTTTAGACTTAAAGATGTATTTCTTGTGGGCTTAGCATGATTACCAACGATTTTTACACTTGACATGAATTTTTATGACCTTCTGCATGTTGGTTGAGTAGACTACTTGAATACTTGCACTTTCGACACCAAGACATCGTATGTTTGCTTTGATTCTTAATTTGATGTGGCATGAGAGGACTTGTGTGTGTGGTGTTGTGTTAGCATTGATCTTTTGCATGGTTAGATGAATTTTGTGGGTACATTCACTATAAACCCTCACGAGACAACACTCGTCCTACTAGGGCTGCCTAGGGGTTTAACGGCTTGTTGCATATGCTCAATGCAATCGTGTCATCTACGAAAGTGATGTTTGTTAGGACTTAGTTTTTATTTCACTTATTTGCCCGAGGACGTGCAAATGCTAAGTGTGGGGATGTTTGATAGAGTATATTTTTATATATATTCTAGATGATTTTATTCTCATATTTATTGTGTTTTGCATTGATTTGGATTTTTATTTAATAGATTTTATTGTTTTATTGTAGGAAATAAAGAATTCATGACTTGGAAGGATTTGGAGCAAAAAGAGCTATTTTGGAGATAAAATAGGAGAAAATTCGTATTATTGGGCTACACGGGCTGCCTGCACTGTTTAGGCCATATCTTGAGTTCCAGAAGTCAGAATTTGACGATCTTGCTGTCCACGCGAAGCTTGTGGAATTATCTTTAATTCAGAGGTGGTCCAGTAACCAAAATCCAACTGGAAGAGCCCAGAAACAGAGGAGAAAAATAAGTGACGAATTTTACAAGAAAATCCTATTCAATTATGGATATCTTTTTGTAAATTGATTAGGATATTAAAAATACTTTTATTAGGAGATAGATATCAGATTTTATTGGGGGGTTTTATTATAAAAACGTGGAAAGAGGATAGATAGACAGAGATAGACATATACAGACGTTTTTAAATAAGCTAGGGTTTTGGTTTTTCTCTCTTCATCTCTTCTTTTGTAAGCACTTAGTTTAATTTGGATCTTCATTGTTCTTCGTTATTCAAAGGTTTAAGGTACTCTTTATCTCATCTTGTTTATTATTACATGTTTATTATGACTTTCTTGATTATTCTTATTAGTTTTTATTCTACCATGAGTGAGTAGTTTAATTCTAGGGTATTAAGGGGAGCCATGTTTGCACCATGATTTGGGCTTAATTTGATTAGTAGATTGATGGGTAAAGAGTAATTCTGATTGATATGTTATAATTCTTAATTTGTGTAATTGCGCAATATCATGGATTAATTGATTGCAATAGGAGTAATAGATCGAGAGATTTTACTACTAGAGGCTTACATACAATTAGCAGAATTGAAGGTGAGTGTGAGAACATCATTAGATATTCTGAGAGTGTTAATGCTTGAGAAAGATTAACCGTTAATGCTTGAGAAAGATTAACCATTGCTTTAATTACTTAATCCCATTGAAAAGCTATACTTTTGTGATTTGTTTGGTGTAAACATGGTGAACCTGAATTGCCCTAGATCCTTTAATTAATTGATTTAAAAACTTTGTTAGATTTGTTTTAGTAGTTAATAAAATTCTCAAACAATCGTTGTGATTAGAAGCAATTGATAGCAATTGAATTGAAACTGAAACTGTCTCCTTGAGGATTCGACCCGTATTTGCTAGTATCTACTACAATTGATACCGTGCGCTTGCGGTTAGGTATAATTTAACACATCAAGTACATGATAACATGGGATGTTGTGGTGATAACCATCCAAAGTAGCCCATTATTCAAATATAATCTATGATAAAAGCAATGTTATTTAACTTTATGGGAACATCAGTACATTCAATACATTACAGTAATAACATGGGATGTTGTGGTTGGTCCCCAGCCAAAATATCCTATTCAATAAGGTAATAATGCAGAGAAAAATGATTAGACATTAGCAAATGCACATTAGTCATCAGATATATAATTCTTTCCACCTATGCAAGGAACAGACAATAATACCATTATAAAGATGAAGATCGAGTCTTAAAAGCTAACACATCAACCTTTACAATTAGACATAGCAAACACAATACACGGCTCCTCACATAAGCAAAAATGGCAGATTTTTAAAATTCAACGCACATTTCTTTTGTAGACCTACATATAAAAAAAATTATAAGATGCAAAACCTTCTATCACAGACCTCTGCCATGACCTCTGTCCACATTTCATCACAAGCAGCAGCATGCGCACCATCCACAGGTAGTAAAAGCCGAGCTATTGAGTTCGAAAAATACTGAGCAAGGATAATGCACCATAAGGGTCAGTGAAATATTTGTCAACATCCCAAATTATTTAACAGGAATATATGCCTAATGTACATACTTGCTGAACAATGGTGACACTACTGCCACAACGTTGTACTGCAACCATGAAAGATCGGAAACTGCTTTCTCCAGCAGCTGCAGCTTCTGCCTACAAATTACATTTCATGTCATTATTCAGCAAAATTAGTGTGGTGCACTAGAACAGAATCTTTATATAAAATATTTGATAGCCAGATTACTAAATATTTAAATATGCAAAAGAAAACATAAAGCAATTACAGTGGAAGCAGCTGTAGCAACCACTCTTCGACTAAGATTTGTGCCAAGCACAAACCTTTCCTTCAAAGTTGCAGCTTCAGTGAGGTTCTCTCTAATGCGTTCAAGAATACTACTACTAATTGGAATGGACATGATAAAAAATACTATAATTTGCCATACCATCTATTTCACGAATAGCATCTTCAGCATCTCTTCTATCATCAAAGTCAATGAAAGCATAACTTGGAGGCCTTTTTGCAACCCAAACACTACAAAAAAGATCATAATAACCAACAGTCATAGAACTTGAAATCAATTTAAGCACATTACAATAAGAACATAGTACATGATACATTACACACACACAACCCAGTTGAAAACAAAACATATCTCAATTTGCCTCCAACATATGTCTTATTACCTTCGAATAACTCCATACTTGCGAAACTCATCCTCAAGCTCCCGCTCAGTAACTCGCGGATCCAAATTTCCGACATAAACTCGAGACATTTTCAAACACAATCACCTACCACAACCACGCATTCACTAATTATCCATCAAATAAAAAACAAACACTAGTACACCAAAGTTTTAATTTTAAAGCACTAAGTTTCAATCAGAACAATAAATTATAAATAATTCAACAATTCCTATTTAATATTGTACAATTGTAAAATCAATTAAGAGGAACAATTACATTTAAGAAAAGCAACAGAGGCAATAGATCTAAGTAGATGAATTATATAAGTGCCTATATATGTATGTATGTATAGATAAGAATGAGAGAGGAGAGGGGAGACCCGAAACTCAGAGGAACCCCCAATTAACTTGAGCAGATGAGAAATTAGGGTTATCGAATTTTTGAAGCTGAAGGAGTGAGAATTGGGAGAGTGGGGAAGAATTTTGAGAGAGAGAGAGAGAGAGATGTGAAAATAAAAGAGAGAGAGGTGTTGAAATAATTTGTAAAAGGGAGAGGGAAAGAGTGAAAGTGTTGGGCGGGATTATCTATCGTTCCAACATTTCACCGGTAGGCGTGCTATTCTCTACTTTGATAAAAAGAATAATGAAATTTATTTATATTTTATTTATATATTTTTTTAAATTGTACATTGTAAATGATAAATAAATATTAATATTTAAATTAATGAGATATTTTTTTGATAAACTTATATTTTTTAAAAAATGCAATAATTCATTTGATAAGTTCCTTTTTTGATAAATAACTTAATTTTTTAAAATTGCATATCAATATTTGTATTAAAATTAGGAGATATTCATATTATTTATATTAATATAATTTTTAGAATTCATATTTTTAAAATTTAATACATTTAGTTAAAATTTAATATCTTCATTACTTTCTTGATATGAATTTTTTGGATATATATTACTTTTTTTTAAAACCTTTTTATGTGAAATTTATAAACAAAATTTAATATTTATGAAAAATCAATAATTTATTTATTTGATGGAATATTACGTTTTAAAATGATTATTTCAATGATTTTGTTAAAATTAATTATTTTTAAAGTCAAATAATTATTAAATCATTAATTTTAAATTAAATAAAAATTTTGTTAATGAATACTCTATGGTAACACACCTCATGGTGTTACCCACTGTTAACACCTTTTATAACTAAAGTAACATACTTTTGTGCCTATGGTAACACCACAATCAAAAGGTTGCGATAGGTAAAAAATTTCATAGCTATGGTAACACCCATAGTGGTAACACCCATGCCAAAAGGTTGCGATAGGCCATCTATGGCGTAGTGGTTAGACAAGTTTTAGTCCACAATGAATGACATCGTGAATTCCAACATCTATTAGAAAAAATGACTTAGTAGAATAGTCAAACTACTCGATAAGGTATCCTCAACACACATTGAAAGGCATATGATGTAGCCTATTTGTATTTCGAGGATACAACTCAACTTAAACAAGAATGTAGTAGTAAATAGTATATAGACTGTCACAAGGAATCTCATATTGTATTATCTGTCAGAAGAAAAAGATCAAGGTCAATCTACAGACTTGAGGAATTACTACATTGAAAGAAGCTCAGTCATCTGATCAAGCCTCAGTGGAGTATTCGTTAAGAAGTGGATTCATTTATAGTGACAGAGATTATTGTGGAGACAACATAAGTACAGAAGAATTCAAGAGTGTTGAGAAAGTACATGGATCACAACTGAGAGTCAAAGTGAAGAACAGAGATTGGAGTTAGTCGTTCATGAACCAGACAGTACATCGAACGTCAACAATTATCCAGTGGAAGTTATGTTAGTCACAGAGGCATGCCTGTTTACATCAAAAATAACAAGCCTAATTGTTTGTAATGCTTTGCATTACTTACATGACCTCTTAACTGAGGGAACCTCTAGTTGTAAATTCTCTACTTGTTCTGTACTTGTAATTGGCACCAAATCCTAGTTGTGTAACTGTACTTATATAGTCAAGAATAATGCTTGAAAGAAGTTCCAAGATTCATGCCTCAAGCAAGAAGATGAAGACTGTCAAATAATCACAGTTGGAATTTGAAGGAATGAAGAATTTGCCTAAGTACAAATTCGAGAAGTATATTTGTCTATTCGAGAAGTCCAGCATTCGAGAAGTCAGGGATTCGATATCTCAAGACACTATTCGATATCTCTGAATACACTGTTTGATATCTCATTCGATATCTCAGAGATTCAATATGTCTACTACTCTATTCGAGAACTCAAGAAGTCAACAAGTCAAAGTGGTATTCGAGTTCTCAAAGAGTCAACAAGTCAAAGTTCCATTCGATATCTCAAGGACTCAGAAAGCTATTCGAGATCTCAGGGATTCGACAAGTCACAATGCTCTATTCGAGAACTCAAGGATTCCCAGAGAAAAGAGCTATTCGAGAAGTGGTTCGATATGTCAATATAACAGTGTTCGAGAACTCAGAGTTATCGATCAAGTCAATTCTAGTTCTCGAATCACTTACTTAGTCACTTCTCGAAAACATTCTTGGAGACAATGTTAACTCGAATAACTTATAGAAGGGGGGTTGAATACAAGTTATATAATCGTATCTGATTTTTGCTTGATAAAAATAAACAAGAATAAACGAATGAATCAAACTGTTTGTATTAATGAGATCAAATACAAACTCTACCAAAGGTGTACAAATACCTTTAGCAGCTGTTGACAAAATAAATTTCTCTCTGTTTGTTTCGAACTCTTGAACATAAACCTTATACAGAGCTACGCACACAATCTCACATACCACATGAACCGTTCTTTACAATGATATAGAGAGAGTATTTATAATGCTACCTATCAACTAATAACAGAAAGATATAATGTATACATGACAATGTTCTGCCGTCCAGTTGATAGTTTCCATCAATAGAAAATTCTTTCCTTCACGAAATCTTCTTGCTTGTTCTTCAAACAAAGATCCTGTTTTATAGCACTTGCCAGTTTCTGTAGCATCCATAATGACATCATCAGTAACACGACTGATATCAGGATTTCATCTTGCATCAGGATCTGACCATCCATCAGTACTTGATCAGTATTTGACTTGCCATATCAGGATTCAATCTCAGTTCCTGACATGTAGTCTTCGATGCACTGTTCCTGACTTAATTCTACAGATTATTGTCTAATACATATATCCTATATACAAAGTGCTAAATCCTTTATAAATCAGGATATACAAGAAGTATAAGTAAAATTCTATTCTTAACATCACAACTCATGAATTATTCCTAACAATCTCCCCCTATTTATGCTTTAAAAATCTAAAGCATAAATCTGAGTTGTTGATGTCAAAACATATAACAATACAATCAGAATAGAATTTATGAATTCAAAAATCATGAAGTTAAGTACCTCCATATATCCAGTACTTAGAAGAAAGAATTCAACTATTTGATGCTTCTTTTCCTTTACCACTTCCCTGATAAGATTCACCTCTGTCACTATCTTTATCTCCCCTATCAGTTCTTCTTTTATCTCCCTCAGTCTGTTGTTGTTGTTGTCTTTGAATTACCTTTATCTCCCCCTTTTTGACATCAGCAACATTAATTCCAAGAGATTCAGTAACAGAACAAATGAGATTCATCAGAACTGCTTGATTTTCCATAATAATGACTTGGTTATCTTCAAGTGTTTGAAGTCTCGATTGAATTTCAATTTGAGATTTCTGAATGTCTTGTAGAACTTCAGAATCGACTTCAATATTGGAAGTGTTTGGAATATCTTCAGATTCAAGTCTTGTAGAAGAAGTTGCCTGTGTAGAATGATATTCAAGCAATAATACTCGATTAGAGTTACAAACATCTTCATCTTTCTGATCTGAAGCTGCAATATGATCATCTTGTCCTTCACCAGTATTCTGTGTACTAACATCTACAAATCCTGACGCCTCCTTAGATTGATCAGATACTGTTGATGTCTCAATTCTGGCTGATATTGGTAGTACAAACAAAGGAATACTTGGATCATTAGGAATATCTTCTGGTATAAGTGGTGTAGAAGATTGTCTTAGCCTTTCACCTCTTCTGTTGATAATTCCTGCAAGCCTTTCTTTTTGCTTCTGAGCTTTAACTTCTGGCTTTGCATTGTGCTTTGCTAAGTCATTCTTCTCAAACATCTTAATAAAAGAATAAGTACCAGCATCCATACCAAGATTGTCAGACCAAGATTCAGGAAAAACCTGATCCCAGAAATCAAACGATGGTTTCCTAATTTTCTCTCCTTTACTATGGAGTTGATCATCCATACCCTCATTCTCACTTTGACTATCTAAAGTCGACACTCTTTCTACCTCTCCTTTTGCCTGGTCAGGAGCCAGCCACTCAGATTGTGGATCAATATCCATCTTTTCAAGTGTATCACTCAAATTTGGATAAGTGCTCTCATGACCTACAGAAAAATAGAGTTTAGAAGAAGTTTTTATACCTGAACTCACATGGAGAGAGGGTTCCTCATTTGGCAAGGGGCTTGAGGTTTTCTCCAAGGAGTGAGCTGCTATAGTCTCTGAACCCTCACAAACATCTTCTTTCCTTCCAATGACTACAGTCTCTAGTATACCACTTTCAGGTTCTCTACTAGACCCTGATGTCTTCAATAATACTTCATTAGACACCATACTTAGTATGTTACCGTCTTTAAGTGTTGTTTGCTGAGACTCACCATCAAGATGAATAGACTCTGACTGAACAACATTTGTTTGATCTTCAGAAAAATCAATCAAAGCCATTTCTCTCATATCTTAGGGTTTCTCACTTGCAATATCAGTCATCACAGAAGACCTTTCAGTATCAGCCATCACAGCTCCTGCGTCATCCAACCTCTGACTAGATGGTTCTTGTGTTACAGTGACTGTGATATGATCTGTCCTACTATCCACCACTGGTGCAATAGTATCTCCTATTGACTGCTTCTCTCTATCTACTTCCTCCTGTTGTTCACCTTGAGCTGAAGCATCTTCAATAATAACATCCTTGTCAAATAAATATGTATGAAGTGATTGAAGTGCAACATGCTTTGAGAATCCAAATTTCTTGACTAATTGTCTTCTGACAGTGACATAGAAATGCATCTTCATTAAGTCAAGTCTTTGATGTAGAAGTCCATATTCTTATGGAAATAAAAGTTTTGGTACTCTTCCAATCAGAAAATCTAGAACAGGCCTGGACAACTTCACTTTTATAGAAATTACTCCCATAGCCAGTCTATATGATAATGTAGTTTCCCATAAAGAATCAATATCAAGATCTCTATTGTCATTTGCTGGCTTGATTGTAGCTTCATTTGTAGAGACCTGCATGATATTAGTTGGACTAGACTCTGTGTGTATAGGTGACAATTGAATCTTTCTCCTTGTTCTCCTAGTATAATGAGCAAAAGATTTATCCTGAGAAGACTCAAGAGGTGTAGACACAGAAGTGATCTTGGGATGAGATCCTTTTTCAATAGACACAGTCTTTTAAGAGACAGTATCCAGTAACTGTTTTCCCTTTTTAAGTACTACAGCCTTTTGAGAGACTGCAGCCTGGCTGTGACTAGGTGCTTCATCTCTTTGTCCTAGCTTAGAAAGTTGAATTGCAGCCTTCAATTCTTCTCTCTCAGCAAGAGATATATTATCATCATCTTCACTAGAACTACTACTACTTGACACAACAAATCTTCTCTTCCTTACAACTGATGTCTTTTGAGAAACACCAGAGGTTGGTTTCTTTGAAACAATATACTGTGGATCAAAACTTGGTTTTAGAATTATTTCAGAGACTATAATGTTTTGGGTTACTTGGGTAGACAAAGGGGGGTTCTCCTCCAAACGAGATTCCTTAGTCATTTCACCACAAAAGAAAGAAGAATTATATATAGTAGGAAGATGAGTTTTAAGAATTACCTGAACATGATGTGGATAATGAATTGCAGGTATTTCATCTAGATTCTTTTCATTGTCCTTCTTTGTAATGTCAAAGAAAATTTTCTTTTGCTGTACATAAGAAGAAACACAATGTTCCCTACCAAATCTAGCTTCAACATCAGGAATAAAATGGTTAATAAACATTTGCATAAATCTATGATAATAAACCATTTTCCTGTTTTGATCTCTTGACCCAAGTTTAATACTCATCTGACTTAAGATAATGTGACCAATGTTAATTACTCTGTCATAAAGCAAACTATAAGCAATATGTGATGTAACAGAAGTAATTTGCTGAAAAGAACTACATTTACCAGTAAAATATTTAGCAATTTGATCAAAGAAGAAAGACCATTCTTTTCTAAGAAAAGACCTATTCAACTGGCTCATGTTGCCTAGAGGTCCACTATAACCTAATTCAGACAACATAGTTCTTACATTATCATCAGATGGTTCACTTGCATAATTATCAGTTACAGGTAAGCGAAGTACTGAATTAACAATAGATTCAGTAATGTCAAATGAATCTTGTCCTAAGTGTAGAACAATCTTACCTGAATGACTCTGAGTAGAATCAATTACCTTAGCATTCTCCCAAGCTTGTGAAACAGCAGCTTGATTAATTTCTGGAGATGCTGTCAATGCATAACTAAATGGTCCTGTCGCCATGAATTCCATAATCGAGTGAAAATCAGTCAACGCTTCTTTCTTGATGGTGATTGCTGCTACATGATTATTCATCATAAAATCAAAGTCACCAAACTTCAAAGCTACTGATTTAGGTAGACTTCTTTGAGTTGTCATTTTTGATCTGAAAAGAACTTGAGAAATCTTGAAGTTGATTAGAGATTTTGAGAACTTAAATGAATGTTTTTGCCTTTGGAAATTCGAATTAGAAGTTAGCAATAAACAATCAGAGTCTCAAAATAAAGATATATTCAAAAATTCTTCAGACCCACTAACCCACGTTGACACATAGGTTGACAGGTGTCAGTCTCCTGAAAAATGCAATTTTCCCATGATTTTTGGAAAATAAAATCCAAAATTGATTTCAATTAAATAAATCAGGGTAAAATCAAAATAAAATCAATATTGATCAGCTTCATTTCTAATGTGATCTTTTTCACCAAGATAATCACAACTCTGAGTGTGATTAATAATAAAAATAATCATCAATCCTGATGAAATCACTTTTGCTTTCCTGATCACTATCATCCTGATTCCAAAATTAAATGAAGTTCCACGTGGCAATTTTAGAATTTAACCTGAAAAGTACATCAATAATCCAAATAAAAATATTTTGTTAGATTGTCAAAATATCTTGGAAATATGAGAGAACCAGTCATACGTATAGATGTTCAGCTTCTATATTTAAAATGACTGTTCAGCTTCTCACTCTTTCCTTTATGAACCCTTGATGTCTTTTGCCTTTTCTTAACTCCAAAAACACACAAAACTCTCTGTAAATGCAGAGCTTCCACAATCCAAAATGACCTTCAACCAAATCTTCCGATTTCTCACAGATGATGAACAAATTTTTTATTACCAAAGATTCATAGTTCGTCTCTTTGAAGAGATGACTTTTCTCATCGCATTAGACATTGTTGGAGTAGATCCACATAATGTCCAGAACCTTCTCTTAAAACATCCATCTGTTGGATACAATCACCCTCTAATCTCCTCAAAACTTGAGGATGAAGAATTTGGCCGAGAGTCTGAGGTTGATCTTAATGGAGATGCTATACATTTAAGTCAGCTACTCTCATTCAAGTCGCCCAGACAAGGAATCCAGGAGTAGATGAGGCTGTTCAAATCCCTGATGGATTTCTTGAAGTGCTCCTTGTCCTGTATCTCAGAAGACTAGGAATAGAAACAACTTTAGACAAGAGTAGTATTATCAGTAGAAGTTAGACAAAAAGATGTTGTATTTCATTTCCATGTATGTAATCCTTTCAATTAATGAAAATACAATTTCTTGTTATCTACTTGTCTTTGTTGTTTATTTACTGATTTGAATGATGTATAAATTATCAGTATGAATAAATTAAAAACATGCTGAAATAGACTTAACAAAACTTAGAATTGGATCACTTCATAAAATGAACTTCAGGATTTGACACACAAATTTCACAATCCTGATACTGACGATAAAATCCTGATGACGTCAGCATACTAATAGCAATCTTGATCCTGATGTTTATTAACAAGTCTATCATACTGAAATTGATCAAAGTACAATGTTACAGCTTAAGCATTTAACAATCAAATATAGATCCTGACAAGAATATCAAGTCTATAAGCTGAAAACAACATACCTTGCTACTTTTGCAGATGTTAAAGATCTAGAAATTTAACATTCCTAACTCACTTACTAACCTACTGAATGTAGACTCGTCAAGTGGTTTAGTTAGAATATCTGCAAGCTGTTTGTCAGTAGAAACAAAATGAAGTTCCACAGTACCATTCTCAATATGTTCTCTAATAAAATGATACCTGATATCAATGTGCTTAGTCCTTGAATGTTGAACTGGATTTTCTGCAATTTTGATAGCACTAGTATTATCACAAAACATAGGAATATTACTAAGTGTCATATCATAATCCATCAACTGATTTCTTATCCAAAGGAGCTGTGCAAAACAACTGCCTGCTGCTATGTATTCAGCTTCTGCAGTTGAGGTTGAGACAAATTGTTGCTTCTTGCTTGCCCAAGAAATCAATCTGTTTCCCAAAAATTGACATGTACCTGTAGTGCTTTTCCTGTCTATTTTACACCCTGCATAATCAGAGTCTGAATAGCCAATTAGGGAGAAATCAGATTCTCTAGAATACCACAAACCAAGATTTGGAGTTCCTTTGAGATATCTAAAAATTCTCTTCACAGCAATTAAATGAGATTCCTTAGGATCACTTTGGAATCTAGCACATAAACAGGTAGAAAACATTATATCTGGTCTACTTACAGTTAAATACAACAATGATCCAACCACTATGAAGGACTTCCGTCCTATCTCTTTATGCTCAGTGGCTTATAAGTGCATATCAAAAATTATGGCAAATCGTATAAAGCATGTCCTCCCATCTGTCATTGACATTGCCCAATCTGCATTTATCCAAGGTAGATCTATCTCGGATAATATTATGATGGCTCAAGAATTATTCAGGGGATATACTCGGGATTCTGGTATTGCCAAGTGTGCTTTGAAAATAGACCTTCACAAGGCATTTGATTCTCTTAGTTGGGACTTCCTTATGGCAGTGTTGCAAAAAATGCAATTTCCTATTAAGTTTCGGAATTGGGTGTATGCTGCTATTTCTACAGTGCGATACTCAGTTAAGATCAATGGCAGCTTACAAGGTTACTTCAAAGGAGGAAAAGGGCTTAGACAAGGTGACCCTATGTCCCCTTATCTTTTCACCTTAGCAATGAATGTTTTGTCCTGCTTATTGAAAAATAAACCTCCTTCCTACAAGCATCATTGGCGATGTAAGGATTTGGATCTTTCCCACCTATTCTTTGCTGATGATGTTCTCCTCTTCTCGCATGGAGATAAAGAATCTATTCATCACATAATGAACTGTCTCACTCAGTTCTCTAATATGAGTGGTCTGCACCCAAGCGTTCATAAAAGTAATGTCTTCTTTGCCAACTGCAAACCTGAGATTGTAACTTGGTTTGATAACGTGTTTTATATCCCTCATGGTCAGCTTCCTGTAAAATTCCTAGGGTTGCCACTAATATCTACCAAGCTAGGTGTCAATGATTGTATCCCTCTAATCAATAGGATTACTCAAAGAATTATTTCATGGACTTCTATGTTTCTCTCTTTAGCTGGTTGAACGCAGTTAATTAGAAGTGTTTTGTTCTCAATGCAAGCATACTTGACCAACCATTTCCTTCTTCCAGCTGCAGTGCATAGTCGTATTCAAACCATCCTTACTAGGTTTCTGTGGAAAGGTGATCCTAATGTCAAAGGGGGTGCAAAGGTAGGCTGGTCTACTGTGACTTTACCTATTAATGAAGGAGGGTTGGGCATCAAAGACTCCAGGTCTTGGAATCGGGCTCAGCTTCTTCTTCACTTGTGCAAAGTGATTCGTGGAGCCAACTCTCTATGGGCCACTTGGATTAATTCTACGGTTCTGAAACGATGTCATTTCTAGACAATGTCCGAGCCTAATGACTGTTCTTGGATCTGGCGGA
Organism: Kitagawia praeruptora; assembly: GCA_037693485.1. NCBI lineage: Eukaryota > Viridiplantae > Streptophyta > Magnoliopsida > Apiales > Apiaceae > Kitagawia > Kitagawia praeruptora. The sequence goes on from CM075353.1 coordinate 15,316,755, forward strand.
AAATTCTTAAACTTAGGCCTATTGCCCTTCGTTTCCTGGAGTACACAATTGGTAATGGGTGCAACACCTCTCTCTGGTTTGATCCATGGTGGAGAGGTCATTGCTTAGCTACTTCGAACACTGACTACATCATTACACAAGCTAACTTGTGTGCTACTGCCTCCGTTCATGACATTTTGTCTACAGGAGTATGGCATCTCCCCACCCCAAATTCCAGACACCACCATGTGCATCCTGCCTTACTTCATTGGTTAAACAACTTCGACTTCCCAAATTTCGACTTGAATGTCCAAGATAGAATTCTATGGAACGGTGTTGCACTACACAAAATCCGTACTTCGCATATTTGGGACTCCATTCGCTTTAAACTTCTCGAGGTTCCATGGCATCGCTATGTTTGGCACAAACTAAAAATCAACCGTTATGCACACCACGAATGGGTAGTGTGTCGTGGTCGATTGAATACCCTGCAAAGACTTACCTCCTTTGGCATTGATCTTCTTCCACATTGCTATTTGTGTGTTGGAGGACTGGAGAGTACGGACCATCTGTTCGTCACTTGTGACTATAGTTCGTTCGTCCTGCAGAAGCTGGCTAATCTTGTTGGCACCATGGTCCGTGATCATACATGGCTTAACCTGCTTGCTTCCTGGGGTAATATCACAAACAGCATGCAAAAACACCTTCTGCTGCTCATCGCGCAGGTTTTTTGTTACCATGTTTGGCGAGAAAGAAATGCTAGAGCTCATGATAAAGGTTGTTTTAGCCCGGCAAAATTACTTGAAGATATCGTTCGCGATATAAAAAGTAGGTTACTTAGCTCCACTTGGTTTGCTAATAATGCTTCTAATTATGTAAGGAGTACTTGGCTAGAGACTAGCTAGTTAGATTCTATGCTTTGTTTGTTTCATTTCTATTCTCAATCCTTTCTTAAAGATTGATTATAGATAGTCCTCCTCTATGGCCTGTCATAGAGCAAGGGTTAACCCTATTTTTTTTTCTTCTTTTTAATATACTCAACTTAGCAAAAAAAAATAAATACAACAATGAGCCTATCATGCCTCTATAACTAGTATTATTCATACTCTTTCCCTTAGGATCAGAGTCTAGTTTAGTGGCTGTTGCCATGGGTGTTTTTGCAACTGCACAGTCTTGAAAGTCAAATCTTCTTAAAAGATCTTTGATATACTTTGACTGATTAATGAAAATACCAGTATCAGTCTATTTGACCTGCAAGCCTAAGAAATAATTTAGTTCACCCATCATGCTCATCTGATACTTAGACTGCATAAGCTTGCTAAACTTAGCACACAACTTTTCATTAGTAGAGCCAAAAATTATATCATCAACATAAACTTGAACTAAAAGCAATTCACCTTTTATCTTTCTAAAGAATAGAGTTTTGTCAATCGTACCTCTTGTGAAGCCATTTTCAAGAAGAAATTTAGACAAAGTCTCATACCATGCTCTTGGTGCCTGCTTTAGTCCATAGAGTGCCTTGTCAAGTTTGTAGACATGATTTGGAAACTTTGGATCAACAAATCCAGGTGGTTGCTCCACATACACTTCCTCATCAAGCTTGCCATTTAGAAATGCACTCTTTACATCCATCTGGTATACCTTGAATTTTGAATGAGCTGCAAATGCAAGAAACATCCTGATTGCTTCCAATCTAGCCACAGGTGCAAAGGTCTCATCATAATCAATGCCTTCTTCTTGAGAGTAACCCTTGGCCACCAGTCTTGCTTTGTTTCTTACAATCATACCAGATTCATCTAGCTTGTTCCTGAAAACCCATCTTGCACCAACAATTGATCTATCTTTAGGTCTTGGTACCAGTTTCCAAACTTTGTTTCTCTCAAATTCATTTAACTCCTCCTGCATTGCAATTACCCAATCAGGATCCTGTAAGGCTTCTTCAACCTTCTTAGGTTCATTCTTTGAGAGAAAGCAACTGTACAAGCATTCATTCTGAATTGATCTTCTAGTTCGAACACCACTATTTGGATCACCAATAATCAAATCTTCAGTATGATCCTTTGTCCATTTTTTAACAGGTGGTAGATTGACTCTGCTAGTCTCTCCCCCTAAGTTAGTGGTTTCTCTTGTAGAAGAACTCTCTCTGCCTTCAATAGCTCTCCTTCGATCAGTAGAATAAGTAGATTCTATACTGCTGCTAGTTACTGGTCTTTCCTCAATAGACTCTGAAGGATCAGTTCCTGATGGAGTAGACTCTGTATAGCTAGTCTGCTCCTGACGATCACTGTGTTCTCCTTGATTGATTTGCTCCCCCTCAACAGTAGCGTTCCTTTGATAAGTAATAGTTATTTCTTCTAGAGAACCTTCATCATCACTGGACAGTATCTCAGAATTCTTCAGATTTTCAAATTCCAATTTGTCATGGCTTTCATCAGTTTGCAAAATTCCAAATTTCTTGTCATCAAATGCAACATGAATTGATTCCATAACAATGTGAGTTCTGAGATTATAAACTTTGAAGGCCTTTGATGCTGAATATCCTAGAAATATTGCTTCATCCGATTTGGCTTCAAATTTTCCAAGTTGTTCTGGATGAACTTTTAGGACATAGCATTTGCATCCAAAGATGTGAAAGTATTTCACACTTGGTTTCTTTCCTTTAATCATCTCATAGGGAGTTTTTCCATGACTATTTACCAAGGTACAATTTTGAGTGAAACATGCAGTGTTAATAGCTTCTGCCCAAAAATAGGTTGGAAGTTTTGCATCTGCAAGCATGGTTCTTGCTGCCTCTATGAGAGTTCTAGTTTTTCTTTCCACTACACCATTCTGCTGAGGTGTACTAGGTGCAGAAAACTGTTGAGTGATTCCATTGTCTGCAAAAAATTCCTCCATTGTAGAATTCTTAAATTCTGTACCATTGTCACTCCTAAGTACTTTGACTTTGTACTCAGAGTTATTCTGAATATTCTTGACAAGTTCAATGATTTGCTGAGGAGCTTCATCCTTCTTGTGTAGAAAGAACACCCATGTGAACCTTGTGAAATCATCCACTATCACTAGAGCATATCTTTTCTTACTGATAGACATAATGTTTACTGGACCAAACAGATCAAGATGTAGCATGTGAAATGGTTCAGTAATTGAATTTTCAGTCTTGCTCTTGAAAGTGGTTCTTCTTTGTTTTCCAAGCTGACAAGCATCACAAAGTCCATCTTGCACATAATTTGCCTGAGGTAGGCCTCTCACCAGATTATGCTTAACAAGTTGATTAAGCTTCTTGAAGTTGAGATGTGAGAGCTTCTTGTGCCAATTCCAGCTTTCATCATTTGTTGCTTTACTGTAGAGACATCTAACAATTCCCTTAGATGTATCACTTAAGCTGGCTTCATATATGTTACCATGTCTTTGACCAGTTAGAACAATGTCTCCATTCTGCATATTCAAGATTTTGCATCCTTCTCTGTCAAAGATTGATTTGTAACCTTTATCACCCAGTTGACTTATGCTTAAAAGAGTATGTTTCAAGCCTTCAACCAGTGCTACGTTTTCTATGATGACATTCCCCAAAACAATTGAGCCATATCCCAGAGTTTCTCCTTTGTTGCCATCACCAAAAGATATTACTGGGCCAGCTTTCCTTTCAAACTTTGTAAGCAGGGACTTCTTTCCAGTTATATGTCCAGAGCATCCACTGTCCAAGATAATTGAATGCTTCTTTCTTATGCCCTGCAAACAAAAAGTAACTAGTTAGAATTTTTTAGGACCCAACTTTGATTGGATCCTTTCTTACTAGATTTAGAAACAACGGGCTTTAAAGATTTTGCTTTTACTTTACCTGTTGCAGAGCCAACCTTAGACTCTGATTTCACAAACTGTTTGTGACTAGGAGTTTCAGATTTCAAAGAATAATAGTCAAAATACAGTTCATGATACTCTCTACACATGTAAATGGAATAAAGTAAACTACCACAATGATAACAAGCTTTTTGTGGTTGATATTGAATTTTCTGAGTCTTGGGGAATCTAGACTCAGTTTTCCAAGAAGGTTTTTGATTGCAGTCTAGGGCCAAATGATTATGATTTCCACACTTATAGCATTTTTTCCTAGGTGCATCAGGTACATTCTTGTAATTATTCTCTTTGTTAATACCTTCTTTTCCATTCCTATTTCTTTTGATCTTGCTAGACTCTGAAAGATCATCTAGTCTCTGTTTCAACTGAGACTTAGACAGAAACCCTATGTTTACATTCTTAGGTTTCTCTAACACTTTCTCATCTGAATTACTATTGTTAATTCTTTTGTGTACAACAGGGGTACCTTTTGAATCAACAAATTTAACATGGTTAGGTTCAGAAACAATTTTCTTACCTTCAGATTTAGATGTGCTAGCTTCTGCTTTACTATCATCATTGACAATAGCTAGCTTTTCCTCTTGTCTAGCTTTATCAAAACCTAGACCATTAACTTTACCACGAATTCCACTTTCAAAGATTTCTAGAGTCTTTTTACTAGAATTGTTAATGGTCTTAATCACATCTCTCTCTTCCTCTAGTTCTTTTCTGACATAGTCATAAGCTTCAAGAATAACACTATAATCATGCTTAGCTTCATCAAAACTTATCTTGTATTCTTCTATTTGAACTAACTCAGATTCAAGAAAATTATTTCTATCAACTAACTTATCATTATTAACCTTAAGTTCATCTCTTTCACTGGTAAGAATTCTAAAATTAGTCATAAGATTCTTAAACTCAGCATGGATAGATCTAATTTTATCAGAATTTAAGCTATCAAATGAATCAAGAGAGTGAAGTGATACCTTAACAGAAGATGGAGAAGTTTTCTTTGGAGATCCAGGTTTGTCTGAAACATTTGCCATCAATGCAATGTTGTCATAATCCAATTCTTCTTCAGAATCATTGGAATCAGCCCAATCCTTCTGTGTGACCATAAGTGTATTGCCCTTTCCTGTATTCCTAGGCTTCTTACACTCACTAGCAAAGTGTCCAGGCTCGCTGCAGTTAAAGCACTTGATCTTGGCCTTATCAAGCTTGACAATTGTACTTTTGCCTTTGTCACTCTTCTTCTCATCTTTCTTTTGAAAAGGTCCTTTGCTAAATCTTCTCCTGTTGAATCTTCCGTTCTTGAAAGATTTAGCAAACATAGTAAAGAGTTCCTGTATCTCTGATTCAGAATCACTGTTGTCAGAGTCTATATCAGCAGTCTCTGACTCAAAACTTTCTTTGCTTTTCTTCTTCCTTGAGTTCTTTACAGCAGGCTCTTCATGCTGTTCTTCTGGAAGCTTCTTTGATTCAGATTGAGCAGTAAGTGCAACAGTCTTCATCTTTCCTTCACTCCTGCTCTTCTTCTGCTGCTTGTCAAGTTCATAAGCCCTTAGTTTTCCATACACTGCCTCTAATGATATATCATCTAGATCATTAGCTTCCTCAATTACAGATATCTTCTCATTGTAGAAATCAGGCAAGGCTTTCATGAACTTAGTCTTCATATCCTCCAAGTCATAATATTTACCATGCATGGCCATCTCATTGATGAGTTTTGTAAACCTATCAAAGGTATCAGTAAGTGACTCACCAGACTTGGATTCAAAGTACTCATACTGTTGTATAAGTAGTGTCCTCATATTCTTTTTGACAGGCTTAGTTCCTTCACAATGAACCTTAAGATTGTCCCATATATCCTTAGCAGTTTTACAGGAGAGAACATAGTTAGTGAGAACAGAATCAAGACTGTTGAATAATATGTTCCTCACTTTAGCATCTTTAAGAATGTTCTCCTTGTCCTTATCTGACCACTCAGATTTAGGCTTCTCTGCTGTATGTTCTGGAACAACTATACCATCAACAGTTGCTTGTCCAACCACCTTTGTTGGAACAAAAGGTCCATCTCTGATTCTGTAAAGATAATCAGGATCTGTTGCTTCCAGATGATGCAGCATCTTTACTTCCCATAGAGTATATTCGTTTCTCTTGAGCATAGGAATCTTAGTATTCCCATCCTTGTAACCAGACATGATTGCAGATCTTTATGATTATTCGAAATCAACCTACTCTGATACCAATTGTTAACTCGAATAACTTGTAGAAGGGGGGTTGAATACAAGTTATATAATTGTATCTGATTTTTGCTCGATAAAAATAAAAAAGAATAAATGAATGAATCAAACTGTTTGTATTAATGAGATCAAATACAAACTCTACCAAAGGTGTACAAATACCTTTAGCAGCTGCTGACAAAATAAATTTCTCTCTGTTTGTTTCGAACTCTTGAACACAAACCTTATACAGAGCTACGCACACAATCTCACGTACCACATGAACCGCTCTTTACAATGATATAGAGAGAGTATTTATAATGCTACCTATCAACTAATAACAGAAAGATATAATCTATACATGACAATGTTCTGCCGTCCAGTTGATAGTTTCCATCAATAGAAAATTCTTTCCTTCACGAAATCTTCTTGTTTGTTCTTCAAACAAAGATCCTATTTTATAGCACTTGCCAGTTTCTGTAGCATCCATAATGACATCATCAGTAACACGACTGATATCAGGATTTCATCTTGCATCAGGATCTGACCATCCATCATTACTTGATCAGTATTTGACTTGCCGTATCAGGATTCAATCTCAGTTCCTGACATGTAGTCTTCGATGCACTGTTCCTGACTTAATTCTACAGATTACTGTCTAATACATATATCCTATATACAAAGTGCTAAATCCTTTATAAATCAGGATATACAAGAAGTATAAGTAAAATTCTATTCTTAACATCACAACTCATGAATTATTCCTAATAGACAAAATACTGAAGAAATTGTACAAGTCTGAAACCTACAACAAGCCAATGCACTTTATGGACCACAATCTGTAACGTGCTCTGGAAAGCCTACAAGGAAGCTTGGAGAGATATAAAAGAGACAAAGGGCTAAAGAAGTGGATCTGAACAGGCTTTGCAAAGTCAAATCTGTAACCGTTTGGACACTTACTCAAAAAGGATAGACAGACTAGAAAGTAATTTGTTTAGCTACCTTATTTGTAGTAAGTAGGTTGTATCCATGTTCTATAAGGATACAGCCTCACTTCCTTAGTCATTAACTAACAACTTTGGGAGTCAAGTTTTTCATACACTGTAAGCTATATCTCTCTGAGAAAAACGAAGCTGAGAATACTATCATTTGTATTCACAGATTGTAGCAACCTTTATCTAATAATACATTAGATTAAAGTGATATTGTGTCTTGTGTTGTTCTTTATCCGCACCTACACCTTTGCACACACAAACACTTATCTGCTACATAGACTCGAGCCAAAGAAAAGTTCAAGATTCCATTCACCCCCCCTCTGTATTCTTTTACTGTATTCAATACTCAACAAGTGGTATCAGAGCGGACTGTTTATTCAAAAACAGAAAAACGATCATGAGTTCGAATACACCAAAGACCACAGGAACGGTGAAAGTCCCTAAGTTTGACAAAGAAAATTACAACCTCCGGAAAATAAAGATGATGTTGTTCATCAAAGCCTCTCATCCTTTGTATCCTGAGATTCTCAAGAATGGTCCCTTTGTCCCACAACAAGAAATACCTGAAAAGACTGTTGGAACCACAACTGTTCCAAGATCTTATGAGGCCAAGGAAGCATCGAAATGGATAGAATCAGAAAAGGAGAAGGTTGCTCTTAACAGTCACCTCATGTTGATAATTATTGATTCCATGGACATGTCAATGTTTGCAAACATTGCATCATGCACATCTGCCAAAGAGATGTGGGATCACATTGAGGTGTTATATGAAGGAACTGATGAGGTCAAGGAAAACAAGAAACAGATACTGGTCACACAGTATGAGGCTTTCATGGCACAGCCCAAGGAAAGCATTACTGAGATGTTTGAGAGATTTCACAAGCTAGTTACTGAGTTGCAGATGAATGGTAAGGTTTACAACACCAAGGAGTTAAACATGAAGTTTCTGTTATCTTCACCAAATCATCTAGAGCAAAGAGTCATTTCTCTAAGGGAACGAGATTTGAACAAAATCACCTATGATGTGCTCTATGGGGTTTTAAAGACTCATGAGCTTGAGTTGCTTCAGAAAAGGGCTATCCAAGCCAACCAAGGCAGAATGATAAACACATCATGTGCTTTGATTGTCAACAAATCTATTCAAGACCTAGAAGCATTTACAAGCCAGCTAAGGATAGAAGAGATAGTAGATGATGAAGAAACTGAACCTGAGGTAAGTGAACCTGTTGAGGAGAAGGAGGAAGATGAGTTCTATACTCTTGAAGAGCTAGATGGAATGGAAAACACCTCATATGCTTTCATGGCCAGAAAATTCCCAAACATCAGATTCAAGAGGAACCAACCCTTTAAACCTAAAACCCAAAACCATTCATTCAACAAGAGTAAGGCACCTGTGAAACCAAACAAGAATAAGTTCAAAACCAGCCATGTGGATAGGTCATCTGTAAGGTGTTATAGATGCAATGACCTAGGGCATTTTGCCAGTGAATGCACAAAGCCTAAAAAGAAGGATAGAGAGTTTCTTGAGCTCGAAGCTAAGTATGAGGCCCTTCTGAAAAAGCAGACACAAGGTAAGGCCTACATTGCTGAAGGGAAGTGTTGGGATGATTCTGATAGTGATGGAGAGGAACAAGAATTTAATTTGCAACTATGCCTTGATGGCCAATTCCAAGGATGACACATCTCCATCAAACTCTCAGGTACCATTTCTCACTACTATAGACATGTCTGTTTCTGAGTATAAATGCATGATTGAATAACTATCTGTTGAGATGTTTAATATTCATACTAGTATGACTGTTGCTAATGAAGAAATTGTTAAACTGTCTACTAGAAATGAAATGTTAACCAAAAAGAATGAGGAACTTGAGCTAACTGCTATGCAAGTAGAAAACCTTAAGAAAGAAGTTGAATATCTGCAGAATAAGGTTCTATGTGCTAGTCAAGTGGAAAAGGCTCTTAGGGATGAATTAGCTGAAAATGAATTCAAACTGAAAACATTTAAGAAATCATCTGGTCTAGTGCAATCCTACTGTGAGAAAATTCAAGCAAAACCCAAGACTGCTATTGGACTTGATTATGACATTCTTAAACAGAGAAAAGGCTATGCTATCATTGAAGTTGACACAGTTGTCCAAGAGGAAGTGCCTCACATTTTGAAAAAGACTGAAAATCCAATTTTTAAGGAATCAACATTTGAAATTGATGAGGATGCCTTACTCATCAAGCAAATGTTGAATGATGAGGATGAGGCACAATCCAATGAACAACAAGCATCTTCCAGGAGTGAGAGTGTCAAGTCAAAAGCCAAGGAGCCAATAGGTGATAGGTCAAGACCTAAGAAGTTTGTTAAGTTTGTTTCAGCTGGGAAGAGTGAATCAGAGAAGAAAGTGACTAAGAAGAAACAGAACAGAAATGGCAAGTTAGGGATTAATAAAGATAACAACTATGCTTATGTGTCTAATGCCCCTAGAAAAACTTGTCAGAACTGTTTTAGTACCAATCATTTAACTCATGCGTGCAAGAAACCTGTTGGTAGTGTTCCCAAACCTTTCTATGATTGCTCTGTGCCTCTAAGACATAGAGATGCTCCATTTTGTGATAAATTTGACTGTATGCCATGCAATATGAATGTTATGACTAGTTGTTTCAATTTGGGAAGACAATTCATTGAAGATTGTATCAGTCACAATTCTCACACACACTACACCAGGTCAAAGTCTTCGAGTCCTCCTAAAGCTAGGAAGGTACCTCTGTCACCTAAGTCTGAAACCTCAGGTTCTAAGACTTCTAATAGTGACAAGAAGACTAACACCAAGAAAGTTGACAAGCATGTTGTTTATGATAAAACTGTTTTTAAGTCACATGGACCCAAACTTGTTTGGGTACCAAAGGAGAAGTAATAACTTTGTGTTTGCAGGGCAAAGAAAGTGAAAAGAAGGTCATGTGGATTTTGGACAGTGGATGCTCAAATCATATGACTGGTGCTATGGCCCTGCTATCACAGTATGAGGAGAAGGCTGACCCAATGGTTGCTTTTGGAGATGACAGCATGGGTAACACATTGGGATATGGCAAGTTGAAAGTTGGTAATGTCATCATTGAAGATGTAGCACTAGTCAAGGGACTCAAGCATAATCTGCTAAGTGTTGGTCAGTTTACTGATAGAGGATTCAAGGTGGATTTTGAAAAAGATGAATGTTTGATCACCCACAAGAAGACTGGTGATTTTGTTCTATCTAGAGTAAGAAAAGGAAGCCTGTTTGTAGCCAATATGGATTCTGCAAACAAGGACATAATTTGTTGCTTTTACTCAAAAGCATCGAATGAAGATTGTTGGCTGTGGCACAAGAAATTATCACACCTGAACTTCAAAGCCATTAATTCTCTAGTCAAAAGAGAGTTAGTGAGAGGCATGCCCACACTTGAATTCTGTCAAGAAGGAGTGTGTGAGGCTTGTCAAAAAGGAAAGATGAAAAGATCAAGCCACAAGTCAAAGACAGTGACATCAATAACCAAGTCCCTGCAACTCATTCATATGGATTTGTTTGGGCCTGTTAATATTATGTCACTAGGAAGAAAGAAGTATGCCTTGGTGATGGTTGATGACTTTACAAGGTATACATGGGTGGAATTTTTGGCATCAAAAGATGAGGCTCCACAAGTAATCATTGAGCACATAAAGAAAGTTGACAAGGAAGCAAAGGCCAACAATGCAAGTATGATTGCACTGAGAAGTGATAATGGAACAGAGTTCAGAAATGCCATACTTGAAGCATTCTACAAAGAGAATGGTATTTCTCAGCAATTCTCAGCTCCAAGGACTCCACAATAAAATGGAGTTGTTGAGAGAAAGAATAGAACTCTAATTGAGGCTGCTAGAACAATGTTACTTGATGCAAAAATGCCTACATGTTTTTGGGCTGAGACTGTGAGCACTGCATGCTATATCCAGAATAGAACCCTCATCAACAAAAACACTGGAAAGACACCTTACAACTTGATGACTTGAAAGAAGCCTACTCTAAAGAATGTTCATACTTTTGGAATCAAATGCTTTGTATTGAAGGATAATTCTGAATATGTTGGAAAGTTTGATGCAAAGGCATTTGAAGGAATTTTTCTTGCCTACTCTATGGAAAGAATTGCATACAAAGTTTATGTCATCAGTCAAAGGAAAATTATGGAAAGCACGGATGTGACATTTTATGACAGCAAACTACTTGGACTAGAAGAAGCCAATGATGAAGATAAAGATCCATTAAGGTTTGATAATCTAGATGATTCTGATGAAGAGACTGGAACTGGAGTTGAAACTCAAGTTCAACAGACTCAAGTGAATGATGATACAAGAGAAGAATTTGTGCCAATCAACAGTGGAGAAACAAGCATCCAAGACACACCTGTGAGCAGTGGCAACCTCACAGGGGGAGAAAATGAGGATGATCATGACTTGGATGATGAAGCAACATCAAGGATGAAAAATCAGGCTGAGCACTCAAGGAAATGGGATAGATCACACACTGCAGAGCAAATCATTGGAGATCCTAATGCAGGAGTAAGGACTAGGAGAGCAACTCAGAATGAGTGCCTCTATGGATGTTTTCTATCTCAGGTTGAGCCTAAGAAACTTGATGATGCAATGTTGGATCCAGATTGGACTATTGCCATGCAAGAGGAGCTGAATCAATTTGAAAGGAACAAAGTATGGGAACTTGTGCCTGCACTAAAGAATAGAACCATTGTTGGAACAAAATGGGTTCTGAAGAATAAGGTGGATGAAGATGGTGTAATAGTAAGAAACAAAGCAAGGTTGGTTGCAAAAGGATACTCTTAACAGGAAGGCATTGATTATGATGAGACATTTGCCCCTGTTGCTAGATTGGAAGCCATCAGAATATTCTTGGCATTTGCTGCCCATTCAAACTTTAAAGTTTATCAAATGGATGTCAAGAGTGCATTTCTGAATGGAGTTTGGAAGAAGAGGTTTATGTGCAACAACCACCTGGCTTTGAGGATCCATATTTCCCAGAGTTTGTCTACAGATTGCTTAAGGCATTGTATGGACTTAAGCAGGCTCCAAGGGCATGGTATGATACTCTATCATAATTTCTTCTTGAAAATCAATTCACTAGAGGCACCTTGGACAAGGCATTGTTTTACAAGAAGCATGGTGATGATATTATCCTAGTTCAGATTTATGTGGATGATATCATTTTTGGCTCTATAAATGAGAAGCTGTGTGAAAAATTCTCTAAACTCATGCAGAGCAGATATAAGATGAATATGATGGGAGAGTTGACATTCTTTCTAGGGTTGCAAGTCAGTCAAAGGAAGGATGGTATCTTTATCAGTCAGACCAAGTACATCAAGGATTTATTGAAGAAGTTTGACTTAGAAGACTGCTCACCTGCAAAGACACCCATGGCCACTGCCACTAAATTGGATGAAGATACTAGAGGCAAGAAAGTAGATATCTCAGTCTACAGAGGCATGGTTGGTTCTCTACTCTACCTCACTGCAAGTAGGCCAGACATCATGTTTGCTACATGCTTGTGTGTAAGATTTCAGTCAAATCCAAAAGAATCACATTTGATTGCTATAAAAAGGATCTTTAGATATCTGAAGGGCACTCCAAACTTGGGTTTATGGTATCCTAAGGACACAGGGTTCAGTCTGGTTGGTTATTCTAATGCTGATTATGCTGGATGCAGAGTGGATAGGAAAAGCACCTCAGGTAGCTGCCAGTTTCTTGGACAAAGGTTAGTCTCTTGGTATAGCAAGAAACAACAATCTGTGTCAACTTCTACAGCTGAGGCTGAATACATAGCTGCTGGAAGTTGCTGTGCTCAAGTGCTTTGGATTAGAAATCAACTTAGAGATTATGGACTTGTGTTGGAAAGAATTCCAATCATGTGTGACAACACAAGTGCAATCTCTATAGTTGCCAATCCTGTCAATCATTCTAGGACAAAGCGCATTGACATCAGATATTATTTCATTAGAGAACATGCAACTAATGGAACCATTGAGTTACATTATGTTTCTACAGATAAACAACTAGCTGATATATTCACTAAGCCATTAGATGAAGCCACCTTCACAAGGTTGGTTAGTGAGATTGGAATGCTGAATTCTTCAGATTCTGGCTAAGTGAATACAACATCTAGATTGTTGCAGCAGTAAACACTTACTTTATCTAAATTCTCAATATTTTTGGGGTAAGTGTTGGCTGAAATATGATTTATAAATATTTCAAATCTGTTGCATATGCTGGAAAATCATATTTTCTTGTTAACTTGAAATTTCTATGAAATTTTGAGAAAATCACTGTTTAATTTGCTAGAATATTTTTGAATGAATATGGCTGGTAAATTTTAAAAGATAGTGAAAATTGAGTTTCTATGAGTAAAAAGAATAGTTCGATAAGTCAGACTTTTCGAATGGTTCATTTTCATTATTAGTGGTCGACTTCTCTAACAAGCCTATTCAGGACACTCTTGAGTTCTCGAATAGTGTCTTTTGGAGAACTCGAACAGAGACATGAGTGAGTTCTCGAATAAGGTATTTCAGTTCTCTATCGATAGAGTTCTCGAATAGCATGTTTGAGTTCTCGAATCATTTGAAAAGTATGATTTCTCGCTAAATTTTAACCGATTTTGGATTTTTATTCAAAATTCAGAATTACTCATAAAAACATATTTTACCTAATTTAGATTTATTTCTAAGTTAGATAACTGCCAGCTGTGAGTTTCAACCTGCTTGAGTTCTCGAATAAGCCTTTCTTGACTTATCGAATAGTTGTTTTCTACTTCTCGAATGCCTGACTTGTCGATACAAAACATACATCTAATCGACAATTCAAGTACTTCATACTTATACAATTTCACATCTATTCGATTCATTTCATTCGATTTCTCAAGCATCAAAGCTCCCAAAACCCCTGAAAACCCTAACTGCTAAAAGCAAAATTTCTTCTTCAACCTTCATTCTCTTTTCTCTTCTCTCCGAATCAATGGCAACTTTGAAATTCAACACTAACTTCATTGCTATCTCAAGTGATGTCGAAGCCCCAAATGCTAACTACAAGTGTTTTGTCAAATGGATGTCTGAATCGTATATCAAAGAAGCACTTACGGCCAACCCAACTCTGTATCTAGACATTCTGGAGCAATTTTGGAATACTGCCATTACAAAAATAGTTGCTCTAGATGATGGCAGTCTGGGTTATATTATTAACTGCAAGATACTTGGTAAAGAGTTCAGCATCACTTCTGAGGACATGAGCAAGGCCCTGGGTCTTTACCAGAATTAGTATGATGGCCTTGTCACAGAAGATCAACTAGTGGAATTCTTTGAACTAATAAGGTACTCAGACACCATCGGGGTTGGAAATCTAAAACGGGCACATCTACGAAAAGAGTGGAGCTATGTGTTTGCCACTCTCCTGCAAGTATTCAGTGGAAGGAAATCAAGCTTTGACCAACTAAGTGCTCCTGTTCAACAGATATGCTATTCACTTGCCTATGATAGGAAAATTGATGTTGGAAAGCTCATAATGCAGGAACTCTATGGAAAACTTGGTAAGAACACAACCAAGAGAGGTAATGATATCTTCTTTCCTAGGTTTATTCAGTCTGTACTTAATTATCTAGATAAAAATGTGGCTGATTTACCTCGTTTAGATAAAAGTAGATTAGGCTACCCTAGATCCATGACCAAACTCATTTTTGGTAACTTGGATACTAGGAATGATGTGGATGTAAGGCTTGTAATAACTTCCCATATGTAGAAGTTATTTGAGTCTTACCCCCACAACATGCCAATATTTGCCTCCAAATCTGAGTTAGCTAGACCCAAGCAAGTAGAACACAGTGCTAACCCAGGGTCTGCTAACTAACCACCTCAACCAAACACTCTACCAAACACTGAGCCAACTGCATCATCCTCTCAAAAGGGTGATGTTAGTAAAAAGGAGAAGAAGAGAAAACAGGTTGCTTCTACACCTTTAACCATTATGTCTGAAATAGCATTGGCTGTAGAATTAGGAAGTGAGGCACCTGAGTCATCCCTAATCAGGCCAAAGAAGAAGAAAACTAAAACCACCTCTTCAGTCACACAAATGGTTGAAGTTGTAAAATCAGGGGCAAACAGTTCACTAGATGTATCCTCTCAACAGGGTGCATCTATAGAATCAAGCATCCTCCCCAATGCACCTACCTGTACAGAGTCGCGCACATGGGAGTGATAAGGCTGGCACTACACTGAGTGGAGAGCACATCACAATTGAAACTCCCTCTATCTCTCAGGGGGAGTTGCCCAACTCTAATCTACAAGACATTCCTCTTCTAGAATCTACCATTCAAATTTCTTTGCAGCCTGCAACTCAAGCAATTGAGGAGCAAGGCATTGATCATCAAGAATTCTTTTCTCTTGATGAGCCAATGATTTCAAGTGACTTAGTGCATGACACTTTGCTCACCACCCAGGACCCACATTTAGATGGTGAGGGAATGCATGCTAGGGCATCTCCTAATGACACCATCACAAACACAAAGGATTCACTAGTTTTCACTAGAGACTCTGTGCCTGTGTCAACTGCTGGTGTAACTCATCCCACTTCTGTGGAGACACCAGTAGTAGAGTCAATCCATCCGGTTACAGAAGTTGCATCTGTAACTGAGGAGTCTAGCTTGCCTAGCTCTAGCTCTGACTTTCTGTCACAATGGCTGAAGCCTGTGCAACATGACAGTGCTTCAGGATCAGGGTCTGTTCCACCCACTATGCCATAAGTGAGCATACGCAACCCTTTTTACAAAGTGTTGCAGAGAAAGCGTTTCGTTAGATAGAAATTTTGGGTCTTTTGCAACTGAGCTGAACTGGTGTTGCGTTAGATATAATTTAGTGTTGCATATTACCCACAATGTTTAACATCATGCAACACTAACTGCTGGTGTTACGTTATATACTTTTTTTATTTTAATAAATGGTGACGTGGCAGAAGTGGGAGCCACATGTGTTGACGTGGCACTTGCTGACGTGGCAATTGTGGGACCCACAATTCCTGACGTGACAGAAATGGGGCCCACTTTTGCTGACGTGGCATTTGCTGACGTGGTAGAAGCGTTGCATTATATACCAGTAGTGTTGCATTTGCTGTTTGAAGTGTTGCATTAGATATATTTATATTTTTTTAAAAAAATATGACGTGGTAGATGTGGGACCCACCACTACTAACGTGGCAGTGTGGGACCCACAAGGGTGACGTGGCAGGAGACCCATCATGCTGACGTGGCAATTGTGGGACCCACAATTGGTGACGTGGCAGAAGTGGGACCCACCTTTGCTGACGTGGCATTTGCTAACGTGGAAGAAGCGTTGCATTAGGTAACAATAGTGTTGCATTTGCTGTTTGAAGTGTTGCATTAGATATATTTATGTTTTTTTTAAAAAAATATGATGTGTCAGATGTGGGACCCACCAATGCTGATGTAACGCCCCCAAATCCGGGGTCAGGGATTTGGTCGTCACGCGGAAATCCTTAATAACAAATCGCCTGATTAACCACATTAAACCATCTGTAGTCATTAATAATTAAGTTACAACATTTGAGACCCCAACCACCAAGCATCTTTTAGGTTATAGGGCTAGAAACAAGAATCAACTCCTTACTACTAGTATAACTTCGTTGAGAAGTACACCAGCAACTAATACTATTTTGCGCAAAGTAACATATATATTACACATCAATATACTTACATATAACTTACTCCAGATATAAACTTTCTAGATCATATCGTCTTCATAAGGGCACGCTGCCCGCTTCATCTAAGCCATGCAGATAACCTCGTCCGACTACCTTCCAATGAAAAGTTAATATTTGAAAACAAGCAAGTATGAGCGAAAGAATTGCTCAGCAAGTTATTACTAGAGTTTAACAAAATATCCCATCAGGTGTATGGGTTTCCAACATTCAACCGATACTTAATATCATTCTTGAAACATTTATAACCACGAAATTCTATAGGGAAAGTATAATGTTTGAAACAATATCAACTGAACACTGTACCAATATAATATAAAAGGTGTCGTTACAAAATAATTAAATAGCCACATCTTGTTTGCGCAGTAATACACCAACATAAACTTGCTGGTTATTCAATATGGAATCACTTACTTATTGATACTATAATATCAATTCTCTTCTATAACCAGATAATAATCAATACATCATCTTAGTATAATATCCCAAGGTAATATAACATTTAAAATCAAGCTCTCAATATAATCTTTCCATTTCCTTTTATACAACAACTGTATGTAAAAGTAATATAAAATCAGTTTCTCTTCTTACTGTAAAACAATAATTCCATCATTTCATCTCACTTTTCTGTTTTCAGTATAGAAATCTGAAAACTATTTTCAATTCTTTCTTTCAAGTTTTGGGGATATCTGCTGGCACCAGATACGTAGGACGATGATCAGTCGCCTGACCGTATCCGCTCTCTGTTTACTACTAGTAGAAGGGATGATCCCTACCTGGTAATCAACCCTGGAGGAAGGCTACCTGCTACATCCTCCCTTGGCATCTTCGTGCCGTAATAAAATATTGGGTGCCGGACTGTGCCACTTCCACACAGCCTCTTACGCTTACTGATGCAATCCCCCTTTTTCAAATCATTTTACCATTATCAAATACCATTTCACATTTTTCCACTTTCCCGTTTCCATTCGCATTTCCATTCACATATATCATTTTCATTTCCATTTCCATTTCACCTTTCCACATTTCACATTTCTGTTTCACCTTTCCATTTTCATATTCGTATTATAATCATTTGAAAACATTTATACAGGTACATCAATTCAAGACATACATTCATTTCACTATGAAATTCCTTAAACAACCTTTTAACAATATATAATCACCCTTAGAACACTTAGAATATCTAAAGAATAACTATTCAATAATCCCTTTTAAATGAATATTATAATTAATATTCATTGAATTAAATAACCATTAAAATAACATTTATCAATATCATTCCAGACATTTTTAACCAAAAATGTCTCATTTATATCCATCGAAATATCTTTACTATTATTCCGGAACAAAGCGATTTTAAGAAAACATTTTAAAAATAATATTCATCTAATTAAATAAATTTAATTAGACGAATAAGGTTTATTTAATCAGTAGATGCTTCAAGAGGTATCTACTAATTAAATAAACACTAGTTTGTTGGTGATGTTGCCATTAGGTTAATTATTGCGAAATTCTTTCTAAAAACTTTGTCCGGGTTTTCGAAAATATACATTTCAAGATAACCCCTTCCACTTTTCCATTCATATATCCATACATTTAAATTACACCAACTAAAGTACTTTACATGGAAATCCCTTTTAAGAAAATCTGTAAATATCAACCCTTGTCCCCTTATATAACAAAATATTTATTAATAACGTCTGACAGGGTTTAGAACTCAAAGATCCTCAATTTACACATAACTGTAATATTATAAAATAACTTTAGATAACTGATACCATAATATCATTAAAATAACCATAAATAACAACTGATACCATTCCTTCCCATATCACTTTACTCTTTATAGTATATCACTCTCTCCATATCACATATATTTCCAGTCAACCATTTTACTTAAAAGTAAACAATTTATCAAGATAGAGATAGAAGAAATCTTGTAAATATGGACTGAAGTCTTATTCCACACATTTCATATATTTCAAAATAAATATACTCTGAACGATAGAGTATGTATAAATAAACTTGCCTCTGGTCCTTAGCACCAAACGGAACACAGCGAATAAATCCTTGGCGTTTCGCCCAAGCAGTTCCATGAACTTTACACGACGCCTCGATCCTTCCTTTTTGATACACGTTGCTCCACTCGATCACGCCCTAATGGTACTGTAATTGTTACGAGTACGCGTCAGTCCAACCTCGTATCTCGAGTAGACCCAACTCAGAATTACCACTGAGTCACCTAAAGTCGTACTATAGTTGTTATCCCTATAAATGACTACTCAAATACCAATTAATGCACATAACATATTTAGTCAACTTCACTTAACATATACAATTATAATACTAGTGTCATTCTATGACAAAACTAAGTTTATAAATAATCCTCAAAACGCATTTAATCCCCGAAACACATAAATCCTTGAATTAAATCACTTAGCACATAAATCCTCGAGACAACAATTACCCTCGAATTAATTCACTTAACACATATACACATAAACAGTTAACACCCAATCATACCTTTAAACCATTGAAATCAAATAAGTTAAATAAATTAAAATGCAGGGGATTTTTAGAAAATTTCGGCATGAGGTATTCGTTTATCGGACTATGGGCACAGCCCCTCAAATGCAATTTAACCCTGTTTTACAAAAATTAAAGCTGCCTCAACTTGCAGCAAAGTAAACAAGTAAGAAAAGTACCCGCCCAGACATGCGGCACCTAGCACATAAGGAAAAGTATCCGCCCAGACATGCGGCACCTAGCACATAAAGAAAAGTATCCGCCCAGACATGCGGCACCTCAACATTTAAAGAAAGTAAACTAAGTTTATCCACATTTAAGCCAACACCACGTAGTTGACATTTATATATTCAACGAATACTATGACTCGATTTATAACATTTAGCACATAGCATTTACAGTTTAGCCAACTCTTATGACTATACCTCATATGACAATAACAATTAGCACTTAGCACTTAGCAATTAAAAATTACAATTTGGAAACTAACAATTAGCAATTAGCAATTAATCAACTAATCCGAGCATACATCGGACTCACCATTAATAATTAACAATTAACAAATCATAAGGCCCGAGCATATAATCGGACCCGCAACCAATCCCAACAATTATACTCCTCCGAATTAAATCTCGGAAATTCAAACAATATTCATAATTAATCCCACAATTATAATTAGCAACTAAACTCTCCGAATTAATTTTCGGAAATACAACCAATATTCATAATTAACAATACTAAGCTAATTACGAAAATTAGCAAATAATCTCGCAATTTAAAATCAATTAAATTACGACAATTAACTAATTAAATTACCACAATTAAATACGTAAATTAAAATACGAATTATACCATTTCAATTCCGACCCGCAATTCAAGCCACCGGAACCAATCTCTTTCTCTTAACGTCACCCATCACGAACCAAGCTGCTACCACTCCCTTTCCCCTTCTTCTTCCTCGTGCCAGCTCGCCACCGCGCAACTCCACCACCTGCCACCCACCACCGCCGCGGTGGTGGTCTTCCAGTCGCCACCTCCTCGCTGCACACACAGCACAGCCTCTACACACGATTATACACACATATATATGCGATTATATACACACACATACACTCCAATCGATTTCCCCCAATTTCTAATTCCTAAAACCCTAATTTCTTTCCACCTTTTCTCACTTTCTCTCTCCCCATATCACTTGTTGTCTGCTGCGTCTGTGTTTGTTTCTCTAAATGGGCTTAGGCCCAATTCTATTATATCACTACTAACACTTAACTCCAAGCCCAAATATAACACTACTTATTCACTTTTAAAACTAATAAACAACTTTTACAAATCGAAATTAAATAAAAATTCGGGAAATTAAACTTTTCATTTCTACAATAAAGAATATAAAATTACGAGCACCCACATATTTTTAAAATATTTTTCGGATCAAAAATGAATTAAATATGAATTTTGCAAGTTTTGATCCTTTAATTGCAACATAACTCTTAAAAATCATTTTAAAATACCACAACTCCCAAATTAATCCACCCAACAATTTTAAAAACTTAATAAATAAATAAAGATAATATTTCAAGAGATTTCATGATTTTTAATTCCTCCGATAATTTTATAAAATTAAAAGAGGATCAAAATGCATGATTTAAATATATTTAAATCCTCAAAATTATAAATAAAATACATCAACCTTCACAGCTCACACAAATCATCATATAAACACATAAACACAACTTCACATACCTTCCACCTTCCAACAATAATCACATAATATAGTTCATAATTACACTGAACCAGACAATAATTAAATAATTCGTTTTTGAAATTCCTTGAACTGGATAATGAACAATAAAATAAAATAAAAATTTCCTCCTCATTTTAGGAAAACATTAATATTCTTAAAATAATACTAAAATCATTTTCTGAAAATTCGGGTTATTACAGTCTACCCCCCTTAAAAGGATTCCGTCCACGGAATCAACTAAGGCCACTACTGGGATTCCTTAACTCCTTCATCATCAACTCTTATTCTACAATACCGGAGATAGTGTCCCTTCGTAAACAACTCCTCCGAAACCTTAATTCAATCATAGAATCCATACTTGACACAGTTATCACTAGAGTCTCACAACCCCATCACTATTTCTTTCACACATATATATCTTGACCATCTTTCATTATCATACTATCCTTGAGAGAGAGTTCACTGATCCCATTAACATAACACTCTTGAGAGAGAGATTGCACTCATTCCATTAATCATAACATCCATGAGAGAGAGCAAACTAATTCTATCGATACGCCACTGATATTATATTCGTTTTGGGATTCGCTCCTGCTCTTGGCAATTCCGTTGCGAATCAAATTTCTATTAGCGAATTTCGACTTGATCTGACCTGGTTGGCATCCCCTTGAAATTCATTAGAGATAACAAGAATCATGAAGATTTGAAAAAGATAGCTGTCATATCAAGACAAATGTCACCCACTGGTGACCATAGGATTATGAGTTTTGAAACAAACCTTATTGGAAATAAGAGAATTTACTGAGAGATCAATATGATCATAAGAACTCACGTTGCGTGTCTCAGTTGAGACATTACTAAAGGTAATTACCCTTCTTGTATTTCACAACTCACAAGTGATGGCGTCCCATCAGACTTCTATCACACAGACAGATAGTCCTTG
Source organism: Kitagawia praeruptora (assembly GCA_037693485.1). Taxonomy (NCBI): domain Eukaryota; kingdom Viridiplantae; phylum Streptophyta; class Magnoliopsida; order Apiales; family Apiaceae; genus Kitagawia; species Kitagawia praeruptora. The sequence continues at coordinate 15,338,767 of CM075353.1, forward strand.
TGGCCCCTATATGTATAGGGTTGTTCGTCTCAGTGGAAGTTGAGAATTATGAAAGAAATTCAAAGTCAAGTCAATAACAATCATCTTCTGACAATTAATTCTCAAAGGGACACCTTGGATTAAAATCGAACAATTTCCAAGGCGCGATTTCCAAAGAAAAGGATAACCAGAAAGATACTGGTATTCAACAAACAAGTGGTGCTATATCACCATTGAATTATCCACTATTGAAGAAAAGTGGAAGTTTGACATAATATCATTTGATAGGGCTTCGAAAACCTGAAGGTAAGTATAATGAAAGCCCTTAGCACAATTGAACCCAAATATGACTTAACACAAGTATTAAAGAATAACTTCGATGAGGAAATATATCCTTTATCACAATTCTCTCTTAGAGAGATGTCAAAAAAATTCATAGATTGGGAAGGTAATCGAAAAGATTCACCAATGGGGTATTGCCAAGGTCTCCACGGATGCCTTTTATGTCGGCTCCTCTGACGGATAATCGTTCGATCCCAGAGCTGTTCTTTTCCATGCATACCCTAAAGTGCTTGATAACTTACGTCATCGTCGACTTGTAATAGTCACTAAGGATTCAATCATCGACAATAATAATCGCAGGGAGTTCTATCTCAATATATCCTTCAACATAGCATTCAAATCTTAACTTAATCATTGGAACTACACCCGGTAGTCCAACATGAACTCTACATGAGCTCTGACGTTCTCACAAAACTATACACACTCCTACTCACACTCGTTTCTAGTTTACTATAACCTCAGCTCTGATACCATTCTGTAACGCCCCCAAATCCGGGGTCAGGGATTTGGTCGTCACGCGGAAATCCTTAATAACAAATCGCCTGATTAACCACATTAAACCATCTGTAGTCATTAATAATTAAGTTACAACATTTGAGACCCCAACCACCAAGCATCTTTTAGGTTATAGGGCTAGAAACAAGAATCAACTCCTTACTACTAGTATAACTTCGTTGAGAAGTACACCAGCAACTAATACTATTTTGCGCAAAGTAACATATATATTACACATCAATATACTTACATATGACTTACTCCAGATATAAACTTTCTAGATCATATCGTCTTCATAAGGGCACGCTGCCCGCTTCATCTAAGCCATGCAGATAACCTCGTCTGGATACCTTCCACTGAAAAGTTAATATTTGAAAACAAGCAAGTATGAGCGAAAGAATTGCTCAGCAAGTTATTACTAGAGTTTAACAAAATATCCCATCAGGTGTATGGGTTTCCAACATTCAACCGATACTTAATATCATTCTTGAAATATTTATAACCACGAAATTCTATAGGGAAAGTATAATGTTTGAAACAATATCAACTGAACACTGTACCAATATAATATAAAAGGTGTCGTTACAAAATAATTAAATAGCCACATCTTGTTTGCGCAGTAATACACCAACATAAACTTGCTGGTTATTCAATATGGAATCACTTACTTATTGATAATATAATATCAATTCTCTTCTATAACCAGATAATAATCAATACATCATCTTAGTATAATATCCCAAGGTAATATAACATTTAAAATCAAGCTCTCAATATAATCTTTCCATTTCCTTTTATACAACAACTGTATGTAAAAGTAAGATAAAATCAGTTTCTCTTCTTACTGTAAAACAATAATTCCATCATTTCATCTCACTTTTCTGTTTTCAGTATAGAAATCTGAAAACCATTTTCAATTCTTTCTTTCAAGTTTTGGGGATATCTGCTGGCGCCAGATACGTAGGACGATGATCAGTCGCCTGACCGTATCCGCTCTCTGTTTACTACTAGTAGAAGGGATGATCCCTACCTGGTAATCAACCCTAGAGGAAGGCTACCTGCTACATCCTTCCTTGGCATCTTCGTGCCGTAATAAAATATTGGGTGCCGGACTGTGCCACTTCCACACAGCCTCTTACGCTTACTGATGCAATCCCCCTTTTTCAAATCATTTTACCATTATCAAATACCATTTCACATTTTTCCACTTTCCCGTTTCCATTCGCATTTCCATTCACATATATCATTTTCATTTCCATTTCCATTTCACCTTTCCACATTTCACATTTCTGTTTCACCTTTCCATTTTCATATCCGTATTATAATCATTTGAAAACATTTATACAGGTATATCAATTCAAGACATACATTCATTTCTCTATGAAATTCCTTAAACAACCTTTTAACAATATATAATCACCCTTAGAACACTTAGAATATCTAAAGAATAACTATTCAATAATCCCTTTTAAATGAATATTATAATTAATATTCATTGAATTAAATAACCATTAAAATAACATTTATCAATATCATTCGTCTGATTTATATCCATCGAAATATCTTTACTATTATTCCGGAACAAAGCGATTTTAAGAAAACATTTTAAAAATAACATTCATCTAATTAAATAAATTTAATTAGTCGAATAAGGTTTATTTAATCTGTAGATGCTTCAAGAGGTATCTACTAATTAAATAAACACTAGTTTGTTGGTGATGTTGCCATTAGGTTAATTATTGCGAAATTCTTTCTAAAAACTTTGTCCGGGTTTTCGAAAATATACATTTCAAGATAACCCCTTCCACTTTTCCATTCATATATCCATACATTTAAATTACACCAACTAAAGTACTTTACATGGAAATCCCTTTTAAGAAAATCTGTAAATATCAACCCTTGTCCCCTTATGTAACAAAATATTTATTAATAACGTCTGACAGGGTTTAGAACTCAAAGATCCTCAATTTACACATAACTGTAATATTATAAAATAACTTTAGATAACTGATACCATAATATCATTAAAATAACCATAAATAACAACTGATATCATTCCTTCCCATATCACTTTACTCTTTATAGTATATCACTCTCTCCATATCACATATATTTTCAGTCAACCATTTTACTTAAAAGTAAACAATTTATCAAGATAGAGATAGAAGAAATCTTGTAAATATGGACTGAAGTCTTATTCCACACATTTCATATATTTCAAAATAAATATACTCTGAACGATAGAGTATGTATAAATAAACTTGCCTCTGGTCCTTAGCACCAAACGGAACACAGCGAATAAATCCTTGGCGTTTCGCCCAAGCAGTTCCATGAACTTTACACGACGCCTCGATCCTTCCTTTTTGATACACGTTGCTCCACTCGATCACGCCCTAATGGTACTGTAATTGTTACGAGTACGCGTCAGTCCAACCTCGTATCTCGAGTAGACCCAACTCAGAATTACCACTGAGTCACCTAAAGTCGTACTATAGTTGTTATCCCTATAAATGACTACTCAAATACCAATTAATGCACATAACATATTTAGTCAACTTCACTTAACATATACAATTATAATACTAGTGTCATTCTATGACAAAACTAAGTTTATAAATAATCCTCAAAACGCATTTAATCCCCAAAACACATAAATCCTTGAATTAAATCACTTAGCACATAAATCCTCGAGACAACAATTACCCTCGAATTAATTCACTTAACACATATACACATAAACAGTTAACACCCAATCATACCTTTAAACCATTGAAATCAAATAAGTTAAATAAATTAAAATGCAGTGGATTTTTAGAAAATTTCGGCATGAGGTATTCGTTTATCGGACTATGGGCACAGCCCCTCAAATGCAATTTAACCCTGTTTTACAAAAATTAAAGCTGCCTCAACTTGTAGCAAAGTAAACAAGTAAGAAAAGTACCCGCCCAGACATGCGGCACCTAGCACATAAGGAAAAGTATCCGCCCAGACATGCGGCACCTAGCACATAAAGAAAAGTATCCGCCCAGACATGCGGCACCTCAACATTTAAAGAAAGTAAACTAAGTTTATCCACATTTAAGCCAACACCACGTAGTTGACATTTATATTTTCAACGAATACTATGACTCGATTTATAACATTTAGCACATAGCATTTACAGTTTAGCCAACTCTTATGACTATACCTCATATGACAATAACAATTAGCACTTAGCACTTAGCAATTAAAAATTACAATTTGGAAACTAACAATTAGCAATTAGCAATTAATCAACTAATCCGAGCATACATCGGACTCACCATTAATAATTAACAATTAACAAATCATAAGGCCCGAGCATATAATCGGACCCGCAACCAATCCCAACAATTATACTCCTCCGAATTAAATCTCGGGAATTCAAACAATATTCATAATTAATCCCACAATTATAATTAGCAACTAAACTCTCCGAATTAATTTTCGGAAATACAACCAATATTCATAATTAACAATACTAAGCTAATTACGAAAATTAGCAAATAATCTCGCAATTTAAAATCAATTAAATTACGACAATTAACTAATTAAATTACCACAATTAAATACGTAAATTAAAATACGAATTATACCATTTCAATTCCGACCCGCAATTCAAGCCACCGGAACCAATCTCTTTCTCTTAACGTCACCCATCACGAACCAAGCTGCTACCACTCCCTTTCCCCTTCTTCTTCCTCGTGCCAGCTCGCCACCGCACAACTCCACCACCTGCCACCCACCACCGCCGCGGTGGTGGTCTTCCAGTCGCCACCTCCTCGCTGCACACACAACACAGCCTCTACACACGATTATACACACATATATATGCGATTATATACACACACATACACTCCAATCGATTTCTCCCAATTTCTAATTCCTAAAACCCTAATTTCTTTCCACCTTTTCTCACTTTCTCTCTCCCCGTATCTCTTGTTGTCTGCTGCGTCTGTGTTTGTTTCTCTAAATGGGCTTAGGCCCAATTCTATTATATCACTAGTAACAATTAACTCCAAGCCCAAATATAACACTACTTATTCACTTTTAAAACTAATAAACAACTTTTACAAATCGAAATTAAATAAAAATTTGGTAAATTAAACTTTTCATTTCTACAATAAAGAATATAAAATTACGAGCACCCACATATTTTTAAAATATTTTTCGGATCAAAAATGAATTAAATATGAATTTTGCAAGTTTTGATCCTTTAATTGCAACATAACTCTTAAAAATCATTTTAAAATACCACAACTCCCAAATTAATCCACCCAACAATTTTAAAAACTTAATAAATAAATAAAGATAATATTTCAAGAGATTTCATGATTTTTAATTCCTCCGATAATTTTAAAAAATTAACAGAGGATCAAAATGCATGATTTAAATATATTTAAATCCTCAAAATTATAAATAAAATACATCAACCTTCACAGCTCACACAAATCATCATATAAACAGATAAACACAACTTCACATACCTTCCACCTTCCAACAATAATCACATAATATAGTTCATAATTACACTGAACCAGACAATAATTAAATAATTCGTTTTTGAAATTCCTTGAACTGGATAATGAACAATAAAATAAAATAAAAATTTCCTCCTCATTTTAGGAAAACATTAATATTCTTAAAATAATACTAAAATCATTTTCTGAAAATTCGGGTTATTACAGTTGACGTGGCAGTGTGGGACCCACAAGGGTGACGTGGCAGGAGGCCCATCATGCTGACGTGGCAATTGTGGGACCCACAATTGCTGACGTGGCAGAAGTGGGACCCACTAATGCTGACGTGGCAGAAGCGTTGCATTAAGTAACAGAAGTGTTGCATTTGTTGTTTGAAGTGTTGCATTAGATATTTATTTTCTTTTATTAACTAGTCTTGTCCCGAATGATTAATCTATTTTTTTAAATTATTTTTTCGACGTTCCAATCGCACGGATGTCAAGATATAACGATTTTAGTGACGCGGTAATTTTTTAAAAAAAATTCATACATGTACTTGGTTTGGTTTTATAACGGTCAAACCGGTCAAAGTGGACTTTCCTTTTAACTAGTCTTGTCCCGAATGATGGATCTATTTTTTAAATTATTTTTTCGACGTTCCAATCGCACGGGTGTCAAGATATAAGGATTTTAGTGATGTGGTAATTTTTCAAAAAAAATCCTACATGTACTTGGTTTTGTTTTATAACGTTCAAACCGGTCAAAGTGGACTTTCCTTTTAACTAGTCTTGTCCCGAATGATGGATCTATTTTTTTAAATTATTTTTTCGACGTTTCAATCACACGAATGTCAAGATATAACGATTTTAGTGACGCGGTAATTTTTCAAAAAAATTCCTACATGTACTTGGTTTGGTTTTATAACGGTCAAACCGGTCAAAGTGGACTTTCCTTTTAACTAGTCTTGTCCCGAATGATGGATATATTTTTTTAAATTATTTTTTCGACGTTCCAATCACACGGATGTCAAGATATAACGATTTTAGTGACGCGGTAATTTTTCAAAAAAATTCCTACATGTACTTGGTTTGGTTTTATAACGGTCAAACTGGTCAAAGTCGACATTCCTTTTAACTAGTCTTGTCCCGAATGATGAATCTATTTTTTAAAATTATTTTTTCGACGTTCCAATCGCACGGGTGTCAAGATATAAGGATTTTAGTGATGTGATAATTTTTTAAAAAATTTCCTTTATTTATTTGGTTTGGTTTTATAACGGTCAAACCGGTCAAAGTCGACATTCCTTTTAACTAGTCTTGTCCCGAATGATGAATCTATTTTTTTAAATTATTTTTTCGACGTTCCAATCGCACGGGTGTCAAGATATAAGGATTTTAGTGATGTGATAATTTTTTAAAAGATTTCCTTTATTTATTTGGTTTGGTTTTATAACCGTCAAACCGGTCAAAGTCGACCTTTCTTTTAACTAGTCTTGTCCCGAATGATGAATCTATTTTTTTAAATTATTTTTTCGACGTTCCAATCGCACGGGTGTCAAAATATAATGATTTTAGTGATGTGGTAATTTTTTTAAAAAATTCCTAGATTTATTTGGTTTGGTTTTATAACGGTCAAACCGGTCAAAGTCGAAATTCCTTTTAACTAGTCTTGTCCCGAATGATGAATCTATTTTCAGATTCATTTTTTTTAAAACATTCATCATGTTTTCATTTTTTAAAAAATCACATTACTTAAAATTAGAATATTATAAATATAATTATATATAAAAATTATAATAATAACACGACACCCAACATTAGTTCAAGTTTTTTGGTGAAAATTTTGGGCGGGCTATTTTCCCCCCTTAAGCAAATAATTCAGACACAACTTTACCCCTAAAAACACTCACCTTATCCTCTATATCTCGATATACTTTACTCTTTACAGCTCTTTCTTTGTCTCTCTCTCTCTCACTATCTCTATAGACAAGCACACTGTATATCTCTATTCACATTCTCGATCAAAATTAGAAGCTCTGATTGGTCTCATTTGACTCGGTTCTGTCTCCCTCTCGTATGTCTCAAAAACACCGCCTCAGTGTTCTCTAGGTTAGTATCACCTACACATCCTTTTGTTGTCTCTAACTTCTCTGTTGCAAGCGTTGATTATAATTAGGGCTTTCACGACAAATTCAATCTACGTTTGCTTTTGTCTTCTACTAATTGTGTTATTTTACTATACTTGTAATTACACTTGTGTTGTTTTTAGATTTAAGGCATACATGTGTTTTGAAGTGAGATGAATTTGTAAATTTAAGGTATACTTGTACTTTTATATTTGCAAATGTGTGTTGCTAAATCTTTTCTTTCAAATATGTACTGATTTTGTTGTTTGTTTGAATTAATTTTGTTACTAATTTGAGCTTCACATTTGGACATAATTGAATGTTTTTCTTGTTTATTGTAGCTTTATAATTACATTAAGTAGTGATTCGAGTTATAACTTGGGGTTTGTTTTGGAATTGGGGATTTTTGTTCGATGTATGTGTTGTTAGACCTGCTCCTGTAATTTTGTGGATTTTACCAGCTTCACCCATGTCATTCTCATCCAACAATATAAGCATTTCAAGAACACCACTCGTTGATGGGTTGTCCGTAGTGCATCAAAGCTCCTTTCAAGACTCAAAATCCCGACTGATGCAAGAAAATCAGCTAAAACAAGGGGCGTCTGGTCTCACATCCTTACCTACTGCACATAAAGGGGAAGTGTCACTTCAAAATACTCACAGGTTCGTTAAAGAACCATTTATTGCTTCTCATGTTCAGAAGAAACCTCGACTGGATATTAAGCAGGGAGATATTTGTTGGAATTTATTTAATCTAAACTTGGTATCTAATAAATGTTAGACGAGTGAATTAATATATAGTTAAGGTGCTTGGTTGTCCAGAATCATTTTGAATAAATCATCTAGTTGTTAGAGAGTTTTTAGGAGGACAAGGTGGGGTAATAAAAGGAATTAGTCGTGTATCACAACAGGTTTCTAGCTACCACTTGCGTGTGGATTTCTATAAATTGTATGTAACTCTCATTTTTGTAATACCACCACAATCAATACAATGTAGTCATTAAGCTATTCTCTGTTTTATACATATCTTTCATTTTTCCTATATTTTGCTTTGTGTCCGTTTGTTATTTCCAACACTTGGTATTAGAGCGGGTTTTGTTGTTCCGCCGCCAGGCGGTGGTGGAGGCGCAGAATAAGTTATAGTTTCATGTAGACGTTGTAGATGGATGGTGGCAAAGCTGCATGTGTAGTATGGGATGCATGTGTAGTATGAGATTGCCGAGAAAGACGAGGCGATGTCGGAGAAGCCTGCTGAAGGCAGAAAACGAGATAGAATGGCAGAAGGCCATGCAAAACGAGATGGAACACTTATGGAGGCAGGGACACGGAAGGTGTTTGATGGAATGTCTGAGAGAGATATTGTTACTTGGAATGCAATGATCTCTGGATTCGAGTGTTCTCTATTTTTCGGTGAAATCGAATGGAGGTGAACATGCCAGACGGGCAAACACGAAAAGTGCCAGACGGGCAAACACGAAAAGTGCCAGACGGGCAAACAAGTTCAATTGCCATACGGGCTCAGTTTAATAGCCATACGGGCTCAGTTTAATAGTCATACAGGCTCAGTTCAATAGCCATACGGGCTCAGTTTAAAAGCCATACGGGCTGGAAGGATTGCACTAGACAAGTTTAGATTAAGGGGGTGATTGTTGGAATTTATTTAATCTAAACTTGGTATCTAATAAATGTTAGACGAGTGAATTAATATATAGTTAAGGTGCTTGGTTGTCCAGAATCATTTTGAATAAATCATCTAGTTGTTAGAGAGTTTTTAGGAGGACAAGGTGGGGTAATAAAAGGAATTAGTCGTGTATCACAACAGCTTTCTAGCTACCACTTGCGTGTGGATTTCTATAAATTGTATGTAACTCTCATTTTTGTAATACCACCACAATCAATACAATGTAGTCATTAAGCTATTCTCTGTTTTGTACATATCTTTCATTTTTCCTATATTTTGCTTTGTGTCCGTTTGTTATTTCCAATAATATTCAACAACAGCAGTTTATACAACAACTACTGCAAAGACAAGATTCTATGCAGTTCCCAGCATCCAGTCCTCAGTTTAAATGGTTCAGTAATGCTTTCTTGTCCACAGTGAATGTATAATAAAAACTCAAATTTGTTCATATCTGTTTCATTTCCATGCTACCATTTGTTACATAAGTAAAATTTTGACCATCTTTTTTCCACTTCTGGAAAATTTAATGACTTGTGGAAAATGGTATTGCTTGCAGAGAAATTTGAAACTCCTCAGTGACATGGGGTTGTCAGCAAAGCAGGAGAGAACTTCTAGGTTCCAGCAGATAAAGAAAGAGATTAGTGAGATGGTTAAAGTTTGTGTCCCTTTGATCAAATCCAAGGTATGATTCCAATCAGTGCTTACCATAAATTACCGCGCCTCCATTTTCTTTGTTCGACTCCTTTGTACTAGAGATATTAAAAGAATTGATCAGGGAATTTTGTAAGTATTTGGCTGCTGGATTGTTTTACCTGACTTATAAAATGATGTTATTGATCTTTCAATCTTTCAAATAATCTTGAGTGCAAATTTTCTTATCTTCAGGCTCTCGAGCAAATAGGTGGAGCATCCGATGACTTTCAAGAAAATGTTGCTGCAGATAGAGAAATCCTTAAAAGAAAGTTTAGCATGGATGATGCTTTAGAGGACAAGATCTGTGACCTCTACAATTTTTACATTGATGTACTATATATGTTTGTTTATTCACAAGTAAAGATTTATTCACGTTACTCTCTGTGTATTTTATATGTACTTCATCATATTATTCTAGGGGATGGAGGAAGATTCAGGAGTTCATGCACACAAGCTTTATGCAGAGGTATTCCCTTTCTATTTTCTGTTTAGGGCTGATTCTTTTAATCCGCCAAAAGCATTAGAGAATGTTAAGTACTTGCACTATAGGCAAATACAAGTACTTCTTGTGATACCTTTTGCAGACATGATTGCTTTAGGTTCTAGCTTTAATGAAATGTAAATCTTGTTACATTGTCTACATAAAAATCATGTTTATCATCAGTCCTTCTTAGAAGCGAGATTTTGTTAGACTCCCTTCCGCTCGAAATTCAATTAAATTTACTTAAAGAATTGTGGCTTCTTGGTTATTTTTCACTTTACTTTTTCAAGGCTGCTAAATCTATGTAAATTGGATGTTAAAATTAATTCCAACACTCTGAGATTTTATTAAATCTATGTAAACATGTCGGTTTTATAAAGATATAAAGGCAGCATGATCTCACTCTCAAATAAACATAAAAGGGGAGTATGACAGTGTAGAAAGTTTCATGCATGCTTTCAGCAGTGGTATTAGTTTGATGATTAAGGATTAGGTTGTAACAAATTTTACTTTTGTGGTAGTTACGCTATTGGTGGCCTCGCAAGCAGTGAAGACAGATTCATTTTGGCCTCGCAACTTGGTGTGTTGCAAGTGGTTCCTAGCAGGATTGTCCAGTTGCATTCAGGACTGGGCAAGCATTACATGTGATGAAAACAATTAGTTTTCTCCAGATATTATCTTTTCCGATTGTATTAGTGTTATATACCAACACGGCTATACCAATACGATTGTAAAGTTAGAATTGGCATAGTTTGGAAGTTAGAATTAGTAGCAGTTACTTGGTTTTAGTATATGCCGGTAAGAATTTGGTGGTTGGTTTGGCTAGTTGCATTGCTCGGTTGGTTTGTTGGTTTTGGACATTAAGTATCTTGTTGGCTTGATTTGTTATTTTTGGGATTCATGTATAAACAAAGCAGCAATTTCAATTATTTTATAAAAAATCGTTGCATTTGACTCTATTTAATGTTGCATTAGCATAGTTTTAATGTTGTAATAAAAAAGAATGGTGTTGCATTTGAAAATAATGGTGTTACTTAAAAAAAAATTTAGTGTTGCATTAGACTCAATTAGCGTTGCGTTAGATAGTGGACCCCAATGTTGACGTGGCATGTGGGCCCTACTACTGACGTGGCATGTGGGCCCATTGCTGATGTGGCATGCGGGCCTAGTGCTAACGTGGCACCTTGGTGGGCCCCACTGATGACGTGGCATGCCCCCCCCCCATTTGTGATGTGGCACTTGTGGGCCCCACTAATGACATGTCAGCTTCAATGTCAGCATGCTGACATGGCTGAAACATCTTATGCAACCCCATGAAGTGTTGCGTTTGCATGCTTTTGGTGTTGCATAAGGCCTCTTATGCAATGCTTTTTGAAGTGTTGCAATAGCTTGGAAAGCGTTGCGTTAGGGGTCTTACGCAACGCCAGTATTGGTAACGCCCCTCTAGCGTTGCGTAAGACCTTACGCAACGGTTTTCAGGCCTTACGCAACTGAAAATGGGGGTTGCGTATGTGCGTTTATGGCGTAGTGACCACAATTGACGGTTGAAGCACTTCAAAGCTTAGTTGTGGATCAGATTCCTGAGTTTGTCAAGATTGCTCAGAACTTGGTCACCTCCAACATCCCTAATCCAGACTATGAAGCCATTCTGCTATGCCATAGGGATGATGTGGAGATGCAGAAGACAAAGATAGTTGATGATGCTGAGAGAGATGGCAATATAGATGCCTGGTTGCAAGGAAAATATGATATTACTCTTGATGAAGCACTTCAATATCTCAGGGAGGAATACATCACTTCACTAGGTTCCAATGCCAAATCTCTGACCCCTGGTGAAGTGTATGAGGCCATGAATGATTCACACAAGGGATTCCTCAAGGCTGCCCACTATCTTGGAAAAGGAGTCAAAACTGAGGTCAACAGAGTGTGTGATAAGACAGCCACTAAAGTGGAAGAAATCAAGAGGACCTTTGATGCCAAATTCCCTCAGTTGGACAGTGTGTTTAAAGACCTCAAATACTGTAACACCACCTGCACCAAGATGGATCATGGGCTAGCACTGCTAAAGGATACTATCACAAATCTGGGGCACAAATTTCAATCCCTATCTGATCAAACCACAGACTCTAATGCCACATGCTGAAGACAATGTTCAAAAATCTTTATGGAGACAGGCTAGTGACTGAAGTCCCTGTGCATGAACTATCAAAGTATGAGGTGAAGAGACTGCAAGATCAATCCTTGTCTGGTTTCAGGGCACATGAGCTATTCTCTAAAGTGGATACTCTTGAGAAGAAGGTGGTGTCTCTCAAAGAATCTAATGCTCATCTTACGGAAAAGGTTGCACTTCTTACTGATCAGTTGGACACTCAAGCAACCACCACAACTGATGTCCTTCTGCATCAGCAATCTATGTTGGCTGCTATGATGAGGCATATGGGTCTCCCTCTACCTGAAGAATCTTCAACCCAAAGGTCACTTCTAAAGCCTCTGTGCCTGACAACAAGCCTAAGGGGGAGAAGAGGACAAGGAATTCAAATACAAAGGGGGAGAAACCTAAGGAGGAAGGCATAAAGATAAAAGAGGGTAGTCACCAAAGGGCATCTAAATCTCTAACCCATGTGCCAGGCAAAGGCAAATCCAAGGTTGATGAACCTCCATCCTCTCTGCCAGTGGTCACTCTACCACCTGTGCACATCACTACACCTAGTGGCCAAAATCAAACTGTCACTACTACAGTAGTGGCAGGGTCCAGGCCAAGTAACCAAGTTCATAACCCTAGACATGAGAATGACCCAGTGGAAGCTAGTGTGGTCACTGAGGCCAAGCTGATAGAAGTAGCAAATTTAGAGACTTATCATGATGCTACTTTCTTGAAGTTTCTGCAAGTCTCAAAGGCAAAGGTAGGAGGAGATGCCTTGTTGTACAGGAGAAGCCTCAAAGACCAAATTGAATATCTAACAGTAATTCCAAGGAAGCTGAATCAAATCTATCTCAGGGAAATCATGATGGTGGCCAATGGCAAGATATGGCACCTATCTATTGACACATTGAAAGCCCTTAAGTTCACTGAGATTGATGTCATCTTGGAATTAATTGAGCAGAAAGGGGAGAACAACAGGAGTCTGTACACTGAACTGAGGAATGGTCAACAAGCTAGACTTCCTGAAGTATGCATTAAACCAAGAACCATAGTCTATCAGTCTGGTACAAGAATTCAAGATGTTAATCAGTTAGTTATTCCCAGTGATCTCACCCCTCGAAACCATAGACTCATTATTGCTGTTGCTGATCAGCTACAAAAGAAGGGTGGAGTCAGAACTGCTGAAGAATTGGAAGCACTACACATCCTAAGATCATTCATTGCTACTGGGGTAATTCCAGAAATGGCTCAGCCTAGGAGGAATAAGGATGATAAAGATGATGATAAAAGTGATGGGAGGAGAAGTAATCAAAGGAGTGATAAGGATGGTAAAAGTGAAAAGAAGAAAGATAGCAAGGACAAGAAAAATGATGATGACCAAGGAAAAATCTATGAGAGGAAGATTGGAAAACAGCAAGCCTTAGGCATTGCTAGCAGTAACCTCACCACAACACAAGACTCTGAGTCTAGGGTGAATGCTGTTAGTAATGACCTACCAAAATCTGATTCAATGGCTTCTGCAACTGTTTTGCCACCTCAAGAAGAGAAGAAGATTCAAGTCAAGAAACCGTGTGTATGTTTCAGAAAGCAAACTGCTAATAGAATACTACTATGGTCTACCAACAAAGGTCAAAAATTTCTGCCTAGCAATCAAGTAAAAAGGAGTAAATTTAAGCATGCTACAAGAAGGGTGAAGTTATCCAAGTCAAAGGCACTGACAATTATTCTAGGATTGAACCTACCACCTCTGGATGAAAACTATGATGAAGAACAACTGCAGTTTCTATGGGCTCAAAGAATCTATCATGTTGCCATTGTTGATGATTTTCTTGAAATTAAATATACTGATGGAAGACAGAAGAAATTCAGACAAGGAACATGTCAGCACTGGGGCAGGCTATATGACATAGAAAGAATAATTGCAATGTTGGATTCTGAAGACAGAGTGGAAAGGGTATGGAAGCTGGAGTGACTTTGTCAAAATGAAGAGAGATCATCAGGCAGAAATGAGAAAGAACAGTGAAGAGCTACTAAAGAAAAGGGAGGAGGAGTTTGCTGCAATGGAAGCTAAGGCAGATGAATTGAGAGCTATGGGTCTGTGCAGAGTCAAGTTTAATCCTTACATCATTGAGTACAAGAAATATGGTAGAAATGTAAAGATTAGAATGGACTACATCAGTTCTTATTCTGAGAAACAGCTGAATGAAGTACTCAAGGACTTGTCAGGCTCCCCTCTAATTGAAGAACTCACTGCAATGGAAGACATTATTCTTGCCATGGAAGAAAATGCAAAGAAGAAAGCTAAAGAAGCTGAAGAAAAGATGAAAAATGAGAATCTGCAAGCCAAAGCTCAAAAGATGAATCCAAAAGATATGGCTAGTAATTTCTCATAACTTGTAAGAATACTTCTATGTACTTTCTTCAATCAATCTACATACCTGTACTTTTAAAGTTTTATCTTTATGTATGTTAGGCTTGTTATCAGACATGAAATTGTGACTAAGGGTCTTACTCACAATTTGGGGGAGATTGTTAGTCACAGAGGCATGCCTGTTTACATCAAAAATAACAAGCCTAATTGTTTGTAATACTTTGCATTACTTACATGACCTCTTAACTGAGGGAACCTCTAGTTGTAGAGTCTCTACTTGTTCTGTACTTGTAATAGGCACCAAATCTTAGTTGTGTAACTGTACTTATATAGTCAAGAATAATGCTTGAAAGAAGTTCCAAGGTTCATGCCTCAAGCAAGAAGATGAAGACTGTCAAATAATCACAGTTGGAATTTGAAGGAATGAAGAATTTGCCTAAGTACCAATTCGAGAAGTATATTTGTCTATTCGAGAAGTCCAGCATTTGAGAAGTCAAGGATTCGATATCTCAAGACACTATTCGATATCTCTGAATACACTGTTTGATATCTTATTCGATATCTCAGAGATTCAATATGTCTATTACTCTATTCGAGAACTCAAGAAGTCAACAAGTCAAAGTGGTATTCGAGTTCTCAAAGAGTCAACAAGTCAAAGTTCCATTCGATATCTCAAGGACTCAGAAAGCTATTCGAGATCTCAGGGATTCGACAAGTCACAATGCTCTATTTGAGAACTCAAGGATTCCCAAAGAAAAGAGCTATTCGAGAAGTGGTTCGATATGTCAATATAACAGTGTTCGAGAACTCAGAGTTATCGATCAAGTCAATTCTAGTTCTCGAATCACTTACTTAGTCACTTCTCGAAAACATTCTTGGAGACAAAAGATCTACAACCGACAGCAATGTTGTTCACTTTGCTATAAAAAGAAAAATAGACAGAAGCATACAACATAGATACACGGACAAGAAAAGAGCAAGAACAAAACATCAAATTCTCTCATCTTTCAACACAACTGTCCAGGCCTTAATTTACACAATAAATTCAGTTCAAGCTTATTGTAATATTCTATCCGCTGGAACTTGTTTATTGATCACTCTTGTACTACTAGCGAATTAAGTTTCCTAGTTCTTATCTTGATTTTTATTAACTAAATTAGAAAAGTTCATGTCGAATTTTCTAATTAGTTTTTATCAACTTGATAATTAATTTGTACTGAAATTGTAACACCCATCAAGTTAATATATTGTTATATTCAACTTGAAATTTGTTTCAATTTATTCCGCACAAATTTGTCTAAATCAAATTTTATTCAAAGGACAAATTTCGATAAAATGGTATAGATTGTACTCAACCCCCCCCTTCTACAATCTTATCGGACCTAACAATTGGTATCAGAGCCTATTGATTGATACACAAATCAAGATCCTATTTTTACTTAGTCAAAAATCTATCTCGAATTTTTAACTCTCTTAAAAATTCATCATGTCTTCAAAAGCCATTGTTAAGATTCCCATGTTTAATAAGGATAATTATGATATGTGGAAAAATAAAATGGAGTTGTTTCTTGATGTTACAAATCCCAAATATTTGGTTGTGTTGAAAAATGGACCTATAATTCCTATGGGTCATGAAGAACCAACAGTTACTGATGGAGTTGAAGTAACACCTGCTAGATCTTTTCCAAAGGATCCTGCTACTTATACTTCTGGTGAAAAGGAGGATGCTGGATTGGATAAAAATTTGAGACTGATTTTAATAGATTCCCTGGATGCTGTGATGTACAGTCATGTGATGAATTGTAAAACTGCTAAACACATATGGGAAACTATTGAAACCATCAATGAAGGAACAGATGAAGTCCGGGAAAACAGACTCCAGATTTTAACTTCTAAATATGAACACTTCAGAGTTGGTCCTAATGAAGGCATTCAGGAAGTGTTTGAAAGGTATAACAAAATAATCAACAACTTGCAAATCCATGGCAAGCACTATACACAAAAGGAGATTAACATGAAGTTTCTGTTGACTATGCCTACTCACCTAGAACATAGGATAATTGCCATCAGAGAATCTAGAGATTTGAATAAGATTGCTCTTGAAAGACTGTTTGGTGTTCTGAAGACCTATGAGTTGGAACAAGAACAGCAGAAAGAGATTTCTGGTAAAGGCAGAGTGGTAAGTTCTTCTACAGCTCTAGTAGTTGAGGTTCCTAAGGAAGTGGAAGCTAAGGTTGTTCGACCTTACAGCTCAGACAAGGAACAGACTGAAGTGGAACATGGTCAGACACCAGCTACTCAGGATAGTGGAGAATTTTACTCACTAGAAGAGCTAGATCAGTTGGAAGATGAATCCATGGCAATGATGGTGAGGCAATTCAGTAACTTCAGATTCAGAAGAAATCCCAAATTCAGGTTTAAGTCTAATAGCAGATTCCAGAGAGGAGGTTCTTCATCCTCTAGTAACAGGGGAGGATAAAACTCGAACTGTTGACAGAAGCAAGATTCGTTGTTTTAACTGTAATGAATTGGGACACTTTGCCACTGAGTGTCAGAAATCCAAACAAGTCCAGAAAAGAGATTATGTTCTAGAAAAGAAGAAGGCTGGAAAAGCTTATGTTGCTGCTGGTAAAAGTTGGGATGACACATATAGCGAAGACGAAGAATATGGAAATTTCGCGCTTGTGGCAAATGCTGAGACATCCGACTATTACAGAACTCCGGTAATACTCACTGAT
Organism: Kitagawia praeruptora; assembly: GCA_037693485.1. Lineage (NCBI taxonomy): Eukaryota > Viridiplantae > Streptophyta > Magnoliopsida > Apiales > Apiaceae > Kitagawia > Kitagawia praeruptora. Next base: position 15,356,293 of record CM075353.1, read on the forward strand.
GCTGAACTTATTCGTAGTTTACGTAATTCCTTGGGTAATGCACAAACTGAAAATGCTAGAATAAATCTGTTAAACACTAATCTTGAAAATGAAGTGTTAGAACTAAAAAAAGTGCATGATAATCAAGATCAGCAAATAAAAGAAATAGCTCGACTTAACTACAGAGAAAAGTCGATATCAGAATACATGTTAAAACAAGTTGCTAAAGTTGCTGAACTTGAAACTAAGATAAAGGAACAAAATGTCAAATTATCTGCTTGTTTTAATTCTGTTAAAATTTATAAAGAGTTATTCAATAAACAAGTTGTAGAATGAACCGTAGGAATAGGGTTTGGCTACAACGAAGCTGTTGGAATGTTAGGCATAAATTCCCCTAATCCTGTTAGTGCTAAAGAAAGGGGAATACCATATGTGCTTAAGAATGTTGAAGATCCACTCTTTAAGAAGTCTGTTGCAGAGCCTCTAGATATGACTTCTCTTGTTATTCAAGAGGAGATGCGTACTGAGGACATTGCTAGTGGAAGTGTCCAACTTAATGAAAAATCTGTTAAGGCACCTACAACCAAAAATGTTAAATCTAATAAGGTTGTTTCTATGAAACCAGTTAAGTTTGTTGAGTCAACTAGTTCATCTAAAATTGGGTTAGGTGATAACAAGTTGAAAAAGGACAATAACATGTCTAACATGAATACCATGCCTATTATTAATTCTTCTCATAAAGCATGTGATGTTGTCAATTGTATATCTTGTGCTTTTAATGTCATGTCTGCTTACTTTAATGGTAATCATGCATGTGCTGATAAGACTACTGATAGAGTATATTTTTATATATATTCTAGATGATTTTATTCTCTTATTTATTGTGTTTTTCATTGATTTGGATTTTTATTTAATAGATTTGATTGTTTTATTGTAGGAAATAAAGAATTCATGACTTGGAAGGATTTGGAGCAAAAAGAGCTATTTTGGAGATAAAATAGGAGAAAATTCGTACTATTGGGCTACACGGGATGTTTAACACTGTTTGGGCCATATCTTGAGTTCCAGAAGTTAGAATTTGACGATCTTACTGTCCACGCGAAGCTTGTGGAATTATCTACAATTCAGAGGTGGTCTAGTAAGCAAAATCCAGTTGGAAGATCCCAGAAACAGAGGAGAAAAAGAAGTTACGAATTTTACAACCAAGCTTGGAAACTTGCCATCTTCTATTCCAACTCTAAGAAGGCAATTGCTTAGAGGCTAAATCAAGAGGCTATATAAACACATCTTGGGACACATTATTAAGGATGAAAAATATTAGATCAGATAATATAGTTTAGAGTAGATTAGTATTATTATTAGTTGGAGATGTAGAGAAACACCATGACTCTTCTTTTGGGTGACAACATTGAAGTTTGAAGGTTTTGTTCTCTTAATCTTTTCTTTGTTCTTATTAGTTTAATTATGTTTTCTTGTTTTACTAGTTGTTTTACTTGTTTAATTATTAGCGAGTAGTTATTTCTAGGGCTTAAAGGGAAGCCATGTTTGCACTAATATTGGCATGATTTTCATAGTGGTTTGATTGGTTATGGTTAATTCTGATTGATATGTTTTAATCATTAATTTGTGTAATTGGCCAATATCATGGATTAATTATATGCAAATAGGGGTATGGATCGAGAGATTTACTTACTAGAGGCATACATTCGATTAGCAGAATTGAATTTGAGTGCGGAAACATCATTGGATTTCTGAGAGCGTTAATTCTTGGAAGAGATTAACTTGACTCTAATTACCTGATTGATTGAATTACTAAAAGTGGTTAATTGTGTTGAATGTTTCGAGAGTGTTAATGCTTGAAAGAGATTAACATACTCTAGTTATAGGATCACATTGATTGCTTTAGCTTAAGAGCCAATTGTGTAAGCATGGTGGACCTGATTGCCCTAGGTTTTAAATAATTTGTTTATCATCTGTTTAATTAGTGTTAATTTAGTTTAATTAGTTAATTAATAATTTCACATATTTGTATGACCCTTGAAACAATTAGCGATAACTGAAAAGGAATTAGTAGAACATGTCTCCTTGTGGATTCGACCTGCTTGCCATTTGTACTAGCATTAGACACCGTGCGCTTGCGGTTAGGTATAATTTGACATATCAACTACCCCCCGACAACATATGAACAGAAACACAAATGTTAGATCAAAGACTGCTAGTCCTCCTAATGTTAGGAGAGAGACATTTGGACCTAAGCCTAAACAAAGTGTTACTAAGGCTGTCTACAAGGTCAAATGTCCAGTCAATGAAACAAGTGTTATTGCTGCTAAACAAACATGGATACCCAAAATGAAACAAAAGATTGTCAAATCTGTTTATAGGGAAAAATGCTTGTTGACTAATGGTAAAATTGGTGTCAAGGTTAAAAATGTTGTTTTGCCTGACAAAGGCCAATTCTTTAAGTATTCTGGACCCAATCAAATTTGGGTTCCGAAGAAGGTTTAATCCTTTTGTCATTGCAGGGTGTTGAGCAGGTTGAACGAGTAACCTGGATCTTGGACAGTGGATGTTCAAGGCATATGACTGGTGACAGAACCCTGCTGACAAATGTGGTGGAGAAGGTCGGCCCAGTAGTTACCTTTGGAGATAATAACAAAGGTAGAACTGATGGATATGGCAGACTTGAAGCTGGAAATGTTATCATTGAGGAAGTGTCCTTTGTAAAAGGACTTGAGCATAATTTGCTCAGTATCAGTCAATTCTGTGATAAGGGATTTGAAGTCCACTTTAACAAGAAGAATTGTCTGATTTCACACAAGAGAAGTGATCAACCATCTCTTACGGGAGTCAGAAAAGGAAACTTGTACGTAGCTAATATGAACACTGGAAGCACTGAAGAAATCAACTGCTTCTACTCTAAAGCATCCAAAGATGAAAGCTGGCTATGGCACAAGAAACTTTCTCATCTAAATTTCAAAACAATGAACTCTCTGGTTAGAAGAGAGTTGGTGAGAGGTTTACCTTCAATGGAGTTCACACAGGAAGGACTATGTGATGCATGTCAAAAAGGCAAGCTTAAAAGGGCAACTCACAGGAGCACTAACACATCTTCAATAACTGAACCTCTACAATTACTTCATATGGATTTGTTTGGTCCAATTAATGTGATGTCAATATCAAAGAAAAGATATGCTCTTGTGATTGTTGATGATTTTTCAAAATACACATGGGTCCTATTTCTGAATTCTAAAGATGAAACTCCACAGCTAGTGATTGATCACATCAAGTTGATTGAGCTAGATTCTAAGTATCCAGTGAGAGCTATAAGATCAGATAATGGAACTGAATTCAAGAATGCAGTTCTAAATGATTTCTGCACTGAGAAGGGTATAACTAGACAGTACTCGGCTCCAAGAACTCCTCAGCAAAATGGGGTAGTGGAAAGAAAGAATAGAACCTTGATTGAAGCTGCACGTATTATGTTAAGTGAATCAAGGCTTCCATTGTACTTTTGGGCTGAAGCTGTCAACACTGCATGCTATACCCAGAATCAAACTCTTATCAACAAAGACTTGATGAAGACACCATATGAAGCTATGACTGAAAAGAAACCAACACTCAAATACTTTCATGTATTTGTAGCAAAATGTTTTGTGCTTAAAGAAGGAGATGATCAAGGTGGAAAATTCGAGGCCAAAGCACATGAAGCAATTTTTATTGGCTATACAAGAAGAGCTTACAGGGTGTACGTGATTGATCAACAGAAAATGAGTGAAAGTGTCAATGTAACATTTGATGACACTAAACTCTATAGTATCCAAACTGAGGATTCATCTGAAAAGCTATCTTTTAATGACATGACAGATCCAGATTCAGATGATGACAATCCACCTGATGTTTTTACTGATGCTAATGACAACAATGATAATAATGATGATGATCAGGATAATGGTGGTGAAAATAATGATAATACTGGAGATACACCTGACACTCCTGAACAATCATCTAGTCAACCTGGCAACAACTCAGGGGGAGACAATGGAGGATCAACTAGTCTTACACAACATCACAACGAAGAACAAGGCGAATCATCAAGATTAAATATTCCAAGACAAACAGTTTGGAATAGAGCTCATCCTTTTGAGCTGATTATTGGTGATCCAGATGTTGGAGTCAAAACTAGAAGTGCTACTCAAAATCAATGTAACTATTCAGGGTTTCTATCTGAAATGGAACCTAAGAAAACTGAGGAAGCTCTTTCTGATCCTGATTGGGTGATTGCGATGCAAGATGAACTCAGTCAATTCAAACAACAAGAAGTATGGAAGCTGGTACCCAGACCCAAAGACAGGAAAGTGGTTGACACAAGTTGGGTATTCAGAAATAAGCTAGATGAAGATGGGATAGTGACAAGAAATAAAGCAAGATTGGTAGCAAAGGGTTATTCACAAGCTGAAGGCATTGATTATGATGAAACCTATGCTCCAGTGGCAAGACTTGAGCCTATCAGAATATTCTTGGCATTCGCAGCCTTCTCAAACTTTAAGGTTTATCAAATGGATGTCAAGAGTGCTTTTCTGAATGGTAAGCTAGATGAAGAGGTATATGTAGAACAGTCCCTGGCTTTGAAGATCCAGAATTCATGGACTATGTCTACTTTCTCTTTAAGGCTATTTATGGTCTTAAGCAAGCTCCAATGAAATGGTATGACACTCTCTCTGAATTTTTACTTGAAAATGGTTTTGTTAGAGGTGTCATAGACAAAACTCTCTTCACAAAGAAACATAAGAATGATACAATACTAGTCCAAATCTATGTGGATGATATAATATTCGGGTCTACTAATGATCTTTTGTGCAAGAAATTTGCTAAGTTAATGCAGGGTAAATTTGAAATGAGCATGATGGGTGAGCTGAAGTTCTTTCTTGGATTGCAAATAAGTCAAAGAACAGATGGAATTTTTATCTGTCAATCCAAGTATGTCAGGGAGCTTCTCAAGAAATATCAAATGGAGGACTCATCTTCAGCTAGAACACCATCATCTACTGCTGTCAAATTTGGAGCATTTGAAAATTCTACCAAGGTATATGTCACAAGCTACAGAGCTATGATAGGCTCATTACTTTATCTTACTGCAAGTAGACCTGATATTATTCATGCTACATGCTTGTGTGCAAGGTTCCAAGCGGATCCTAGAGATGTGCATCTCATTGCTGTGAAACGAATCTTGAGATATCTTAAGGGTACTCCTAACTTAGGAATTTGGTACCCTAAAGATTCTGGTTTTAATCTTGTTGGATATACAGATTCAGATTATGCAGGAAGTGTTGTAGATAGGAAAAGCACCTCTGGGAGTTGTCAATTCCTAGGTGGCAGGTTGGTTTCCTGGTACAGCAAGAAACAGCAAACAGTTTCCAACTCAACAGCTGAAGCTGAATATATAGCTGCTGGAAGCTATTGTGCTTAGATCTTGTGGATTAGGAATCAGCTACGGGACTATGGCTTTATACTTGACAGGATTCCTATCCTGTGTGACAATACAAGTGCCATAGCAATCTCCAACAATCCTGTGCAGCACACGAGGACAAAGCACATTGATATCAGGTATCATTTCATTAGAGAGCATGTCATGAATGGTACCGTGGAGTTACATTTTGTACCCACGGAAGAACAAACAGCAGATATTTTTACTAAGTCTCTTGATGAATCCACATTCACCAGAATTGTTGGTGAATTGGGTATGTTAAATAGTCCTAGTAATTAAACTAGTTAATATCTGAGGTTTGCTCTTTAATAATTTATAAGTGATTACTTTGTTAATATTTGTTATTAAAATCACTTGTATAATTATTTTATCAACTTATCTTCTTGCTTGTTAATTCTCAAATCATTGTCATTATCTTCTTAATATATTCCTACTTACTTCTTTTAATTTTAGAATATTTTTATTTTCTCTAAAAATATTTTTCTCAAATTTTACAAGTTGAAATTAGTGAGAAATCTATTTTTGTTGAAAATTACTTTTGAATATTTGTGTTGATTTAATAAGTCATATTTTCTCTTTAAATGATTTTCTATAAGAAAGTTATTTTATTAAGAAAATATATAGATTTATTAATTTACTACAAATAGTTATGTAAATAGTTAATAGTTTATTCAATATTTTGTAGTGTTTGTCCTTTTGTTATTATTGTTTGATTTCGTAAAAAGGATAACCTATGGTATTTTTAGTATTTTCTATTTAGCTATTTTTAAGTAGTTATAATTTTGTAAATTATTTTCTTTTATTTCTAATATTCTGTAAATATTATTAATACAATTATTTTTGAAGAATATAAAAAAAATAAAAAAAATCGTATTTTTCTTTTGTTTTTAGTTTTTATTTAATATTATTATTATGTATATTATTTCTTATTTTTGTATATTATTTTTCATGTGTATATAAATAGTTTGTATAGTTTTTCAGTTTAGTCACTATACTTTCAAAACTTACAAACAGGTCCCTGTACTTGGTATCTAACATACAGGACCTAAAACATGATAAAATAGTTTTGTTTTTATTGGTTTAAACATTAACATTCATTAATTTGATTAATATTTATTGTTATTTGGATTTTTGTTTATGTTTTTGTTTAGTAAAATCGGCTCAAGATCTATATCTTTTCCATAACTCAAAATTTCTTTCTACAGATGTGATTGTTTACATTGTAAATCTTTTGAAATCACAACTGTATATCATTTCTATTAAGATAAAATGCAATATTTTCTCAGAAAACTTTTCAAAGATAAAAATGCATTCTATCTCTATTGCTCATATTCTGTGATGCAGGTTCATCTAAATGGAGTTTTGTTTTCTCACTTGATTAGTCATGAGGTTGTAAACCGAACAACTTTTATCCCAGACTACAGTCAAACTTATACAAATTCGAATTTACCCCCTAAAAGGAAGTAACCTATCAGACTAGAGGTCACCAGGGAGTAACTACACATGATGTAGCAAATAAGGATGTGTGGGATATTCAGTTGGAGAGTCACTACCTTATACACTATAAAAAATATTTCATATGCACAAAGTGAGATTGCACACACTAAGGATGAAATGACGGAAACCTATAATCCAACCATTTTACGGTTAGGATTATAAGTTAAAGGTTCTTTAATGAACCAAGAGTCTTCACAGACCTCGGGAGAAGGTATTGATTTCAATGCAAAATTCAACAAGATCATTATCTAACTCCCCAGAGGGAACATCTCTGGATCCTGCGGGTAACGGATCCGACATAAGTGCGGATTGGCAACTTGTGAACTATGATTCAGATTTTACCTGATGAGTTTAACAAGGTGATGTCTTCACAGACATTAGAAGGAAACTTTGATCTCAATGCTAATTTATAGATCATTGTCTACCTTCTCAGAATTCAAATCTGAAAACCCTAAAAAGGGAAAACTAACAACTTGTAGATTATGACTCAGATTCGTCTGACGAGTCTAACGAGGATTTGGGATTTGCGAACTCCCATTACACCACCACTGACCTCTCTTGAAGGGGCTAGGGTTATTTTTCCTTGCAGGTACACTAATGGATGTTGGAGCTATGAGTGATACACCAGTGAACAAGAGTGTAAACACAGAGAGAAGTGAAACACTCAACACAAATGAGTGAAGAGAAGAGTGAAACACTTGTGAGGTACACTAAACACTATCACACACTCACAGTGAGGAAGAAAGTAAAACTTCCTTTCTAACAAAGAACTCGATAATTGGTACAACTACTATGTCAACTAGTTGATTGGAGGATTCCTTAACTAAGGGGGAGAAGTATGAGGTACAAGAAAAATGAGAGTGAATTAGAAAGGGGGAGCATTTACAGACTGTGCTTAGGAGGATAAGCAAGTCAAGATACTAAGAGGGAGATTTAGATGGAAAAGTAAGGGGACTTTCAGTTGAGATGAAAGTGGAGATATAAGGAGAAGTACATCACAATACTATTCTATTAGTCTTTCAATGTACTATGTATAAAGGCTAAGTGGAGGAGTAGTAGATTTCCCAGAAGTTATAGAAATGGTATTGATTCACCATTGTCTACATAGTAGGAACAGTTGTTTTTCTTTAGTGAAAAAAGCTGTGTCAGAAAAGGGAAGTGATTGTAAATCAAGAACTGCTGATAATCACCAATGTAATATATGAAGGATTATCAGGCAGAGATATGAAGAATCAGAAATGAAGATGAGTTATCTATTGAAGATCAGTTCAGTGGTAGAGGAACAATCATCTATTATTTCATCAACTGAGGATTCTAGAATTGTTAAATCTAAACCAGAGAAATTGTTTTTATAATGTACTATTTACTAAGCTCTTAAATGCTTAATCTTTTTCTTGTTTAAGTGAGTTAGTTGAGTTATCCTCTAGGTATTTACTTGTTATTGTCTAATAAACAAATAGGGGGAGATTGGAAGGCATATGATGTAGCCTATTTGTATTTCGAGGATACAACTCAACTTAAACAAGAATGTAGTAGTAAATAGTATATAGATTGTCACAAGCAATCTCATATTGTATTATCTGTCAGAAGAAAAAGATCAAGGTCAATCTACAGACTTGAGGAATTACTATATTGAAAGAAGCTCAGTCATCTGATCAAGCTTCAGTGGAGTATTCGTTAAGAAGTGGATTCATTTATAGTGACAGAGATTATTGTGGAGACAACATAAGTACAGAAGAATTCAAGAGTGTTGAGAAAGTACATGGATCACAACTGAGAGTCAAAGTGAAGAACAGAGATTGGAGTTAGTCGTTCATGAACCAGACAGTACATCGAACGTCAACAATTATATATCCAGTGGAAGTTATTCATTATTTACAGTGGTTCATTGAGGTAAATTGATTATTTAATGATGTTAGTTAATTCACTTTTAATTGATATAAATCTTAATAGTTTATTTAATTAATAAATTAATTCTAAAAGAATTAATTTATTTATTAAATTACTTAATGTATCAATTAAGTCTGAATTAATTAATTAATCATTAGATAGTTAATATGATTTATATGACTTAAAGGAAAGATTCATTGAGGCTACACAAGTTAAGTCATAATCAGCAGAAATCAAATCTAAGTCATAATGATTTAAGTCATGCTGATTTAAGTCATAATGATTTAGGTCATGCTGATTTAAGTCATGCTGATTTAAGTCATAATGATTTAGGTCATGCTGATTTAGGTCATGCTGATCAGTTAAGTCATGGAGCAGATTCACTATGACCTGTTAGGTCATACCGAATTTCTGAGAGTGATTAAGACCTAGAGCATCTTCATTATGACCTGCTAAGTCATACCGACAATCACCAGTTATGTCTTAATGCAGTTTAGGTCATACCGACAGCAAAAGATCTACAACCGACAGCAATGTTGTTCATTTGGCTATAAAAAGAAAAATAGACCGAAGCATACACCATAGATGCACGGACAAGAAAAGAGCAAGAACAAAACATCAAATTCTCTCATCTTTCAACACAACTGTCCAGGCCTTAATTTACACAATAAATTCAGTTCAAGCTTATTGTAATATTCTATCCGCTAGAACTTGTTTATTGATCACTCTTGTACTACTAGCGAATTAAGTTTCCTAGTTCTTATCTTGATTTTTATTAACTAAATTAGAAAAGTTCATGTCGAATTTTCTAATTAGTTTTTATCAACTTGATAATTAATCTGTACTGAAATTGTAATACCCATCAAGTTAATATATTGTTATATTTAACTTGAAATTTGTTTTAATTTATTCTGCACAAATTTGTCTAAATCAAATTTTATTCAAAGGACAAATTTCGATAAAATGGTATAGATTGTATTCAACCCCCCTTCTACAATCTTATCGGACCTAACAGTTAACTAAAGTCTGCATGAGATGTGGAGTAAGAAACGCAAGTCTCAATTGTCTTGAGATTTGGGGTTGTCTAACCTATGTCAAGAGTTGAATAAGTTATAAACTATATCTCATTAGAGTTGGTTTGTGGTTAGTCTTAAACAGAGTTTAGGACGACAATTTGCAATCTTGCTGAGCAAGGAGTATTTATAGACACTGGGAGTGTTTGTTTGGTAGATACTCCACCTTTTTGGAAAATTAGTTTACCCTTCAAGGGCTCAGTGGGAGCTATGGTGAACTTGATGAAGTTCAAAAACCACAAATCATCGCGGATTAAGTATGGAACCTATTTGAGTAGTTGAACTTTCTGTACAACAACATTGTTGTAATCTAGGAGGGTATCATGGTTTCATCATTTAGAATAGTGATGCGATATCCATTATAAATGATAATGACAATGTTTTGAGTTTAATGACTCTGAGAAGTGACAGAGTGTCATGGAATTTATAATGGTTTTGTAAGAGAGTTTATGAATGATGGCAAGGTAGAGACATATAAAGCCAGGCTAGTTGTAAAGGTTTAAGTAAAGTTAATGTGATCACCTTATAGAAACCTTTATCGAATAGCCATGATCAAAATCATGAAGATTTCGCATGCATGCTTCTTAGCAATGGAACATTAATTTTGATGAGATAGTCAAAGAGTTTGACTTTATCAAAAAGGTGAATGATCCATTTAATGGTACAGGAGTTTAGTGGGAGTGTTGTAATAAAGTAATATATGTGGATATATTAATGAAAAATATACCTTTGATAATTTTGGTTTTCATTAGAATTAAGCTATCAAAGAATTTCTCTTTGGACTAGAGTTAGGCCTCGAATAAACTAAGGGTGATGATCTATGTTGATAGATCATGATTAGGATAAGAGGTCTGACGCAAAATAATGTACATTGATTGGATGCTAAAGTGTTTAGCATGGACAGTCCAAGTGATGTTTCATAATGATGAACATGGGAATATATATCTGAGAGAGAGGATACGTGAATGGAATGTCTCTAAGAATCATTTTAATCCATTCCGTGTTACATGATATGTACAAATAATGATGTTTCTTGTTGTGACAAGCAAATATCAATCTACTCCTATAAGAAAAAGATCAGATGACAATAAAATATCGTAGTATACTTGAGAAGGCATGACTATATATTTATTTTCTCTGATGGATCTAAATTAAAACTAAAGGTCCTTGTAGACTCAAATTTTAATTAAGATTAGTTTGATTTTAATTAAGATTAGTTTGATAGACGTTTCAAAAAAAAAAAAGATTAGTTTGATAGTAGATTCAGTTCGGGGCACTTGATAGTCCTGAGTGAAAGACAGTGAGTTGAAATAGTTTCAAGCAGTAGACACTCGTTAATATTAGTTTGATATGCAACAGTGGATTGGAAAACTAGTTTCTGTGTTAGGTTAGTTCCTGGCAGATAATAAGCCATTGAGTTGTAATGTGACAACTCAAGGACATCAGATTAGTGCATGCTAAGGAACCATAATCCCATTTAAGATCTAAACACATAATTGCAGCTCTCTCATCCGATTAGAGAGATCGTTGATAGAGAGGTTGTCAACATTGAGAAAGTTGACATACACAAACAACATAGTAGACCCATTGTTAAAGCTGTTTATCAGACTCACTTTGATCTTCACATAGTGAAGATGGGTACAGGATACCGAAGTGATTGGTTTTAGTACAAGTGGGAGATTGAAAGAGAAGTGTCCTAAATCCAATCATGGATGATGAGTTAGGATAAACCTTCTTGTAATCTTAGTAGGTTTTATGATTATCAGTGAAAGACATATTTGTCTTGATACGGGCTTTATCTATTTAAAGTGTATTAAATCAGATGTTCCATAGTTTAGAGTAAAGCTTCTAGAATTATAATGAGATTATAATAGTGAGATCTAGAAGATGATAACACTAAGCTTAAATTGTTCCTGATCATAGGATAACTAATTGGGAGTTAGTCAATCCGTAAAGATCGGTACATACTATACTTGCTTCTTCTGAAGGATGTATGTTCTCATAGACATTTGTGTGGTGACACTATAGTTAGTATGTAGGTGCTCATTGGGGAATGAGTTCACTGAACATGACTCGATCATTTGAACAATTAATAGAGTTTACTCACGTGTCAGTAATTCTTCATATAGTGATGGTTGTACAAGTATCCTTAGACTTGAGATTGTTAGAGTCATTTTGTATATAATGAACAATGCTTTGGTTTAGTCCTTAGTCTCAAGGACAATTAATAAGTTCTATTCTGGGCATTGGAATTTATATATGGAGATAGTTAACGATCGATAAAGGATCTACCCCTTCCAGTAAAGGAAGTGAATATCCTATGCTATTCTTAATATGATAGTTCAGGAATCTCTGGCCAGAGTGAATGAAATTAGAAAGTAGTTTCTAATTTGCATTAACATGAACTATACATAATGAATAAGATATCATATGATTAAATTAGATAGGCTTGACACGAGATCTATGTCTTGTATTTAATCGGGATATTGTTAGGGCAGAAGGAATTTATTGTACGGTAACCATTCACTGAATAGGTTCTATATTCCTAGCGATAAATTCATATTATTCGGATAGTCGCGATATACCTTCAAAAGTATCACTCACGATGTAGAATGAATTTAATTATAACGATAATTATTTTTAACGAATTAATTGTAATTCGTATAAATAATAATAAATAGTTTATTATTATTTATTTCTACTACCGACATAATTATGAACCTAAAGGATCACACCATAAAAGAGATTAAATTTGAAGATGATGGAAATTATTTATATTGGCTAATGATTATTTATTTAAGAAATAAATAAATAAATTTATAATTAATTAAATATGATTTAATTATTTTTAAATATATAAATATATATTAAGAAGGAGTTCTTAATATTATAAATTATATATTTGAGAAATTAAATATATAGAGAGAATAATTTTTAAAGAGTTTAAAAATGAATTAATGATTAAAATATGTTTTAATCATTAAATGATTAATTAATAAAGATTAATTAATAAAAGCTCATCATGACAAGCATCTTGGATGACATATTCTAAGCTGGAAGTATGCTATAAGAAGTGAGGTTTTGAAGAGCTAACTACGTACAAAAACACTTACAAGATTTAGAACCTTGTAAAAACAAAGATTAGCCAAATTCTTTTTATTTTCTCTTCTTCATTCAATTCTCTTGGTGGATATCAGTAGAGCACTCCACACACTGAGGAGTGATTGCAAGGTGAAGAACAAGAACTGGTCTTGCTAATTTTTGAAGCTCTCAAGATAATTTTCTTATTTTCTCGAAATATATGCATGATTTAATACCTCTGACATACGTAACAAAGTAATTTAATATTCACATGAATCTATGACTGTAAAAATCGATAATCGATATAAATCGGTTGAGGTATCGATTTAAGATTAATTGGATAATCGGAAATTAATTGGAAAAATTAATTGGAGTATTAATCGGCCGATATCATAATAATATTTTATAAATTAATTTAATTTACAATTAAACATACTATTTTAAATAAAGTCACAAGATTAATAGGATTTCAAAAATCAAATCGATTGATAGCCATATAAAAGATTAATAATTAATCGGTTAAATAGGAAATTTTTAGAACCATGCATAAATCCCACAAATTTGTTTCATTGGTTTGAAAAGTTAGAGGTCTACCTAAAAAAAAATCTCTCAAAAGAAAATGTTAGAGGTCAGTAGACCTGACAAATTAGGTCTGCTGGATCTGAAGAATCGATCCGAAATTTATGAAATCGAGATTCAATTTTATATCCGAATTAGATTAATCAAAATTTAATCGAATTTGAAACAATCCGATCCGAATTAAAATCTGATTCAATATAATCAAATCCGATTATTGTCCAAAAATCGATCTCATCCGATCCGAAAATTACCCGAACTGAATATTTAACCGATAATAATCCGAAATACTTGATCCGATGATGATCTGAAACCGATCAAATTCGAAAAAAAATATTGTTCGAACAGGATATGACTCAAAGTATGTACTATATCCGTTCTAAATTGGAAACTAAAAATACTTATACCGAAAATTATGTGATGAAATAATATATTTGAGATTATATTTTATACTCAAAATATTCTATTTTGTAGGGAAAAAATGTTTCTAAATATCATATATGTATCAAAGTATTCATGTATAATATTGTATTTTAGAAATAAAAATGAATGATATTATTTATTCTGAAAAATAGGTATTAAATATACTGTATATCTATACATGTTGAACCTTCATATCTCCTGGATACACATGTTTACTAATAATACTCATAAAATAAGATAATAATACTCATTTCTAATATATGTATCAACCCATACCGTCAAGATTCTTGTCAAACAAAATAAAAATCTAATAAATAATTTTTGAACATTTTTATATTAATTACAAAATTATTCTACAAGCCTATTTCTCAATTAATTGAAAATCTTTTTTTAAATGATTAAGATAAAAAATTCATTTAGTAACATAAATGATTAAATGAGACTTATTAATTATAATAATATATTAATAATATAAAATCCATTTATTGATAATTATTAATTTTTGAAACCAAATTTTTTCGATCCGACAAAATCAAATCCGAAAAAATCCGAACCGAATTTTATCTGATCTTAATCCAAAATTTATCCGATTTTAATATGAAATCCACCCGATTTGAAACTAGATCCGAACCGAAACGAAACCGATTAAATTTTGTAAAACCGATTTTAGACCCGAACCGAATTAGATCCGATCCGATCCAAATTATATCTAAATATATCAGAATCGAAAATTGATCCGATCCGAAATGGATCCAATCCGATTATCCGTTTTGCCAGGTCTAGAGGTCAATCTTTGTAGAAACATATTTTTTCCCCCTCTGAAATTAAAATATAGCTAACAAAAAAGAGGGAATTAAATATCGTCTCCGTGCATAATTAATTTTAGATTTTTTTTGTATTCTTGTCGGCAGTGTTTAACCTATATATCCCCTATAGCATCTCTTAGTTGTACTGAAGCCATTTTATTCTCATCACCAAAAGAGCAGAAAAAATTAAACAAGTACAGGGGTTCAGGCACTAGTAGTAATTGAAACATAGGTGAACAATGCATGCAGCCAGTAACTTAAAGGCGAGACAACCCTTGCTCCAGCGGTGTACTCTGCGTTAAAAAAGTTTGACATAGTTAGGAACAAATGTTCAAATGAAATTTCAGTTACACAGTTTTTAGTTTCACAACTGACCAGAGGAGCCCCCTTGGCTGCTCTTTCAGCCAAGTATGCACAAGGTTTGAAGAATTCTCCATACAAGTTTGACCATTTCTCCAGTTTCGAGTAAATGTATTTCGATCCAATAGAATCTGCCCAGAACATGACACCTCCCCTGATCCAGAAGTATCGAATTAAGTAAAACCAAGAATGTAGCGAGGCTTTGAGGTAACAAATTTAGACATAGTTAATAGAAACCTGTAGGGTGGGAAACCCATGCCCATAACACCGGCAATGTCTAGATCTGCTGCTTTGACTGCAATTCCTTCAGAGTATACTCGGCACGTCTCATTTACGACAGGGAAAAAAACCATCTCCACTATTTCCTCGTCTGACAGTTTAGTCAACTGTATCCAAGTTTAAAATTGCAATTAGAGAAAAAGAGCAGAAGTGGTAACTAACTTGCAATAGTTGTGAACCTTTAAATGTGAGAAACTGGGTGCATGTAATTTTTTCTATCAGTATATTAAAAATCACCGCAGGTCCTGTTCAGGCATTAAAAATAAGTCAAAGAGGAACCAATGGCTAACCCTCGGTTCACATGTAATTTGATGAGGGTGGAAGACCAACCTTAGGATCTATTGTGATACCAGACATGCTCCGCGCCTTCTCGATATATTTCTTCACTTCAGGGTCTGGGCTTGCCTTGCGTCTATCATTGTAGACATAAAATCCTTTGCGAGTGCTTTCACCTGAACATGTCACAAGTTTAAATAAGACTTACAACTAAAATATAGTTAGAAAGATTTGAAACTGTTTTGTTTTTCACATATAACCCAAAAGGTGTAGAACAGAACTAATCTTACCAGCTCTTTTATCCTCCATCATGAGGGGAAGTAAAATTGACATGTAGGTTCTCTCTGGAAAATTGTCGATAAATTGCTTGCCAGTTGCAACACCAACACCAAACCCAACTAGGTCACACAACCTGTATTTAAGAGTCGTTCAACTGTAAGGACCTGACCAATTATAATATGTTACATTTTGTGTATATTAGACTGAATATAGAGAGAGATATTGATTGATTGTGTTTACAGTAGGAGGAGAACTCCTCTTTTAATAGGAAATAAAACATAGACATAATGATGAAAGTACATAGACATAATGATGAAATTGCTAGTGGTGTTTGTGGTGTGATGTGCCATGTGCTTAATAATGGAGACTTTACAGATAATTTAACACGCCCCCTCACTCGAAATCCCATCTTGGGATGAAATACCTATCTTGGGATTGAAGAGTGGAACACTTAGAAGCACTTGTGCATAACCTAAGCTTCCAACTAGACCCATCTCTAGGATTGAAATTGAGCATTTTGGGAATACCGGACTCGACTTCGCGATCACGCCGTACATTTTTGGCCATATCAAAAAACCAGAGGAGCTGCACATGCATCTTTTATTTTTTGAACGGGAACTAGAACGATAGATTTGGTAGACTGCATCCCTTAAGATCGTCCACAAACTCGTATTTCCTCCTCTACAACTTAGGAGAACAAATGCAAGATTGCAGTGAACTGTGTTGTATGAAATACAACTACTTCTGCTGCTTTGATTTTGTGGCAGTGAACTGTGTGTATATATCTGTATATACTACTACTTCTTCTGCTCCTTTGATCTGACTTGATGAATGAACTCGCCTTGACAAGGAACATCACCTGAACTTAGCCCCCTAAACTATTTAATTTACAGCAACATAATAAAATGGTGGGATATCGTAATATCTTCCAACCGGTTGTTTGCTGCACAATTAAATCTTTAATCCGGGCAAACTCTCAAACTAAAAATGATACGCTTGTACCAAAGATCCTAACAGAATTTTCCCTTAAGAAAATAACTGTTTAAAACATATCTAAATATAAGAAAATAACTGTTTAAAACATATCTAAATACATATAATCAATTTAATTAAGAAAATAATAACTCCTACTAAATTTTTGTCAAATATATAACATATAGAGAGTTTACAGAAGAAGCAAAGATTGTATATATTTGTGTATATTCTAGTGAGTATTACATTAGGAGAATAGGCTATTTATAGAAGAACTAAGACACTACTAGGTGTTATAAGTCTATACTAGAGTAAACATTGTCAAGGACGGTGCCTAACTTATACAACATAGTCAAGGACGATGCCAACTTATTTGACACTCCCCCTCAAGTTGATGCATATATATCACTCATGCCCAACTTGCCAATAAGTGGATGAAGCATCTTCTGATTTAAACCTTTGGTAAATATGTCAGCTATCTGGTCCTCCGATCTTACAAAGTGAATACCAATGGTATCATTATTGTTCTTCTCTTTTATGAAGTGTCGATCAATTTCGATATGTTTGGTCCGATCATGTTGAACTGGATTATGTGCAATGGCAATAGCGGCTTTGTTATCACAATGTAGCTTCATTGGAGTTGTAGATGCAAGTCCCAATTCTTCTAGGAACAATCTTATCCACAATAATTCACGTACACCTTTAGCCATAGCTCTATATTCTGCCTCAGCACTAGATAAGGCAACCACAGGTTGTTTCTTGCTTCGCCAAGTAACCAAATTGCCACCAACAAATGTACAATATCCTGAAGTAGATCGTCTGTCTTCTTGACATCCGGCCCAATCTGCATCTGTATAGCTTTCAACCCCGAGATGATTGTTTTTGGTAAACATTACTCCTTTTCCAGGAGCAGCCTTAAGATACCTTAATATCATATAAACTGCATCCAGATGTGGTTGACGAGGATCATGCATATACCTGCTAACAATTCCCACTGCATATGATATGTCTGGCCTTGTATGTGCAAGATAAATTAGTCGACCAACTAACCTTTGATATTGAGATTTCTCAACAATTTCACCAGCATCTCCACAAAGTTTATGATTTGCTTCTATTGGAGAATCTGCAGGTCTACATCCCAACATCCTTGTTTCATTCAGAAGGTCAAGTGTATACTTCCGTTGTGAGAGGAAGATACCACCTGGACTTCTAGAGACCTCAATACCAAGGAAATACCGTAGTTTTCCTAAGTCCTTCATCTCGAATTCAGAGGCAAGCTTGCGTTTAACATTAGCAATCTCACATGTGTCGTTGCCGGTGATCACAATATCGACATAAACAATCAACACTGTGATTTTTTCATCTCGTCTTTTTACGAACATGGTGTTATCTGAGTTGCTCTGTTTGTAGTCAAATTTAATCATTGCTCCCTGAAATTTGCCAAACCAGTCCCTTGGAGACTGTTTTAACCCATAAATAGTCTTCTTTAGCTTGCATATTTTCCCAATGGTCGCAGCTGTAGAAAAACCTGGTGGAATATCCATGTAAACCTCTTCTTTCAGGTCTCCATGTAAGAATGCATTTTTTACATCCAATTGCTGAAGTTCCCATCCAAGATTTGCTGCACATGATATCAAGACTTGAATAGAGGCCATCTTTGCCACTGGAGCAAAAGTTTCTTGATAATCAATCCCGTAAGTTTGAGTATACCCTTTTGCTACAAGTCTTGCTTTGTACCTATCAATCAGCCCATTAGGTTTCTGTTTCACAGTGAACACCCATCTGCATCCTACTACCTTTCTTTCAGCAGGAAGATGAGTTAACTCCCAAGTGCCATTATGTTTCAAGGCATTCATTTCCTCTATCATAGCATCTTTCCATTTAGGATCACATAAAGCATCCTGCCAAGTATGCGGAACAGAAACACTAGACAAGGATGTCACAAAAGCAAGTGAAGATGGAGATAGCGCATTATATGATATAAAGTTTGAGATAGGATGGTTAGTGCAAGCACGTACACCCTTTCTTATAGCAATAGGAAGATCTAAAGTAGGATCAAGAGTGTTACCGTTATCAGGCTCAATTATAGGAGCTGTAGGATCTGCCTCGAGGTCAGAGGTCTCTGGATGTGGTAAAGTGGTGATATCTTCATTGTTCCGCCTAGAATATGTAATCAAATCTGGCCTGTCAAACCTATTTAGATCATCTAACTCACTACCCAAACGTGGAGGGATGGATGATGTGTTTGGACTAGTGTTTGGCACATTGATGAATGGAAGGAATTGAGACTCCTCTATCGCTTTACTATCAAGACTGTGTCGGTTAATCTCCCCCTGAAGCAAGGAGGAGGATCCGGGAGAGAAGTAAGAAATAGACTCCCAGAAAGTAACATCGTGACTGACATATGTGCGATGTGAGGGAGGATGATAGCACTTATACCCCTTTTGAGTTGGTGTATAACCAATGAAAACACAGCGGAGAGCACGAGAATCGAGTTTATCCCGAGAGGGGGAATGATTATGAACAAAGCATACACTCCCAAATAACCGAAGAGGCAATGGATGGGACGAAGGTGCAGGAATAAAGGACAGCGGTGTTCTGAATTGTAGTACTTTTGAAGGGAGACGGTTGATCAGATATGCAGCAGTCATGACTGCCTCACCCCAAAGATATTTAGGGACATGCATAGTTAATATGAGGGACCGTGCTACCTGTTGTAAGTGACCAATTTTCCTTTCAGCAATTCCATTTTGCTGAGAGGTTTTAACACATGTAGTTTGATGAATAATACCCCATGTGTCCAAATAAGATGTAAACATTCCGGCATACTCGGTACCATTATCACTTCGCAGAATTTTAACAGAGGCATTGAATTGTGTTTGAATCATGTGGTGAAAGGATTTAAAACATCCGAATACTTCACTTTTGTGTTTAAGAAGGTATACAAAAGTAAGTCGAGAATCACAATCAACAAAGACAACAAACCACCTATATCCATCATGTGTAGGATGACTAAATGGACCCCAAACATCAGTATGAATAGTAGAAAAAAGAGTAGGACTTCTATTATTTCTAGATGGATACGGTGACCTTTTATGTTTGGCTAATTCACATGGTTCACAAAAAAATTCTTCCTTTTTACATTTTGATGCTAAATTCGGAAAGAGATGCGACAGAACACCAAATGAAGGATGACCTAACCGTCTATGCCATTGATACAAGGACTCTAAACTGGGATTAGATTTAGATGAAACCTGATAACTTGCCGATGGCGAAAATGAATTCCCTTCCATAATATAGAGGCCATCTACCACTTTACCACTGCCAAGGACCTTGCCTGTCGCCAGATCCTGAAACACACAGTGAGAAGGGAAAAAAGTTACTGAACAATTAAGATTTTCAGTAATTTGATGAACCGATAATAAATTCACTGATAAGGAAGGAACATGTAAGACAGATGATAGTGGTAGTGAAGGGAGACAGTTGGAAGTGCCCCATCCGTGAACGGGCACATGAGTTCCATTGGCAACACGAACACTCTCTGTTTTATTGATGTAGTGATATGACTGTAGTAAACTGGAATTGCCAGTCATATGTTCTGACGCTCCCGAGTCAATAATCCATGAATTAGGTGAACTGTGAGAGACAGAATGACAAGAAATACTCGAATGAAAAGTATTTGTTGGTACAAATGAGGCTGCAGTCTTCAACTTTATATCAGAAACCAACTGTCGAAAAAACTTGAGCTCCGAAATAGTTAGGCCGGAGTGAGTTCCAGAAAAATCCTCTTTCATCATGCTAAATAAATCCGGAATAAAATACCCGAAAGATAATTATCCAACAATTATAGTCAAGTCTTAACTTGAATTAAATCAATATCAATTTAGCAAATTTATGCTAAATTTGAAAGCACTAGTATAAATGAACATTACCGTATGTATGAACAGTGCTTCGTATGAACAGTACTTCGTATGAATAGTCCCGTATGAACAGTACTTCGTATGAACAGTTCCGTATTTGTGAATAGTACCGTACGTATATGTGAACAGGGAACCGTACAGTATCTCTGAACAGTACCGTACGTATATGTGAACAGGGAACCGTATAGTATTGGTTAACAGTACCGTATCGGTGAACAGTACTATTTATCGTCTTCAACCTTGAGATTCTTTCGGCAGTCCGTACGGCTTCGTCTGACGTCGGTTTTGTATTCCGAATATACCTCCGAACTCGTCTCGACGTGAGGAATCTAATGATATCCTCAAAACTGAGTTTCGACCACCTTTGTAAAACTCGAAATTTTCACTGGGTTTGTAGTTTTCTTGAAAACTTAGAGCCCCAATAATAATTCTGATGAGCACTTTCTTGCTTTGTTATAACCCTCTCTGATACCATGTCAAATATATAACATATAGAGAGTTTACAGAAGAAGCAAAGATTGTATATATTTGTGTATATTCTAGTGAGTATTACATTAGGAGAATAGGCTATTTATAGAAGAACTAAGACACTACTAGGTGTTATAAGTCTATACTAGAGTAAACATTGTCAAGGACGGTGCCTAACTTATACAACATAGTCAAGGACGGTGCCAACTTATTTGACAATTTTAAATAAGGAAGATGTCTTCCTTCCCTTATAATCATTAGAACAGCCTAGCCCATTTGACACAGGTCACTCAGGCTGTCCAACTCCCCCTTTTATGACCAGATGAGTCCTAATCCAACCCAAGAAATTAAGCCCACTGGGTTTTCTTCTCCTGTAAAGCAAAGTAACAGCCTTAAACAATCCTAGTTGTCTTTGTTATACTGAAAAAGCTTCACGCACTGGCTGTGTGACTGCTGGAGGCGGATTAACCGGAGGCATGTGGCAGCGTATATAGTTGTGGTTTCAAGCCGGATTTTCACCAGTGCCTCGCTTCTTGAAGATCTGCACTGGTATTCTTTTGTAACTCTGTTCTGGTTTGGTTTGGTGGGATTTGAGGTAGAAACAGAAACTGAGCAAAGTTTCCTTAAGAACTTACTTTCAGATTTATAAAAACTGGACATAATAAGACTCTCCTGTCCTATTATTCTGCTACCTGCTCTGATACCATGTTACATTTTGTGTATATTCGACTGAATATAGAGAGATATATTGATTGATTGTGTTTACAGTAGGAGGAGAACTCCTCTTTTAATAGGAAATAAAACATAGACATAATGATGAAAGTACATAGACATAATGATGAAATTGCTAGTGGTGTTTGTGGTGTGCTGTGCCATGTGCTTAATAATGGAGACTTTACAGATAATTTAACATAATATATTTTTCATTGCACCAAAAGAAACTTGCAATATTTTATAATCCGATTACGTACCTAAATGGGCCCATAGGCATTCCAAACTTAGTAATTGCCTGATCAATCTGATAGATATCTGCACCTCGCTCAACAAGTAAAAGAGCGGCTTGAGTGTATGGGAAGAACATCCTATTTACAGCAAAACCAGTACAATTTCTGACAACAACTGGGGTTTTCTTGATCTTTTTCCCAACATCCAACAGGTCAACAATTACTTGAGATGATGTCTTGTCAGTACGGATAATTTCAAGGAGTGGCATGATATGAGCAGGACTGCATTACATTCATTGATAATCTATTAAACACGATATGAACCTACTAGAACAAGTGATGACAAGTTGACAACTAAAAATAGATATTACCTAAAAAAGTGAGCTCCAATAATCCGGTCATGCGACTTGGTCCTCTTACCAATCAGGTTCAAGTCAATGGTTGACGTGTTGCTTGCAAGAATGCAATGCGGGGGACAATACTTCTCCAAGTCCGCAAATATTTGTTGCTTTAGGGACACATTCTCAACGACGGCCTGTTCAATATATTTTTTGATAGAAAAGGTGAAGAGAAATATAACTAATCAGATTCAGGGCATCACAAGGTTTAAGTACATATTCTAACAAGTACCTCTATCACCAAATCCACATCTCCAAAGTTATCATAATCAAGAACTCCCTTCAAGAGGGCGAAAATTTTCTCAAACTTCTGCTGCGTCATTCTTCCTTTCTTGACACGGCTTTGCAAATTGGCTGTATAGCAAGCAAGAAAACAAATATTTTCAGAGAATAACTTATATAAACCATCACCCTTATATAAACAAATAAAAGTGGTAATTTTTAGCATCACCTTTGACTCTATCTATTCCAGCCTGTAAGAATTTCTCATTCACTTCTTTTAGGATCACGGGATAATTACTAAGAATAAGTGCTGTTGCTATTCCAGATCCCATCAACCCTCCTCCAAGAATAGCGACTTTGTTTATAGGTCTTGGAACCAAACCTCTATTAGTTACTCCTGGAACCTGTAGTAGAGAGAAGTCTTTAGCGGAATTGCCATGGCACATAGGTTGGTAGTTCTGTCATGATAGGGAGGGAGGGGGGTAATATTACATAACGTGATATAATTTATTAACTATTTGCAAATAATTCTTCATTCTTTTGCAAGAATTTTAGGAGCTCATTTTTGGGTATCATGCTTATTTGAGACATTATAATGATTGTAGAGATAATTATAACTTAATGTCCAATCAACTCAGCAAAAAGATGAATGACAAACATGTGTCATTATAAACAAATCTTCATAAACCGATCAATTATTGAAGTAAGCTAAGTTAAAACTGTAAGCAAACCTTAATGCCACATCACTTAGAATGTGATTGGTTTAATTTCTTAGAGATTCCAAGACTAAGTATTAGATGTTGGAACAAATTTTCCAATATGAATCTCTTCACTAAATAATATGCTGACAGATCTTGGGCATGGAGTACAAAGTGATGTATGTAGTTTGAAGAAGCTACATTTATTTCATTTAACCTTTGTTGTACCACGTTGTGCAAAGAAGATGTGCACCAAACTTTTGCTAGTATTTGAAGGCAGAAGACCTTCGAAGGCTTCAGCTTCCTGCCAATTATTTAAGCAGGCATTATGTCATGTGTCTGGCAATGAAATACAATAAAGGTAAGACAAGGCAGATATTAACCTTCCAGAGGCCTGCACGTGGACCAGAAACTATACCCTCTTCAATGACGTCAATTACAACTAGTGGATGTTTGAGATTTGGAGCTTTCATACGTGCCTGAGCTCTGGCAAAGTTTAGCATTTCCCTAGCCTCACCAAGAGGCTCTAACTTGTCATTTCTGTAAAGACTAGCAATCCATGGTCTTCTAAGCTCTAATATATCAAGGGCCCAACGGCGAGCTATGCTTACTAGTTCTGTTGGTGAAGCTATAGCATCAACAAGGCCCAGATCAAGAGCTTCCTCCCCTCTAACTGGCTTTGATGTCTACCACGAGTATAAAAAGATTCTTAATAAAATAACGGCATACATATTAGAAAATGGTAACTACTTCCATTCCATAAGAGATGGCCATAGTCTTGGTATGATGCAATGTCAAGGACCAGTTGCTTCAGCAAGGATTTAGGAGGAGATATGATTTGTTATTAGGAGCAAGGAGTTAGGATGCAATAAAATTTGTTTTCGGAAGCAAAGAGCTACATACCAGTATCATTTCAAGGGACTTCGCAAGACCAACAAGACGTGGAAGGCGCTGTGTCCCTGAAGCAATATTTGACCACAGAATTTAGAAAGACTAAAAAGTCCATACCCTAGAACTCATTGACACAAGAATTAGCTATAGAAATAATAATTAAATGACAATAAGCTCCTTGAGAGGGGGTAGAGCATACATTATACTAACTCATGACAATTCATGCATATGCCAACTAACAAGACACTACTCTATTTCACCCAACTCAGCTCAAAATGCACAGGGTTGTCAATCATGTCAGACTTATTAGTTTAGGTGGTTCTTGTTGGATTCGACGGGATCCAATCCATTTATTTATGGCCCATCGGGTATTATTGTTAATCTTTTAAATAAAGACTTGAGCCTAATTAATAATTAAATATATAAATAGCACTTAATATATATTTAATTATTACATCTAATATATATCTATTTAGATATATTTATTTATAATGGCTTAAGTACCCAAGCCCATAACTTTGATGGACGGTTATGGGTTTAGCCCATTAGGGTTGGTCACATTATTCCCTCTATATAATGAATCTTATGTGAAAAGAAAAGATACGCTTCTCATAATATTCAGAAAATACACACACCTCATCCTTACGTATAGAGGAGAATAGTGAAGATCAAAGCCCTCAAGTACTTGCGCTTTTCGGGCTCTCTCACGATCATTAATGGCCTCTTTTGATTCAGGTACGCTTCCGCTATTAATTATACTCATAGTCTTGATCAGGAGATTCATGTATATTATTATGTATATTATTATGTTGTATATATACATGATTTATTCTAACAATTGGTATCCGAACAGACTCCTTGATTGATTCTTTGAGTTAATAAATTATTATCCGTATTACGTTTGTTAAAACCCGTGTGAATGAATTTGGTTGTTTTATATTTTAATGATTAATTTGGATACACGTGGACATGTACTGTAAACAATTTTGATGGCATGGTACAAGATTGTTTTGGTTGTAATATGTACCAGTTACGTATGTTTTTCATTAACTGTTAAACAAAACTTATGGATATAAAAAAGTAGTATTGCCATCATGTTAGTTCTGTGCCATTATCATGCTTAATGATTTAGTCATTAGAATAATGGACTAAAAGTTACGAAACTTCCTGCCATGTTAATCATCTGATTAAAGAATCATGTTTTGATCACGTTAATTCTGTAATCATTGTTATATTTAATTATTTATAAATTATATTTACTAAACTTATGTCCTTTTAGTATGTATTGATTTATAATAATATTAATTTTAAGGGATACTTATGAAATATATTAGTCTCTCATGTAAAATATATTTTATGGACTAATATAGTGATTTCTTAATTATTAAAATATTAGATGGACCAACGAAAATCTTTTATTTTAATTATTTAAGAGAATGATAAATCACCTAATGTACGTGTACAAGTTGATGCACGAATCGGCCCAACGGAAGATTTGTATATTAATTTTGTAAACGGAATTTTTAAAGTTCAAATTGTAGATTTTAAATTATTTTCTACCCAACGGTGATATAATTTAATATTTTACTTTTTGTAATCTCATGTTTAATGACAAAATTAATTTAGTATTGATAATCGGCCCAACGGAAGATATTAATATTAAATTCAATTTAATTGTAGGAAAATTTTTGTGTATTTTATTTTTCCTATTTAGATAAACTGTTTATCCCTCAGTTTATTTAACTTATGTGTTACTTGGTGAACTAACTGTGTTTCATCATGTGGATTATATTTATTGTACTTGTTGTACTTATGTGCATGATTGTGATTAACCTTGATTCAGCATTTGGTCCTGTTTCACTTACCAACTACTTTTCACACATTGAACCATTGAGTGGCTCTAATTTTAAGAAGTGGAAAGAGCAAATTGATCTTACGTTGGGAGTTACTGCCCTTGATTATGCCATAAGGGTTGCAAAACCTGCTGCCATTACAGCCGAAAGCTCTGCTGAGCAAAAGGCTGATTATGCAAAATGGGAGCATAGCAACCGTGTTTCCTTAATGATTCTTAAGGGCTCCATCTGTGATGCTCGGACTCGCCGGTTTACCCTACCGTACCCGTGTCGACACGACACGACCCGGGTACGGACACGGAATCAGGATCGGATTTGTTATCTGAAAAACTGACTCGTCAACTCCGGCGAACCATCTCCGACAGCCGGCCAAACAATCATGTGATAAAGAAGAAGAAGAAAAGTAGAGTATGTAAAATCAGATCCTTCATTGTCATCATCGGAGAATTTTCGCACGCAGGTTGCCGGAGAATATGACAGTTACCAGAACGAGGAATGAAGAAGAAGAGACTATCTAAAAGGAGACTGTCATACTTACAGGGACTGTATATATATAATAAATGTACATGGACTGTCCTATGTCCACGTTCATTCTTTTGTTTAAATAATTGAACTGGAAGCCCCAGCTGTCATCCACCATTTCATACTTTATTATTTTTATATTATGTTACGTATCTAACTCGACTAAATATATGAAAACTTGTTTTGTACATTTAAGGAAACATTCTAATTTAAAATATGATATATTTAAATTTTGTGGCATTTTTTCTTTTTTACATTACACAATTTTTTTTTAATAAATAAATAAATATATAAATTTATTTAAAAATGCAAAAATATAAAAAATGACGTGTCCATATCCCCGTGTCGGATCCTTATTAAACGAATCCCCGAGTCTATAAATTTTGATTTTGAAGAACCTGACACACCGATCCGTGTCCGTGTCGGATCCTTCCAAAAGAGTCCGAGCATCCTAGGGCTCCATTACTAGTGCAATTCGTGGAGCAATCCCCGAATCTGATAATGCAAAGGAGTATCTAGCGAACATTGAGGAACAATTCAAGGCTTCCACTAAGGCTCAAGCCACTACACTGATCTCGAAAATGGTCACTCTCAAGTATAATGGTTCAAGTGGTGTTCGTGATCACATTATGAGAATGAATGATATGGCTGCTCAGTTAAAGGATATGAACATGGAAATCTCTGAAGGTTTTCTCGTCCACTTCATAATGACTTCTCTTCCTGCACAATTTGGTCCTTTTAAGATCAACTACAATACGCAGAAAGAAAAGTGGAAGATGAGCGAGTTGATTTCTATGTGCGTTCAAGAAGAAGAACGCCTTAAGTCTGAGAAGGTTGAAAGTGCTCATGTTGTGACCACGACACCCGCTAAAGGAAAAGGAAAGAAATATGGCAATAGTCAAAAGAAAAAGGAATTGATGCAGCTGTCACAAAAGACAAGGGACAGACTTCTGGCACAAAGAACTTTGGAGGTCCTAAATGTAACTTCTGCAGAGCTAAGGGACACATAAGGAAAGAGTGTTCCAAATTTCGCGAGTGGTTAGATAAGAAAGGTAATGCATCCATTTATGTTTGTTATGAAGCTTTTACATCTGAAGCTCCTTTAAATACATGGTGGATAGATACTGGTGCAAGTGTGCATATAACTAATTCATTGCAGGGATTCCTTTCCGTGAAGAAGCTAAATAAAGGAGACCGATATTTACTCGTTGGAAATGGAGAGAAAGTACAAATTGAAGCTGTAGGAACTTTCCGACTTATGTTGGAAAGTGGTTTTAATTTGGATTTAATGGATACTGTTTATGTTCCCAGTATTACTAGAAACCTTATTTCTGTTTCAAAGTTAGACGCTTATGGATATTCGTTTAAATTTGAAAATAAAGGTTTTTCTCTATTTCTTTATTCTGAGTATATTGGCTCTGGGCTGTTAGAGGGAAACCTTTACAGATTATGTTTGAATGCTTCTTTTAGTGAATCCTTAATTTCAATGAATGTGCAAGATGAAGTTGCAACTGGTTCTAAAAAGAGAAAAAGAAATGATGAGAATTCTTCAAAATTGTGGCATGAACGACTTGGTCACATATCCAAAAGTCGAATGGAAAGACTTGTTAAAGAAGGACTTCTTCATCCATTAGATTTCTCAGATTTTGACACATGTATTAAATGTATTAAAGGAAAATTTGTAAAAACAAACAAAAAGGGTGCAACTCGTAGCACTAAGTGTTTGGAGATAATCCACACTGACATTAGTGGACCATACACTCCAGGCATAGGTGGTCATAAGTATTTTATTACTTTTATTGATGACTACTCACGTTATGGCTACATTTATCTTTTTACATGAAAAATCTGAAGCACTCGATATGTTTAAAATTTATAAAGCAGAAATTGAAAAACAGCTTAAATTAGATATTAAGGTTGTTAGATCTGATAGAGGAGGAGAGTATTATGGAAAATTCTCTGAATCTGGACAGAATCCAGGACCTTTTGTCTTATTTTTGCGAGAGTGTGGCATCATTCCTCAGTACACAATGCCGGGTACACCCCAACAGAATGGTGTTGCTGAGAGACGAAATCGAACTCTTATGGATATGGTTCGAAGCATGATATGTCAAAGTACGTTGCCAGAATTTTTGTGGGTTGAAGCCCTTAAAACAGCTATGCATATCCTTAATCGGGTCCCAAGTAAGTCCGTGCCTAAAACACCTTATGAAATATGGACTGAAAGGGAACTCAGTTTTGGATATATGCATGTATGGGGTTGTTTGGCTGAAGCAAAAATATATAATCCACACATCAAGAAATTGGACCCTAAGACTATTACTTGTCATTTTATTGGTTACCCCGAAAGATCTAAGGGTTTTAGATTTTATTGTCCATCACACACCTCTCGAATAGTTGAGACTAGAAATGCAGTATTTTTTGAGGATGCTGAAGTCAGTGGGAGTACATCTCGAAAGATAAATTTGGAAGAGATTCAGGAGAATGTCCCTATTCCTATCATTCCAGATATTAGTGCACCAGAAAATGATGATAAAAATGTTGGTGCAAATGAGAATGTACATCAAGAACCACCTCAAGATGACAATAACACTACTGAACCTCTTAGGAGATCAGAAAGAGTAAGACGATCAGCAATCTCGGATGATTATATTGTGTATTTAGATGAAATTGAGTCTAATCTTGGCATGGGACCTGATCCTATTTCTTATAAAGAAGCTATTGCTAGTAACCATTCAACTCAATGGCTTGTAGCCATGGAGGATGAGTTGAAATCCATGAAGGATAATGATGTATGGGATCTAGTTGAGTTGCCACAAGGGGTCAAAGCTGTAGGCTGCAAATGGGTCTACAAAACTAAGCTTGATCCTAGTGGTAACATCGAAAGATATAAAGCTAGATTGGTTGCAAAGGGCTTCACACAAAGAAAAGGAATTGATTATAATGATACATTTTCCCCTGTTTCGAGTAAGGACTCATTTCGTATCATCATGGCTTTAGTAGCTCATTATGATTTAGAGTTACACCAAATGGATGTTAAAACTGCTTTTCTTAATGGTGACTTGCATGAGGATGTCTACATGTCACAACCGGAAGGTTTTGTAGTCAAAGGCAAGGAACACATGAAATGTCGGTTAAAGAAGTCCATATATGGATTAAGGCAAGCTTCTAGAGAGTGGTATATTAAATTTGATGATGTGATTGGAAAATTTGGGTTTAAAGAAAATTTTGTTGACCAATGCATATATCTAAAAGTGAGTGGGAGCAAGTACATTATTTTAGTACTATATGTGGATGATATTCTACTCGCTAGTAGTGATATGAATTTAATGCATGAGACAAAGAGATTCCTTCATAAGAATTTTGATATGAAGGATCTGGGGGAAGCATCTTATGTCTTGGGCATTGAAATTCATAGAAATAGATCTCATGGAATTTTGGGTTTATCACAAAGAGCTTATATTGATAAAGTTCTCAAACGTTTTAACATGCAAAATTGTTCTCCAAGCGTTGCTCCTGTTGTCAAGGGTGATAAATTTAGCTTGAAACAATGTCCTCAAAATCAGCTAGAATTGGATCAAATGGAGCATATTCCTTATGCTTCGGCAGTTGGGAGTCTTATGTATGCTCAGGTTTGTACTCGTCCAGACATAGCATATATTGTTGGAATGCTAGGGCGATACCAAATAAATCCAGGTCCGGATCATTGGAAAGCTGTTAAAAAGGTCATGCGGTATTTACAAGGTACAAAAGATTTTATGCTCACATATCGAAAGACGGATAACCTTGAAGTCATTGGTTATTCGGATTCCGATTATGCTGGGTGTAAAGATGAGTTGAAATCCACTTCAGGTTACATTTTTATGCTTTCTGGAGGAGCTATATCATGGAAAAGTGCTAAGCAGTCGCTGCATACCTCTTCTACAATGGAAGCTGAATTTGTGGCTTGCTATAAGGCAACGAAGCAAGCTCTATGGTTGAGAAATTTTGTCACGTATCTCAAAATAGTTGACACTATTTCTAGACCACTGAAAATTTATTGCGATAATAAAGCTGTTGTTTCTTTCTCTAAAGACTACAAGATAAGTGATGCGACAAAACACATAGATATAAAGTATCTTGTAGTGCGAGAAAGAGTTCAAAAACAACAAGTGTCTATTGAGCAAATTAGTACAGTTGCTATGTTGGCGGATCCATTGACAAAAGGTTTACCGCCCAATCTCTTTCGAGAACATGTTGCTAGCATGGGTTTGGTTGATAATCTTTCTTATTGATTCATGGATTTTGTTGTAAGACACTAGTATTGTGATCACCTTATGTTATGGTTTTTGGACAAAGTATTTAGTTTGTTACTTCTATTATTGTGCACATTCGAAGTTTATGGAACAAACAATTATGTAAGGACCTCATGGACATATTGATTTGCTATTGATTATGAAATATTATGTTGTTCATGACTTAAGCTAGTATCTCTGTTAAGTTTTATAATTATACTTGGATTGTAACTGGAGGACGGTTTCATATTTGTACATGAGTATGATACTACCTTTAATTCTGTTCTTGTATGATGTAAGATTTAGCCTGTCTTAAGGGATGTAATGCTCAATAATAAAAGTCTTGTTATATTTATGTTGAAGATATAATGACCCTTGGCCAAGTGGGAGAATGTTGGATTCGACGGGATCCAATCCATTTATTTATGGCCCATCGGGTATTATTGTTAATCTTTTAAATAAAGACTTGAGCCTAATTAATAATTAAATATATAAATAGCACTTAATATATATTTAATTATTACATCTAATATATATCTATTTAGATATATTTATTTATAATGGCTTAAGTACCCAAGCCCATAACTTTGATGGACGGTTATGGGTTTAGCCCATTAGGGTTGGTCCCATTATTCCCTCTATATAATGAATCTTATGTGAAAAGAAAAGATACGCTTCTCATAATATTCAGAAAATACACACACCCCATCCTTACGTATAGAGGAGAATAGTGAAGATCAAAGCCCTCAAGTACTTGCGCTTTTCGGACTCTCTCACGATCATTAATGGCCTCTTTTGATTCAGGTACGCTTCCGCTATTAATTATACTCATAGTCTTGATCAGGAGATTCATGTATATTATTATGTAT
Organism: Kitagawia praeruptora; assembly: GCA_037693485.1. Lineage (NCBI taxonomy): Eukaryota > Viridiplantae > Streptophyta > Magnoliopsida > Apiales > Apiaceae > Kitagawia > Kitagawia praeruptora. Next base: position 15,388,328 of record CM075353.1, read on the forward strand.
ATTATTATGTTGTATATATACATGATTTATTCTAACAGTTCTAACTTCTACCTTTTCTTGTCAAATGATATACACTACATGGAACAGGTAATCAGCAGTCCTGCTATTATTCAAGAAGATTATTAAAATTTTAACTTCAGACGTAAAATATGTAAGTAGTACAGGTTGAGCTATTTTAGCTTTTTCGCAAGACAACCCAATTGGGTGTTTACAGCATAAAATAATTCAATAAAATATATTATAAAAAGGATTATATGCTAAAGTAAATGACTAAGAAGTAAGAACTATGTTTCTTGTTTTTCTTGTTTATTCTACGTTCATAGGAACATACTACTTATAAATCTATTTTAATCATCCATCAGGTTTATAAGGGATAATAACTATCTCTCTGGTTTACTACACTCACATCGACCTAAATGTTCATTTTGAATTTCCATCACCTTGTTCTATAATGTAGTTTTTCTAGTGCTTTTTCATGATTGCAAATAAATTCAGGAAAACCCATGTAGTATCTAGAACAAGCTGAATCATTTTAGAACCTGGAACACTTTAACTACATGCATCGAATAGGTGAAGTTTTTGCTAGAAACAAATTGACTTTATATTATCGACATTCAAAATTTCATCTATCAGCATGATATATATTCATTAAAGGAAATTAATATTACAGTTTGGGTTGTATCATACATCAGATAACAGGAGTTTTGCATCGTTTAGACTTAACACAGTTTCAGTTACTTTGCCTTCATAGCCCCAGAAGTGCTGGAGCAGCTGGACTCATTTTTTGCAAAATATCACAATTTACAAACATATAGAAATACCATAAATTTTGGTTCATTCCTTTTCTGAAAAGATTTTGGTACAGGTTCCTTCATGACAACATATCGGCAAAATACTTGGTCTCAACATGTCAATGCATGTTTGACCCAAGAAAGTGAGTTACTTTGTTGATTCAAGTAGGCTAGAATTTAAAATAGCAATAAACCTATAAGACATATCATAAACTATAAGAATAAGAAATTGTTGAATTAAAAAAATAACTTTGGACTACGAACATTTAAATTTGAAATTCGTAATTACAATCTTACATTATGTAACAAGATTATTATTTTTTTTTTTTTGATGATTAAACATACTCTATCGAAATCCCGTAAAGGAAGCAAGGGATATACCGATGTCAATATTAATATTGCCAGACAATATAGATGAATATTACATTTACCGTATACTGGTTAAACCTTTCAATAGATCTAGGCGAAGGTCTTCTTTCTCTTTTACTTTTCGTACGATGACAACTAAGTCGAAAGGTAGTTGCCTTTTCAGAGACAGAGTCATACCTCCAAATCCAGGAATTACACCAAGCTGCAGCTCAGGTAGGCCTAGTTGCGCACGAGAAGTAGATATCCGTGCATGGCAGGCCTGCGAATAGGAGTGGAGTTCATTTTAGTAAATTCAAATAGAAATTTTTCTAGCCTCTATAGAAAAAAACACAGAACTAACCATTGCAACTTCCAGTCCTCCACCCAGCGCAAGACCATCAATGGCAGCTACTGATGGTTTTCTTGCAGCTATAAAACCGAACAAAAACAATGATATTGTGGTGGAAATATGAGTCAATTAGGAAGCAAAATTATCAGCACCCTACCTTCTAAAGTGTCGGCAAGAATATCCACTGATACAAAACCAAGTTTAGGTGCTGGTGCTGTGATCAACATGTAGGCTAAAATGTCAGATAAAAATTGAAAAAGTAACAAAGTTAGTATAGAAGAATCATAATAGCATCACACATACAGTTTCCAGCTTGGAATTTTGCAAAGGCCGCAATATCAAATCCACCAGAAAATCTGCCATTTGCGCCTGCTCCAGCAAGGATATTAGTTACCCTCACACATCACTATGATTAATGAAATTTTTAAATATAAGAATCATCTGCAATGACACACCTGTGACAACAATTGCTTTCACATCATCCCGTTGTAATGCCTGGCTATATGTTTCTCGTAAGCTCTCTAACACTGTGGGGAGAAGAGGGGAGGATACAGAAATGACCATTATTACTAGTATATTATACTCTTGTTATAATTACAAAGGTGATTCAGTGAATAAAATACAGTGCAGAAAAATAAATGCAAATACTAAAACAAGATTCAAGCCTGGGATCATAGGAAATCACACGGTGATGCACATAGCAGACTAAATTTACCAGTAGATGCTGAGACAGGTGTATCTGTATCTTGTTTAGAATACAATAAAAGAGTGAAACATGTTTGAAACAAGGTCATGAAGATGCTACCTTAACCAAAACAAGTAAATGCACACACGTGCACATCAGCAAATAAGCAGAGAATATAATGTTAATGTTTAAAACTTTAAACAGTTTGGCTTCTGCTCCAACAAAATTGATTCATAAGGCATGGCATGAAGATCATACACCTACCCAAATTAATTCCAAGGTGCATATGTTATCACTTATCGTCATAAATCTCAGTACTACTCTTTCAAATTTGCGTGATTTATAGTCCAACTAATTTCAATGGATTTCCCTCCATTTACAAATTTCCCCACACATTTTTACATCATAACTTGTTTGATCCAAATCTCGAATGTCCTACCACACAAAAGACGAATTCTAGTTATAACAATTGTACACTCTGCTCTTCATCTCCACTAGGGGAGAGCATATAAACTAAATTAAAACCGAAACCGAACCGAAACCAATATAAACCGATAAAAATCGAACCGATTAAAACCGAAACTGAAAATTAAAAACCGAACCAACATTAGTTGTTCGGTTTGGGTTTTGTTCTAAAACCGAACCGAAAAAATCGAAACCGAAGCGATTATACATATATTATATATTATAATTATTAAAAAAATTATTTATAAAAAATTAAGCATACAACACAGCAGAATGAAATTTGGGCCATTACTTCAAATAGGTTGTTTGCTCTTTGTTCAGACTTCATCTGCATTCTGATTAAATAGTGCGGGCTGTGTGACACACCATATCTAAACATTATTTATTAGACAGTGGTCACAGTATAGCCTACCAGCAACCAGCTTATCTAATGTAAATGTATAACAGTCTAATACAGGCAAGCATAAAAGTAAATATTGTATAATCCATAATTTAAGCTAGTAATGCTCTCTGGGATGTAATGCTTGTTCTGCACTTGAGTAACTGCATGTTTTCACCAGTAAGAAACATTTTTGACTCACAAAATTCATAATTGATGAACACTCCCAGAGAATGGTTATGCAATCTGGAACATTAATAGGTATCAGGTACAATGAGCACTGCCTACTGGTGATGTAAAAATAGTATTTCACCATTCCTAGTCATGATTCAGATGCTATACAAAACGCCTAGTTGTTTCTCATTTGAGTTGTATCTTTCTTTCTCATTTATTTTCATTTGGTTTTGTAACCGAAACCAAACTGATAGCAACCAAAACCAAAATTTTTACCGACGGTTCGGTTTTTTCCGACGGTTCGGTTTCGGTTTTTTCCGAGCCGAACTGAACCATGTTCTCCCCTAATCTCCACAACATTTACAAGTTTTGCAAATTATAGAAGCATTCTGTTCCGAACTACTGATGATAAGATGCATAAGACACACTGACATACGCAATTTGACTTCGCCAAATTAAATCATACTTTCCTCCACTAGTTAACAATAAATTCATATAACCTTATTCTTTCTACGAGCACAGAGAACTAGTGTGAATAATTACAAACGCTTATTACAATTAGTAATTCTTCTTAGCTATAAAGTATATGATGATTAGGATCATATGCAGCACAATCATAAAATCAACTAAACCGAGCGAGCAAGATGGGATAGCCTAGTGTTATGTCCAAGTTTCCTGGTTCGATTATTAAGAATGAATACAACTATATAAGCCATTGAACTTGCTAAAAAATAAAAATAAAAACTAAAATAAACTAAAATTACCATATCAAACATCCAAAAAATAAGATGAAAAGCATAATACAATGAAAATCAACACCTCGAACTAAACTAACTTCATAATCATGTTCAAAACATAACTTCTAAAGCAATACATACATGTACATACATACCATCAACAGCAAGAGAATTAACCGGAGGATTATGCAGAGTAATAACAGCAACCCCATCAGATCCAACTTCCATCACTGTTCTTCCCATTTCTTGACAACTCAACGTGAAATATCAAAAACACACACACACACACACGAGGTAATGGTGTTTTTGTAGTGAGTACACACAATTGTTATTTCATTATTATTATTACAGCATCCGCACGTTTAAGTACTTCATTTCACGCGCCTAACTAACGGTGACCTTCACTCTCGAACTACTCATTTGTTGGTTTGTTCACGGTTTGGCCAACCCGACCGACCAATCCGATCCAAACCGGGCACTTTTTGGCCGATCCAAACCGATTTTTTCCAACCCGATGTATACTGAAAAAAGGTCCCAAATATCACAATTTTGAAGTAAATGGTCCCAAATATCACAATCTGAAAAGTTGGTTGCATCTATCACTCCAAAACACAATGGCGTCTAGCGTTTTCATTTTTTCAGTCAAAACGCTACTTCGTGTAGCGTCTTCACTGTTTTCATTTTTTTTTTAGTAACGCTAGATTATGTTGTGTTTTGGGGGAGAAGACACTGTGTTTTCAGTGTTAACGCTACTTTAGAAAGTGTTTTGGAAGACACAAGTTTAAAATGTGTTTTGGAAGACACCACTTTAGAATGTGTTTTCATTTTTTTTTTATTTTTTTTTTAAGTAACGCTAGATTATGTTGTGTTTTGGGGGGAGAAGACACCAGTTTAGAATGTGTTTTCAGTGTTAACGCTACTTTAGAATGTGTTTTGGAAAACACAAGTTTAAAATGTGTTTTGGAAGACACCACTTTAGAATGTGTTTTGGAAGGCACCACTTTAGAATGTGTTTCTACCTGCTAAAACCAAACTTTAGTTAGCGTTATCAATAATAAAAAAAAAATATATGAAACGCTACACGATGTAGCGTTTTTGTATAAAATTTGAAAACGCTACACGCAACTTTGTTTTGGAGTGATATTTGTAACCAACTTTTCAGATTGTGATATTTGTGACCATTTTCTTTCAAATTGTGATATTTTGATCCAACACCCATGTATACTCGGATTGAAAAAACGTAAACCCAATTTTAATGGGTTGAATATGAGTTTCGGTTTTTAAAATCCGATCCAATCCAACCCAATCCGATTAAAAATAAGATAATTAAAATATATAAACCCAACCTATTAGACATTAGTATTAGTATTGGTCCAGTCCAGTAGTCCACTATAGTCTGACTCGGGAGTTCGGTCCATTACAATTTACCCTATCAAAGTTTGAGTCTGAGACCATGGCCAGGAATATCAACATCATTGAAGTTTAATGATTGATTTATCTATGTTATGATTCGGTTCAAATTTAAAGACTATGTCTAGTGTTTAATCAATTTCTTTTTATGTGTTAAAATTCAGAATTTCAGATATTTAAGACCTATGCTATTTGTGTTGTATAAATGATTGTAATATTTTGTTGAACTATTTTCGATTTTTTTGGAACTCTCATTTTCAGTTTTATTTTTTTTGATAAAAAATTTATTTATATATTTACTAACCCGATCAATCCGATCCAAACCGAAATACATTATCTGGGTTGGTTTACAAATTCTATTTTTATGGGTTGGGTTGAAAATTTTCTAAATCGATTAACTTGGGTTGGGTCATAAAATCCTCCCAACCCAATCCGTGAACACCCCTACTCATTTGTCATTTCTCTTTCTTTTGTTTTAAATAAAAATTGTAAATACTCATTTGCCTTATAAGTTTTTTCATTACCAAATTCTTTATTCTTTTTTTTAGATTTTTACTTAATACTATATTTTTATAACAATTTATTAGAATATAATATAAAGATCCAGTTGGGCCTTCCTCTAATACCTTAAGGTTTTAGATGGATTGGTTCTCAACATAGTATCAAAGCTCAGGCACGAAGAGGTCTCAGGTTCGACTCTCTGCAACCCCCAATATTCTCAATATTTAATATGGACATGAAGGCAAGTTATGCTCCAAAAATGAGCGCCCGTGATCCACTCTTCGACCCATAAATGGGTTTTCGAGTGAGGGGGAGTGTTAGAATATAATATAAAGATCCAGTTGGGCCTTCCTCTATTCTGGAAATTTTGTAGTGATACCTTTTGTAAGTTAAATAATCAAAGACAAGTTCCGTGATCCACTCTTCGACCCATAAATGGGCTTTCGAGTGAGGGGGAGTGTTAGAATATAATAGAGTAAAGTGCACTTTGTGTACTTGAAGTTTGGCCTCCTTGACACCACTTGCAATACCGAACTTTAAAGTCGAGCATCTGCAATACTGTACAAACAATTTACTAACACGTTGTGTACTACCGTCAACCTAGCACTAACTCCGTTAATTTCACAGGGGTAAAAATGTATTTTCCCATCCATTTCTATAGATTAACTAGAAAATAAAAGAAATAAAACCCTTTAACACATCTTCTCCTCTTCTTATCTTCTCCAATGGATCAAACTAGGCTATAATAATTAAAAAGAAAATTCAAGAACATCACCACCTTCCCCAAATTTTCGGCGACCAAAACAACTCCGGTGATGCCTTGTTTACACTCCAAATCGATACCAAATCAACCTTAAGCTTCTGGGCAACTTATAACACAACAGAAATGACAAAAAATGGCCGTAATCGACACCACCGAGCAAAATCCGACGAGCTTAAACTTAACTCCTGCTAAAATTCGACTTTGCATAATTCGGGAACGAAACTTCAAGATTTTGGTGTCAAAAGAAAGCTTAAACAACAACAAAACTAAAGACCAACATCAATTATATGAACAATAACACATACGTAAGATACAATTAATTTTATAAACTAACAAAAATATTTAACTCGTTTTTAGCAAAATCGAACATAAACATAGCAATTAAATACTCAAATCAATTGTAAATGATCATAGGAAGCTAATCGAACCATCAAAACAAGTGAACGATTCCCCAATCAAAAAGCCCCAAATTAGGTCAAGAACCCTAATTCGGTTTACTATAATTCGTACATAAACGATGCAATTAAACACATAAATTGACTCTATACAATCATATGAAGCTATACAAATCATCAAAATAAGTGAAAGATCAACGGATTGAAAAGCCCTAATTTTCACCAAGAACCTTAATTTTCACCAAATTTTATTTTCTATTTAATTTATAGATATTGATGGGAAAATACATTTTTATCCCTTTGAAACTAACGGAGTTAATGCCACGCTGACGGTAGTACACAACGTGTAAGTAAATTGTTTGTACAGTATCGCAGATGCTCGACTTTAAAGTTCGGTATTGCAAGTGGTTTCAAGGCCAAACTTCAAGTACACAAAGTGCACTTTACTCAATATAATATAAAGATCCAGTTGAGCCTTCCTCTATTCTGAAAATTTTGTAGTGATACCTTTTTTAAGTTGAATAATCAAAGACAAGTAATTATAGAAAAAAAAGATGAATAAGAAAGATAAAATATGTACAAATAATATAAGTAAAAGCTAAATATAATGAAAGGCTACATTGCGTTGATCTTAGCTAGAAATGAGATTAAAGAAGCTTTATATATAGCCCAATTTTATTTAACTACAATACTACTAAACTACCCCTTATATCTATTTTATTTCTCCAATCACTATTACCGAATTGACTTTTAGCGTCGATCAAAATAGGCATTAAGTGTCGGTTATTTGGCGTAGTATATGTAGGCGACACTATAGGTCTATGCCTATAGCGTCGGTTAAATATGCGACGCATATCACTACTAATAGCGTCGGTTGTTTAAACAACCGACGCATATGGTCCTACTATTGGCGTTAGTTGCTTACGAACCGATGCTTTTGGTCCTACTATAAGCGTCGGTTGCTTAAAAAACCGACGCTTTTGGTCCTACTATTGGCGTCGGTTCTTAAGCCACCGACGCTTTTTGTCCTACTATAGGCGTCGATTGCTTTAAAAACCGACACTTTTGGTCCAACTATAGGCGTCGGTTGAGTAAAGAACCGACGCATAAAATCATATTATAAGTGTCGGACTTTTCAAGAACCGACGCTTAAAGTCAATTTTTTTTTAAAAAAAAATAAAAATTGCAATTTCAGTAACCTATTAACAATACCATATAGTATATGACAATTACAATTATATCCTACCAACAAGCATGTGATTTATCATCTAAAGAACTAATCTCAGACTTCAAAAGTGACCACATTCTTATTAATAATAAAAAATATTACATAATCTTATTCTCTACATCAAATTCGATGTGATCTTTCCACACTATGAATCCATATCAGCACGTCCATCATATTGTTTCCTTGTTTTGACTTAATAAGCAGTCCATCCATCAATACTAAAATTGGATTTGAGGCCTGATAAAGACAAAAAAAAAAAAGTAGGTCAGATGTTAAGGAACACTGTGTAGTTCGCTAGGCAACTACAAGAAAATAATTGACATAGATAAATTGTACCGTTGATCATCAACTTCGTGTCATCCTCCCGCTCCCACCTTTCAATTACATCTTGATATTCATCAGCCTAGAAGTCAAAAAAATCCATTAAAAAGCACTCTATTTATAATTTAATAAACCAAAGAACATTGAGAACTAACAAGAACCAGAAATAAACCTCTGAAAACTCAGTATCAGGTGGGCGCTCCTGGAATGGGACACTTGGTGCATGCTGAAACTTTGAGAGATTATCAAGAAGCTTTGCTTTTATGTCATCCCCTAACGAGAGTTCTTGTTTTCCCTAATACTTGGAGCTACATGAAGAGTATAGTCTGGACCAAAGTACTCGTAATACTCATGTTGTGGCATCTTATCCTCAAGCTCTGTCCCAAGGGCGACTCCAGTATGTTCATACATTAAAAGAGTATAGCATTAATAAATAAAGACACATGTGTGTGATGGAAGGTAAACTTGAACTAATTGCCTCAATAAATCAGTGCTATATTGTCTCTGCCAATTTTAAGAAAAAATGCAAGTAACACCCAGGATGCTATGAGAACAACCTATGCAATCATAATTTCGTAATTTGTTTAATTTTTTTTATCAACAACACAAAATTCTGATTTTAGTAAGAAAAAGGAAGATTTTGTATAGTCCAAATTATGATCACAGTACCGCTATGAAAAGTATAACCTGTGCAATCGGAATTCTCAAATAATGCTAAAATGATATTTTGCATCAAATTGTGTCTACTACTAAGATCAATAAGACACACACATCTATCCTAGGAAAGATCTTATCATGGAAACCGAAGTCTTAAGGCATATCACAAGAGGGTTCCTAGCACATACCATTCTTTAAGGAGGCCGCTTGAATAAAGAAGCGCATGAACATCACCATGTCCATGAGGCTTAGTCTGAAACAAACATGAAAGAGTATGCATAAAAAGAAAGAATATCTTGTACCAAAGCTTAAAGCAAACTAGTGCAAACAAACTTATGAAATATGTAACTACAATTAAGGAAAGTCAATAGACACCTGAATTGTGAATGCATTTTGTGGGTCCACAACAAGTCGGGCATCAATATCATCTAAACAAGCCACTTTTTCCAGAAGGGTAAATAATCTTGGTATACGATTCTTATTTTTATAAATTAAAATGATTTTGATACCACGTACTATAAGAATAACCTGCTTCAAAAGGTGTACTTGCCTAAGATTCATTCCGAAATAATTATTGGTGTTAATAGTTCCATGGTACGTGAATGTGTGTTATCTGATGTCATTATAACAAATGGTATGTCTCGTTTAAATTCTCCTGCAATTTCAAGTGCATCAGATTACTGGACCAACAATGAGCTCATATATGTATTCAATGCAAATGCACAGAGAAAGGGGATCTAGTTTCCAACTATAAGTGGCATATCAATGCAAATGCACAGAGAAAGGGGACCAAGTTTCCAAATATAAGTGGTTTATGCCACTTCTTTCATAGCAATTTGTCATGCCACTGAAACTAATTAGTGATTAGACCCATACTGAAATATATAAAAGATAGAATGGGGTTAGTATCTAATTCCAAAAGTTTGCAAACAGGAAAGAAGGAAAGAAGAATCAAGATGATGCATAACTTAATTCATCTACAAAATAAGCCATATAACACGAAATTTTTTTCCCAATAACATCATTCAAATTTGATCAGCAGACGCTACTGAATATATATAAGGTCACCTAAACACCTTTAGTAGAATAAATTTGTTATTTGAAAAAAAAAACGATGTTCCAAATGATAATAGAGAAATATTTGACCAAATCAAGTGCCTTCGAATTTTATAACACAGTCTTTTGAATTTTTTTTTAAAAAATAACCCTGCCTCAATGCTGCATTAATAGTCAAGAGATTTAGATTACCGTATACTTTTACATAAAAGATCTTACTGGAATTGTTGTAATAATTTCAGCCAAGGATTATATCGTCAAAGAACAATGCAATTTAAGTTCAAATCAGTTAATTGGTTCTTCTTTCAGTGTTAGTTTCAAAAACTTCCAACCGCTAAAAAAAATAATTAAAACATTGGGGATGTTGCAAAAACAAAGACATAAAGGGAATACTCACTTAAAGGTAACCTTAGACCTACAAAATCAAGGATGTTGAGTATTGAATACGATAAAAGAATACAGGGGGGGTGAATGGATTCTTGAACTTTTCTTTGGCTAGAGTCTATGTAGCAAATAAGTGTTTGTGTGTGCAGAAGTGAAGGTGCGGATAAAGAACAACACAAGACACAGTATCACTTTAATCTAATGTATTATTAGATAAAGGTTGCTACAATCTGTGAATACAAATGATAGTATTCTCAGCTTCGTTTTTCTCAGAGAGATACAACTTGTAGTGTATGAAAAACTTGACTCACAAAGTTACAAAGTTAATGACTAAGGAAGTGAGGTTGTAACCTTATAGAACATGGATACACCCTACTTACTACAAATAAGGTAGCTGAACAAATTACTTTCTAGTCTGTCTATCCTTTTTGAGTAAGTGTCCAAACGGTTACAGATTTGACTTTGCAAAGCCTGTTCAGATCCACTTCTTTAGCCCCTTGTCTCTTCTATATCTCTCCAAGCTTCCTTGTAGGCTTTCCAGAGCACGTTACAGATTGTGGTCCATAAAGTGCATTGGCTTATTGCAGGTTTCTGACTTGTACAATTTCTTCAGTACTTTGTCTCCAAGAATGTATTTGAGAAGTGACTAAGTAGTTGATTCGAGAACTAGAATTGACTTGATCGATAACTCTTAGTTCTCGAACATTGTTATATTGACATATCGAATTACTTCTCGAATAGCTCTTTTCTTCAGGATTCTTTGAGTTGTCGAATAGAACACTTGACTTGTCGAATCCTTGAGATATCGAATAGCTTTCTGAGTCCTTGAGATATCGAATGGAACTTTGACTTGTTGACTCCTTGAGAACTCGAATACTACTTTGACTTGTTGACTTCCTGAGTTCTCAAATAGAGTACATAGACATATCGAATCTCTGAGATATCGAATAGTGTATTCAGAGATATCGAATAGTGTCTTGAGATATCGAATCCCTGACTTCTCGAATGCTGGACTTATCGAATAGACAAATATACTTCTCGAATTGGTACTTAGGCAAATTCTTCATTTCTTCAAATCCCAACTGTGATTATTTGACAGTCTTTATCTTCTTGCTTGAGGCATGAACCTTGGAACTTCTTTCAAGCATTATTCTAGACTCTATTAGTACAGTTACATAACTAGGATTTGATGCCTACTACAAGTACAATACAAACAGAAACTCTACAACTAGAGGTTCCCTCAGTTAAGAGGTCATGTAAGTAATGCAAAGCATTACAAACAATTAGGCTTGTTATTAGATGTATACAGGCATGCCTCTGTAACTAACAATCTCCCCCAAATTGTGAGTGAGACCCTTAGTCACAATTTCATGTCTGATAACAAGCCTAACATACATAAAGATAAACTTTAACAGTACAGGTATATAGATTGATTGAGGAAAGTACATAGAAGTGTTCTTACAAGTTATGAGAAACTACTAGCCATATCCTTTTGGATTCATCTCTTGAGCTTTGGCTTGCAGATTCTCATTTTTCATTTTCTCCTCAGCTTCTTTGGCTTTCTTCTTTGCATTTTCCTCCATGGCAAGAATAATGTCTTCCATTGCAGTGAGTTCTTCAATTAGAGGGGAGCCTGATAAATCCTTAAGTACTTCATTCAGCTGTTTCTCAGAATAGGAATTGATGTAGTCCATTCTAATCTTTACATTTCTACCATATTTCTTGTACTCAATGATGTAAGGATTAAACTTGACTCTACACAAACCCATAACTCTCAATTCATCAGCCTTAGTTTCCATTGCAGCAAACTCCTCCTCCCTTTTCTTTAGTAGCTGTTAGGAATATGTTGTAGTTGATGATAACTTAACATTCAAGCAAAATTGTATAAGTCAAGTTTTGTAACTGTCAACGGATAAGACTTTATAACTATTCGTTGACAGGTAGCTCATCAACGGATGAGGTTTTGTAGCATATTGCAATATCTCTATTTATCAGTTGATAGTGTTTTTGTTCAGAGTCATGTTGACCATCAATGGATAGGCAGAATAGGGTAGCCAATTGTAAATAAGCTATGCTATGTAATTCTGTCTAAGTGAAAGTGTATCAACAGATAAGAACAGGGCTCCATCAACGGATACAACTCAAATCTACTCGATCAACGGATAAAGCTCAAACTACCGTCAACGGATAATTGTGCACAACATCAACGGATAATCATTGTCACTTTATCCTATGCTAGCTGGGAATTAGCAGTTGATAAGGACAGGTTTGACTGACAGATCACATGGGTTGATAGTAGGTATAAAAAGCAGTATGGCAGCCATGCTTTGGAAACACAGAAGAAAGAAGCATTCCATTTACACAGTACATACAAGAAAGGTGTAGGGGACATATCTGTTCACAAGGGCAACCTTTCGGCTACATGTAGATTTGGAGTGGAGTAGCAAGTCAACTTGAATTAGATTAATATTATCTTATTCCTGTAGCACTTGTAAACTTGGGATATATAACCAAGTGTAGCAACTCGTTAGACGGTAAGAAAACAGACATATTTACTTAGGGTTTCTTGAATATTCTTAGAAGCAAAGAGTTGTAAAATAGAAGCTGTGTACATTTGTATCACAGGGTTTTCTTCAAATAAAAGTCTCAGGTGGTACATTTAACCACCTGATTTTTTATGTGTTTGTGAACCATTTCTATTCAGCAATTAATTATTTATAGATTTCTGTGGTTTTTATCAGAAATTTATAACTATCAAGAATTGTATTCAACCCCCCCCCCTTCTACAATTATACAAGTGTGTAATCTGGGAATAACAATTGGTATTAGAGCAAGCTTCTAATATATCTGAAGTTTAAAGATCAACACACTTCCAACATGTCTAAGAAGGATTATGGAGTGAAGATACCGGTTCTTGATAGGGAAAATTACTTTCACTGGAAAGTAAAAATGCGACTACATCTCATGTCTATTGATGTAGGCTTTGTAGATTGCATTGAGAAGGGTCCTCATGTTCCAATGAAGGCTGCTTCGAGAGTTGGTCTTGCTGCAGATGCACCAGACACGTACATCCCAAAACCTGTTTCTGAGTGGAGTACTGAGGATGTTGCAGAAGTTCACAAAGATAAAAAGACCATGAATATTCTGTTTAATGGTTTAGAAACAGACATGGTTGACAATGTTATCAACTGTACTACCGCCAAGGAAGTATGGGACATTGTTCAAACCCTTTGTGAAGGTACAGAACAGGTAAGGGAAAACAAGATGCAGCTACTGATCCAACAGTATGAACACTTCCATTTCAAGAATGGAGAGACATTGAATGACACATTTAGTAGATTTCAAAAGCTACTGAATGGCTTGAAACTGTATGGAAGAATCTACCAAGTGAAAGATTCTAATCTCAAATTTCTGAGATCACTGCCCAAAGAGTGGAAGCCTATGACTGTTTCTCTAAGAAACACTCAAGAGTACAAGTCATTTACTCTTGAAAGGCTCTATGGAACTTTAAAGACATATGAACTAGAAATGGAGCAGGATGAAGAAATTGAGAAGGCCCAAAAGAAAAGTGGGTCAGTTGCACTTGTTGCTAACTTAGAGCAGAAGGAGGAGAAGAGGACTGAAGCTGCTAAATCTACACCAAACAGGGAGGTTTGTGAAGGTAGAGCAGAATCAAGCAAAAGCAAGGAAAAGGTGTCTGAAGAAATGAGTGTCCTACAGCAGGATGAATTGGATGAGATAGATGAGTATTTAGCCTTTCTATCTAGGAGATTCTCTAAGCTAAAATTCAGAAGAAACTCTGGGGTGGCCAAGCCATTTAACAAGGATTTTTCTACAAGCAATTATGTGGATAAATCCAAAATTAAATGCTACAATTGTGGAATTGCTGGTCACATGATAAGTGAATGCAGGAAGCCTAGATCTGAGAACAAGGGAAAGCCAACTGAAACTGTTGACTACAAGAAGAAATATTTTGATCTTCTCAGACAGAAAGGAAAGGCATTCATGACCCAAGAGTATGACTGGGCTACTGATGGAAATCATTCTGATGATGATGCTGAGTTTGTCAACCTTGCATTAATGGCTGATTCTGAGCAGGAAGCAAGTTCAGCTAGCAATCAGGGAAATAAGAGGAATCTATGGTACCTAGACAGTGGATGTTCTAGGCATATGACAGGAGATTCAACCCTGCTCACAGAGTTCAAGGAGGAAGCTGGCCCTAGAATTACCTTTGGAGATGACAGCAAAGGATATACTAAGGGATATGGCTTGATTACAAAGGACAATGTCATCATTGAAGAAGTGGCTTTAATTGAAGGATTGAAGCACAATTTGCTGAGTGTTAGTCAGATTTGTGACAAAGACTATGAAGTAAAGTTCACTAAAGAAGCCTGTGTTGTTTCTACCAAGGAAGACAACAATGTGGTTCTGACAGGCTTTAGAAAAGGAAATGTTTACATAGCTGATTTCAACTCAGTATGCTCAGAATCCATTACTTGTCTCTTCAGCAAAGCAAGCAAGGATGAGAGTTGGCTATGGCATAAAAAGTTGTCTCATTTGAATTTTAAAGTCATGAATGATTTGGTAAGAAAGGATCTTGCTAGAGGAATCCCTCAATTGGAGTTCATCAAAGATGGATTGTGTGATGCCTGCCAATTAGGGAAGCAAAAGAAATCATCCTTCAAGAGCAAGACAGAGTCATCCATTGTTAAACCCCTTCAATTGCTGCATATGGACTTATTTGGTCCAGTAAATGTCATGTCCATTTCAAAGAAGAAATACTGCCTGGTGATTGTGGATGATTTTTCTAAGTTTTCATGGACCTTCTTTCTGCACTCCAAAGATTGTGCAATTGAAATCATCATCAATCATCTCAGACTAGTAAACAATGGTTCTGAAGTAAAAGTACAAAGAATCAGGAGTGACAATGGCACTGAATTCAAAAATTCCACAATGAAGATTTTCTATGAAGAGAATGGAATTGTCCATGAGTTTTCTGCTGCTAGAACACCTCAACAAAATGGGGTTGTTGAAAGGAAAAACAGAACTCTCATTGAAGCAGCTAGAACAATGTTAAGTGAATCAAGATTGCCAACATATTTCTGGGCTGAAGCTGTCAACACTGCCTGCTTCACTCAGAATATTTCCTTGATAAATCAAGCTAGAGGAATGACTCCTTATCAATTATTCACCAACAAGAAACCAACGTTAGCTTTTCTTCATGTCTTTGGATGTAAGTGTTTTGTGCTAAGAAATCATGGAGATAACTTGGGCAAATTTGAAGCAAAGGCAGATGAAGCTATCTTTGTTGGATATGCAGCAGGGAAAGCCTATAGAGTCTACAATCTAAGAACCAACATTGTTATGGAATCTGTACATGTTGTGTTTGATGATCAAAAGATTCTAGGTCTAAATGATGAAGGCTTCCATGAAAAGTTGAGATTTGAGAATGAGGTAGAAGGAAGAATGTACATTGATGATGATGAGGAAAATGAAGATCATGGCCTTGGAAATTCACCTAGAGTTGTTGGTCCAACTAGTAGTGATGCTAACACTGGAAATGAAGCATCCGTTGACAGTCATACTAGATCATCAGATGCATCCGTTGACAGGCATTCTCACGTATCCGTCGATAGGCAAAATGGAGCATCCGTTGATAGACAAAATGATGCATCTGTTGACAGTCAACTTCATAACTCCTCAAGGACAACAAACTCAGGGGAAGTTTCTCAAAGTCAAAACTCAATATCCAATCAACAAGATCATGCTCACGTAGATGAAGCAACCTCATCTAGATCAAACCTTCCACCTTCAAGAAAATGGACCAGAGATCATCCTTTTGAGTTAATCATTGGTGACTCAAACTCAAGAGTCCAAACTAGGAGGGCCACACAAGAAGAATGCCTATACAATAGTTTCCTGTCTCAAGAGGAACCTAAGAAAGTGGAGGATGCCCTTCTAGATCCAGATTGGGTCTTAGCAATGCAAGAAGAGCTAAACCAATTTGAGAGAAATGAAGTATGGAAGCTTGTGCCCAAACCTGATGATAGAGGTATCATAGGTACCAAATGGGTTCTCAAGAATAAGACTGATGAAAATGGCATAATTGTGAGGAATAAAGCTAGATTAGTGGCAAAGGGCTATTCTCAAGAAGAAGGAATAGATTTTGATGAAACTTTTGCTCCAGTGGCAAGACTTGAGGCCATCAGAATTTTCCTAGCCTATGCAGCACATGCCAACTTCAAAGTCTATCAGATGGATGTTAAAAGTGCCTTTCTAAATGGAGAACTGGAAGAAGAGGTATATGTCCATCAACCTCCTGGCTTTGAAGATCCAGAATTTCCAGATTATGTATATCTTCTCTTGAAAGCACTTTATGGTTTGAAGCAAGCACCAAGAGCCTGGTATGACACTTTATCTCAATTTCTTTTGGAGAATCACTTCACTATAGGTACAGTAGATAAAACCTTATTTCATAGAAATGTCAATGGTTCTTCAATACTTGTTCAAATCTATGTAGATGATATTATTTTTGGGTCTACAGATGAGAAGCTTTGCAAAAGGTTTGCCAAACTTATGCAAAGTAGGTATGAAATGAGCATGATGGGTGAATTAACTTACTTTCTTGGTTTACAAGTAAAGCAAGTCAATGAGGGAATTTTCATAAGTCAAACAAAATATATTTATGATCTTTTAAAGAAATTTGACTTAATGGATTGTGCCTCTGCAAAAACACCTATGGCCACTGCAACTAAGCTTGAGTTGAATACTAAGGAAAAATCTGTGGACATCTCAAGCTATAGAGGCATGGTAGGCTCACTTCTATATCTAACAGCTAGTAGACCTGATATAATGTTTTCCACATGTCTTTGTGTTAGATTTCAAGCTGACCCTAGAGAGTCTCACTTGATTGCTATTAAGAGAATTTTCAGGTATCTCAAGGGAACACCAAACCTTGGCATTTGGTACCCAAGAGATTCTGGCTTTGATCTAATTGGCTATTCAGATGCAGACTATGCAGGTTGCAGAATTGATAGGAAAAGTACTACAGGCTCCTGTCAATTTCTAGGGAACAGGCTTGTGTCATGGTTCAGTAAGAAACAGAACTCAGTCTCCACTTCTACAGCTGAAGCTGAGTACATTGCAGCTGGAAGTTGTTGTGCACAGATTCTTTGGATGAAAAATCAACTTATTGACTATGGTCTAAAAATTGAGAAGATTCCAATTTTCTGTGACAACACTAGTGCTATTGCCATCACAGAGAATCCAGTGCAACATTCGAGAACCAAGCATATTGACATCAAATACCACTTCATTAGAGAGCATGTGATGAATGGTACAGTAGAAATGCAATTTGTGCCAAGTGAAATGCAGCTTGCAGATATCTTCACCAAGCCTCTTGATGAATCCTCATTCACAAGGTTGGTAGGTGAACTAGGTATGCTTAATTTTTCATAATTCCTAGTGATATCTAATCATACTGTATTGCAGCTAGAAATGTGTTTTGATTTACTTGAGAATTAAAAACTCTCAGAATAACTCTTAGCAGAAATTTTGTTTAAGGCAAAATTTGCTTATCAACGGATATCCTTTTATCCGTTGGTAGTATAAACACATTACTAGATTTTCGTATGTCAACGGATAACAGGTTGTCCACGTCATCGATGGATAAACTATTTTCTCAACCGTCCAATCTTTATCCGTTGATATACATATTTCTTTTTATAGCCGTTGGTAAACGTGTATAATTAGTCACGGTTGTACTTCTTTTCTTTTCATTTATTATCTGACAGTTACTTTTGTCCAATGGGGTAATTACTTTTAATTATTTCATTTTTAATTCTTGGAAAATATAAAAGGCTATCTTGTGCTCTCACATCTCACCTTTATTCATTTTCAAGAATCTCATAAGTTAACTGCATCTTCTTCACTAAAACTCTCTCTGCAACAAAAGTTCAAACACTTCAATGGCGCCTATTGTCAAGATGATGTCTTCCACTGGGTTTACCTATGAGAAGAACAATTTCGCAGCCTTTGTTGACACAGCGAACGCTCCAGAAGTATATCACATCATGATGAATTTCGTGAAGAAATGCAAACTGTCATATGCTATGACTGCCACCACTCCTCTAATCCATGAGGTAATTGAAGAGGTGTGGGCATCTGCTGAGTACAATGGCACAGACGGTACACTTGCTTTTTCTTTGAAGGGTAAAAATTATGTAGTTAATTCTGATGTGTTAACTGCTTGTTTAAAATTGCCTGAGAATAACTGTCTGAGTGTACCCAGTAATGCTGAAATTGTTACCATGCTTAATTCCATGAATTATACCCTTAGTACTGAGAACTTAGGGAAAATTGTTAGGAAAGGTATGGTTAAAGAATGGAGTTATCTTTGTGATGCCTTCATTAAAACTTTTTCTGGCAAGATTAGTAACTTTGATGCAGTTACCAATTCCATGCTAGTTATGCTATGTATGCTTTTGACTGATAAATTCTATAATTTTGGCACACTAGTCATGTATGAGATAGCAGCTAAATTAGGTAAAAAGGAAACTAGGAGCAAGAATGTTTATTTTGCTAGATTTTTGATGCTCCTAGCACTGCATGTATCTGAGAATGAGCTATCCATTGCTAACCCGGATAGCAAGTTCAATTGTTTTGTTCAGGAGAAGAGAGTCCTCAGTGACTTGATTCGAATGAATCTGAATGCATGAGTGCAATTGGTTTATCCACCAATTTTTCAGGTAGCTTCTAATCTTATTACTCCTATCTCTACTCAAATTTCTTTGCCTTCCACTGTCACAATGGACTCTATAGTTGTGACCAAACAGGCTCCTACCCAAGTGACTAAATCCAAAATTCCAAAACCACAATCTAAAAGACAAACCTCAGGTGTCTCTCAAAAGGCACCTGTTGCAAAAACTACCAAAACTCTTGAGGGGAGTGTGAAGGTGGTAGTGAGTGGTGAGGGACAGGGTGAACATCAAAGAAGCCCTAAGGATAAGGAAGGTGAGGCAGGTGCAACCAACATTTCAATCTCTCAAAAGACTGTTAATGAACCATCAAGCCAAATTCTAGTTACATCCTCTCAACAGGTGAAAATGCACACCTAGAGGGGGGGTGAATAGGTGTAAATGGCTAACTATGTATAACTAAAACTGATTTTAAGAATTACCAGAAACAGCTTACTGATTACGTTTTAAGCAGAGACAGATGGTAAGCTGAATGTATGCTGAATGCAAACAGTATACTGAATATAAAGACAGTAAGTACAGTAAAGTGCAGAAACAGTAAGCTAAATGCAAGCAGTAAGTAAATAACAGAAAATAAAGAACACAGAGACTTTTAGCCAGGTTCGACCCCTAACCCCTATGGTCTACGTCCTGGTCCCTTACCAACTTGGTAAGAGAATATATTATTGATCACTGAAATAAAACCAATTACAAGATACAATAATATATCTCCCTTAATTCCCAGCTGTTGACAAATGGCGTGCTGAACTCCTGTTTCTGAACTTGCTCTCTAAGCTATACTTCCCAAGTATACTTCTCTAGCAACGTTCACCAAACCCTAGTTCCCTAGCCAAACTGTCCAACAACTAATCCTTACAAATCGAACAATACAATCAATAAAGGATACAACTCAAACTATGAACTCTTTAAGATATAGCACGTATCAAGTATACTAAGAGCTCAAGAGAATTAAAAGATATAGCAATGAAAAACTGAGTTGTTTGAAATCTTGTGTGCTTGAATATTTTCTCTGAAGTGTGTTCGAAACGAATAAACACAAGACAAATTATAAATAGTCTCACAACCAACGTTCGGAAAATCAATCAACCATTATTCGAACGATTTAGAAATCAATTTCTAACGTTCAAATGATTACAGAGATTTTACCAACGTTCTTGTGAACGTTTGACAGAGGGTTTGAAAGAGATGAATCGTTTGAAAAGATTAACCCTTCTGTTCTGTATGTATAAAACGTGTATAGGAGGTTTTAGCAAGAATATCTTTTAAAAACGGAAACTCCTATAAAATTTATCACGGTTTTAATAAAAGATATTTGAAAAGATTTGAGCTCTATAATATATTGTGTACGTATTATATATCTTAAATAGTCCTCACAATATATTTCCTGAATTACATCCATGAGAATTTGTCTTGATAAGTCTTCAGGATTTCTGGCAGTTTGCAAATGGCTTGTTGTTAGTGTCTGTCAGTGCAACTGGCTTGCCAGACTGTCTCTGTTGAAACACCAAATGGCTTGCTGTATATATTCTCTGTAAATAATTAGTATACCCTGCAAAACCAAGTTAGTACAACCATAACATAATGTTTTATATCAAACTACAAGCTAATAGCTTGCTGAATGTGATCATCAAAACCATAGGAGTATCAATCTCCCCCTTTTTGATGATTACACAATATTTAGGAGAAATAAGAAAACTCCCCCTAAATCCCTGCATATTAGTACATTTTGATATAAAACAGATTCAAGATAAACAAGCATAATCAATCAAATCCAAATCGAATATCTTGACCAAACGGTTCTCCTAAATTTCTCCCCTTAATCCATCAAAAAATTCATCAAAAAGAATATTAGTCCAGGTCTGGAATAAGCATCGAGAAATAAAATTAAGAAATCAAATCATAGTAATGGCATATAAATAGTTCAGATACAAATGGTAAGCCAACGTTACCCATTCTGTGCTTGTCAGCTTGCTGACTACACAGTACACATGCCAAGCTCCCTTCGTAAGAATGAGAATCTTTCTTCAGCTAATGGCTTCGTGAAGATAACCGCTCGTTGAAATTCTGTTGAGACAAATTCCAACTCAATCTTTCCTTTAGCAACATTATCTCTCAAGAAATGGTGTCGAACATCAATATGTTTTGTTCTTGAGTGATTCACCGGATTCTTCGAAATATTGATGGCGCTTGTGTTGTCACAATATATTGGAATCTTGCCACACTTGATATCAAAGTCCTTTAGTGTTTGAATCATCCATAAAATCTGAGAACAACAGCTACCAGCTGCTAGATATTCTCCTTCAGCCGTGGATAAAGCAACAGAAGCTTGCTTTTTGCATTGCCAAGAAACTAAGCTTTGTCCAAGGAATGCACAAACACCACTTGTACTCTTTCTATCAGTTTGAGACCCTGCATAATCTGCATCACTATACCCAACAAGATCAAAAGTATTTGTGATAGGATAGAACAAACCAAGATTGATAGAACCACTTAAATATCTAAATATTCTTTTAACCGCATTTAAGTGAGACTCTTTAGGGTTGGATTGAAACCTTGCACAAACACATACACTATACATGATATCAGGTCTTGAGGCAGTTAAATATAATAAACTTCCAATCATACCTCTATACCGTTTGACATCCACATCCTTACCATTCTCATCTGAAAACAGCTTGCTGTTTTGAGTCATAGGAGTTGTTTTTGCTTTGACATCTTCATAACCAAATCTTTTGAGCAGATTCTTTGTGTACTTTGATTGATGCACATAAATACCATCATTGGTTTGCTTGATTTGGAGGCCCAAGAAATAATTGAGTTCCCCCATCATGCTCATGTCAAATTCATTGTACATGCACTTAGAAAACCACTCACACATAGATTCATTAGTAGCACCGAATACAATATCATCCACATATATTTGTACAACAAGAATATCTTTACCATTTTGCTTTGTAAATAATGTGGGATCAATATTACCTCGAATAAATCCATTTTTGAGAAGAAACTTACTAAGCCTCTCATACCACGCTCTAGGGGCCTGCCTTAAACCATATAATGCCTTCTTGAGCTTGTAAACATAGTCATGAAACTTCTCATGTTCGAATCCAGGAGGCTGTTTGACATAGACTTCCTCATCCAGCACGCCATTTAGGAATGCACTTTTTACGTCCATTTGATATAACTTGAATTTCTTGTAGCATGCATAAGCAAGAAGCATTCTGATTGATTCTAAACGAGCAACAGGAGCATATGTTTCTTCAAAATCAATTCCTTCTTGTTGATTATAGCCTTGAGCCACGAGCCTTGCCTTATTTCGAGTAACTGTTCCAAATTCATCCACTTTGTTTTTGAACACCCATTTGGTTCCTATGATAGAAGCATCTTCTGGTGGCTTTACAAGTTCCCAAACATCACATCTCTCGAATTGGTTGAGTTCCTCTTGCATTGCCATGATCCAATTCTCATCTTCTAATGCATCCTTGATATTTTTAGGTTCTTCTTGAGCTAAAAAGGCAGCATAAGCACAAAAGTTTGCTTTTCCTCTCCTTGTTGTGATTCCATCTGAAATATTTCCAATAACAAGTTCTGGAGGATGATTCTTTACTGTCCTTGTAGCTTTTGGTAGAGTATGTTTAGCAATTTCTTCATTTGAAGTTAATCTGACCAATTCAGCTTGCTGTTTTGAATTTCCAGCTTGCTGTTTTCCATTCTCAGTAGTGTTGTTGGCTTGCTGACTTCCAGTTTCAGCAGAATTGTTGGCTTGCTGATTTCCAGTAACTTGATGTTGTATATTATCAACTTCACCTGCAAATTCTTCCTCGTCTCTTGGCAGATCATTGTTAGGTTCTTGAAAGGTAACATCAATAGATTCTTCAACTATATGTTTATTTAAGTTATAAACTCTATATGCTCTACTAGTTAAAGAATAGCCAAGAAAAATAGCTTCATAAGATTTAGCATCGAATTTACCATCATTATCAATTGTCTTGAGCACAAAACACTTTGAGCCAAAGATTTTGAAGTAACTAATGTTTGGCTTCTTTTTCCTCAACAATTCATATGGAGTTTTGTTCAAAATAGGCCTGATTATGACTCTGTTCAACAAATAGCACGCTGTATTCACTGCTTCTGCCCAAAAACTTCTAGGCAGCTTGCTTTCTTGCAAAAGAGTCCTTGCTGTTTCTTGTAGTGACATGTTCTTCCTTTCTACCACTCCATTTTGTTGTGGAGTCCTTGGTGCAGAAAATTCATGTGTAATTCCTCTTTTTTCACAATAAGCAATGAAGTCTTTGTTGAGAAATTCACCTCCTCTATCACTTCTTATACCTACAAGTCTTGTATTCAACTTGTTCTCAAGTAATTTGATTAGCTTCTTAAACTCATCAAAAGCACAATCTTTAGTACGAAGAAATAATACCCATGTAAATCTAGAGTAATCATCTACAATCACAAAACCATATTGTTTACCTCCAATACTCTTGTAAGCTTCTGGACCAAATAAGTCCAAATGCAGAAGCTCTAAGGGTTTAGAAGTAGATACCATTTTCTTTGATTTGTGAGTACTTCGAAGCTTTTTTCCCAATTGGCAAGCTGAACATACTTTTGTTTTGACATACTTTAGTTTGGGCAGCCCTCTCACTAGTTTCTTGCTTGATAACTTTCTGAGCAAATCCATGTGTGCATGTCCCAATCTTCTATGCCAAATATATGGGTCATTATCCATTGCAGCCAAACAGCATGCTGTTTCCTGCATATCAAAGTTTAATACATATATATTTCCTTCCCTTCTAGCAACTAGGGGGATTTTGTTAGTGCCAATAGTAATAATAGCTTTATCAATGCCCAATTCAACATGATGTCCATCATCAAATAATTGAGTGACACTAAGCAAATTATAAGTAAGACCTTTGACATATTGAACTTTATCAATTGAAATATTACTATTACCAATAGAACCGGTACCAAGGATTTGAAGAGTTTTGCTATTCCCAATTGTCACTCTTCCACCCTTTTTCATTTTGAGATTCATAAACTGAGATTTGTCTCCACACATATGTCTTGTGCATCCACTGTCCAAGATCCATTGCTTTGACTTGACCTTAGCAGCAAGGCACATCTACAAAACAAACAAAAATAACTCAATGTTTTGGTACCCATATAGGTTTGGGTCCAGGTTGGTTAGTAGCAAGAATATATAAAGCATTTAAATCAGATTTCTTGATCCACATTTGGACCACTTTTGGGGACTGATCATTCTGTTGGTAAGCTGTTTGTCTTCTGCCAAAAGCATTCTGGTATGCTGATTGCTGTCTGACTGGTCCATTTTGGTATGTTGTTTTCTTCTTATGATATACTTGAACCACACAATTCTTTTCCAGATGTCCTTTTCCACCACATTTGTTACATGTCTTCCAAGGCATAGCATAATTGTAGGGAATACCATTCCTTCCATCATATTTGAGCACCTTATCTTTTTTGTTGAAATTCATGCCAACTCCTTCTCTGACTAAGGGGACTTTTGCCTTCTTCATCATTGTCTTTAAAGTGTCTTCACCTTGAACAAAAGTTTCCATGCCCTTCTTGAGATCTTTGACTTCTGTTTCTAGGAGAGTGATTACTTCAGCTTGCTGTTTGATGAGTTCAGCTTGCTGAACTCTCTTTTCAGCAGTTTTTGAGGATTCTGCTTGACTAGATTCCTTCATCTTGTATGATTCCAATGCTTTGTCTTTCATTTTAACATCAGATCTAAGCCCTTTGATTTCATTCATCCTCTCTTTGAGTTCCTCCATTAGTACATCATTTCTTTTTAGAACCATACGATTTACTCCCTCAAGTTGAGAGACTTTTGCCTTTAGATCCATAACCATTTTATCATCATTTCTAGATGGAATCTTTTGAGTCATGAGATCAGAAATAATTTTCTTTAAATGAGTGTTTGTCTTTTCAAACTCATCTTTTTCGGCCTTTAGTTCCATGAACTCCACAGTACTTATATTTGTATGTTCCTGCATTGTTAGTGTATCTAACATAGTATCATCTGAAGATACATATTCATTAAAAGAATTTACCTCACTTTGATCTTCTTCAGAATCAGTTTCGGCATAGACTCCTTCAGAATTTCCTTGAGTAGATTCATCTTCGATTCCAACAAGTGCTAAGTTCACCATTTCTTCACTTGAGTCATCACTGGAATCTGAATCACTCCAAGTCAGTAGAGCCTTTGATTTCTTCTTATCCTTGAAAACAGTAGGCTGTTTTGACTTCAGTTTGTAGCAGTTCCTTTTATAATGGCCTGGCTTGCCACATTCGAAACAAGTTTCCTCCTTAGAATCTTTTGAGCCTTTCTTGTTGTTGTAGAAGCCACCTCTTTCCCTTTTCATCATATTTTTCTTTTCTATCAGCCTCTTGATCTTCTTTGAAATGAGTGCAAGTTCCTCATCTGAATCAGATTCATCATCAGAGTCAAATGGCTTGCTGTTTTTAGAATGGAGAGCCATATTCTTCATCTTTTCTGTTGGAGCTTCAACACTTGAACTTCCCACCTGATTTCTATTTATCTTGCTTTCAAATTGCTCTAGCTCAGCAAATACAGCTAAGTGATCCATAGTATCAATAAGTGGTGAGGATTCCAAGGCAGTAACTTTGGCTTCGTAGACAAATGGTACTGCACTTAAGACCTTCATATTGATTTCATCTTGTGGTATAGATTTTCCAAGCCTCTTCAGTGAGTTAATAGTAACTTGAAACCGTGCTTGACTATCCTTGATAGTTTCACCTTCATTAAGCTTGAAGTTCCCAAAGTCATTCATTAGCTTGCTGAGTTTTACCTTCTTTAGAGATTTCGAACCTTCATGATAAGTCTCCAAAGCATCCCACATTTCTTTTGCTGATTTGAATGAAGATACTTTATCATATTCAGCCTGGTTCAAACCATTCATAAGAGTGCTCCTAGCCTTTCCATTGTAGCCAAGTTGGATTAATTCTTCCGGAGTAAGATCATCAACATCCTTTGGCTTGCCATCCTTGTCAAGAAAGACATATGGACCTTTTTGCACAACTCTCAGAACTAATGGATCTCTGGATAAGTGAGTTTCCATGCTGCATTTCCACCAGTGGTAGTTGTGTGTGCCATGGAGAAGTGGAGGCCTAAAATCAGATTTTCCTTCGGGATAGTTTTCAGCCATTATGATCGAATACTTTCCTGTTACAGAATTGTTAGTATACCAAAGCTCTGATACCAATTGAAAATGCACACCTAGAGGGGGGTGAATAGGTGTAAATGGCTAACTATGTATAACTAAAACTGATTTTAAGAATTACCAGAAACAGCTTACTGATTACGTTTTAAGCAGAGACAGATGGTAAGCTGAATGTATGCTGAATGCAAACAGTATACTGAATATAAAGACAGTAAGTACAGTAAAGTGCAGAAACAGTAAGCTAAATGCAAGCAGTAAGTAAATAACAGAAAATAAAGAACACAGAGACTTTTAGCCAGGTTCGACCCCTAACCCCTATGGTCTACGTCCTGGTCCCTTACCAACTTGGTAAGAGAATATATTATTGATCACTGAAATAAAACCAATTACAAGATACAATAATATATCTCCCTTAATTCCCAGCTGTTGACAAATGGCGTGCTGAACTCCTGTTTCTGAACTTGCTCTCTAAGCTATACTTCCCAAGTATACTTCTCTAGCAACGTTCACCAAACCCTAGTTCCCTAGCCAAACTGTCCAACAACTAATCCTTACAAATCGAACAATACAATCAATAAAGGATACAACTCAAACTATGAACTCTTTAAGATATAGCACGTATCAAGTATACTAAGAGCTCAAGAGAATTAAAAGATATAGCAATGAAAAACTGAGTTGTTTGAAATCTTGTGTGCTTGAATATTTTCTCTGAAGTGTGTTCGAAACGAATAAACACAAGACAAATTATAAATAGTCTCACAACCAACGTTCGGAAAATCAATCAACCATTATTCGAACGATTTAGAAATCAATTTCTAACGTTCAAATGATTACAGAGATTTTACCAACGTTCTTGTGAACGTTTGACAGAGGGTTTGAAAGAGATGAATCGTTTGAAAAGATTAACCCTTCTGTTCTGTATGTATAAAACGTGTATAGGAGGTTTTAGCAAGAATATCTTTTAAAAACGGAAACTCCTATAAAATTTATCACGGTTTTAATAAAAGATATTTGAAAAGATTTGAGCTCTATAATATATTGTGTACGTATTATATATCTTAAATAGTCCTCACAATATATTTCCTGAATTACATCCATGAGAATTTGTCTTGATAAGTCTTCAGGATTTCTGGCAGTTTGCAAATGGCTTGCTGTTAGTGTCTGTCAGTGCAACTGGCTTGCCAGACTGTCTCTGTTGAAACACCAAATGGCTTGCTGTATATATTCTCTGTAAATAATTAGTATACCCTGCAAAACCAAGTTAGTACAACCATAACATAATGTTTTATATCAAACTACAAGCTAATAGCTTGCTGAATGTGATCATCAAAACCATAGGAGTATCAACAGGGTGTGACTACTGATTTAAGTTCCATACCAGGAACACTGCACAAAAGGGCAAGAGACACAGACAACTCTCTCTCAAAAACCTATGGTAGAAGAGTAAAGTCCAAAACCATTGGGGAATCACATGGTGCACACACTGTACAGGAAACTGTAACTTCTCAAACTCAGTTTGATGTGACTTCAATAAATGTGGAGTCACAGCCCCTTGATCTTAACCTTCAAATCGATACATATTTTGATCCACCATCACCAACTCCATCTCTGGATGTGGATATGATATCTACATCAATTCCTGATTCTCCATCTTTAAAATTCTTGAAGAAGCCCCACTCAACAATTGGTGGTCATCATCTTTTAGATGATTTGTTGGGCCATCAATCTTCCATTCCTGAATTCACAACACTATCTGTGGCCTCTTCCTTAAAATCAATCACCACAGATTCAGTGTTGGTTTTCACTTCAACGGATACTCGTTTTCCTTCATCAACGGATATCCTTCATTCGTTGACAAGTGTTTCTCCGTCAACGGATATGTCTATAACTAATTATCCGTTGACAGCAATAGCTACTACTTCAACGGATACACTTTATCCGTTGACAACTCTCTCTACCAATGCAAAATGTGACATTCCCATGTCAACTGTGGAGGAGTTTGTAGTAGTTGAAACACTTTTAGGAATAAGGGAAGGGAGTGAGAGGCTGCCTTGTGAGCAGGCAAAAGGAGAGAAAAAAATGAGAGGATGACCATTTCTTCTGGTCAGGCAAAAGGAGAGCTAGAGAGTTCCACCTTAGTAGGTGAAGGTGAGGGTGTGAGAGGTGTGAGCCAGGGGGAGCCCCTGATGCAAGAAAAGAGAGATGAAAGGAGAGAAGGGACTACAGGAGAAATAAGGCAGGAAGATTCAGCCATTGCAAGTGAGTTAATGGAGGTTAATGAAGCTTCCAAAGAGATGGAATTTAGACAAGAATATCAGTCAATTATTGACTCCATCTCTTTGGATCCTGAAACCTTTACTCATCCTGTTTCTGCCTATCAAGTCATGGCACAACAGGGCAATGTGGAGGCAGAGAAGGCAATGCACCTAGTGCACACCTCAGAATCTCTTCAAAGAGCAAAAGAAGCTTTACAAACCCTGTCTCCAAGTGCTGGAAGTGAAGAGTTTGGCAGTGATGACAGTCAAAGTTCAGATGGTGAAGAAATCAATGAAGAAGAAACTCCAGCATGGATGTTTACAAATGCCACTGAACTTGGGGATCTCAATGTGGAAATCATGAAGCAATATCAATCTACTAAGGCTGAGCACCAAACTGCAGACCCACAGAGAAAGACTGTTCTTGAGCAAGTCATGGCCTCCTTGAAATTACAAAAGATGCAATTTGTTATTCAAAAAACACAACAGGAGGAGGTCAAGTCTGCAATTAGAGATATGAAGATAGCACTAGATGCCAGGATTGAGGCACTAGCTCCTACTACCAATCAGAAGGTGCTTTCTAGCAAACTTCTCAAAGAAGATAGCCTGGCTA
The DNA here is from genome assembly GCA_037693485.1 of Kitagawia praeruptora. Classification (NCBI taxonomy): domain Eukaryota; kingdom Viridiplantae; phylum Streptophyta; class Magnoliopsida; order Apiales; family Apiaceae; genus Kitagawia; species Kitagawia praeruptora. The sequence continues at coordinate 15,417,797 of CM075353.1, forward strand.
AGTCTGTTCAGCTTCTTTCCTCCAGAGTGGATGGTATGGAATCTCAAATGCACACTATCATTGCCAATCAATCAAAACAGAATCAACTACTGGAAATGCTACTTGCAGCTTCCACCCCAACCCTTGATGCTAACAAAAAGGGGGAGAAAATGAAAATGGGAACAAGCACAGAAGAGGCTGCAACATCTACTGGCCAATTTCAAGCTACCAGTAGTGAGATAGCACAGATTGAGGGGGAGCAACAGCCAATTGTAGTGGTCAATCCAACAGAGTTTGAGATAAAGGCTTCCCCTGTGAAGAAACAAGTGGCTTTGCCTGAGATTCAATGCTTAGAAGAAATCTCAGATGGTGAAAGGCAAGCCAGAATAGAAGCTTTGGAAAAGATCAACAAGGAGACTAGTGAAAGAATTCTAAGGACAGAGAGGATGATTAATGAATCAATTGCATCATCTCTGTTTCTTAATGCTCAATCTTCTGCTCCAACAATATCAACCACAATCATGAAGGTGCTCACTCCAAAGATTGTGGCTCCTACATTCTATGATGCTGAGCCATCATTTGTCAAAGAATTTGAACCAGCCATCAAAACCAGAGCCTACTCACCACCAAAGGAAAATGGGAAGAACAAGCTTCAATTGGACTACCCATTTCCCAAGAATGATGAAGAAAAGCTAATGGGAAAAACAATCATGGAGTTCAAAGTACAGACAAATAAGAGTGTATGAGATTGGATGGCTGTAATCATGAGGAATGGAAAAGTATTAAATATATCCAACAGCCATCCTAGATTTGTGGAAGCTAAAAGAGAAGAAGTCTCCAGAATCCAAAGGGAAGCCCATCCAAGTACAGAAAATCAATATGAAAACTCAGATGAGAATGTTAGGAATAATTCATAAGTTGTGATGTTAAGAATAGAATTTACACATTATACTTCTTGTAATCCTGATCTTATAAAGGATTTAGCACTGTATATAGGATTTATGTGTAAGACAGTTATCTGTATAGTTTAGTCAGGAATGAACAGTGTATCGGAGACTACATGTCAGGAACAGAGGGCAAATCCTGATGATGGTCCAATACTGATGGTTGATCAGATACTGATGCAGTGTGCAGATCCTGATATCAGTTTTGTTACTGATGATGTCATTATGGATGCTACAGAAACTGGCAAGTGCTATAAAACAGGATCGTTGTTTGAAGAACAAGCAAGAAGATATTATGAAGAAAAGAGTTTTCTATTGATAGAAACTATCGACTAGAAGGCAGAACATTGTCATGTATAGATTATATCTTTCTGTTATTAGTTGATAGGTAGCATTATAAATACTTTCTCAATATCATTGTAAAGAGCGACGAAGTTGTGAGTTCGTGTGCGTAGCTCTGTATAAGGTTTGTATTCGAGAGTTCGAAACAAACAGCAGCTACTAAAGGTATTGTACACCTTTGGTAGAGTTTGTATTTGATCTTATTAATACAAACAGAGTTTGATTCATTCGTTTATTCTTGTTCATATAATCAAGCAAAAATCAGACACGATTATATAACTTGTATTCAACCCCCCCCCTTCTACAAGTTATTCGAGTTAACAATTGGTATCAGAGCAGGTTGATTTCGAATAATCATAAAGATCTGCAATCATGTCTGGTTACAAGGATGGGAATACTAAAATTCCTATGCTCAAGAGAAACGAATATACTCTATTCCAACAAAGGTCGTTGGACAAGCAACTGTTGATGGTGTGGTTGTTCCAGAACATACAGCAGAGAAGCCAAAATCTGAATGGTCAGATAAGGACAAGGAGAATGTTCTTAAAGATGCTAAAGTGAGAAACATATTATTTAACAGTCTTGATTCTGTTCTCACTAACTATGTTCTCTCTTGTAAAATTGCTAAGGATATATGGGACAATCTTAAGGTTCACTGTGAAGGAACTAAGCCTGTCAGGAAGAATATGAGGACATTACTTATACAACAGTATGAGTACTTTGAATCCAAGTCTGGTGAGTCACTTACTGATACCTTTGATAGGTTTACAAAACTCATCAATGAGATGGCCATGCATGGTAAATATTATGACTTGGAGGATATGAATACAAAGTTCATGAAAGCTTTGCCTGATTTCTACAATGAGAAGATATCTGCGATTGAGGAAGCTAATGATTTAGATGAGATTTCATTAGAGGCAGTATATGGAAAATTGAGAGCTTATGAACTTGACAAGCAGCAGAAGAAGAGCAGGAGTGAAGGAAAGATGAAGACTATTGCACTTACTGCTCAATCTGAAGTTAAGAAGCTTCCTGAAGAACAGCATGAAGAGATTGCTGTAAAGAATTCAAGGAAGAAGAAAAGCAAAGAAAGTTCTGAGTCAGAGACTACTGATATAGACTCTGACAACAATGATTCTGAATCTGAGATGCAGGAACTCTTTGCTATGTTTGCTAAAGCTTTCAAGAAAGGAAGATTCAACAGGAGAAGATTTAGCAAAGGACCTTTTCAAAAGAAGGAGGAGAAGAAGAGTGACAAAAGCAAAAGTACAATTGTCAAGCTTGATAAGGCCAAGATCAAGTGCTTTAACTGCAGCGAGCTTGGACACTTTGCTAGTGAGTGTAAGAAGCCTAGGAATTCAGGAAAGGGTAATGCACTTATGGTCACACAGAAGGATTGGGCTGATTCCAGTAACTCTGAAGATGAATTGGATTATGACAACATTGCATTGATGGCCAATAGTTCAGACAAACCTGGATCTCCAAAGAAAACTTCTCCATCCTCTGTTAAGGTATCACTTCACTCTCTTGATTCATTTGATAGCTTAAATTCTGATGAAATTAGATCTATCCATGCTGAGTTTAAGAATCTTATGACTAATTTTAGAATTATTACTTGTGAAAGAGATGAACTTAAGGTTAAGAATGATAAATTAGTTGATAGAAATAATTTTCTTGAGTCTGAATTAATTCAAATGGAAGAATACAAGTTAAGTTCTGATAAAGCAAAGCATGATTATAGTGTTATTCTTGAGGCTTATGACTATGTCAGAAAAGAACTAGAAGAAGAGAGAGATGTGATTAAGACCATTAACAATTCCAGTAAGAAGACTATAGAAATCTTTGAAAGTGGAATTCGTGGTAAGGTTAATGGTTTAGGTTTTGATAAGGCTAGACAAGAAGAAAAAGTAGCTATTGTCAATGATGATAGTAAGGTAGAAGCTAACACATCCAAATCTGAAGGTAAGAAAAGTGTTTATGAACCTAATCATGTTAAATTTGTTGATTCAAAAGGTACCCCTGTTGTACACAAAAGGATTAACAATAGTAATTCAGATGAGAAAGTGTTAGAGAAACCTAAGAATGTAAACATAGGGTTTCTGTCTAAGTCTCAGTTTGTTAGGTCCGGAATAACGTAGAAGGGGGGTTGAATACGTTATTTAAAAAATATTTCGATTTTCGAGATGTGAAAAATGAGGTCAACAACTGAATCGAAATAAAACAATTGGTTCGGGAAAATATCTTTGAACTGATAAAAACCCAAGGGGTGTTACAACTTCTAATCCAACGGATTAGCTTCAAAAACTCGAACACTCCTAAGGATAGTTTAGGCACGAGGACCTTCTATCCGACACTTCCTGAAAGCGGGCTAAGCCGGCTTTCCTACTAGATGGACTGTCTAGCAGCTTACACAGAGATGATATAAGAGAGAGAAGAGAGAGTTGTGTGTTGAGGTGTGTTTTGAAATGAAATACAACAGGCCTATTTATAGACTTTAGAAAGTTACTATGCAACTAAATAAAACGTAACTGATGACGTTTTATTTTCAGTCTGCTGTCTTCAATATCTTTGAACAATCTGCGCACGAAGACTTTCATTTCTTCATTCAACATTTATATTCACGTGGGCCCCACCTGATGAATAGTACTTTTGGGTACTATTCATGAATAGTAATTTCGGTTACTATTCATATGAATAGTACTATTCATATGAATAGTGATTTCAGTTACTATTCATGTGAATAGTGATTTCGGTTACTATTCATATGAATAGTGATTTTGGATACTATTCATTTTCTCTCTTCTGTTTATTCTGCTGTTTTATTTCACCTCAGAAAATAATTCAAGTACCAGATTAATTTAATTATTTTGTTATAAATAATTAATTAATCTGTTACTTATTTAATTTTCAGAGTAAATTAACTTTTGACAATACCTTGAGATATTATGTCTGTCCTTGATTGTCAATAGGCTTTGGCAATTCTTTTTATGAATTAATGTGTTGATCCTTCCCGTATGTGTTGACACTTGGTGCACTGGTCTGGTTCACAAGTGACTAGCACTGATCTTGATCTTCACACCTTCGTTACATTCCAATTTATTAGCCTGCAGCAATATCTTCAAATACATGAAATCTTTTGGCTCTTCAACTGAATCATCTGTACATCTTATTCTGTCACTGAGGCTTGATCATGTTAATGAACTTCTTTCAGCGACTTGATCCTTGTTGGTGCCTGTTCTTCAAATTTCACGATCCCTGTATAGAATTAATATTATTTATCTTTTATCCTAGTTGAGTTATATATGTCCTCCATTACATATTACATTTCATTATACTTTACAATCTCCCCCTATTTGATTGTTAGGGTTTGACAAGCAAATACCTAGAGGATAACTCAACTGATACAAATAAAATACAAAGATAAATAATATTAAAGTGCATTCTGGATCATATATATACATTTTCCAGATTTCTAAAAATTAACCAAGTGCAAGACAATTGTTCCTGTAGACTGAACATATCTTCAAGTTTGCCTTTGCTTTCTTTCCACATTGGACTAATACTCCCATTAGTTTTTCCTTTCCCAAAATAAAGTTAATTCCGTGTCAACAACCTTTTCCTTGCCTTTACGCCTAGTAGATTTTTCTTGTTCATCCATCTTCTCCCCCTCAGTTGGGTTATCCTCCAGAGTAGTAGGATGTGGAGTTGGTAATTTAGACGAAAATCCTTTTACCAAGGAGTTGATTGCTTGACTAAACTGGGCTGCCATGGAACTTAATTGAACCTGGAATGCATCATGTTGAATGAGTTGTAAATTTTTGATTTCTGCAATGGACTTACAGATATTTGACAACTCTTTCTCCATTGTTTGGACCCGTATAAGGAGTCTGGTGTATTCCTGTCTGGTTATAGGTGCATGTGGTTGAGTAGGTTTCTCACTCGTATGTTCTGTAGGTGTTTCACTCAACACTCCATATTCACTCGGTTTAGTGGTTTGGGTTACACTTACATGTTCTGTTGGTGTTTCCCTCAACTTTCCTCTAGAGCTTCCACCGATATGTGTACCTGCAAATGAAATCATCCTAGCCCCTTTTTCAGAGGTCACGGATGGTGCAATGAAAGTTCGTGAGCTTCCGTCCTCGCGTGAAGCGAGTTGCTGACCACTGGTAAAGAGTGGTAAATCTCGAAAGAGATCCAGAGATTTTCCCTCTGGGAGGTTAAACTTGAATCGATTAAATGGCATAAAACCCAAGTTTCCCTCGTATGTCTGTGAAGACACTTGGTTCATAAAAGAACCTCCTACCGATGGATCTTTCCGTAAAATGGAAGATTCACCAATTGCTCCCGTCAATTCAACCTTATTTATATTTTCACTCATTGGATAAGAAAGAATTGTTTCACTAACATTTGCCGTTACCTCAGGTTCATTGGGTTTACTCCGTTTAGAATGAGGTAGAGCGGCTGATGTAACTAACTCCTTATGTGGTGCTGCTGAGGCACTATCTCCCTCAATAATATGGATGACTGGTCGTTTAAGTGACAATTGAGGTGTAGGAGTTTGTTGTGTTTGTGTTTGCATTTGTAGAATGGGCTCTTCGACCTGTGTTAGAGTCGGTGGGATTTCCTGCTCTTGGTCGGGTAAGATGGCCACTGGGGGCTGTAGAAACTGTATTTCCTGTGACACAATAGGGAATACAGAGGTTGGAATAGCAGGGATTGAAATATTACCTTGTCGTATACATGCTCTCACTGGTCGTGGTAACAACGGAAGTGGGACAGTCTTTAGATATTCAGTTAGGACTGTAGGCACATCCGTATATTTCTTTTTGCTTATGTAATTAATTACATTCGTCTTCATGGAAGAACATTCCACCTTTTGACCATTTTCCAAGCGTACCCTGTCTTCATCATTCAAAAAATCATTCAATATTAACTGTAGAAACCTTGGATATAGACATTTGACATTTTGAGTCTGAACATCTCTTGTTCCCAAGCGTTTCATTTTTAAAATGATTTGACCAAGCACTATTTTTCCAAAATTAATCCTCAAATTATTGGCGACCGCATACCCTATTATTTGAATAAATTCAGGTATTCGATCTTGATTTGTTCTATCTGAGGAAAAAACATGGTTAAGAGTGTGAAAGAAGAAATTCCAATACTGGGTTAGAAACGTTCTAGATAGATTACCAGTGTTGAAATTGCCATCTTGGTACCTTATAAAGCGAAAGAACATTTCAATCTGTTCGGGTGTAGGATCAGAAACGAGATTTTCCATAGGAAAATGAAGAATTCGATTAACATCTCGTTCAGTGACCCTAATCGACCTACCAAATAGTCGATATGTGAATGCACACCCGTCCTGTCCAGAAGTGTTAACCGCACTGCAATATAGTTCACACAATGCATCATGGTTAAGTTGCACCTGTGTAACTAAAGCATAGCGGATTAATGAATGTTCATTCAGAAATTGTGTCCAAGCCCGGAATTGCTCATCCTGAATGGTTTCGATTTGCTGAATGGAAACAGGATTAACTTTAGCAATTAAAAAGCTTCCCTGCAATGCCATTTTCAAAACTTTGAGGAAACTCAAAAACAAGGGTTAGTACGTATAACAAGAATATGAAATCCGCCCTAAAACCACCAGCTAGATTGTGAGATCTTTCCGGTCAAAGCTTGAAATATTCAGCAATTGTGTGTGTATGCTATGTATATCTGAAAATTGATGATGTTAAACACAAACAAAAACTCATCATTTATAAGGTTTCAAGTATTAGTGGGTTAGGTGTAATAGTGACAGGTTATGTTTGAAAAATAACACCGCTCCATAATTTCTCACCTAACTACCCAATTAGCCGAAAAAACATCTTATCACCGAAACCTGTCGGCCGAAAAAACATCTTATCGCCGAAACCTATCAGTCTATACACATACACATATAATACTTCTAATTATTATGGATTTAAAAATAATCACACATTAAATCAAGAATTAATCCACAATAATCAGATAAACTCACAATTAAATAGACATAAAATTAACAAAATATCATTAATTGATATATGTCAATAAAATATTTATTTAATTATGCTACAAATAACTCAATTATTTACTAACTAATTACCATAAAATATAGCATTTATAAGCGTGGTAATTAATATAGAGATACCTATAAAAAAAATGATGACTGGATGCAAAGTAAATTCACAAGTCCTAAAAATATGGACATTTAAAATACCTGTGAATTTATAACAAATTGCAGTTATTGATTATCCAAAATTAATTAGACAGATTTAACATCCCAAGTTCACCAACTAACCTGGAGAAAGTGGATTCATCCAGTGGTTTAGTAAAGATGTCTGCAATTTGTTGATCTGTAGGAACAAAATATAATACCACAGTTCCATTCATGACATGCTCTCGTAAGAAATGATACCTGATATCAATATGCTTAGTCCTGGTGTGTTGAACTGGATTGTTGGCAATGGCAATGGCACTCGTGTTGTCGCATAGAATTGGAATTTTGTCCAACATGAGTCCATAGTCCTGAAGTTGATTCCTCATCCACAGGATCTGAGCACAACAACTACCTGCCGCAATGTATTCTGCTTCGGCTGTTGAGGTAGATACTGAGTGTTGCTTCTTGCTGTACCAAGATACCAACCTTCTTCCTAGAAACTGACAGCTTCCAGAAGTACTTTTCCGATCAATCTTACAACCTGCGAAGTCAGAATCTGTATAGCCAACTAGGTCAAAACCTGTTCCTTTAGGGTACCAAATCCCAAGATTGGGGGTTCCCTTAAGGTATCTAAAAATACGTTTAACAGCTATAAGATGTGACTCTTTAGGGTTAGCCTGGAATCTAGCACATAGACAAGTTGCGAACATAATATCTGGTCTACTAGCAGTTAAGTACAAGAGAGAGCCGATCATACCTCGATACTTCGTGATGTCAACTGACTTACCAGATTTGTCTTCATCAAGCTTGACTGCAGTTGGCATCGGGGTCTTGGCAGTAGCTGCTTCTTCCATCCCATACTTCTTCAGAAGATCCTTTATGTATTTTGATTGGCAGATGAAAATACCATCAGGCTTCTGAACAACTTGAAGTCCAAGGAAGAAGGACAACTCACCCATCATGCTCATCTCGTACCTACTCTGCATTAGCTTAGCAAATCTCTTGCATAGCAAATCATTAGTAGAGCCAAATATTATATCATCCACATATACTTGCACCAGAATTATATCATTTTTATGCTTTTTATGAAAGAGAGTTTTGTCGATGATACCTCTTGTAAAACCATTTTCAAGTAAGAACTTGGAGAGAGTATCATACCATGTTCGAGGGGCTTGCTTGAGACCATAGACAGCTTTGAAGAGAAAGTACACAAAACCTTCAAATTCCTTGTCTTCGAACCCAGGGGGTTGTTCAACATAGACTTCTTCCTCTAGATCTCCGTTCAAAAATGCACTCTTCACATCCATCTGAAAAACCTTAAAGTTGGAGTGTGCAGCAAATGCTAAGAACATCCTGATTGCTTCAAGCCTTGCAACTGGAGCATAGGTTTCATCATAATCAATTCCCTCTTCTTGAGAGTAACCCTTTGCTACCAATCGAGCCTTGTTCCTCGTAACAATACCATTTTCATCCAGTTTATTTCTAAACACCCATCTAGTGCCAATTACATATTTATCTTTTGGTCTTGGCACCAGCTTCCATACTTTCTGCCTTTCGAATTGATTGAGTTCTTCCTGCATTGCAGTTACCCAATCTGGATCATCAAGAGCTTCATCAACCTTTTTAGGTTCAATTTGAGATAAAAATCCTGCGAAATTGCATTCATTCTGTGTTGCTCTTCTAGTCTGTACACCCGTGTCCGGTTCACCAATGATCTGTTCAAAGGGATGCGCTCTACTCCATACCCTTTGTCTCGGCAGATTTGATCTTGATGATTCCCCAAGTTCATAATTGTGTTGAGTGTGATGACTAGTAGATCCAAAATCATTGTTTGCTCCCCCTGAGCTGTTGCTTTCAGAGTTTGATGAATCAGAGTTTAATGAACCAGCAGATGCATTCTTTGATGTTTCTTCACTTGATTGGGGTTCATTTTCATTGTTCACTTGCTCCCCCTCAACATGTGCTGCTGTCTGATCTACTGGTATTGATTGAACAATAGAGTCTGAAAGAGTATCAGAATTTTGTAGATCAGCATTTATTTCTTCATTCTTAAATCTCAGCTGGTCATGTTTATCAAAGTCTTCAAGTCCTGTTATCTTCTTATCATCAAAAGACACATGGATAGATTCCATGACCACTTTTGTTCTCAGATTGTAGACTCTGAATGCTTTTGTGGATAGTGGGTATCCAACAAAGATTCCTTCATCAGCTTTTAAATCAAATTTGGAAAGCTGTTCTGGATGAGTCTTAAGAACAAAACATTTACATCCAAACACATGAAAGTACTTCAGGTTCGGTTTCTTCTTTTTCACCATCTCATATGGTGTTTTACCATGCTTGTTTATGAGTGTAGCATTCTGTGTGAAACAAGCAGCTTGCACAGCTTCAGCCCAGAAGTAAGTTGGCAGCTTTGCTTCATCAAGCATGGTCCTTGCAGCTTCTATGAGAGTCCTGTTCTTTCTCTCTACTACTCCATTTTGTTGTGGAGTTCCAGGTGCAGAGAATTCTTGCTTTATTCCATTTCCTTTACAAAACTCTTCCATGACTGCATTCTTGAACTCAGTGCCATTATCACTCCTTATGATTTTCACTGTATGCTTAGATCCTTTGTCCAGTTGTCTGACATGCTCTGTTAAGATTGATGCAGTTTCTTCTTTCTTGTGCATGAAATATACCCATGTATATCTGGTGTATTCATCAACAATAACCAAAGCATATCTTTTCTTTCCAATAGACATTATATTTACTGGACCAAATAAATCAACATGCAATAAGTGATATGGCTCAAGAATTGAGGATTCAGTCTTACTTTTGAATGAAGTTTTCCTTTGTTTTGCCTTTTGACATGAGTCACATAGGCCATCTGGAGTAAAAACTGATTTGGGCAATCCTCTCACAAGATCTTTCTTCACTAGCTCATTAATGCTGTTGAAATTCAGATGAGAAAGTCTCTTGTGCCAATCCCAGCTTTCTTCAATTGATGCTCTACTCAGTAGACAGATTGCAGAGCCATCAGAGTTTGTTGAAAGCTTGGCTTCATAAATGTTACCATGCCTGTATCCCTTCAGAACAACTTTTCCTGTAGATTTGCTTACAACTTCACCGTGTTCTTCAAAGAAACCCACATGATAACCTCTGTCACAGATTTGACTCACACTTAGCAGATTATGTTTGAGTCCTGAGACTAGAGCTACAGATTCAATGATGACATTCCCAAGTTTGATATTGCCATATCCCAGAGTCCTTCCTATGTTGCCATCTCCATAAAAAACACTTGGGCCAGCCTTCTCCACAAATTCTGATAGCAGGGCTTTATTTCCAGTCATGTGTCCTGAGCATCCACTATCCAGAACAAGGATATTTTTCCTGTTACCCTGCAATCACAAAAACCACTAATGATTAGTTTTAAGGACCCAGACTTGCTTGGATCCTTTGGTCTTATTAAGTTTGTTAGCTTTTGCAGCAGAAGTCTTATCAGAGTTTGTGCTAACATTCTTTTTATCAGAATTTATACATGTAGAATCAATCTTGAATTTATTCAAAGAGGGTTTAAGTTCATAATAATCATAATACAACTTATGATACTCTTTGCATGTATAAATAGAATGCCAAATACTGCCACAGTGAAAACAAGGATTCTGTGGCTTAAACCTAACTGAACCACTCTTAACTCCTGATTTAGGAGGTATAGAGTTTATATTTTTATTCTTCCCGCAAAAAGTAGCAAGATGGTTAGGACTTCCACAGTTATAACATTTCTTCCTAGGAGCATTGGGAATAGGCATATAGTTATTGCTTTTACTGATGCCTACCTTTCCATTTCTATTTTTCCTAGGTTCTTTTACCTTGTTTATTCTTTTTAACTCCTTCAGCTTGTGTTTAAGCTGTTTCTGAGACATTGAACTAATATCTACTGATTTGGCTTTATCCTGTTTTGGTTTGTCAGATTTTGGTACAAACCTCACATGATTAATTTTGGGTTTTGCATCCTTTTCAGTAAATACAGGTTTAGAGGTCTTAGCTTCTAAATTGACAGTTTTCTTTTTATCAGTGTAACCTAGACCTTCTTTCCAACAATCATTGTCTATGATATCCTGAGTTTTCTTACCAGAGTTAGTCCAAATTTTAAGAATGTTTCTTTCTTTAGCAAGTTCAGATTCAAGATAAGCATGCTTTTTCAATAATTCATTTTTAACAAAAATAGCATCATCTCTCTCTTTCTGAATTTCTAACATCTGGACTAATTCTGATTCTAGATAATCATTTCTCTTTCTAAGGTCTAGACTTTCAGATTTTATTCTTTCATTTTCTAAAGTCTGATCTCTATAGCTAACATGCAAGTTTTTAAGAAAGAGTCTTAACTCAGATATATCAGTAGTATCAAAAGCTAGAATAGAGTGAGGTACCTTGGTCTCAGTAGCTTCAGAGATACTATCAACATTTGCCATCAAGGCGTAGTTCACCTCATCTTCAGAGTCTGAAGTGTCAGCCCAGTCCTTCTTCTTTGTGATGTAAGCTTGACTTTTATCAGCTTTGGCTCTCTTGCACTCAGGTGCAAAATGTCCTTTCTCACCACAATTATAGCATGTGATCTTGGACTTGTCGACTTTCCCAGACCTGCTTTCCTTTCCCTCAGCTTTTCTAAAATTCTTCTTGTCAAAATTTGAATCTCTTCGTGTGAACTTCTTTCCCTTCCTGAAGTTCTTGTAAGCCATCTTCTTGAAGCCTTTCACCATTAGGGCTGCAAGTTGTATCATCTCAGCATCACTACCATCATCATCAGAGTCTGTGAGATTGTCAGAGTTTGAGTCATCATCAGAATTTGATGACTCAGTATCAGACTTTGTAATAAGAGCCTTTCCTTTGGATTGACTCTTTTTCACAGCAATTTCTTTAGAAGCTTTCTCCTCAGCTTTAAGAGCAATTGACTTGGTCTTGCTTCCATGCCTCTTGCTTCTTTGTTCCATCTCAAGCTCATGAGTCTTAAGCATTCCATAGATTTCATCAAGGGACATGTCTTCTAGATCATGATTGTCTCTGATGGTAGTGGCCTTTAAGTCCCATTTCTCAGGAAGAGCCAACAAGAATTTCAGATTGGAGTCTTCAAGATTATACTCCTTATCTACCAGTGATAGATCATTCAACAATTTCAGGAATCTGTCATATATGTCTGTTAATGACTCATCAGCATTTGAGTCAAAGTGCTCGTACTCCTGTGTGAGTATTGTTCTCCTGTTCTTTTTGATGGCTTTGGTTCCTTGACATCTGACTTCCAAAGCATCCCAAATCTCCTTAGCAGTTTTGCATCCAATGACCCTGTTAGACATAACATTGTCAAGGGCGTTATGTAATAAATGCCTTACTTTAGCATCTTTGCTAATAGAGGAGATATCTTCAGGAGTGTAGTCTTTCTTCTCTTTTGGAATCATTTTCTGTTCTTCTCCAGCAACTGCAACAGACAATTTTGTAGGCTTATGTGGACCATCATGGATTCTGTCTAAGTACTCTGGATCTGTAGCCTCCAGAAACATTTCCATCTTCACCTTCCATATGGGATATTCTGATGCCCTGAGTATTGGAACTCTAATTGATTCATATCTGCTTGTTGTTGGAGTTTGTGTTTTCTCTGTCATGATTGTATGGCTTTTTGTATAGTAACAGAGTGGCTCAAAATGAACAGTACGGTATTTATGAACAGTACCGTATCTGTGAATAGTACCGTATATGTGAACAGTACCGTATCTATGAATAGTGTCGTATTTGTGAACGGTACCGTATCTGTGAATAGTACCGTATTTGTGAATAGTTCCGTATATGTGAATAGTACCGTATCTGTGAACAGTACCGTATCTGTGAACAGTACCGTATCTGTGAACAGTGACGTACAACACCGGATCTGATCTGTATATCGATCAACTTGCTCTGATGCCAATTGTTAGGTCCGGAATAACGTAGAAGGGGGGTTGAATACGTTATTTAAAAAATATTTCGATTTTCGAGATGTGAAAAATGAGGTCAACAACTGAATCGAAATAAAACAATTGGTTCGGGAAAATATCTTTGAACTGATAAAAACCCAAGGGGTGTTACAACTTCTAATCCAACGGATTAGCTTCAAAAACTCGAACACTCCTAAGGATAGTTTAGGCACGAGGACCTTCTATCCGACACTTCCTGAAAGCGGGCTAAGCCGGCTTTCCTACTAGATGGACTGTCTAGCAGCTTACACAGAGATGATATAAGAGAGAGAAGAGAGAGTTGTGTGTTGAGGTGTGTTTTGAAATGAAATACAACAGGCCTATTTATAGACTTTAGAAAGTTACTATGCAACTAAATAAAACGTAACTGATGACGTTTTATTTTCAGTCTGCTGTCTTCAATATCTTTGAACAATCTGCGCACGAAGACTTTCATTTCTTCATTCAACATTTATATTCACGTGGGCCCCACCTGATGAATAGTACTTTTGGGTACTATTCATGAATAGTAATTTCGGTTACTATTCATATGAATAGTACTATTCATATGAATAGTGATTTCAGTTACTATTCATGTGAATAGTGATTTCGGTTACTATTCATATGAATAGTGATTTTGGATACTATTCATTTTCTCTCTTCTGTTTATTCTGCTGTTTTATTTCACCTCAGAAAATAATTCAAGTACCAGATTAATTTAATTATTTTGTTATAAATAATTAATTAATCTGTTACTTATTTAATTTTCAGAGTAAATTAACTTTTGACAATACCTTGAGATATTATGTCTGTCCTTGATTGTCAATAGGCTTTGGCAATTCTTTTTATGAATTAATGTGTTGATCCTTCCCGTATGTGTTGACACTTGGTGCACTGGTCTGGTTCACAAGTGACTAGCACTGATCTTGATCTTCACACCTTCGTTACATTCCAATTTATTAGCCTGCAGCAATATCTTCAAATACATGAAATCTTTTGGCTCTTCAACTGAATCATCTGTACATCTTATTCTGTCACTGAGGCTTGATCATGTTAATGAACTTCTTTCAGCGACTTGATCCTTGTTGGTGCCTGTTCTTCAAATTTCACGATCCCTGTATAGAATTAATATTATTTATCTTTTATCCTAGTTGAGTTATATATGTCCTCCATTACATATTACATTTCATTATACTTTACACAGTTGAAACAGAGATTAGATGGTCTTTCAGAGTCTAGCAAGATCAAAAGAAATAGGAATGGAAAAGAAGGTATTAACAAAGAGAATAATTACAAGAATGTACCTGATGCACCTCGGAAAAAATGCTATAAGTGTGGAAATCATAATCATTTGGCCCTAGACTGCAATCAAAAACCTTCTTGGAAAACTGAGTCCAGATTCCCCAAGACTCAGAAAATTCAATACCAACCACAAAAAGCTTGTTATCATTGTGGTAGTTTACTTCATTCCATTTACATGTGTAGAGAATATCATGAACTGTATTATGACTATTATTCTTTGAAATCTGAAACTCCTAGTCACAAACAGTTTGTGAAATCAGAGTCTAAAGTTGACTCTGCAACAGGTAAAATAAAAGTAAAATCTTTAAAGCCTGTTGTCTCTAAATCTAGTAAGAAAGGATCCAATCAAAGTTGGGTCCTAAAAAATTCTAACTAGTTACTTTTTGTTTGCAGGGCACAGGAAAGAAGCATTCAATTATCTTGGACAGTGGATGCTCTGGACATATGACTGGAAAGAAAGAACAGGACTCTCATAGAGGCAGTAAGAACCATGCTTGCAGATGCAAAACTTCCAACCTACTTTTGGGCAGAAGCTATTAACACTGCATGTTTCACTCAAAATTGTACCTTGGTAAATAGTCATGGAAAAACTCCCTATGAGATGATTAAAGGAAAGAAACCAAGTGTGAAATACTTTCACATCTTTGGATGCAAATGCTATGTCCTAAAAATTCATCCAGAACATCTTGGAAAATTTGAAGCCAAATCGGATGAAGCATTTTTTCTAGGATATTCAGCATCTAAGGCCTTCAAAGTTTATAATCTCAGAACTCACATTGTTATGGAATCAATTCATGTTGCATTTGATGATAAGAAATTTGGAATTTTGCAAACTAATGAAAGCCATGACAAATTAGAATTTGAAAATCTGAAGATTTCTGAGATACTCTCCAGTGATGATGAAGGTTCTCCAGAAGGAATTTCTATTGCTTCTCAAAGGAATGCTACTGTTGAGGGGGAGCAAATAAATCAAAGAGAACACAGTGATCATCAGGAGCAGACTAGTCTTTCGGAGTCTATTCCATCAGGAATTGACGTTTCAGAGTCTACTCCATCAGGAACTGACCTTTCAGAGTCTACTCCATCAGGAACTGACCTTTCAGAGTCTACTGAGGAAAGATCAGTAACTAGCAGCAATATGGAATCTACTGATTCTATTGATCAAAGGAGAGTTTTTGAAGGTAGAGAGAAT
Organism: Kitagawia praeruptora; assembly: GCA_037693485.1. Taxonomy (NCBI): domain Eukaryota; kingdom Viridiplantae; phylum Streptophyta; class Magnoliopsida; order Apiales; family Apiaceae; genus Kitagawia; species Kitagawia praeruptora. The sequence continues at coordinate 15,433,691 of CM075353.1, forward strand.
TCTTCTACAAGAGATACCACTAACTTAGGGGGAGAGACTAGCAGAGTTAATCTACCACCTGTTAGAAAATGGACAAAGGATCATACTGAAGATTTGATAATTGGTGATCCAAATAGTGGTGTTCGAACTAGAAGATCAATTCAAAATGAATGCTTGTATAGTTGCTTTCTCTCAAAGAATGAACCTAAGAAGGTTGAAGAAGCCTTACAGGATCCTGATTGGGTAATTGCAATGCAGGAGGAGTTAAATGAGTTTGAGAGAAACAAAGTCTGGAAACTAGTACCAAGACCTAAAGATAGATCTATTGTTAGTGCAAGATGGGTTTTCAGAAACAAGCTAGATGAATCTGGTATGATTGTAAGAAACAAAGCAAGACTGGTGGCCAAGGGTTATTCTCAGGAAGAAGGCATTGATTATGATGAGACCTTTGCACCTGTAGCAAGATTGGAAGCAATCAGAATATTTCTTGCATTTGCAGCTCATTCAAAATTCAAGGTATACCAGATTGATGTAAAGAGTGCTTTTCTAAATGGCAAACTTGATGAGGAAGTGTATGTGGAACAGTGTAAGAACCCAGATTTTTGATAGAATTAAAACTTTTCTTATGTAATAATATGGAGGCGAATAGTGGTTACGACTACGCTGTAACGGTTGTTCTAGTAAATAAATAGAATGGATGTGGGTTCAAATATTATATGTCATGAAGAATGCGGTGGTTTGACAGCATAGATTAGAATAATCTATCTCCTAGGAAGTTAAGATATGAGAATTCCAAGTAGTGGAAATATTCTCATGTCATCCAAATCAATATCTGTTGTTAGTCCAGTGGTTCCGTAAAAAGGTTAAGGAGCACTCGAGAGTAAACCAGGTTCATTTTCCTAATTATAGGAATTAAATAAAAATAAGTGATGAATAGTGATTTTGGTGGAATTTAGAATATTATTATAATAATACTATATCCGGAATTCGGAACGGATTTCTGAGTTCGTATTAGTGATCCAGGAAGAAAATAAGTGTATGTAAAAGCTGTCGGATTCAGAAAAAGAGCACTTTTATTTTCTCCGAGATTTCCCCGGACACTGTAAGACATAAGGAATTATGAAAGGGATTTAAGGAAATTAAATTCGAGAAGTATTAAGTAAGATGGAGGATGATATTATAATTATTAAGAAGGTTTTCGGTAAAATCCTAACTAGAAACGAATGAGTTATTCCCTCGAACGATCAACGAATTAAGCAATAAACGGACAAGAAACAAGCAGAGGGCCAAGGGGCAACCATGTGCTAGTAGATAAGAGCAAGTAACTAAGTTAGTTACCAAGGAACTAGCATCATTAGCAACTAAACCAAACTAGTTACAAGTTTATATCATTTCCACCACAAGAATTCAACACATGGCAAGAGGTGATACATTGGATGACCACACCACTTTACTAAAGCCACTTTATGCCAAGATATTTTCTAAACATCACAATAATTCAAGAGAATCAAGCAAGCAAGGCAAGAACTCATCTTTTCTCTCAAAAATAGCCATTCGGCTATTCTCTAAATTCCAAGATCAAAACCAAGCTTCCACCCCTTGATTCATCTCCAAACTTTTTATGTGAGTCCTATAATTCATAAAAATGATCTCCTCAAAATCCTAGCTTCAATCTCTTCTTTTTCCATTTTCAAAAAAATCATTAAAGAAGAGGATGAATAGTGTTCTTCAAGAACTAACTTTGATTTTCATGTTTCTTTGGTTGATCTTAGGTTTGTTAAAGCTAGACAAGGATCATACCAAGCTTTGTAAGGCCATATCACACCCTCAAGAAGGTATAATGATCTTGAAACCCTAGGCCTACTTTGAGTTTTTGCATGTTCTTGATGGATTTAAGTGTTAGGAGCATGTTAGTGATGTTATAATCATGATTATGTGGTAGATCTAATGGATTTAAGAGATGATGATTATGTTGGTACAATATTGTGTTCTTGAGCTTGTTGAGATGAGAATCATATGTATAAGTTGTATTGGTGCCCGGTGTGGCTAGGCTTTAGTATTACGATTAGTAGAACGTTCGATTTATAGCCGTCGTAATGCCCGATTTTTCGTTTAATCTTGAAATCCGAACTTAACAGTAGATAAAACTCACTGCATAGCTTCGACTTATGCCATGATTAGCTAGATCATGTTACAAGCTTCGTTTTGATATAAAGTTCGTATGAAATGGACTTACGGTTTAGGAGTTATGATTTAATTCGTAAAAGTGGTTCGAAATCGTAAACGAAAGTTCGTAATTAAAATTGATTCCCTTAAATGTCGTTTAATCAGTGGCGAATCTTATTAATTAAATATTAGAGGTAAAAAGGAAGGTGTGGGAGAAAACCACATGTCGAATGGATCGTTTTCCGATTTTATAAAAATGTTTGAATCGAGGTTAAACGCGAACGAACCCCTTAAAGGTATGACTTTGGTTATAACTTAGAAAACGGGCGATAACACTCGAGGTATAATCTTGATTCGTAAACGACCAACCTTAGAACTTATACGACTTAAGTATATACCAAGTATAAGCATGATGACATGTCTTGATAACGAACGAATGTCGGATCGTATCGGTGATAAAAAAAGAGTTACACTAAAAGAGACGTAACGAGATAACTCGAAAACATGTTTCGATTTAAGTGGAGTTTATACTTAGCCTTTTAATAAGCGTTAAGTGGTTAATCTTAAATATTCTGATTGTTTATAGATTGTCGAGCTGACCCGGGACACATTACCCTTACCCGCACTCGATTCTCAGGCAAGTTTCCAATACTTGGAACTGTTGTTGTGATAATATATATGATGATTGTTTTATACATATGCCATAGCATGCGTGCCTACTTTCAAGTTAATATTGAATTACTTATTCCCTGAATTGACATCGGCTTATAGACTATATATGAAATATCAGTTATAAGCCGGATTGTTTGGTTAAGACCCTTAGCGAAGGGCATATGATATTCATACTTCAAATATAGACCGGGAGTCGATATTTTGTAATATATAAATAGTCGTGGAAACCCGGAGGGATCCCAGCGACAAATTTATTACTTCGAGGATTTTTATTCGATTACGAATCTTTCGAGGAACGTTATTTGAGTATTACCTCAGTGAAGGAATATTTAATGAATATTATTTTAATATTCATTTAGAATGTCAATTATTTAATGAATATTATTTTGATCATTCATTGGAGTTATTTAGTTAATGAATATTATTTTGAATATTCATTAGAGTTATTTGGTTGACGAATATCATTCCCAAATATTCATTTGGCTTACTTATTATTATTTGGAATATTCATTTGATCTTTATTTATTTAATGAATATTACTTTCGAATATTCATTTAAGGTTTGATTTACTTAATGAATATTATTTTAAAATATTCATTGGAAGTTCTATTTACTCAAGGAATATTACTTCGAATATTCCTTTAAAGTTTTGATTACTAAATGAATATTATTCGGATATTCATTTAGAATATTATTTGTTAAATGAATATTATTTTGGGATATTCATTTAGAATATTATTTGTTAAATGAATATTATTTTGGGATATTCATTTAGAATATTATTTGTTAAATGAATATTATTTTGGGATATTCATTTAGAATATTATTTGTTAAATGAATATTAGTTTGGGATATTCATTTAGAATATTATTTATTTAATGAATATTATTTGGATATTCATTTGGAATGTTAATTGTTAAATGAATATTATTTTCAAATATTCATTTAAGGTTTGATTTATTCAGTAAATTTTATTTTAAATATTTATTTAAGTTTATTTATTCAATGAATATTATTTTAAATATTCATTTAAGAAGAGATTTATTTAATAAATAATTCTATATATTCATTCGAGGATTACTTACGAGCAATATTATGATTTAATAATATTCCGTAATTATTATTGACTTAATAAATATTCTGGGAATATTTAATAAAATTCTTTTGAATCCTTTTTGGTAATGATTTATATTATTCAAAGGTTATCCTTCACCTTCAGTTATTATGTAAAATATTTCGGAGTCTTTTATGACTATTTTATCAAGGGGAGGTTCCCAAAACTTTATTTTCATTTAAATCTATCTTATAAGAAGATTTAAATACTCGCTCAAGTTCCAAACGTATATAAGGGAACCTCACTTGAGCGATGTTATTTATTGGACTGCCCGGTCCTATACTTGCTAAAACTATCTTATCACTCACATCTTGATTCTTTCAAGCATCGATATGAGTCTTTTGGTTACCTCCTCAACGCTCGAGGGGTATGATTGATGTAACAAGTTTATATCCATTAACAAGCATCAGCTTGGGAAATTTTGGTGAATTTTCCTTTCCAATTAGATACGACTACTTTGTGGAGTCCTATCAACAAGTGTTACACTTGGGGAAAAGGGGAACGAACTTTACGTTTCAGAGTCATGGATGATATTCGAACTAGGAGACGCGTAAGTGGCCGAGTGGCGCCGGTCCAGCAATAGCCCAACCGTTGGCTGAGGAGTTCCAGAGGGCGGTAGATAAGTAATTCCGTCGGAGCTACCTTCTACATGTAGAGAACGACTGATGAGATGCATGACATACGACTGATCATCGTAAACGTCAGGGCATCTGGCGCGGCAATGCTCCCGTATTAGTTCATCTTCTAAAAGTGAGAAATTTCTGCAACACTGTTGGTGTTGGCAAGGTGAAAAAGTGTTGAAACCGGAATTGCAATATTTTTCCTGCAAGTTCCTCTTTTATGATAATTGAGAATATCTTGCTTATCTTTTGCATAGCAGATATTTATTCAAAACAAATATATTTTTGAGTTACCTTGTAACTTCATCTCATACCTTATATTGGTACCACATCGTTAATGCATGGCATATGGTTTCAAAGATATTTTGGACTGTTATATATTATCACTGTTCAATTATATTTCTGGTGGGCTATTGCTCACCCTTGCTTTATTTATTTATATCACAACAACAGCTAGATCAGATGGCCGCGCAAGGCGCACACAGCGTAAGCAGGTGTCAACCGTCAGAGGTTTACCGCTAAGGTCTTGGCTACCTTTGTTGAGGATGCAACTACTGGTAGGCTAGTTGTTAGCAATTGAGCCTCAAATGTATTTATATTATGGTATCTATTAATGGATGGCAAAGAGTATGTAATTGTACAATTGTAATTCTTTGGGTTGTAAGAACTCAAACTTGTGATTAATAATATTGTTGGTTACTCTGATTTCATCTCTGGGACTATAACGGGTGTGTTATATGTTGTTGTTTTGGGTCACAAGGTTGTAATTTAAATTATGTTGGTTTTGTGGTTGGATATTGAGACCGTAACGACCAGATCCCTGACCCTGGATCTGGGGGTGTTACAGAAATGGTATCAGAGAGAGCGTTATATATCCCAGAGATGGTGCGACGTTAAAACAATAAATTCATTAAGATAATAAGAACTCTTGCCAAGTTCATAGTCGGACTACTTAATGTAGTATTGACATATAAAACCCTTATGGGAACTACTAAGTATCATGATAGTAACTTAAGCTCGTTCTCGTACCGACTAGTAAGGCGACAGACCTTGGGGATTACGAGCAGTAACATAATGATGCTTGTTTTGATGTTGAAGATCGGATGGTGAATTCGATAGAGCACCCTACTGAGGACCCGGAAGAGGTTCCAGCAGAGGAGGAGAATATTGATATGTATAAGGAGTTTACACTTAAGGAATGAGGGCTACAGCCAGAGAGACTGTAAGAGTTAAGATATAGTGCTCAGAAAAGTGAGCGTAAAGAGCTATAGTGGTACATGATTATCAAAGACAATAATAGAGGACAGGGAGCAGAGTCTCCAGGAGCAGTTAAGATAGAGGCAGCAAATGCCATATCATGTGATAAATGAATTAGTGTGAATGTTGTTAAGGATAATTCGCCATGAGAAGACAGATTTCATAAGTGATAATTTGTAAAGTCAAACTTAGATTGATGAGGTGGTTGGGTTCAAGGAAATGTCCATTTTATGAATGGATCAACTTAGAAAATAAAGACATTGAAAGGTGATGGCATGATTGAATAAAGTATATAAGGAAATAGTAAGCAAGACAATGATCTCAGAACCTACAAGACTAAAAGACCAGTGAGTCTATGATAAACTAGTAATGAGGCTATCGTCAAGAAACCAAGTATAAGTTCAGTTCAATTCAGTGAAATGATGAACCAGAAACATTGGTTGCATGTGATTCAGAAGAATATTAAATTCTTTCTTTTCCTTGAATGGATTATGGTAGTTACCTTAAGTTTATTCTGACACTGAATCATAAATGGATTAGGCAAGGCGAGCAGTGGTCGAGATATAATTGAGAATGCTTCTAGGTGCAACCTGATAGAACAGGTGTAGGACATGTTCTCGAAATAAGAGTTTTGGCAAAATGAAGTCCAGCAATAGGACACATGATCAATAAGAGTAGTGTTGGTCGGCCCTACCAAGTTAAAGACAGTTTCAAATGAAGATTGGCCAACCACACCGGCAAAGGTGAGAAATTTCATAAGATTCACAAGGTATTATCAAAGATTTGTTCAGGACTTTACAAAGATTGCAATCCCGTAACCCGACTTATTTGTAAGACTAAAAGTTTGAATGGACAAGCTAAATAGGGGAAAATCTCCCTGGAGTTAAAGATAAAAACTGGTGATGACCCAGCATTGGCGTTACCTAAAGGAAGAAGGAGAATCTTGGAATATATTAGGATGCACCTCGCACAGGTTTAAGTGTTGTGCTTGTGCATCATGACAACAGAATTTTCGAATACAATTGGGCAACACGGTTCACCAGTTTCGGATGACCTTGGTAGTGCCAATTCTGGGAAGCGACTGACCCCGATGGTAGTGTTCCTTCTGAGACTAGTTGTTAAGTAGACTGGTATTCGGTAGTATCGACTTTTAGGACAAGCATGTATCGGGGAGGTATGACATGTTTAGTTTGAAACTTTTGATTCCCCTTCTAAGGACGATGTATATTTGGTTTCCTTCTAATGGTTAAACTCCCAGCTTTGTGTCAATCATTTCGCTACTATAACTGTTTATGGTCCGACCAGCTCGGATGTTCATAGAAATATTCTTTGGGTATCGAAATGGATTTTCTTAATGTAACCAGTGGGTGGATAGATTGACTGAAATTTCCCTAATCCTGGAAAGGAATTCGACGAATTCTGGCAAACCTTGTCTTTCTGATTATCTGAATACATCACCGAAGAGAGTGGAAACTGAAGCAAACCCTATGAATTGGGTAAGGTAGCCGCTACACGGATTGGTAGATAGATCCCAATTATTACGATTGATTGTAGAAACAAAATTATGAAGTTGAGATTGAACGGAAAAAAAAAGGGAAATGTAATTAAGAAACAAGCCAGACTAAGAAAGTTCGGGATTGACTTAAATGAAAAGGTTGTTGTGCCAGAAATGTTGAGCTTTGGTGGCACGTGAAATTGATAAGAGTAACTAGAAGAATAAAAGAAAAGTAAGGGTGACCAGAGATGGTACCGAGAAGTCGATTGAGACTTGTATGGAGTGAAGTTTTGAAAAGATCAAAAGGTATCAAGTAGAAGGCACTATGCCAACCCCTAAATTCACATATTTTAGTGTGGCCAGTTGGGGCCAAGTCACTAAGGATTGTCAAGTGACTAATCCAGCAATGTAAGGACAAAGCGGGGTGCTTCTAACAAAGTGCCAACCGCAAGAACTTTTGATGAAGAATGAATTAAGATACATGATGATGGATTTTATAAATACCATGGATGTGTTGGGAATGAGGATGGTGACCAGTAAAGGTTATGAGGATTGTCAGAGATGGTGCAGTATGATGCATAAATGTTATCTGAAGCTTAGTGTCCTCAAGAGGAGCATTAGGCATTAAGAGATTCACGTTGAACACGACCAATATCTTCCAGAACATCCTTGCTACCATTACCAAGTTCTGTAAGAAAGAGCAGATAGACATGTGTTGTCTTTTGGAAGGTCATATAGACTAACATTCGTTTGAAAGAAGAGGTTAGCATTAGTCTACCTATAGACTATCAAGATGAGAATGATTAAAAGAGACCCTTATTAAGGATATATGATTGAATTGCCAAGTACAGGATATAAGTATTCCTTGAAACTAGAATTGAGCATAGAATGTCCATATATTAAGATGAACCCTGGGGGATGCACAAAGAATAGCATCACCCCTAACAATAGGCACTGTGAAATCAGACGATATAAGTTGAATCGACCAAGGTATCAATAACCTATAAGGATTTGTGGAAAGGAGTCTCGAAAAGTACATAGACAGAATCGTTATAGAATTGGTTAATGATGTTTGATATACCCTGTACCCAGAAGATATAGGATGAATGATGAGGATGACCTAAGGAACCCTATAAGGGAAGAGGTAATGTTCTGAACTTCAGAAAAGGGAAGTTTGGTAAGGAATGTATGACATATTAACAATAAGGCCAACGAGGTGGCCGACACTTTAAGTATAGGGGAGTAAATATAAATGCTCATACCAAAGAAATAGAATGATAATGTAAGGACCTCGATGGTCATAATGTGGTAGAGGAAGTTACATCCCGTCTAATGATTGTGTCAGGATCAACTATAAGAATAGTTTAAGTAAAGATTCGATTCCTGATGTTGCCAGTAGCACATCATCGACATTATGAGGCTCTACGACAGGCCAGACCAAATTCCCCAAGGGACTCGCCTTTCCTTTGGAATGAGTGGGGGAAAGTTAAGTAACAACGAATTGGTAGTAAATGACCAGAAATAGAGAGGGTACAAATACTGATAAGCCAAATGGCACGATGATGAATGACAAGCGAGTTTATGTTGGTGTATTTCTGTGCAAACAAGATAGAGAATTATGAGATTGGCAAGCGATTAAGCAAACCGATAAGCTTTTAGTCTTCTACCGGAGATATATGATTAATAATCTCACCAGCCTGTTCCAGCTGCGATGCTGGAAGCTTTCCTGCAATTTTATCTGCTTCATGTTATATCTACGTCAAGTTCAGGAAGCGTTCCTTATGGATAGGAAATAGTGATTATTTTGTTTTCCTAGAGGATCTTGAATTGATAATTATGATGCTTAGTTACTAAAGCACTGCGTAAACGATAAGCGATGGTGATCCTTCTGAGAAATTAGGTGGTAACGACTGTGGAATTGTCGAAGTGAATCTAAGTGAGAGAAATCATCCAGGTTTATTTCGGATGGTGTAATTTCTGGAACGGCGGGATATTTGAAATGAAGAATTAGGTTATGATGGTTCATAAAATGATTATAGTGGAAATAAAGACAAGAGACTAATAGAGATGGAAATAAAAATTGGGAATTAATAAGAGAGTCCGATAGGCGGACTCATGAGAATCTCCAGTAATGAAACGAGAAAAGTATGGAATTGGCAAGGTAAGGGTTTTGGCCAAAACGAAAAAAAAAAATTGGAATTTGGAGCATAAATGACATACAAATTGACTCCTTTTAAGTTTGGAAAATTCGAGGAAATACGGAAAAGATTGATTGAGTAATAAAGAAACTCATGGAATGAAAAAGTGAAATCTAGATGGTTGAACAAAGGAAAATTTGGCCCCAAACGTGTAACACGTATTGAATAAAGGTGACGAGTGCCTCAACCCTGAGATGACGGTGGAGATAAACAACAAAAGTAAATAAGAATTAGATAATAAGAAGGATGTGATTGATAAAGAAAAGATTGGGAAATAACTAAGGAAGCGATGCAAGGAATGTTATGAATGGATTGATGAATGGGTTTTCCTAATGAGCTATCAGAATGACAACCTAATGGTGTTAGAATTATGAATATGAAATGGCTAGTGTCGTGGCATGAAATGCCAGTATTAATTATGTCAAGCGAGAAATCCATGATTTTAACCTGAGAGGTTGAAGGATTTTCCAAAAGTAGTTGATACTAATATCGAACAAGAGTATAGGTCCACAGAATGATGGACAGAGCAACAAGGACATGTGATATGTGAGATTACGAAAAAGTGGAATTTGATATGAATATGATTATTTCTCTTCTCTAATAAACCTCTATAGTTCAGAGGTAAATTCTAAGTATGATATTTTGACAATCATGAAAACTTTCTTATATGATTCTTTAAAATTCGTTCTTTTCTTCTCCCTTATTTATCTTCTTCTAAATTGAGAAGAACAACCCTTTAAGGAGGGGAGGTAATACTACGTGACTCTCTGTCTGTGTGATAGGAGTCTAAGTGGAATGTCATTAATTGTTTAATTGCTTGTCAAGTACTAAAGGCTGGCCCCCTTCTGTACTAGCTATGCAATATAACAAATGTTCATTGATCACAGTGATCCCTCGATAATTTTTTTTTTCTTTTTTCTTTTTCCACCTAAATATATATACATCGAGATTGCGAAGATTAAAGCGATTAGGAATTGCAAAATTACGAGCGAGGTTATCTCCGGACTTCGTAGCGCGTTAGTGATACCGAAGTCACTGCCCGTACCAATAAGGTTAATAGTATAAGAACGGACAAGAGCGTATACCGGATGATGTGTTATGCGAAAGTATCAAAGAATTGGTAGAACGGATAAAGGGTGTGTTGTAACACCAGTATGATGTGCTTTAGAAAGATTGGAATGTGTAAGGATCGACCAGAGAATTGGAAAGCGAAATAACCAACAAGTACCCAATTGTCTTCTACCTGATTCCGGGACGGAATCCTTTTAAGGAGGGGAGACTGTAAGAACCCAGATTTTTGATAGAATTAAAACTTTTCTTATGTAATAATATGGAGGCGAATAGTGGTTACGACTACGCTGTAACGGTTGTTCTAGTAAATAAATAGAATGGATGTGGGTTCAAATATTATATGTCATGAAGAATGCGGTGGTTTGACAGCATAGATTAGAATAATCTATCTCCTAGGAAGTTAAGATATGAGAATTCCAAGTAGTGGAAATATTCTCATGTCATCCAAATCAATATCTGTTGTTAGTCCAGTGGTTCCGTAAAAAGGTTAAGGAGCACTCGAGAGTAAACCAGGTTCATTTTCCTAATTATAGGAATTAAATAAAAATAAGTGATGAATAGTGATTTTGGTGGAATTTAGAATATTATTATAATAATACTATATCCGGAATTCGGAACGGATTTCTGAGTTCGTATTAGTGATCCAGGAAGAAAATAAGTGTATGTAAAAGCTGTCGGATTCAGAAAAAGAGCACTTTTATTTTCTCCGAGATTTCCCCGGACACTGTAAGACATAAGGAATTATGAAAGGGATTTAAGGAAATTAAATTCGAGAAGTATTAAGTAAGATGGAGGATGATATTATAATTATTAAGAAGGTTTTCGGTAAAACCCTAACTAGAAACGAATGAGTTATTCCCTCGAACGATCAACGAATTAAGCAATAAACGGACAAGAAACAAGCAGAGGGCCAAGGGGCAACCATGTGCTAGTAGATAAGAGCAAGTAACTAAGTTAGTTACCAAGGAACTAGCATCATTAGCAACTAAACCAAACTAGTTACAAGTTTATATCATTTCCACCACAAGAATTCAACACATGGCAAGAGGTGATACATTGGATGACCACACCACTTTACTAAAGCCACTTTATGCCAAGATATTTTCTAAACATCACAATAATTCAAGAGAATCAAGCAAGCAAGGCAAGAACTCATCTTTTCTCTCAAAAATAGCCATTCGGCTATTCTCTAAATTCCAAGATCAAAACCAAGCTTCCACCCCTTGTTTCATCTCCAAACTTTTTATGTGAGTCCTATAATTCATAAAAATGATCTCCTCAAAATCCTAGCTTCAATCTCTTCTTTTTCCATTTTCAAAAAAATCATTAAAGAAGAGGATGAATAGTGTTCTTCAAGAACTAACTTTGATTTTCATGTTTCTTTGGTTGATCTTAGGTTTGTTAAAGCTAGACAAGGATCATACCAAGCTTTGTAAGGCCATATCACACCCTCAAGAAGGTATAATGATCTTGAAACCCTAGGCCTACTTTGAGTTTTTGCATGTTCTTGATGGATTTAAGTGTTAGGAGCATGTTAGTGATGTTATAATCATGATTATGTGGTAGATCTAATGGATTTAAGAGATGATGATTATGTTGGTACAATATTGTGTTCTTGAGCTTGTTGAGATGAGAATCATATGTATAAGTTGTATTGGTGCCCGGTGTGGCTTGGCTTTAGTATTACGATTAGTAGAACGTTCGATTTATAGCCGTCGTAATGCCCGATTTTTCGTTTAATCTTGAAATCCGAACTTAACAGTAGATAAAACTCACTGCATAGCTTCTACTTATGCCATGATTAGCTAGATCATGTTACAAGCTTCGTTTTGATATAAAGTTCGTATGAAATGGACTTACGGTTTCGGAGTTATGATTTAATTCGTAAAAGTGGTTCGAAATTGTAAACGAAAGTTCGTAATTGAAATTGATTCCCTTAAATGTCGTTTAATCAGTGGCAAATCTTATTAATTAAATATTAAAGGTAAAAAGGAAGGTGTGGGAGAAAACCACATGTCGAATGGATCGTTTTCCGATTTTATAAAAATGTTTGAATCGAGGTTAAACGCGAACGAACCCCTTAAAGGTATGACTTTGGTTATAACTTAGAAAACGGGCGATAACAGTCGAGGTATAATCTTGATTCGTAAACGACCAACCTTAGAACTTATATGACTTAAGTATATACCAAGTATAAGCATGATGACATGTCTTGATAACGAACGAATGTCGGATCGTATCGGTGATAAAAAAAGAGTTACACTAAAAGAGACGTAACGAGATAACTCGAAAACATGTTTCGATTTAAGTGGAGTTTATACTTAGCCTTTTAATAAGCGTTAAGTGGTTAATCTTAAATATTCTGATTGTTTATAGATTGTCGAGCTGACCCGGGACACATTACCCTTACCCGCACTCGATTCTCAGGCAAGTTTCCAATACTTGGAACTGTTGTTGTGATAATATATATGATGATTGTTTTATACATATGCCATAGCATGCGTGCCTACTTTCAAGTTAATATTGAATTACTTATTCCCTGAATTGATATCGGCTAATAGACTATATATGAAATATCAGTTATAAGCCGGATTGTTTGGTTAAGACCCTTAGCGAAGGGCGTATGATATTCATACTTCAAATATAGACCGGGAGTCGATATTTTGTAATATATAAATAGTCGTGGAAACCCGGAGGGATCCCAGCGACAAATTTATTACTTCGAGGATTTTTATTCGATTACGAATCTTTCGAGGAACGTTATTTGAGTATTACCTCAGTGAAGGAATATTTAATGAATATTATTTTAATATTCATTTAGAATGTCAATTATTTAATGAATATTATTTTGATCATTCATTGGAGTTATTTAGTTAATGAATATTATTTTGAATATTCATTAGAGTTATTTGGTTGACGAATATCATTCCCAAATATTCATTTGGCTTACTTATTATTATTTGGAATATTCATTTGATCTTTATTTATTTAATGAATATTACTTTCGAATATTCATTTAAGGTTTGATTTACTTAATGAATATTATTTTAAAATATTCATTGGAAGTTCTATTTACTCAAGGAATATTACTTCGAATATTCCTTTAAAGTTTTGATTACTAAATGAATATTATTCGGATATTCATTTAGAATATTATTTGTTAAATGAATATTATTTTGGGATATTCATTTAGAATATTATTTGTTAAATGAATATTATTTTGGGATATTCATTTAGAATATTATTTGTTAAATGAATATTATTTTGGGATATTCATTTAGAATATTATTTGTTAAATGAATATTAGTTTGGGATATTCATTTAGAATATTATTTGTTTAATGAATATTATTTGGATATTCATTTGGAATGTTAATTGTTAAATGAATATTATTTTCAAATATTCATTTAAGGTTTGATTTATTCAGTAAATATTATTTTAAATATTTATTTAAGTTTATTTATTCAATTAATATTATTTTAAATATTCATTTAAGAAGAGATTTATTTAATAAATAATTCTATATATTCATTCGAGGATTACTTACGAGCAATATTATGATTTAATAATATTCCGTAATTATTATTGACTTAATAAATATTCTGGGAATATTTAATAAAATTCTTTTGAATCCTTTTTGGTAATGATTTATATTATTCAAAGGTTATCCTTCACCTTCAGATATTATGTAAAATATTTCGGAGTCTTTTATGACTATTTTATCAAGGGGAGGTTCCCAAAACTTTATTTTCATTTAAATCTATCTTATAAGAAGATTTAAATACTCGCTCAAGTTCCAAACGTATATAAGGGAACCTCACTTGAGCGATGTTATTTATTGGACTGCCCGGTCCTATACTTGCTAAAACTATCTTGTCACTCACATCTTGATTCTTTCAAGCATCGATATGAGTCTTTTGGTTACCTCCTCAACGCTCGAGGGGTATGATTGATGTAACAAGTTTATATCCATTAACAAGCATCAGCTTGGGAAATATTGGTGAATTTTCCTTTCCAATTAGATACGACTACTTTGTGGAGTCCTATCAACAAGTGTTACACTTGGGGAAAAGGGGAACGAACTTTACGTTTCAGAGTCATGGATGATATTCGAACTAGGAGACGCGTAAGTGGCCGAGTGGCGCCGGTCCAGCAATAGCCCAACCGTTGGCTGAGGAGTTCCAGAGGGCGGTAGATAAGTAATTCCGTCGGAGCTACCTTCTACATGTAGAGAACGACTGATGAGATTCATGATATACGACTGATCATCGTAAACGTCAGGGCATCTGGCGCGGCAATGCTCCCGTATTAGTTCATCTTCTAAAAGTGAGAAATTTCTGCAACACTGTTGGTGTTGGCAAGGTGAAAAAGTGTTGAAACCGGAATTGCAATATTTTTCCTGCAAGTTCCTCTTTTATGATAATTGAGAATATCTTGCTTATCTTTTGCATAGCAGATATTTATTCAAAACAAATATATTTTTGAGTTACCTTGTAACTTCATCTCATACCTTATATTGGTACCACATCGTTAATGCATGGCATATGGTATCAAAGATATTTTGGACTATTATATATTATCACTGTTCAATTATATTTCTGGTGGGCTATTGCTCACCCTTGCTTTATTTATTTATATCACAACAACAGCTAGATCAGATGGCCGCGCAAGGCACACACAGCGTAAGCAGGTGTCAACCGTCAGAGGTTTACCGCTAAGGTCTTGGCTACCTTTGTTGAGGATGCAACTACTGGTAGGCTAGTTGTTAGCAATTGAGCCTCAAATGTATTTATATTATGGTATCTATTAATGGATGGCAAAGAGTATGTAATTGTACAATTGTAATTCTTTGGGTTGTAAGAACTCAAACTTGTGATTAATAATATTGTTGGTTACTCTGATTTCATCTCTGGGACTATAACGGGTGTGTTATATGTTGTTGTTTTGGGTCACAAGGTTGTAATTTAAATTATGTTGGTTTTGTGGTTGGATATTGAGACTAACGACCAGATCCCTGACCCTGGATCTGGGGGTGTTACAGAAATGGTATCAGAGAGAGCGTTATATATCCCAGAGATGGTGCGACGTTAAAACAATAAATTCATTAAGATAATAAGAACTCTTGCCAAGTTCATAGTCGGACTACTTAATGTAGTATTGACATATAAAACCCTTATGGGAACTACTAAGTATCATGATAGTAACTTAAGCTCGTTCTCGTACCGACTAGTAAGGCGACAGACCTTGGGGATTACGAGCAGTAACATAATGATGCTTGTTTTGATGTTGAAGATCGGATGGTGAATTCGATAGAGCACCCTACTGAGGACCCGGAAGAGGTTCCAGCAGAGGAGGAGAATATTGATATGTATAAGGAGTTTACACTTAAGGAATGAGGGCTACAGCCAGAGAGACTGTAAGAGTTAAGATATAGTGCTCAGAAAAGTGAGCGTAAAGAGCTATAGTGGTACATGATTATCAAAGACAATAATAGAGGACAGGGAGCAGAGTCTCCAGGAGCAGTTAAGATAGAGGCAGCAAATGCCATATCATGTGATAAATGAATTAGTGTGAATGTTGTTAAGGATAATTCGCCATGAGAAGACAGATTTCATAAGTGATAATTTGTAAAGTCAAACTTAGATTGATGAGGTGGTTGGGTTCAAGGAAATGTCCATTTTATGAATGGATCAACTTAGAAAATAAAAACATTGAAAGGTGATGGCATGATTGAATAAAGTATATAAGGAAATAGTAAGCAAGACAATGATCTCAGAACCTACAAGACTAAAAGACCAGTGAGTCTATGATAAACTAGTAATGAGGCTATCGTCAAGAAACCAAGTATAAGTTCAGTTCAATTCAGTGAAATGATGAACCAGAAACATTGGTTGCATGTGATTCAGAAGAATATTAAATTCTTTCTTTTCCTTGAATGGATTATGGTAGTTACCTTAAGTTTATTCTGACACTGAATCATAAATGGATTAGGCAAGGCGAGCAGTGGTCGAGATATAATTGAGAATGCTTCTAGGTGCAACCTGATAGAACAGGTGTAGGACATGTTCTCGAAATAAGAGTTTTGGCAAAATGAAGTCCAGCAATAGGACACATGATCAATAAGAGTAGTGTTGGTCGGCCCTACCAAGTTAAAGACAGTTTCAAATGAAGATTGGCCAACCACACCGGCAAAGGTGAGAAATTTCATAAGATTCACAAGGTATTATCAAAGATTTGTTCAGGACTTTACAAAGATTGCAATCCCGTAACCCGACTTATTTGTAAGACTAAAAGTTTGAATGGACAAGCTAAATAGGGGAAAATCTCCCTGGAGTTAAAGATAAAAACTGGTGATGACCCAGCATTGGCGTTACCTAAAGGAAGAAGGAGAATCTTGGAATATATTAGGATGCACCTCGCACAGGTTTAAGTGTTGTGCTTGTGCATCATGACAACAGAATTTTCGAATACAATTGGGCAACACGGTTCACCAGTTTCGGATGACCTTGGTAGTGCCAATTCTGGGAAGCGACTGACCCCGATGGTAGTGTTCCTTCTGAGACTAGTTGTTAAGTAGACTGGTATTCGGTAGTATCGACTTTTAGGACAAGCATGTATCGGGGAGGTATGACATGTTTAGTTTGAAACTTTTGATTCCCCTTCTAAGGACGATGTATATTTGGTTTCCTTCTAATGGTTAAACTCTCAGCTTTGTGTCAATCATTTCGCTACTATAACTGTTTATGGTCCGACCAGCTCGGATGTTCATAGAAATATTCTTTGGGTATCGAAATGGATTTTCTTAATGTAACCAGTGGGTGGATAGATTGACTGAAATTTCCCTAATCCTGGAAAGGAATTCGACGAATTCTGGCAAACCTTGTCTTTCTGATTATCTGAATACATCACCGAAGAGAGTGGAAACTGAAGCAAACCCTATGAATTGGGTAAGGTAGCCGCTACACGGATTGGTAGATAGATCCCAATTATTACGATTGATTGTAGAAACAAAATTATGAAGTTGAGATTGAACGGAAAAAAAAAGGGAAATGTAATTAAGAAACAAGCCAGACTAAGAAAGTTCGGGATTGACTTAAATGAAAAGGTTGTTGTGCCAGAAATGTTGAGCTTTGGTGGCACGTGAAATTGATAAGAGTAACTAGAAGAATAAAAGAAAAGTAAGGGTGACCAGAGATGGTACCGAGAAGTCGATTGAGACTTGTATGGAGTGAAGTTTTGAAAAGATCAAAAGGTATCAAGTAGAAGGCACTATGCCAACCCCTAAATTCACATATTTTAGTGTGGCCAGTTGGGGCCAAGTCACTAAGGATTGTCAAGTGACTAATCCAGCAATGTAAGGACAAAGCGGGGTGCTTCTAACAAAGTGCCAACCGCAAGAACTTTTGATGAAGAATGAATTGAGATACATGATGATGGATTTTATAAATACCATGGATGTGTTGGGAATGAGGATGGTGACCAGTAAAGGTTATGAGGATTGTCAGAGATGGTGCAGTATGATGCATAAATGTTATCTGAAGCTTAGTGTCCTCAAGAGGAGCATTAGGCATTAAGAGATTCACGTTGAACACGACCAATATCTTCCAGAACATCCTTGCTACCATTACCAAGTTCTGTAAGAAAGAGCAGATAGACATGTGTTGTCTTTTGGAAGGTCATATAGACTAACATTCGTTTGAAAGAAGAGGTTAGCATTAGTCTACCTATAGACTATCAAGATGAGAATGATTAAAAGAGACCCTTATTAAGGATATATGATTGAATTGCCAAGTACAGGATATAAGTATTCCTTGAAACTAGAATTGAGCATAGAATGTCCATATATTAAGATGAACCCTGGGGGATGCACAAAGAATAGCATCACCCCTAACAATAGGCACTGTGAAATCAGACGATATAAGTTGAATCGACCAAGGTATCAATAACCTATAAGGATTTGTGGAAAGGAGTCTCGAAAAGTACATAGACAGAATCGTTATAGAATTGGTTAATGATGTTTGATATACCCTGTACCCAGAAGATATAGGATGAATGATGAGGATGACCTAAGGAACCCTATAAGGGAAGAGGTAATGTTCTGAACTTCAGAAAAGGGAAGTTTGGTAAGGAATGTATGACATATTAACAATAAGGCCAACGAGGTGGCCGACACTTTAAGTATAGGGGAGTAAATATAAATGCTCATACCAAAGAAATAGAATGATAATGTAAGGACCTCGATGGTCATAATGTGGTAGAGGAAGTTACATCCCGTCTAATGATTGTGTCAGGATCAACTATAAGAATAGTTTAAGTAAAGATTCGATTCCTGATGTTGCCAGTAGCACATCATCGACATTATGAGGCTCTACGACAGGCCAGACCAAATTCCCCAAGGGACTCGCCTTTCCTTTGGAATGAGTGGGGGAAAGTTAAGTAACAACGAATTGGTAGTAAATGACCAGAAATAGAGAGGGTACAAATACTGATAAGCCAAATGGCACGATGATGAATGACAAGCGAGTTTATGTTGGTGTATTTCTGTGCAAACAAGATAGAGAATTATGAGATTGGCAAGCGATTAAGCAAACCGATAAGCTTTTAGTCTTCTACCGGAGATATATGATTAATAATCTCACCAGCCTGTTCCAGCTGCGATGCTGGAAGCTTTCAGATCCTGACGTTTACTTTGTGTAGTAATCTGATTTTGTGATGTGTTAAGTCTATGCTAGCAAGTTTTAATATTTGCATACTGATAATTTATACATCATTCAATAATCAAAAGACAAGCAGATAACAAGAAACTGTATTTTCATCAATAGAAATCATTACATGGAAATGAAATACAACATCTTTTTGTCTAAATTTCTACTGATAATTCTATACTTGTCTATTGATATGAACTCTGAGGAACAGGACAAGGAGCATCTCAAGAAATTCATCATGGGATGAACAGCCTCATTTGCTCTTGGATTCCTTGTCTGGGCGACTTGAATGAGAGCAGCTAACTTAAATGTATAGCATCCCCATCAAGATCAACCTCAGACTCTCGGCCAAATTCTTCATCCTCGAGTTTTGAGGAGGTTAGGGGAAGATTGTATCCAACAGATGGATGTTCTAGGAGAAACCTCTGGATATTTTCGAAAACCAATCCATCCATGATTAGTTCGATGAGAAGAGTTGTCTGTTCAAAGAGATGATCAAGAACAGGATGTTCATCGATCGAGAAAAATCTGAAAAATGGGTTTGAATGGAATTTTGGTTTGAGAAGCATTGTTGAGAAGAAAAGAAATTGAAAGGATTATGGAGAATGGCATAAGGCGTCTGGTTCTTTTAAAGAAAGACGTGAGAAGCTGAACAGTCACTTGGAAGTTTTAATGAAGTCAAATGCTAATTATTGCATGTGACTGTGTTTCTTGTTTTCAAGAAATATTGAATATATCTAACCAATTGATTTTTGTTCAGATTAATTGTTTATTTCTTTTTCAGATAAAAGAAAAATGCCACGTGGAAACTCCATATTAAGTCTCTGATGATATTGATCAGGATTTCATGTGTGACCATCAGGATTTGAGAATTATTATCACATGTTTTGTGATTATTTTTATGAGAGGTCAACAGGAAAAGGAAGCTGATCAGTATTGATTATTTATACCCTGATTTATTTCATGAAAATCAATTTTGGATTTTATTTTCCAAAAATCGTGGGTAACCGCATTTTTCAGGGACTGACACCTGTCAATCTACGTGTCAACGTGGGATAGTGGTCTGAAAGATTTGTGAAATATATTTGTTTTGAAACTCTAATCGTGTAATTGCTTTCTCTAATTTTAAATTCTCTAAAGCAAAAAAAACACTCTTTAGTTTTCAAAATCACTAATCCATTTCAAGAATTTTTCAAGTTCTTTTCAGATCAAAAATGGCAGCTCAGAGAAGATTACCTAAATCAGTAGCCTTCAAGTTTGGTGACTTTGATTTTATGACAAACAATCATGTTGCAGCTATCACCAACAAGGAAGGAGTGTCATCTGATTTTCATCCAATCATGGACTTTTTGGCGTATGGACCATTAAGTTATGCATTGACAGCATCTCCACAAATTAATCAAGTAGCTGTTTCACAAGCTTGGGAGAATGCTGAGGTAATTGATTCTACTCAGAGTCAATCAGGTAAGATTGTTCTATATTTAGGACAAGATTCATTTGACATTACTGAATCTGTTGTTAATTCAGTACTTTGCTTACCTGTTACTGATAGTTATGAGAATGTACCATCTGATGATAATATAAGAACTATGTTGTCTGAATTAGGTTATAGTGGACCTCTAGATAACATGAGCCAGTTGAATAGGTCTTTTCTTAGAAAGGAATGGTCTTTTTACTTTGATCAAATTGCTAAATGTTTTACTGGCAAATGTAGTTCTTTTCAGCAAATTACTTCTGTTACATCACATATTGCTTATAGTTTGCTTTATGACAGAGTAATTAACATTGGTCATATTATCTTAAGTCAGATGAGTATCAAACTTGGGTCAAGAGATCAAAACAGGAAAATGGTTTATTATCATAGATTTATGCAAATGTTTGTTAACCATTTCATTCCTGATGTTGAAGCTAGATTTGGTAGAGAACATTGTGTTTCTTCTTATGAACAGCAAAAGAGAATTTTCTCTGACATTACAAAGAAGGACAATGAAAAGAATCTAGATGAAATACCTGCAATTCATTATCCACATCATGTTCAGGTAATTCTTAAAACTCATCTTCCTACTCTCTACAATTCTTCTTTCTTTTGTGGTGAAATGGCTCAGGAATCTCAATTGGAGGAGAACCCACCTGTGTCTACCCAAGTAGCCCAAAACATTATAGTCTCTAAAACAATTCAAGAACCAAATTTTGATCCACAGCCTATTGTTTCAAAGAAACCAACCTCTGGTGTTTCTCAAAAGACATCAGTTGTAAGGAAGAGAAGATTTGTTGTGTCAAGTAGTAGTAGTAATTCTAGTGAAGATGATGATTTAACTCTTGCTGAGAGAGCAGAATTGAAGGCTGCAATTCAACTTTCTTTGTTAGCACAAAGAGATGAAAAACCTAGTCACAGCCAGGCTGCAGTCTCCCAAAAGGCTGTAGTTCTTAAAAAGGGAAAACAGTTACTGGATACTGTCTCTCAAAAGACTGTGTCTATTGAACAAAGATCTCATCCCAAGATCACTTCTGTGTCTACACCTCTTGAGTCTTCTCAGGATAAATCTTTTGCTCACTATATCAGGAGAACAAGGAGAAAGATTCAATTGTCACCTACACACACAGAGTCTAGTCCAACTAATATCATGCAGGTTTCTACAAATCAAGCTACATCTATGTCAGTATTTGACAAGAGAGATCTGGATATTGATTCTTCATGGGAAACTACATTATCATACAGACTGGCTATGGGACTAATTTCTCTCAAAGTGAAGTTGTCAAGGCCTGTTCTAGATTTTCTGGTTGAAAGAGTACCAAAACTTTTATTTCCAGATGAATATGGACTTCTACATCAAAGACTTGACTTAATGAAGATGTATTTCTATGTATCTGTCAGAAGACAATTAGTCAAGAAATTTGGACTCTCAAAGCATGTTGCACTTCAATCACTTCATGTATATTTATTTGACAAGGATGTCATTATTGAAGATGCTTTAGCTCAAGGTGAACAACTGGAGGAAGTAGATAGAGGAAAGCAGTCAACAGAAGATACTATTACACCAGTGGTGAATAGTAGGAAGGATCAGATCACAGTCACTGCAACACAAGAACCATCTAGTCAGAGGAAGGATGACTCAGGAGCTGTGATAGCTGATGTTGAAAGGTCTTCTGTGATGACTGAGAATGCAAGTGAGATACCCTATGATATGGGAGGAATGACTTTGGTTGATTTTTCTGAAGATCAAACAAATTTTGTTCAGTCAGAGTCTATCCACCTTGAGGGTGAGTCTCAGCAAACAACACTTAAAGACGGTGATGTACTAACTATGGTATCTAATGAAGTATTACTAAAGACATCAGAGTCTAGTAAAGAACCTGAAAGTGGTATACTGGAGCCTGTAGTTTCTGAAAGGAAAGAAGATGATTGTAAGGGTTCAGAGACTATAGCAGCTCACTCCTTGGAGAAAACCTCAAGCCACATGCCATATGAGGAACCCTCTCTCCATGTGAGTTCAGGTATAAAAACTCCTTCTAAACCCTATTTTTCTGTAGGTCATGAGAGCACTTATCTAAATTTGAGTGATACACTTGAAAAGATGGACTTAGATCCACAATTTGAGCGGTTGGCTCCTGACCAGGCAAAAGGTGAGGTAGAAAGAGTGTTGACTTTAGTAAGTCAAAGTGAGAATGAGGGTATGGATGATCAACTCCATAGTGAGGGAGAGAAAATTAGGAAACCATCATTTGATTTCTGGGATCAGGTTTTTCCTGAATCTTGGTCTGAAAATTTGGATATGGATGCTGGTACTTATTCATTCAGCAAAATGTATCAGAAGAATGACCTAGCACATCACAATGCAAAGCCAGAAGTTAAAGCTCAGAAGCAAAAGGAGAGGCTTGCAGGAATCATTAACAGAAGAGGTGCCAGGATAAAGCAATCTCTTGATACATATGTACCAGATGAAGATCCTAATGATCCTAGTGTTCCTTTGTATGTACTTCCAATATCAACTCGAATTGAGACATCTACAGTCTCTGATCACTCTAAGGAGGAGTCAGGATTTGAAGATGTTAGTACACAGAATACCGGTGAAGGAGATGATGATCATGTTTCAGTTCCAGATCAGAAAGATGAAGATGTTGATACTTCTAATCAGGTTTTATTACTTGAATATCATACAACTCAAGCAACTTCTTCTACAAGACTTGAAGATACAGTTCTTTCTGATTCTGATACTGAAGATATTAGAAGCACTTCCAACATTGAAGTTCATTCTGATGTTTTGAAAGATATTCAGAATTCTCAAATTGCTATTCAAACAAGACTTCAATCACTTGAAGATAACCAAGTCACAATTATGGAAAATCAAGCAGTTCTAATGAATCTCATTTGTTCTGTTTCTGAATCTCTTGGAATTAATGTTGCTGATGTCAAAAAGGGGGAGATAAAGATAATTCAAAGACAACAACAACACTACCAGACTGGAGGAGATAAAGCTGGGGGAGATAAAGAGCAGACAAAGGGTAGTAAAAAGAAGAACCAGGAGTGACAGTGGTGAATCTCAGCTAGGAAGTGGTAAAGGAAGAGCAGCATTAATAGTTAAAATTCTTTCTTCTAAGTACTAGATAAATGTCTACATCTGAGAAGGAGGTACTAAACTTCATAATTCTACATTCATAAATTCTATTCTGGTTGTATTGTTATATGTTTTGACATCCACAACTTAGATTTATGCTTCATATTTTAAAGCATAAATAGGGGAGATTGTTAGGAATAATTCATAAGTTGTGATGTTAAGAATAGAATTTACACATTATACTTCTTGTAATCCTGATCTTATAAAGGATTTAGCACTGTATATAGGATTTATGTGTAAGACAGTTATCTGTATAGTTTAGTCAGGAATGAACAGTGTATCGGAGACTACATGTCAGGAACAGAGGGCAAATCCTGATGATGGTCCAATACTGATGGTTGATCAGATACTGATGCAGTGTGCAAATCCTGATATCAGTTTTGTTACTGATGATGTCATTATGGATGCTACAGAAACTGGCAAGTGCTATAAAACAGGATCGTTGTTTGAAGAACAAGCAAGAAGATATTATGAAGAAAAGAGTTTTCTATTGATGGAAACTATCGACTAGAAGGCAGAACATTGTCATGTATAGATTATATCTTTCTGTTATTAGTTGATAGGTAGCATTATAAATACTTTCTCAATATCATTATAAAGAGCGACGAAGTTGTGAGTTCGTGTGCGTAGCTCTGTATAAGGTTTGTATTCGAGAGTTCGAAACAAACAGAGAGAGATTTGTATTGTCAGCAGCTGCTAAAGGTATTGTACACCTTTGGTAGAGTTTGTATTTGATCTTATTAATACAAACAGAGTTTGATTCATTCGTTTATTCTTGTTCATATAATCAAGCAAAAATCAGACACGATTATATAACTTGTATTCAACCCCCCCCTTCTACAAGTTATTCGAGTTAACAGAGAAGCAAGCCAGGCTGGCTCAAGAGTTAATGGATGAGGTAGAGGTTGAAATGAAGGAATCTGAGGAAGTTCCCAAATCCAAACCTAAAAGAAGGAAAGCTAAAACCAAGAGGATTCTTTCTCCAGAACCCCCTCCAGAAAAAGAAACCATTGGCTCATCAGTACCTATATCTGCAACAGTAATCGACCCAACTATAAACTTTCATGGTGACCCCATAATGCCCAAAGAAGAACCAATGAATTTTGATTTAATTGAAGTTCCTTCATTCTTGCTGAATCCAAAACAGAAGAAAAGGGCTCCAAAGAAGCAACTTTCAAAGGGACCAGTTCAAGTTGCTAGGGTACCTGCTATTGTCAAACAACCAATCTTGGAAAACAAAGAAGACTTTATCTATCAGGCAGAAATTGAAGAATACTCTGGCATGAATCTATATTTGGATGAATTGTCAGAAGTAAGAGGAATTGACAAGTACAAGAATCAGCCTGAGAGATTAGTGTTTGTCTACAAGGGAGGAAGTCAGAGGACATGGCCATTACAGAAGGTTCTTGGAGAGAATTATCATACACTGACCAAAGTGTTCTCAACATTCAAGAGACACACAGGGTTCTCTGAGACAGCCAGAAGGGAGATAATCAGCAGAATAGAAGAAATAAGGAGAGAATGGAACTCACCCTCAAGTCTACCAAAGAAAATGAAGATCCCATATAATGGACAGAAAATCCACATTCAACCCTTTTGGATGATGGAGTTCAGGGATGAAGAGGGCACTAGGAGATTCTTCAGGTTAGAAGACCAACTGTCAAAGGCTAGTTCTGATTACCTAAGATGGTTACAACTAAAGCTAAATCCAAAAGTTGTTGAAGAAGATACCTTCTATAGGCAACTTCAAGTGCAAATTGAGTCCAACTCTGCCAAGGAAGGAAAGTCAAGGGTGTAGCCAACCAGAGAGAGGAAACATCATTAATCTGCTCAATCTAAAGGAGCACATCTCTGATAAGTTTCTTAAAGCTTTCTGTTTTTAATTTTTGTAGCTTAATACAATTTTTGCATATTGTAGTGTATATATCTTTAGGAATGTTTTGTTATCATCAAGGTTCTGAATTTATGCTTTATTGCCATCAAGTATAAATTGGGGGAGATTGTTAGGAATATGTTGTAGTTGATGATAACTTAACATTCAAGCAAAATTGTATAAGTCAAGTTTTGTAACTGTCAACGGATAAGACTTTATAACTATTCGTTGACAGGTAGCTCATCAACGGATGAGGTTTTGTAGCATACTGCAATATCTCTATTTATCAGTTGATAGTGTTTTTGTTCAGAGTCATGTTGACCATCAATGGATAGGCAGAATAGGGTAGCCAATTGTAAATAAGCTATGCTATGTAATTCTGTCTAAGTGAAAGTGTATCAACGGATAAGAACAGGGCTCCATCAACGGATACAACTCAAATCTACTCGATCAACGGATAAAGCTCAAACTACCGTCAACGGATAATTGTGCACAACATCAACGGATAATCATTGTCACTTTATCCTATGCTAGCTGGGAATTAGCAGTTGATAAGGACAGGTTTGACTGACAGATCACATGGGTTGATAGTAGGTATAAAAAGCAGTATGGCAGCCATGCTTTGGAAACACAGAAGAAAGAAGCATTCCATTTACACAGTACATACAAGAAAGGTGTAGGGGACATATCTGTTCACAAGGACAACCTTTCGGCTACATGTGGATTTGGAGTGGAGTAGCAAGTCAACTTGAATTAGATTAATATTATCTTATTCCTGTAGCACTTGTAAACTTGGGATATATAACCAAGTGTAGCAACTCGTTAGACGGTAAGAAAACAGACATATTTGCTTAGGGTTTCTTGAATATTCTTAGAAGCAAAGAGTTGTAAAACAGAAGCTGTGTACATTTGTATCACAGGGTTTTCTTCAAATAAAAGTCTCAGGTGGTACATTTAACCACCTGATTTTTTATGTGTTTGTGAACCATTTCTATTCAGCAATTATTTCTTTATAGATTTCTGTGGTTTTTATCAGAAATTTATAACTATCAAGAATTGTATTCAACACCCCCCCTTCTACAATTATACAAGTGTGTAATCTGGGAATAACAGTAGCTCCTCACTGTTCTTTCTCATTTCTGCCTGGTGATCTCTCTTCATTTTGTCAAAGTCAATTAGCTCCAGCTTCCATACCCTTTCCACACTGTCTTCAGAATCCAACATTGCAATTATTCTTTCTATGTCATATAGCCTGCCCCAGTGCTGACATGTTCCTTGTATGAATTTCTTCTGTCTTCTATCAGTATATTTTATTTCAAGAAAGTCATCAACAATGGCAACATGATAGATTCTTTGAGCCCATATGAACTGCAGTTGGTCTTCATCATAGATTTCATCCAGAGGTGGTAGGTTCAATCCTGGAATTATTGTCAGTGCCTTTGACTTCGATATCTTCACCCTTCTTGCAGCATGCTTAAATTTACTCCTCCTTGAATGATTGCTAGGCATAAACTTATGACCCTTGTTGGTAGACCATAGTAGTATTCCATTACCAGTTTGCTTTCTGAAACATACACATGGTTTCTTGACTTGAATCTTCTTCTCTTCTTGAGGTGGCAAAACAGTTGCAGAAGCCATCGAATCAGATTTTGGTAGGTCATTACTAACAGTATTCACCCTAGACTCAGAGTCTTGTGTTGTGGTGAGGTTACTGCTAGCAATGCCTAAGGCTTGCTGTTTTCCAATTTTCCTCTCATAGACTTTTCCTTGGTCATCACCATCTTTCTTATTCTTGTCATCCTTCTTCTTCTTCTCATCTTCATCACCCTTATCTCTCCTGTGATGTCTCCTCCTCCCATCACTTTTGTCTTCAGAGTCATCATCCTTATTTCTCCTAGGTTGAGCCCTCTCTGGAGTTTCACCAGTTGCTATAAAAGATTTGAGAATGTGTAGTGCTTCAATTTCTTTAACATTTCTGGTTCCAACCTTCTTCTGTAGTTGATCAATGATAGCAATGACCAGTCTGTGATTTCGAGAAGTGAGATAATGGGGAATGACCAATTGCTTGATGTCTTCAATTTTGGTGCCAGACTGATAGATGATTGTCCATGGCTTCTTGATCACTTCTGGCAGCCTTGAAGGTTGGCCATTCCTCAAATCATCAAACAAACTTTTGTTGTTCTCATTTCTCTTCTCAATAAGCTCAAGTATGGCATCTATCTCTGAGTGTTTTAGAGCTTGTAGAGTCTTGTATGTTAGATGACATATCTTTGATTTAGATATCATCACTATCTCCTTGAACCATAGATTATTGACTTTCTTGGGGATGACAGTGATGTAGTCAATCTGCTCCTTCAACTCCCTCAGATAAAACTGAGTGTCACCAGCCTGTTCCCTTGTGGCTTTCAGAAACTCCAAGAAGGCTTTATCATGATAAACATTTGAGTTAGCAACTTCTTGTAGCTTAGCCTCAGTAATTACTTTGACTTCTATAGGCTTGGCACTTTCAGATATAGAGGATGGAGGTTTGTCAGATGGCATACTCCCTGCAACCACTGTGGTTGTGATAGATTGCTTCTGGCCACCAGGAGTAATGACATGCACAGTTGGTAGAGTAACAACTGGCAGTGAGGTAGGAGGCTCATCAACCTTTGTTTTTCCTTTGCCTGGCACATGAGTTGGAGATTTATTTGCCCTTTGGTGATCACCCTCTCTTAACTTTATCCCTTTTTCCTTGGGTTTCTCCCCCTTAGTATTTGAATTCCTTGTCCTCTTCTCCCCCTTAGGCTTGTTGTCAGGCACAGAGGCTTTAAAAGTGACCTTTGGGGTGGAAGATTCTTCAGGGAGAGGAAGACCCATATGCTTCATCATAGCAGCCAACATAGATTGTTGATGCAGAAGAACATCAGCTGTGGTGGTTGCTTGAGTGTTCAACTGATCATTGAGAAGTGAAACCTTGTCTGTAAGATGAGCATTGGACTTAGTGAGAATAGCCACCTCCTTTTCAAGAGTATCCACTTTAGTGAATAGCTCATGTGCCCTGAAACCAGAGAGTGATTGATCCTTGAGTCTCTGGGCTTCATACTTGGTCATGTCATGAACAGGGACCTCAGTTACCAGCTTATCCCCATATTGATTCTTGAACAGTGTTCTCAGCATGGCATTTGAGTCTGTGGTTTGATCAGACAGAGATTGAAACTTATGCCCCAGCCCTGTGACAGTATCCTTGAGAAGGGCCAAGCCATTATCCATTTTGATACAGCTAGACTTGCAGACTAGAATTTCCTTGACCACAGTTTCCAGTTGAGGGAATTTGGAATCAAAAACCCTTTTTAGGTCATGCACCTCCTTGGTTGTGGCTGTACATACTTCTGTGACTTCTGTCTTTAGACCCTTGCCAAGGTAGTGTGCAGCCTTGAGAATTCCCTTGTAACTGTCATTGACTGCTTCATACACAGCACTAGGGGTGAGAGAATTGGCATTGGACCCTAGTGAAGTGATGTACTCTTCTCTGAGGTACTGTAGGCCTTCTGAGAGAGGAATGTCATACTTTTCTTGAAGCCAGACATCTATATTGCCTTCTCTCTCTGACTCATCCACAATTTTGGCCTGTTGTTGCTCCACATCCTCTTTATGGCACAGGAGAATAGCTTCATAGTCAGGATTTGGCAGGTTGGCAGTGAGGAGGTGCTGTGCAATCTTTGTGAACTCAGGAATCTGATCCACAATTAAGCTTTGAAGTGCTTCAACCATCAATTATTGTGGAACAGACCCTGATCCTGAAGCACTGTCATGGTGTACAGGCTTCAGCCATTATGACATAAAGTCAGAGCTAGAGCTAGGCAAGCTAGACTCCTCAGTTACAGATGCAACTTCTATAACCGGATGGATTGACTCTACTACTAGTGTCTCCACAAAAGTGGGATGAGTTACACCAGCAGTTGACACAGGAACAGAGTCTCTAGTGAAAACTAGTGGAACCTCTGTGTTTGTGATGGTGTCATTAGGAGATGCCCCATCATGCATTCCTTCACCATCTAAATGTGGGTCCTGGGTGGTGAACAGGGTGTCATGCACCAAGTCACTTGAGTTCATTGGCTCATCAAGAGAAAAGAATTCTTGATGATCAATGCCTTGCTCCTCAATTGCTTGAGTTGCAGGCTGCAAAAAAATATGAGATGAAGATTCTGGAAGAGTAGTGTTTTGTAGAGTAGATTTTGGCAACTCCTCCTGAGAGATAGAGGGAGTTTCAAGTATGATGTGCTCTCCACTCAGTGTAGTGCCAGCCTTATCACTCCCATGTGCTGACTCAATACAAGAAGGTGCATTGGGGAGGATGCTTGATTCTATAGATGCACCCTGTTGAGAGGACACATCTAGTGAGCTGTTTGCCCCTGATTTTACAACTTCAGCCATTTGTGTGACTGAAGAGGTGGTCTTAGTTTTCTTCTTCTTCTTTGGCCTTAGTAAGGGTGACTCTGGTTCCTCACTTTCTAGACCTAGTTCAACAGCTAATGCTGCTTCAGATAAAATATTTAAGGGTGCAGACATTACTTCCTTTCTCTTCTTTTTACTAACATCACCCTTTTGAGAGGATGATGTAGTTGGTTCAGTAATTGGTAAAGTGTTTGGTTGAGAGGGTTGGTTAGCTAACCCTGGGTTAGCATTTTGTTCTACTTGCTTGGGCTTAGCTAACTCAGACTTAGAGGCAAATGTTGGCATGTTGTGGGGGTAAGTTCTAAACAAACTCTCCATATGAGGAGTTATGTTAAGTCTTACATCCACATCATTCCTAGTCTCCAAATTACCAAAAATGAGTTTGGTCATGGATTTAGGATAGCCTATTCTATTTTTATTCATCCCATCTAATTCAATCAATTTATCATCTAAGAAGTTAAGGACGGATTGAATAAAACGAGGGAAGAAAATTTCATTACCTCTCTTGGCTGAATTCTTACCAAGTCTCCCATACAGCTCCTGCAGAATGATGAGACCAACGTCTATCTTCTTTCCATAAGCTAAGGCATAGCCTATTTGCTGTGCAGGAGTACTGATTTGGTCATAGCTAGATTTTCTTGCAGTGAAGACTTGAAGAAGTGTAGCAAACATATAACTCCATTCCTTCCTCAAATGCTTCCTGTTCAAGTGCCCAAGACTGATTCTGTTTGCATATTTGATGAAATCAAAGAAGTCTTCCAATTCAGCATTTGTAGCAAGTGGGTCATACACCTCTCCTTTGGTACCCATCCAAAGTGCCTCATTCATATCCTCTGTGGTGATAGTGAGATTTTT
Source organism: Kitagawia praeruptora (assembly GCA_037693485.1). NCBI lineage: Eukaryota > Viridiplantae > Streptophyta > Magnoliopsida > Apiales > Apiaceae > Kitagawia > Kitagawia praeruptora. Next base: position 15,464,749 of record CM075353.1, read on the forward strand.
GTCTTGAATCTTACAGTAGATGATGTACGAGGATATTGCAGAGTCAAGAGCCACCACCTCCACTGTAGCAGACTGCCAAAACTATTCTAGAATGTCGAGATACAGAGTTGGGTTAACAGATAGAGCATTCTTGATGTACGATTCAGACATCCACTTCACAAAGCACTTGAAATTGGCGTTGGGTGCTTCAACATCACTAGTTAGAGCAATGAAATTGGTGTTGAACTTTACTGTTGCCATTTGTGTGAGAGAGAGAGAGAAGAAATCGAAGGTTGAAGAAGAAATTTAGCTTTTGCACTTAGGGTTTCAGAGGTTTTGGGAGTTTGGATGCTTGAGAAATCGAATGAAATGAATCGAATAGATGTGAAGTTGTAAAAGTATGAAGTACTTGAATTGTCGATTAGATGTATGTTCTGTATCGACAAGTCAGGCACTCGAGAAGTAGAAAACAACTATTCGAGAAGTCAAGAAAGGCTTATTCGATAACTCAAGCAGGTTGTAGCTCACAGCTGGCAGTTATCTAACTTAGAAATAAATCTAAATTAGGTAAAATATGTTTTTATGAGTAATTCTGAATTCTAAATAAAAATCCAAAATCGGTTAAAATTCAGCGAGAAATCAGCCTTTTCAAATGATTCGAGAACTCAAATGTAGTATTCGAGAACTCAGTCAATCGAGAACTAAAACACTATATTCGAGAAGTCAAGGAAACCTCTATTCGAGAACTCTAAAAGACTCTATTCGAGAACTCGAGAGTGCTCTAAAGAGACTTGTTAGAGATGTCGAATAGTGAATCACTTGAGAAGTCTGACTTGTCGAATTATACTCATAGAAACTCAATTTTCACTATCTTTTCAAAATTTACCAGCCATATTCATTCACGAATATTCTAGCAAATTAAACAGTGATTTTCTCAAAATTTCATAGAAATTTCAAGTTAACAAGAGAATATGATTTTCCAAATATGCAACAGATTTGAAATTTTTATAAATCATATTTTAGCCAACACTTACTCCAAAAATATTAAGAATTTAGATAAAGTAAGTTTTTACTGCTACAACAATCTATATGATGTATTCACCTAGCCAGAATCTGAAGAATTCAGCATTCCAATCTCACTAACCAACCTTGTGAAGGTGGCTTCATCTAATGGCTTAGTGAATATATCAGCTAGTTGTTTGTCTGTAGAAACATAATGCAACTCAATGGTTCCATTAGTTGCATGTTCCCTTATGAAATGATATCTGATGTCAATGTGCTTTGTCCTAGAATGCTTGACAGGATTGGCAACTATAGAGATTGCACTTGTGTTGTCACACATGATTGGAATTCTTTCCAACACAAGTCCATAATCTCTAAGTTGATTTCTAATCCAAAGCACTTGAGCACAGCAACTTCCAGCAGCTATGTATTCAGCCTCAGCTGTTGAAGTTGACACAGATTGTTGTTTCTTGCTATACCAAGAGACTAACCTTTGTCCAAGAAACTGGCAGCTACCTGAGGTGCTTTTCTTATCCACTCTGCATCCAGCATAATCAGTATCAGAATAACCAACCAGATTGAACCCTGTGTCCTTAGGATACCATAGTCCCAAGTTTGGAGTGCCCTTCAGATATCTAAAGATCCTTTTTATAGCAACCAAATGTGATTCTTTTGGATTTGATTGAAACCTTGCACATAAGCATGTAGCAAACATGATGTCTGGCCTACTTGCAGTGAGATAGAGTAGAGAACCAACCATGCCTCTGTAGACTGAGATATCTACCTTCTTGCCTTTAGCATCTTCATCCAATTTAGTGGCAGTGGCCATGGGTGTCTTTGCAGGTGAGCAATCTTCCAAGTCAAACTTCTTCAATAAATCCTTGATATACTTGGTCTGACTGATAAAGATACCATCCTTCCTTTGACTGACTTGCAACCCAAGAAAGAATGTTAACTCTCCCATCATACTCATCTCATATCTGCTCTGCATGAGTTTAGAAAATTTCTCACACAGCTTCTCATTTGTAGAACCAAAAATGATATCATCCACATAGATCTGAACTAAGATAAGATCATCACCATGCTTCTTGTAAAACAATGTCTTGTCCAGTGTGCCTCTAGTCAATTGATTCTCAAGAAGAAATTGTGATAAACTATCATACCATGCTCTTGGAGCCTGCTTAAGTCCATACAATGCCTTAAACAATCTGTAGACAAATTCTAGGAAGTGTGGATCCTCAAAACCAGGTGGTTGTTGCACATAAACTTCTTCTTCCAACTCTCCATTCAGAAATGCACTTTTGACATCCATTTGATATACTTTAAAGTTTGAATGAGCAGCAAATGCCAAGAATATTCTGATGGCTTCCAATCTAGCAATAGGAGCAAATGTCTCATCATAATCAATGCCTTCCTGTTGAGAGTATCCTTTTGCAACCAACCTTGCTTTGTTCATTATAATTACACCATCTTCATCCATCTTATTCTTTAGAACCCATTTTGTTCCAACAATGGTTCTGTTCTTTGGTGCAGGCACAAGTTCCCATACTTTGTTCCTTTCAAATTGATTCAGCTCCTCTTGCATAGCAATAATCCAATCTGGATCCAATAGTGCATCATCAAGTCTCTTAGGCTCAACTTGTGATAGAAAACAGCCATAGAGGCACTCATTCTGAGTTGCTCTCCTAGTCCTTACTCCTGCATTAGGATCTCCAATGATTTGCTCTGCAGTGTGTGATCTATCCCATTTCCTTGAGTGCTCAGCCTGATTTCTCATTCTTGATGTTGCTTCATCATCCACATCATGGTCATTCTCATTTCCTCCCCCTGTGAAGTTGCCACTACTCACAGGTGTGTCTTGGATGCTTGTTTCTTCACTATTGATTGGCACAAATTCTTCTCTTGTATCATCATTCACTTGAGTTTGTTGAACTCGAGTTTCAACTTCAGTTTCAGTCTCTTCATCAGAATCATCTAGATTATCAAACTTCAATGGATCTTTATATTCATCATTGGCTTCTTCTAGTCCAGGTAGTTTGCTGTCATCAAATGTCACATCTGTGCTTTCCATAACTTTGTTTTTACTAATGACATAAACCTTGTATGCAATTCTTTCCATAGAGTAGCCACGAAAAATTCCTTCAAATGCTTTTGCATCAAATTTTCCAACATATTCAGAATTATCCTTCAATACAAAACATTTGCTTCCAAAAGTATGAACATACTTTAGAGTAGGCTTCTTTCCAGTCATCAAGTTATAAGGTGTCTTTCCAGTGTTTTTGTTGATGAGGGTTCTTTTCTGGATATAGCATGCAGTGCTCACAGCCTCAGCCCAAAAACATGTAGGCATTTTTGCATCAAGTAACATTGTTCTAGCAGCCTCAATTAGAGTTCTATTTTTCCTCTCAACAACTCCATTTTGTTGTGGAGTCCTTGGGGCTGAGAATTGCTGAGAAATGCCATTCTCTTTACAGAATGCTTCAAGTATGGCATTTCTGAACTCTGTTCCATTATCACTTCTCAGTGCAATCATACTTGCATTGTTGGCCTTTGCTTCCTTGTCAACTTTCTTTATATGCTCAATGATTACTTGTGGAGCCTCATCTTTTGATGCCAGAAATTCCACCCATGTATACCTTGTAAAATCATTGTGACGCCCCAAAATCCGAGGTTAGAGATTCAGGTCGTCACGTCACCATCCAACCATATCATACCTGTGTTAACTTTACAACTTAACAATACCTCTATCCAGACCTCAATCTTACTCACATACAAGTTAGAGCCTCAGAAACGATAATCAAAAGTAACACTGAATATTACAATTTATCTGTACAATCCAGAATCTTACGCACTTCCACTTATACAACTACACTTGAAGACGAGTCTTACTATTACAGTTGGAAACCTATCAGACTTACTCTGCAGTATTTATCCGGAACTAAGTCATCTCGGGATAAATCTTCTACTCCTCTTCTGCTGGTACGGAGTTAACTGACCAATATCTTCTCTTTCTGAAAAGTTTTTATAAAGCAAGAATGAGCTACATAATGCTCAGCAAGTTCACCATTTTGCAAAAATAATAAAGTGGTTTATTTTGAAAACGTTCCCAACTGTATGGGTATATATCTCAGATTACAAAACATAACTCGACAATATATATGTCCGAGTTTGAATAAAACATTTATACTCACTAAGGAGCTTTAAGAATAACATATGACTCCTTTATAAGGTTCTCATTTCAATATATCTCAAGTTTGAAAATATTTACGTATGAGTATATCAGTTTCGGCAAAACACTCTACGGTTAACATAATGTACAGGGAATGCATTGATGCAAAACCTCTTTCCTTCCATTAGCTTAGAAGGTTTCTCATTCAAAAACATTTCATTCTTTGAAATAATTGCAAGAGTGCACTATCACGTGCCAATCTCTATAGAAAATCTTGCAGTTCTAGATACTGCACGATGTTAATATTTTTCTTATAAAAAACCACACTATCGGCAACTTGGCACTTAGGCCCAAGAAGCAGTGTTTGAGTATTTTTCCAAAGTGGAGGATGGGACTGGAAGAAAACATAAAAACCTGACAAGGATTGACGATGATCAGTCGCCACAACCAAGTCCAACAATCCGCGGGTCTTCTCTACTAGTAGAAGGATAGAAACTACATCCGTAACTACCCTTGGGTGAAAACTACATCCGTAATCACCCTCGATGAAAACTACATCCGTAATCATCCTTCGGCAACACCTGGGCCGGAATAATAATTGATGGACCGCCTGGCTCACGGCCGCTTACACATCCCGGGAATCGTTCGTCAATGATTCCCACACCTGCCAGAGTCCCCTTTTTCTTTTCTTTTCAAAAATCATTTTGATAGAAAATTCGAGTAGTTGAAGTTCGACCTCAGTCGACCAATAATTCTTGAAAAACATACAAGAAGCAAAACCTGACCGGGGGTTTTCGAAAATGTTTTGGATTCGAAAGAGTTCGAGTTTGAAAACGCTAAAGGTATCTTGGATTGGTTTTGTCTTTAAAATAATGAACGATAATTAATAAATAATATTTTGAGATTTAATATAAACAATTAATAAAATAATTATTTAATTAAAATAAGCTTTTAATCCAAGATAGATATTTTTGAGTATTTTTAACATCGTAAAAATAATAATTACTTAGGTATACGATACTTCCCGATTGACTCTTCGGGTTTTCGCAATTTAATCATGATGCAACAATATACCGCTCCCCGGTCAATAGTATATTTGGACCGCTACGACCTATATTGCTAGAGTCGTTGTCCGAAAAAACACTTTCATTCTAAGTTCAAGGGTGTACAAACACATATGCATATATCTCAAACTTCAACATAATCTCGTAAAGCATAAACATATAATACGTTTGGAAGCTATAAACACAATAGTGAAAATCCTTATATATAAGTTTTGAAAAGTAAACTTGCATAGGTAAAATCAAGAATATAATCTTTTGAAATTAAATACTTAGGGTTGGAAAACTTGCCTTGGTGAGGTTGGGGTGGTCGGCTCGCGAAGTGGAATGGAAATCTATACATAATCAATATTTGTACGTTAGTACCTTAACAACGCTACTTAATCATAAGGTTTTAAAAATCGTAAGATCAACTTAACGACTCCACTTGTGACCACTACCCCTCTCATATGACCATGTCGTCACATTATCACTTTCGTTACCCATTCGACTCAAATCTATTCCTCGAACTCGAAACTCAAGTGAATATTCTTAAAACTACTTTAAACTAATCCCCTAAGTGGTTTTTCACTTGCGCACACCTCGCTCTAACATTTTTATAAAATTGAAAAATTCGAGTTTTAATCAGATTCTTTTTGGGTAGCCTTCCTTACTGTAAGACCTAGCTAACCTCAATTTTTCACAATGTTTGCAGAAATTTTGGGGGTCCATAGACAGTTCACAAACAGACCATACATTGCAGTCCGGATTTCAGAACCACTCCTCACTCTTCTGGTCATAACTCAAAATCTATACATCACCTAGTTATGAACTTTATATTTCTGGAAACTACATTCAAATACCTTTCTAGCCATATGTATTAGACCTTCGGGAGACAAGTTTAAGGGGTTCAAAAGTCCACTGCAAGGCAGTACATACTCCCAGACTTTTTACTCAGCATACTTCTTTGTTTAATCTTTCAAGAACTCAACTTATACATCATATCTACCATCAAAACCACCAAGTCTCATCTCTATAACATACATGGGGTCACATACTCTAAGCACAATCTTTAAAATCACATCAACCACATATAACCTCGAGATTTTCATCATCCATAACTCATATAACCAAGATAGGCATTAATACTCCTAGATCTAACATTAAAAATCATAAACACTTCATGACTAAGAGGGGTTTGGAGTTTTATACCTTCTTGAGTAGCTAAAGACCTTGGGTGAGCTTTACAACCACCAAGAACACTTGGATGAGCCTTTAAAGACCTTAATCCTTCAAGATCTAAAGGATAAACAAGTTTGGTTAATATTCACCCAACCTTCAACAATTTATAACTCAAAATCTAACGGATGGATGGGGTTGAAATTAGTACCATACCTCTATAATGATGCAAGGAGGCTATGTGATTTTTGCTAGAGCTTGAAGATGATGGAAAGATGAATAGAAGAACTCTCTTCTCCTCTCTTCCATGGCTCGGCCGAGAGCTTCCACAAGGGGGGGGAGAGAGTTTGTTTTGTGTTTTGTTTGAAAAGAAATAAAATGAGATGAGTGATATGAATTATTGTGGGGGTTAGATAAGGTTCACATGTTGCCAAGCTAGGGGTCTAGGTTGCCTCCCCATGCCCTATTGTCCCCTAGGTTGCAACACCCATCACACATGTCACTATTCACTTCTACTTTATGCTTTTCTAGTTTCTTTTCATAACTATCTAGTTACATGGCACTTGCATGCAATATCCTTCCTTGTATTATTATTTCTCCACCCATGCTTGTCACTTAATCCTTATTTCATATCGTATCTTAATTAAATTCCTCGTAATAATATTTTGTTGCGTAGAGATTTCCTTTGTAATTCCTTAAGTACTTAATTGTGTAAATTCCTTAAATATCCATAACTCCTTGTCATAGTCTCTTAAAATCTTTTGATACTCTAATAACTCTCAAATCCCAAGTTTTTATAAATCTTAATAGCAGTAGGCCTCTTGCCTTCAACAATCTTCCCTTTTTCTTACACAGTGAATGTAACAACATAAATTTCTCAGATAATCAATTCCATTAAACAACATGGGTGACTCAAAAGGTCCCGAATTCACAATGTCATATGATATTATATTCTTAAAAATATTACAAAAATCAGGGTTCTTACAGCCTCCCCTCCTTAAAAGGATTCCGTCCCGGAATCAGGTTGAAAACAGTTGAGGGTACTTTTCACGCATCGCGTCTTCTAGTTCCCATGTTGATTCTTCGATGTTCTAGTTCCTCCACAAAACTCTCACTAGCTTGACAACCTTGTTTCTCAGCACTTGCTCTTTTCTATCCATGATTTCCACGGGTTGCTCCACATAGGTCAAGTCTGGTTGTAGGTCCACTTGGTCGTACTCTATCACATGCCGATGGTCGGTGTGGTAGGGTCGTAGACATATGAAACACCTTATGAATTTGCTACAAGCTTGGGGGCAAGGCTAACTCGTAGGCTAACTTCCCAATACGCCTCAAAATCTCAAAAGGTCCAATAAACCTCAGACTTAGCTTCCCTTTTTACCAAACCGCATCAATCCTTTCCAGGGGGGATACCTTTAGCATCATGAAGTCTCCCACCTCATACTCCTTTGATATCTCATAAAATTTGACCATTCGAAATAATGGGTTTCGTAAAAAAAAAAAACTAATGACCTTTACATACACTCGTCTGCACCGTAGAGACGTAATACCAATTCGAAGTCTTCGTACATATCGTGATTGCAAAAATTTCTCATCCACCCATAAAATTACTATTCATCCAGGTTTCGAATATTCACGAAAATTAGGGTTATTGCAGTCTCCTCTTCTTAAAAGGATTTTATCTTAAGAACCTAAGGAAAATAGTTGTGGATACAATTCCAACTTTACCCTTTCCAACTCTCAGGTTGACACTTCAACCCTCTCGTTCTTTCACCTTGGTCTCACCAACGCTTTAACGTTGTTTCTCAATGCATGCTCTCCTCGACCTGTATTCCTTATCGGTTGTTCTATGAATGGAAATTTCTATCCCACTAATTATACGTTCCTCTTCTACCTTGTTCATAGTATCTGTGTTGAGTCCTGGTATCGTTGGCCCGTGAATACTTTGTAGTTGTGTTTTATAATCTAAGACAACGTCAATACGCATGGTATTCCTCATTTTCCTTGGCTTGATTAGCACGCATGTGTTGCCTCCCGTCAGTCGTTACTACTTGTTATGGATAGTATATAGTCTTCGGTATACGTCGAACTAGTTCAGCTACTATATCCCTCGTTCATTGACTTCTTCGTAACGCAAGAAAAGCGAAACTTCTTCTTTCGTAGTACGCTTTACAAGAGACGTCCTTACGTCCGCATGGTGCCGATCGTGATAACAACATTCGTTTCATGGATAAGTTTTTATTCTCAACTGCCCCGTGAAATTTAAGGCACGACACTAATTATAAATTCGATCGTCTGGACAATTCTTCTTCCCTGTCCGTCAGCCACAGATCAAATTAGTACATACGCTCAATCTCTTTATTAATTATACTTGAAAGCACCTTCAATATTCGAAGTCTAACCTTAAGTCTCTATCTGACGTAATCACTGCAGAAGTTTTATATTGCACCACCATCTCTTCCGTATATAAATCGATAATCTTCTAAATGGAAAGTCTCTCGTAGGTAAATCACTTGGTCCAGCAATTATAAATCAACTAGGGCCATCTCTTGGCTCGGTATTCGGTGACCTACTCGTGAAATTCATTATAATTCTGTCCACGTTCAAGATTTTCTACGGGCGGAATTAATCCACTAGATCTCTATCATTCTGCTTTTGACATGTCGCGTTTGTACTTAATAGTTTGCCAATACCATTCTTCATATCCGTTTGCCAAACATTCTTTTAATTCTCTGTACATCTTTGTCCTTCCCCATAATTTAGTCATTTTCCTCTAACATTATTCTTTATTGTATATACTCTATTTTCTTGGTCAATACTGACTGAATTCCAATTTTGAATAATCCCCTCTATAGGTATCGGCCACCACACTGGCCTTTCCTGGGAAATAATAAATTTCTCCATTATACTCCCTGCTCCCTTTCGTCACCTTCTCTTTCTTATGTTTAGTTCTAATATGAAGATATACTTATGGCACTTGTGGAAAACTTTCACACTTTTCTCATAAAGTTAACGTCTCAGTTTTATGCGTGAATGCCATCATGACTAATCCCAGACTCACGGTTAGTATATCCCATCCCGTAACCTTTATGTTGTTTAGAAGTATAGGATATCATCCCCTTTCTACTGCATCAGCACACCTCTTAAACTCTTGAAAGACGCATCATCGTGACTCTCAAAGTCCTCTTCTCATTATAAAGTATAGCTAACAACGAGGTTGTTACTAATCTCTCATATCATTCTTAAAACTTTATTTATTAACCCACAAGGGCTTCTGACTCACTAGTCAATCCACATGATACTACCAGAATTTATAATGTTTACATTAATATGAAATGCCGACTTTGGTGCAGTACAGAGGTCGATCTGGAGTTGGTGAAACCTTCTCTTTAACCTTATCTTTGAAAAACAACTACGCACTTTAACTAGTCAATAATTCCTCCATGTCCGATAAGGGTTTCAGTTCTCGATGGTATATGTAAGATGTCATACGCTTGTCCTCTTTCACAACTGGTGCCAATCGGCCTGAGGCCTGCATGTTGCTGCGATTCCCAATAAACTTGATTAGGTGGTAATCTCGAAGGATCATTGGGATATATCCATGCATCCATTTGCTATTAGGGCCTTTTGAACTTTATGTCTCTCTATGTGCATCAATCCCTTTAAGCTAAGTAAAGCTTCACATTCTTGCCACAATATTTCTTCCTTTCTTGTCCATCTCACTTCCATGTTAGTTTCCTCTAAGGATATGCCTTACATCGCAGTCGATTTGCATTTCTTGGATCAGGAAAAGGCTTGGTAACTCTAGAATTCATTAATATAGCATCCTAACGACGGTTGGTAGGGCGTGCTCCCAACCACCTCATCATTTCTTATAACCTTCCTCACACTAATATTAAAGGTCCTTGTGGTATGCCCCGACATGTTATTCCTACTTTAAATAATCACTCGACATAACGCTCTGGCTGCACAATTACAACATTTGGTTTTTGATCTCATATTGGTGCAACGGTTCACAATTGTACCTCCCGTTCACCTTAGAGTAATCACTTTTGAAATGAATGGTTTCAAAATAATAAGGTCCAATAGATAATTTCAATAAGAATTCCATATTGGATGTTCCAAGAATATTGATGGTTCCAAATACTAGGAGTCTCGATTTTCGGAGATGTAAGGATGGACAAAAAGAATACAACAAGGTTTATTCCTTCATGTCCTGATAATTTTGTAATGTGATATCATAGAGAATGTTGCACGAGGGCAATGATTGTTGGATACAAAAGTCATAAAGACGGTCTTTATACAATTCTTACATCTGGTGAATACTTTTCCTCTTGAAAAATAAGAGGAAATCTAAAGTCGCATTGATGAAGGTCAGCCAATAGAAAGCAATTCTACTCCATGACAATTAAAGAATGAAGTAGTTTGTCATTCAAGTAATCAATGGTTTCAAATGAATTCTCATTGTATGGATGAAAGAATAAAATATTCAAGTGATATAAAGTCTGATACGAAGATGGGTAAGAGTTCAAGTCGAGTGGGCGACCTCACTAGGTCTCAATCAAGTTATTCGTCAAAACTTTCATCATCATACTTTACCACATGCAAAATGCATTGCGGAATGAATTAAATTTGGAGTTGGACCAGTGGAACAATAACTAGTCCTTTTCAAGAAACACTAGCAACTAGCGAGACAAAATTTGCTAGTTCACCTGTTTTAGACATCACCACTAGCTAGGACAATTAGCTAGGTATTCTTCACAACATTACAATTTTGACTAGTTAGAATAATCAACTAGTCATTCATATTGACATATCGACTAGCCAGTTTCAATTGGCTAGAACGGAATTTCAACATCGTAGCCACTGAAGAAACTTTAGGCTACTCGGACAACGAATGGAAATAAGAAGTTATTAAGTTTGAAAAAGAAAACTATAAAATCTGAAGAGAATGTTCTAGGTATCGGAACAATCAATAACCTCTCATTAAATATTACTTACCAGTGAAACGGTCCACCCAAGGGTGCCTCCGTACACATGCTTTATCAGATCCTACAATAGAATTAAATTCAGAATACCAATATCAAAATGATATCCTTACTATGATTTCAATGTACGATGTACAATCTCATCTTGAATAGAAGAAAAGAATTCATGAAGGATGTCTGGACATTAGATCATCCATGTCCTCAGTAATTTGTTAAATATTTATGAGCTCAACTGAAGAGTGCAAGTATGAAAGAAGCAATCAAACATCAATATTCGTTTAAGTAATATTCGTCGAATAATTAAGGAAGTATTTGTGGAACATTCCTTGGATAATTGAAAGGAAGTGTAAATAGTCCTGAGCATAACGAAATAATTATAAACTTCAAATAGAATACTCGGGGATCAAATAAGATACTTTGGATGAGTCCCGGTTTAGAGAAAGTATATCACTGGTTGTTATTCCACAAGTTTGAAGTAGAAAGCTAGAAGGATTACCTGATATAAACTAATCGAGGTAACATGGTTAATGAAAAGTTTAAAATGAAGTAGTGCACCAGCCGGTAGTTACCAAAATAAGTTAATAATCATTCGTGCATCTCATTATCACCACTATGAGGGTAACTCCATCTCTTCGTCTTCGTAATACAAGACACCAACTAGTGCGTCTCTCAATCTTCATCTTAAAGTCAATTATCGAGTTAGGGTTTCACAAATATATCTATCATTTTCGTGCTTTATCTTGAAGACCAAGCTTCACATCATTTCGGGGACACCTGCTAAGTCCATAGGGTCCTACTTTATGCCTTCCGACATGAATCACAAGTGGCCAGTTCCCCCTGGGAACAGATCAAAGAGATCTCTCAAGGATCTCAATGCAGTCCATAGGTTCAGTGGCGGGTGTGTGCATGTGAACATATACCAAAATATTGAGGTCTACAACACGTATATACATAGTCCCTGATAACATCTCTATCAAAGGATCCCACTCTAGACCCACTGGTCTTTTCTTTTGGTAGACTCTGAGATCATTGTATCGCTCATTGCAACCATATTCAACTTCACTTGAGTCCCTTTGTTAATTCTACTTGTTTGTTCACTAAGTTGAACTACCATGCTGTAGCGTCCGAATCATGCATGGAATTATCTAGCACGCTCGTCTTATGATAACATTCTCGTATAACACATGTAAAATTTGCCATCAAGAGTAATGAATTCCACAACGGCATAGTAACCACCTTTCAGGTAAACCCGTTACTTATCGAAAATTGGATCTTATAGCCAAGGTAAAAGACTTTCATTATTCCAAGTACTAAGTACCCTTAATTATGTAAGGAAGTCTAAACTTATCGATTCTTAATTTGCCGCCTCCTTATAGGCAAACTCTGAAGGACTACGGGCAACAAAATTTATGCTAGCCAAGTCATCCAATCATATTGGCAGTATCGCCTCTTCCTCAACTACTCTTGAGGTTTCACTCTGCTTCCTACATCGTTACATCTGATAAGTCAGGTACGACTCCCAACTCTCAACTCATCATTCTGAGGGTCTCTAGGGATTCTATCGATCCTAGGGTAATACCTCAAGTAAACATTCCAATCAACTCCACTCACCGGTACCTCTTCCGATTATCCAATAGTAAACTTACTATGATCTCTTACGTCATTCTCCTACTTAGACTTAACTCTCATCACTCTCGTTTCTGAGTACTGTAACTTATCGCTCTGATACCATTTCTGTGATGCCCCAAAATCCGAGGTCAGAGATTCAGGTCGTCACGTCACCATCCAACCATATCATACCTGTGTTAACTTTACAACTCACCAATACCTCTATCCAGACCTCAATCTTACTCACATACAAGTTAGAGCCTCAGAAACGATAATCAAAAGTAACACTGAATATTACAATTTATCTGTACAATCCAGAATCTTACGCACTTCCACTTATACAACTACACTTGAAGACGAGTCTTACTATTACAGTTGGAAACCTATCAGACTTACTCTGCAGTATTTATCCGGAACTAAGTCATCTCGGGATAAATCTTCTACTCCTCTTCTGCTGGTACGGAGTTAACTGACCAATATCTTCTCTTTCTGAAAATTTTTTATAAAGCAAGAATGAGCTACATAATGCTCAGCAAGTTCACCATTTTGCAAAAATAATAAAGTGGTTTATTTTGAAAAAATTCCCAACTGTATGGGTATATATCTCAGATTACAAAACATAACTCGACAATATATATGTCCGAGTTTGAATAAAACATTTATACTCACTAAGGAGCTTTAAGAATAACATATGACTCCTTTATAAGGTTCTCATTTCAATATATCTCAAGTTTGAAAATATATACGTATGAGTATATCAGTTTCGGCAAAACACTCTACGGTTAACATAATGTACAGGGAATGCATTGATGCAAAACCTCTTTCCTTCCATTAGCTTAGAATGTTTCTCATTCAAAAACATTTCATTCTTTGACATAATTGCAAGAGTGCACTAACACGTGCCAATCTCTGATACTCCTATGGTTTTGATGATCACATTCAACAAGCTATTTGCTTGTAGTTTGATATAAAACATTGTGTTATGGTTGTACTAACTTGGTTTTGCAGGGTATATTAAGTTTACAGAGAATATATATACAGCAAGCCACTTGGTGTTACAACAGAGACAGTTTGGCAAGCCATTTGCACTGACAGACACAAACAGCAAGCCATTTGCAAACTGCCAGAAATTCTGAAGATAAAGATCAAGATTAATTCTCAAGGATTTATTTCAGGCAATATATTGTGAGGATTCTTTATTATATAATACGTACACAATATATTCTAGAGCTCAAATCTTTTCAAATATCTTTCTTTAAAACATTTTATAAAACTTATGGGAGTTTCCTTATTTAAAAGATTTCTTTCTACAAAATCTCCTATACACGTTTTATATTCATACGAACAGAAGGGATATGTTTTTCATCGATCTCTTTCTCTCAAACCCTCTGTCTAACGTTCACAAGAACGTTTGTAAAATCCCTAACCAATTGAACGTTGGAAATTGATTCTAATAGTTCGAATAATTGGTGATTGATTTTCCGAACGTTGGTGTGCAGCTTTATAAACTGATTCTTGTGTTCATTCGTTTCTAACAATCCAGAGAACATTTAGAGAAAAATTTCAAGCACACATGATTACAAACAACTCGGTTTTTCATTGCTATATTCTTTTTATACTCCTGAGCTCTTAATATATTATATACGTGCTATATCTTAAAGAGTTCATAGTTTGAGTTGTATTCATTTGTTGATTATATTGTTCGAATTATAAGGTTTAGTTGTTGGACAAGTTGGCTTGGGAACTAGGGTTTGGTGATCGTTGCTAGAGAAGTATACTTGGGAAGTATAGCTTAGAGAGAAAGTTCAGAAACAGGAGTTCAGCACGCCATTTGTCAACAGCTGGGATATAAGGGAGATATATTATTGTATCTTGTAATTGGTTTTATTTCAGTGATCAATAATATATTCTCTTACCAAGTTGGTAATTCTCTTACCAAGTTGGTAAGGGACCAGGACGTAGACCATAGGGGTTAGGGGTCGAACCTGGCTAAAAGTCTCTGTGTTCTTTATTTTCTGCTCTTTACTTACTGCTTGCATTTAGCTTACTGTTTATGCACTTTACTGCACTTATTGTCTTTAAATTCAGCATACTGTTTGCAATCAGCTTACCATTTGTCTCTGCATAAAACGAAATCAGTAAGCTGTTTCTGGTAATTTTTAAAATCGGTTTTAGTTAAACATAGTTAGCCATTTACACCTATTCACCCCCCTCTAGGTGTGCATTTTCAATCTCTATAGAAAATCTTGCAGTTCTAGATACTGCACGATGTTAATATTTTTCTTATCAAAAACCACACTATCGGCAACTTGGCACTTAGGCCCAAGAAGCAGTGTTTGAGTATTTTTCCAAAGTGGAGGATGGGACTGGAAGAAAACATAAAAACCTGACAAGGATTGACGATGATCAGTCGCCACAACCAAGTCCAACAATCCGCGGGTCTTTTCTACTAGTAGAAGGATAGAAACTACATCCGTAACTACCCTTGGGTGAAAACTACATCCGTAATCACCCTCGATGAAAACTACATCCGTAATCATCCTTCGGCAACACCTGGGCCGGAATAATAATTGATGGACCGCCTGGCTCACGGCCGCTTACACATCCCGGGAATCGTTCGTCAACGATTCCCACACCTGCCAGAGTCCCCTTTTTCTTTTCTTTTCAAAAATCATTTTGATAGAAAATTCGAGTAGTTGAAGTTCGACCTCAGTCGACCAATAATTCTTGAAAAACGTACAAGAAGCAAAACCTGACCGGGGGTTTTCGAAAGAGTTCGAGTTTGAAAACGCTAAAGGTATCTTGGATTGGTTTTGTCTTTAAAATAATGAACGATAATTAATAAATAATATTTTGAGATTTAATATAAACAATTAATAAAATAATTATTTAATTAAAATAAGCTTTTAATCCAAGATAGATATTTTTGAGTATTTTTAACATCGTAAAAATAATAATTACTTAGGTATACGATACTTCCCGATTGACTCTTCGGGTTTTCGCAATTTAATCACGATGCAACAATATACCGCTCCCCGGTCAATAGTATATTTGGACCGCTACGACCTATATTGCTAGAGTCGTTGTCCGAAGAAAACACTTTCATTCTAAGTTCAAGGGTGTACAAACACATATGCATATATCTCAAACTTCAACATAATCTCGTAAAGCATAAGCATATAATACGTTTGGAAGCTATAAACACAATAGTGAAAATCCTTATATATAAGTTTTGAAAAGTAAACTTGCATAGGTAAAATCAAGAATATAATCTTTTGAAATTAAATACTTAGGGTTGGAAAACTTGCCTTGGTGAGGTTGGGGTGGTCGGCTCACGAAGTGGAATGGAAATCTATACATAATCAATATTTGTACGTTAGTACCTTAACAACGCTACTTAATCATAAGGTTTTAAAAATCGTAAGATCAACTTAACGACTCCACTTGTGACCACTACCTCTCTTATATGACCATGTCGTCACATTATCACTTTCGTTACCCATTCGACTCAAATCTATTCCTCGAACTCGAAACTCAAGTGAATATTCTTAAAACTACTTTAAACTAATCCCCTAAGTGGTTTTTCACTTGCGCACACCTCGCTCTAACATTTTTATAAAATTGAAAAATTCGAGTTTTAATCAGATTCTTTTTGGGCAGCCTTCCTTACTGTAAGACCTAGCTAACCTCAATTTTTCACAATGTTTGCAGAAAGTTTGGGGGTCCAAAGACAGTTCACAAACAGACCATACAGTGCAGTCCGGATTTCAGAACCACTCCTCACTCTTCTGGTCATAACTCAAAATCTATACATTACCTAGTTATGAACTTTATTTTTCTGGAAACTACATTCAAATATCATTCTAGCCATATGTATTAGACCTTCGGGAGACAAGTTTAAGGGGTTCAAAAGTCCACTGCAAGGCAGTACATACTCCCAGACTTTTTACTCAGCATACTTCTTTGTTTAATCTTTCAAGAACTCAACTTATACATCATATCTACCATCAAAACCACCAAGTCTCATCTCTATAACATACATGGGGTCACATACTCTAAGCACAAGCTTTAAAATCACATCAACCACATATAACCTCAAGATTTTCATCATCCATAACTCATATAACCAAGATAGGCATTAATACTCCTAGATCTAACATTAAAAATCATAAACACTTCATGACTAAGAGGGGTTTGGAGTTTTATACCTTCTTGAGTAGCTAAAGACCTTGGGTGAGCTTTACAACCACTAAGAACACTTGGATGAGCCTTTAAAGACCTTAATCCTTCAAGATCTAAAGGATAAACAAGTTTGGTTAATATTCACCCAACCTTCAACAATTTATAACTCAAAATCTAACGGATGGATGGGGTTGAAATTAGTACCATACCTCTATAATGATGCAAGGAGGCTATGTGATTTTTGCTAGAGCTTGAAGATGATGGAAAGATGAAGAGAAGAACTCTCTTCTCCTCTCTTCCATGGCTCGGCCGAGAGCTTCCACAAGGGGGGGAGAGAGTTTGTTTTGTGTTTTGTTTGAAAAGAAATAAAATGAGATGAGTGATATGAATTATTGTGGGGGTTAGATAAGGTTCACATGTTGCCAAGCTAGGGGTCTAGGTTGCCTCCCCATGCCCTATTGTCCCCTAGGTTGCAACACCCATCACACATGTCACTATTCACTTCTACTTTATGCTTTTCTAGTTTCTTTTCATAACTATCTAGTTACATGGCACTTGCATGCAATATCCTTCCTTGTATTATTATTTCTCCACCCATGCTTGTCACTTAATCCTTATTTCATATCGTATCTTAATTAAATTCCTCGTAATAATATTTTGTCGCGTAGAGATTTCCTTTGTAATTCCTTAAGTACTTAATTGTGTAAATTCCTTAAATATCCATAACTCCTTGTCATAGTCTCTTAAAATCTTTTGATACTCTAATAACTCTCAAATCCCAAGTTTTTATAAATCTTAATAGCAGTAGGCCTCTTGCCTTCAACAATCTTCCCTTTTTCTTACACAGTGAATGTAACAACATAAATTTCTCAGATAATCAATTCCATTAAACATGGGTGACTCAAAAGGTCCCGAATTCACAATATCATATGATATTATATTCTTAAAAATATTACAAAAATCAGGGTTCTTACAATCATCAACCATCACCAAGGCATACTTCTTTCTTCCTAGTGACATAATATTGACAGGCCCAAACAAATCCATATGAATGAGTTGTAGGGGCTTGGTTATAGATGTCACTGTCTTTGTCTTGTGGCTTGATCTTTTCATCTTTCCTTTTTGACAAGCCTCACACACTCCTTCTTGACAGAATTCAAGTGTGGGCATGCCTCTCACTAACTCTCTTTTGACTAGAGAATTAATGGCTTTGAAGTTCAGGTGTGATAGTTTCTTGTGCCACAGCCAATAATCTTCATTTGATGCTTTTGAGTAGAAGCAACAAATTTTGTCCTTGTTTGCAGAATCCATATTAGCTACAAACAGGCTTCCCTTCCTTACTCCAGATAGAGCAAAATCACCAGTCTTCTTGTGGGTGATCAAACATTCATCTTTGTCAAAATCCACCTTGAATCCCCTATCAGTAAACTGACCAATACTTAGCAGATTATGCTTGAGCCCCTTGACTAGTGCTACATCTTCAATGATGACATTAACAACTTTCAACTTGCCATATCCCAATGTGTTACCCATGCTGTCATCTCCAAAAGCAACTATTGGGCCAGCCTTTTCCTCATATTGTGATAGCAGGGCCATATCACCAGTCATATGATTTGAGCATCCACTGTCCAAAATCCACATGACCTTCTTTTCACTTTCTTTGCCCTGCAAACAAAAAGGTATTACTTTTCCTTTGGTACCCAAACAAGTTTGGGTCCATGTGACTTAGAAACAGTTTTATCATAAACAACATGCTTGTCAACTTTCTTGGCATTAGTCTTCTTGTCACTGTTAGAAGTCTTGGAACCTGAGGTTTCAGACTTAGGTGATAGAGGTACCTTCCTAGCTTTAGGAGGACTCGAAGACTTTGACATGGTGTAGTGTGTGTGAGAATTGTGACTGATACAACCATCAATGAATTGCCTTCTCAGATTGAAACAACTAGTCATAACATTCATATTGCATGGCATACAGTCAAATTTATCACAAAATGGTGCATCTCTATGTCTTAGAGGCACAGAACAATCATAGAAAGGTTTAGATACACTACCAGCAGGTTTCTTGCATGCATGAGTTAAATGATTGGTACTGAAACAGTTCTGACAAGTTTTCCTAGGGGCATTAGGCATATAAGCATAGTTGTTATCTTTGTTAATCTATAACTTGCCATTTTTGTTCTGTTTCTTCTTAGTCACTTTCTTTTCTGATTCACTCTTCCCAGCTGAAACAAACTTAACAAACTTCTTAGGTCTTGGCCTATCAACTACTGGCTTCTTGGCTTTTGACTTGACACTCTCACTCTTGGAAGATGCTTGTTGTTCATTTGATTGTGCCTCATCCTCATCATTCAACATTTTTTTGATGATTAAGGCATCCTCATCAATTTCAAATGTTGGTTCCTTAAAAATTGGATTTTCAGTCTTTTTCAAAATGTGAGGCACTTCCTCATGAACAACTGTGTCATCTTCAATGACAGCATAGCCTTTTCTCTGTTTAAGAGTGTCAAAATCAAGTCCAATAGCAGCCTTGGGTTTTGCTTCAATTTTCTCACAGTAGGATTTCACTAGACCAGATGATTTCTTGAAAGTTTTTAGTTTGAATTCATTCTCAGCTAATTCATCCCTAAGAGCCTTTTCAACCTGACTAGCACACAAAACCTTATTCTGCAGATATTCAACTTCTTTCTTAAGGTTTTCCACTTGCATAGCAGTTAGCTCAAGTTCCTCATTCTTTTTGGTTAATATTTCATTTTTAGTAGACAGTTTAGCAATCTCTTCATTAGCAGCAGTCATACTAGTATGAATGTTAA
Source organism: Kitagawia praeruptora (assembly GCA_037693485.1). NCBI lineage: Eukaryota > Viridiplantae > Streptophyta > Magnoliopsida > Apiales > Apiaceae > Kitagawia > Kitagawia praeruptora. The sequence goes on from CM075353.1 coordinate 15,484,705, forward strand.
ACATTTCAACAGATAGTTGTTCAATCATGCATTTATACTCTGAAACAGACATGTCCATAGTAGTGAGAGATGGTACCTGAGGGTCTGATGGAGATGTGTCATCCTTGGAATTGGCCATCAAGGCATAATTGCAGAATTCTTGCTCCTCTCCATCACTGTCAGAATCATCTCAACACTTCCCTTCAGCTATGTAGGCCTTACCTTGTGTCTGCTTTTTCAGAAGGGCCTCATACTTAGCTTCAAGCTCAAGATAATCTCTATCCTTTTTTTTAAGCTTCTTGCATTCACTGGCAAAATGCCCTAGGTCATTGCATCTATAGCACCTTACAGATGACCTATCCACATGGCTGGTTTTAAAATTATTCTTGTTTGGTTTCACAGGTGCCTTGCTTTTGTTGAATGAATGGTTTTGGGTTTTGGGTTTGAAGGGTTGATTCATTTTGAATCTGATGTTTGGAAATTTTCTGGCCATGAAAGCATATGAAGTGTTTTCCATCCCATCTAGTTCTTCAAGAGTGTAAAACTCTTCTTCCTCCTTCTCCTCAACAGGTTCACTTACCTCAGGTTCAGTTTCTTCCTCTTCTACTACCTCCTCTATCCTTAACTGGCTTGTGGATGCTTCTAGGTCTTGAATAGATTTGTTGACAATCAAGGCACATGATGTGTTTACCATTCTGCCTTGATTGGCTTGGATAGCCCTTTTCTGAAGCAACTCAAGCTCATGAGTTTTTAAAACTCCATAGAGCACATCATATGTAACTTTGTTCAAATCTCTTTCCCTTAGAGAAATGACCATTTGCTCTAGATGGTTTGGTGAGGATAGCATAAACTTCATGTTTAACTCCTTGGTACTGTAAACCTTGCCATTCATCTGCAACTCAGTAACTAGCTTGTGAAATCTCTCAAACATCTCAGTAATGCTTTCCTTGGGCTGTGCCATGAAAGCCTCATACTGTGTGACCAGTATCTGTTTCTTGTTTTCCTTAACCTCATCAGTTCCTTCACACAACACCTCAATGTGATCCCACATTTCTTTGGCAGATGTACATGATGCAATGTTTGCAAACATTGACATGTCCATGGAATCAATGATAAGCAACATGAGGTGGCTGTCAAGAGCAACCTTCTCCCTTTCTGATTCTGTCCATTTTGATGGATCCTTGGCCTCATAAGATCTTGGGATAGTTGTGGTTCCAACAGTCTTCTCTGGTATCTCTTGTTGTGGAACAAAAGGACCATTCTTAAGAATCTCAGGATACAAAGGATGAGAGGCTTTGATGAACAACATCATCTTTATCTTCCAGAGGTTGAAGTTATCTTTGTCAAACTTAGGGACTTTCACCGTTCCTGTAGTCTTTGGTGTATTCAAACTCATGATCGTTTTTCTATTTTTGAATAAACAGCCCGCTCTAATACCACTTGTTGAGTATTGAATACGATAAAAGAATACAGAGGGGGGTGAATGGATTCTTGAACTTTTCTTTGGCTAGAGTCTATGTAGCAAATAAGTGTTTGTGTGTGCAGAAGTGAAGGTGCGGATAAAGAACAACACAAGACACAGTATCACTTTAATCTAATGTATTATTAGATAAAGGTTGCTACAATCTGTGAATACAAATGATAGTATTCTCAGCTTCGTTTTTCTCAGAGAGATACAGCTTGTAGTGTATGAAAAACTTGACTCACAAAGTTACAAAGTTAATGACTAAAGAAGTGAGGCTGTTGATAGTGTTAGTGCCCTAGAGACAATGTAATTGTGCTTCTAGGATAAACTATTTTGTTATTCAGTGATTATGTTATATCGATTATTCAACAATGATTTATTATATCTTTATTTACTGCGATATAAATATTAGAACAATAAATGTCCTTGGAATATGTAACATGTATTCTATATCTTTAAGTAAGTGACTTAAAAAATGAGATTATAAGAATAGTGTTAATATTCCTAAATATCCCTAATCGAGCATTATTAATATGGGACAATTATAATGCATAAAGATTAGTATGTTTGTTGACTGATGACCACATCTCATTGGTCATAGGTATAGTGATACTAAAGTCAAGAACATAGGTGCATGTAATATTCTACATGGCACTGGATTGACCCACAGTGAGTTTCTACATGTTGATAATGTCATTAGAAAGACTCACAGTGATAATGGTGTAATGATCCTTAGACTTGAGATCATTATATTTCTATACGAGGATTAATATACTTTGACTACATTAAAAGTTACCTTTGACCGGGTGATGATAAAAATGTACATCGGGTATATTATGAGACGTATGAGAAATATGAATGATAGATAAAGGATTTAACCGTCCTATTATTAGGAGAGATATTATTGGCCTCTTGATTGAGTGAGACTATAAAATGCATGGACGTGCTCAAATAATGATTTGTCTTAATAGTCTACTCATGTATCAAGTAAACCCGGATTAAATTATGAAGAGGATGACTAAATACATGCCTCGAGTTTAATCTATAATATTTGGTTAAAGGGATTATATTACACGGAAACATTATATCACGAAAGGTTTAATTGGATCACCAATTATTATTATTACTTGGGTAGCAATGATGTATTACTAGATGCCACTCATTGTTTATAATTTTATTATTGGATATTAAAATTATTGCCAACGTAATAATAACCTAAAGGGTTACACAATAAGAACGTTTTAAAAGGAGTTTTAATTTAAATATTAGATTTACATTAAATAATTAAAATTCGAAATTGATTATGGAATCAGATTTCGTTTTTTAATTAAATGATTATAAATTCAAAATTGGATAAATAATTAATTGAGTTGGACTTAGTTAATTAAATGTTATTTCGAATTTAATTCATTAAAAAAAAACCCAAATCAGTTTGTTTTAATTGAAGCCCAAGCTGATTAGGGTTAAGCCCATCTTTCTCCCTATAAATACATAAAGATGTATTGATTAGTGGAACACTTTTGCAAAATCATTTTTCTTAAAAAACCCTAGCTGCTCTATTCTTTGAGAGGCTAGAGAGAGAGAGAGAGGCTGATTTTGGCTAGTACCTGCTCCTTGGATCGTTGGACGATCGAACGTTCGTGTGGACGATTTAGAGACGCGGATCTTGCATCAAAGGTTTGCGTGGTGATCACAATCTAGGACCTCCATCTGTCAACCGAATTCGTAAAGCTTCGTAAAGGTACTGATTCTATTCACCATAATCAGCATGTCTTATACATGGATCCTATGATTAGGGTTTCGGATTTTTATTGTTTTTACGACTGTTTTTCGCTGCGTTTATGCCCCGAAACCCTTCAGCTGTAACCTTATAGAACATGGATACACCCTACTTACTACAAATAAGGTAGCGGAACAAATTACTTTCTAGTATGTCTATCATTTTTGAGTAAGTGTCCAAACGGTTACAGATTTGACTTTGCAAAGCCTGTTCAGATCCACTTCTTTAGCCCCTTGTCTCTTCTATATCTCTCCAAGCTTCCTTGTAGGCTTTCCAGAGCACGTTACAGATTGTGGTCCATAAAGTGCATTGGCTTGTTGTAGGTTTCTGACTTGTACAATTTCTTCAGTACTTTGTCTCCAAGAATGTATTCGAGAAGTGACTAAGTAGTTGATTCGAGAACTAGAATTGACTTGATCGATAACTCTGAGTTCTCGAACACTGTTATATTGACATATCGAATTACTTCTCGAATAGCTCTTTTCTTCAGGATTCTTTGAGTTATCGAATAGAACACTTGACTTGTCGAATCCTTGAGATATCAAATAGCTTTCTAAGTCCTTGAGATATCGAATGGAACTTTGACTTGTTGACTCCTTGAGAACTCGAATACTACTTTGACTTGTTGACTTCCTGAGTTCTCGAATAGAGTACATAGACATATCGAATCTATGAGATATCGAATGAGATATCGAACAGTGTATTCAGAGATATCGAATAGTGTCTTGAGATATCGAATCCCTGACTTCTCGAATGCTGGACTTATCGAATAGAAAAATATACTTCTCGAATTGGTACTTAGGCAAATTCTTCATTTCTTCAAATCCCAACTGTGATTATTTGACAGTCTTTATATTCTTGCTTGAGGCATGAACCTTGGAACTTCTTTCAAGCATTATTCTAGACTCTATAAGTACAGTTACACAACTAGGATTTGATGCCTACTACAAGTACAATACAAACAGAAACTCTACAACTAGAGGTTCCCTCAGTTAAGAGGTCATGTAAGTAATGCAAAGCATTACAAACAATTAGGCTTGTTATTAGATGTATACAGGCATGCCTCTGTAACTAATAAAGGACTAATATCATCTTCTTAAAGCACTATTATTTAAAAACTGAGCTACTAAAATGTGGAAACACAGTAATTCTTAAGGTACTTAATGCATTAAATGCTAGCTGGTGTAGAAAATATGTAAGTGAGGGAGCATCTTAATTTTATATAAATCAAACCTTGCATTGATCTATAACTAGCATCTTATAATGCTAGGATATATTCAATGTACCTCTGCAAGAAACATGTATCAGTAGCCGATTCTAAAGGAAGGGCCACCTGAAAGAATAAGAAATAATAAAATTTATTATGGCTACACTAAAAATTACCACTGAATTTGACCTAAAGTCATTAACACATTTGGGGCATTCATTATCACAAAGAATCAATATTTAAATACATTCAATCCATAAAATTTCAATTCAAATAAAAGTTCAACAAAATAATTCAATTTACACTCGAACGGTTGACATGAAAACACAGATAATCATATTAATTCAGTCTTACAAATCAACAACGAACATTAACAATGATAAACCGTGACCACCGGCTCACCGAAGTTCATCGCTGGTGGTCGGTTGATGGCATACAAGCTCGAAAACATTACTGACTTCTCACCATCAATTTAAGTAAGCACAAAGCATTGAGTACAGATAATAGAAACATCAGGTATGTTGTTTAAAGGGATGTATCTGTAGGGGAAACCATGTAAGATTATCTAGGATTTTTATTAGACAGCCAGCATGGCATTGTAGTGTAGAGTTTGTTTAGATTGTAAAGTGGACGCTTCCCATCTAAATTTTGGGCTGTTAACCAATTCTAAACAGGCTTGTATGACATATTGCACCACTAACGACTACAATGTAGGGATATATGTGTATATATACTTAAAGGGGCAGAGTCAAAGCCCGAGGGTGTCCTGCAGTCCCTTCAGCAGTCAGCATTACATCAATATCCTTTTATACTTGTATTTATGTATTACCAAAATGTCATGTTATACGGTGACAGACCTTGAAGGCATGTAAAACAGATAACCTACCAACAATGTTGTCAGGGACCAAGCATTCATCTAGCGATATCATCCCTTTGTTTGCAGTGCAATATAAATAACATATTTGTTAAAGCAATCTTTTTACCATATGAACAATTACTAGTCACAATCCTAGAACTAGAAGTATACTGAAATCAATTTTTAGTAGAAATATCGCATAATGTAAATTATCACTGATGGTTCTAATAATCCAATGGAAACAAAATAATGAGATTTGTACTGAAATTCCAGTGCTTATTAAAATTCAGAATGTGTTAGACATTAGGTAAGAAAAACAAAGAACGAAAACATTGTTATATAGATTAAAAATCACCAACCTGTGTGATGGGAGAAGAGTCATGACCATGAAATCAGAATCAGTAAGAATTATATTTCCTTGGGCATATAGCTCTAATATAACGTAATGTGCATTAGCACCCAGTCCAAATTGAAAGAGAACTATCTGAAGTGAACACGACTGTACATCTTAACCCCCAATTAACTCAAGAAATCGTAAACCCCCAATTTAACCCTAATTTTTACGAATTTGCAGAATTCGAAATTCACGAGATAGTGATATGGAGAATCAAAACCTTGTTAATTCGATTACTCACATTGCTAATTTGATACATAGAATAAGAACGAGAGAGAGATTGAGAGAGTGTTCGAGAAAGAGAAAATTAGAGAGTCTGGAGAAAACAGAGTCGAGAGAGGATGAGGATTGAGGAGTGAACGGTTTTGAGATTAAAAGGGATAAGGCCTAAGGGATAATTCAATTTTTGATCAAAAACAATTTAAAATAGAAAATAAATAGGTAATATTTTGGAAAAATCTAAATATCATTTTTAAAATGTAGAAAATGAATTAGCTATCTCCCCATATTTTTGAAATATTTTTAGGACCAAAAATGAATTAAATATAAATTTTACAAGTATAAATCCCTAAAATGTAAAATAATTCATAAAATCGTTTTAAAATCCTTAAATACTAATAATTCTCCCAACAAATTCAAAAACTAGATAAATATATAAATACAATATTATCAAAGATTTCGTTATTTTTAACGATTCCCATGATTTACTAAAATAGCATGAATGCGATTAAAACATATATTTTACACACTTAAGCAGAAAATGAAATTAAAAATATACAATCCACCGATCACACATCCATACCAACATATAAACATAAACATTAAATCATGATCTTACTGTAATTTTACGTACTCAATAATGATCAAACACAAAAATCTAACATTTTGTTTTAAGTAAATATTTATAATACGCGTTTTCTAAGACGTTATAATAATTGTTCAAGATATATAAGTAGAAAGAATACATATTATTTATTTGTGTAATGAAAACATTTTAATATAACGTTTTATAAAATGTAGTTTGATTTGTATAAATCTTATTTGAATAATATTATTCAAATTAATTTTTTTTAATTAGGATGGTATAATATAAAATAACGTATTATTTGTATAAAAATATTTTTTCTATGTAATTTAGTTTTTTTTTAAAAAAAATTGTAATACTTTTAGCGTCGGTTAAATGTAAGGCGACACAAAAAGTACAAAATAGTTAGTTTAGGCGTCGGTTGAGTAAAAACCGACGCTAAAGGGTCAGTTTTAGGCGTCGGTTATTTATGACCGACGCTAAAGGGTTGGTTTTAGGCGTCGGTTGAGTAAAGATCGACGCTAAAGGGTCGATTTTAGGCGTCGGTTAAGTAAAGACCAACGCTAAAGGGTCTGTTTTAGGCGTCGGTTGTTTATGATCGACGCTAAAGATTAGTTTTAGGTGTCGGTTGAGTAAAGATCGACGCTAAAGGGTTAGTTTTAGGCGTCGGTTGTTTCATGACCGAAGCAAAAGGTCCAAGATAAATAGCATTAAGCGTCGGTTAAGCTGGAAACCGACGCCTAAAGTATGTATAGGCCACGGTTTTCTATATAACCGACACCAAAAGTGCGACGCTAAAAGGCTGTTCTGTACTAGTGAATACTCCCCCTCAAACCAATGAGTGGGAAGGTGGAACTCTTGGCTTGAAGTTAAAAACTCTTGATTATGGCTCTGGTGCGTGGCTCGCGACTCGCTGGTTCTCAATATGGTATCAGAGCTCTGGTTTGGCGGGGGTCTCAAGTTCGACTCCCTGCCATCCCCAATATTCTCACAATTTATTATGGACACGAAGGCAATTATTACCCCAAAAGATGGGTGTCCATGATTCACTCTTCAATCCAAAAAATGGGATTTCAAGTGAGGAGGAATGTTGAAATATAGCATAAGACCCATTTGGGACCTTCCTCTAACACGTTAAGATTTTAGATGAGTTGGTTCCTTAACATGTAGTATATTACTTTGCTTTCTTTTAATTTGTACGTATTTACAACCTATGTTTTAAAACTTCAATCTTTGTTGGGGAAATATGGTAATAACTTGGATTTTTCTGAAGTCGTGTGAACACTTTCAGATTGAAGTTATTTGTGGTTCACCCAAATAAATCAATCGGATAAAGTCAGAAATTCTGCAAGAAGAGAGAATGTGTTTTTATTGTGAATTTCCAAATGAACCAATATATCAAAAATGATCAATGCAACACCTATATATAGATGTCAATAGATGTGTCTTTTGCCAACAGACACATCTCAGTCTTTTGCCAACAGACACAACTCATTCTAACAGTCATGTCTAGTGCTAACAGACACAATGACACATCTGATCCCAACATGTGTGTCTGATGCCAATGGACATGCCTCATAACCAATAATACCGAAACTATAATAAACTCGAACAAAGTGTGCACTCCGCACTCTCCCGACTTGTTCGATGTAATACTACGATTACGTTGATCAACTAGTCAATCCAATTACACTAAAATATCCAACAATCCTCCCCCATTTTAGCATAATTCATGATTAACTAAACAAAATCACAACAAAGAACAAAGTTATGCATAAATGAAATATCATAATGACGATTGAATTTCACATTAGTATAATACAAATTTCAAATATTCGAATATCAAGGTATCACTATGGATTGAACCTCTACTATTCATAGTGAATACATGAAGATAATATACACATAAATTTACATTCTCAAATGTTCTTACTCGACACTATATTTTACTAGCCTAGTGTCCTAATCCTTCTTAAGCATATCAAAGCCAAGTCCAAGCTTCTTGAAGCGGCTAAACTTCATGCTCATAGGTAGTTCTTTTATTCTCGCACCTGCATATGCAATTTTTCAAAAGAACTATTAATAAGATAAACTTCAACCTCCTCAACTTGCAGGTCTAAACACATAATGCGATGCACGGAATTTTTTTAATATTATATTAAATTTTATATTAATTGTTTTTAAATACGAATTTTGGAGGTTTAAATATTTAAATGAGATGATGATCGTAATTATATAAATGCTATCTGTGATATTTCTAGAAAAGGCATGATTTTAGTTAAAAAAAATATAGAAAATGTGATAGATTTTAGTTGAAAAGGTAATAAGTTATTTATTAGTAATTATAAATTTTTTATTTTGTTTTATTAAATAGAATGCCCGTGATATAATTGGAAAAAGAGAGGATTTAGTTAGAAAAAATTAAAAAAGTAATATGTTTTAGGTGAAAAAGGTAATTGATTAGTTTATAGTAATTACAATTTATGTTTCTAAAGTGTTCCAATCTCTAGATATTAGGTTTTTCACATTGAATTCAGCACCTAATGTAATATTAGATGGAAATTGGATATCTCAACATGAGAGACTTTTAGATTGACTTTAATCCCATCCCCATATGTATTGTTTTATTCGAAAGTAAGCTAACAAGGTTACATGCTTTGTAATTTATACGCATTTACAAGCTATGTGTGGAATTTGTGTGATTTATTCGAATGTAAAGTAAGCTAACAAGGTGGCACTTGAATTAACCAAAAAAAATTTTATATTACATGACTACAAAATGTTTACGTTTCCTTCATTATCTTGGAGACTCTTATATAAGACATTTCTATCTAATAAAATTTGAGTTTTACCAAAAAAAAATCTCTATAACAGGTCGCCTTGCTTGGTACTCTCTTCGTCCTTTTTTAGTTGACACATTTGCAAAAAGAATTTGTTCCTAAATAGTTGTCACATTCCTTGTCTCAATCCAATTTTTTACCAATTTTTCCATATATATCCCTTTATTTCTAATACCAATGTTTGACTTTATATTTAATACACACACTCATTATTCATCATTTAATGTTAAGATCAAGGATAAATATGAAAACAAATTACATAATTAAAGTTTTATTAATATATGTGTTTTTTGCAAAAATATACCAAAGGGACGGAGGAGTGTTTGCCAAGAATAAATAACAGAGTAGTGCTAGGTAATTCAAATTGGGTACCAAAAAAATGTACAAAATGACATGACATGGGTGATTTGGAAGTATGAAAAGATTTAATTGGCGAAGTTAATGTGTATGTAAGGGGCCCCACTTAATTATAACCAATCATATTAAGACATATGGCATTTTGTAAATCTACCCAATTTGGGATCTGTAGTATTTTTCCAAATAAAAATCAGTGTTGTGAAAAGCGCAAATCGGACCTAAGCGGCGGGATGACCTTCTAGCGCTAAGCGGTTAAGCGGACGCTTAAGCGGTTTCAAAAGCGGATCACTAATCGGATTATAAATAATTATATATTTATAGAAATAAATATAATATTATTTTTAAAAAAAAAAAGCTAATCACATATGATATAACATATTATGATAAAAATTAAAACTAGTAATCTCTACATTCACAAAGCCATACTTAGTCATAATGAACTTAGAAAATACAATCACCATAATTATCATAATACGAGTTCCGAAAGATAGAAAGATAGATTGTAGCATTCTTTCAGAAAGATGGAAACATATGCATTCTTTCACCATCCTTTATAATTTTTTATAATTTTTAATATTTTTTATAATTTTTTTATATTTTTTATAAATTCATCCGCTTAATCCGTCTTTGACCCGCTTAATCCCGCTTAAACCCGCTTAAATTCAAAAAACGCTTAAAATCTCAATTTTATTAAAAGTTAGGCGTTTTACCCTCGATTCCGCTTAAACGGCCGCTTAAGCAGCCGCTTAAGCGACCGCTTAATGCGCTTTTTACAACACTGATAAAAATATAATCAATCAAAAGTTATGGTGTGCTTGGAAGTAGGGTCAAGGGCGTCATCTAGACTGCTACTAACTCCAACACTTCATAAGATTAGAGCATTCACATTCGAAATCCGATCTCATCACAGGTTTGAAGATATTAATAGCATTTTACCAAAAAATATCTTCCATTCGAAATCCTAAGATGGAATATAGTTTTGATGTTTAAAACTAAATCCCCAATTTTAAGGTTTTATTATAGATTCTTAACATGATATTTTATTCATTCATTCATTCACTCGACATATGCATACTATTGTTGGGTATATTTTACAACTACAGCAACAATGAGGCAGTGATATATATTAAACAAGAACAGGCATAAAACCAATTAACAAAACAATTCACGAAGGCAAGACAAGAATATAATCAGTAACTGTAATTAACAAGAAAAGTAAGAAACACTTATCTCTCACAGAAGCTATTAGCAATACTGATCAGAGAGAGAAGAACAGCTGAGTCACCAAGCCCTACGAGAAGACTTGGCTGTTCTTGAAGAGATTATTGCCCCACTTACGCTGTGTTGGGTTGCTGCAATAACACTTCCAGGATAAAACAGCTCCGATCAATGTGTTCACAGATACACCAGAGATCAACGACGACCAGCACCTCAGTTCGCCTAAGAATTATGTAAATAATCTGTTTGTGTCGAGAGAGAACAGGGCAGAAGAACAACAAGGGTTTTCCTTAACGTACATTTTCTTAACGTTATATCTTCGATATATATAATACCCAAAAATAAAACGTAAGAGTTATGCATTAAAAGGAAAGTAAATATTCTGATTTAATTTCATTAACTGCATCAGTATTTATTTTTCAGTTACAGCTGCATCAGGATTTAACCATCGTCAGGATCTGAGATCCATCAGTATTGGTCATTATCAGTATCAGACCCATCAGGATTTTAGTCCGTCAGGATCTGATGCTCATCAGTATTGGGTTATGTTCAGAGTCTGTCCATCAGGATTTGATGTCTGATCAGCTCAATAATCCAAGTACTGATACACAACAGTAGTAACATATAAAATCTGATGTTCTGTTAAAATAAATCAATATTCCAGGTAATAAAATAACTCGCCCAGGTCGCCTCGCGTACGCGAGACGCCGAGACATTCGCCCAAATCGCCCTTCGACCCGACCCGTGTCGTGTCGTGTCGTGGCGGCGGCGCGCGTGTGTGTGTGTGCGAGGCCCACTCTACAACCATGCACACCCACATGCTTTAGTAGTTGTGCACTACACTTGCACATGGAGCTATATAAAGCTACCAACCTTTCATTACCAATTCTATATGGGACTCAAGTTATTTTAACTAACTAACCCACATAACCCATTTCAAGCAAGCAACTTCAACTCAATTTATTTATGGATTCCACTAAGAAAATGTCTTAGATCCAAACATGAAAGTTTAAGTCCTCATAACAAGGAACAACCTTCACTTGTTAGTTTCCGGAAATTACATCAAGAACATATTATAAATATGCCTCAAACTTTCCATTGTCTAACAACTATCAGTTAGATTTTTTTATTTTACTTTTTTTTTATTAAAATGTTTCCACATAAGAATCTTGTTTATTCATATCAAGTGTTTAAATTGACAGATTATTTTTCTTTTTTTGCTAAATTAAATTGACAGATTTTATTAACTTTGATAAGGCTGTAAATGAGTAGATACGCTCATGAACAATTCGGTGTGTGGTTCGAAAAAAGTCCGATTCGAGTTCGGTTCGATTTGTAAACAAGTCGAACATGAACACGATTTTGAGATTCGTCTTGTAAATGAGCTGAACCCGAACACGACATAGTTCGACTCGAAAATTCGCGAACAAGTTCGATTATATAGTTCATGAGCAAGTTCATTAACATAGTTCGTGAACCTTGTTCGTAAATATGGTTCATGAATAAGTTTGTGCACAAACTTCATATACACGTTCGTGAACATATTTCTTTAATATTTAACGATAGCTCTTGAATTCACGATAATTTGTAAATAATTGTATAAGTAAGTGTTACGAAGTAATATGTTAGTTTATTTTGTCTATTCATTATTTTTTCTTTGTTTAAATTTATAAATTATTTTTATTAATAATAATTACATTATACATATGTTACATTATAAATTATAACATTAGTTCGTTATGTATTAACTGTGAAACAATCTGTGAGAAATAACAATATGTGTGCGAATAACAAAGCGGTGTATAACGGTGAATAAACAAATAAGTAACAGAACAGAAGGATATAAGAGAATCTCGAGTCCAGCGGAAGAGCTGTCTCCTTAAAGCTATTTCGCCTCTCACCGTGTGTGTGAAAACGATAGCCTCCCAGGATAAAACGAGAAAACGATGGCGTTGCAGAGAACGGCACCTTCGGCGAGCAAAAAACGAGCAAGAAACTATCACCAGGGAGAGAGAGGTATTGGATGTGTTTAGGCTGCGAATGAGATGATAAAACCTAGACCCTAAGGGGGGTATTTATAGGTTTGACAAACCTTGTTCGCTACACAACTGCCTAAAATAATTAACGCGTTAATTAAAATAGGCGGTAACGATAAGATTAGAGATAAGACTTGTGCACTACTCAATATCTACAATTAAATCATATCTCGGATTTAATCAAATCAATCAAACCGATTCTGATTTATTCGAATTAATCAAAACAAATTTTGATTTATTTATTTCAAGCCCAGTGGAAATAATAAAAATAGCAAAACTAGTCCGGGTTTAGCCGGCCCAATTTTCTGCTGCATTCGTGTCCGCAGGTCGCACACGCAGAAAGCCCGAAGACTTACGAAGCCTCGGTTTTCCCCTCGAAAGCCCACAAATCGCACCCCCCTGCGCGCCCGCGTACTACTCAAGTGTTGTACTATATAAAGTCATGGAAACTCTTTTTCCATTTCAATGTGGGACTTCCATTATCTAAACAAAATTTTTACTCTTAAGGGACCATCTTTGAGCTATCATATCTCATTCATCCCTTAACCATTTTGAGTAATTAAACTGTTAGATATAATTGATGTGATTTAATGTCAGTGTTTAAGTGTTACAGGTAAAAGAGAGTTTAACTTGATATTGAAAGCAGTTGTAACAGAGTTTAAGTATACGCTGATTGCTGGAAGCGCAAACGCTGACAGAGGAAAGCGTAAACACTGTTAGCTGAACACATGGAAGCGCAAACACTGTTAGCTTGAAGAGAACAGAGTTTGCTAAAGTCTGTCTACTGGGAGCGTCTACAAGTCAACAGAGTTTGAAGATTAATTCAATATTAATATGGAAGTAATATCTTTGAAGATTGGATAGCTGTCAAAGAGATTGAGTTGACTTAGAAGACGTGTAGCAATCGTAATTGATATCAATTGTATAGCTTAATTTTAGGAGAATCAATTTACGATTGTACGTAGCTGTATATCTTATAAATACAGTTAGGTTAACCCTAGAAGGGTAATCCATCGTGAACGAATATCATTCTTGTAACCTAAGCAGCTCTCTGTGATACTTTACATCACCGAGAGAGGAATTATCAATTCCAAACAGTTTTAAGAGTTAAAACGTGTGTTCTTGTTACTTATTCATACAGTACTTGATTATATATTGTGTATTCGACCTAACAAGTGGTATCAGAGCAAATCTGTTACTTTATTACAGTTAAAGATCCAAACACAATAGTAATCAATGGCAGAGATACCTCCACCATCTGAGAAAGCCCCTACTACAGTAAGTAGGTATGAAACAATTAGGGTTCCTATACTAAGGCCATTAGAGTATGCAATTTGGAAGGTGAAGATGACCATGTTTCTGGAGGCTACAGATCCAGAATATCTGGACAGAATTTATGAAGGTCCTCACAAACCTACAAAGTTATCTGCTGCTGCTGCTGGTGAGGAATCAAAAGTCATTCCAAAAGAGAAGAAAGATCTAACTGCTGAGGATCTTTCATCTATTGCAAAGGATGCGAAGGTAAGGCATTTACTTCACAGTGCTTTAGACAATGTTATGTCTAATAAAGTGATAAACTGCACAACTGCAAAGGAGATATGGGATGCACTTGAGGTTAGATGTCAAGGAACTCCTGCAATTAAGAAGAACAGAAGGAACATACTCACTCAGGAGTATGAGCATTTTGAGGCAAAATCTGATGAAACCATGACAGAAACATTTGACAGATTCTGTAAACTTCTCAATGATTTGTCATTGGTGAACAAAGAGTATGATTTAGAAGATTCAAATCTCAAGTTTCTTCTCTCTCTACCTGAAAAGTGGGATGTGAAGACAACCAGTATAAGAGATAATTATGAACTTGGTGAAACAGAGATTGATGAAATTTATGGACTGCTCAAAACCCATGAATTGGAATTGGAGCAGAGAAACAAAAGATCTAGTAGAAAGTCAAAGTCTGTTGCTCTTAAGGTTGAGGAGAAACCATCAAAGAAGGAGGCATCAAGGAGAAAGGCAAAAGGGAAAGCCTTAGTCATACATTCAGAGAATGAGTCATCAAACACTGATGTTGACTCAAACACAGATGAATCATCTGATTCTGAAGATGATGAGGAGATGATGCAAATTGCTGCATTAATGGTAAAGACCTTCAAGAAGATGGGATACAAGAACTTCAAGAAGGGAAAGAGATTCTCCAGGGACTACTCAAAGTCTGACAAGAAGAATTTCAAGAAATCTGAGGGAAAGGACTTCAAATCTGGTAAGAAAGATAAGTCTGAAATTCAATGCTACAAGTGTAAGGAGATGGGTCACTATGCTCCTGAGTGCAAGAAGGGTAAAACTGAAAAGGCACTCTACACCAAAGGCAGAGATTGGGCAGACACTTTAGATTCAGATGAGGAAGTCAACTATGCTCTCATGGCTACTACTCAGACTGAAAATGATGATCTCAAGGTACCTCCAACTACCTATGCTTATAACACTGATAATATAACTGAATTGAGAATCTATCTTAAAGCATTGCATATCAGTTATAGGGATCAGACTTTAGAAAATGAGAGGATAAAGACTGAGTGTTCTCAACTTAAAGAGAGAAATAAACTTGTTGAGGAACAGTTAGAGAACATGAATAAAATTCAAAAAGAAAGAGATGATGCAGTGTTTATTGAACAGGAGTTGCTAGGTAAGTATAAGCAACTAGAATCAGAATTGGAGGATACTAAACACATCATTAAAACTTGGACACACTCTGGTAAAGATACTCAAGAAGTGTTTCAGTCAGATACAGTAGGTCTAGGTTACTCTGAGGGAGATGAACTTAGATTTGAAAATCAGGTAAAAGTTAGACCACATCGTTCATCTGAAGGTAATGTCATGGGAACAGGTGGACCTAAGACTGAAGCACAGAAAAAGGCTGTTAAAGAGTCATATGCTAAAACTTTTGTTAAAGAGGCTAACATTGGTTTAATGACAGATAAACAACTCAAGCATAAGCTTAAGGAAATAAAGTCTGTCAACAAACAGAGAATGCCTAAGAAAAACAGAAATGGAAAAGTAGGCATAACCTCAGGAATTAAGCCAATGTTTGCTTCATTAGCTCCCAGAAAAACATGCTTTAATTGTGGTAGCACTAATCATCTGGCTAATTTCTGCAGTAAGAATAAAAACATTAATTCTTTGCCCTCTAAAACTGCAGTAAAGAGTGATTATGTGAGAACAAGACCACAGACTTTATGCAAACACTGTGGAAGTACTTGGCATTCTATTTACACTTGCAGAGATTATCATGCTATTTACTATAATTACTATGAACCCAAGCCAAATTTGAAATGGGTTAAAGTAAACTCTGCAAATGTAAATTCTGAAAAATTTAGCTTAAACTCTGTTAATGTAAATTCCGCTGCAAAAGCTAACAGAATTAAGAAAGCCAAAGGATCCAAGCAAGTCTGGATCCTTAAAACTAATAATCAGTGATTGTTTGTGATTGCAGGGCACCAGGGTCAGTACCCTAGTCGTGGACAGTGGATGTTCAGGACACATGATTGGAAATAAAGCCCTGCTATCAGAGTATGAGGAGAAGGCTGGCCCAGAAGTTTCTTATGGAGATGGCAACATAGGACATACTCTGGGATATGGCAATATTAATCTTGGGAATGTCATCATCACAAATGTAGCTCTGGTTCCAGGACTCAAGCATGATCTGTTATCTGTGAGTCAAATCTGTGACAGAGGATATCATGTAGATTTTCAACCTGAATATTGTCAAGTGATCAGTAAATCTACAGGGAAAGTTGCTCTAGTTGGAAACAGACACAATAACATCTATGAAATTAAATTGTCAACAAACACTGATGGCAAAGCAGTGTGTCTGTCTTCAAGGATGTCCAGTGAAGAGAGTTGGAAATGGCACAAGAAACTCTCACATTTGAATCGGAACAACATCAATGAGCTAATCAAGAAAGATCTTGTAAGAGGTCTACCAAAATCCTTGTTGAATATAGAAGGCCTGTGTGATTCTTGTCAAAAGGCCAAACAGAGAAAAGCCTCCTTCAAAAGCAAATCTGAATCTTCAATTGTTGATCCTTATCATCTACTACATGTTGATCTTTTTGGTCCAGTGAATGTGATGTCTCTTGGAAAGAAGAAATATGCTCTAGTCATTGTTGATGAATATACCAGGTACACATGGGTATATTTTCTTGCAAAGAAGGATGAAACTGCATTAACACTGACAGAACATATATTACAACTGGAAAAAGGGTCAGAAAATCAAGTGAAGATAATCAGAAGTGACAATGGAACTGAGTTCAGGAATTCATCAATGGAAGAATTTTGCAAGAGTAAAGGAATCAAACAAGAGTTTTCTGCACCTGGCACTCCACAACAAAATGGTGTAGTGGAGAGGAAGAACAGAACCTTAATAGAAGCTGCCAGAACCATGCTAGATGAAGCAAAGTTGCCAACATATTTCTGGGCAGAAGCAGTACAAACTGCTTGTTTTACTCAAAATGCAACACTGATCAACAAGCATGGTAAAACACCATATGAAATGGTGAAGAAGAAGAAGCCAAATCTAAAATATTTTCATATTTTTGGATGCAAATGCTTTGTGTTGAAGACTCATCCTGAACAGTTGACCAAATTTGACCTAAAGGCAGATGAAGGAATTTTTGTTGGCTATCCACTGTCAACTAAAGCATTCAGAGTTTATAATCTGAGAACCAGAGTGATCATGGAATCAATTCATGTGTCATTTGATGACAAGAAAATAACTGGATTTGAAGATGTAAATGAACATGATCAACTGCACTTTGAAAATGAAGATATATTCTCTGAAAAAGTAAACTCTGATCAGACTGATTTGACAAACTCTGTTGATCTAAACTCTGAACCTCTACTGGTAAATACTGAAGAAACTTTTCAATCAGAAACAAGGGAAGAATCAGTTGAGGGGGAGCATGAAGAATCACATCAAAGTGATAATTTAAACACTGAAAGTGACTCAGTTGATGATTCTGAATCAAACTCTGTTGATTCAAACTCTGTTGATAATTCTGAGAAGTCACATTCAGGGGAAGCATCAGAAAGTGAAGAAAGGCACCAAGAAAATCAGGAGAGCATGGATCAAGGGGGAGGATCACATGATGACAGAAGCAATCTGCCCTCTGCAAGAAAATGGACTAAATCTCACACACCTGATATGATTATTGGTGATCCAGAAGCAAGAGTAAGGACAAGAAGTGCAACAACAAATGAATGTCTGTTTCATGCATTCTTGTCACAAACTGAGCCAAAGAAAGTAGAAGAAGCTCTTAAAGATGCTGACTGGATAACAGCAATGCAAGAAGAGCTAAATGAATTTGAGAGAAATGAAGTGTGGACACTTGTACCAAGGCCCAAGAACAGATCCATTGTTGGTACTAAATGGGTTTTCAGGAATAAAACTGACAGTGAGGGTGTTATCACAAGGAACAAGGCAAGACTGGTAGCTAAAGGCTATTCACAGCAGGAAGGAATAGATTATGATGAGACTTTTGCACCAGTTGCTAGATTGGAGGCAATAAGGATGTTTCTTGCCTATGCTTCTCACATGAAATTCAAAGTGTTTCAGATGGATGTAAAAAGTGCATTTTTGAATGGAAAACTTGAAGAAGAAGTGTTTGTGGAACAACCACCAGGTTTTGTAGATCCAAAACATCCAGACTATGTCTACAGGTTAGACAAAGCACTCTATGGACTCAAACAGGCACCTAGAGCATGGTATGAAACACTTGCTAAATTTTTACTAGAAAGTGGGTTTCATAGAGGTACTATTGACAAAACTCTGTTTTACTTTCAATCTGGTAATGACCTGCTCTTAGTTCAGATATATGTAGATGATATCATTTTTGGATCTACTAATGATAAACTCTGTAAGAAATTTGCCAAGCTCATGCAGTCTAGATATCAAATGAGTATGATGGGAGAGTTAAGCTATTTTCTAGGCTTACAGGTAAAGCAAACAGATGATGGAATTTTCATTAATCAAGCAAAATATACCAGAAATCTTCTCAAGAAATTTGGCATGCTTGATTGTTCATCTGCAACAACTCCCATGGCAACTGCAACAAAACTGGACAAAGATACAGGGTCATCAGTGGATATGACAAGTTACAGAGGGATGATTGGTTCTCTACTCTATTTAACTGCTAGTAGACCTGATATCATGTATGCCACCTGTCTGTGTGCAAGGTTTCAGGCAGATCCAAGAGAACCACATTTAATAGCTGTGAAGAGGATTTTCAAATATCTCAAGGGCACTGTAACCTTAGGGCTGTGGTACCCAAGAGAATCAGATTTTAAGCTACTTGGTTACTCTGATGCAGATTTTGCTGGCTGTAAGATTGACAGAAAAAGCACAAGTGGAAGTTGTCAATTTCTTGGTGACAGACTTGTGTCTTGGTACAGTAAGAAACAAAAATCAATATCAACATCTACAGCTGAAGCAGAGTATATTGCTGCTGGTAGTTGCTGTGCACAGATTCTATGGATGAAGAATCAATTGCTGGATTATGGGTTGAGGTATAGTAAAATACCTATTTTTTGTGATAATCAAAGTGCTATTGCAATGACAGGTAATCCAGTACAGCACTCAATGACCAAGCACATCAGCATCAGGTATCACTTTATCAGAGAGCATGTAGAGGAAGGCAATATTGAGCTTCACTTTGTGCCTACAGATCAACAACTTGCAGATGTTTTCACAAAGCCTCTAAGTGAAGCAACATTTACAAGACTGGTCAATGAACTAGGGATGGTATCTGGTTTTGACTAAACATGTTGGTTAGACTCAAACTTTTCTAATAAAATGTGTTGCTCATATTTCTGTAAATTGTTAAAGTGCTATGTAAACCTTGTTAATTAAACTCTGTCAGCATGATTGTTGGTCATACATTGTTAATATGTTTGTTAAACTCTGTGAATTCTGAGTTGATTTTTGTCTGAATGAAAATACAAATGAAGAAAAATGTATGAAGCATGATTTTCAGTGAAAAATCAAGATTCTTTCTGAGTCACTGTAATCTAATCAGAAATTGCACAGTAAGTTAACACAGCATGATACTGTTTCATATTTAGAGCATCTCTTAGTTTATTTGATCCTAAACTCTGAATTTATGAATCCTGTATGCATTGCCTATCATGAATAACTCTGATATTGATGAACTCTAAACTCTGATTAGTGACACTCTGTTTCCAAGCCAAACTTGATTCTTGATGTTTCTTTGTTTGCACTTGTGAAAATTTTAAAACTTGAGATATGTCATTGTTTAGTTTGGTGAGAAACAGTTCATGTCTGAACCCTGTGAGATTTTGAGCCGAATAAGTGATTGATACATTTTATATCAATCAGATTTTATTGTTGTGTGATGTTCATCAGTAAGTATGTTGCTCTAGAACTTGCATTAAACCATTTTGAGACTACATGATATATGTGTGCATGAAAATGATAAAGGCACTAGGATTAACCATCTTTCTTTAAACACTGTTCAAAACATCTTTGAACACTGTTCATAAACACGACCCTTAGTAAACCCCTTTGAGCCAAATTAACTGTTCATTGTTCTTGAATAGTGAAGTATTAAGAGCAGTTATATTCTTTTGGTAAATCAAATTCAAGCAGGTGAGTATTTCTCAAGAAAAGAAATCTTACTCAGTATATATATATGTAAATAATAAAAAAAAAAAAAAAAAAAAAAAGAAAAAAAAGGAGGTATATATATACTGATCATCTTGTACAAATATGTACTAACAGTTTGACTGAACATTTTGATCTGATAAATTGTTCAGTTAGAAATTCTCATTCGAAAAACATCTCTTCTCATCTGTTTGATTTTACTCAATTCCAACCCTGAACAAAGTCCTTTTGATTTGTGCATATATGTAATCGAAGTGGTGTAGATTTGGTGGAAATTCAAGCTTATGGTAGTATCTGCTTCTACTGATTGAATTTGAGCGAAAACACTTCACCTAAACACTTGTGTGCTGTGAGAGTTTGTGAGGAAATCCTAGACATGTAACTCACTGAATGATGCTTTGATGTTTATCTCCTGGTCTTTTTGTCTATAATGACTGTGTGCTTACTTGGATAATCATGAACATAAACTGGAACAGGGATATTCAGATTTCTGTAATTAAGGAACTACAGAGTTTAGCAATCATCATATACTCTGTGTTTAATATGAGAGTTTGTGCATTCAGTGTTTATTGTTTTGATTTATGGATTTTATGAAATATTAGATGCTATAAAAATTGATTTGGTAAACTCTGCTACTCACACACAAAAATCACGACTGTGCATTTATGAAAGGGTTTTTGTGATAAAGATTGAAAATTTGGCAAACACTGATTGATTGTGTTATATACTCTAAGGTATATTTTCATTAAGATAATTTGAAAATTTTGGAGTAAATGGAGTAGTTGACAACTGTTAATTAGTGTATTTAGTGGTAAAGTGTCTTAATAAACGGAACGACAGCGGTAATAATGGCTTTTACTGCGTATGTATTAAGTGAATCGTTGCATGTGTGACACGTGTCCCACTTTCACCCACTCACTCATCATTATGTCTCACTTTCACACTTTTCAAGGGAACAGTTGCGTGTTTTCAAGTAAAAACATTTGAGTTTAGTTTTTAATTACAACTCAAATTACTTTTTGCCACAATCACTTTCATCCACTCGTATTCACTTTACCAAAACAGAGAGAACATCTTTGTTTTTCACTTTGGCATTTTAACAAACACCTTTCTTGCATATCATTTTCACAACTGTTTTTTTTTGCTTATTTCTTGATTCAATGGCAACAAAACCTTTCACTGTGTTTGGTCTACGTCTTGTGCCTAACAATTATGCAGCTTTACTTGAAAACGACCGGGCTCCAGAGGCGTTTCATCTAATGCAAAATTTTCTTCGAGATTCTGAGATTGGGCAAGCGCTGGTTGTACCGACTACTCTATCTGCTTCTCAGGTTGTTAATTTCTGGCAAAACTCAAGATATATAGAAGGAGGAGAGAATGGAACTCCGTCTATCATCTTCTCTCATGAAGAACAAGAGTTTGTGATCACTCCACAAACTGTTCGTGACGCCATGGATTTCGACACACATACTTCGTATGCTGTTGTTTCTGAGCAAAATCTGAGAGAGATGCTAACAGAGATTGGGTATATGGAATCACTTGCCAAGCTGGGCAGTGTGAGGAGGCCAAATTTGAGAAAAGAGTGGAACTTTTTCTTTGATTGTATCACCAGGACATTTCAGAAGAAGGTCACCAACTGGGATGCTATTCCAATGGACAGTCTGCAAATTGGGTATTCTCTACTCTATGGCAGTAATTTTGATTTTGGTAGATATGTTTTAATGAATTTGGGTGATAAGTTGTCAGAGTCTACTACAGTTTACTTTGCTAGATTTTGTCAACTTCTGTTCAATGCATGTGTTCCTGGGTTAATTGTTGATGAAGCTGATGAGATTCAACCTTTTCGAGTCACTAAGCGAATATTCTCTGATATGACTAACAAAGATGTTGGTAAGGACATACCTCCTTTTGTATTACCACTTGCCTTACAGAATTTTGTCAATCAGCCACAAGATTCTTCATCACCACAATCTGAACCACATCAACCACAACAACCAGAACCACAACCTATGCCTGAACCTTTAGCCACTGATCGTACAGAAAACATACCATCTCAACCTACTCAATCACCTGAGCCCACACCAACAACCACTGATCAACCCATATCACCTCAAACATAAACTGAACCTCAAAAACAACCTGACCAAATGAATACTGAACCAACAAACCCTGTCACTACCACTCATCCACAACCACCACCTAAGTCAAAAAGGAAGAAGCATACTGCAATCAACACCAAACATTCTAAGGCTAAACAGTCATCTCCAAAGGCTGTTTATTCTAGAAGATTCAAAGAAAGGGCAAATAGACCTTCCACACCATCAGCTGAGGACAGTTCTAGTCAAAATGCAGAGCTGATTTCAGTGCCTCAAGCTAAGAGGAGAAGGCTCATTCTTACTGATTCTGATGATGAGCATGAAATTGAAGCTCCAGAGGTGGTTTCACAGCAAACACCTACTGTTGAGGTTGTAGAGAAGGTTGCTATATCTGCAGAGGTTGAAATGCCTGCAAAGGATGATGTTCCTGTAAACACTGATTTACCTGCAGAGGATGACATGCCTGCAGAAGAGGATCACAGAGATGGTTTTTCACCAGTGGATGATGTTCATGATTCAGTTCTACCATTCTCTGATCCTATCTCATTTGCTGAAACTCCAATTTCTTTTAATGAGGTTACAAATTCTACTGATACTGGTGTTGCTGGTGGGCCTACTGTTGTTCTTAAAGACACTGAGGTTGCATCACACACTGAACTAAACTCTGATGCTCATCATGGTTCTGAGCATGGTGAGGAGATTGATAAACAAGAGAAGGTTATTTCTTCAGAGCAGATTCAAGCTGATAAAGGAAAACAGGTTGCTCAAGAACCTGTTGTTGCTCAAGATGAAGATATTGCTTCTGTTGCTCCTACTCATGAGACTGTGAGTGATTCGATTGAAGAAAACAGTACAGGAGCTGAAAATGAACAATTTCAAACTGATGGTCAGAAAACAGGAGACAAACCAGATTTTGCTGGACCTTCTGCTAATGAGGTTGATGATGATTATTTGAAAAAGCAAACTGCTGATTGGTACAAGTCAGATTGTATCTTTCCTCCTGGAAGAGCAGCTAATTTTCTACAGTCACATTCCTCAAAAATTTCAAATCCTGATATCTTTACTTGTCTTCAAGGCACAGTGATTTAGATCAAGACTTTGAATCACAGATTTGATGAAAATAAGAAGGCAATTGTAGATCTTCGAACAAAGGTTGCTACTCATGAAGAGAAAGCTCAACTAGCTAATGCTAAGCTTTTCCAACAATTCTCCAAAGCTCAAGCAAATCTTAATGACAGACTGAGCACAGTTGAAAAGCATCAGATTTTACTGAATGAGAAGGTTGATTCCATTGCAAACTCTCTTGAGTTAATTACCTCAATTCTGATTCAAGATGGTGATGATGATGTCAAAAAGGGGGAGAGAATTGCTAAAACCAAGTGTAAGCAAACTCAAACTCTGTCAAAGAAAGATCATCTTGATGATGAAGGTACAAATGCTGAGAAGGGCTTGAGAAATGCAAATTCTAGACAAGGTCATGGCAGGTCTACAAGGTCAAAGCCGAATTTGGTGATAGATACAAATACTCAGAGTACTTCTGGTTCAAAGCCAAAGGATTTGTCATTCTCTGACAATCCACAAACAGATGAAGAATTGGCTGAAAAACTGTTTCGTGAAGAGAATGCTGAAGCTACACTTGAGGATATTCAAGCTGAAGAAAAGCTGTTACAGAAAGAGCATTTAAAAGCTCAAAAGTCTAAGAAAGTTGTTAAAGCTCCAAAGTCTTCAAGGCATGCAATGAAAGGAATTGAGATCAAAGAAAAACTATCTGGTATTCAAGGAGAAGAAGAAGATACTGGAAAGCTGGTTAGAAAGTCTTCTCTTGATGCCAAGTTAAAGTTAAAAGGGATAATTGGTGAAGAGAGCAAGGGCAAAATGATAGTTACAACCTCTGTTGCTACACAAGTTGTACAGACTCAAAGTAAACTCTTACCTGGTTTTTCAAGGCCAAAGATTCCAGTGCAAGAAGAAGTAGGAGTGACTGGTGGATATCAACATAATGTTGCATGTTCAGGAAAGCCACCAGGTAGGAATACTTCTGGCTTAGGTTCAAGAAGAGATTTGAGGGTTAGTAACAGTCCAAGAGATCCCTCTGCACTTGTATCTCTTGGTTCTGGTATTACTCAAGAAAATCTAGACAAGTTGGAGTCAGTTCAGCTAGTTCGTCAAAGGAGCTTAGACATTCACTTTCTGCTATACTTTATGACAGATGGGTCAGTGTATAGAGTGAATGAAGAAGCAATCAAGCTAAAATTATTTGAGGAACTTCAATATGTCTTGCATATCTTCAGAGTTAGAAATCATCGAACACAGCTTATTGCTAATTCTATAAGGGAGTATATGCAGAAAGCTAAAGTTGTTACAGGATCAAAGTCTGCTGAAAGATATGTTCCGAAGTACAGAGACTGGAATGGAAATCTGATTGAAATGCAGAAGGGAACTACAAAGCTGAAGACTGATCTTGGGATTACTGTTCTAGATTTTAATGTAAAGTCTGAAGAAGTGAAGTTTATCAGATTGGGAAATGAAATGAGAAGAAACAAGATCTATGATCTCAGAGCTGCTATTTTTCAAACTGATGAGAATGATCCAGATTTAAGAGAGATCAAAGTAGCTATGGAGATTGAACTTGAAAATGCTGAGAGGAGGTTGTTGATTGATTATCTCAGAACAACTCCAGATCTTGAGGAGGTTAGGTAGACAGAATTTGTAAGTAATTCGAATTTTCTGTAAATTTTGCTAAGTCAAGTTTAAACTCTGATTATATGTTAAACACTGTGTTTTTATTTGTTAGTTTTGACATCATCAATTACTGTAAACTTGTACATTTTTCTAATGAACAAGTTGGGGGAGATTGTTAGATATAATTGATGTGATTTAATGTCAGTGTTTAAGTGTTACAGGTAAAAGAGAGTTTAACTTGATATTGAAAGCAGTTGTAACAGAGTTTAAGTATACGCTGATTGCTGGAAGCGCAAACGCTGACAGAGGAAAGCGTAAACACTGTTAGCTGAACACATGGAAGCGCAAACACTGTTAGCTTGAAGAGAACAGAGTTTGCTAAAGTCTGTCTACTGGGAGCGTCTACAAGTCAACAGAGTTTGAAGATTAATTCAATATTAATATGGAAGCAATATCTTTGAAGATTGGATAGCTGTCAAAGAGATTGAGTTGACTTAGAAGACGTGTAGCAATCGTAATTGATATCAATTGTATAGCTTAATTTTAGGAGAATCAATTTACGATTGTACGTAGCTGTATATCTTATAAATACAGTTAGGTTAACCCTAGAAGGGTAATCCATCGTGAACGAATATCATTCTTGTAACCTAAGCAGCTCTCTGTGATACTTTACATCACCGAGAGAGGAATTATCAATTCCAAACAGTTTTAAGAGTTAAAACGTGTGTTCTTGTTACTTATTCATACAGTACTTGATTATATATTGTGTATTCGACCTAACATAAACATGCCTCGGAAAGCTCTCTCGGAGGAGAACATAATCCAAGCATCACCCATTGCGCACACGCAATATAAGACCACTCAAAACTAGGCTCAAAATGACTAGTCAATGTGGGGCTAAAACCCACATTTTCCAACATTAACTAAACTTGATCCAAATTTGATTCCTTGATAAGTCTAAATTTGAAGAATTTCTCGAGTTTTCAATGTTTCATCCCCGATTTTATTTTTATTTAATTGCATTAAAAATTTTCTAGAAAAAAAAGGTTGAAGTGTTCATGAACACTATTTATGAGATGTTCGTGAATAGTAGCTCGTTAGACATGTTCGTGAACTGTTCGCGAACATGTTCGCGAATAAATTTTTTCTTAACGAATCGATACACAAACTAAAATATTGGATCGATCAAAGTTTGAGCTCTAGTTCGATGTATTTAAAACGAGCTGATACACGAACAATTAAGAGTTCGGCTCGGTTCGACTCATTTACAACCCTAAACTTTGCTATAATTTTTGTTTTTAATAATTCGATATTCGGATCAATTTTCGAATACCTCAATTAATTTGAATGATGGCTAACATATATCCAACGATTATTTTTGCTATAAACTTCGTTTGCTACATGTAGACCCTCTTTATTTTTTCCCGAGAAAATATTAAAAAATGAATCCATTCTTTTGAATGTATTTATGCGAGTTGGACTATGGACTATGGACGATGGACGATGGACGATGGACAATTGGACGATGGACAAACATGGTAACATGGGCCAACCCTCAACTTCGAGATTGTTTGTATAGAGTTTGTGGGTCACACTGGGTGAGTAAATTAGAACCACTTTAGTGGTTAGATGGCTAATCAGATCAGTCCATTTAGTAAGATGGTCCCTCTTTCTGCTTAGCTTCTGCTGTAGTTCAGTAGACGTGTTCTAAAAATCGGTCAAGGCGGTCGATTTATCGCCGCCTAGATGCTAGACGGTCAGAAAATACCTAAATTTTGCAAAAATCAGTTATTCGGCGTTTTTTATTAGGCGATGCCTAGGCGGATCTAGACGAGATTAGGCGGTTTAATTAGTTAGGCGAGCATAATCGATATGGCTGCGATTAATCGGCCTGAGCGATATTAGGCGGCGATTAATCAATCAAATTTTAAAAAAACAGTCAAATTAAGAATAAAACTTTTAAAAAATAAATTTTTTTAAATAAAAAATATACTTTACACATGAAAGGGTAAATTCCCTCATCATATTTAATAATAAAATGAATATATTTATATTTTTATATATATAAAATATATTTTTAAATATTAAAATTAAATTATATAAAAAATAATATTTTAATACATCCGATTAATGTTTCAATTAAGTATTCTGATTAATCGCCGCCTAATCAATTAATCGCTAGAAGGTAAGCTTGCCGCCTAGCCATTTTTACAAAACATACATTGTGTATAGCTTATGTAGTTCTTTTAAGTGGCGGCAATATTCTAAACTGTAGGCTTAATAATTATATCATCGATACTGATGTTTCTCAGTATTATGCAAATATTTAAGGGACTAGGCATCAATGTGTGCTACATTCTTCTCTTCATTTCATTTTTCTCCTTTTGAATTGAATTCATAATTTAATAATTAACATTACAAGTAATGTCATCCTAAATTCGAATAATTTGTGTTCGAAACGATGATAATATATGTTGCAACTAATAAAAATATAAAAATCTAAGAATAAGATGGATATTATGACCTTCGTCCGATCCAAGTCCAGAAAATTTTATGCACCGCTACTATTTAAAAGGAAAATGTTATTTCCAGAGCAATATGTGTTACATATTCTCCCTGCATTCATAATATGTATTATATTCTACTACAATAAATGAAAATTGCTCTGGAAATTAAAAATGTGCTCTGGAAATAACATTTTCGTATTTAAAAACACTGTCGACTACTTAAACTCTTTTTTGTGTAAGGTAAGCACATTGTAAATGAGATTCATTTCACATGATAAAAATACTTTGTACTTCTTGTTCTCGTTTTGTGTTCTACATGCGTACATTCAAGATTATGGTCCATTGTTTTGTGTTCTTGTTGGTACAAATTGGGTGTCTGCATGGGCTCCCATAATTTTCCGTATACTTTTGTAGTTTATGACTTTATGGATACACAATCTTTACAAGAGACAATTATTTGCACACTTTTACATTATTATTTCCAATATATACCAAAAGTTTATAACAACGAACCTTAAATTATACAATTTCGTTCCCTGCACGTCCATTAACAATAGATCACATCAAAAGCTAGAAGTAATCACCATCAGATTAAGCCTATTAACAATAAATTACATTAAAATCTAGAAGTAATCACCATCAGATTAAGCCTATTAACAATTAATTACATCAAAAGTTAAAAGTAATCACAATCAGATTAAGCCAAGCTGATACACCAACAATACTCATCACTAAGCAGTCATGAGGCTTCCATTTGTCAGCTAAAAGGCCAAAAATAATACCATCTTATAAAGTTAAAAATAGTAGAAGATACATAAGATTTCGATTTTATTATCTTATTGTGATGGTGATAGTGAAATAATTTAGTATAAGCTCAATTTGGTTAAAGTAATGCACAACTGGTGAAATTTATATACACTTGTACAACCATTGTTCTGATCAACTGAAAAGTTCGATGCAGCACCTAAAATAAAGTCAATAACTAATGTAAAATTATAAAATCGTTCATTTTTTTGGACTGATCTATAATATGTTGTTAGATTCGATAAACATTAATTATGTTGTAGGTTTGAATGTTACTTCCTCCATTTCATTTTAAGTGTCATTTTTTGATCAAATTTGAATTTCAATTTAAATGTCATTTTTACATTTTTAAGATAAATAAATTTTCGCCTTATTTACATACTCTTGTTTACAACTATAATAGAGCTAGATAAATGATAAAATTGGAAAATAAAATTATATTAATAATAAAAGAACCTAATAATTTCTATTCTAAATAAATGTGTGTGGTCAAAAAACTAACACTGAGTATAATGATACCACGATCCTGTCTCATCGAAAAAGCAGACAATGCCCAAATTTCGTAAATTTATCTACATTTTTCTTTATATTTTATATCTTAGTTCAAGGAGTTACACATGAATTTCTTCAAAATCATGTAATATGAAGTTGCTCATGTATATATAGGTGGTGTTTGGCAAATCTAACATTCAACTTATAAGTTACTTATTTTAGTAAAAATTTTATATTTACATACTTTTTTTTGGAGAAAAATGTGTATCGAGAGTTTAATATTCGTTATCTTGCAAAAATAAGTTACTTATTTCAGAAAAAAGTACATATTTCTTAATTTTTTCCCAAAATAAGTAACTTATTTCTGAAAAATAAGATTTCTCAAACGGATTGGATGAAATGTGAATTATTGATTAATCTCGTACAATAAGGAATATGGAACGGACGGAGCATATGTTTCGAAGGATGGTAGCTAGCTAGTGAGATGAAACATTAGAGTTCTTGGACGTTCTAAAATATGATCTCCCTTTTTTGGATGAACCAAGGCACACCTTGCACGGTTAATTAAGAGCGAATCACTGGTCATCCATAATTTCATTTTCATCCATAAAAAATTATTTCCCTCCTTTTTCTCACTATTTATCTTAATATCATTTCCTAGTTAATTTCAAATTTATTATTATAATAATAATAAGGATTAAATATAGAAATTATTGTTAAAAACGGTATACATAACAAGATTACTAAACTTTTATTTTATGCTCTAAAAACCTAAAATACCATCTTTTGGTGATTGAACGAACCGACAAGGAATTAATTAAGCCGCCCGCACAATCAGCAATAGACAATCAATTATACTTCAACATTTCTAATCATCAACATATAAAACTGCAAAACTGACTGATTATTAAGTACTCCGTATACTAAAACTGATTAGACATGCAACCAGAAGTTGATATATACTCCCTCCCGTCCCTTTTGGTTCTTAACATTTCACTTTTTCTGTATTTTTTGGTACGCATTTTAACGATAGTTAAATAATTTTTTTTTTAAATTTTTTTTTTTTGTATAAAAATTTAATGTTTAAATTTTTATACAGAAAAAGAAAATTTTAAAAAAAAGTTGTTTAACTATCCTTAAAATGCACCTTAAAATGCGTGTCAGAAAGTACAGAAAAAGTGAAATGTTACGGAGGAGTATATTAGTAGATTAGCTGGGAATACCCTTAAACACTGACATAGAAATGACATAACAAGACGGTCTCAGCCAACTAGCTTCACTCTAGATCTTCACACCTCTTAGCCAACACTTAATATGCTACTACTACTTGAAAGGTTAAAAGTAAGACAACATTAAAACAAAACAAAACAAAACGCAACGCAAGGTTGTCGTTTAAAGGGTGAAGATCAAACAGCCTCTTGAGCTTTGTTTTAGTGTTAATTATATCTGGCTTTTCGAAGGCATGGTGATGAATTAGCTGGTGGCCTCCTAGCTGCAGCCAATGCACACTTATCTCTCCCATTATTATTATTATTATTATTAGTAGTAGTAGTAGTAGTAGTAGTAGTTGCAGTTTTACTCATCATTTTCCGCTGATCTTCCTCGTCCATGAATATCTGCTTGCACCTGCACTCCACGCTACAAAAAGCTTTGTCCCCTCTGCATCAAAACCAATCGATAAATATTATCGGAAGATACATATTAATTAAGCTATCGTAGCTAACATCTACTTAACATGATATCAGAGTCATTTTTATCCCGCTTTTAAACACCATGGTCGAATATTGCTCCAAAATACGAGTTCCCAATAATTCAATATTCATTCCAAAAAACAAGCTTCGATCGGCAAGTAGCCTGATATACAGATTATGTTCTCTTATGTTGAGAAAATACATGATGATGGAAGTGATAAGTGTAACTTACTTGTACATGTAGATGTCTTCGGTTGGCAAGAGATTGCGTTTGCAAAGGAAACATTGGTCAAGAAAAGTGCACCTAGGAAATGATGATTTGAAGGGAGTTAAGGTGGGTGATGGAGGTGGAGTTGGTTTGTTAATGATAGTTATGACTTTGTTAATAACTAGTGCACTTTTCTTGTTACTAGCGCTTGTTGTAATTGTTCTTGTTGCATCGTGAGATTCTAGCACTATGCCCAGTCCCGCCATCTCTCCTAAACTGGCTAGAAACTTTCCGGCACGGCGGGGGTGGAGGTGGTGGTGGTGGGGGAGAGGTGAGATATGGCTTATGACAGCTCAAGAAAGATAAGTACACTATAAGTAGTAGTTCAGAGGAGGTGGGGTGGGGTAGCGTGGGGTGTCTTCAAATGGTGCAAGCAAAGCAGGTAGTGATGGTGAGGTGGGGTCCATGCTTTGCTTTACCTGTGTGGCTATGTGGAAGCATACGGCAGAACTTTGAGCGTTTAACCATCACATAATCCGCTGATTATATTTCTCTAATTCAGTAGGTGTCATTTGTTAGTTTAATTAGTTAGAAACTTTTTCTCAGTCTTACCAAAATTCTCCCAAATGCATTTTTCAGTTCTACTGTTTTTAGGGTTGCACAAAAGTTTAATATAGGATCGGACCGATCAGAATGGACTGAGGACCGGATTGATTATAAACGGTTTTGGGATCGGACCGGACCGGACCATATGACCGGTTAATTAATATTTTATAAAAAAAATATTTTTATAATTTAATTTTCATTCTTTGTTGATATTTAAATTACTTGGTAAGTTAATTTAAGTTTAAAAATAAGTAAATATCATATAATTTGTAAAGTAACATTAATTTGTAAACGTTATTATAAATTATATATAGTATGAAATATGCAATTTAATCATTTATATTATAGTGTTTATATATACTATTTTACAAATTATTATTTACCAATTTGGATCATTAAAATATGTTATGTGTTAATATTTAATCATTAAACTATATAATTTAAAAGGCAAAATAGTGTAAAATTAATTATATAAATAAAATTCGATCCGATCCGATCTGAATCGGGTGTTTTCAGGGCTTGGATCGGATAGGACCTAATCGAAGCCCAATTTTTTTTTAATTTTATGAATAGAGAACTGAATCGATTATATTCTGTGTGGACCGAAAAATTATGCAGTCCTAACTGTTTTACTGTTTGCAATTAAGCTCAATAATGTTAACAAATTGTTCACTACCACTGTACCACACTTCACTCAAATTTTATTTGATCTTGAAGGAAATTTTCTATTGTTGAACATATCAAGTTATCAACTATTCAGCAGTTGGACATCTTAAACATCTTAACTAAATTATTTAATTATTTAATTATAAATTTTAATATTTTAATATCAATAATATAACAAATTAATTTTACCTCTTAATTTCTTCTATAAATTAAGTTTATGAATTCAATTAGCACTTATATATGGAATTCCCTTTTAGACAAAAACATTAACAAATATAGTAAAAAGTAATTTTGTTCAAATGAAAATAACCTTTAATTTGATCTTAAAATCATTCATTTGTTTCTTTTAATATATTTTTATGAATATACTTTACAACTTATATAATCAAAATAGGGTTACAATATGAATTAGAAAGACCGAGAAATGATTGGTTGAATTATTTTTAAAAGATCAGGTGTGTCAGATACGAATAGTTTTTGCAGCACTGGAATCTGAATTTGATAGTAATTTTTAAATATCCCGATAACTCTGTTGAGACAGGTGAAAGAGTCGGTTGCAAAAGTATTATTTGTCCTAGATCGATAAAAGATAATTATTAATTTTAAAAACTAGAATTGTAACTTATTTAACAGTATACAAATGTAAAACTTAAGAATATTAATTTAAACTATTAGCTATTTATATTTGTAACATTTGTTAACACTTTATACATCTAAAAAGATTAAATATATATAATTTATGTATATAGATGATATAGCAAAAAAAAATTATTAAATAAATAATATGATTAGAAAAGTACGTAGTATTATTTTCTCTATTTAATTAGTCATATATTTTTGAACGTGTGTACCTATGTAATTATAAATGATATTAGTAATATATATTCTTAGACATTTGTAGCAAAAGTAGACATTATTGTTTTGTGATCAATAATTATACAAAGTGTCTTATAGAAATCAATGTAAAAGTTTCAAAAACAAACATATGCATGTAATTAGTTGTTTTAAAACATATTAAATAGATTATTTTCTTTTGATAATACTATATATATAGGTTAACTAATTATTTTATTAGCTCTATGCACAATGTCTATATATGATCATTTAGCCTTTTATTTTCGATAATATTTTTGGTAAGAATTGAAGTTATATCTGATATGGGCTAAAAATAAGCCCTAAGGACACATTTAATGTGGCATTAATTAGACCTAGAATGGTCCAAACGTGGGGCCCACCAGATGGGCCCAAACCCCAATTATAATATTAATTTCGTAATTAATATTTAGGGATAATTAACAGCTGGGAGATATAAGTCAGATAAGGACATTATCTCTACAAGGAGTAGCCTCCAAGCCACACAGTCATACAAGGAAACAGACTCCTACAAGGAAGGAGTCTAGAACCTTCCTCAAGGTTGACTTGCCCACCAAGTCACCTAACCCTATTACGATTTTAGGGCTTCTCAGCCTATATAAAGGGTCTGACCCCTCATCTCAGAACTACGTTTTATTGGCTTGATTCTCTAAATACAGAGATACGTAGGCATTCTGTGAGGACCGTTTAGTCTCGAACGCAGAAGCAGCCATTAAAGCACGAAGCTCACGAACCCTAGCATTAAATACATAAACCCTAGCCGCAATAATTTAAACCTAGTTTTTATTCCACAACATTTGGCGCCGTCTGTGGGAAGAAGACATCAACCATGGTTCAAACACGAAGAACTCCACCAAGCACTACAGAGCCAATCGCTACCGAGGCTCTACCTCTTAGCTCTGCTCCGCCCCGCACTGAACAAGTGCTACCGACATCTGAGCAGGTACCTCCAACATCTGGGATTATCGTTCCATATCAAGTTTCTCAACCCTTAGGGACGACTACCCATGTTGAGAGTACGCTACCTCCGATCGTCCACACAATTCCCGGGACTAACCCGGGGATTTCTTCCCTGATTGTAGACCCCAACAACCTTACACGAGGGGTTCAGATCCACACTACGGATCTCCCCATAAGCACCAATCCAATGTATGGGATGACCAATTACGGAGCTGGACCGAGTGGCCATGCCCTGTATATTCGAGATCGAGATTATCGCGATTTTTCTGGTCCTTATTCAGATGAATCATCTTCTGGCGATGATTACGAGCGTGATGAAGCCCCGAGGAGGCGACGTGCAAGTAAAGAGCCTATGGGAAGAACTCGAACTATCCATGATGGACTCCCTTCAACAGCTGCTGAAAGGATTAAGGCTTATGAAGCCGAGATCTTAAAGTTAAAGGAAGATATGGCCAGGGAGCAAGCCAGATCAAGACAGACTTTGCCACCTCCCACGTCAGGACCGATTCCCTTCATAGATCTGGAGAGGCCTCCAAGGAGGCAAAGAAGGACTACCGTCCCACCTGAAAGAACTACAAGGGTGGAAACCCCTAAAAGCAACCCCAAGGATCTGCTGCCGCTTGGGGACCCTGATGATCCCACACCTCCGTTTACTGAGGACGTGATGAATGCTCGTATCTCAAAGAAGTTTAAGATGCCAACAATCAAAGCCTATGATGGAATGGGTGATCCTACCAACCACGTTAGAACGTTCTCAAACGCACTGCTGTTGCAGCCTGCAAGCGACGCTTTGAAGTGTAGGGCTTTCCCTCAAACTTTGTCGGGCATGGCTCAAAGATGGTATAGTCGGCTCCCTGCAAACTCGATTGGTTCCTTTAAGGAATTGAGTGCTGCCTTCATTAGTCAGTTTATCAGCGGAAGAACGCATGAGAAAAGCTCTGCATCTCTTATGTATATAGTACAAGGGAAGAACGAAAGTCTGAGAGATTATCTTAAGAGGTTCACCAAGGAGACTCTGAACATCACTGATCTGGACAATAAAGTTGCAATGGTAGCCTTGGAGCATGGTACCACCGACCTGTACTTTAAGAGATCATTGGCAAAGCATCCCCCGGAGAATATGGCTGATCTCCAACGAAGGGCTTCTAAATACATCAAGGCCGAGGATAGCACGAAGAAGGAAGTCACGTTAGGCAATGGCCAGGGGAACAATGATACAAAAAAGCGTAAGCAAGGGCAGGAGTACGATGCTAAGGACAAGTATCCCCGAACTAGCAAAGACTCTGATTCGCCACCAAAAAAGAACTTGGGACCAAGGTTCTCTGACTATGCAAGGTTGAATGCCCCTAGAAGTCAAATCTTGTTGGAAATTGAAAAGGATAAAGACTTTCGATGGCCGAAGCCACTCAGGGGAGACCCCGCAAAGAGGAATAAGGATCAGTATTGTAGGTTCCACCGAGATGTAGGACATGACACGGATGATTGCAGACAGTTGAAGGACGAGATTGAATTCTTGATCCGTAAAGGAAAGCTGAACAATTTCACAAAGGGTGGAGATCAAGGAACCCAAAGAGGGGATTACAACAGGAGAAACAATGACAGAAGGGATAATGATCGTGACCGTAGCACGCAGCCCCGAGGGCCGGTTATCAACATGATCTGGGGAGGCCCAACAGCGGCCGGTACAACTCGGAACTCTCGAAAGGCATACGCAAGGGAGGTAATGCACATTGTGGGAGAGGCCCCGAAGCGTGCTAAAACTGAGATGGTAATTGGGTTCGATGATTCGGACTTGGAAGGGGTGAAGTTCCCCCATGATGACCCGCTGGTCATAACTCCTGTGATTGGAAATTCAGAAGTAAAACGAGTCTTGATAGACAATGGAGCTTCTGTGGATATTTTGTTTCATGATGCGTTTGTAAAGATGGGATACAACGACTCTCAATTGACCCCTGCAAACATGCCTATATACGGATTTAATGGAGTGGAGTCCAACGTTGAAGGGACTATTCAGTTGCCCATGACTATTGGGCAGGAGCCTAAGGAGGCGACTCAGATGCTGAATTTCTTGGTGATTAAAGCAGCTTCAACATACAACGCAATCCTTGGAAGGACTGGATTACATGCGTTTAAGGCTGTGGCCTCTTCCTATCATATGAAGATTAAGTTTCCAACACGGAATGGTGTCGGAGAACAAAAGGGTGATCAGAAGATGGCAAGAAGTTGCTATGTAGCCGCCTTGAGGGCCGATGGAGTCGGGGGGCAGGTCCTTCCAATTGAAGACATGGATGTCCGTGATGATGAAGAACATAGAGGGAAGCCAGCAGAGGATTTGATTCCCATACCCCTAGAGCCGAATGATCCTGAAAAAGTTACTTATGTTGGAGCATCTCTGAAAGAACCCTTGAAGGGCAAGTTGATAGAATTCTTACAAAAGAATAGCGACGTGTTCGCTTGGACAGCAGCTGATATGCCAGGGATTGACCCTCAACTCATAACTCATAAGTTGAATGTTGACCCCAAGAGGAAGACAATAAAGCAGAAGAAGAGAAACTTTGCTCCGGAGAGGCAAGAGGCCATTAAGCAAGAAGTGAATAAGCTCTTGGAAGCTGGTTTCATTGAAGAAATTCAGTTTCCCGAATGGTTAGCAAACCCTGTGATGGTCAAGAAAGCAAATGGGAAGTGGAGGATGTGTATAGACTTCACTGACTTGAATGATGCATGTCCAAAAGATTGTTTTCCCCTTCCAAGGATTGACATGTTAATAGATGCCACAGCTGGGCATGAGATGTTAAGTTTCATGGATGGATTCAGCGGCTATAATCAGATTAAGATGCACAAAGATGACATCCCTAAGGTATCTTTTATAACTGACTTTGGTGTCTTCTGTTATCTTGTTATGGCATTTGGTCTAAAGAATGCAGGAGCTACTTACCAACGCTTGGTGAATAAGATATTTGCCCATCTGATTGGAAAAACCATGGAGGTGTATGTTGATGACATGTTAGTCAAGAGCCTACTCAAGGCTGATCATATTAAGCACCTCGAAGAGGCATTTGAAGTGCTGAGGCACCATAAGATGATGTTGAATCCCGCTAAGTGTGCCTTTGGCGTTGGATCTGGGAAGTTTTTAGGACTGATGGTTTCAAAGAGAGGCATTGAGGCCAATCCTGACAAGATCAAGGCGATTTTAGACATGGAACCACCACGTTCGATAAGAGATGTGCAGAAGTTGACAGGCCGAGTAGCAGCCTTAGGGAGGTTCATCTCTAAATCTGGTGATAAGTGCTTACCTTTCTTCCAAACATTAAAGAAGGTAAAGAATTTTGAATGGACACCTGAAAGCCAAGAGGCTTTTGAGCAATTGAAGAAGTACATGGCTGAAGCCCCGCTATTGGCCAAGCCTAGCATCGGAGAGACTCTTTATCTATACCTGGCGGTATCTGAGCAAGCATTGAGTGCCGTCCTCATAAGGGAAGAGAACAAGGTTCAGAAACCTATATACTATGTGAGTAAGGTGTTGCATGGAGCTGAGTTAAACTATTCCACCATTGAGAAGTTTGCTTTAGCATTGGTAACGGCTTCAAGGAAACTACGACCTTCTTTTCAGTCACACAAGATTGAAGTCCTGACGGACCAGCAGTTGAGAAGTATCTTGCACAGCCCTAAGGTCAGTGGGAGGTTAATTAAGTGGGCAATCGAACTCGGAGAATTTGACATTGCATATAAGCCTCGGACAGCCATCAAGGCTCAGGCATTAGCTGACTTCTTGGTTGAATGTACCATTGGCAATCAAGAAGTCGGGGGGCAGGAGATAGTAACCACCCCTGGAGTTGAGAGTAAGGATGAAGAACTTGTACTTGTACCTGATCAGAAAGAGTATTGGGTGCTCTATTTTGATGGAGCATCAAAAACAAAATCTAGTGGTGCAGGTTTGGTTTTGCAAAGCCCCGATGGGTTCACGGTTGAATACGCTTTGAAGTTGGACTTTCCTACAACCAACAATGAAGCTGAATATGAAGCATTAATAGCTGGATTGGGATTGGCCAGAGTCATGAGGGTCAAGAACCTCAAGGTGTGTGGAGATTCAAGACTGGTAGTCTCGCAAGTGAATGGTGAGTTTGAGGCCAAGGATGAAACTATGGCAAAATACCTCAGAGTCGTGAAAGCAGTTATGACTCAGTTTGAGGAGTGCTACCTGGAGCACATTCCTAGGGAAGAGAACGTTAAGGCCGATGCCCTCTCTAAGTTCGCCTCTTCTGAAATAGAGAATTATGCAGGTAGTGTTTACTTCCAGGTCTTGAAGGCCCCGACCATCAATTCTAAGTTGGTAGCACCTATCGATGTTGGAAGCTGTTGGATAGATCCTATTAAAGCTCATCTAGAAACCGGATGGCTCCCCAGCAATGCCTTGGAGGCACGAAAATTGTCAGTAAGAGCATTGAGATATGCCCTGATTGAAGGCATCTTATACAAGAGATCGTTTGTCATCCCGTACTTGAAGTGCTTAAGGCCCCAAGAGGCAAGAGAAGCATTGGAAGAAGTTCATGAAGGGATCTGTGGGCAGCACTTGGGGGGCAGAGCCTTAGCTCACAAAATTACCCGCCTGGGATTCTATTGGCCGGAGATGTTAACAGATGCCCAGGATTATGTCAAGAAGTGTGATAGATGTCAGAAACATGCCCCTGTTGTAAGGCAGCCGCCTGAAAAGTTAACCTCAATCAGCTCTCCCATTCCGTTTGCTATGTGGGGAATGGACATTCTTGGTCCTTTCCCCATGGCTTCAGCGCAAAGGAAGTTTCTGATTGTCGCCATTGATTACTTCACTAAGTGGATTGAGGCTAAGCCTTTAGCCAAGATAACCACCAAGCAAGTTTCCCAGTTCTTTTGGGAGAACGTAATCTGCAGGTATGGAATTCCCCGAATCCTTGTGACAGATAATGGGACACAATTCAACAATGAAGAGTTCAGAAAATACTGTGAGGAAAATGCTATCGAGCTCCGTTTTACTTCGGTAGCTCACCCGCAAGCTAATGGACAGGCTGAGGTAGCCAATCGGATTATTCTTGATGGACTTAAGAAGAGGGTCGAACGATCGAGAAATACTTGGGTGGATGAATTACTACCTATACTTTGGGCATATCGTACTACTTGCAAAGTAACAACTGGGGAAACCCCTTTCCTACTGGCTTTTGGAGCCGAGGCAGTCGTACCACTAGAAGTCATGCATGCATCACCTAGAATTGAAGCATTCGAGCCAGAGACTAATGAAGAAGGCATGAGGCTCGCCTTAGATTTGATTGATGAAGTCAGGGACGAGGCAAATGCCAGAAATGCGGAGCATCAAAAGAAAGCATCTTTCTACTACAACCACAGGGTTAAGGAGAGGTTCTTTCAACAAGGTGACTTGGTTCTTAGGAAGATCGAGGCTTCTGGAGTTGGTCAGAAAGGAAAGTTAGCCCCAAACTGGGAAGGGCCGTATCGAGTCAAGAAGACACTAGGACGAGGATCTTACAAACTGGAAACCTTGGACGGGGTTGAGGTGCCCCGGACTTGGCATGCATTGAACCTCAAGGTTTATTATGTTTAAGCCCTCCTGAAAAGGACCTAGCTTTTTGCCTATGTAATAGAAGTAGAAATAAGGTTGATGAAACCATTCCAAGTTTTTAAAAAAACTTGAGATATTGGAAGTAGAGTATCTATGTAAGGGCTGTGCCCGTTTCTTCATATTAATAAGACTATCCTACATTTTCATATGAACCCTGCTCATTGATGTTTATGCACAAAATGCTAGACTACACATGCGAGTATAAGTAAGTTGAGAAGCATTAAGGACAATGGATTATGAATTTAAAAGTTATGCCCGAAGGCAGAATACATAACCAACTAGTTCAAAATAAGTTAACGAAAATACAAAGTCATGCCCGAAGGCAGAGTGCATAAATAGAAAGATAAAGATGTCAGCTACTAAGCATCTCCAGTGTGCTCATCCTCTCCGGCTGCTCCAGGGTGAGCAAAGGAATCTGGCTCTAGTATCCTCTCATCATCCTCTGGGTCCTCCTCCCGTGTGTCCTGCACTGCCAAGGCCATAGGAGCATGAGGGCTAGGGAAGTCTGAAACACTAAGGGTGCCAGGAAATCTCCTAGTAACCTCAGCAAGAGCTTCATCCCATCCCTGAGTAAACTGATAAGGGAATAGAGAGTCGTCATGCTTCTCCATGAAGCCCATATACTCCTGGGAGGCAAGGTATGAAAGTGTTTGTCCTAAATCCAATCATGTATGATGAGTTAGGAAGAACTTTCTTGTATTCTTATTTGATTTCATTAATATTAATAAAATACTTGTTTTGGTTTTATTACGGGCTTTATCTATTTAAACTGTTTTAAATAAGATATTCCATGGTTTAAAGTAAAGCTTCTAGAATTATAATGAGATTATAATAGTGAGATCTAGAAGATGATAACTCTAGACTTAAACAGTTCCTGATCATAGGATAACTAATCGGAAGTTAGTGAATCCGCAAAGATTGGTACATACTATGCTTGCTCCTTTGAGGAGGATGTCTGTTCTCATAGGCATTTGTGTGGTGACGCTATAGCTAGTATGTAGGTGCTTATTAGGGAATAAGTTCACTGAACATGACTCGATAAGTTGAACAACTAATGGAGTTTACTCACGTGTCGATAGTTGTTCACTGAGTGATAGTTGTACAAGTGTCCTTAGACTTGAGATCGTTAAAGTTATCTTGTATATAATGAACTGTGCTTTGGTTTAGTCCTTAGTCTCAAGGACATACATTAGGTCTATTCTGGGCATAGGGATTTGTGTATGGAGATAGTTAACGTCAATAGAGGATCTACCCCTTCCAGTATAGGGAGTGAATATCCTATGTTATTCTTAGTATGCGAGTTCTGGAATCTCTGGCCAGAGTGAATGAAATTAGAAAGGAGTTTCTAATTTACATTAATATGAACTTTGCATTATGAATAAGAAATCATATGATTAAATCTGATAGGCTTGACACGAGTTCCGTGCCTTGTATTTAATCGGGATATTGTAGGGTAGAAGGAATTGATTGTACTGTAACTAGTCACTGACAGGTTCTTCGTATTCTAAGCAGTGAATTCATATTATCCGGATAGTCGCGATATGTTGAGAAGCATCACTCACGATGTAGAATAAATATAATTAATCAGTTAATTATATTTAATGAATTTTAGAATTCATATAAATAATAAATAAAAAGTTTATTATTATTTATTTCTACTACCGGCTTAATATTGAACCTACAGGGTCACACCATAAAAAGATTAATTTATTGATGAAGGTATTTTGAGAGAGCAAGTTGTTTTAATAAATGATTAAAATTGTTTTAATTATTATTTAACATTTTATAAGACAAAGTGTAGGATTTATATATTAATATATAATGATATATTAATTATGAAAAACCCTACTTGAGCCCTATAAATAGAATGAGATGAGAAGAGTTTGACACACTTTTGGTTTTTGTGAAAAACCTAGTTGCCTCTTTTTCTTCTTCATCTCTCTCTCTCTCTCTCTCAAAAAGAAAAAGAAACCTCCATTTTTATAAAGCTTCAAGCTTTATAAAAAGCTTCATCGAAGAAATTAATCTTGGTGGATACCGGTAGAGAGCTTCACACTCTGAGAAGCTACTGCTAACGATCATCTCGATTCGAAGCTTCGATTTTTCAAGGTATGATTTCGATTCCATATCATTTTTACAATTTTCTATATGTGCGATATATGGATTTTATGAAATAAAATGTTATTTCACGCTTCCGCTCATCCGTATTTTCCTTCAATGGCATCAAGAGCTAGGTTGTTGCATATAGAGAATCATGTAAAAATTTTAGATTTTTTGATGCATGTATGGATTTATTATGATTTATGCAAGATTATTTAGATTTAATTATGAATTAATTCAAAATATTATTTGCATGAGATTTTGACCATTGATCTGGGTTCTACAAGTGTTGTAGATCATCTAGGTATTTTTTTCATAATTTTGTGATGTGTAGATTATTTGTTATGAATTTTTAAAAATTGTTTTGATTAAAATTCATATAATAATCATGCATGTGAAATATATGAATTAAAATTCTGCACAAGGACCCCATAGCTTCCTGGTAATTTTTGCTACTGCCTGATTTGAGAAATGATATTCCTGTAATTTTTAATTAATTAATTAATTAATTGTTAATTAATTTATTAATATTAAAATTAGGATATTAATAATAAAAGTTATTATTAGTAAAAGGAGTTGAATGCATCAGTTTTGTTTTGTTGCCATCCTCCTGACAAGTAACGGTCGGCTGTCAGTCTGATTTAATAATAATAAAAAAAAAAAAAAAACTGTTGAAGCTGCTGCAGGCGCGTGGTGTGCAACCGGCGGAAGGGGTGTCACGCATTTCAGAATTGCGTGACAGGGCTTGTGGCGCATTTAAGACATGCGTTACAGGCTGTAGCGCATTTAAGAAATGCGTTACAGTCTGTGACGCATTGATGAAATGCGTTACAATCTTCTGTCCACATTAAATTTGATTTTCTGGGAGTTTCGTAACTCCGTTTTGGGTGTGCAATATATCGTTGGATTCGTTTTTCCGAGACGGATCTAATGGAGTGGTCAAATATTTTTTATATAAAAGTTTTGAATTTTTTATATTCCCGGAAGTGTTTTAAAGCATGTATTAATTGTTTTAATTGCTTTTAAATGCTATAATAAATCCATACATCAATATATCATTGTGTGACATGATATTTCTTGCATGCTTACTTGTTTATTTATTTTTATATATGAGATATATGCCTATGTTTACCATGCGATGATAGATTTAGGTGAACTTAAATCAATATAAGGCGTGCTCTAGAAAATCTAGAATAGGAATCGTTTCTTGCCTTAATAATAATATTATGATTACAATCATGAGATTCTTGTGTTTGTGAAACACGTAATTAAATATGAATTTTCAATATTGAGAGAAAGGATGATTCTGTCAAAAGCGGATTTCGATCTGTAAGAAAGGGGTATTAAGTGACGCCTCTTGACAATGCTCCCCCCGATCTGGGAATCATCCAATTATCGATTATTGATTTGAAATATTTAATTTAAAAGGAAGAATCTCTTTATAATATGATTATGATTGTAACATAATATAATCCCTCTAAAATTAAATAATATCAAGTAGTAATTGGCCAATGACACAACGGGCTTGTGTCGGTCATAGCCTTCCAACATGGTAGAAAGTAGTTCTTATTTTTAAATCGTTGTCGTTTCGTGCTACAGCCGAGGGCTTTGATTTCGGAATAAGAAATACTTGTCTATTACATAGAGATGTGTATAATAAATTAGAATCTAATGGTCGTTACGTGCTACAGCCGTGGGCCGTTGGAGACTGATTTAATTGTACGGAATGTTGGGTTAGACTTGACTTAGAATATTGAGTTTGTCGTGCTACAGCCGTGACTCAATTATTCAAGAGGCTAAAGTTTTATTAGGGAATAACATGAGATGTAATTGACAAGAGTTGTCTGCCTACTGAACATTACATGGCGTTTCGTGCTACAGCCGAGGTTGTGTGATGGAATGTAGGATCCCTATTCCCACTAGCATTATGAATGCTTAATTTTTCACTTAGGGGGTTGTATAAATTAGATAAACTAGTGGGAGCCACTTATGAATAAAGACCCGATTCATATAGTGTTTTGAATGAAATTGAATATTTGCTAAGTGTTGTTATGTGTTTATCATTTACAGATTTACTATATACATTATGTCTTCTGCACTATCACTCCGGAGCATACTAGATGCTCACAAATTGACTGGTCCGAATTTTGCTGACTGGCTTCGAAACTTGAGAATTGTTCTCAGGGTTGAGAAGCTGGAATATGTGCTTGACTCACCTAAGCCTGCTGAACCTGCTGACGATGCACATAATGATGAACATGTTGTGTATCGTAAGTGGATAGATGATGCTAATGTTGCTCAATGTATCATGCTAGCTTCCATGAACGTTGAGCTACAGAAGCAGCATGAGCTTATGGATGCTCACACTATCCTAACGCATCTACAAGAGTTGTATGATGTGGCAGGGAGGACAGCTCGATATGAGATATCGAAGGAGCTGTTCCGCTGTAGGATGTCTGAGGGAACATCTGTGAATGACCATGTTCTTAAGATGATCAATTTGATTGAACGTCTTGGACAACTTGGTTTTGTCATGGATGGTGAGCTAAACCAAGACTTGGTCTTGCAATCGCTCCCAGATTCGTTTTCGCAGTTTGTTGTGAACTTTCACATGAATAAGCTGGACGTCAGCCTGGCTGAACTCCACAACATGTTGAAGACTGCGGAATCGAATTTTCCCTCTAAGAAGAGTTCTGTTCTTCTAATTGGTGAAGGTTCCAATCCTAAGAAAAGGAAGAAGAACCCTCCCAAGAAGAAGAAAGTAGGTGAGAAAAAGCCGGTTCCACCAAAAGCTGAAGACCCCAAGAGCAAAGCTGTTTGCTTCCACTGTAACAAGGTGGGACACTGGAAGAGGAACTGCAAGGTTTACCTTGCAGAATTGAAGAAGAAGAAGGGTAGTGAGACTGCCGCTTCTGGTTCAGG
Organism: Kitagawia praeruptora; assembly: GCA_037693485.1. NCBI lineage: Eukaryota > Viridiplantae > Streptophyta > Magnoliopsida > Apiales > Apiaceae > Kitagawia > Kitagawia praeruptora. The sequence continues at coordinate 15,529,532 of CM075353.1, forward strand.
TATGTTCATGATTGAAGTGAATATGTCACTAAATCAAATTTCTACTTGGGTATTAGATACCGCCTGTGGTTCTCACATTTGCAATTCGTTGCAGGGACTAAGGAGAAGTAGGACTCTTGAGGAAGAGGAGGTGATTCTACGGATGGGAAATGGAGCAAGAGTTGCTGCTGAAGCTGTAGGATCATTTGATTTACATATGCCTACGGGCAAGACTATCGTTTTAAATAATTGTTATTTTGTTCCCTCGATTGTGAGGAATATTATTTCTATTCCCATGTTAGACTTGGCTGGATTTTCGTTTGTTATTCAGAATAATAAATGTTCAATTCGTAGAGATAACGTTCTTTATGGTAGTGGTACTTTAAATAATGGTCTGTATGTATGTGACGTAGAGCATAATTTACTACAAATTGAACACACTAATAAAAGGAAAAGGGATGATGAAAATCTTACCTATTTGTGGCACTGCAGACTTGGTCATATAAGTGAAAATAGACTACGGACATTGCATAAGGAAGGGTTACTTGACCCCTTTGATTTTGAATCATATCCTACATGCGAGTCTTGTCTATTGGGTAAAATGACCAAATCTCCATTTAGTGGACATGGAGAGAGGGCTGCAGATTTGCTAGGATTGGTACACACAGATGTATGTGGACCGATGTCTACGCAAGCCATGGGTGGATTTTCGTACTTCATTACTTTCACAGATGATCGATCTAGATTCGGATATGTGTATTTGATGAAACACAAGTCTGAAGCCTTTGAAAAGTTCAAAGAATATAAGAATGAAGTGGAGAAACAAACCAAACATAGTATTAAAACCCTTCGATCAGATCGAGGTGGTGAATACTTGAATGGAGAGTTTCTAGATTATCTCAAAGAAAATGGTATAGTCTCTCAGTGGACTCCTCCATATACTCCACAGTTGAATGGAGTATCGGAAAGGAGAAATCGAACTTTGTTAGACATGGTTCGGTCCATGATGAGCTATGCAAATCTTCCAGTATTCCTTTGGGGTTATGCATTGGAAACCTCAGCATATTTACTGAATAAGGTGCCTTCCAAATCTGTTCCTCAAACCCCATATGAGATATGGAAAGAAAGGAAACCGAGTCTTAAACACGTTAAGATTTGGGGATGTCCGGCTTATGTCAAGAAAGTTGACCCTGATAAGCTGGAATCTCGATCCGTAAAATGTAGTTTTGTGGGATATCCTAAAGAGACTTTAGGGTATTACTTCTACACCGATCATAGGGTTTTTGTCTCCAGACATGCTACCTTCTTGGAAAAACAGTTTATCCTTGAAGGAAACAGTGGGAGCAAAATAGAACTTAATGAAGTTCAAGAAACACAAACTACTACGGTTCAAGAGGAAACACCTATTCAGACTGAACAACCTTCTGTGGTACAACCCATTCGTAGGTCAGAGAGAGTGTCTCGCCAACCTGAGAGGTATTATGGCCTTGTCATTGAGAATGACAATGAGTTGTCAATCATTGATGATGATGACCCTATGACCTATAATGAGGCTATGAGTAGTGTTGACTCAGAGAAATGGCAGAGTGCCATGAAATCCGAAATGGATTCTATGTATACCAACGAAGTATGGACTTTGGTTGAAGCACCAGAGGATGTGAAGCCTATTGAGTGCAAATGGGTATACAAAAGAAAGATTGGAGCAGATGGCCAGGTGGAGACCTATAAGGCCAGGCTCGTGGCAAAAGGATTCAGACAAAGGCAAGGGATTGACTTTGATGAAACTTTTTCGCCTGTAGCCCTGTTTAAATCAATTCGGATTTTGCTTGCGATTGCTGCTTACTACGACTATGAGATCTGGCAAATGGACGTGAAAACGGCCTTCCTCAATGGGAAACTTGAAGAGGAAGTGTATATGACACAGCCAGAGGGTTTTGTTTCCAAAGGGAATGAACACCTAGTGTGTAAGTTGCTACGAACCATATATGGGTTAAGGCAAGCTTCTCGTAGATGGAACATCCGTTTTGATGAGACAATCAAAGAGTTTGGTTTTATCAAAAACATAGATGAACCATGTGTCTACAAGAAGGTTAGTGGGAGCGCGGTAACATTTCTTGTATTGTATGTGGATGACATACTTCTTATAGGAAATGATATACCGATGCTGCAATCAGTCAAAGTTTGGCTATCGAAGAACTTCACTATGAAGGACTTGGGTGAAGCATCCTACATTCTCGGTATGAAGATCTATAGAGATAGATCTAGAAGAATGATAGGTCTTACCCAGAGTACATACATCGAGAAAGTGCTTAAAAGGTTTAGCATGGAAAACTCCAAGAGAGGTCTCATACCGATGAGCCATGGAGTATCCCTTTCCGAGAAGATGTGTCCTAAGACACCTGAGGAAAGAGAGCGTATGAGTAAGATTCCTTATGCTTCAGCAATAGGATCTATCATGTACGCAATGTTATGTACTAGGCCTGATGTTGCTTATTCAATTAGTGTGACGAGCAGATATCAGTCTGATCCAGGTGAAGACCACTGGAAAGCAGTGAAGAACATCCTTAAGTACTTGCGAAGGACTAAGGATATTTTTCTTGTTTTTGGTGGATCTGAGTTGAAAATAGAGGGTTATACTGACTCTAGTTTTCAATCAGAAAGTGATGATAGCAAATCCATGTCAGGGTACGTGTTTACTCTTAATGGTGGTGCGATTAGTTGGAAGAGTTCCAAACAGTCTACAACGGCTGACTCCACAGCGGAAGCAGAGTATATAGCTGCAAGTGAGGCTGCAAAAGAAGCCGTTTGGATGAGGAAATTTGTTTCTGAGTTGGGAGTTGTTCCTAGCATTGAAGAGCCTATTGTGTTGTATTGTGATAACAACGCAGCAATAGCACAAGCCAAGGAACCTAGGTCTCATAAAAATTCCAAACATGTTTTGCGGCGCTTTCATTTGATTAGGGAAATCATTGAAAGAGGAGATGTCAAGGTTGAGAGAGTTGACACACATAACAACGTAGCAGACCCACTCACAAAGTCATTGTCTCAGATTCACTTTGATCGTCATAAAGAGAAGATGGGTATTAGATACCAGGGTAATTGGCTTTAGTACAAGTGGGAGATTGAAAGTGTTTGTCCTAAATCCAATCATGTATGATGAGTTAGGAAGAACTTTCTTGTATTCTTATTTGATTTCATTAATATTAATAAAATACTTGTTTTGGTTTTATTACGGGCTTTATCTATTTAAACTGTTTTAAATAAGATATTCCATGGTTTAAAGTAAAGCTTCTAGAATTATAATGAGATTATAATAGTGAGATCTAGAAGATGATAACTCTAGACTTAAACAGTTCCTGATCATAGGATAACTAATCGGAAGTTAGTGAATCCGCAAAGATTGGTACATACTATGCTTGCTCCTTTGAGGAGGATGTCTGTTCTCATAGGCATTTGTGTGGTGACGCTATAGCTAGTATGTAGGTGCTTATTAGGGAATAAGTTCACTGAACATGACTCGATAAGTTGAACAACTAATGGAGTTTACTCACGTGTCGATAGTTGTTCACTGAGTGATAGTTGTACAAGTGTCCTTAGACTTGAGATCGTTAAAGTTATCTTGTATATAATGAACTGTGCTTTGGTTTAGTCCTTAGTCTCAAGGACATACATTAGGTCTATTCTGGGCATAGGGATTTGTGTATGGAGATAGTTAACGTCAATAGAGGATCTACCCCTTCCAGTATAGGGAGTGAATATCCTATGTTATTCTTAGTATGCGAGTTCTGGAATCTCTGGCCAGAGTGAATGAAATTAGAAAGGAGTTTCTAATTTACATTAATATGAACTTTGCATTATGAATAAGAAATCATATGATTAAATCTGATAGGCTTGACACGAGTTCCGTGCCTTGTATTTAATCGGGATATTGTAGGGTAGAAGGAATTGATTGTACTGTAACTAGTCACTGACAGGTTCTTCGTATTCTAAGCAGTGAATTCATATTATCCGGATAGTCGCGATATGTTGAGAAGCATCACTCACGATGTAGAATAAATATAATTAATCAGTTAATTATATTTAATGAATTTTAGAATTCATATAAATAATAAATAAAAAGTTTATTATTATTTATTTCTACTACCGGCTTAATATTGAACCTACAGGGTCACACCATAAAAAGATTAATTTATTGATGAAGGTATTTTGAGAGAGCAAGTTGTTTTAATAAATGATTAAAATTGTTTTAATTATTATTTAACATTTTATAAGACAAAGTGTAGGATTTATATATTAATATATAATGATATATTAATTATGAAAAACCCTACTTGAGCCCTATAAATAGAATGAGATGAGAAGAGTTTGACACACTTTTGGTTTTTGTGAAAAACCTAGTTGCCTCTTTTTCTTCTTCATCTCTCTCTCTCTCTCTCTCAAAAAGAAAAAGAAACCTCCATTTTTATAAAGCTTCAAGCTTTATAAAAAGCTTCATCGAAGAAATTAATCTTGGTGGATACCGGTAGAGAGCTTCACACTCTGAGAAGCTACTGCTAACGATCATCTCGATTCGAAGCTTCGATTTTTCAAGGTATGATTTCGATTCCATATCATTTTTACAATTTTCTATATGTGCGATATATGGATTTTATGAAATAAAATGTTATTTCACGCTTCCGCTCATCCGTATTTTCCTTCAAGGTATTCGTCAATCAGGTCGTCCTTGTCCTTCCTAAGAGAGACATTTTCAGCCTGAGACTCTAAAAGCTCTTTCTCCCTCCTCGCTAAAGTGGCCTTGACAGAGCCCAGTTCATCCTGGGAGTCATCAAACTTGGCCTTGTAAGTCTCGTAGTTGGAACGCCAAGTCTTAGCTTGGAATACGACTCCCTGGAAGTTGGCATTAGCCTGCAAAAGACAAAGTTAAAACCACGGTTCAGGTGACAAAACAAGTACATAAAAGAGTGGATAGAAAGGAGCTTACAGCTGCGAAGGCCTGAGCTCCAGCACTCTCAGCTCCTTCAAGAGTGGAGCCAGATACATAGTCCTTGAAGTCACCAGGGGTGATGGAGTGATAGGACCAATCCATAGCATGTTTGCAGTCTCCAACAATGGAGTCTTTCTTCCTAATACCCCAGTTGGGGCGCCAGGCACTCTTGGAGGAGCCATCTACCTCCTCAACATCAGCCACATGGGGCCTCAAGTAGGCATCCGAGGCTGTTGGGGCTCGAGGATCTTTCCCTGAACGAGCCCTTTTCAGCCTAGCAGTGTCCCCATCTTCTGGCTCATTGGTCTTGTTGATAAAAGCTGCAGCTGCAATTACAAAACAAAAGAAACAAATAATGGGTATGAGATAATCATATTCAAATAAAGGAATGCAAAAAGAAAGGAAATTACCCTTATTGCCCACTCGGGAAAGTCCCAAAGTCTTAAGTTGGAACTCATTCAGGAGATCCCAAGCCATAGTAGAATAATTATCCTTGATGAGCTCCTGGTAGGCAAGGGTCTCTTCCTCATTCAGCTCAATGTCATTGGCACTTCCATCTACTACCTTACCAAAGGTACTACGAAAGACATTGCCCCAATCTCCACCATCCCATATCAAGTACATAAACTCCTTCTTCCACTTTGGGTTGGAGTCAGGAATAGATTGGGGGTGAAAGATTGGAGGAGTAGAAGAACGGTGACTAATGTAAACCCAACCCGGGGTAGATTCAGCAGAATTTTTAAATTGAAATATTTTTCTAAAAAGAGCTACAGAAAGAGGGAATTTGTTTTTAAGGCAAAGGACCAGAAAACAGTTGATCACCCTCCAAGAATTGGGAGGAAGTTGACAAGGGTTAACTCCTACATCTGCTAAAAGCCTAGGGATAAACTCATGAAAAGGGAATCGAACCCCTGCAACAATGGCACCCCTATAAATACAAAGTGCATTGGGGCGCCAATGGCAAGATCGATCCCCAGGTTCAGCTGGGATAAGCCTATAGGGATATTCTATTTTATACATCCTATTATAGTCAGTGATTTTTTCTATGTCATGGAAAATGTTGCTATGATTATAGGAATCAAGGTGTGACAGGGATGGAAAATCTTCTTTACGATTTAAAATCATATCCTGTAAACTCATGGAAGAAGAACGAATGGTGATACCTCTTTTTGAGGCCACTTGCAGTTTCTGGAAACGTTGAGTAGCACGATCTTCAGCCATTTCTTCAAATCTTCAAAGAGAAATTATGATCTGCAAAGAACAAAGAAGTTTTTAGAACAATCTTCAAATCTTCAAAGGAATTGAAGGAAAAACCCAGAAAAAAGGGCAATCTTCAAACTAAGAAACTAGAAATTCTGGAAAGTACCTTGAGTGTTCTTCAAATCTTCAACAATAACTGGAAAATTTCTGGAAAAATTCCCAGAAATCCTTGAGCAATCTTCAAATCTTCAAAGATTGGAAGAAGAATCACTAGAAAACTTGAAGGATGCCTTTGAATCTTCAAAGAAGGAGGATCAAACTCAGAGAAAATTTCTTAAGGGAGTTAGGAACTTTTGAGAGAGTTTTTTAGAAACTTTTGTGATGAAGTGAAAGTGAAAACTTTGGCCTTTATATAAGCAAAAAGTTCGGGGATTTCAACCGGCTAAAATGAATATCAACCGGTTGTAACCAGTTCAAAACTCTTATGGGCTGTCAACACAAAGTGGACTTTAAAAGGCCCAACAACAGTAGGCTTGTTAAAGCCCAAGTATAGTTAAAGCAATTAAAGGCCTGTCGTGGCCCAACCCATATTGGTGAACCTTATTGAGGTTTTAATTTAAGGTCATATTGACCAAAAGTTGAAGCCCAAGTCAAAGTCAATTAAGAGCCCATGAAGAGAGGCCCAGAATTAAGGTCCAAAAGCAAAACAAGCGTCCCAAGTCGTGGCCAACGACCTCATTTAACAATACAATTTCGAGCTCGAACAAACGACCTGGAAAGTCAAGCAAAAACCCACTTTGAGGTCGAAAATATACTGGGGCTAGTTCGTTAATTCGAGGTCGAAAAAGAACAGAAAGTCACCAAAAATCTATACGACTTGAAACCCATTTTGAGGTCGATGTTCTCTAAAATTGAGATCGAAATTCTGAGCTCGAAAATGAACTGAAAAATTTGGAAATTCCTAACGACCTAGGACTAAGTTTGAGATCGTTCAAAACATTATTCGAGCTCGTAAATATGAGGTCGTTATAACAGGGTTTGAAATCGTAAGTTTGAGGTCGAATTTGCACTAGGAATTCAAGAAAAACCACACGACCTGAAACCCATTTTAAGGTCGTTTTTTCTTTTATTGAGATCGTTAATTTGAGGTCGAAACTGAACTGAGAAACATGGGAAGTCCTTTCGACCTGGGACTTATTCGAGGTCGAAATTACATTGAATTGAGGTCGCAGGCTCCTGGTCGAAAATCAACTGTAAAACGAGCTCGAAGCCCACGACCTGGAGCACTTTGAGCTCGAATTTTGAGCTCGAAAATGAGCTGAAAAAAGACAGAATTAAATTCCGAAAATTCCAGAAAGGTAGAAAAATAATTTTTAAAATTATTTTATGCATGAAGCACAATTTAATATTTTTGATTGATATGTCAAAAATAAAGAAAAATACCCGTGGGTACCAGAAAAATCCTAAAAATTTAGGAGAAATATGAAAAATATGAGGAATTTTATTAATAATTCCTTAAATTAAAAGGGCAAATTTCAATAACAAAAGTTGTTCGAAAAAATTGCTTAACCTCGAATAAGGCAAATCGTCGTAAATGTGTAGGTCGCTCCACACTTTACAATAAGACGATACTCGTGAAACACTAGTGTATTGAATCCCCGGTAAGGGAACGAAAATAAATCCCAAGTCTCGAAAAAGGCAAATTAAAACTTCTACAAAAACTTGAACGTTTTTTTCAGAAGTTGGGGGGCAAATGATATGGGCTAAAAATAAGCCCTAAGGACACATTTAATGTGGCATTAATTAGACCTAGAATGGTCCAAACGTGGGGCCCACCAGATGGGCCCAAACCCCAATTATAATATTAATTTCGTAATTAATATTTAGGGATAATTAACAGCTGGGAGATATAAGTCAGATAAGGACATTATCTCTACAAGGAGTAGCCTCCAAGCCACACAGTCATACAAGGAAACAGACTCCTACAAGGAAGGAGTCTAGAACCTTCCTCAAGGTTGACTTGCCCACCAAGTCACCTAACCCTATTACGATTTTAGGGCTTCTCAGCCTATATAAAGGGTCTGACCCCTCATCTCAGAACTACGTTTTATTGGCTTGATTCTCTAAATACAGAGATACGTAGGCATTCTGTGAGGACCGTTTAGTCTCGAACGCAGAAGCAGCCATTAAAGCACGAAGCTCACGAACCCTAGCATTAAATACATAAACCCTAGCCGCAATAATTTAAACCTAGTTTTTATTCCACAACAATATCTTAAACAGCTAAAAAAGATTGGATGTGCATGCCTACTTATTACTCATATATCTATATCTATGAATTTAGTGTACTGTTTATGAACATTAAAATTTAAATATCAAAAATGAGGTTAAAATTAAACTATTCTAAAACTATATATTTTGTGACTGATATTCATAGTTCAAAAGGAGGAAGTGGTAATGATACTTTATATTATTAAAATTGAAAGAACCTTAGGATTAGGATTTCAGAAAGATAATCAAAATTAAAAATGTGAAAAATTGATTGGGGCTCAATAAGTACTTTCACAAATACTTTCTCGATTTTCTTTTTGGCTTTTGAACATATATTAGGAAAATAAAAATTTATTTCTAAAAATAATTTTAGGAATTGGGATTTATTTTGAAAATTGAATGTACTTTTAATAAAATTTATTCCAATAGATTTTTATTCAATTAAATATGAATGTAATTTTTACCACCGCACCTTAAAATAGGACATGGCCAGAGGTGGAAATTGGAATACATCAAAAGCAAGGTTCTAGAAAATGCTGATGATTAATAGTATTAATTAGAAGAATTAATAGAAACATTTATTTAAATATTATTTTAATATAATTTAATTTAATATGGAAAATATCTTTTATACAAGTAACAATAAAAATATTCTAATTAAATTATCAAAAAAATACAATAGATGAATTTCCTTTTCATGTGTAATATATATTTTTTATTAAATAAATAATTTTTATAATTTAATTTTTATTTCCTTTTTTTAAAATGTTGACCAATTAATCTTGAACTAAATACAATAAATTTAGTTTAAATCTTTTTCGATTAATCATGTTTAAATAACCTAGATCTATCTAAATCTGATTAATAGCCGATTTTTGCAAAATTGTTTGATCCATTTTAACAAAATTTAAACATGTTTTGCACTATTTAGGTACCGTTAGAACACTACTCAAAAGTCATGTTTTATTTTATCTCATTATAAAATCGAGCTGTATCAAGCCAGTAACCTAGCCTTAAAATTATTTATTTTGGGCTAAGTTTTTTTTTTTTATCCAGGGACCAGCTTGCACACCTCGACATACTAGCACATTCATATCCCGATTGAGCATGGTAGCCCACTTAATTTGTGAGCGTTCTAGGAATCGAACTCGTGACCTCATGGTAGCAAGCCACATTCATATCTCGATCATGGTAGCCCACTTAATCCGCGAGCAGGAATCGAACTCGTGACCTCAAGGCAGCAAACCTTAATGGCACTAAAAATTACTGGATATCCCAATATAAAGAAATGAAAAAAAGAGAGGGAGTATATATAAAGTTAAGCAGCTTAATTACTGTGGCAAAAGAAGACCCACAATTTGCATGCAATTTTGTACCCTTCTGTATAAAATTGAGCCACGCGTCCGATGACAAGGCCCGGCAGATACAGAGCAACAGAGGCTCAATAAGTTGATATGACCACTGGTTACTCTAGGTTTTGGTTGCTAGCTTTATAATATGTGCACCCAGCTGTTTACAAGCCAGTTCCATTTCAGGGCGGTGGGATTCTTTTTCTTCAGTTATGTGGCTGTTCCTCTTTACCATCTTAAGTTTTTTACCCGCTAAATTAAAGCCAGTAAAAACAAAATATGAGAATAGTACTGGTTCTCTGTGTTGTTGAATTCCCAACATATATATTGAGCCCGTGACGAGTTGGTAAAATATGGAGCAAGTAACATCTATACTCTTTCTGAAACGTTTTTCATTTTAATTTTGAACACTGTTCATTATAAAAGATTGATTACTAATTTACGCATAATTTATAAGAAATTAATACAGTGAATTCGTATTTGTTAGTACTTTAATACAGTGAAGTTTTTATATTTAAAACTAATACGAAATTAAACATATTAATTATTAAAAATGTACGTACGGAGGGACTATTATATATCAGCTCTGTATTGCTAAGTCTTACTGTAAGTATTAAGGAAGTAGAGTGTCCAAAGTAAACACGAAACGTTTTTAGGAACGGAGGGACTACTATATATCAGCTCTGTATTGCTAAGTCTTACTGTAAGTATTAAGGAAGTAGAGTGTATAGGATGTAAACGAATCAATCTATTCGTGAATTATTCGAGTTTGATTTGTAAAAATATTTATTTTGTTATTGAATCTTGTAAAATATTTGATAGGTACCCGCTGTAAGCTAACAGCGGGACACCCGTTGCTAAAATAACCAAAACAGTACCTTTCTCCTTTACACATGTCATAAGATATTATTTTCTCCCAACTTGCTCAACTTGACAACAAATATCATTACAAAAATACTTGTGCAAAATATCTTGGTATCTTGCTCACTAAGGCATGGGACCATAAAGGTAGTCAAGGGAACACAAGGACGTTCAACTGTAGCAAAAGCGGCTGTGGTAGGATCGAGGTATGTGAGGAAGGGACACTAATCACTGTTCCAATAGTGGCTCACTGTAGCTTTAACGGCACAACAAGTGGGCAGCCAAGTGGACAAACAGTGACTGGGAGTCCCAGCCTATAAATACCCCCATTCTGCACATATATAAGGGACACACACACAATTTTAGCAACACAAAAGCTCTTTACATATTTTCTCCCTTCACATTAGATACATTCTTACCAGCTTGATTATTATTATTTCCGATTACTGATTCTTACACCAAAGGTGCTTGACGGCCACCACCCCCGGGCAGACATTGTTTTGCAGATACCCAAACTCAGGTGAAACGTCCTGGAACAGTAGTCGGAAGCCTCTAATCAGCCGTGGGAGTTATCATTTGGCGCTAGAAGGAGGGGGCTTTTTCCTTAAGAAAAGCTTCCACATGCTCTACCATCTTACCGCTGAGCAAACCAACATATGAGAGCCCGCTGTCAAAAAGCCCGCGGACAACAAAATATCCGCTGTCAACAAAACAACAAAGTCTAAGTCCCCTGGTGGGCAAGCAACCAACAACAAAAGCAAAGTCCCTAAGCGGGCAAGCAACCATCTACAAAAGCAAAGTCCCTAAGCGGGCAAGCAACCATCTACAAAAGCAAAGTCCCTAAGCGGGCAAGCAACCAACTACAAAAGCAAAATCCCTAAGCGGGCAAGCAACCAACTACAAAAGCAAAGTCCCTAAGCGGGCAAGCAACCAACAACAAAAGCAAAGTCCCTAAGCGGGCAAGCAACCAACAACAAAAGCAAAGTCCCTAAGCGGGCAAGCAACCATCTACAAAAGCAAAGTCCCTAAGCGGGCAAGCAACCATCTACAAAAGCAAAGTCCCTAAGCGGGCAAGCAACCAACAACAAAAGCAAAGTCCCTAAGCGGGCAAGCAACCATCTACAAAAGCAAAGTCCCTAAGCGGGCAAGCAACCATCTACAAAAGCAAAGTCCCTAAGCGGGCAAGCAACCAACTACAAAAGCAAAGTCCCTAAGCGGGCAAGCAACCATCTACAAAAGCAAAGTCCCTAAGCGGGCAAGGAACCATCTACAAAAGCAAAGTCCCTAAGCGGGCAAGCAACCAACAATAGCAACCAAGTACCATGGCGGGCAAGCAACCAACAATAGCAACCAAGTCCCATGGCGGGCAAGCAACCAACAAAAGCAACCAAGTCCCATGGCGGGCAAGCAACCAACAATAGCAACCAAGTCCCATGGCGGGCAAGCAACCAACAATAGCAACCAAGTCCCATGGCGGGCAAACAACCAACAAAAGCAACCAAGTCCCATGGCAGGCATCAAATATCAACAAAGAAGTTATCTATCACAAGATGTGCAAAATTTGTCTAAGTCCCCTGGTGGGCATCAAATATCAACAAAGAAGCAGCTACATGCAAATGTGAAAAATTTGTCTAAGTCCCCTGGTGGGCATCAAATATCAACAAAGAAGTTATCTATCACAAGATGTGCAAAATTTGTCTAAGTCCCCTGGTGGGCATCAAATATCAACAAAGAAGCAGCTACATGCAAATGTGAAAAATTTGTCTAAGTCCCCTAGCGGGCAACAAATATCAACAAAGAAGTGCTACATGCAAGATGTGAAAATTTTTCTAAGTGCCCACAAACTTTGATCCGGGTCATCCATCAAAGTTGGACAACAAACATCAACAGAGATGTGCTACATGCAAGATGTGAAAAATTTTCTAAGTCCCCATAAACTTTGATCGGGTCATCCATCAAAGATTATCTGAAATCAAAGAAGGGCTGTAAACATCAACAACGCTTGCAAGCAACCTATCAAAAAGGTTGCATCATCAAGAATTCACAAAGGCAACATCCATAACAATGCTACAAACTCACAAGAACATCATATCACGTGGTCTTCTTCACTCTCTCAAAAATAATTGCATCAAAAGCTATATCCTCACAATGGCATCCAAGTCACACATGTTTTCTCAACAAGCAACTATAGCAATTATTTTCTTGGATGCATCAACAAATCCGTCTGCTTCAAATACACAATATGCGGTTACAGGTTCTTACTCTCATTATTATACACTATCACTTGGAAAAATATCATGACATACTCACAAAATCTTATCTACATATCCCATTACTATTTGTTTCTCACTTTCATTAACATGTCTACTAATGCATATTAATTACTTGCAACATATGTACAACACTATTAATTCATGTCACACTTACATATACATAACACACACATAACATGTACATATTACCTTGCCACCCTTCACTTTATTAAATTGTACGGTGTCCTTTCCACCCGTCACCTTATTTTGTGCTATGTGCCCGCTGCCTACACAACTATTTTTACAATAACAACCACATTAAAAGCCCGCTATCAATTCATTTCTAGCATCTGTCTTCTGTTTATACTGACTTACTATTTAAGCAATTACTCCACTGCCAAGCTTTTATTTTAATTACTTCACGTATATTGTTTCAAACTTTTACACATTACAATTATTAATTTACAGCTCTATTTAAAAAACTTCTAAACAAATATTCACTTCATTTATTCGCCTCCGAATATATCACTTCATTTATTGTTACCTCAAAAAATATCATTTCATTTACTTACCTCAAAACAATCTATTCGTCAGTCAACACTTTTACTCAGAACTCTTACGATCTATGTTTATTGAACCACCTATAATTTGACACCAGCATCCGCCAACTCCACCTACATAAGTCCCTAGCGGACAGCCCTCGTACTGAGTACAACTACAAATTACACAACCCTTTAACGAGTAACTCTCTTTTACAAAGTTACAAATTGTACAAGTTATGCTCATTGCAAAACAACAAAATAGACGTCTCTTTATTATTCCTTCATGATCTTATGTTTTACAAGCTCACCACCTTTACTTGGAACACCGCCATCTACCCGTTATCCCCATCTTCATTTATACTACTCCCCATTAACGGCACACAATATTTCTTATCATTTTCGCATTATTGCCATTATTCTCTCATTCATTTTAAATTTCATTTATTTACCAATGATAGCATTTATTTCAAAGTAATTACGCATATCAAACAAAAACGATTCATCTTACAAAACCGTCAAACACCACAACCCGTTGTCAAGCAAATCACATATTTTCACAAATATTTTCTAACTCCTAAGTGTTGTTCGCCAAACACTTGGGGGGCAAATTGCCAAAGCATTTTTACCCCAAGCTATTGTCTGCCAACACTTGGGGGGCACAGTCATTACATATTTTTGCATTTTCATTTATTTCTACTCCCCCTACCCGCTAAAGCGCATAGAGGGAGTGGGGGGCAATGATAGGTACCCGCTGCAAGCCAACAGCGGGCACCCGCTGCTGAAATAACCAAAACAGTACCTTTCTACTTTACACATGTCATAAGATATTATTTTCTCCCAACTTGCTCAACTTGACAACAAATATCATTACAAAAATACTTGTGCAAAATATCTTGGTATCTTGCTCACTAAGGCAGGGGACCATAAAGGTAGTCAAGGGAACACAAGGACGTTCAACTGTAGAAAAAGTGGCTGTGGTAGGATCGAGGTATGTGAGGAAGGGACACGTACTAATCACTGTTCCAATAGTGGCTCACTGTAGCTTTAACGGCACAACAAGTGGGCAGCCAAGTGGACAAACAGTGACTGGGAGTCCCAACCTATAAATACCCCCATTCTGCACATAAGGGACACACACACAATTTTAGCAACACAAAAGCTCTCTACATATTTTCTCCCTTCACATTAGATACATTCTTACCAGCTTGATTATTATTATTTCCGATTACTGATTCTTACACCGGAGGTGCTTGACGGCCACCACCCCCGGGCAGGCATTGTTTTGCAGATACCCAAACTCAGGTGAAACGTCCTGGAACAGTAGTCGGAAGCCTTTAATCAGCCGTGGGAGTTATCAATATTTAATTCGACTTATTTGAATATTTTATCAATTCGAACTTGAGTTTCAGATTACTTAGTTCATAAGATTTGTGAATCTAATCGAATCTTTATTATTTTTAATTTTTATTTATCATACATATATTTTTATTCAAATATTTAATATTTATATATTTAATGAAGTTGAACTCAAATCGAGCTTCAACGAACTCGATTCAAGATAATCATATTCGAGTTTTTGTTAATATCTGATGAAATTGATTCGAGCCGAACTCGAATATATCGAACTTTCTATAACCCGAATTTTGAGCTTGAAATGGAAGGTTCCGTCGAATTCAAACCCAAGTCCAAAATCGAAACACTCAACTCGGCTGATTACATCCCTAAGAGCATCTCCAATGGTATTGGCTAAGTCCATTGGTTAAATTTCAAAAATATAATAGTTGGCTAAAATTTACTGAGCCTGTAGAGTGTTTTATTCCAATGGGAATCAGCTATAATGATTGGTTATATTTCAAAAAAGGTATGATTATTATTATTATTATTAATTTTTTTGGTCAATTATGGGAAGAAAATGGGCGGTAAATGACATGATATTTGCTACAGATCCCTAGTGCTTCAACAAATATGGCCAATATTAAAAAAATATAAAGGATTGACTAAATTTTTAGACAAGGGAAATGCCCCATTGATGAACTTTTAACATGTTATGTATAATTTTCAAATTTGATAAGTTATTTAAAATTTTAACTAAGGGTTTTATTACATTGGAGATGCTCTAAGTGTATCCAATAATGGGTTAATTGTCCAGTGACGGATTAAATTGTGTACCATATCTATATTACTTTAGAAAATGTATATTATTTATTCAATAATGTGCTAAGTATTATTCTAAAATAGTATAATGTTATAGTTTGTACCACTACTACAAAAATGAACTTAGAAAACACTACTTACATAGCGTTTTTCTGCATACGCTATGCAAGTGAATCACTTACAAAACACTTATGTAAAAAACGCTATAGAAGTTAAATATCCAAGCTTAGGAAATGATACTTAGATAGCGTTTTCCTTATACGCTATGCAAGTTTCTACTTCTATAGCGTTTACAAAACTGCTATGCAAGATTACGTAGTTTAAGTAATTTTGGAATTTTTTTAAAAAATTATCGATACTTATACAGCGCTTGCCAAAACGTTATGGTAATAAATGTAGGGGTCCGGTCTGTGGCAAACGGTTGCCACAGATCCCTTATTTAGCATACTATTTCAGAGCCGTTGGATCGTTGATCCAACGGCTCTGATTTAAAAAAAAAATTCGCACCGTACCGCATAAACTTTATGCGGTACGGAGTAATTACCAAAATGTCCCTACTGTTCACGTACCGCAGAAACTTTCTGCGGTACGGTGAACAGTAGATTTTTTATGTGAAAACAGGGGGCATTTTGGTAATTACTCTGTACCGCATAAAGTTTATGCGGTACGGTATTATTTTTTTTTAAAACACAGCCGTTGGATCAACCATCCAACGGTCAAGAAATAGTATGTTGAATAAGAGGTCCCTGGCATACGTTTGCCAGGGACCGGGAGCCATAAATGTATCCAAGTAATTTTAATTTAATTTATTTTTTATCCAAATCATTAAAGTTCTCTAAAATGTTTCTTCTTGGCGAGCAGGGGAGAGATAATCTTAATCAAAGAGTTCAGTGATTTCATTCTTCTGATCAAACCATCAGTTATTCAGTCAAAATGAGTTCAGATTATTACTCTACGCCCTCGATTACAAACTATACTATACCTGGTTCTTAAAAATACATTCGAAAATTTTCAAATCGGAAACCCTGATTGTCGTTCATCAATTTTCGGCTATCTCCCGTCATTTTTCAAGAAATCTGATCTTGGATTCGTGCTCTCCATGGTCTTTGACACCTTGTACTAGGAAAACCCCTTTGATTCATGTAAAAAATCTTTGAATCTCAAACCCTAGTTTTCACGTTCTTCATTTTAGGTTCAAATCGACGAATTCTTGGGTCATTCACGAAGATAGACGCAACTTTTGTGAAGATTTATTTGTCAAAAATGCTCAAATCATTCGTGATTCACAAGATTACTTTCTAAATCTCCCATCCCTCTCTCTGCAATCAGTAAGTTTTCAAGATTTATATAATAAACATTTCTATATATATATTGATTTTGTTATGTATATCAGATGCAGCTTCTTGGTTCTTTAGCTTTTTTGTATTCTTGATTGCTTCTATTTAGTTTCACTTTAATGGGTTTTCTTATTGATTGATTCTGCTTCATTTCTACTTGATTTTGATAAAGTTGATAACTTTTTATGTGGGTTTTTTTAGATTGATGTTCTTGTGTGTGGTTTTGTTTGATAAAACAGGTTTTTTTTATTTAATTTCTCATTTTTATTGGATATATACTTAAGAAATATTTGTATAGATTATAATTTCATTTGGTACTGTGGTTATACTAGGAGCTGATTGCGTTTTTAAATTGTGTGAAATGACCTGTTATCAAATAGAATAATTGCGCTAGATAAGAACTGGTAAATGTGTGCACGATTAAACTTTTGTCGAAAAAGTGGGTTTTTAGATTTGGAATCTGATTATCTGAATGCCTACTCTGGTTGCGGTGTGTAGAAATGTTTTCTTGCAGTGTTGTGGGTCTATTTTGGTTGAAATTAATAAATGAGTAAGTCTTAATATACATACTTCATGGCTACTTCATTTTGTGATTCTTTTCTTGAAGTAAGCCTTAACATCGTTTATGGCTACTTGTGTGATTCTTTTGTTGAAGTCGAGTTATGCTGTAGACTTGTAGCTGAGAACGCAGCTAGTAAAGTAGATGGTTGTACCTTTTAAAAAAAGTATATCATGCTTTTCGCCGTGCTAAATATTTTTGTACACTACTCTAGAAGTGCTAAAAATAGTGGAGCCTTGAAGCTCTGCCGATTTTGATTAGTTGTAAAATGTTTATGATCAATATACAATGCAGTATCTATAAGCCTTCTATTTAGCATGTTTTCTTCTGTTACAAATGGCCAAAGCTGCTTGGGTGTTTTCCATTTCACCAAATTCTTTATTGAGATGCTAAATTTGGCTTGGCCTCTTCTAGGAGTCTACGTATGCACTACTGTGCCGTATTTAAACATTTTTATAAATAATCCTAAAAAAGGTGTTGGACTTTTTAGGTAAAAACATTTTTCAATCTGATAACTCAGAAACACGGGGTAGGGCTGTATGGGAGTGATCTTTTCCCTGTTTTCTTTTTGTTTCTTTTTTAAAACTATGAAAAAATTTATATTGTTTAATAAGGCAATTAGTGATGGACTTTATTTTTTTTTCTATATATATGAATGTGGCAAAGAATATACCATTACATGACATACAAGTCCTGAAGCAACAATTTGGTTCATATTCTATTTTGTTCCCTTGTGAAATTTTTATTTGCTGTACATTTCTGATTTCGCTTCCTGTCTTTTAAAATAATAATCAGTTTATAATGAGGCACTATTATTTTTGCATCTGAAAAACTTACAATGTGTTTTTTCAGGTTATACTGAAGATGATGAGCACACATATCGTTGGGACCATATCTAAAAAGAAAAAGAGTAAGTTATTACTGCCATGTTCCTCTGTTTCAACATGTTACAGAATCGGAGGTGCTTTTATCTTTACTCCCTTTGGGGATTTAAGAAAGCAGTTTAAGATCAAGATGTCATCTATAAATTAATCCTTTAAATTGTGTAGATATAGTGTTGGAGGTGCGGAAAGATATTCCAGCTTGGCCGGGATGACACTTGCTTAGTTGCTTGAGGGTGGCAAAGACAGGAGATACTTTGCGCTTCAAACTGTATCTCGTGGAGTGGTTGAATTTTAATGCAAATATCAAGAATCCACACTTGCAAATATCGAGAATCCGGACTTGCAAATATGGTGCAATGATAAGTAGTTTTTTAATGTACTATAGTAATCTAATCTGTGAGGTTTATTGGTGTGCAAAGACTAATGTAGTAATCTATTAGGTTTATTGTGCATGTATTGTATGAATCAATCCGGAATATTTTACATATTCAGGGATTTTATAAGTTTTATATATGGAAATTCATATTTGCGATTTATTTCGGTTATGTTGTATTATTTGAGTTGTTAGTCTAATTTTTGTTGGTATTTGGATGCAACATTTTTTGAATATTTATTTAGCAAAAAAAAGTAATATTTAAGGAACAAAAAAAATATTAAATTAGAAATTTTATAAAAAAATTCACTTGCATAGCGTTTTAAAAAGAGCTATGTAAATAATGTCACTTGGAAGATGCTTACTTCCATAGCGCTTCCATAAACGCTATGGAAGTGATGTACTTAAATAGCGTATATATAAACGTTATGTAAGTGCAATTTCACTTCAATAGCGCCTACTTGTATAGCGTTTAAAAACGCTATGCAAGTGCAAAAATGAACGCTATGCAAGTGCAATTCTGTAGTAGTGTACTATATAAGACATAAATTATAATATTAAACTATATTTGTTATATCAAATTTTTTGAAAAATGAGAGAAAACTAGATAGGAAAATTAAATTTTTAAACAGAAATGTGGAGATAGTTAGAGAAAGTCCGTTAATTTAGTTACATTTAGAACTATGCATCGAAGAAAAGGTGTTATTTTAGCATCAAATATTATCATTCAATGCTAAATAACAATAATAATATTTATATTTATTTTAACATTAATCATTGATTTTGCTATAGTTAGAACTTAGAAGGAGGGTTTAGTAGATAGTGACTCGACTTAAATAACTTGCAAGTTGAAAAATGCAAGAGCAAAATCCAATTCTAAGCTTAAAATCTATACTCTATATTAATGTGCAAAACCATCTATATACTCTATATTAATGTGCATGTTCGATTTCCTATAAGGAATTCGATTAAGGGGTTTGACGGTTATCACTTAACTCGGGGTTCTATTTTTTCCAACTACATAATTATACAAGATTTATTATTTAATTTATTCTTTAATTTGCTACAAACCTTTGAAACTAGAGTAAAGGTACCCATTGACGCTCGATTTTCTATAAGGGGTTCAATTCCTGACATAATCATAAAGATTTATTTACTTTAATTTTTTTAACTTTATCTCAAATTCGATTCTTTATAACTGCATAATTAAATAATGTATTAATATTAATTTTTTAATCTCGACTCGTGTTCAATCTATGCCCATGCTTCGCACGGGTTATCAGCTAGTATAAATAGTAACGAAACTTGCACTTAAATGGTAATTTACAAATTACAAACTTCTAATTTCAAATTTAACTAATGTTCTATCTTACTAGTTAACTTTCCTTTGTTACTGTGCTTTTGTAGTTTTAGTAGGCATAAAAACCAAATATTCTCTCCGTTCCAATCAATTCTTTACCATTCTTTTCAACGGGAGTGAGGGAATAAGTGAATAACATTATGTACTGGACTTGCTCTTGTAAAGGAACCCGAAATCCCACTACTACATGATCTTAATGCGGGGATGGATAGGAATTGTTGTACGCTTTCCAAAGATTGGAATATACGGAGTACCGTGGATGCATGGGTGTTTCATGTTTGCAGGTGTTGACTAAACTGTCACGTGGATTGGCATGTTTTATGTCTTGTTGTGTACTAGTAATAATTTGCTCTGCTTTGGTGTTTGGTTACTCGTAGATCAAGTAATAATAGTTTCGACTTGAACTCAAAAACTTCACCAAAATTTTAAATGTGGATTGATCATTGGCAAATATGTGTTAACATTTTCTGGCAAAAAACGTATCGTGAAAATTTTTACGATATATATTGCAAAAACTTTTTATGATTACTTATTTTGTCATGATTATCCGTAGATCACAATAATAATAGTTTCAATTCAAACTCAAAAATTCGTCCAAAATTTTAAAAATGGACTGATTACTGACAAACGTGTGCCAACATTTTTCGGCAAAATACGTCTCATGAAATTTTTTTGCAATACGTTACATATTTTATTAGCATATGCTGGCATACGTTTGCTATCGACCACTTTCTATTCTAAATATAATAGAGAACTAAATTTTGCATGTTCACTCACAACTGTATGTAGTTATTCAATCTATCGTATTCGTACCTTTGGGTTATGTAGATCAGGGAATGATGTACGAATAGGCAAAGATCTCAGAAACTCCAACACTTTCAATCTATTATGTTTCTTTTGTGTGTTTGTCCGTATCTATTATACTCTTGATTAAAATCTTACATTCTCATCAAATAAAACTAAATTTCAACAGCACAGATTCACGAGTTGATAATAAACATAAAGCGACAACAAAGGGTAGTAAAAATCTTATTCACGAACAGATTAGAGATGTCCAACATCTACCCGAAGTCCCAAATGCAACTTGAAAAATCTCAGAACTGCCGAAGAAAGCCCAAGATGTGGTTGTTAATGTCATCTGGTTTTTCTTCATTGATGAAGTGGCCTACACCTTCCATCACAACAACTTCTTGCAGTAATGGCACAAATTTCTGGAACTCTCCACTGTGTATAAAGTCCTGGGCGCCAGGCATGTGATAAACTAAGTCAAGATCACCAACCACAAATTTTGTTGGTACCATCACCTGAGCGCTTGTCCAAGGTGCTGTAAGTTCCCATGTTCTGCAGGCATTTGAAAGAGACAATTAGTTTCCTTCCTATAACAAATACATTTACTAATTCGTACAAAAAAAATGTTGGAAAAAGATCTAATTCTGATTGCAGCAAGTCTTCTGAGTTCTATAATTAAAATTGAGGAGTTAACTTACGAATGAAGAGCTCGATAGTAATTGATGGGACCAGTAAAGCCAGTTTTCTCATATTTAGCGGAATAATAGTTGAGATCTTCTTCGGACAACCAAGAAGGCAGGGGAGAATCTGTTGAGTCTCCATTATACCCGGTACCTTTAGGGAAGTAGAACGGACCAGGTTCGCGATGCGACAAAAACTTCTTGAGAAATGTTTTAGTCCCAATATTTGTAGCAATTTCCGCTTCCATATCTCCTGGTTTCTGCAACATTACATCAACTGTTTTAAATTTTGGTTTCATTACTGAATTAATATTACATGTAATGTTTTGGTTAAGGAAGCAACATATAATGAAATTGATGAAACTTGACTAACCTGAAACCTGACCATGTAGTAATCCTCTCCATAAGCAGCCTCCATTAACTTAACAATATCATCCGATGGATTCCTAGCTATATAATGGATGCTCAAAGAGACAAACGCTTTAACTTTATCAGGCCTAAACAAATTCAAATGCCAAGCTACATACGCACCCCAATCATGCGCCACCACAAACACCTTCTCCTTAGGTGCAATCACGTCAAGCAGTGCCACGATATCTCCGACAATGTGGAGGACGGAGAACTTACTTGGATCATCAACTGGTGCACCTGTAGTGTCGCCGTAGCCACGGAGATCAGGAGCAACTGCATGGTAGCCGTGAGAAGCCATGAAATGAATCTGGTGGCGCCACGAGTACCATAGCTTAGGGAAGCCGTGAAGGAAAAGTACTAGTGGCCCTTTGCCTTTTTCTGCTACGTGAATGTTTAGGCCACTTGCACTGATCATCCTGTGCTCTATCCCTTCCATATTTTAAGTAGTGATGAACTTTTTCTCAATAGTAGGAGAGGGTGATATATAAATTCAAATTATAAAACACTGGTCAGTGTTAACCGTTAAGCGTTTAGTAACCAGTTCTTCTTAAATCTCAAAGTATTAGGAAAGCCCACGATTATATCATATAATTCTTTTTCTTATTCGGTCATTACACTAATGTTATCCTTCGCCTACAGAGCCGTCCCATTTCTTTATTTCAAATGTTTAAAACAAGACATGTATATACGAATTTTTTTTTTGAAAGAAGACACAAAATGTAAGTTGAATAATTCACCGAGTAGATACTAGATCTGTCCTACTCCTAAAGTGCCGTCCTGAAAATTTTAAACCATGCATTTTGAAACATTTAATATCTTGGTCAATTGTAACATAATCAATAAAACAGACTCCAACAAAAAAGACATTAATGTCATAATTTTTTTTTGTAATTAAAATGAAACGATTTCATTGATTGACAGTAGAATCTACACAATCCAAAAAGAAAAGACATTTTGAGACATTTTTTATACATAAAAACTTATCATGTAATCGAAAGATATGCTTAATTAATCCATGGATCGTAAGCTAAATTACGATTGACATAAAAAAAAATTCCTCCCGAAGTTTAGACATCAATGTCATAATTTGAAATCAAATTTCAATATGAATCTTTCTGAAGTTTGCACCTGTAAATGATACAGACAACCAAAATAAATTAAATTACTAACATTTTACATGTAAGTTATCAGATTCAATATAAGTGAACAAACTCGCACAAACAATACAAAGATGATTGCAGATTGTAAAATACTATTTTCACGTTGGTGATCTCATCATCTCACTAATGACCATGAAAGGAAAGGATCTCTCCTCCAAGGTGATCTCACTAATGATAATGGAAGGAAAGGATAAGGTCGAGAATCAAGATCAAAACAATGGATGCTAAATAAAGCTAAAGCTGTTATTGAAATGAAGTCAGAAAGTTGATAAGCTAACCGGCACAGTAGGATAAGATGACTGTTGTGCCTTGTAAACATGCCATCACAAAACCTCTGAGAAATCAAGATTGATTCGATGTAAAATCTTGCTATTATTTTGGCACATAGAGGTTCATATCGAAAAACGAACATAAAGCTACAAGACGGTAGTAAGTTTAATTCTCGACAAACAGAGTAAAAATGTAGAACATCTACTCAAATGCAACTTGAAAACTTAGAACTGCTGAAGGAAGTCGAATATGTGCTTGTTAATGTCATCAGGTTTTTCTTCATTGATGAAGTGAGCTACACCTTTCATCACAACAACTTCCTGCAACAATGGTACAAATTTCTGGAATTCTCCGTTGTGTATAAAGTCCTGGGAGCCTGGAATGTGATAAACCATATCAAGATCCCCAATGATAAATTTTGTAGGTACCATTACCTGAGCTCCTGTCCAAGGTGCCGTAAGTTCCCATGTTCTGCATACATTAAAAGAAAAAATCAATTGACTATAAATAATAATCAGATAATTTATCATAGACATATTAATATTGAACAAATTTACTGGAAAATGATCTGATTCCAGTTGCAGCAATTCAATTATGAGTTAGAAAATTAAATATGGGAGGGATGGAGTTAACTTACAAACCGAGAGCTCGATAGTAATTGATGGGACCAGTAAAGCCAGATTTCTCATATTTAGTGGTATAATATTCGAGATCATCTTCCGACAACCAAGAAGGCAAGGGAGAATCTGTTGAGTCTCCATTAAACCCTGTACCTTTAGGGAAGAAAAACGGACCAGGTTCGCGATGCGACAAAATCTTCTTCAGAAACGTTTTAGTACCAATATTATTAGCAATCTCAGCTTCCATATCTCCTGGTTTCTGCAACATTACATCAAGTGTCAACATTTTGGTTCCACTACCGGAAGTGTCTAGAAATGATATATCAAGTACACAATATTAGGAATATATCTTGACTATAGCCTGTAGCTGTAGGACATTGTTAGCTGCTATTGATCATATTTTAGCTTCCTAAACCAGCTGGTAGGCTCTATACTTGTTACCAAAATCAGGTACAAAGTATTGGACACAACACAAACATTTATTATGAGATTTGTACGAAAATAGAATGAATTTCTTTATGAGATTTAACAATAAAATTAGGAAGAAAATGAAGCATTCATTTGTCAGATAGGCACTACAACACATATATGGCCTTTACAGACAGAATTTTTACACTAGATCCGTCGTAAACATTATTAAGGAATGAATAGAGGAAGAAATATTCACATAAAAATTTCATTCTTCCCAAACAAACGGCACAATGGAAATAATGGACAAAGATTTAAGAAACAAGCATGCTCTTAGTTACAAGTTACACAACTGACGAAACAGACTAACCTGAAATCTGACCATGAAATAGTCCTCACCATAAAAAGCCTTCATAGAATCAACCATATTAGCCAAAGGATTTCTAGCCATATAAGGGACGCTCAAAGAGACAAATGCTTTAACTTTATCAGGCCTGAACAAGTTCATATGCCAAGCTACATACGCACCCCAATCATGCCCCACCAAGAACACCTTCTCATTCGGTGCTATCACATCCAACAGTGCTACGATGTCTCCGACGATGTAAAGAACCGAGAACTTGCTTGGATCATCGACAGGTGCACCTGTAGTGTCTCCGTAGCCACGGAGATCAGGAGCAACTGCATGGTAGCCGTGAGAAGCCATGAAATGAATCTGGTGGCGCCACGAGTACCACAGCTTCGGGAAGCCATGAAGAAAAAGTACTAGTGGCCCTTGGCCTTTCTCAGCTACGTGGATGTTGAGGCCATTAGCGCTAATCGTCCTGTGCTCAATCCCTTCCATCTTACTTCACTAGTCTGCTTTAATAATACCAGAAGGATGGCTTATTGGCATGTCCACAAAATTTATCGTCAAGCTTAAAATTATTTTTTTATTTTTCTTAGTGACGAGAGTTGTTAATCACATTATTGTTGTGGAGCCAACTCATTGCTTTCAGTCTTGCATTCATCCTCTTTGGTCTTTAGTCATTTGGCTTTAGTGTTTAAAATATTTAAATAAAATCAATTTTCGAATCTTTCAAAATAAAATATTAATTAATCATCTATGTGTTGGAAGCGTGTATGGGCTCTTGCACCAAATAT
The DNA here is from genome assembly GCA_037693485.1 of Kitagawia praeruptora. Lineage (NCBI taxonomy): Eukaryota > Viridiplantae > Streptophyta > Magnoliopsida > Apiales > Apiaceae > Kitagawia > Kitagawia praeruptora. The sequence goes on from CM075353.1 coordinate 15,555,118, forward strand.
ATAAAGATCTTGATAATAGACAAACACCAACTTTCTTTAAATCTCACAAACACAAAGTTACAGCTTGACGTGCACAATGGCTACGACCTTTTCTTTTTTGTTACAAGAGCTTCGGCTCTCTCACTTTTTCTCTCAACTATTTCCACACGGTGTATATCTTACTTGGTGTGTTGTTATTGTTCTTCTAGGTACTAGTATTTATAGGCTATAATTGACTACATCATGGCTTACATACGTTCATGTGAAACTTTGACAGCCTCCACTTCATATTCAATGATCAACCACAATTTGAACTTCTCTTCTCCTTGTTTTTCTTTCCTTCACACATGCAACCTACTTTATTGATTGAATGCTTTAATTTATTCAACCAGCTATTTTACTACTTCCAGAAGAGTTTGACAGATTCTAACACTCCCCCTCAAACTCGACTTTCCATTCCGAGCTTTTCTTTCATCTTATGAAACACTTCCGGCTTCAATGGCTTCGTAAAAATATCTGCTAAATTTTCTTCAGTCTTGCAGTGTACCAGCTCCACAATTTTTTCATTCACCTGCTCTCGTATGAAATGATATTTGATGTTGATGTGCTTGCTTCGACTGTGTGACACTGGATTTTTCGCAAGTGAGATAGCAGATTTGTTATCCACGTATATAGTCACCGGATCCTCCTTTGCGAGATTTAACTCGCTCAATATGTAGCCTAGCCACATAGCTTGACATGCGCACGCTGCTGCTGCCATGTATTCTGCCTCACATGTTGAGAGAGCAACTGTCTGTTGCTTCTTTGATGACCACGAAAATATCGCTGAACCGATATGAAAAGCATATCCTGAAGTGCTTTTCCCGTCATCCAAATCACCACCATAATCACTGTCTGAGTAGCCAACTAATTTGGAATTTTGAGAATGCGTGTAAAACAGACCATGATCCAGTGTACCTTTTATGTACCTCAAAATTCTTTTGGCTGCCATGAAGTGATCTTGCTTCGGCTTCTCCATGTACCTACTAACCAGTCCAATTGCATACATGATATCGGGACGAGTGAAAGTTAGGTACCTCAGAGTTCCAACCAAACTTTTGAACTGTAAAGTATAATGAAATGTAATATGTAATGGAGGACATATATAACTCAACTAGGATAAAAGATAAATAATATTAACTCTATACAGGGATCGTGAAATTTGAAGAACAGGCACCAACAAGGATCAAGTCGCTGAAAGAAGTTCATTAACATGATCAAGCCTCAGTGACATAATAAGATGTACAGATGATTCAGTTGAAGGGCCAAAAGATTTCATGTATTTGAAGATATTGCTGCAGGCTAATAAATTGGAATGTAACGAAGGTGTGAAGATCAAGATCAGTGATAGTCACTTGTGAACCAGACCAGTGCACCAAGTGTCAACACATACGGGAAGGATCAACACATTAATTCATAGAAAGAATTGCCAAAGCCTATTGACGATCAAGGACAGACATAATATCTCAAGGTATTGTCAAAAGTTAATTTACTCTGAAAATTAAATAAGTAACAGATTAATTAATTATTTATAACAAAATAATTAAATTAATCTGGTACTTGAATTATTTTCTGAGGTGAATTAAAACAGCAGAATAAACAGAAGAGAGAAAATGAATAGTATCCAAAATCACTATTCATATGAATAGTAATCGAAATCACTATTCACATGAATAGTAACCGAAATCACTATGAATAGTACCGAAATTACTATTCATGAATAGTACCCAAAAGTACTATTCATAAAGTAAGAAACATGTGGGGCCCATATGAATTAAAAAATCAAAGTTTAAAACTTTGAATTGAAAAATGCAGTGTTGAAAGTTTGATAGTTAGGCAGGTGTTGAAAACCATCAGTTTAATATACGTAATCAGTTACGTATATTAACTGCATAGTGACTTTCTATAACCTATAAATAGGCCTGTTGTATTTCATTTTAAAACACACATCAACACACAACTTTCTCTCTCTCTTAAATATCTTCTCTGTGTAAGCTGCTAGACAGTCCATCTAGTAGGAAAGCCGGCTTAGCCCGCTTTCAGGAAGTGTCGGATAGAAGGTCCTCGTGCCTAAACTATCCTTAGGAGTGTTCGAGTTTTTGAAGCTAATCCGTTGGATTAGAAGTTGTAACACCCCTTGGGTTTTTATCAGTTCAAAGATATTTTCCCGAACCAATTGTTTTATTTCGATTCAGTTGTTGACCTCATTTTTCACATCTCGAAAATCGAAATATTTTTAAATAACGTATTCAACCCCCCTTCTACGTTATTCCGGACCTAACAATTGGTATCAGAGACAGGTTGATCGATATACAGATCAGATCCGGTGTTGTACGTCACTGTTCACAGATACGGTACTGTTCACAGATACGGTACTATTCACAGATACGGTACTGTTCATAAATACCGTACTGTTCATTTTGAGCCACTCTGTTACTATACAAAAAGCCATACAATCATGACAGAGAAAACACCAACTCCAACAACAAGCATATATGAATCAATTAGAGTTCCAATACTCAGGGCATCAGAATATCCCATATGGAAGGTGAAGATGGAAATGTTTCTGGAGGCTACAGATCCAGAATACTTAGACAGAATCCATGATGGTCCACATAAGCCTACAAAATTGTCTGTTGCAGTTGCTGGAGAAGAACAGAAAATGATTCCAAAAGAGAAGAAAGACTACACTCCTGAAGATATCTCCTCTATTAGCAAAGATGCTAAAGTAAGACATTTATTACATAACGCCCTTGACAATGTTATGTCTAACAGGGTCATTGGATGCAAAACTGCTAAGGAGATTTGGGATGCTTTGGAAGTCAGATGTCAAGGAACCAAAGCCATCAAAAAGAACAGGAGAACAATACTCACACAGGAGTACGAGCACTTTGACTCAAATGCTGATGAGTCATTAACAGACAAATATGACAGATTCCTGAAATTGTTGAATGATCTATCACTGGTAGATAAGGAGTATAATCTTGAAGACTCCAATCTGAAATTCTTGTTGGCTCTTCCTGAGAAATAGGACTTAAAGGCCACTACCATCAGAGACAATCATGATCTAGAAGACATGTCCCTTGATGAAATCTATGGAATGCTTAAGACTCATGAGCTTGAGATGGAACAAAGAAGCAAGAGGCATGGAAGCAAGACCAAGTCAATTGCTCTTAAAGCTGAGGAGAAAGCTTCTAAAGAAATTGCTGTGAAAAAGAGTCAATCCAAAGGAAAGGCTCTTATTACAAAGTCTGATACTGAGTCATCAAATTCTGATGATGACTCAAACTCTGACAATCTCACAGACTCTGATGATGATGGTAGTGATGCTGAGATGATACAACTTGCAGCCCTAATGGTGAAAGGCTTCAAGAAGATGGCTTACAAGAACTTCAGGAAGGGAAATAAGTTCACACGAAGAGATTCAAATTTTGACAAGAAGAATTTCAGAAAAGCTGAGGGAAAGGAAAGCAGGTCTGGGAAAGTCGACAAGTCCAAGATCACATGCTATAATTGTGGTGAGAAAGGACATTTTGCACCTGAGTGCAAGAGAGCCAAAGCTGATAAAAGTCAAGCTTACATCACAAAGAAGAAGGACTGGGCTGACACTTCAGACTCTGAAGATGAGGTGAACTACGCCTTGATGGCAAATGTTGATAGTATCTCTGAAGCTACTGAGACCAAGGTACCTCACTCTATTCTAGCTTTTGATACTACTGATATATCTGAGTTAAGACTCTTTCTTAAAAACTTGCATGTTAGCTATAGAGATCAGACTTTAGAAAATGAAAGAATAAAATCTGAAAATCTAGACCTTAGAAAGAGAAATGATTATCTAGAATCAGAATTAGTCCAGATGTTAGAAATTCAGAAAGAGAGAGATGATGCTATTTTTGTTAAAACTGAATTATTGAAAAAGCATGCTTATCTTGAATCTGAACTTGCTAAAGAAAGAAACATTCTTAAAATTTGGACTAACTCTGGTAAGAAAACTCAGGATATCATAGACAATGATTGTTGGAAAGAAGGTCTAGGTTACACTGATAAAAAGAAAACTGTCAACCTAGAAGCTGAGACCTCTAAACCTGTATTTACTGAAAAGGCTGCAAAACCCAAAATTAATCATGTGAGGTTTGTACCAAAATCTGACAAACCAAAACAGGATAAAGCCAAATCAGTAGATATTAGTTCAATGTCTCAGAAACAGCTTAAACACAAGCTGAAGGAGTTAAAAAGAATAAACAAGGTAAAAGAACCTAGGAAAAACAGAAATGGAAAGGTAGGCATCAGTAAAAGCAATAACTATATGCCTATTCCCAATGCTCCTAGGAAGAAATGTTATAACTGTGGAAGTCCTAACCATCTTGCTTCTTTTTGCAGGAAGAATAAAAATATAAACTCTATACCTCCTAAGTCAGGAGTTAAGAGTGGTTCAGTTAGGTTTAAGCCACAGAATCCTTGTTTTCACTGTGGCAGTATTTGGCATTCTATTTATACATGCAAAGAGTATCATAAGTTGTATTATGATTATTATGAACTTAAACCCTCTTTGAATAAATTCAAGATTGATTCTACATGTATAAATTCTGATAAAAAGAATGTTAGCACAAACTCTGATAAGACTTCTGCTGCAAAAGCTAACGAACTTAATAAGACCAAAGGATCCAAGCAAGTCTGGGTCCTTAAAACTAATCATTAGTGGTTTTTGTGATTGCAGGGTAACAGGAAAAATATCCTTGTTCTGGACAGTGGATGCTCAGGACACATGACTGGAAATAAAGCCCTGCTATCAGAATTTGTGGAGAAGGCTGGCCCAAGTGTTTTTTTATGGAGATGGCAACATAGGAAGGACTCTGGGATATGGCAATATCAAACTTGGGAATGTCATCATTGAATCTGTAGCTCTAGTTTCAGGACTCAAACATAATCTACTAAGTGTGAGTCAAATCTGTGACAGAGGTTATCATGTGGATTTCCTTGAAGAACACGGTGAAGTTGTAAGCAAATCTACAGGAAAAGTTGTTCTGAAGGGATACAGGCATGGTAACATTTATGAAGCCAAGCTTTCAACAAACTCTGATGGCTCTGCAATCTGTCTACTGAGTAGAGCATCAATTGAAGAAAGCTGGGATTGGCACAAGAGACTTTCTCATCTGAATTTCAACAGCATTAATGAGCTAGTGAAGAAAGATCTTGTGAGAGGATTGCCCAAATCAGTTTTTACTCCAGATGGCCTATGTGACTCATGTCAAAAGGCAAAACAAAGGAAAACTTCATTCAAAAGTAAGATTGAATCCTCAATTCTTGAGCCATATCACTTATTGCATGTTGATTTATTTGGTCCAGTAAATATAATGTCTATTGGAAAGAAAAGATATGCTTTGGTTATTGTTGATGAATACACCAGATATACATGGGTATATTTCATGCACAAGAAAGAAGAAACTGCATCAATCTTAACAGAGCATGTCAGACAACTGGACAAAGGATCTAAGCATACAGTGAAAATCATAAGGAGTGATAATGGCACTGAGTTCAAGAATGCAGTCATGGAAGAGTTTTGTAAAGAAAATGGAATAAAGCAAGAATTCTCTGCACCTGGAACTCCACAACAAAATGGAGTAGTAGAGAGAAAGAACAGGACTCTCATAGAAGCTGCAAGGAACATGCTTGATGAAGCAAAGCTGCCAACTTACTTCTGGGCTGAAGCTGTGCAAGCTGCTTGTTTCACACAGAATGCTACACTCATAAACAAGCATGGTAAAACACCATATGAGATGGTGAAAAATAAGAAGCCGAACCTGAATTACTTTCATATGTTTGGATGTAAATGTTTTGTTCTTAAGACTCATCCAGAACAGCTTTCCAAATTTGATTTAAAAGCTGATGAAGGAATCTTTGTTGGATACCCACTATCCACAAAAGCATTCAGAGTCTACAATCTGAGAACAAAAGTGGTCATGGAATCTATCCATGTGTCTTTTGATGATAAGAAGATAACAGGACTTGAAGACTTTGATGAACATGACCAGCTGAGATTTGAGAATGAAGAAATAAATGTTGATCTACAAAATTCTGATACTCTTTCAGACTCTATTGTTCAATCTATACCAGTAGATCAGACAGCAGCACATGTTGAGGGGGAGCAAGTGAACGATGACCCCCAATCAAGTGAAGAAACATCTGCTGCTAATGATTCTTCAAACTCTGAAAGCAACAGCTCAGGATGAGCAAACAATGATTTTGGATCTACTAGTCATCACACTCAACACAATTATGAACTTGGGGAATCATCAAGATCAAATCTGCCGAGACAAAGGGTATGGAGTAGAGCGCATCCCTTTGAACAGATCATTGGTGAACCGGACACGGGTGTACAGACTAGAAGAGCAACACAGAATGAATGCAATTTCGCAGAATTTTTATCTCAAATTGAACCTAAAAAGGTTGATGAAGCTCTTGATGATCCAGATTGGGTAACTGCAATGCAGGAAGAACTCAATCAGTTCGAAAGGCAGAAAGTATGGAAGCTGGTGCCAAGACCAAAAAATAAATCTGTAATTGGCACTAGATGGGTGTTTAGGAATAAACTGGATGAAAATGGTATTGTTACGAGGAACAAGGCTCGATTGGTAGCAAAGGGTTACTCTCAAGAAGAAGGAATTGATTATGATAAAACCTATGCTCCAGTTGTAAGGCTTGAAGCAATCAGGATGTTCTTAGCATTTGCTGCACACTCCAACTTTAAGGTTTTTCAGATGGATGTGAAGAGTGCATTTTTGAACGGAGATCTAGAGGAAGAAGTCTATGTTGAACAACCCCCTGGGTTCGAAGACAAGGAATTTGAAGGTTTTGTGTACTTTCTCTTCAAAGCTGTCTATGGTCTCAAGCAAGCCCCTCGAACATGGTATGATACTCTCTCCAAGTTCTTACTTGAAAATGGTTTTACAAGAGGTATCATAGACAAAACTCTCTTTCATAAAAAGCATAAAAATGATATAATTCTGGTGCAAGTATATGTGGATGATATAATATTTGGTTCTACTAATGATTTGCTATGCAAGAGATTTGCTAAGCTAATGCAGAGTAGGTACGAGATGAGCATGATGGGTGAGTTGTCCTTCTTCCTTGGACTTCAAGTTGTTCAGAAGCCTGATGGTATTTTCATCTGCCAATCAAAATACATAAAGGATCTTCTGAAGAAGTATGGGATGGAAGAAGCAGCTACTGCCAAGACCCCGATGCCAACTGCAGTCAAGCTTGATGAAGACAAATCTGGTAAGTCAGTTGACATCACGAAGTATCGAGGTATGATCGGCTCTCTCTTGTATTTAACTGCTAGTAGACCAGATAATATGTTCGCAACTTGTCTATGTGCTAGATTCTAGGCTAACCCTAAAGAGTCACATCTTATAGCTGTTAAACGTATTTTCAGATACCTTAAGGGAACCCCCAATCTTGGGATTTGGTACCCTAAAGGAACAGGTTTTGACCTAATTGGCTATACAAATTCTTACTTCGCAGGTTGTAAGATTGATCGGAAAAGTACTTCTGGAAGCTGTCAGTTTCTAGGAAGAAGGTTGGTATCTTGGTACAGCAAGAAGCAACACTCAGTATCTACCTCAACAGCCGAAGCAGAATACATTGCGGCAGGTAGTTGTTGTGCTCAGATCCTGTGGATGAGGAATCAACTTCAGGACTATGGACTCATGTTGGACAAAATTCCAATTCTATGCGACAACACGAGTGCCATTGCCATTGCCAACAATCCAGTTCAACACACTAGGACTAAGCATATTGATATCAGGTATCATTTCTTACGAGAGCATGTCATGAATGGAACTGTGGTATTATATTTTGTTCCCACAGATGAACAAATTGCAGACATCTTTACTAAACCACTGGATGAATCCACTTTCTCCAGGTTAGTTGGTGAACTTGGGATGTTAAATCTGTCTAATTAATTTTGGATAATCAATAACTGCAATTTGTTATAAGTTCACATGTATTTTAAATGTCCATATGTTTAGAACTTGTGAATTTATTTGCATCCAGTCCTCATATTATAGTTATCTCTATATTAATTACCACGCATATAAATGCTATATTTTATGGTAATTAGTTAGTAAATAATTGAGTTAATTGTAGCATAATTAAATAAATATTTTATTGACATATATCAATTAATGATATTTTGTTAATTTTATGTCTATTTAATTGTGAGTTTATCTGATTATTGTGGATTAATTCTTGATTTACTGTGTGATTATTTTTAAATCCATAATAATTAGAAGTATTATATGTGTATGTGTATAGACTGATAGGTTTCGGCGATAAGATGTTTTTTCGGCCGACAGGTTTCGGTGATAAGATGTTTTTTCGGCTAATTAGGTAGTTAGGTGAGAAATTATTGAGCGGTGTTATTTTTCAAACATAACCTGTCACTATTACACCTAACCCACTAATACTTGAAACCTTATAAATGATGAGTTTTTGTTTGTGTTTAACATCATCAATTTTCAGATCTACAGAGCATATACACACAATTGCTGAATATTTCAAGCTTTGACCGGAAAGATCTCACAATCCAGCTGGTGGTTTTAGGGCGGATTTCATATTCTTGTTATACGTACTAACCCTTGTTTTTGAGTTTCCTCAAAGTTTTGAAAATGGCATTGCAGGGAAGCTTTTTAATTGCTAAAGTTAATCCTGTTTCCATTCAACAAATCGAAACCATTCAGGATGAGCAATTTCGGTCTTGGACACAATTTCTGAATGAACATTCATTAATTCGCTATGCTTTAGTTACACAAGTGCAGCTTAACCATGATGCATTGCGTGAACTATATTGCAGTGCGGTTAACACTTCTGGACAGGACGGGTGTGCATTCACATATCGACTATTTGGTAGGTCGATTAGGGTCACTGAACGAGATGTTAATCGAATTCTTCATTTTCCTATGGAAAATCTCGTTTCTGATCCTACACCTGAACAGATTGAAATGTTCTTTCGTTTTATAAGGTACCAAGATGGCAATTTCAATACTGGTAATCTTTCTAGAACATTTCTAACCCAGTACTGGAATTTCTTCTTTCACACTCTTAACCATGTTTTTTCCTCAGATAGAACAAATCAAGATCGAATACCTGAATTTATTCAAATAATAGGGTATGCGGTCGCCAATAATTTGAGGATTAATTTTGGAAAAATAGTGCTTGGTCAAATCATTTTAAAAATGAAACGCTTGGGAACAAGAGATGTTCGGACTCAAAATGTCAAATGTCTATATCCAAGGTTTCTACAGTTAATATTGAATGATTTTTTGAATGATGAAGACAGGGTACGCTTGGAAAATGGTCAAAAGGTGGAATGTTCTTCCATGAAGACGAATGTAATTAATTACATAAGCAAAAAGAAATATACGGATGTGCCTACAGTCCTAACTGAATATCTAAAGACTGTCCAACTTCCGTTGTTACCACGACCAGTGAGAGCATGTATACGACAAGGTAATATTTCAATCTCTGCTATTCCAACCTTTGTATTCCCTATTGTGTCACAGGAAATACAGTTTCTACAGCCCCCAGTGGCCATCTTACCCGACCAAGAGCAGGAAATCCCACCGACTCTAACACAGGTTGATAAGTGGATTTTATATCCACTTGGAACATTCTAAATCGGCTTAAATTGATTGTTTTGACCTCAAGATTGTGGTAGTTTTGATGTGTTTTGTTTAATTGTGCAGGGTTGGAATAATGTTGATTAAGATCGTTGTTTCCGTTGCTTTTGGAGTTGGATTCGGGCTTAATAATATAGAATGGAGTCTTGTTATGGTTCACCATGAGGATTCCAAGCATTGAGGATTGAAAACGGAAGAGAATGCAAAAAGAACGGGAGCAAACGGAGCAAAAACGAAGGAGAAAAAGCTAAAAAACGAAGGAGAAAAAAACGTTTCCAGAAGAGGGCTGGGCAAACTGCGCCAGTTCTTGAGCAAAGTGCTCGGGGTCGTGCTGATTTTCCAGTTTTGCCCTTATTCGATCTGAAATTGTATTTTAAGTGGTTTTTGACATAAAAATCGATTTCTAGTTGTATTTTAGGTATTTTTCTTATTGGGTAAGAGGGAGGAAAAGCCTATATCAACATCAAACCCTTGTAATCATAAGACACAGACGTTACGTATTATAATCTAGTTCTTGAGAGGAGCGAAAAGGAGAAGGAATTCCTCCAAGCTAGTGACAAGCAAGGATTATTCTTGAAACTTTTGTATTCTTCTATTGTGGGGATTTAATTCTAAACCTTATTTCTTCTTCTCTATTTTTACTTGTTTATTTTAGAGTTATGTTTTCAATAGAACCCATGATGACAATTAGGTCAATTATGGGCTAATTCGTTATCATGGGGTTTTAATGGATTTTGCTATGGATTCTAGTTATTGAGTGTTAATTATGCCTTGGTGTGTGATTGTATGTATTGATTGCCTAGTGTGTTTATGCTTATTCGTTATAAGTGCGTCGCGAACACTTGTAATTGTTTGTTTAATCCTAGTGAATGCGAAAGTGGATCTAGGGTTTAGAACAATTCATGCTAGCATAGGTTTTTGCATGTGAAGAACATGTATTAATTTGTGATGTAATTCTAACCGTCTTGCATCGACTATGTGGTTAAATGGGTGCTTGATTTTCAACCGGTATGTGTTCAATTGCTATAGACATATAGGGACTACACATATTTGGTGACTACTTGACTTCTATCAATTGTGGATGATCAGTAGGATGGTATATGCACAACGAAAGTTGGTGTGTATCAGTTTAGTGCATCTAATCAGTAATCAACTCTGTCACATGCTAGGCTAAGGGGCATAAGATTCTAGATGAAGTAGTAATTGAAATTGAAATCCCATGTTTGTTTATTATAAGGTTAAAGTTAAGTTATTTTCTCGTAATTGGCTTAGTTGGTAATTAAACAATAGTTAAATCAAACCAAAATTGTGATTGTCTTAGCAGTGAGTGTAAATCATAAGCTGGTGCATAAGTGAACATAACGAACAATTTGAGTCTCTGTGGGAACGAATCTTATTTACTCTATATTACTTGTTGACCACGTTCTCTTGCGTGAATAAGTGCGAACAAGTTTTTGGCGCCGCTGCCGGGGACTCGGTTCATTGTTTGTTTAGTTTATGATCTTGTCATCAATTTGGGTTAAATTCACTGACTCGGACGTTTTTTTTTTCTTTTTATTTGATGGATTATTGGGAGCAGGAATTCGTAATTGTTTGTGAGCTGTGTGCAGGTGGACATTACACTCATCAATGTGAGTATAACAGAAACCGGCCAAATTTCAGCTGGGACTACAATCAGAGTGGTATGGAGCAATTCCAATATCCATCCTACCCGCTCCAAAATCAGCAGTTTGAAGATGAGCCATACAATCCAGGGGGAATTCAGCAGCAACAGGGGCAACAATTTCAGCATCAGTATGCCCCAGTGCATCAACACTTTCAACCTCCTGAATTTCAGCAGCAGCAATTTCAGCCTTGGTCTATCCAACAGTCGACCGAAGAAGCTGAATTAGAAGAATTGAGGTTGATGGCCAAAAGCAATGCATTGTCTCTCCAGAGAATAGGAGATCAGATTGGTCAAATTGCAAATGCATTACAAACATTGAATCATATTGCAAGTGACACAGAAGGCCTAGCTGTAGAGGAGGAGGACAAGAACCTTCCTATCAGTCTTGACTGGCCTTTCTTAGCCACGGGTGAGACCATGATCGTAGTTCATGAAGGAGAGTCTAAGGGCAAAGATTGGGAAGAAGCAGAACATGAACCTGATAAGGAAGCAGAGTCGGAGGCAAACCAATCAGAAAATTCAGAATGTCCAGAAAACTCGATTCTGAATAATCAGCCGCAACCATTTCTTTTGCAATCTGAAAATTTTGAAGAATCAGCCAAAGATCAAGAAAATTCCAAGGCTCAAGTGGCTATGCTATTTCCTTCGAAGGATGAAGAGGGTCTCAGTGTGGAAGATGATGAATTAGGAGAGCATGTTCAGTTGTTGAATGCCGCTCCGTTGCAATCTGACTTCGACCAGTTGGAGGCCGAAGAGGATAAGAGCATCACTCATGTTGACAAATCTACTCCGGAGAAGACTACAGAGATCGTCCAAATCGATTTTCCTCCTCCATATCCACAAGGGCTTCAGAAGCAAACTCTAGCCATGAATTTGCCGGCGGAGGATGAGGAGTGTTTTAGCTTGAAATTGGTTGATGCAGGGCAGAGTAAAAAGTATGACACGGAGAAAGAGAAGGCAAAGCATGGCCAACTGAGGATTACAGTGCCTTGGTTAATGGGGCTACGTATTCCACATAAGTTGCTTGGAGTGGAAGATCTCTGGAATTCTCAGGTGCGCCTTAAGCCATCAATTGAAGGAGCTCCCGAATTCGAGCTCAAAACATTGCTAGTTCACCTGGGGTATGTTTCTTGTAATTCAAATCCTTTGCTTGCTATTGTTATTGCTGCTAACTTTTCAGGTAGGCGGGAGAATGTTGTTAAGAGATCTTGTGAGGAGCGAAAACGGGTAAAGCTTGTCGTCAATGACGTTGCTCCGAAGAAGATCATTAAATGGCCTTATAGAGTTACGGTGCAAAAATTTTTCAAGAGGAAAATTGTGGCCAAGTCTAGCTAAAGACGTTAAAGAAAGGTACTTCGTGGGAGGCAACCCATGATTTCTTGCTTTTGAATAAAACAACAGTTGTGTTGGAGCCTCCACGTCTATCCACCACCAGACACACCACCCGAGGAGGGTGGAGATGCCGGCGTGTAGGGGAGTATCTCTTGTACCCTTTTAATTTACCTTCAATGAGGACATTGCAATTTTTAAGTTTGGGGGTGATTTGGGGGATAGTAGTTGTATGTATTGTTGCATTTTGTGGTCATATAGGATATCATGTTGCATAGTAGTGATAGTTCATGCATGATTGTTATGTTCGTATTATCTACGTTTGTTCATATAGGACATTTTGTTTTATTTTCGTATACCATGTGAGTTTTCATTTAGTTGCATTTTCATGGCATGCATATTTCGTGATCCCTTAGGACGAGCTGATTCTGATTGATAGGTGGATGTTGATTTGGGTGTGATGATGATGAGTAGAGGGCTGATTTATAGTTTCTATGAAATTGACTTGCATGTTACGGGAACAAAATTTATTACACAGTCTCATTGGGGTGCTGTTGGGCTAGGTTAGGGTCATGCCTGTGGGATGTTTTGAGATTTAATCACTTGTTTATATTTAGAATTTTCGTTATTCCCTTTATAGCGTAGGAACATTAAAGTCTAAGTTTGGGGGAAACCAGGAATTTTCATGCTAATTGTTAATATGTGTCAATAAAGGCTAGGCGTCAAATGGCTAGTAGCCAGCTCATATTTATATGAGTAGTCTAGGGTTGGAAATGAGAAAGGCTCATTCCAGATTGCGAAAAAAGAAAAAAAATATAACAGAGAAAAAAAAAAAAGAAAAAAAGAGTCATATAAATAATTTAAATGCAAAATTAACCAGAGTGAGCTCTTTAATACTCGAGTAATTAAGTCTGAGGGGACTTAGTCCTAGTGACCTAAGGCTTTATAGTCTGGGATCCACTGACCCAACACTCGCTACATGGGTATTATTGTATAAGCCTTTTGGGGTCTCATTCATTGCACGGTTAAATAAGCATGCGTATTGTATATGTAGTGTCGTAGTATAGTAATAAAGCATGAGTTTCTGTCTACCTTGGATGAGGGTGGAGGTGTTCCTAGGCTATGGAGTGTCTACAGTCTATTCTAGTTATAAACCTGTGATTGTCTTGACGGAAAGCATGTATGATTTTTGACCTAGTTTTGGGAGTATTTCTGATGAGCATTGCACACACGCACGTTTCTGTTCATGTATTGTTAGTATACGGGGACTTAGTCGAGCTCTGCTTGGATTTGTTACGTTCATTGAGATATTTGCTTGTTAGTTGGTTTTGGTGAGTTTGAAGGGGATCTTGCATTTTCATAGTAGTTGCATTCATGCATTGCATTGCATTGGATTTTGTGGGTACATTCGCTATAGGCCCTCACGAGACCTTACTCGTCCACTAGGGCTGCCTAGGGGTTTAAAGGGCTTGTTGCATATGCCAAATGCAACCGTGATCACCTACGGAAGTGGTACTAGTTAGTTAGATAGTGTAATTGTTTATGCTTGAGGACAAGCATCAGTTTAAGTTTGGGGGTGTGATAAGTGGATTTTATATCCACTTGGAACATTCTAAATCGGCTTAAATTGATTGTTTTGACCTCAAGATTGTGGTAGTTTTGATGTGTTTTGTTTAATTGTGCAGGGTTGGAATAATGTTGATTAAGATCGTTGTTTCCGTTGCTTTTGGAGTTGGATTCGGGCTTAATAATATAGAATGGAGTCTTGTTATGGTTCACCATGAGGATTCCAAGCATAGAGGATTGAAAACGGAAGAGAATGCAAAAAGAACGGGAGCAAACGGAGCAAAAACGAAGGAGAAAAAGCTAAAAAACGAAGGAGAAAAAAACGTTTCCAGAAGAGGGCTGGGCAAACTGCGCCAGTTCTTGAGCAAAGTGCGCCAGGGAGCAGATTTTGCTTGGGCAAACTGCGCCAGTTCTTGAGCAAAGTGCTCGGGGTCGTGCTGATTTTCCAGTTTTGCCCTTATTCGATCTGAAATTGTATTTTAAGTGGTTTTTGACATAAAAATCGATTTCTAGTTGTATTTTAGGTATTTTTCTTATTGGGTAAGAGGGAGGAAAAGCCTATATCAACATCAAACCCTTGTAATCATAAGACACAGACGTTACGTATTATAATCTAGTTCTTGAGAGGAGCGAAAAGGAGAAGGAATTCCTCCAAGCTAGTGACAAGCAAGGATTATTCTTGAAACTTTTGTATTCTTCTATTGTGGGGATTTAATTCTAAACCTTATTTCTTCTTCTCTATTTTTACTTGTTTATTTTAGAGTTATGTTTTCAATAGAACCCATGATGACAATTAGGTCAATTATGGGCTAATTCGTTATCATGGGGTTTTAATGGATTTTGCTATGGATTCTAGTTATTGAGTGTTAATTATGCCTTGGTGTGTGATTGTATGTATTGATTGCCTAGTGTGTTTATGCTTATTCGTTATAAGTGCGTCGCGAACACTTGTAATTGTTTGTTTAATCCTAGTGAATGCGAAAGTGGATCTAGGGTTTAGAACAATTCATGCTAGCATAGGTTTTTGCATGTGAAGAACATGTATTAATTTGTGATGTAATTCTAACCGTCTTGCATCGACTATGTGGTTAAATGGGTGCTTGATTTTCAACCGGTATGTGTTCAATTGCTATAGACATATAGGGACTACACATATTTGGTGACTACTTCTTCTATCAATTGTGGATGATCAGTAGGATGGTATATGCACAACGAAAGTTGGTGTGTATCAGTTTAGTGCATCTAATCAGTAATCAACTCTGTCACATGCTAGGCTAAGGGGCATAAGATTCTAGATGAAGTAGTAATTGAAATTGAAATCCCATGTTTGTTTATTATAAGGTTAAAGTTAAGTTATTTTCTCGTAATTGGCTTAGTTGGTAATTAAACAATAGTTAAATCAAACCAAAATTGTGATTGTCTTAGCAGTGAGTGTAAATCATAAGCTGGTGCATAAGTGAACATAACGAACAATTTGAGTCTCTGTGGGAACGAATCTTATTTACTCTATATTACTTGTTGACCACGTTCTCTTGCGTGAATAAGTGCGAACACAGGTCGAAGAGCCCATTCTACAAATGCAAACACAAACACAACAAACTCCTACACCTCAATTGTCACTTAAACAACCAGTCATCCACATTATTGAGGGAGATAGTGCCTCAGCAGCACCACATAAGGAGTTAGTTACAACAGCCGCTCTACCTCATTCTAAACGAAGTAAACCCAATGAACCTGAGGTAACGGCAACTGTTAGTGAAACAATTCTTTCTTATCCAATGAGTGCAAATGTAAATGAGGTTGAATTGACGGGAGCAACTATCTTGAGTTCCATTTCACGGAACATACGAGTGGTTGATGATCTTTCAAAAGATCAAATGCCTTCACATGCATCCGAGGTGGAATTACCTACCTCAATAACTGCTGGTGAATCTTCCATTTTACGGAATGATCCATTGGTGGGTGGTTCTTTTATGAACCAAGTGTCTTCACAGACATACGAGGGAAACTTGGGTTTTGTGCCATTTAGTCGATTCAAGTTTAACCTCCCAGAGGGAAAATCTCTGGATCTCTTTCGAGATTTACCATTTTTTACCAGTGGTCGGCAACTCGCTTCACGCGAGGACGGAAGCTCACGAACTTTCATTGCACCATCCGTGACCTCTGAAAAAGGGGCTAGGATGATTTCATTTGCAGGTACACATATCGGTGGAAGCTCTAGAGGAAAGTTGAGGGAAACACCAACAGAACATGTAAGTGTAACCCAAACCACTAAACCGAGTGAATATAGAGTGTTGAGTGAAACACCTGCAGAACGTACGAGTGAGCAACCTACTCAACCACATGCACCTGTAACCAGAAAGGAATATAGCAGACTCCTTACACGGGTCCAAACAATGGAGAAAGAGTTGCAAAATATCTGTAAGTCCATTGCAGAAATCAAAAATTTGCAACTTATTCAACATGATGCATTCCAGGTTCAATTAAGTTCCATGGCATCCCAGTTTAGTCATGCAATCAACTCCTTGGTAAAGCCATCTTCGTCTAATTTACCAACTCCACATCCTACTAATCTGGAGGATAACCCAACTGAGGGGGAGAAGATGGATGAACAAGAAAAATCTACTAGGCGTAAAGGCAAGGAAAAGGTTGTTGACACGGAATTAACTTTATTTTGGGAAAGGAAAAACTAATGGGAGTATTAGTGCAATGTGGAAAGAAAGCAAAGGCAAACTTGAAGATATGTTCAGTCTACAGGAACAATTGTCTTGCACTTGGTTAATTTTTAGAAATCTGGAAAATGTATATATATGATCCAGAATGCACTTTAATATTATTTATCTTTGTATTTTATTTGTATCAGTTGAGTTATCCTCTAGGTATTTGCTTGTCAAACCCTAACAATCAAATAGGGGGAGATTGTAAAGTATAATGAAATGTAATATGTAATGGAGGACATATATAACTCAACTAGGATAAAAGATAAATAATATTAACTCTATACAGGGATCGTGAAATTTGAAGAACAGGCACCAACAAGGATCAAGTCGCTGAAAGAAGTTCATTAACATGATCAAGCCTCGGTGACATAATAAGATGTACAGATGATTCAGTTGAAGGGCCAAAAGATTTCATGTATTTGAAGATATTGCTACAGGCTAATAAATTGGAATATAACGAAGGTGTGAAGATCAAGATCAGTGATAGTCACTTGTGAACCAGACCAGTGCACCAAGTGTCAACACATACGGGAAGGATCAACACATTAATTCATAGAAAGAATTGCCAAAGCCTATTGACGATCAAGGACAGACATAATATCTCAAGGTATTGTCAAAAGTTAATTTACTCTGAAAATTAAATAAGTAACAGATTAATTAATTATTTATAACAAAATAATTAAATTAATCTGGTACTTGAATTATTTTCTGAGGTGAATTAAAACAGCAGAATAAACAGAAGAGAGAAAATGAATAGTATCCAAAATCACTATTCATATGAATAGTAACCGAAATCACTATTCACATGAATAGTAACCGAAATCACTATTCATATGAATAGTACTATTCATATGAATAGTACTATTCATATGAATAGTAACCGAAATTACTATTCATGAATAGTACCCAAAAGTACTATTCATAAAGTAAGAAACATGTGGGGCCCACATGAATTAAAAATCAAAGTTTAAAACTTTGAATTGAAAAATGCAGTGTTGAAAGTTTGATAGTTAGGCAGGTGTTGAAAACCATCAGTTTAATATACGTAATCAGTTACGTATATTAACTGCATAGTGACTTTCTATAACCTATAAATAGGCCTGTTGTATTTCATTTTAAAACACACCTCAACACACAACTTTCTCTCTCTCTTAAATATCTTCTCTGTGTAAGCTGCTAGACAGTCCATCTAGTAGGAAAGCCGGCTTAGCCCGCTTTCAGGAAGTGTCGGATAGAAGGTCCTCGTGCCTAAACTATCCTTAGGAGTGTTCGAGTTTTTGAAGCTAATCCGTTGGATTAGAAGTTGTAACACCCCTTGGGTTTTTATCAGTTCAAAGATATTTTCCCGAACCAATTGTTTTATTTCGATTCAGTTGTTGACCTCATTTTTCACATCTCGAAAATCGAAATATTTTTAAATAACGTATTCAACCCCCCTTCTACGTTATTCCGGACCTAACATGAACAATGTCGGTTTTACTGACTCTCTTGTTGAATCAGTTCTGAGCTTTGTGCTCGTTTCTGCTGGCGTGCTCACCGGCTTGCAATCTTCCATTCTGAACTTGCTTAGAATTTGCTCGGCATATTTTTTCTGAAACATAAAAATCCCATTTTTGCTTTGCTTCACCTCGACTCCAAGAAAGTAAGACATTTGACCAATATCTGTCATCTCAAATTCATTAGTCATAACCTTCTTAAAATCATCGAACATACCAGGGTTGTTTCTGGTAAAGATCATGTCATCTACGTACAAGCACACGATCATAATATCTCCCCTTGAATTTGTTTTTGTGTAGAGAGCATGCTCGTATGGACTCTTCATAAAACCATTCTTCTGAAAGTATTCATCAACCCTTGTGTTCCATGCTCTCGGGGCTTGCTTCAACCCGTACAGTGCTTTCTTTAGCCGGTAGACTTTATCTTCCTGGCCTTTCTGAACATATCCTGGTGGTTGCTCGATATAGACTTCTTCTTCAAGGTAACCATTCAAGAATGCTGACTTCACATCCATCTGATAAATCTTCCACTGGTTCTGAGCTGCAATAGCTGTAAGAAGTCTAATGGTATCAACTCTTGCAACTGGAGCGAATACCTCATCATAGTCAATGCCATGTCTCTGCTTGTAGCCTTTTGCCACTAGCATTTCCTTGTGCTTCTCTACTTTGCCTTCTTGATTGGTCTTTGTCTTTTAGACCCATTTAACACCAATTGCTTTGTGTCCTTCTGGATGACTTGTAAGCTCCCAACAAGTATCATTCTTCTTGATTGTACCAATTTCTTCATCCAAGGCTTTATTCCATTTGCTTTCTTCAGAAGCTTCCTCGAATGTAACTGGATCACATTCAGCCATCAAACAAAACAGTGAATAATCAAAGGTAGTTTGTACCGGACTTGTTGCTTCATAAATACTATCCAGACTCCGCATTTTTCTTGGTGCTCCCCCTGAACTGCTACTACTGCTGTTTCCTGAACTCGATGGTGTCGAGGCAGGAGTTTGTTGATTTGAACTTTGGGGAGGAGTTGGATCATCATCTCCACCATCTTCTATGTTGGAGTCATCACTGTCATCATCATCATTATTAAAGAATAAGCCTGCAACTTTTCTTTCTTCCTCGCTCCATCTCCAGTAATCAGATTCATCGAACTCAACATCTCGAGAAATGATTAATTTCTTCGTGAGGGGATTATAGAGTCTGTACGCCTTGCTCCTTTTGTCATATCCCGAAAAAATGCATTTCTCACCTTTGTCATCCAACTTCTTTCTTTTTTGATCTGGAACATGTGCATATGCAATGCACCCAAAAATTCTGAGATGTCCAACTGATGGTTTACTATCACTCCATGCTTCATTTGGAGTTTTGTTCCTGACACTTTTAGTTGGACAACGATTCAGCAAATAAACTGCACATAGAACGGCTTCAGCCCCGAAAGTTCTTGGCATGTGCTTTGCTTTCACCATACTCCTTGCCATGTCCAGAATGGTGCGATTCTTCCTCTCTGCAACGCCATTCTGTTGTGGAGTATATGCGGTTGTCAAATGATGATTTATTCCATGTGATCGGCAGAAGCTTTTGAATAGATTTGAAGTATACTCGCCTCCTCTGTCTGACCTTAGTACCTTCAAATATTGACCACTTTGCTTTTCTGCCAATGCTTTGAACTCCTTGAATTTATCAAGAGCCTCCGACTTTTCTTTCAGAATATACACCCAACTTTTCCTGCTAAAATCATCAATAAATGTTAGGTAATACCTATTACCTCCAAATGATGGAATATCAAATGGACCAGCTATATCCGTATGAACAATCTCCAACGGCCATCTAGCTCGCCATGATTTTCCAACTGGAAAGCTTTGTCGATGTTGGTTTCCTTTAACACAAGCTTCACACAACTGATTTGGTTCGTTGATTGCTGGTAAACCGTCCACCATCTTTGCCTTTGACAATAACTTCAGACTAAAAAATCCAAGATGACCAAATCTTAAATGCCATAACCACGAGTCATTTTTAATGACTGACTTCAAACACTTTTGCACCTTCGTCTGCATATCAAGAGTGAAGAGACGATTCTTTGACATCTCCACATTTGCAATTAATTCTCGAATATGATTTCTGATGATCAGAGAATTATCCTGCATCTGAATATTGTATCCCTTCTCCACAAGTTGGCCAAGACTGATGATATTACTTTTCAAAGCAGGTATATAATAAACATCATTTATATACTTTTTCTCACCTTTCTTTGTCACAATTGTAACAGTACCTTTCCCTTTGACTGAAATTTTTGATGAGTCACCAAAAGTAACTTCTCCACTGATGGTGTTGTCTATCTCCGTAAATAATTCCTTATGGCCACACATGTGATTGCTGGCTCCCGAATCAAGATACCATGTATTCTTCTTGCCTTCGTCATCTCCTTTGTAAGTGAGGAACATAGCGGAACTCACATCTTTGTCTTCTTTTGTTGTGGCAAAATGATTTCTTTCTTCCACTTTTGGAGATCTACACTCATAACTGAAGTGACCATATTTATTACAATTATAACATTGTAATTGAGACTTATCACCTCGTTGTTGGAATCCGCCTCTTCCTCGACCTCTAAAATTTTGACCACGACCGGATGGTTGATAACCTTCATTATTCTGGCCTCTACTGAACGTCTGTCTTCCACGTCCTTGTCCACCTCGGTAGCTACCTCTATAGCCACCTCTGCCATGTGAAGAACTGCTACTGCCAGAACTGTCACCGATGGATACTTTACTTTGCAACGCCTTTTCCAAATGGCTTGCATCATCATATTGGTTCATCCGCTGCTCATGCGTTTGAAGTGAACCAACCAGCTCATCAATAGAAATCGTGGACAAATCTTTTGACTCCTCGATAGCAGTAACAACATAATCAAATTTTCTTGTTAGCGAGCGGAGGAGCTTTTCCATGACCCGAACATCATCGAGACTTTCGCCATTTCTTTCCATATCGTTTGTCACCGTTTTCAAACGCGTAACATATTCACCGATATTCTCTGAAGTCTTTATTTTGATATTTTCGAACTCGCCACGAAGAACTTGGAGCCGCACCTTTTTTACTTTCTCAACACCTTGGAATGATTTTTGTAAAATCTCCCACGCCTCTTTTCCTCTCTTTGCATTTGAAATTTTTTCGAAGGTGGATTCGTCGACACCTTGAAAAATTGTGTTAACGCCTTGTTGTCTTTTTTCCGAATTTCTTTTAACGTCGTCTTCTCGGCATTAGGAAGTGCTGCTTCAGCGGTAGCATTTTCGGGCTCGCTATAGCCGCTTTCAACGATATCCCAATTATCGTACGAACCGAGTAACACCTTCATTTGGATACTCCAATTTCCGTAATTTGTAGCCGTCAACTTTGGAATATTTTGTTGCACCATATTCGCCATTTTTTTTCAAAAAAATATCTTTACACAGTATAAGTGAACAGTATCGTATGTATGAATAGTACCGTATGAATAGTGTCGTACAGTATCCGTGAATAATACCGTATGTATGAATAGTACCGTATGAATAGTGTCGTACAGTATCCGTGAATAGTACCGTATGTATGAATAGTACCGTATGAACATTACTTCGTCTTCTACGGCATGAACAGTACTTCCGGCAGGAATAGTGCCCGGAATTTTTTTCCCAGAAATTTGCCATTTTTTTTCGAACGAAACCTTAGCTCTGATGCCACTTGTTGGAAGCGTGTATGGGCTCTTGCACCAAATATATAAAGATCTTGATAATAAACAAACACCAACTTTCTTTAAATCTCACAAACACAAAGTTACAGCTTGACATGCACAAAGGCTACGGCCTTTTCTTTTTTGTTACAAGAGCTTCAGCTCTCTCACTTTTTCTCTCAACTATTTCCACACGGTCTATATCTTACTTGGTGTGTTGTTATTGTTCTTCTAGGTACTAGTATTTATAGGCTATAATTGACTACATCATGGCTTACATACGTTCATGTGAAACTTTGACAGCCTCCACTTCATATTCAATGATCAACCACAATTTGAACTTCTCTTCTCCTTATTTTTCTTTCCTTCACACATGCAGCCTACTTTATTGATTGAATGCTTTAATTTATTCAACCAGCTATTTTACTACTTCCAGAAGAGTTTGACAGATTCTAACACTATGTTTCTATAATACTACTAAAATGTTTTGTAAAAATCGGAAATCAAAACTGAGATACCACCACAACAAATCATCATTCAGGAGGGTAATCAAAATCCTACCATTATTTTGACACATTGAGGTATCAATAATAGCAAACATAAAGCAACAATACAGGGTAGTAAATCTTATTCTCGACACCCAAGGTTATAGGTTCGAATCCATTGGTAGGTACGAAAATAAGTGGACTGGTGAATACGAGTATGCTAATAGTTTTCCGGATTAATCGAGGTGTGCAAAAGCTGGCCCAAATACCGGGTTATCAAAAAAAAATCTTATTCTCGACAGACATTTTAAAAATGTCAAATTATGCAACTTTGAAAATCTCAGAAGTCAGAACTGCTGAAGGAAGCCCAATATGTGCTTGTTAATGTCATCTGGTTTTTCTTCATTGATGAAGTGAGCTACACCTTTCATCACAACAACTTCCTGCAACAATGGCACAAGTCTCTGGAACTCTCCGCTACGTATTAATTCCTGGGTTCCCGGCATGTGATAAACTAGGTCAAGATCCCCGACGATAAATTTTGTTGGTACCATTACCTGAGCTCCTTGCCAAGGTGCCGTAAGTTCCCATGTTCTGATACATTTAAAAGAACAAATCAATTGGCCATAAGAAACAATTAAGTAATTTAACATGGACACATTAAATATTACATGTGTGGTGGAAAATGGTCTAATTGCAATTGCCGCAGTGAGTAATGAAGTTAAAAAACTAGACATGGGAGAGATCGAGTTAACTTACAAACCCCAAGCTCGATAGTAGTTCATGGGACCAGTGAAGCCAGTTTTCTCATATTTAGTGGAATAATAGTCGAGATCTTCTTCCGACAACCAAGAAGGCAAGGGAGAATCTGTTGAGTCTCCATTAAACCCTGTACCTTTAGGGAAGAAAAACGGACCAGTGTCACGGTACGACAGAAACTTCTTGAGAAATGTTTTAGTACCAATATTGTTTGCAATTTCGGCTTCCATGTCTCCTAGTTTCTGCAACATCACACGAAGTGTTAACATTTTGCTTTCATTACCGAAAACTTACTAGAATTGGTAGCATTAAAACTACATCGATTCGCATACAATTTTTTTCATTTTCTTTATTTTCATTCATCGCAAATAAACCAACAGAACAAAAGTACTCAAAATAAAATTATGGAAAAATGTATAAGAAATGAGCTGTCTAATTTGTAGTTACAAAAGTGATGAAACTGACCTGAAATCTGGCCATGTAATGGTCCTCACCATAATAAGCCTTCATTAAATCAGCGACACTACCCGCAGGATTCCTGCCTCTATAAGGGATGCTCAAAGAGACAAAAGCTTTGACTTTATCAGGCCTAAACAAATTCAAATGCCAAGCTACAATCGCACCCCAATCATGCGCCACCACAAACACCTTCTCGTTCGGTGCAATCACATCTAACAGTGCTACGATATCTCCGACGATGTGGAGAACCGAGAACTTGCTTGGATCATTGACAGGTGCACCCGTAGTGTCTCCGTAGCCGCGGAGATCAGGTGCTACAGCATGGTAGCCCTTAGAAGCCATGAAATGGATCTGGTGGCGCCATGAGTACCACAGCTTTGGAAAGCCATGAAGAAAAAGTACTAGGGGCCCTTGGCCTTTCTCAGCTATGTGGATGTTGAGGCCATTAGCACTTATCGTCCTGTGCTCAATCCCTTCCATCTTACTTTCACTAGTCTTCTTTAATAATACAGTACCATAAAACTATATCACATTATTGTTGTGGAGCCAACGTTGCTTTCTTCGTCCA
This sequence comes from Kitagawia praeruptora, assembly GCA_037693485.1. NCBI lineage: Eukaryota > Viridiplantae > Streptophyta > Magnoliopsida > Apiales > Apiaceae > Kitagawia > Kitagawia praeruptora. The sequence continues at coordinate 15,579,561 of CM075353.1, forward strand.
TTTTCGAATCTTTTAACGTATACTAGTTGATCAGTTATGTCCAAATAATACTACTACACTATTATTATTATTATAAACCTAGTCCTGTGATTCAATGGTTGTGCCTTTTTAATGACTTTACAGGTCTTGTCTGTGATCAGTATTTGCTCTAGCTGCTATTTGTGTTCATTGTGAAAGACGGTTTGTGACGCCTATGCAGCAATGGGAGTTTGATTATTTAAATTTAGTCTAGTAAAGACTATATTTATAATTAACAGAAAAAAGCCGGGGGTTTAGTGTAAATACATTGTGGCATTTTTGTAAATATTGAAAACTTTCTAAAAAATCCTGTAATTACTATTATACCCTATAATTAATCAATTTTTGGATAGATTTTGAACAATATGATTAATCAAATTTGTTTTAACAAATTGAGAATTTACAGAACCCTACATATAGTCAACAAATTTTGGATAACGTTTACAAAGTTTTAAAAAAAACACATTTGAATAGCGCAAGAGACGAGATATAAGATTTCAGAACACCTACCATCCAGTCCATCCTAACAAATAATAATTCAGGAGGGCAAGTGTACCCAAATTCATTAAAATCTTACAATACAGGGTATTAAATCTTATTCTCAACAAACGGATTAACAATGTCCAATATCTACCCAAATGCAACTTAAAAATCTCAGAACTGCTGAAGGAAGTCCAAAATGTGCTTGTTGATGTCATCTGGTTTTTCTTCATTGATGAAGTGAGCTACACCTTCCATCACAACAATTTCCTGCAACAATGGCACAAGTCTCTGGAACTCACTGCTGTGTATAAATTCTTTGGAGCCCGGCATGTGATAAACTAAGTCGACATCCCCGACGATAAATTTTGTTGGTACCATTACCCGAGCTCCTTGCCAAGGTGCCGTAAGTTCCCATGTTCTAAATACATTTAAAAGAAAAAAGTAATTGACCTTAAAAATCAATGAAGTAATTTATCTTAATATGTTATCGTTATGAGGATAAGAACTAGACATGGGAGAGATCTAGTTAACTTACAAACCCAAAGCTCGATAGTAGTTCATGGGACCAGTGAAGCCAGTTTTCTCATATTTAGTGGAATAGTAGTCGAGATCTTCTTCCGACAACCAAGGCGGCAAGGGAGAATCTGTTGAGTCTCCATTAAACCCTGTACCTTTAGGGAATAAAAACGGACCAGTGTCACGGTACGACAGAAACTTCTTGAGAAATGTTTTAGTACCAATATTGTTTGCAATTTCTGCTTCCATGTCTCCTAGTTTCTGCAACATCACACAGAAGTGTTAACAATGTGCTTCCATTACCGAAAACTTGCTAGAATTGGTAGCATTAAAGCTGCCTAAAGCCAGTGTAGAAAAATGTTAGCTACTATTTTCCATCTTAATTCCTTAAAACCGGCTTGTAGATCTTATGTTACTGGAAATTGCGTACTAAGATAGGAATTAAAGCGGCTTTTGTTATTATGCAATTTGTGAATAAAATGAGTGCGAACGAAATTGGAACATTCAATTAGAAAAAAAGAAAAATGGAATAAAATGGAACATTCATTTTATCAAATGTGTGTTACAATTTTTGTTTGAAATAATAGGAATGAAATATAGGACGAAATGCAAATTATGACATTTGCATAAGATTTCATTTTTTCGATTTTCATTTCATTCATCCCAAACAAACGGCACAACAGAACAGAAGTATTCAAAATAGAATCATGGACAAATATATAAGAAACAAGCTGCCCTAAATTAAAACAAACTAACCTGAAATCTGGCCATGTAATGATCCTGGCCATAATAAGCCGTCATTAAATCAACGACACTACCCGCAGGATTCCTGGCCATATAAGGGACGCTCAAAGAGACAAAAGCTTTGACTTTATCAGGCCTAAACAAGTTCAAATGCCAAGCTACATACGCACCCCAATCATGCGCCACCACAAACACCTTGTCGTTCGGTGCAATCACATCCAACAGTGCTACGATATCTCCAGCGACATGGAGTACCGAGAACTTGTTTGGATCATCTATAGGTGCACCTGTAGTGTCACCGTAGCCACGGAGGTCAGGAGCCACAGCATGGTAGCCCTTAGAAGCCATGAAATGGATTTGATGGCGCCATGAGTACCACAACTTTGGGAAGCCGTGAAGGAAAAGCACTAGTGGCCCTTTTCCTTTCTCAGCTATGTGGATGTTTAGGCCATTAGCGCTTATCATCCTGTGCTCTATTCCTTCCATCTTACTTCACAGGTCTCTGGATAACTCCTGCTCAAGCTTCAGTTAGATAGAAGGATGGTATATATTGTTAAGTTACCACTTACCAGCACACTTAAGGCATAAGAGTAAAAAACTAAAACCTGAACATGATCTTTTATTTTTCAACATTTACCCTCGGTTTTGAACAAATATTTAATCAGACATGTGACTACAAACAGAAGTGCTTGGTGGCAAATTATGACAAAGTTATTTCTTGTTATAGTCTTATAGAGAACAGATGTGCAGAGCAGATAAGTTCACAAGCATTGTGGACTCGTCACAAGCAATCAAAGATAAGAAAGATTGTGACTGAACAGAATAATACCCTGTTGTAATCTAAATACATAAAAAGTTCTTCGAGAAACAAAATCAGCTGTAGAAACCAATTCTATCACAAATTAACAAGCAAATACAGATTAAATGAAAACACCACTTTAGAACATAAGTCGAACATAACACATACATCAGTAAATAAGCTGCAAATTCAGTAAATAGAGCCAATTCACATATTCGAAACTCAGTAACAGAGCAAATAAACTTAGGTCACTCTCGAGTTTTCACAGAGAACTTATCTGTGAAAACATAAGCAAACAATAACCAGTGATTACATAAGCATAAAATTAATCACAAGCAAACAGAGAACGCAATCAATCGTAGATAACAGCATAATCAGTGATTACCAACAGCACACCATGACGATAAACTAAAACAACAAATACACAACAATATATTCACGCAAGAAGAACAATAAAATTGAGGCGGTGAAAGTTACCTTGTATCAGTTTGGATTGTGATTTTGAGCAAGTACGAGTTCGGATTTTGAGCTGTGATTGTGATTTTGGGATGAGCGAAAATTTAGGTTTTTTGTGTGACTGTCTGAGAAAAGGGGGAGAACCGGGAACAATAAAATTTTTGTTCGATTTAATTTTTATATCCAATTTATCACTATAAATTATTTTTAAATGGTATATTATATTATAAATAAGATTAATATATTAAATATTATAAAATTATTAAACTAAATATCCTTTTTTTGTTTCAATTTGTCATTCCGATAAATAATTGATTTATCGATAAATCGTTATTAAGTATGATTATTTTGATTTTCGAAATTTACAATCATGTTAGCCTATAATATTGATTATTTGTTTTTTCTTTATATATTTGTTAAATATAATAAAAAAAACGTTACAATAGATACATTCCATTAGAATACCGTTACAATAGATAGAGGTTTATTATAACACGATATATTAATTGTAACATTTTCAATACTTTCGTTACAATATATTCTATCTTTGAATAAATATGTACAAACATGTAATGATTGCCTCTTTTTTTCAGTGGTGTTACAATTTCATTGTTACATCAAAATTTATCCGTCTCCTTCAGAAATTATTGTTGTGGTCCTTGCGGATCCAACTCAGCTACGTACACTAGTGTTGAATTTAGTTTGCGTTCACAATCATTATTCTAAAAAATTTCCAATACAATCGATTAATCCCGATTAATTCTCTATATTCAGTAGATTCGATTTTTAAACTTTTTGATTAATCTTTACTACTACTTTTTGATTGGAGTATTTATAATAAATTAATAAAATTAAATAATATATTAATTAAATATAAATTATTATATATTTTATGATATGATAATGCATATTATTTAATAAATAATTGAGAAAAATGTTCCTGAGGTTGACCTCAGGGTAGTTATTTCGCCATAAACTTTTCATCCGTAAGGTTGGATTATCAAAAATAATAATAAAAAAATAAAAGATTTAAGGTGCACTAATGTTGTGTAATAAAAACTAGGTTATCGAATTGCGGCTAGGATTTGTGCGTATTTAATGCTGAGGGGTTGGTGAGCTTTCGAAATAAGGGATCCCCATTGGCAACGAACATTTTCTTTTCCAAGAGAAATTCCGAGCTTTAATGGCTGCTCTCGTGTTCGTGGCTGAATCTGTCTTCACAAGATGCCTACGTACCTTGATGAATATCAAGAATCAAGTCAAAAACGTAGTTCTAGGTGAGCGTGCCCTCGAGGCTATGGCGGCGAGGGCTCACCTAGGACGCAGTGACTTGTATGTCCTTATTCGAGGATTAAGCCAAAACGTTATTGACGCATTGAGTTCTGCCCAAAAACGTTGTGGATGAGAATGAGGGGTCAGGCCTTTATATAGGCTGAGGAGCCTTAGAATCGTAGTAGGGTTAGGTGACTTGGTGGGCAAGTCAGCCTTAAGGAAGGTTCTAGACTCCTACCTTGTAGGAGTCTGTTTGCTTGTATGACTGTGTGCCTTGGAGGCTACTCTTGGTAGAGATAATATCCTTGTTTAGCTCTTATTGTTGAGCTGTTATTTTCCCCTTCATATTAATTACGAAATTAATATAAAATTAGGGTTTTGGGCCTCATTAATGGGCTTTATACCTGGACCAAGCTAGGTCTAATTAATGCTACATTAATTATGTCTTTAGGGCTTACTTTTAGCCCATATCATTTGCCCCCCAACTTCTAGGAAAACTGATCAGGTTTTCGTAGAAGTTATATTTGCCTTAATCAAGACTCGGGGTCGTTTTTATCCCTTACCTAGGACTTCTTAATTTTCCTACCCTTACACGGGGATTTAGGTTTACACTAGTGTTTCACATATATCGTCTTATTGTAAAGTGTGGAGCGACCAACACATTTACGACGATTGGCCTTATTCGAGGCTTTAACTTGTGCTTGTTTTTAGCAATTTCGGCACTTTCATAGAGCTTTTACGCATTATTAGCATAAATTATCTCTCAATTTGTCAAGAAAAAATTTCTATAATTTTCCTCATATTTTTCTGTACTTTTCCTAATATTTGAGGAATTTCCATGTACCCACATGTATTTATTCCTAATATTTTAGGAATTTTTTTTGTATTCACATGTATTTTTCCTTAATTTTTCCTAATAATTTAGGAATTTTTATGTACCCACAGGTATTTTCCTTAATTTTTTCTAATAATTTAGGAATTTTTATGTACCCACAGGTATTTTCCTTAATTTTTCCTAATAATTTAGGAATTTTTATGTACCCACAGGTATTTTCCTTAGTTTTTCCTAATAATTTAGGAATTTTTATGTACCCACAGGTAGTAATCCTCTCCATAAGCAGCCTCCATTAACTTAACAATATCATCCAATGGATTCGTTGTTGGATATTTTAGTGTAATTGGATTGACTAGTTGATCAATATAATCATAATATTACATCGAACAAGTCGGGAGAGTGCAGAGTGCATTCTCTGTTCGAGTTCGTTATGATTTCAGTATTATTGCTTATGAGACATGTCTATTGGCTTCAAACACACCTGTTAGAATGAGATGTGTCTGTTGGAAAAAGACACATCTTGAGATGTGTCTGTTAGCATTAGACATGACTGTTGGAATGAGATGTGTCTATTGGCAAAAGACACATCTTGAGATGTGTCTATTAGCAAAAGACACATCTGTTGACATCTATAAATAGGTGTTGCATTGATCATTTTCAGAGAGTTGGTTCATTTGAAATTCACAACAAAACACATTCTCTCTTCTTGCAGAATTTCTGACTTTATCCGATTGAATTATTTGGGTGAACCACAAATAACTTCAATCTGAAAGTGTTCACACGACTTCAGAAAAATCCAAGTAATTATCACCCTATTCCCCAACAAATATTGAAGTTATCTATTTTCTGAAGATCGCGAACGTAGAATCTGCAAAAGATATGACAAGCAAGTTTGCAAAATTGGACAAGTTTGAGGGTCAGGATTTTAGAAGATGGAGATGCATTTTCTATTGACGACGCTAAAGGTTGTATATGTTTTCAGTACCCCCATTCCAGAAGTGATTGAAAGGCAGAGTGTATTAACTTGTAACACTATAACTTATGTAACTCAATTAAAAGAAAAGATACTTAACCAGAAGACAATCAAGAACAAGAAGTCACAAGAAGTCAACACTAAATGAAGACAAGGTAATTGATACAATTGAACATGTTAACTATGATCAAGCCAAGAAGAAATCATTGAGAGAAGTTCAAGTCAAAGTTGTTCAGGCCTCAGTGATTTGAGAATTCGAGAATCAAGATCATAACTATCAGTATCAACAAGACCAATTGATTTCAAGTGAACAAGAAGGAAAGCAAATATTGGAAAGCCAAGTTACTAAGTGAATATGGTAATTTATTCAAGAAGCAGAAACACTATCAAGACTAGTCACTTATGAACCAGACCAGTGCATCAAGTGTCAGGACATTGATAGCAAGTTTGTGTCAGTAATAAAGATCCATGTTCAAGAGCTTGTAGAAGAACAAAGAAGATATGAAGATATCACAAGCTCAAGATGTGCATTGAAGTTTCAAGTTGAAGATCAGAATATTTTCTAAGTACTAAATGTTCTAGATGGCTAAGTCGAAATTCTCAAGTAGAAGTTCTACTTAGAATTTCGAGATGGCTAAGTAGAAATTCTCAAGTAGAAGTTCTACTTAGAGTGCAGCTTCAACATGACACATGGCATCTTCTGATTGGCAGATTTCCAAGCTTTCAAGATAAGACAAGATTTATGTGGACATCATTGGGCCACGTACATCTTAGTCTTTGAAGACTACAGGTCATAGATTACATGTAGTATAAATAGAAGCACTTGTGTAATGTTTTAGTTAGTGAGCAATATTGAGAAAAACACAAGAAAAAGAGAGAGAGTTATTCACAGAGCTTAGAATCATTCACTTCTCTCTGAACTTCTGTTATACTTTGTAATGAATGTTGTAGCAACCTTTTCAAGTTATATATAAAGAAATATATTCCTTGAATCTGTGTGTTCATTTATTGCATCGTATTTATTGCTTCTCATAATCGAAAAGTTGTATTCACCCCCCCTCTACAACACATTTGGACCTAACAATTGGTATCAGAGCGGATGTTTAACATACAAAACATAGATCCTTGTGTTTAGTAGAAGAATCGTGAGTTTTCATTTTCTAGATCTACTTTTCTAAATTTCTAGAAAAGTAAGCTTTAATTCGTTTCCAGTGAAAACTCATCCAGAAAAATTATTTAAATACTCCAGGAGTGATTATTTGGCTTGGGTGTATTTTAATTAATTTTTGTGAATTAATCTGGGTTCATTAATATTTGGTGTTCTTGAGTGTTCATCATCTGTTCTTATCAAAGAATATAACCCAACAACTTTTCAATTTCCTTTTCAAAGAAATTATAGTCAAAAAGGTGTTTTTGGTACTTTTGATTTGATTATTATTTCTTGGCCGAAAGCAAAAGAAAGTGTACTCAGTGCTTAGCAGGTGGGTTAGTCACTTTCGGCGTGTAAAGTAATCAAAAGTCAAAAAGGGTGTTAAAGTGATAATATTGTTTATTCAATATTAAAGTAATCTGCAGAAAAATTTATTCTAAGGCAAAAAGTTCTACATAGAATTTCTACTTGAGATTTTCTACATAGAATTTCGACTTAGACAATTTCTACTTGGTGAATTTCGACTTGGACAATTTCTACTTAGAAATTTCGACTTGAGCAAAATTTCTACTTAGAGAAATTTCGACTTGGCAGAAGTTCTACATAGATATTCTACATAGCCTAGTCTTGGGTACTTAGAATTTTTTTTAGTGACAAGATTTGAAATGGCTCCTAAAAATTCTTTCAAGATCCCAATGTTCAACCGAGATCACTATGAAGAATGGGTTTTCAGAATGAGACTCTACTTAGAGACAATTAACCCTGAGTATCTGGAAGTCCTTGATAAGGGTAAATTCGTTCCAATGAGAGCTATTCCTGAGCGTACGGAAGGAGAGGAGGTTATACCTGCTCGGTCTGAGCCTAAAAAGGCAGCGGACTTTACGGATGCTGACAAGGAGCAAATAGCTTATGATACTTCTGTAAGACAAACCTTGATGGAATCTCTCGATCATGAAATGTTCAACATAGTCAAAGGTTTGAATACAGCAAAGAAGATTTGGGACAAGATAGAAGTTGTCATGGAAGGATCTGCAGAGGTTAGAAGCAACAAGACACTCATACTCAAGATGGAGTATGACACCTTTAGAATACGAAAAGGAGAAAGCATAACAGATGTCTACCTACGATTCAGTCAGTTGGTATTGGATTTGAATCTGAGAGGTGTTACTCTCCCCATGGTTGAGACCAATACGAGATATCTGAGGAACCAGCCAAAGAGCATTGAACATAGAGTCTACGCAATCAGAGAAACCAGAGATTTGCATACAACTTCTCTGGAAGAGTATTATGGAATATTAAAGACCTATGAGCTGGAGACACTTCAAGATCAAGCATGGGACAATGATTCAAAAGGAAAAGAAACTGCATCAGGATTAGTTGCTGATGAGGAAGAGTCTAAGAAGGCAATGGTTGCAGCAAAGCCTAAATCATCACTTGCACCACATCAAGTTGATAATGATGACGAGTGCGCATCTAACAGTGATGATGACTACTTCACCCAAGAAGAGCTGGACAACATGGACGATAGTGTCGTGGCATACATGGCAAGGAAGTTCAGCAACATGAGATTCAGAAAGAGCAACCGACCACAGAGAAATTCTTCATCTTATTATCGGGCTGCTAAGGGTGGTGGTAGTTCGTCAGGCTACCAAGGTAAAGGCAAGAGTACCAGCTACAAATCTCCCTTGGATTTCAAAATGAAGTTCAAATGCTATAACTGTGGAGAACCTGGACACTTTGCCTCGGACTGCAAAAAGCCTAAACAGACTTATCCAAAAGAGACATTTGAAGCCCTCAAAAGCAAGTATGAATTGCTGGTGAAAGAAAAACATGGTAAAAGAGCTTTAGTAGTAACAGAAGGAAGAGCTTGGGATGATTCAGATGAGGAAGATGTTACTCATGTAGCAAACTTTGCGCTCATGGCTGAGACATCAGAGGAACCAGAGGTACCAGTTCTAACCCTTAAAGTAGAAATGTCTATTGATGATTATAAGGAACAGAACGGGGCTCTTAGCGAAGAGATCTACATGTTGTGCAAAAGCCTAGACACTTCTCAAAAGGAACAGAAAACACTTGTCGCCAAAAGCAGAATGCTTGAGGCAAAAGTGGAAGAGTTAGAGGCCGCTTGCACTGTGGATACTTCTCTAAGAGATTTTATTAAATCTTTGGAACACAAGCTCGACCTTAAGGAAGAAATAGAATCATGTTTAAGGAACAAACTAGCTGAGTTAGAAACTAAATGTGAAGCTTACAAACTAGCTGCTAGTAAAGTGTATGTAGATAATGACGTATTTAAGAAGATAACTGGAGTAGGTGTAGGACTTGATTATTCTGATCTTTCTAAGAAAGAAGGCAAGAGACATATCGATCCTAGCTCCAGTGACCTTAAAAAGGAAACACCTAGTATTCTTAAATCTTCTGTCAAACCCATCTACAAACACCTTGTTCCTAGAATAGAAGAAGAAGAGACTGAATTGATAGCTAGATATGAGATTGAGATGGAAGATCTCCAGAAAGCACAACCTATAACTCCTATTAAACAAGTTAAAATCAATTTCCCTAGTGATGAATCTAGACTAGGAATAGGAGCTAAGGCTGTTAAACAACAAGGGAAGAAAGGCATAAAAGAGGTTAAGGCTGAACGAATAAAGAAAGCATGTTATCACTGTAAATCTACTGAACATCTTTCTTATGCATGCACTGCTACACATGCCATGCCTACCACACACACTATGAATAATCTGCATCAGAATCATGCACAGTGTGGTCAACCTAATTGTATGCCATGCACTTTTAACGTCATGCAAACTTTTGTGAATTTAATGAATGCATCTAGCCAGTCATGCTCAAATACTGCTGCTAGTTCAAACAACAAAAAGAAGTTTGGGAGAGCCAAGACTGTTAGTCCTCCTAAAGTTAGGAGTGACAAACCTTCTCCTAGGACTGACAAACATGTCAAGTCTGAGAAAGGAAAGGAGGAAGTCGAAAGCTCTAGTTATGTTAAGAAAAGTGCATCTCCTGTTGTTAAATCTGTTGATTATCAATCTTATCGAAAAGCCGGGCCCAATCAAAGTTGGGTTCCGAAGAAAGTCTAACCAATCTGTCATTGCAGGGCATTAAGCAAAAGAGAAATAAAGTTATATGGGTGCTAGATAGTGGAGCATCGAGGCATATGACTGGAAACAAGTCCCTGCTTACAGAGTTGGTTATGAAAGCTGGCCCTTATGTTACCTTTGGAGATGACAGCATAGGTGTGACAAAGGGATATGGCAAACTGAAAACTGGCAATGTCATCATTGAAGATATTTCCTATGTTGAGGGATTAAAGCATAATTTGTTGAGTATCAGTCAATTCTGTGACAAAGGTTACGAAATTGTATTCAACAAGAAAGGTGTATCAATCACTCACATCAAGGAAGGTTCACTGGCTTTGAGAGGAGTTCGAAAGGCAGATCTTTTTGTTGCAGACATGGATTCAGCAAATCAGAATGAAGTCACCTGTTTCTACAGCAAAGCTTCGGATGATGAAAGCTGGTTATGGCACAAAAAGTTATCTCACTTAAACTTCAAAACGATGAATGCTCTCGCGAGGCGAGAATTGGTGAGAGATCTACCTCAAATGGAGTTCGCTCCGAAAGGACTCTGTGAAGCCTGTGAAATGGGAAAGTCGAAGCGAGCCTCGCATAAAAGCAAAGAAATTTCTAGTATCACTGAGCCTCTGCAACTTCTTCATATGGATTTGTTTGGCCCAGTGAATGTCCTATCTTTGTCTAGGAAAAGATATGCTTTGGTAATCGTGGATGACTTCTCTAAGTATACATGGGTATTGTTCGCAATGACGAAAGACGAAGTACCTTTCCTAATCATTGATCACATCACTCAAATTGAGAATGTTTCAACACTTACTGTGAAGACGATTAGATCAGACAATGGCACTGAATTCAAAAACGCAGTGCTAAATGACTTCTGTGTATCTAAAGGAATACGTCGTCAGTACTCAGCCCCGAGAACTCCACAACAAAATGGAGTGGTTGAAAGGAAGAATAGAACATTGGTTGAAGCAGCAAGAACTTTGTTGTGTGATTCGAAACTTCCTCTGTATTTCTGGGCAGAAGCAGTGAGTACCGTGTGTTACACTCAAAATCGATCCTTGATTATAAAAGATAAAGAAAAGACACCATGTGAGCTAATGAACGGCAGAAGACCAACAATCAAATATTTTCATGTATTTGGAGCAAAATGCTATGTACTTATAGATGATGAAAATCTAGGTAAGTTTGCAGCAAAAGCTCGTGAAGGAATCTTTGTTGGTTACTCCACAGATGTGGTAGCAGCTTATAGGGTGTTCTTAGTGAATGATCGAAAAGTGACTGAAAGCTACAACGTCAGATTCGACGATACCAAACTCTCATCAATTTCAAGAGATTCTAGTGAACCTGAGTCCCTAAAATTTCAGAATCTGGACTTAGAAGATCTTGAAGATGAACCTGAGTTGGTTGTCCCATTAAATGTTCCAAGTGTACGTGAAGAACCTGAGTCTAGTGAACAAGCTAATTCTACAAGATCAGGAGAGACTTCTTCAGTACGAACCGGCAACAACTCAGGGGGAGTAAATAGCAGCTCAAGGACTACTGTTCAAGGCTCAAATCGAGTTGACTCTAGTTCTGTAGGAGCTGGCACTAACTCAGGGGGAGTTAGTGAAAGTAATCAAAGTAGTCAGCACCACAATTCAGAAAGTCATGCTGAATCATCAAGACAATTTCCAAGAGAACGGGTATGGAATAGAGACCATCCGTTTGAATTAATTATTGGTGATCCAGATGCTGGTGTGTCTACTAGAAGAAATACAAGAGCTGACCTGGCTAATATTTGCTTATTTTCTGGGTTCTTATCCAAGCTTGAACCTAAAGAAATAGAAGAAGCTCTTGGTGATGCTGATTGGGTGATTGCAATGCAAGAGGAACTCAATCAGTTTGAAAGGCAGAAAGTTTGGAAGCTGGTACCCCGACCAAAGAACAAATCAGTAATTGGAGCAAGGTGGGTATTCAGAAATAAAATGGATGAAAACGGACTTGTAACACGAAACAAGGCTCGTTTGGTTGCAAAAGGTTATTCTCAGCGAGAAGGAATTGATTATGATGAGACCTATGCACCAGTTGCAAGACTTGAGGCAGTCAGGATGTTTTTGGCATTTGCAGCACATAAGAACTTCAAGGTTTTCCAGATGGATGTGAAAAGTGCCTTCCTGAACGGAGAGTTAGAAGAAGAAGTGTATCTGGAACAGCCGCCTGGCTTCATTGATCCAGAACTTGTAGATTTTGTGTATCTTCTCTTCAAATCTGTCTATGGCCTCAGGCAATCCCCAAGATGTTGGTATGAAACCCTATCCGTATTCTTAATTGAAAGTGGTTTTACTAGGGGAGTAATTGACAAAACATTGTTCTATAAGAATGTGAAGAATGATTTAATACTTGTTCAAGTCTATGTGGACGATATTATCTTCGGGTCATCTAATGAGCGCTTGTGCGAGAAATTTGCTAAGCTAATGCAAGAGAAATACGAGATGAGCATGATGGGAGAGCTGTCCTTCTTCCTTGGATTACAGATCAGTCAGAGAAAAGATGGTATCTTTATCTGTCAATCCAAGTACGTCAGAGATTTACTCAAGAAGTATAATCTAGAAGATGCATCAGCAGCTAAGACTCCCATGGCAACAGCCACGAAGCTTGATGAAGACAAATCAGGTAAATCAGTTGACATCACAAGCTATCGAGGTATGATTGGCTCACTTCTCTATTTAACTGCAAGTAGACCCGATATAATGTTCGCAACTTGTTTATGTGCAAGATTCCAAGCGGATCCTAGAGAATCACATCTCATAGCCGTCAAAAGAATTTTTAGGTATCTCAAGGGCACACCAAATCTAGGAATTTGGTACCCAAGAGATACAGGTTTTAATCTAATTGGCTATACGGATTCAGACTATGCAGGTTGCAGGATTGATAGGAAAAGCACATCTGGTGCTTGTCAATTTCTTGGCAGAAGATTGGTGTCCTGGCAAAGTAAAAAGCAACATACGGTATCTACTTCTACTGCTGAAGCTGAGTACATTGCTGCTGGAAGCTGTGTAGCTCAAATACTGTGGATGAGGAACCAATTGAAGGATTATGGCATGGAGCACAAGAAAATTCCAATTATGTGTGACAACACAAGTGCCATTGCCATAACCAACAATCCTGTAGATCACTCAAGAACCAAGCACATCGACATCAGGTATCACTTCATAAGAGAACATGTCGAAGAGGGGACTGTGGAGCTACATTTCGTGCCCACAATGCAACAAATTGCAGATATATTCACCAAACCTCTTGATGAAGTAACATTCAATAGATTGGTTGGTGAATTGGGAATGCTTAACACAAGTTAGTAAAGCCTTCTATCTGTAAAATCCATGTTTATGTTTGTATATGCAAGCTATTTAATCATTATGTGTTTAGACTTTAAAATGCCTAATTAATGATTATTATAGGGTGTATATAGTGTGATTTTACATGAATTCAGTGTGTTTTAAGTGTCTTTTATAGCACAAATCTTTGAATTCATGCTTGTTAGATTGCATGATCATAGGGGGAGTTAAATTCATAATATTCTAAATTTTGCATGATTTTTAGATGAATTTACCTATGTTTTTCATGTAATTAGAGGCCTTAGAATTATCAAGGAATGTTTTAATTATGTCATATATTAAAAATCCTTGAATTGATATTTATATTAATTTGACAAAATTAATTGTTGAGTTTTTCAAAGAAAAATTGTCAAATTATTCTAAGTATCTTCAAAATTTCGAGTTAGTTCCTATCTCGAAACTCATCTTGAAATTCTAGTTGAATTTCGATTTGAGCTTCCAGAGTGAAGTTTTTGAAAATTCTAAGTCTGGGAAGAATTTCGAGTTAGCCTCTATCTCGAAATTCAACTCGAAATTCGACTTAGAGTTCGACTTAGAGTTACCAGTGTGCCTATTTATTTATTATCTTCAAAATATTCGAGATAAATTCTATCTCGAACTCCATCTCGAAATTGAGATGTGGTTTCCATTATTGGGGATATTTTGAAATGATCTGAGAAAATAATTCGAGTTAGTCAATAATTTCGAGTTAGTCTCTATCTCGAAACTCAACTCGAATTTCGACTTGATGTTCGAGATAGAGCTCTCAGTTGGTTTTAAGGGGATTTTTCGAGTTAACTCCTAACTCGAAGTCTATCTCGAATTTCTACTTAAATTTCGAGATAGGTTTCCCTAAGTAATGTTGGTGGTTTGTGCTGTTTACATGGTCTTTATAGTTAAATGGTAAAGTTTTTCGAGTTAACATCTATCTCGAACTCTATCTCGAAGTTCGACTTAAAAAAGTTCGAGATAGACTTCGAGATAGACTTCGACTTAGACTTCGAGATAGAATTTCGTCTTGAGTTCTCCCTGTATGTACTTAGAGTTTTCATAATTTTTAACAGGGACACTTTAGTCATTTCACATTAATGTCTATATATACATCTCTAACTCGATCTATTATTTCACTTTTACCTAATTGAGTTTTACAGCCGCACCATATACATACAGGCGATTTCATAGTTACAACCACTGATTCGTGATTTTTGTGATTAATCTCATACAGACCACGAATTAATGCCCATTTTTAGACTGCTATCACTTGTGTGTTACCATTAATCTCTGTTCTTGTGTGTTTGTGTCACGGTTCATCTTTCTTGAGATATATACACACGTATATACACACAAAAGTTCACAGATCTGTTCATACACGATTTCACACAAACACTTCACTGTTAAAGCAGATTTAATTAGTGGTTTGAAATTTGCCTTCCATTGACTGTTTATTGGAGCCCGTAGTTTAATTTCTCAAAAGGGACTTTTGTGTTCTTGATAAATTAAAAGGGATATAACGGTTAATTCTTTAATTAATTGTTTTTCGAAAATTAAAATTAAAATTCACATCTTTTAAAAGAGAAACTTTTAATTAAAATGGCTCACCAATTTTCACTTGCCAAAAACAATTTTTATAATATTTCTACGGAAATTGGTGATCAACTCCCGCGCTTTAAGTCTTGGATACGATTTCTCAATTTGTATTCCAAAGCTAGCGATGCTTTTACTGCTAAACCTCCACTAGTACATGATGCTTTACAGCAATTATGGACTAGTGCAGTTTCTTTTGGGAGCAAATCAACCCCTTTTGGTTTCAGGTTTACCTTAGCGGGTCAGGAATATGAGGTGACTGAACAAATTGTCAACAAGGTTCTGGGATTCCCCATTAAAGATGCTTATGATCCAGAACCTACAGCTGCAGAACGCCTCAGATTCTTTGAAGAAATAGGATGTTATCCTCCGACTGGCCGGATCACTGGAAACATCCAAAAACAATTCTTTCATGTGGAATGGAATTACTTTTTCGAGGCCATCACAAGATGTTTTCGGGCACGAGAAAGCGATTTCCATCAAATTTCCATTCCCATGCAAAACCTTGGAATTGCCCTAGCAAGAGAGCTGAATATAAATTATGGACGAATAGTTCTCTCTGAGATAGTGGCTGTGATGGGATCTCCTGCAAGTAGAGACCTCAACACAACAGATGTTGTCTGCTGGTTTCCTCGGTTCTTACAGATGCTGATTAATCATTTAATACCGAAGGATGCTCTTGCAGTTAGACAGAGTTTTGCCAGAAGTCAAACATCTGCACCACTAGGGATGGGCACTAAGTCACTTTCAACAGTTGAAAATCAGGATAAACATCATGGAAAACCGATGTCTATTCCTGATACCTTACAAAAGTGGCTTACATATGATGAGGGGGTTACCACTTTGATGGAATTCTCGCAAGCTTCATCACATGCTCAGAATCGGTCTGCTCATGCTGAGGCATTTGAAGCGATTCCTGATGAACAAAGCGGAGACGAACAAGGTAATGAATCAGGTAATCTCTCTCGACATTCTACTCATTCCTCTTCCTATGTTTCTGATTCCCAGACCCAAGAGACTGCTAGCCCGCAGGATCTATCCCAGGGTGAGAGCCATATTTCTAATTCCTTGTCATCCAAGTCACCGGAATCCAAACAGCCAGCACATATAGATGTAGGAAATGATGAGGAGAGTGAACCCGAAGAGCAGCAACTTATTCGAAAGAAAGCCAAAATTTCTCATGCTGCTACTTCTAAATCTCAGTCAAACCCTAGAGTGTCACACGCAACCACTCCACCTCACGAGAGTGGTTCACCCCTTGAACAATCTGCACATAGGGATTTTGATTTTGATGATGATTTTGTACCTCTTAAAGATACTGTTGCTTCAAGAGGACATGAAGCTTTAAAAACTTCAGCCGTACCTTCACCGGTACGTACTGATGCTACAAAGAGGATCGGTTCTGATGTTGTACAAGAACACTTTGTAGCCTCTCAGCCTGAGATTCCAACTCAGGAACAAACAGCAATTGATCCCATAACTGCAAATTATATTTCTTATCAAGTTTCTGCAGGTACTTCTTCATATTTTGGATCAATTATTGAAGACATACACGAGCGTGAGACAGGGAGTGTGTGTGAGAGGTTAGGGAGAGAGGGACCTTCATTTTTAAGGCCCGAAACCGAGCGCCAAATACCAACAGAACTAGAATTAGAGCGAGGTCACCTAAACCAAACACCGTCCCTTAATGCTGAAAATCTTGAATCTCGGTTGTCTTCTATGGAAAATCAAATGAAGCAGTTTGGGCAGTCAATGGGGCAGTTAGGGATGAATGTTGGAGATAATCAAAGGGCACTTGACGACTACGCAGCACGAATGGCACTTCAAGCTTCAGCTTTTACTGATTTGAAAAATCAGGTAAATGACATGGGCCATGCTGCTGGTGTCTTGGGAAACACCCTGAATGACAGGATGGGAGCAATGGAGCTTACAATGGATACTCTGGCTGTGGAGATAAGCAGAGTTATGTTCGCAATCAGAAGTTTTGTGCCCCAGGAATGTTTCGCGCCGCAACAACCTCCCCCCAATGCTGGTACAGGTGGTGCTAGTGGAGCAGGAGCCTATGGTTCCGGGTTTGAATATTTTGATGCAGCTGGTGGATCTGGAGACCAGGGTGGAGTTCAGGATAACTCACCTAAGGGGGAGAGTATAAAGGAGACGAGACAGCAGGGAGTTCAAATCGAAGAAATTCAAGAACATGCTGATCTTGTCAGAGAAATTGAAGTTGAGCCGTCTGTTGAAGAAGAGGCTCTGAGGAAGAAAAAGGGTAAGGCAATAGCGATTGAGCAAGATGAGCCATTCGTTGATCTGAGTCATCAAGAAAAAGTACAGGAGGTACTTGACTCAGATTCCGATATGGAAGACGCACCGTTGAAACATGCTATAAAGAGATCATTGAAGGATCAAGGTGGAGGTGCTGGAATGTCTTTCGGATTGCCTGAAGAAATTACTGTTGATGAGGAAACCCTTGAAGCTCAACAGTTAGCCTTAGATCAAGCTGAGTTCTTTAAAATGAAAGCAATGCAAGAACGTGCTGCGTTTCAGGAAAAGAAAGTGGAGCTACAAGGGAAGCAGTACGATTATGAGCTTGCAAGGCTAGCTGATCCTCAAATTGATCTGGACAATAGAAGGATAGGGCAGAAGTGGGATGACGCAAGAAAGATATTGATGGGACCATGTACAAAAGGAGATCATAACAAGGAAGCAGATGACCTGTTCTACAACCTAAATTTGCAGAATCCAATGGCTGCTGACTACATAAATGCTTTAAAGAGATTAATTTCTAAAGTCAGGGTTGGATACAATTCAACGCAAAAGGAGTGGCAGGTTGTTTTGTCTTTCACAGAAGGAGTTCCGATGTCTTTCATGTATGTGGATGATCAATTCATGACGAGAAGATCTGCATCAGAGTTGTTCTTGCTAGCAACAAAAATTCAATACTCTCATTCTGAGAATCTAAGCATTCTGTATAGGGATTACTTAATGCAGCTAGCAGAGGACAAGGGTCCAGAATTCTCAGTATATCCAAATGTTGTCCGGATGGTGGTCGACAGTAAAATGAAGAGGGTGAGCCTGGAGGAAAAGGACTTAATGGAACTTTCAGTGGAATCTCTTAAGGCCGTCTGTAGACAAATGATGAGTAAGGGATTCGCGTCTGAGCTTAAAGATAAATCAGTGAAGACCATTGAAAGTGTCATACTAAAGAAGAGCAATGAGGTGTGGAAGTGTGATGTCATTGCTCCGAACCCTCTTGATAATGTGAAGATTGAACCAGAGCTGATAGAGAGGAATTGGAATATTCTTCAAGCAATGAAGAATGTTGATGAAGCTCTGAATCTTCCTTCTGGAGCACTTGAACAAGGAGAGATAAGGGAGGCAGTTGGTGTTCCAGGAAGAGACAGCGTATACTGGATACATTCTTTTGCTGATAATACAGCTGATGCCTTAGTATTCATAGATGCAGACCAGAAGCAAACACTCTTGCATATGAGTAGAGAATGGCTGAAGCAGACTCAAGATGCTGCATTTCTGGAGAAAGTGTTATATGTGTTCAAATGGGAAGATGTGGATGTTAAGTATGTAAATGAAAAGCAGAGACTCGTGAGTTACCTATCTGATGTAGTAGTGGAAATGAAGCGATTGGAGCGAGATGCGGCTAGTGTCCACAATACTAACCGTGTCATAGGCTATCCCAAAATGATCTACTGTCAGTTTAAATCTGATAAAACTCATAGGAAACCTCGGCTTATAATGAAGAAATTTGAGGACATTCCAGAGATCAGAACTACTCAGGAGGTGGACAAACTCAGAAGGCTTTTTAAACATCCTTACCCAGAACCCAGGAACCCTCTAGAGATGGAAGCAGTAAGTTTGTTGAATACTAGGTGGACGCAACTTCATAATCCAGTATATAAGAAACAAAAGCAGCAGGAGGAGAAGCGCAGAAGGCAAAAAGAAGAAAAGGACCAAGCTGCTGAAGCTAGGAAGAGGAAACGGAATTAGGGTTAAAGGTCAGAGTGGTGTGAACTTGAAGTTGGAAAAACTTCATGTCTTTCGGTTGCTTTAACTCACTTGAGGAAAATTCATCTTAGAATGAATCCAATAAGGTGATATAAGTTTGACTAAAAGATATGAAATAATCCAGGTGATAGGAATCATTCAAATGATCTTTAATTCGAGGTTCGAATTCTGTTTCTAGTTTAAGTTCTTTGTATTGTTTTCATGTACTTGTAAATTGTATATTTTTCAAGACTGTAATGTTAATTATCTTTTCTCGTCTCTTGTTTAGTTGAGTTATCCTTCATTAATTTGAATGTCATTGTTAGACAATCAAATTGGGGGAGATTGAAAGGCAGAGTGTATTAACTTGTAACACTATAACTTATGTAACTCAATTAAAAGAAAAGATACTTAACCAGAAGACAATCAAGAACAAGAAGTCACAAGAAGTCAACACTAAATGAAGACAAGGTAATTGATACAATTGAACATGTTAACTATGATCAAGCCAAGAAGAAATCATTGAGAGAAGTTCAAGTCAAAGTTGTTCAGGCCTCAGTGATTTGAGAATTCGAGAATCAAGATCATAACTATCAGTATCAACAAGACCAATTGATTTCAAGTGAACAAGAAGAAAAGCAAATATTGGAAAGCCAAGTTACTAAGTGAATATGGTAATTTATTCAAGAAGCAGAAACACTATCAAGACTAGTCACTTATGAACCAGACCAGTGCATCAAGTGTCAGGACATTGATAGCAAGTTTGTGTCAGTAATAAAGATCCATGTTCAAGAGCTTGTAGAAGAACAAAGAAGATATGAAGATATCACAAGCTCAAGATGTGCATTGAAGTTTCAAGTTGAAGATCAGAATATTTTCTAAGTACTAAATGTTCTAGATGGCTAAGTCGAAATTCTCAAGTAGAAGTTCTACTTAGAATTTCGAGATGGCTAAGTAGAAATTCTCAAGTAGAAGTTCTACTTAGAGTGCAGCTTCAACATGACACATGGCATCTTCTGATTGGCAGATTTCCAAGCTTTCAAGATAAGACAAGATTTATGTGGACATCATTGGGCCACGTACATCTTAGTCTTTGAAGACTACAGGTCATAGATTACATGTAGTATAAATAGAAGCACTTGTGTAATGTTTTAGTTAGTGAGCAATATTGAGAAAAACACAAGAAAAAGAGAGAGAGTTATTCACAGAGCTTAGAATCATTCACTTCTCTCTGAACTTCTGTTATACTTTGTAATGAATGTTGTAGCAACCTTTTCAAGTTATATATAAAGAAATATATTCCTTGAATCTGTGTGTTCATTTATTGCATCGTATTTATTGCTTCTCATAATCGAAAAGTTGTATTCACCCCCCCTCTACAACACATTTGGACCTAACAGTGATTGAGGATGAAACCGCTGAACAAACAAGGAAGCGTTGCAAATGGGAAAACGATGACTACATCTGCCGCAGTCACATCTTAAATGGTATGTCTGATTCCCTTTTTGATATATACCAAAATGTTGAGTCAGCAAAAGAATTATGGGATTCTCTTGAATCCAAGTACATGGCAGAAGATGCTTCTAGTAAGAAGTTTCTGGTCAGTAATTTTATGAATTATAAAATGGTCGATTCTAGACCGGTGATGGAGCAATACAATGAATTGTTAAGGATTCTGGGACAGTTTGCCCAACACAATTTGAAGATGGATGAATCTATCTCAGTTTCTGGTGTTATAGACAAACTACCACCATCATGGAAGGATTTTAAACACTCCTTGAAACATAATAAAGATGATATGACTCTGGTTCAACTTGGAAGTCACTTCAGAATTGATGAGGCTTTGAGGACTCAAGAAATTGAGAATAATCCTAAGGGAAAGAACCAAGTCGGTAACTCTTCTGTGAATATGGTTGAAGATGGTGGATCTTCCAAGAACTCTAAGAATGGCAAGGGTGATAAACGAAAGTTTAAAGGAAACAACAACAATTCTTCCAACAAAAGGCCTAAGATGGCATGTTGGAAGTGTGGCAAACCTGGACATTTCAAGAAGGATTGTCGGGTTGGTAAAGGCAAGCAAGAAAAGCAAAATGCTGGTCCAAGTGGATCCAAGGATCCAGAAAAGCAACAAGGTCAGATTTTAATACAAAATTGTAATTCTGGTCAGAATTATGTATCACTAATATCTGAGGCATTTTATGTACAGGATTACAATGTTGCTTGGTGGATTGATTCAGGAGCAACGAGTCATGTATGCAAAGATCTTCGTTGGTTCATAGACTTTCAACCAATCGAAGATGGATCTATCTTAAAGATGGGAAATGTTGCAACTAAACCGATCAAAGGACTAGGAAATG
Organism: Kitagawia praeruptora; assembly: GCA_037693485.1. Lineage (NCBI taxonomy): Eukaryota > Viridiplantae > Streptophyta > Magnoliopsida > Apiales > Apiaceae > Kitagawia > Kitagawia praeruptora. The sequence goes on from CM075353.1 coordinate 15,601,192, forward strand.
TCAAGATAGTTTTTACTTCTGGCAAATGTATATTGTTAAATAAAGTGTTGTATGTTCCTGGGATTCGGAAGAATCTCTTGTCTGGTGTTGTATTGAACAATTGTGGATATAAACAAGTTTGTGAAAGTGACAAATATATATTGTCAAAACATGGCTCTTTTGTTGGCTTTGGCTATTTGTGTAATGGTATGTTTATGTTGAATGTAAATACTCCATTTATTGATGAATCTGCTTGCATGGCTTCTACTAGTACTAGCAATAATTTGAATAAACCAGAATTATGGCATGCTAGACTAGGACATGTACATTACAAAAGAATAAAGGATATGTCAAAAATGAGTCTCATACCTGCTATTGATTTAGACAATGAAAAATGCAAAACATGCATGTTAACAAAGATAACTAGAATGCCCTTTAAAGAGGTTAATCGGGTGTCTGATGTTTTAGAACTAAGACATAGTGATTTGTGTGATTTTCATTCTACACCATCATTAGGAAATAAAAAGTATGTAGTTACTTTTATTGATGATGCTACAAGATATTGCTATGTATATTTATTGCATGCTAAGGATGAAGCTCTTGACTTCTTTAAAATTTATAAAGAAGAAGTAGAGCTACATCAGAGTACCATGATTAAACATCTACGTACTGATAGAGGAGGTGAGTATTATGATCCGGTTTATTTTAAATCTACTGGTATAATACATCAAACCACGGCTCTTTATACACCACAACAAAATGGTGTGGTAGAGAGAAAGAATAGGACTTTGAAGGAAATGGTTAATTCTTTGTTATCCTACTCGGGTTTGAGTGAGGGATTTTGGGGTGAGGCTATGTTGACTGCCTATCATTTATTGAATCGAATTCCTAGTAAGAGGAATAAGATTACCCCTTATGAACTTTGGTATAAAGAGTCACCAAAATTGAGTTTTCTGAGAGTTTGGGGATGTAGAGCAGTTGTAAGACTCACTGAACCCAAAAGAAGAAACTTGGGTGAACGAGGTATAGATTGCATATTTGTTGGTTATGCTGAGCATTCCATAGCATATAGATTCTATGTGTTAGAATCTAATGACTATGTATCTGTGAACTCGATTATCGAGTCAAGAGATGCTATATTTGATGAAAACAGATTTACATCTATACCTAGAGCAAGGGACATGCTTCAGAAATCTTCTAGTAGGAACTCAGTTTCTACTGAAGATGTGAATGGACCGTCTGAACCAAGGAGAAGCACTAGAGCTAGAAAAGCAAAGTCTTTTAGAGATGACTTTCATCTTTATCTAGTAGAAGGCTCTAGGGATGAAATTGAATATCAATACCAATATTGTTTTGTTATTGAGGAGGATCCAAATACTTTTATTGAAGCTATGAAATCTAGGGATGTTGCATTCTGGAAAGAAGCTATCCAAGATGAAATGGATTCTATCATGAATAATAATACTTGGGAATTGAGTGATCTACCCCCTGGCTGTAAAGCATTGGGAAACAGATGGATCTTCAAAAGGAAAATGAAGGTGGACGGTACCATAGATAAGTTTATAGCCAGATTGGTAATCCAAGGTTTTAGACAAAAAGAATGGATTGATTATTTTGATACTTATGCTCCAGTTGCTAGAACCTCCACTATTAGGTTGTTAATAGCACTTGCTGCTCTACACAACCTTGTCATTCACTAAATCGATGTGAAAACTGCATTCTTGAATGGTGAATTAGATGAAGAGATTTATATGAAACAACCCGAAGGGTTTGTTATGCTTGGTTGTGAGAACAAGGTGTGTAAATTGAAGAAATCAATTTATGGTATGAAACAAGCACCGAAGGATTTGCATGATAAATTTGATAATGTGGTCTTGTCTAATGGTTATTTTCTTAACCAAGAAGACAAGTGTGTATATAGCAAATTTGATGCTTCTAGTAAAGGAGTTATAATTTGTTTATATGTGGATGACATGCTGATTTTTGGCACTGACCAAAATCAAGTGGATAAAACCAAGAAGTTCTTGTCATCTAATTTTGATATGAAAGACATGGGGGAGGCTGAGGTGATTCTTGGTATAAGGATCAAGCGTGAGAACAATGGTATTTCAATTTTTCAATCTCATTATATTGAGAAGATTCTGAAAAGATTTAACTTTAAGGATTGTTCTCCCGTTAGTACTCCTCTTGATCCTAGTATTAAACTCCTACCTAATACAGGTGTTGCAGTATCTCAACTTGAATAGTCAAGGGCTATTGGTAGTCTCATGTATGCCATGATAAGCACTAGGCCAGACATTGCCTATGTTGTTGGAAAGCTTAGTAGGTATACTAGCAAACCAAGTTCACATCATTGGCAAGCCTTAAGCCGAGTACTGTTCAAGTACTTGAAAGGAACCATGGATTATGGTTTGTCATATACTGGATTTCCTTCGGTTATTGAAGGTCATTCAGATGCAAGTTGGATTTCCAATAAGGAAGATCATTCTTCCACAAGTGGATGGGTATTCCTTCTTGGGGGAGGTGCTATCTCTTGGGCATCAAAGAAACCGAGTTGCATTACTGATTCTACGATGGAATCTAAATTTGTGGCATTATCAGCGGCTGGTAAAGAAGCTGAATGGCTAAGAAATCTGATTTATGAGATTCCATTGTGGCCTAAACCGATATCACCAATATCTATCAGATGTGATAGTGAGTCTGTCTTGTCTAATGCTTATAGACAAGTGTTCAAAGGCAAGTCTAGACACTTAGGTGTTAGACACATCATGATTCGTGAGCTTATCACGCATGGTGTTATACCAGTGGAGTTTATAAGAACTCAACACAATTTAGCCGATCATCTAACCAAAAGGTTGAGTAGAGATCTTATGCACAAGTCGGCAGTAGGGATGGGATTAAAGTCCATCAATAACCTCTCATGTTTAGATACCCAATTCCCATCTAATATGACATTTGGTGCTGAATTCAATGTGGAAAGCTTAACATTTAGAGATTGGAACACATTAAAGCATCATCCTAAGGTATGTGTTCAGACCTGCAAGTTGAGGAGGTTGAAGTTTATCTTCTTAAAGTTCTTTTGAAAAATTGCATATGCAGGTGCGACAATAAAAGAACTACCTATTTAATAGTTATCCAGACCCATTTTGCCAGGTCTAAACGCACGACTACTTTTCTAACATCTATAATTATATTAACTGTTTTAATATTTATATGTTACTAATTTACATATTAAATTTTATATATATATATATATATACGTTCAATTTAATATTTGTGCTCTATCTTGAATTCTTAAAATTTAATTTTGACAATTTTATAGGCCACATAAAATTAACAAAATAATCTTTAATTTAGTGATGGTTTAACAATTATTTTCCAATTAAAACTACGTAGAAACAAAAGAGAGAAGAAAATGACGATTTTTTATGTTGAAAATTTTGTTCGATTTATGAAATCTACTTATATTTCGTTTTGATTATCAAAATACCTTTCTTATTATTCAACCAAATATAGTTTTAATAATAAGTGTAAGAGTGATTTTGTCCAAAACTTTGGTAGCTGGTAGTCTGTACGATAAAATAAATAAGAACTGTTAGATCATAAAATAAATAGATGAAAAATAATGGATTTAGCATAAAAAATATTTTATTTTTTAATATATAAACAAAAAAATGCATTTATATTAAAATACGAAAAAGTGTATGTCAATGATTTAAATCTTATAATTTGGTTTTCAATTATCAATGTATGTCTTCGAACCTAAATAGGATTAATGTAAAAATTCGTAATTATATTTTCTAATTGAGATTCTGAGTATTTTCATTTCAATAATAATTGTTAAATCATCACTAAATTAAAGATAATTTTGCGAGCTTCACGTGGGCTGTAAAATCATCCAAATCTGATTTCTAGATCTCAAGATAGAGCCCAAATAGTAAATATGAACTTTTTTAAATATTACTAAAAAAATTTAATTTTATCCTTTTTTAATTATTTCAATTTAATATTATAATTTTCTTTTTAAAATTCAATTCTAATACAAGCTTGTTTAATTATATCTATAAAATAAATGTGAAAAGCGATGGATCTAACACAAAAAATATTTTATTTTTAACATGTAAACTAAAAAATGTATTTGTATTGAAATACGAAAAAGTGTATGTCAATGATTTAAATCTTATAATTTGGTTTTCTACATTGAATAGTATTATCAATGTATGTCTTCGACCCTAAATAGGATTAATGTAAAAATTTATAATTATATTTTCTATTGAGATTCTGAGTGTTTCCATTTCGATAATAATTGTTAAATCATCACTAAATTAAAGATAATTTTGCGAGCTTCACGTGGGCTGTAAAATCATCCAAATCTGATTTCTAGATCTCAAGATAGAGCCCAAATAGTAAATATGAACTTTTTTAAATATTAATAAAAATAAAATAAAAATGAATTGTATCCTTTTTTAATTAGAACCTTTTCATATTATAATTTCATTTTTAAAATTCAATTCTAATACAACCTTGTTTAATTATATCCTTTTTAGATTATATTTTTATTTTTAAAAAATTTATATTCGATGGTTGAGATTATTTGATAGTACAATGATCAAATCAAAATTATGGATAAGATCACTCTTACGCTTATTATATATAAGGATATAATTGTCTGCCATGTAGGATATTTTAGTCAAGGTCGGTTGGAGATGCTCTTAAAGTATACTAGTTGATTAGTTATGTTCAAATCTATCTATCTATTCTATTATATTAAAGCCGAAACATTAAAAGTTTGGTTGGTTGGTTGGTTGGTACCTATTGAATTTACCTAATTACCCTTACTTAACTATTAACTAAATACATAATTTCCTTTTTCATATTAAACATATTATCTTTTCTATTTGTCACTAACTAATTAATTTCCCTTTTCAGGTAAAGCACAATATCTTTATTATTTTATCTAACTAAAATTTCTCCTTTCTTATAAACACTACAAGCAATTTTGAAAATAACATAATTATATTATAATTACTATTAACCAATCAATTACCTTTTTTAGCCAAAACATGTTACCTTTTCTCTATTCTATAACTAAAATATCTCTTTAACTAAAATATTTTTTTTTTACAAATATATCACGGGGTACCATTTAATAAATAATAATATTATAATACTAATAATTATCAATTACCATTTTCAACTAAAACATATCATCTTTTCCCTATTTTATAATTCAAATTCCTTTTTCTAGAAATATCACGGGCAACATTAATTTTTCAATATCTAAAAACACTACGAACAATTTAATTTAGTGAAATAACATAAATTAAATTATAATTACTATAAACTAATTAATTACCTTTTCCACCTAAAACATGTTTCCGTTTTAATTTTCTCTAACTAACACCTCACTTTTTTCAGTTAAATCACGGCATTCTAAATTATAATTTATAATTAAATGATTACCTTTTTGAATACCTTTTTCACCTAAAACGTATCATATTTTCCATATTTTATAATTCAAATTCTTTTTTTCTAGAAATATCATGGGCAACATTAATTTCTCACAATCTAAAGACATTACGAACAATTTAATTTAGTGAAATAACATAAATTAAATTATAATTATTATAAACTAATCAATTACCTTTTTCACCTAAAACATGTCATCTTTTTAATTTTCACATTACATTTTCTATTTTCTCTAAATAAAATCAATCTTTTTTCAATTATATCACGGACGGTTCTATTTAATAAAATAAAATAACAATATTATAATGTTAATAATTAACCGATTAAGTTTAAGCTAAAATTTATCATCTTTTCTATATTTTCTAACTAAAATATCTCTATTCTTTAAAATATCACGGGCAACACTAATTTTTCCTTTTCTTAAAACTTTACGAGCAATTTTATTTAGAAAAATAACATAATTGAATTATAATTACTATAAACTAATCAATTACCTTTTTCACCTAAAACATGTTTCCTTTTTAATTTTCTATAACTAACACCTCACTTTTTTCAGTTAAATCACAGCATTCTATTTAATAAAATAAAATTATAATTTTATAAGTACTTGTAATTAACCGATTACCTTTTTGAACTAAGATGTATTATCTTTTCAATATTTTCTAACTAAAATCCCTCTTTTCATAGAAATATAACGGATAACATTTATAAATTTTTTTTGCTAATTAACATTTATATAATTATTATCAAATCATCTCATTTAAAAATTTAAACCTCCAAAATTCATATTTTAAAAAAAGTAAATCGAATTAATAAAGCATATCATATAATATTAAAAGAAATCCGTGCATCGCACGGGTTTTAAGCTTACTATTATATAAAAGCCGAAACATTAAAAGTTTTGGTACCTGTTTTTTGGTTCTTAGTGAATTTACTTATTTACCATTCATTAAAAAAAAAATATTTAATATCTATACTATTAAAATAGTAAAATAAATTATAACATAAAATAATTAATGGTAATTACTAATTAGTCAAATGCCGTTTTTCACATTTATTTTTAGTTGAAGATATTACATTTTATAAACACCTAAAAAATTAATCGTATCATATCTTCCAATCATTAATATTTCCTTTCGAATTAAAACACGTTACCTTTTTGTTTTATAAGGAAACATTAGTATAATTCTTCATTAAAAAGAAAAATATATTCGATATTTATACTATTAAAACAGCTAAAATAAATAATAACATAAAATAATTAATGTTAATTAGTCGATTGCCTTTTTCGCATTTACTTTAATTGAAGATATTATCTTTTATAAACAACTGAAAACATCAATCGTATCATATCTTTCAATCATTAATATTTCCTTTCGTATTAAAACACATTACCTTTTTGATTTAAAACTAATATTATCACACCATATTTTTCAATTATTTAATAAAATATATTAAAAATCCCTATACGTTATTTATAACAAGGAAACATTAGTATAATTCGTAAACATGAGTATATTAAATTATATTGAATTAAAATTAAAAAGTCATTAAAAATAATGATTACATAATTGTAATATTGAATAAAATTTATAAAATAATAAAATAAACACCATATCAATAAATTTTATTTATAACATAATAAAATTTTATTATAATTTTATAAATTTATATCTTCCAATCAGTAATATTTTCTCCTAATTTAAACACTTTGACTTTTAATTTAAAACATAATCTTGCAATAATTAATATATACCCAAAAATATTACACTATATCTTCTAATCACTAACAAAATATAATAGAAATCCGTATACTACGAATAATGACCGTTAGATTTTTAGTAAAAAATCAGAATCGTTAGATATAATGATTAGATATATCATATGATTAAATTAATTTACTAAAATTTCAAGGTTTGAATTCCATCAACTACATATTTATTTTAAAATTTTATAATATAAGTTTTAAGCTATGCATATCATTAATTAATTTTTTATTAATTAATTTAAGTTAAAATTAAAATAAAAGATTAATTATTATTATTTAAAAATGTAATGGTAACATAAAATAAAATTTATTGTATATCAAAAGAAATCCGTGCATCGCACGGGTTATAAGCTAGTTATATTATATTAAAGTCGAAACATTAAAAGTTTGGTTGGTTAGTACCTATTGATTTTACTAATTTACCCTTACTTAATTATAGATAAAATATTTTTTTATATATATTTTATCTAACTAAATTTTTTGCTTTACTAATCAATTTCTTTTTTCAAGTTAAACATGTTACCTTTTCTTTTCTTTTTAATAACTAAGCAGTTTCCTTTTTCAGGTAAAATATAATATTTTTTATATTTTATCTAACTAAAAAGCATATTATAATTACTATTAATTAATTAATTTTTTCATTCAAATTATCTTTTCTCTTTTCTCTAACTAAAATATCTCTTTTTCCAATTATATTACGGGTTACCTTTTAAAAATCTTCTTTTATATTTTTTATTTAACTAAAATTTTTACTTTACTAATCAATCTACTTTTTCAGGTTAAACATGTTACCTTTTTTTTAATAACTTAACAGTTTCCTTTTTCAAGTAAAATATAATATCTTTTCTATTTTTTCTAATTAAAAAATAAATTATAATTACTGTTAACTAATAAATTAATTTTTTATCTTTTTTATTTTCTCTAACTAAAATGTTTTTTTCTCAATTATATCACTATTTAATAAAATATATTAAAATCCGTATACATTGTTTATAATAAGGAAACATTAGTATAATCCGTAAACATGAGAATATTAAATTATATTAAATTAAAATTAAAAAAATATTAAAAATAATGATTATATAAAAACATAATTGTATTATTAAATAAAATTTATATAATATAATAAAAGAAACCTGTGCATCACACGGGCATTGAAAGTTTGTCCGTTCGATCTTCAGCATGGTCATCCTAACTATTAAAATAAATAGTAAAATAATATAATTAGTGATAATTAGTCGATTGCCTTTTTTTAATTAAAAGAGGTTTACTTTTAATTGATTGATGATATTACCTTTTATAAACACCTAAGATATCATATCTTCCAATCAATAATATTTCTTTCTAAATAAAACACGTTAACTTTTATTTTAAAATATAATCTTACAATAATTAATATATACCCAAAAAATAACACTATATTGTCTAATCACTAACAAAAGATAATAGACATATATATACAACGAATGATGACCGTTATATTTTTAATAAAAAATCAGAACCATTAGATCTAATGATTAGATATATTATATGTTTAAATTAATTTACTAAAATTTCAAGGTTCATATTCTGTCAGACATATTTTTTTAAAAAAATTATAATATAAATTTTAAACCAATAATTTGCAATCATTAATGTATACCGAAAAATATTAAACCATTTTACTGTTAGATTTTTAGTAATTAATAAGAACCTTTAGATGTAATTATAAGATATATTTTATGATTAAAGTATTTTACTAAAAGTACAAGTTTCGAATCCCTTCAATGACATATTTAACTTAAAATCCTATAATATTGTAAATTTTAAATCATGATTAACTAAATTTATATTAAATTATATTAAAATAATACTAAAATAATTTTTACAAAATAATGATTATATAAAAATATAATTATAACATAAAATAAAATTTAAATAACATATTAAAAGAAACCCGTGCATTGCACGGGTTATAAGCTAGTACTATTATATAAAAGGTGAAACATTAAAAGTTTGGTTCAACGGTACCTATTGAATTTACCTAATTACCCTTACTCAATTAAAAATCTATTAACTAATCAATTTCCTTTTTCAGGTTACACATATCATCTTTTCTATTTTCAAGAACTAAATAATTTCCTTTTCCAGGTAAAATACAATATCTTTTATATGTTATCTAACTAAAATTTCTCATTTATTAATCAATTTCCTTTTTCAGTTTAAACATATAACCTTTTCTATTTTTCAATAACTAAATAATTTCCTTTTTGATTTAAAATAGAATATCTTTTACATTTATCTAATTAAAATTTCTCCTTTTTAAAAACACTACGAGCAATTTTGTTGTTTAATAAAATAACATAATTATATATAATTACTGTTAACTAATCAATTACCTTTTTTCAGTTAAAACACATTACCTTTTCTCTATTCTCTAACTAAAATCTCTCTTTTTCCAATCATATCATGGACGGTTATCTTTTTCAGCAAAACACATTACCTTTTTTCTTTCTTCTTACTAAACCCTCCATTTTTCTAATTATATTACAGGCGTTTCTATTTAATAAAAAAATATTTTAATAATAATAATTAACCAATTACCTTTTCAGCTAAAAATAACATAATTATATATAATTATTATTAACTAATCAATTACCTTTTTCAGTCAAAACACGTTACCTTTTCTCTTTTCTCTAACTAAAATCTCTCTTTTTCCAATTATATCATGGATGGTTACCTTTTTTCAGCAAAAACACGTTACCTTTTTTCTTTCTTCTTATTAAAACCTCCATTTTCTAATTATATTACAGGCGTTTCTATTTAATAAAAATAAAATAATAATATTATAATACTAATAATTAACCGATTACCTTTTCAGCTAAATATATCACCTTTTCTATTTTTTCTAATTACATTCCCTTTTTTTCTAGAAATATAACGGGCAGCGTTAATTTCTTATTTTCTAAAAACTATGAACAATTTTATTTCATAAAATAACATAATTAAATTATAATTACTAAGAACTAATCAATTACTTTTTCACATAAATCATGCACGTTACTTTTTTATTTTCTCTAACTAAAATCTTTTTTTTTTTCAATTATATCACGGACGGTTATATTTAATAAAATAAACTATTAATATTATAATCTATACTATTATATAAAAACCGAAACAATAAAAGTTTTGGTACCTGTTTTTCGGTACAATTTTTTCGGTACTTCGTAAATTTACTTATTTATCATTCATTATAAAGAAAAATAAATACACCTAAAATAAATAATAACATAATATAATTAATGGTAATTAGTCGATTGCTTTTTTCATATTTACTTTTTATTGAAGATATTACCTTTCATAAAGACCTTAAAATATATATACCCACCATAATTTTCAAGAAAAATATAACACCTAAATTAAGTAATAACATAATATAATTAATGGTAATTAGCTGATTAACATGATAAAATTAATGGTAATTAGTCGATTGCCGTTTTCACATTAACATAATAAAATTTGTCGATTGTCTTTTTCACATTTACTTTTAGTCGAAGATATTACCTTTTATATATACCTAAAAACATCAATCAATCATTAATATTTCCTTTCGAATTAAAACACATTACCATTTTAATTTAAATCAAATCTTATAATCATTATTAATATACCTAAAAATATCAAATCATAATTTTCAAGAAAAGTATAACACCTAAAATAAATAATAACATAATATAATTAATGTTAATTAGTCGATTATCTTTTTCAAATTAACATAATAAAATTAAAGGTAATTAGTCGATTGCTTTTTTCACATTTAATTTTAGTTGAAGATATTACCTTTTATAAATACCTTACCTTTTTTCGAATTAAAACATGTTACCTTTTTAATTTAAAACAAATCTTATAATCATTAATATATATCGAAAAATATAACATCATCATTTTCAAGAAAAATATAGCCCAAAAATATCGCACCATATTTTTCAATTATTAATAAAATATATTAAAAATCATATACGTTGTTTATAAGAAAGAAACATTAGTATAATCCGTAAACATGAGTATATTAAATTATATTAAATTAAAATAATTATTAAAAATAATGATTATATAAAAATATAATTTTAATATTAAATAAAATTTATAACATATTACAAGAAACTTTTGCATTGCACGGGTTATAAGGTAGTTATCTATACTATTATATAAATTCCGAAACATTAAAAGTTTGGTTCAACGGTACCTATTGAATTTACATAATTACCCTTACTCAATTACAGATCTACTAACTAATCAATTTTCTTTTTCAGATTACACATATTATCTTTTCTATTTTCAAGAACTAAATAATTTCCTTTTTCAGGTAAAATAAAATATCTTTTATATTTATCTAACTAAAATTTCTCTTTATTAATCAATTTCCTTTTTCAGTTTAAACATATAACCTTTTCTATTTTCCAATAACTAAATAATTTCCTTTTTTATTTAAATAGAATATCTTTAATATTTTATCTAACTAAAATTTCTCCTTTTTAAAAACACTACGAGCAATTTTATTTAATAAAATAACATTTTTATATTTATCTAACTAAAATTTCTCTTTATTAATCAATTTCCTTTTTCAGTTTAAACATATAACCTTTTCTATTTTCCAATAACTAAATAATTTCCTTTTTTATTTAAAATAGAATATCTTTTATATTTTATCTAACTAAAATTTCTCCTTTTTAAAAACACTACGAGCAATTTTATTTAATAAAATAACATTTATATATAATTACTATTAACTAATCAAATAACTTTTTCAGTCAAAACACATTACCTTTTCTCTTTCTCTAACTAAATATCTCTTCTTCCAATTATATCATGGACTGTTACATTTTTCAGCAAAACACGTTACCTTTTTTTCTTTCTTCTTACTAAAACCTCCATTTATCTAATTATATTACAAGCGTTTCTATTTAATAATAAAAATAATAATATTATAATACTAATAATTAACCAATTACCTTTTCAGCTAAAAATAACATAATTATATATAATTACTATTAACTAATCAATTACCTTTTTCAGTCAAAACACGTTACCTTTTCTCTTTTCTAAAACTAAAATCTCTCATTTTCCAATTATATCATGACGGTTACCTTTTTTCAGTAAAACACATTACCTTTTTTCTTTTTTCATACTAAAACCTCCATTTTTCTAATTATATTACAGGCGTTTCTATTTAATACAAATAAAATAATAATACTAATAATACTAATAATTAAACGATTACCTTTTCTACTAAAATATATCATTTTTTCTATTTTTTCTAATTACAATCCATTTTTTTCTAAAAATATAACGGGTAGCGTTACTTTCTCATTTTCTAAAAACTAACAATTTTATTTCGTAAAATAACATAATTAAATTATAATTACTATAAACTAATCAATTAATTTTTTCACATAAATCATGCACGTTACTTTTCTATTTTCTCTAACTAAAATCTCTTTTTTCCAATTATATCACGGACGGTTCTTTTTAATAAAATAAACTAATAATATTATAATATTATTAATTAACCGATTACCTTTTTCAGCTAAAACATATCATCTTTTCTATATTTTCTAACTAAAATTCCTTTTATAATAGAAATACCACTGACAATATTATTTTCTCATTTTCTAAAAACATTACGAGCAATTGTATTTACTAAATAATGTAATTCAATTATAATTACTATAAACTAATCAATTACCTTTTTCACATTCTATTTAAAAATGAAGTAATAATTTTATAATTACTAATAATTAATTGATTATTCTTTTTAACTAAAACCTATCATCTTTTCTATATTTTCTAACTAAATCTCTACTTTTCTAGAAATATCACGAATAACATTTATATACTTATTATCAAATCATCTCATATAAAAAAGTAAGCCTCCAAAATTCATGTTTTTTAAAAAATAATTTTAGTTAATGATTTTTTTATATAATATAAAAAAAATCCGTGCATCGCACGGGTTTTAGGCTAGTAATATTAAAGTTGAAACATTGAAAATTTTATCAGTTTGGTTTAGGTACAGTTATCTTAATTAATAAATAAAAAATAATACAATTAATGTTAGATTGCCTTTTCTAATTAAAATACGTATTTATACTACTATATTAAAGTCGAAAAATTGAAATTTTTATATTTGGTTATCCTAATTATTAAAATAAAATCATATAATTAATGGTTATTAACCAACTGTCCTTTTCACATATACTTTTAGTTGAAAATATTACCTTTCATAAACACCTAAAAACATTATAATATTTTTCGATCATTAATATTTTATTTCGATTAAAACAAGTTAGCTTTTTAATTTAAAACAAATCTTACAATCATTAATATATACCCAAAAATATCACACCATAATTTTTAAGAAAAATATACCACCTAAAAAAAATAATAACGTAATATAATTAACGATAATTAGTCGATTGCCTTTTTCACATTTACTTTTAGTTGAAGATATTAAATCTATACTATACTATTAAATAAATTCCGAAACATTGAAAGTTTTGGTACTTGTTTTTTGGTACATGTGTTTTTGGTACTTCGTGAATTTACTTATGTACCCTTCATTATAAAGAAAAATATATATTAATACACCTAAAATAGATTTTAACATAATATAATTAATGGTAATTAGTCGATTGTCTTTTTCGTATTTACAATTAGTTGAAGATGTTATCTTTTATCATATCTTCCAATCATTAATATTACCTTTCGAATTAAAATACGTTTCCTTTTTGATTTAAAACTAATCTTACAATCATTAATATATATCCGAAAATATCATACAATATTTTTCAATTATTAATAAAATATTTTAAAAATATACTTTGTTTAAAATAAGGAAACATGTGTATAATCCGTAAACATGTGTATATTAAATTATATTAATTAAAATTAAAAATTATGTAAAAAATAATGATTATATTAATTGGTACCAGTTTTTTGGTACTTCGTAAATTTACTTATTATTCTTCATTATAAAGAAAAATATATATTAAAACACATAAAATAAATATTAACATAATGTAATTAATGGTAAGTAGTAGATTTCCTTTTTCATATTTACTTTTAGTTTAAGATGTTACATTTTATCATATCTTCCCATCATTAATATTTCCTTTCGAATTAAAATACGTTTCTTTTTGATTTAAAACTAATCTTACAATCATTAATATATATCCGAAAATATCGTACCATATTTTTCAATTATTAATAAAATCTATATTATTATATAAAAACCAAAACATTAAAAGTTTTGGTACCTATTTTTTGGTACTTCGTGAATTTACTTATTTACCCTTCATTATAAAAAAAATAATTACACCTAAAATAAGTAATAACATAATATAATTAATGGTAATTAGTCAAGATACTACCTTTTATAAATAACTAAAAACATCAATCGTATCACATCTTTCCATCATTAATATTTCCTTTCGAACTAAAAGTCTAAAACACGTTACCTTTTTAATTTAAAACAAATCTTACAATCTAAAATAAGTAATAACATAATATAATTAATGGTAATTAGTCAAGATATTACCTTTTATAAACACCTAAAAACATACTCCCTCTGTCCCACCCATTTCTTTACATAGAAGTGCGTGTCTGACACGCATTTTAAGGATAGTTCTATAACTTATTTTTGATAATTTTTTTTATATAAAAATAGAACAATCCTATTTTTATACAAAAATAAATATCAAAAATAAGTTATAAAACTATCCTTAAAATGCACCTTAAAATCCGTGCCAGAAACTGGTCCGCAAACGTAAAGAATTCAACAAAGGGACGGAGGGAGTAAATCGTATTACATCTTTCTATCATTAATATTTCCTTTCGAACTAAAACACGTTACCTTTTAATTTAAAACAAATCTATGCTATTATATAAAAGTAGAAATATTAAAATTTTGGTACCTATTTTTTGGTACTTATTTTTGGTACTTCGTGAATTTAATTATTTATACTTCATTATAAAAAAAATACACCTAAAATAAGTAATAACATAATATAATTAATGACAATTAGTCAAGATACTACCTTTTATAAACAACTTAAAACATCTATCATATTTTTCCATCATTAATATTTCCTTTCGAACTAAAAGTCTAAAACGTTACCTTTTTAATTTAAAACAAATCTTACAATCTAAAATAAGTAATAAAATAATATAATTAATGGTAAGTAGTCAAGATATTACCTTTTATAAACACCTAAAAACACCAATCGTATCCTATCTTTCCATCATTAATATTTCCTTTCGAACTAAAACTCGTTATCTTTTTAATTTAAAACAAATCTTACAATCATTAATATAAACCCGAAAATATCACATTAATAAAATAAAATTAACGGTAATTAGTCGATTGTCTTTTTCATATTTACTTTTCAAGTTGAAGATATTACATTTTATAAACACGTAAAAACATGAATCATATCATATCTTTCGATCATTAATATTTTCTTTCGAACTAAAACACATTACCTTTTTAATTTAAAATAAATCTTTCAATCATTAATATATAACCGAAAATATCGCACCATAATTTTCAAGTAAAATGTAACACCTAAAATAAATAACAATATAATATAATTAATGATAATTAGTCGATTGCATTTTTCATATTTACTTTCAGTTGAAGATATTACCTTTTATAAACACCTAAAAAGATCAATTGTATCATATTTTTCAATCATTAATATTTATTTTCTAATTAAAACATATATACTCGAAAATATCACACCAAAATTTTTAATTATTAATAAAATATATTAAAAATCATATACGTTGTTTATAATAAGGAAACATTATTATAACATGTAAACATGAGTATATTAAATTATAACAAATTAAAATTAAAAAATTATTAAAATAATGATTATATAAAAAACATTATTTGAATATTAAATAAAATTTATAACATAATACAAGAAACTCGTGCATTGCAATACTAATAATTAATCGATTATCTTTTCAACTAAAACATATCATCTTCATATTTTTTCTAATTAATTTCCTTTTTTTCTAGAAATATAACGGACAACGTTAATTTCTCATTTTCTAAAAAACACTAGGAGCAATTTTAATTAGTAAATGAACATAATTAAATTATAATTAGTATAAACTAATCAATTACATTTTTCACCTAAAACATGTCACCTTTTTAATTTTTCCGTTATCTTTTCTATTTTCTCTAACTAAAATATCTCATTTTTCAATTATATTAAGGGCAGTTCTATTATATGAAATAAAATAGTAATATGATAATACTAATAATTAATCGATTAACTTTTTCAGTTAAAACATATCGTTTTTTCAATATTTTATAATTAAAATCCCTCTTTTCCTAGAAATATCACGGGCAACAATAATTTCTCTTTTTCTAAAAACATTACAAGCAATTTATTTAGTGAAATAACATAATTAATTTATAATTACTATAAAATAATCAATTATCTTTTTCACCTAAAACATGTTACCTTTTTAATTTTCTCTAACCAAATCCTCTATTTTTCCAATTATATCATGGGCATTCTATCTAATAAAAAAATAATTTTATAATTACTTATAATTAACCGATTATCTTTTTCAACTAAAATCCATCATCTTTTCTAAAATTTTAACTAAAATTCCCCATTTTCTAGAATTATCACGAATAACATTTATATAATTATCATCATATAATCTCATTTAAAATTTAAGTCTCCAAAAATCATGTTTTAAAAAAATTAATTCAAATAATTAAAAAATTCATATAATATAAAAAAAATCCGTGCATCGCACGGGTTTTAAGCGGTTTTAATCTAGTTTTATAAACATCTAAAAAGATCAATTGTATCATATATTTCAATCATTAATATTTCCTTTCTAATTAAAACACGTTACCTTTCTAATTTACAACAAATCTTACAATATATACCCATAAATATTACACCATATTTTTCAATTATTAATAAATATATTAAAAATTGTATACGTTGTTTATAATAAGGAAACAATAATATAATCCGTAAACATGAGTATATTAAATTATATCAAACTAAAATTAAAAAAATTATTAAAATTAGTGATTATATAAAAACATAATTATAATATTAAATAAAATTTATAACATACTCCCTCCGTCCCGGCCAATTATTAACATTTCAAAATAGAGTTTCTGGCACGCATTCTAAGGTAGATTTTAAGGATAATTCCATAACTTCTTTTTGAAATTTTCTTTTTTTGTATAAAAATAGAACAATCCTATTTTTATACAAAAAAAGAAAATTTCAAAAAGAAGTTATTGAACTATCCTTAAACTTCATCTTAAAATGCGTGCCAGAAAGTGACAAAAAAGTGTTAAGAATTGGATGGGACAGAGGGAGTAATATAAGAAAACTGTGCATTGCACGGGTTATAAGCTAGTAATACTTATAAATCTAGTCCTGTGATTCAATGGTTGTGCCTTTATAATGACTTTACAGGTTGGCTCTACTTGTCCGAGATCAATATTTGCTCTAGCTGCTATTTTGTGTTCATTGTGAAAGATGGTTTGTGACTATTGGGTTAATATATTGAGTTTATTGTGATGAAATAAGGAGAAATTGAGTTTATTGTGGTGAAATAAGGAGAAGGGTAACTGTTAACGGAGGAATTTGGTGATAACAAATTTCGGAGGTTGCTGGAATAACGAATTATGAAAATAGGGGAATTTGGGATTTTGGATGTTTGGGGCTGGACTTGAGAGGTGTCTCGATTTGTCTCATGTATCGGATCCTCTTTCAAGATGCTTGCGTACCTTATATTTATAAGGATCAAGCCAACGCAGTTCTGTGAAATTGATTTGTGTCTATCCCTTAGAGACTTTAGGGATAAACTTCGTTAATCTTGGTAATTACTGATTTTATCTTATCGTTGTGATATCTTCCTGATTTGAAGAATATCGTTTGGAGATATTTTCCGTTATTGATTGATTGAGATTGTTTATTTCCTCGTTTCAGAGAGAGGATAAAACTTAACGGTTAAGTTATAATTATTAATCTGAATTAATAATTAATAATATTGGAAATTTGGGAGATTATTAGACATGCCAAAAATCTGGCGTAACAACTTCCCCCCCAGTTCTTCAGTGTAGCTTGCTGCAGTGGAGAACTAAACATGCTTCGATCTTCCAAATTTCCTGAGTCACTGAAACAGCTAGGAAAAGAAGATTAGTAAAAAATATGGAGCACCTAGGTGCTCGTAATATGCATGTAAATGTAAACGAGACAATATGCGAGATGTAAATGTTTTGTAGGTGTGAGAGAACGTATCTTGGAGAGCCATCCAAGCATTATTCCACAATGTCATCCAAAGCATTTTGAGAAATATTATCATCCAGTCGAAGGTCATATCTACCATGTCTTCTAGAGGGTATCCCCCTCAAAGGGGGTCATTTTCCTCAGAATTTTATAAATTTAGGATATCCTCCTCAAAGGAGGTCGTTTCTTAGTTCAGAAATACCCTCCTCACAGGAGGTGGATTTTCCGAAGCTCGAACCTTGATGAGGCGCCGGAAGTACGGACATCCCCCCCAGAAGTACGGTTTTTGCAAGGATTTAATAATTTGAGATACCCTCCTCAAAGGAGGTCGTTCTCCATTCCAGAAATACCCTCCTCACAGGAGGTGGATTTTCCGAAGCTCGTGCCTTGATGAGGCGCCGGACGTACGGACATCCCCTCCGGAAGTACGGTTTTTGCAAGAACATTGATAATTTGAGATACCCTCCTCAAAGGAGGTCGTTCTCCATTCCAGAAATACCCTCCTCACAGGAGGTGGATTTTCCGAAGTTCTCTTCATTTTTACTAAGACTCTCCTTAGAGGAGATCATCTTTTAAATAAATCACGATAGAGGAGGTCATCTTCCCAAAGCCATATAAATATTCCAAGATTCCAAAATTCTTCGAAAAAATATCAGCAACACCCAAAAAATCTTCTAAAAAATATCAGCAACACCCAAAGGGTCTTCTAAAAAATATCAGCAACACCCAAAGATCTTCTAAAAATATAACCTTACAAGAAAGGGTCTTCCAAAATATTACCCTCATTAAAAGAGAGTCTTCCAAAATAATAAACTCTTTAATTAAGAGCCTTCCAAATATTACCCCTGCAAAGGAGGGCCTTCCAAAATAATAAACTCTTCGAATAAGAGCCCTTCAAAATTTATCCCTGGAAAAGAGGGTCTTCAAAAATAATATACTGAAGGATCTTCTTTTTTGACAAATTCAATGTGCAAATCTGAAAATAAATTTTACACACATATATATATGGTACAATAATATATGCAAAATTTTATGACTTAATTTATGTACAATCAAAAATATAAATTTTCTAACATACACAAAATATTAAATATAAAACATATTACATGAATATTTAAATAATAATAATAATAATATATGCATGTCATAAATATTAACGAATTGCAAAAATTTAAAATTAAGAAAAACGAAAACTTATCTTTTTGATGAGTCGATTCCAAGCTTCTGGTTAAATGCTCGGGTCAGAAAATAAACTTTCGATGGTCTAATATCGCATGCTTCCGTGCCCGCTTTGTTGTTTTTTTTTCTTGTCTGACCATGGCTGGCATTGGCATATCACTCTTTAATCCTTCTTCAAAGAAAATCACGAACACACCCTAGCTATTCATACATCATGTATAAATATGTATCTTTCTAAAATATTATATGATGCAATAGTATATGTAAAATATTCATGACGTAATTAACTTACATTATGTGGAAATTTTTTATTTTTAAAAGTAAATCTGGCATGCATGATATAAATATAATGCAGTATAATAAGATTTTAAAGTAAGAAAACTTATCTTGATTCTATGTAACGATCATCCTGATTTTTGAACCAAATACGACTTCTTTATTCCTTCAATTATTTTTAAACCAAGCGGACCCCAAGTGCTTATATTGAATTGAAATCTATGAGGTTTGCTTCGTCCGTCCATCCACGTTTCTTCTTCAATTGGAGGACCCACATTGGTTAACCAAAAATTTACTCCGTATGTGCTTGTAATTCTTCTGCTAGATGGTAAACTCTTGCCCTTTGTCTACTGTTTTTTTTTCTGCTTCGTGGCCAACCCCCGAGTATAAGAATTCGATAAAACTCCCCATTATTTGTATAATTGATTGTCCTCCACAATCAAAAAATATGCCCCTCCTTCTAGCGCCAATTGTTAACGGAGGAATTTGGTGATAACAAATTTCGGAGGTTGCTGGAATAACGAATTATGAAAATAGGGGAATTTGGGATTTTGGATGTTTGAGGATGGACTTGAGAGGTGTCTCGATTTGTCTCATGTATCGGATCCTCTTTCAAGATGCCTGCGTACCTTATATTTATAAGTATCAAGCCAACGCAGTTCTGTGAAATTGATTTGTGTCTATCCCTTAAAGACTTTAGGGATAAACTTCGTTAATCTTGGTAATTACTGATTTTATCTTATCGTTGTGATATCTTCCTGATTTGAATAATATCGTTTGGAGATATTTTCCGTTATTGATTGATTGAGATTGTTTATTTCCTCGTTTCAGAGAGAGGATAAACTTAACGGTTAAGTTATAATTATTAATCTGAATTAATAATTAATAATATTGGAAATTTGGGAGATTATTAGACATGCCAAAAATCTGGCGTAACAGTAACAGAAAATGGAAGTAAAGGACTAAAATACCCTTTTCCTTATTTCATCACAATAAACTCAAGGGTGATGTCAAATGCAGGTCATTTTTAGCAAATACAGTTAGGTCATATTACCTAAAACTCCTTATACCTATTAAATGTTTTAAACCCTAATAAATACACCTACATAAGTGCACACTGATTGTCATGCCTGTGTATATTAAAGTCTTAAATATATGTGAAATACTATTATATATGTGACATTATATTACCTGAGACATTTTTTCCCATGCACGAGTAAACAAATATTTCACGTGAAAAAGTTAAATTTATTAATCAAGATAATCGAAATATGTAACTAAAAAAATTAATTTATTAGTCATGGTTAAAAGAATATATACATTATAAAATTTAAAAAAATCAATATATTACAGAAACTGTGAAGCACGTAAATTATTAAATACGTACATATTAAATTAACTTTATTCAGTTTAAATAACAAATTATAAGGACGACAAGTACATATTTTATACTTTGTTAAATATGATCATAGATTTAACAAATAAATTAACACATAATAAAAGATGTTTAGAGCCCAATAATATTAACAATTGACATAATTAATTATAAAAATAATAAATAGCTCAACAATTGCATATATTACAAATATAAATATTTTATTAATAAATATCAATATACTTAAGTATGAATAATTAATATAACACATATATTACAAAAATACATATTTCATTGATTAATATCAATATCTTCGATTGATCAAATTTAAAGAAATAATCACTACAGAATAATAAATACATAACAAAAATTATCAATTTTATATTAACTAGTGTTTTTTAACTAACCAATATAATTTAGTGTACACATCAAATAACTAACCAGACACATACACATTTGTTAAAGGACCTAATCATTATAAATCATAAACAATTAAATTACTTATAATTACAAATGATTCCTGTTTGACTAATATAAACAAGAAATATGGTAAAATTTAATATATGAAAAAAAAAGAATGCACTACAAAATTGTGTAAACTCTAAAAATAATAAGTAGAATTTTTGACTAATATATATATATATATATATATATATATATAGGCTAGCATTCAAATAGAAACCAACCTTAGAATAGAAACTAGAAACCTACACTAAATAAATTATATTTCATTTATTTTAATGGCCCCGCTAGGGGCAACTTCACAAAAAACTTATAAAATTCTTGGCTCTATTAAACAAAAATATAAAAAAAAAAAGTTACTGTTCACGTGACACGTCATCACGTGAACAGTAACTTTTTTTTTTCATTTTATTTTATTTTTTTTATATTTTTGTTGAATAGAGCCAATAATTTTAAACGTTTTTTGTATTGGGGTACCCCTAATTTGGTCATTAGATTAGCTTGAAATATTTAATTTAGGTTTAGTTTCTAGTTTCTATTGTAAATTAGTTTTTATTAGAACAGGACCATATATATATATATATATATATATATATATACATATATGAAAGATTATAAATTTAAAATATGAAAAGAAATATCAACTAACAGAAAAATTTAAAATTTTCTTATAAAATACAAAATAAAGTTAAACTAGATACAATCAACTAATGTTATTTAAAATTTTCTTATAAAATATAAAATGAAGTTAAATTAAATATAATAAACTAATGTTATACAAGTGGAAAATTAAGTTTTATACTCCCATTCATTTATTTCTAGTCAGGTAAAACTAGGTCACACTGGGTGTTTTGTTTGCACAGAAAACTAGGTGACACGTATTTTATGTTTTGCACAGACAACTAGGAGGATTATATGTGTAATATTAGTGAACTGCATTTGATAAAAGTGAGGAAACTATGTAAACTCAATATATTAACCCAATAGTGACGCTTATGTAGCAGTGGGAGTTTGATTATTTAAGTTTACTCTTGTAAAGACCATGTCTATAATTAATCAATTTTTGGATAGATTTTGAACAATATGATTAATCGAATTTGTTTTAACAAATTGAGAATTTACAGAAACCAACATATAGTCAACAGATTTTGGAAAACGTTTACAAAGTTTTAAGAAAAACGGGTTAAATGACATTTAGGTCACTCAACTGACTGGAAACTTTCAGTTGGATCACCCAACTCAAAAAGTTTTCAATCATGTGTCATTAAACACGTTAAAAACTTTCAGTCAGGTCATTAAACACGTTAAAATCAGGTCGTTAAACACGTTAAAATCAAGTCATTTAACGTGTTTTTATTTGTTAAGTGACCAGACTGAAAGTTTTTATTTATTAAGTGGCCTGATTGAAAATTTTTTGAGTTGGATGACCCAACTGAAAGTTTCCAATCAATTGAGTGACCTAACTGCCATTTAACCCTAAGAAACACACATTTTGAATAGCACAAGTCACAAGAGACAAGATATAAGATTTCACAACAGTACAACACCTACCAATCTACCATCCTAAGAGCATCTCATGCCAAAAAATCCTTAGCAAAAAAGTCTAGTTGGCATGTAATGAATTGAAAATATAGATAACATGTAAAAAGTGGATATTCCAATGGCTCATTAACCTTTGCAAAAAATATAGCCAATCAGTTATATCTAGGCAAGCTTTAGAGCATCCTCAATCACTACTATCTATTAGCTAAAAAGTCTAGGTATCATCTTAATATACATATTAGCTAAAAAATATAGCCCTCCAACCATTAGCAATAATTATAGATATCCTCCATCTCGTCTTCTATATTTGTTGAGTTGTAGTTATTAGCTAAAACATCCATGTCAGCTTTATGCCAGATTTAAACTAGACCTACACATTAATATATACAATTTAAATCAAATCCTACTCATTCATTACACAATATATACTGTTTTTAAATTATAGCTAACCATTATATATTATACCATTGGAGCACAACCCCTTACAGGTTCAGCAAATTTTAGTTAACTATTATTTTAGCTAATCATTATACCTACTACCCTTGGAGATGCTCTTAGAGACATGTAGCAAGATTTCACATCATCTATTACCTTATTAAAATAATATATTATATTTATAACAACTTGAAATAATAATGACATACCATTTTTAAAATATAACCAATCAATATAGACAATCCTATTGGAGCACAACATCTTACACAGATTCGATAAATTTTACATAATCAATACTCCCTCCGTCCCAATTGGATGTTAACATTTGCTTTTTGCACGGAAACCAAGATAGTAGTTGTAATATTATTAAAATCAATGAAGTAGTCGGTGTAATAGTGATTTTATTGTTAAAATAAGTTAGGTAGTGGGTGTAATAGTGATTTTATAGTTAAAATAAGTTAAGTAGTGGGTGTAATAGTATAAAGTATTGTTAAAATAAGTGAAGTAGTAGGTGTAATAGTGTTAAAACTTACTATTTTAGGAAATGTTAACAATCTATTGGGACGGAGGGAGTATTTTATATAATTTAACTAATCATTTTTAATCAATACCGTTGAAGATGCTCTAACAAATTATTATTCAGGAGGGCAAGTGGGTACCCAAATTTATTAAAAACTTACTATGCTAATTTGGCACAATACATTGTATTAAATCTTATTCTCAACAAACAGATTGACAATGTCCAGTATCTACCAAAATGCAACTTAAAAATCTCAGAACTGCTGAAGGAAGCCCAAAATGTGGTGGTTAATGTCATCAGGTTTTTCTTCATTGATGAAGTGAGCTACACTTTTCATCACAACAACTTCCTGCAACAACGGCACAAGTCTCTGGAACTCTCGGCTGTGTATAAATTCCTGAGAGCCCGGCATGTGATAAACTAAGTCAAGATCCCCGATGATTAATTTTGTCGGTACCATTACCTGAGCTCCTTGCCAAGGTGCCGTAAGTTCCCATGTTCTAAATACATTTAAAAGAAAAAAGTAATTGACCTTAAAAATCAATGAAGTAATTTATCTTAATATGTTATGAAGATAAGAACTAGACATGGGAGAGATCTGGTTAACTTACAAACCCCAAGCTCGATAGTAGTTCATGGGACCAGTGAAGCCAGTTTTCTCATATTTAGTGGAATAATAGTCGAGATCTTCTTCCGACAACCAAGAAGGCAAGGGAGAATCGGTTGAGTCTCCATTAAACCCTGTACCTTTAGGGAAGAAAAACGGACCAGTGTCACGGTATGACAGAAACTTCTTGAGAAATGTTTTAGTACCAATGTTGTCTGCAATTTCGGCTTCCATGTCTCCTAGTTTCTGCAACATCACACGAAGTGTTAACATTTTGCTTCCATTACCCAAAACTTACTAGAATTGGTAGCATTAAAGCTGCCTAAAGCCAGTGTAGAAAAATGTTAGCTACTATTTTCCATCTTAATTCCTTAAAATCGGCCTGTAGATCTTATGTTACTGGAAATTGCGTACTAAGATAGGAATTAAAGCGGCTTTTGTTATTATGCAATTTGTGAATAAAATGAGTGCGAACGAAATTGGAACATTCAATTAGAAAAAAAGAAAAATGGAACATTCATTTTATCAAAGGTGTGTTACAATTTTTGTCTGAAATAATAGGAATGAAAAATAGGAAGAAATGCAAATTACGACATTTGCATAAAATTTCATTTCTTCGATTTTCATTTCATTCATCCCAAACAAACGGCACAACAGAACGGAAGTATTCAAAATAGAATCATGGAAAAATATATGAGAAACAAGCTGCTCTAATTTAAAACAAACTGACCTGAAATCTGGCCATGTAATGATCCTGGCCATAATAAGCCGTCATTAAATCAGCGACACTACCCGCAGGATTCCTGGCCATATAAGGGATGCTCAAAGAGACAAAAGCTTTCACTTTGTCAGGCCTAAACAAATTCAAATGCCAAGCTACATACGCACCCCAATCATGCGCCACCACAAACACCTTCTCGTTCGGTGCAATCACATCCAACAGTGCTACGATATCTCCAGCGACATGGAGTACCGAGAACTTGTTTGGATCATCTATAGGTGCACCTGTTGTGTCACCGTAGCCACGGAGGTCAGGAGCCACAGCATGGTAGCCCTTAGAAGCCATGAAATGGATTTGATGGCGCCATGAGTACCACAACTTTGGGAAGCCGTGAAGGAAAAGCACTAGTGGCCCTTTTCCTTTCTCAGCTATGTGGATGTTTAGGCCATTAGCGCTTATCATCCTGTGCTCTATTCCTTCCATCTTACTTCACAGATAACTCCTGCTCAAGCTTCAGTTAGAAGGATATGGTATATATTGTTAAGTTACCACTTACCAGCATACTTAAGGCATAAGAGTAAAACCTGAACATGATCTTAGAGCATCAGCAATGCAGCAGTCCCATTTTTTACTGTGCTTGGCCCCGCATCATGCCACATCAACCAAAATTGGCCGGACAGAAAAAGTGGCCAATTCCCTCCAATGGTGCAAAGCCCACTTGCTATTACCGTTTGCTCTGTTAAACTAAAAAATAATTACATGCTGTTCGAGTAATGTGGGAATCAATATATTCTTTCTATTTTATATATGTAGTAAAGTGACTAAATTTTTTAAAAAATATTATTAAAAAAAAACATGCCACCTAAATTAAAACACATCATATAATTAAAAAACAATTAAAAGGGAAAATATTACAATAAAAACATCACAAGAAAAAACATTTAATTTAAAACATTACGATATGAAAAATTAACGATTATTATGGAACTGGGAGATATGCTCAACCAAGTCATTTTGTAGCTGGCGATGTGTCCGTTTATCACGCATCTGTATAGTGTTCTGAATATACGTTTCATACGGGACAAAAGGTTCTTCACCTAAATTTGGTTGCGATAAACCATTTGTTGCATCATCATAAGTTGGTAGGGGACCAAATTGAGTGGCGTATGTGTCCCTCTCGTCTTCAACAATCATATTATGTATTATGATGCATGCTCGCATAATTCTCCCAAGATCTGCTTTGTCCCAAAAGCGTGCAGGACCACGTACAATTGCGAAACGGGACTGTAACACACCAAACGCTCGCTCGACATCTTTTCGTTGACTTTCTTGATATTTTGAAAATAATTTTCGTTTCTCACCTTGCGGACGTGGAATTGTTTTAACAAATGTTGCCCATTCAGGATATATTCCATCGGTTAAGTAGTAGCCCATATTATAATTGTTTCCATTGATAGTATAATTTACCTCTGGAGCACGACCTTGTAGCACTTCATCAAATACAGGTGACCGATCTAAAACATTTATGTCATTATTTGATCCAGCAACTCCAAAAAATGCATGCCATATCCATAGATCAGATGAAGCAACTGCTTCTAGTAAAATTGTTGCAACTCCTTTGTGACCGCTCATGAACATTCCCTTCCATGCTTTAGGACAATTTTTCCATTGCCAGTGCATGCAATCAATACTACCCATCATACCAGGAAAGCCACGAGCCTCTCCCATCTGTAATAGACGTTCTACGTCATTAGAGTTCGGCTTTCGCAAGTATTCACCCCCAAATATCGTAATGACATTAGAGACAAACATTTTTAAGCATTCAATCGCAGTACTCTCTCCAATACGAACATAGTCATCAACAGCATCCGCAGATATTCCATAAGCCAACATACGCATTGCCGCAGTGCATTTTTGTAAAGGTGATAAACCTTTTCTTCCCACTGCATCGACCCTTTGTTGAAAGTATGGATCAAAATCTGAAAGAGCATCCACAATACGGAGAAAAATATGTCTTCCCATACGAAATCTTCGTCGGAATAGTTGCTCAGGATATACTGGATCCGGTGAAAAGTAATCATTTACCAAACGTTGTTGACCTGCTTCACGATCTCTGGATATCCTTTTTCTAGGCATGGATCTTGAGCTCTGTCCATGCCTTTCATGATAGAGTTCCAGAATACGATCGTCTTCAGTGTCATCGAAGCAGAACTCATCAATAAATTCTTCACTTAGAGTTTCGAATGTGGGTGTTTGATCCATATGAAATGAGGCTGTATGATTTATATGAAATGAGGCTATATGATTTATATGAAATGAGGCTGTAGTTTATATAGAAGGTAAAATGGAATATATTCCACGACAAAGAAATAAAGACAAACACTAGCTTACAAAGAAATCAAGACAAACACTAGCTTACAAAGAAATCAGGACAAACACTAGCTTACAAAAAAATCAAGACAAACACTAGCTTACAAAGAAATCAGGACAAACACTAGTTTACAAAAAAATCAAGACAAACACTATTTTCTTGCCAAAATCTTCTCAAGCATTATTGAATGAGCCTTCTGCTGAGCATCAGTCATTTTGGTAGTATCAGCCAAAATGACTTGTAAATCCATCTCATTTTGCTTTGCCTCAATCTCTTTCCGCCGAGTCTCAATTTCTAGTTGTTTAGTTACATTTATTTCTGCCATCAGGTCCAACTTTCTACATGCTCTTCCATTTATTTCTTCCCAGTCTTCATCTGCTTCTACCGTTCTTGCCTTCCCTTTTCCCTTCCTTTTAGCTGCTTTCGTACCTTTAGGACGGATCGGAGATTCCACAACATTCTCATTTGTTGGTGTATCGTTATTTCCCGATGATGAGTAATTTCCAGAATTGCTTAATTTAGTTCTTTTTGAACTATCAGCACTTGAAGGAGTTCTCCACTTGGGCTGTCTACGAAGCTCAAACCAGTGCTTGTCAAAGTTAGACTTCTTTTTGTATGTTGTTAAATGAAGATCATGAGCTTTCTCAGATATAGTATCTAAGTTTGAACCACTCCCAACTAGATTCATTGCCTTTTCATAACACGCTCCAAATTTCTGAGCACCATCGTTTATTCGGCTCCACCTTTTTTTCATAGCCACAGCTCCTCTCTTGATGACACCAGGATTATCTTCTTCACAATATTGACGAATTCTTTCCCAAAATGCTTCAGCTTTTTGATCAGTACCGACCAATGGATCAATTGACACATTCAACCATGCACTTACTAAAAGTTTATCTTCAACCCATTTCCACTGACCAGTAATTTCTCGAACATCTTCAATTTCCTCGTTATCATCATTTAGATCAATAAAATTTTGGTTACTAAAAACCGGAAATTGCGAGCGTGGAGAATTTTGACTATTGTTCTGCGTTTGTTGAGTTTCAAATTGTGGATTTGAAAATGGAAATTGGTACGAAGAATTTTGAGAATTTTGGGGACATGAAAATGGAAATTGAGAATGTGGAAATTGATATTGAGAATTTGGATTTTGAGAATTAAAATTATAATTTTGTGGGTTTGGAAAATAGGTATTTGGATATGGGTATGGAAATTGTTGGTTTGAATTTTGAGAATTTGAAGGTGGAGGATTATTTGGATTCATCTTTTTTAACAAAATAAAGATTATGAATAATAGTGTGTGAGAATTATGTATTTATAATAGGAAAATATTGCCGTTGATTAGTTTACGTTAGAAATATTAACGTTATTATTATAACGTTACCTAACATTTTCTGCACTTGATGATACATGTACAATAAAGTTACAATTAAATAAAAAAAGAAATCAAGTGGGACGAGCCCAGGATGGTGGGATTGCCCACTTGCAGTTGGTTTCCTCCAATGCTAGTAGAGTCACATTTTCTTGTCCAAGTCCTTTTTACCTGGCCCGATGCATGAAATGGGACTGCACTGGAGGTGCTCTTATATTTTTCAACATTTAATCAGACATATGACTACAATATGTCAAAATTTATCTGTCTCCTTCAGAAATTATTGTTGTGGTCCTTGTGGATCCAACTCACTGCTACGCCCACTAGTGTTGAATTTAGTTTGCGTTCACAATCATTATTCTATAAATTTTCCAATACAACAGATTAATCTTGATTAATTCTCTATATTCAGTAGATTCGATTTTTAAACTTTTTAATTAATCTTTACTACTACTTTTTTTTTTTGAAAGTATCTTTACTACTACTTAGTATTTATAATAAACTAGCCGATTCACACGGATCGTAATAAATTATTTTAAATTTTAAATTTTTAACTTTTTTTAATAAAGTAAAATCTTGAACCACCAAGTTGTATAAAATACCATATTCTCGACTTTTATTTCGATTGCTAGTTAATAGACTCCTAGTATATAACTTAACTATTAAATTAAATTAGTGAAGTTAATAGACACCTACTTTTTTTTATTAGGGTTCATGTGCCTGAGGATGACCTCGGGTTTTACCTGAGGTTAAAACATTTTTAATACAAATTTAAGGGGTATTTATGTAAAATCACTGAAAAAAGTTCATATTTACAAAAATGCCCCTGCGGGGCCCTTACTTTATAAGTACAAATCACTTATAATCTTAGGAGACATCCCAGAGGTTGTCCTTAGGTCCAGTTTTCTCTTTTTATTAAATAAAGGAGTCCAAAGTTCTATTTGATACTATATTCATGACTTTTATTTCAATTTTTAGTAAATAAACTCATAGTATATAATTTCATTATTAAATTGAATTATTATATAATTTTATAATTTTAATTAATTAAATTAATTAATATTTAGTGGCATACCATGCATACCGCGGTATACATGGCATACCATTTAAAGGGGGTTTCTGCTTTTAATAAAGAGTATAGATTAATAAAACTAAAATAATATATTAATTAAATATATATGAATTATTAAACTTTATGATATGATAAATACATATTATTTAATAAATAATTAATAAAATTATAATAATATACTTCCGTCCCAGTAGATTATTAACATTTAGTAAAGAGAGTTGACATGCATTTTAAGACTCATATAAAATATATAAAATATAGTTTCATAAATTATTTTAATTTTTAAATTTTTATTCAAAAATTATATATATATATCTCTATAGGGTGATGGCCCAAAATAATCACCTGGCAAACTGGATGGCCCTTTTTACTGACGAGACACGGTACATCGTGTACCGTGATAGGGGATGTGATGCGGAGGAGCGTCCTCCGTAACAGGACATGATACGGAGCTCCGTCTTCCGTGTTATGCATGATACGGTGGACGGTGTTCCGTGACAGTGCTGCGCACCCACCTAACACGAAACACCGTGTACCGTATATGCATAACACGGAAGATTGTGTTCCGTATCATGCATAATACGGTACACAGTGTACCGTATTAGGGTAATACGGAGGCCGAAACTCCGTATCCCGTCGGTATTTCGGGCCATTTTTTTCAAAATCAGTATTTTGGGCAAAAACTTAGGAAAAATAGGCATTTTGGTAATTCTCTCTATATATATAACAATTTTTTAATAATTATTTGATATATAAATTAATAACATATAAATATTAAAAAAATTAATATAATTATATATTATAGTTAATATTAATAAAAAAAATATAAATCATGTTGTTGTATATATATAGTTGACAAAGTTTGAATAATGACACGCACGATTATAATTTTATGGATAGTACAAGAGAAAATTTCTAAGATTTCAATTATAAACCACTACAGTCTACAACAAACAAATCATTCGCGTGCCTATTAAAATTACTTTTGAGTATAGTACTCTCTCTAGAAATTGGCCGATTTTTTAAAATTAACCGATAAA
Source organism: Kitagawia praeruptora (assembly GCA_037693485.1). Lineage (NCBI taxonomy): Eukaryota > Viridiplantae > Streptophyta > Magnoliopsida > Apiales > Apiaceae > Kitagawia > Kitagawia praeruptora. The sequence goes on from CM075353.1 coordinate 15,632,698, forward strand.
TCGGCCAAAAATTAGTCAAAATTTTATAATCGATTCGGCCGATTTTGCGAAAATCGCTGATAAATTGCCGATTTTTTAACCAAATCACCCGCTAAATCGTAAATCGATATCTCAACCGAATAGTTCCAATTTCCGAAATCTGTAACACTAAAAAAAATAGACTTGCTCACAACAAACACATCACACATCTTTCAGGACGATGGCCCTAAATACCCACCATTCTGTCCAAAATACTTATCGGTTGAACAGATGGTCCTAAATACCCACCGTACATGCATGTTTAGCATGCGTGTAGGTACACACATAGTACACATGCATGTACTTCGTTAAATTGAATTTCAGCTTGGTGAACAGTACCTTGGATGTGCATGTTGAGCATGCGTCTCTTGGAATGATGCGCATGTTCAACATGTGTCTCAAGCACTGTTCACCGTCGTCCCCAGCCCGTCGTCGCCGGATTTTTGCTCGTTTTTTTCAATCTCTTCGTTCGTTCTCTACAGGCAACAAACACGCACATATTATACACCAAAGTGTTCGCCTCTCCGCCCTCTACAACCCTATAATCTTCATTATTCGTTTATTTTGCCGGATTAAAAATACCCAAATCGAGATCCATTTTCTGATTTGATTTCTGACTTGCTTGTGCACGCTCCTGCGGGGCCAGAAAACAAGAGACGATTAGTGTAAAATGTAGAGAAAGCTGTGGACATCATTTTGATGTCCTCAGTTTTTGTGGAGGTGGCCGGAGGAGATAGAACAGATCTGGGCGACTTTTTAAACGATTTTTCGTCGCCGGAGCTGAAGAATGTTTTCTGAGGGGATGACGTCATTTGACGTCATCACGCATCTTGCAGATGCGTGACCTATGATACGCATTCTCAGAATGCGCATCTACAAGATGCGCGTCCCGTGGATAGGTAGGGCCAACACTTCCACCTATAGGCATTTCGGTCCACGTGTCTTGAATGGTAGGTGTTGATGAGTGGATTTCGTAACAACTTTTGTGAGGTTCTCGATGAGTTGTAAGGCTAACGATCAACTGTTCAATGAATGGTTTGGGTTGTGTTTGTGGAGTTGAGCTGAACTTGAGGGTATCTCCAATAATCTCAGGTGCCTTTAGAGAAAATTAAAGAGCTGTTCTCCGTCCCCCCCTCAAGATGCCTACGTATCCTTATATAGGAATCAAGCTCACGTAGTTCTAATGCGACTCTGTCTCTGCTGGAATAGTTGTATTCTATTACCTAGTTCGTATAGGACTCAAGTTCTTTTAGAGCCTTTTACGAACTAGTTGCGGGAATAGAGTAGAACTCGAGTTCGTACCCCATTCTAATTCTCTCGATTATTGGAGATATTCTAGGATCATCTGCGCCCTAGAATTATACTCCAATAATAATACGTTTATCTGTTCTAGATAGCTTCTAGAACGTTCTGTCGGTCATACTTAGGAACCTGGTGCTTAGGAACCTATATTATAGGAGCCTGTTTCTCAGGAACCTCCTTATTTCGGGACACATTGCTTATGGACCTCTTTACAGGTACCTGTACCTTATTTCGTGGCTGTAACTGTATTAATTGAACTCTTCTTCTTAGGGGAACTTGGTCTTCGGATGATTTACTCAGCTTCCAGACCTTTATGAACCTCCTGGTATTTATAGTTTCTTGATCATTTCTCTGTCTGATGCTCATTTCTTCATATCTAATTCCTCATATCGTGCACTAGATCTATCTTCTTGCTCTCGTGGGTTAAATCCTCAGGCCTAATGGGCCTAAATCTAGCCTATGGTGATTTTGGGCACAACAAGTACCCCCCGGTTCCTTGAAACCATGTAATGTGAAAGGAACCTGTCTTGCTTTCTTGATCATAAGTTTGGTGCTACACCATTCCTTTTTTAATCTCTCACTCCAATATTATACATCCAAGCCTACATGAGCTAACTCAGCGTAGGAAATAGGACATAAAATATTCTCAGCGAATACCTCTTTAATCAGCTTCCTTATTTTCAAAGAACCTGTTCTAGCATCATAGCTTCTCGAAATCAACTCAGTATTTGGGTTTAGCTTCCTAGGGAAGCTAATTTGACTCTTGTTATCTCATCTCCTCGAATTTTTAAAAAATTCACATGAGATAATCTTCAACTAAAAATATCTGGAAGGGATAATTCAAAATTTGAAAGAAACCTTATCACTTACCTCTCCAGTAGTTAATGTAATCTCTTCCCAAGGTTTACACGCCTCTTGCGCGTGTATCTCTTTAATTACCGTTCCAATGGATTGCTGCCACGTGTATAGAACTGTCTTCTATTTACCTCGATTACTTAAACGCACGAACTGACCCAACTTCATTTTTTACCTTTACCAAATATTTGCTAAAACCCTTAGAGAGAGAAGAAGAAAGAAGCCCGACAGTCATCTGTTCAATCCAACCTCTTCGTCGTCGTTCGCTCTGGTCCAAGGTATGATTCTGACCCATTTCCTTCTGTTCTTTCATAATCTCAACTAGATTTTTAACTTTTTGCTTATTTCGATCTTGCATGCTGTCTTTTATCTGATAGTATAGGTATATGTCTGTATCTGTTCTTCACACTCCATGTTTCGCACACATGAGCGTTCACGATCTCTGGTTTATCATTACTTTAACTGTCGATTCATGGTTGCATCATTGTGATTTTATCATAATCTTTGATTATCTGTTCATCTCCTAATTCATGTCGTGGTTTATGTATGCCTTTATTGGGATATATCCTCCGTTGAGGCTTCTGGCACAACCCACACTGCATAACGATGATAGTCTAAATGCCTTAGTACTACAATCTTTCCCTGAACAGTCCTTAAACCTGACCCTTTTTCTTTCTTTTCGTCTGTCTCTTGCAGATGTCTTCTGATTCAACACATTTCGACCACAACTCTTCAATAAAACCTGTTCGTACTAAGTCGGTCAGCCATAGGACTAGGTCTAGAGTTCTGATTCCTGACACCAGTGAACCTCAAGACATCCTCATGAAACCCTTAAGCATCAATGGTCCAAAAGAACCTTTTAGTCTAATCAACTTAGGAGATGACTGGTCTGACAACGAGGAAGTGTCTAAGCCTGATCAGAAATTGTTTCCTGAACCTAATTTTGACACTGAGATAACTGTTGAGAAAGAGTTGTACAAACAAGAAATTGTCCCTTTCTGTGAGAAAATGGATTCTATTATGACTTCGGCAAAGCTAGAAAAACTTTATGAAGAATGCCCCCATCCAACCTGTTCCATTGTGATCCCAGAATTTGGTGAAAGAGCTCACATATTCGATATCAGAACTCCTGATCGTGGGATTCCTAATGCTGTGACCTCAGTCGCCTTTTTTAAGGTTGGTGTTTACTTTCCCCTTCATCCATTCTTGCAAGAAGTCCTTGATTTCTATGATTTGGCCCCTCTTCAACTGACCCCTAATTCATATAGGCTAGCTATTAGCACATACATTATGTATACCAGCCTGTTCACCACTCCTTTATCTGCACCCGAGCTAGGTTACTTCTTTAGACTAAAAGACACTGGAAAGGGATCTGGTTGTTTTTATCTGACTGCCTGGCCTTGTCACCAAGGTCAGTGTATAAAAGGCATTAAACAAAACTTTGATCAGTGGCAAGAACAGTTCCTTTATTGCTTTGACTGCCCACCTGTTCATTTTGAGTTCAACCGCCGTCCTTTAATACCTAAACAAACTGTTCTTACTGGGGTCTGCTTACAAAGAGCTGAAGAGGCCTTAAAGCATTCTTCTTTTATGAGAGATTGCATGATTCTATTGACATCTGAGAATCTTATTACCCTAGGTTTTATTCCTGCTTCCCCTGGTAACGCTTTATTTCATTTCTTCTCTACTGCATTCCTGTAATTGTGTCCGTTTATCTCATATTCTTTATCTATTCTAACTCATTTTCTGGCTTTGTATCTACAGGTATGGCTCCCAAGGTTCCATCTTTCGTAAAAAGATCTAAGAATGTGGAAGAAGTTTTCAAGATTGAGAATAAAGAGGTTCCGCTTGTTGCAACTCCTATAAGTCAAGTTCCTACCCCAGCATCTACTCAGAACCAGCCATCAAACTCCTCCAAACGCAAGCTTGCTCAGACTACTCTTGATCTTTCTGGGAGCTCTCAGACTCGATCCATGAAGAAAGGCAAGGCTGTGAAGGTTGAATCAGCTGTGGCCCAGAATCAATTTAAAGAATTGATCGATACTCATGTGCTTCCGGAAGCAGTTGCTAGTTAGGCCAAGATGGATTCCACTGAAGCTATGCATGCCGTGAGGTTCTCTGCTGCATAGAATGCATTCTTCGCCCTCAGGTATTGCGACGATTTTGCTGAAAAAACACAATATGACCTCCGATTTCAAGGAGAAGTTTCAAAGTTGAAGGAGGAGCTGTCTGCTAAGGAAGAGAGGGTGAACCTAGCTACTGCTGCTGTGAGGAGGGCCAAAGCTGTTGAGACCTCTCTAAAGAATGATAAGGAGAAGCTTCAGGCTCAAGTCAAGAATCCGGGTGATGAGAAACTATCAATACTGGAGAAGATTAACGAGTTGGAGACTCAGGTGGATGCCTTGAATGCTACTGCTGATGCTGTCAAATCCTCTATGCTCATACAGGAGAAAGACAGATATGATGAAGGTTACAATAAGGGTATTCGAGACTACATGAGGTCCATGTGGGAGAAGATGCCTGAGTTAAACTGGTCTCTCCTTGGTGAAGATGTGGTAGGAATGATCCACGACTTTGAAGATGAAGCTGCGATTCCGCAGGACCCTGTACCTCCCGTGGCTACGGTTGAGAGGTCTCCAGGTACTATCCTTGAGACTGCAGAGGTCCCTGCCCCTGAGGTCACTCCAACCACCTTGCCAACTCCTCCAGTCATTGAAGAATCCGACAAAATACCCCCATCTTAAACTTGTCTGTTTGCTGTTTAAACTTTTGATAACTTTAAATGAGGTTGCGGGCCCCTCGTAGTGCCTCGCAATATGTAAACTTTGAATTTGGTTTCTAAGGCCTTTGTGCCTTTAACTCTGGTTTCCTAGGGTCCTTGTACCCTATAACTCTTTAATTTCCTCTGATAATTTTATATTTTTTGCTATATCTCTCTGTTTATTTATACAATCATGCATGCTAAACTTTCAACTTGCATCTAGGATTAATACTGCACAACTTATTCCTAAGATTCCGTAGAATATTCTATTATCATGCTCCTTAAGAATCAATTAGTGTCCATACTTTTGCACCCAAGCTTACGTGGGCTAACCCGTTGTAAGAAACAGGATGCATTCATACTTTCACTTTTTATGCATAAATATAACCAAATACGACTTACTTGCAGATATAGGACCTCTTTTATTTATACTTCAAGACAGGTCTTTATCACTACAACTTGTACTGCAGCTTCCCTTGATAATCTTTCCTACATTTAAACCAGGTTCCCTACAGATAGTTGATTTACCCTGCAATTGAAAATATAAAACATAAAACAGAAAAGGGCTTGCTTTTCCTGAGGTTACCTCAGGTAAGTTTCCTGAGGTGATTAAAAAACAATACAATAATAGGGTTATTTTTGTTAATACAGGGGGCGGGTTCAATTATTACAAAAATGCCATCAAAAAATTATACTAAATCTCAGGTAAGGTTCCTGAGGTTACCTCAGGAACATTATTCTCAACAGAAAATAGTTAATGTTAGTAAAATCTTTCTTTTGCTTAATTCGGGTCATCTCTTGGAAAGGTTGCCTGTTTGGCTCCCAATCCTGTTCTCTAGGTCCCAACATGTCTCGAGACATGTTAATTCCTTTTTCTTTTGGAAAGGTAACCTGCTTGGTTCCCAATCCTATTCTCTAGGTCCCAACATGCCTCGAGACATGTTGGTTCCTTTTTGTGCCTCGAGGCGATTCTAGGAACCTGTGCGCCGTTCTGGGAGTCCACACAGATTCCTCTTCTTCATGTGTCAGGCTAGACATCTTATGAAGGTAAATGCTAAGGAACTTATTCCTTCTTCCCATGTGCCAGAGGCGGTTCCACATGAGGGAGAGCTTATTAGGCTTCTCTTTAAGAACAAGTGTGCCGGTCTAGGCTCCACACAAGTTCCCACTTCCTCTCGTGCCAATGGCGGCTCCACGGAGGGGTGAAACGTATAGTTTCAGGTTCCTGTATGCCAGTCTCGGCTCCATACAGGTTCCTTAAGGTGCCTTTTGTCAGGACTTTAATTCTCGTGCTCAAGGAACTTGAGGCTTTTGGCAACAATGTCGTGCTCAGTCAGCTGAGGCTTTTTCTCAATGCCCAGGAAGCTACCTGGGACTTTTTTCTCGATGCCCAAGAAGCTACCTGGGGCTTTTTTCTCGATGCCCAGGAAGCTACCTGGGGCTTTTTCTCGATGCCCAGGAAGCTACCTGGGGCTTTTTTCTCGATGCCCAAGAAGCTACCTGGGGCTTTTTCTCGATGCCCAGGAAGCTACCTAGGGATTTTTTCTCGATGCCCAGGAAGCTACCTGGGGCTTTTTTCTCGATGCCCAGGAAGCTACCTGGGGTTTTTTTTTCATATCAATCATTCGTAGTCCACGTATTCTGTCAAATCGTACTCACACTTTTTAGAACCTTTTCGACTCAGGTTCACATTCATATTCGTATGCTGTCAATGCTGCAGGAACCTGTTCGCCAAGGTAACCTGTTTTACAAGTACTAAAACAAGCACTTAAAAATTTCAAATTGGCATATGAAAAGGCTAATCATATCATGCACAATATTGTCTAAGTATGAATACTACCCCCCCAGTTCTTTTGGGTAATTACTGTTACGTAAAAGAACTATTAGGAAGCTATAATCATCAATACTGCAATCAACAAATTCAACGCAGAGCTATCAATGCTCAATAAAGAAAACTGTCTTGCAAATAGGAAGGTTCACATCAAGTACCCCCCGATTACATACAAATTTAAAATACTGGAATTAACAATTCTGGGCAGCTATAACTAATAAGCCACCTTTATTCTTGGGCTGAAAGAGCCTTACTTTTCCTAAAAAAGCATAATAAAAGAGAATTACTGATAATACTTCTTGAGATGCTCCGCATTCCAAACTCTCGGAATGAGGTTCCCATCCAAATCCATTAAGTGGTAGGTTCCTTCCCAAATGGCTGACTTTATCTGGTAAGGTCCTTCCCAATTCGCTCCAAAAGCTCCATGCGCTAGAACTTTGGTGTTTGGCATAACTTTCCTCAAAACTAGGTCTCCAACTTTAAAAGGCCTTGCTTTCACCTTCTTGTTGTAATACCTTCGAACTCTCTGCTGATATGCTACTAACTTCACCTGCGAATATGTCCTCAACTCTTCGATCATATCCAAGTAAAGCCTATGATTGACCTCGTTGTTTTCGGGATCATAATGCTTTCTTCTCAAGAAACCTGTCCCAACTTCCACAGGTACTATAGCTTCACAACCATAAGTAGAGTGAAAGGGGACTCACCAGTTGTAGTTCTTGGAGTGGTATTGTACGATCACAAGACTCCAGGAAGCTCCTCAGGCCAGCTTCCTTTCTTATCTTCAAGCCTTGTCTTCAAAGTATGCTTGATAATTTTGTTCACGGCTTCAGTCTGTCCATTACTCTGCGGATAGTACACTGCTGAAAATGCCTTCTGAATTCCAAACTGCTCACACAATCCTCTAAGCTCTTTGCTGTCAAACTGCTTCCCATTGTCAGATATCAGCTTCTGGGGAAGGCCAAACCTGTAAATTATTGCTCGAAAAACAAATTTGGTTAGTTTCAATGCTGTAATCTTAGCAAGTGGCTCTGCTTCTACCCACTTTGTGAAGTAATCAACTGCTACCACTGCATATTTTACTCCACCCTTTCCTGTTGGAAGCTCCCCAATGAGATCCCCCAAACTGCAAATGGCCACGGGCTGACAATCTGTTTAATAGGGGCTACAGGTCGGTTATTTAAATTTGCAAATTTCTGACATTTGTCGCATGCCTGTACAAATTTGTATGCATCTGTTTTAATGGTTGGCCAGAAGTATCCTTGTCGCAGAACTTTCAAAGCTAGAGAACCACCCCCCGAGTGATTCCCACACATACCTTCATGAATCTCTTCGAGAATATATCTGCACTGCTCTCCTGCTACACATTTAAGCAGAGGCTGATTGAAACCTCGTTTGTATAGAACCCCATCATAAAGGACATACTTGGCAACATGATACTTCAACCTTCTGGCCTCATCCTGATTGGAAGGTATCTCCCCTTTTGTCAAGTAATTATAAATGGGAGTCATCCATGAATTTTCAACTCGAAATTCAATGTCCATTACTTCTTCTTGAAAGACACTAGGTTGCTATTGAATTTAGAAGGGAATCACGCCTAGCAATGTGGATTCTTTCTGCGAACCTAATTTGGCTAATGCATCTGCATTGGTGTTTTGCCCTCGAGGTATCTGATCTAGCTTCACTTCTCTGAACCTTGCAAGTAACTCCTTGGAGTATCTCAAGTACAAGTCTGTTCGTGGACCTCTTGCTTGGAATCCACCTCGAATTTGCCACACCACTAGCATTGAGTCACTGAACACTCTGATATTTTCGACTTTCATTTCTAATGCTAGCTTGAGCCCTGCAATTAATGCCTCATACTCTGCATCATTATTAGTGGCTCTAAAAGCAAAATGAATCGAACTATGCAGTCTATGTCCTTCCGGACTGACCAGCTCTATGCCAGCATCTGATCCATTACTGTTAGCAGCTCCATCTACATACAATGTCCACCAGGGTTCACAATTATCATCTTCTATCTGTTCTTTTTCAAACTCTTTCGGTACCTCCTGGCCAGTAACCTCCACATGAGGTGGAAACTCAATCAAGAAATCTGCCAGAGCTTGAGCTTTAATTGCTGTCTTGGGCCTATACTCTATGTCGAATTGCCCTAATTCCACAGTCCACTTTAACATTCTTCCTGAAGTTTATGGCCTGTGCATCACCTGTCTAAGTGGATACGAGGTTCGCACTTCAATCTTGTGTGCCTGAAAATAAGGTCGCAGCTTCCTGGAAGCTAGAATCAGAGCATACACCAACTTCTCCATTCCTGTATACCTCGTTTCTGCATCACGCAACCTCTTACTGACATAATAAACCGGGCTCTGCTGTCCATCTTCTTCTCGAACTAAGACTGCGCTGATAGAATATTCCGACACAACTAAGTAGAGCACCAATGTCTCTCCATCAACAGGTTTAGCTAACAAAGGAGGACTTCCTAAATGCTCTTTCAGTTTTCTAAAAGCTATTTCACATTCCTCGGTCCACTCGAACTTACTTCCCTTCTTTATTGCTTTAAAGAATTCTTGGCATTTGTCTGTAGACCTCGAGATGAGTCTGTTCAATGCTGCAACTTTTCCTGTAAGAGACTGAACCTCCCTCACAGTTCTTGGTGACTTCATATCAATTAATGCTTTAATTTTAGCTGGATTTGCTTCTATACCTCTGTGATTCACCATGAACCCTAGGAATTTTCCAGCTTCCACACCAAATACACACTTCAAGGGGTTTAACTTCATTCTATATTTTCGCAAAATTCCAAACATCTCTTTTAAATGCTTCACATAATCAACAACTTCCTTGGATTTAACTAACATATCATCCACGTATACTTCCATGGTCTTGCCAATTTAGCTCTTTAAACATCATGTTTACTAATCGTTGATACGTAGCTCCAGCATTAATCAATCAAAATGGCATGCAAACATAACAGTAAAGGCCTCTATCCGTAATAAAAGAAGTATGCTCCTGATCAGGTTCATACATAGGGATTTGGTTATAACCTGAATATGCATCCATGAAGCTAAGTAAGGCATGTCCAGCTGTTGCATCCACTAACTGATCAATTCGTGGCAATGGGAAGCTATCCTTTGGGCATGCTTTGTTGAGATCTGTGAAGTCCACGCATGTCCTCCATTTTCCATTAGGCTTCTTTACCAACACAGGATTTGCCAACCATACAGGATAGAAAGATTCCCTGACCAATCCCGCATCCAATAACCTATCAACCTCTTCTTTCAATGCCTGAGCTCTCTCTCCACTAACTGGTCTTCGCTTTTGTCTCACACCTTTTTTCTCTGGATCAACATTAAACTTATGGCACATAACCTTTGGATCTATTCCCTCCATGTCTGCATGGCACCAAGCAAAAACATCCAAATTATCAATCAAAAAGGAAATAAGGGATTCCTTCAAAGTAGGTTCCAAATGAGCTCCAATCTTCAAAGCCTTCGTACCATCTTGATCATTTATCTTCACATCCTGTGTTTCACCAGCTAGTCCAGCCTTTACCACCGTTTCTGGCATTCGAGGATCCAAATCTATATCCTTCTCAGCAATTGAATCTCCTTGAAGTTCTTCCACAACAGGTGATACAGGTGCTTCCTTCATGACATTCCGCCTCTTAGCAACTGGTTGACTATCCTCACTATTTCCACTGTGTTTGAATTTTCGAGAATTTTCAGAATCCAATTCTTCTGTCATACACACATCACCATCATCGTCCATAAGAGGTGCACTTTTAAGAGCAAACATGGGGTATCCGGCCCCTGAAAAACTGGAATCTCGACATGAGGTTCCTCTTCTGTGACTTCTTCAATTCTCACCATACTGCATGATTCTGGTACGAAACCCTCTAATTGCTGGCTACGCAAATCAACCGTTATATCATCCGGATTCTTTCCTGGAAAATCATCAGGAACCTCATCCATTGGCTTTAGTAGCTTGGCAGCCTTAGCAGCATGTTGCAAAGCCTTTGTGTAGCATTCTCTTGACTCATATTGACAACCTCGAACTATACCAATGCCACATGGTGTTGGAAACTTCATAGTTAGGTGATAAATCGAGGTTACCACCCTCATCTCTCTCAGAATTGGTCTCCCTAGGATAGCATTATAATTCATGTTGTCCTCTATAACAATAAACTCTGACAACTGCGTAATGCAACAGGGCTTATCCCCTAGAGTCACTGGTAAACGAATCTTACCTTTGATTGGGACTTGATTATTAGTGAAACCATACAGAGTATCCTTTGTTGGAGTTAAATCTCTATCCAGAAAATGCATCTTCTTGAAAGCTGAATACGACAATAGATTCACAGAGCTTCCATTATCCACTAGCACTCGATGAACCTCATAAGACCCAATTCCTGCTTCAATTACCAAAGCATCTGTGTGAGGATGATGCACCCAAGAAGCATCCCCTTCAGTAAAAGTAATATCTGCATCCTCCCCTTCAAACAATCTGGGCGACCTCTGTGACAGATTACAAACATTGGTTAAGGGACGCTCCCTAGCCTCTCTAGTATATCTTTTCATGGCGTTTCTACCACTTCCTCCCACATGAGGACCTCCGATGATTGTTCGTATGCATCCAGTTTTAGGTGGCCCTTCTATCAGCACAGGTTCTGGCACCTTTTGCGTCTTCTCCTCTCTGTACTTCTTTCCTTCCTGAGCTACCCATTCAGTCAACTGTCCTTGTCTAATCAAAGTTTCAATTAGATCCCTCAAATGGCGACAGTCTGCAGTATTATGCCCATTGTTGTCATGAAAATCACAATAGGGATGCTCATTCTTATTCCCGGGAGGTCCCGTTCTGAGAGGCTTTCTAAACCAGGACGACTTCTCATTCACATCATAAATATGATCAATCGGAGCTACCAGAGGAGTAAAAGTCTCATAAACAGGTCTTTCCTTCTTGAAATTATTATAGTAGGCTGGTGGTGGCACCTGGTTCATAGCAGACCTGGTAGGATTCACAGCTTCCACCTCAGGCTTAACTTGAGATGTTCGACTAACCACCTTCTTATTGTCACAGTTGTTAGGGCTTCTTGGCCTTGACCTCTTGTTTTCTGACCATCCACCTTGCTTCTCATAATCTGGATCCTTCTTTAAATCAGCTAAAGACTCTTCAACCAAACGAAAAGACTCTGCTTGAGAATAGAAATCCGCCAGGGTTTCAGGTTCCTTCCCTTGCAAATCTTTCCAGAAATCAGAACCCCTTTTGACTCCAGCTATCAAGAAATTCTTTATAGTCTCCCCAGATGCTTTCCTAACCTTTGGAACCTCTACATTAAACCTCTTAAAATATTCTGTTAACGTCTCGCCAGGTCTCTGCTTGATGTTGGCTAAGGTATTGGTAGGTGGTGCAAACGCTACTGATGCCCTAAACTGAGTTACAAAGAGCCTTCCCATACTTTCCCAGGAACCAATAGAATCAGTAGGTAATCTCTTGAACCATTGATGAGCTCCACCTTGTAGGGTCGCAGCAAGTAACCTACACCTAGTGGCCTCCTTCACCTGGTAAACATCCATCTCTGTGTCGAAACGACTTAGGTACTTAATAGGGTCCGTGGTTCCATCAAACTTCAATTCATTCGAATGTCTATAGGACCTGGGTAAAGCTGACTTTTGAACCTTCTTGGTAAAAGGAGAAGCAGTTATGGGTCTAGCAGCAAGATTCTTCTCATCCTTGAGTTGGGTAAGTATCTTCTTTATATCTTCAGCAGTTACCTCTCCAACAACATCTGTCTTGGCTTCCTTACTTATTCCTTCATCATCCTGTGATTATGCAGTACTAAACTCCTTACTTGTCTCCTCTGAATCTATTTCCTCATCATCGATTATCTCAATAGACGGCTCCTTGTCTTTCTTCTTTTTGCGCGAGGAATCGCCTTTTTTAACCTTCTTTTTAGACTCAGTACGAACTTGGGATTGCACCTTCTTAGCAGGAGTCTTATTCTTCTCAGGATTATCTTGTTCTTCTTCATCACCATCCTACTTTGGTTCTTCCCCTTCTTCTGGAATCTCTTCCTCTTCTCCCAGTTCTTTGTCCTCAAAATTTAGCTGTTTAGGAGTAACCTTCAATTTTTTTCCCTTTTTTGTCTTCTTTTTCTTCTTTCCTGAAGCTTGTTCCAAAGTTGACAATCGTTCTTCAAAAGTCTTCAGAACCTCCAATACATCGGCCGAGGTAACCTTCTTTACTTGAGGAACACGTTCATCCCCGTCATGAGTTTTCTCCACCGAACGGGTTGTTTCGCTATCTGAGTCGCCTGCCATCTTTCCACTCTTAAGATGTTAACTCCCCTCCTTCTAGCGCCAATGTTGATGAGTGGATTTCGTAACAACTTTTGTGAGGTTCTCGATGAGTTGTAAGGCTAACGATCAACTGTTCAATGAATGGTTTGGGTTGTGTTTGTGGGGTTGAGCTGAACTTGAGGGTATCTCCAATAATCTCAGGTGCCTTTAGAGAAAATTAGAGAGATGCTCTCCGTCCCCCCTCAAGATGCCTACGTATTCTTATATAGGAATCAAGCTCACGTAGTACTAATGTGACTCTGTCTCTGCTGGAATAGCTGTATTCGATTACCTAGTTCGTATAGGACTCAAGTTCTTTTAGAGCCTTTTACGAACTAGTTACGAGAATAGAGTAGAACTCGAGTTCGTACCCCATTCTAATTCTCTCGATTATTGGAGATATTCTAGGATCATCTGCGCCCTAGAATTATACTCCAATAATAATACGTTTATCTGTTCTAGATAGCTTCTAGAACGTTCTGTCAGTCATACTTAGGAACCTGGTGCTTAGGAACCTATATTATAGGAGCTTGTTTCTCAGGAACCTCCTTATTTTGGGACACATTGCTTATGCACCTCTTTATAGGTACCTGTACCTTATTTCGTGGCTATAACTGTATTAATTAAACTCTTCTTCTTAGGGGAACCTGGTCTTCGGATGATTTACTCAGCTTCCATACCTTTAGGAACCTCCTGGTATTTATAGTTTCTTGATCATTTCTTTGTCTGATGCTCATTTCTTCATATCTAATTCCTCATATCGTGTACTAGATCTATCTTCTTGCTCTCGTGGGTTAAATCCTCAGGCCTAATGGGCCTAAATCTAGCCCATGGTGATTTTGGGCACAACAGTAGGCATTTTGGACATTTTCTCCATCTTTCACTGGTATAAAATTTTATTTTGTAGGAGAAATATAGTTCCTTTCAAAAATGACATTTTATTAAAAATGTATGCCCATCACATATTTTATATGTATTTAAATAAAGGATATTCATTTTTACTTTTAATTTTTAATATTTCTATTTTATGATGTTTCATTCAATTACAGTAGAACCTCGATAAATAAATGTTCGATAAATGAATAACCTCAATAAATGAATAAATTTTTCCGATCCCGACTTTGGTAGATGGGCTTATTGAATAAACTCGCTAAATGCGAATAAAAAAAAATCTTTATAAGCCCTATTTAAATATAAATGAATAATCACTATATTTCGAATAACATATTTATATTTATATAAATATATGAATTCATTTAATCCAATTAATACTGTTCATATACATTAATAAATCATATGCTTCTAAAATTGATTATACACACAGTGCCCAATGAAGGTATGGTCTCAATACTATGCAGTGCACTGTTGGGCTTCAACCCAATGTGATATTATGGGTTTGGGTGGTACAAGATATATATGGGTAAGATAATAATTGTATGTGTAGATAATTATTATAAATGGTATGTCTTGATCACTAAGTTGGGAAATTAGGTGCCAAGAATTGGAAGACTTGTATAACAAGTATGGTAAGACTTGTAGAACAAGTGTGCTAAGTCTTGGTGGCTAAGTTTTGGGTGGCTATATATACATAGTCATATTGTATTTGTTTGATAGTGGTGAAAGCTCAAGAGATGTAGTCTTAAGTATTGTTTGGGAGGTGCTTGAGCATTGTTGGCTCAAGTATCAGGGTTGGGACACCGTTAAGGTGTTATTGTTTTGATGTATTATTGATAATTGTTTTGATTAATAATACGAGTTTGGGGCGTGGGTGTTTCCACGTCAAGTATTTGTGTGTTCTTGTTTTGCGCTTTGGTAGATCTTGTCAATTATTGATTGGTGTGTGCGCGCTCTTTATTGGTGATTTGTGAATCTCGGATTGTGTAAGTCCCCTAACCTAACAAGTGGTATCAAGAGCCAAGGTTTGGGTTTGTGATTGAAGAGGTTGAGGGAAGTTCGAGAAGGATTTGCTGACAAGGAGATTGCTACTAAAGCGGGTAGAGACAAAGTTACGTGCGGTTTGAAGGTTGACTTGCACCGTGGATCAATCCTGTGTTCGGACTCAAGATGGAGGAAGATGGAAGAGATCATCGCAATTGTTTCAATGGCTTGATTTTTCTTCAGGAGACTAAAGGATTGTGAAAGCAAGGATCGGGTGACTCAACATGTGGAAGAGCACTCGTAGTGTTTGATGCACGTGGTTTTGTAGATGGATACATCGTTATGGTGAAGAACGATGGTTTGGTTTGGAGGGTCACTATATGGGTTTTAGCGACACTCAATGATTGGAAGAACAAGATGAGGTTCTTGTTCGAGGGGAGGCATTGGCGAATGGACGTCGATGGTTTGATGGTTACTGTTCAATCCAATATGGGTATTGGGTTGAAGGGGAGGATTGTTGGGTTTGAACCCAATGTGATGTTATGGGTTTGGGTGGTACAAGATATATATGAGTAAGATAATAATTGTATGTGTAGACAATTATTATAAATGGTATGTCTTGATCACTAAGTTGGGAAATTAGGTGGCAAGAATTGGAAGACTTATATAACAAGTATGGTAAGACTTGTAGAACAAGTATGGTAAGTCTTGGTGGCTAAGTTTTGGGTGGCTATATATACATAGTCATATTGTATTTGTTTGATAGTGGTGAAAGCTTAAGAGATGTAGTCTTAAGTATTGTTTGGGAGGTGCTTGAGCATTGTTGGCTCAAGTATCAGGGTTGGGACACCGTTAAGGTGTTATTGTTTTGATGTATTATTGATAATTGTTTTGATTAATAATACGAGTTTGGGGCGTGGGTGTTTCCACGTCAAGTATTTGTGTGTTCTTGTTTTGCGCTTTGGTAGATCTTGTCAATTATTGATTGGTGTGTGTGTGCGCGCTCTATATTGGTGATTTGTGAATCTCGGATTGTGTAAGTCCCCTAACCTAACATGCACTTTGCATTTTGTAAATATACATTCTAAATATACATGGTTGTACACATGGTTGTAAAAATCGGTAATCGGAATAAATCGGTTGAGCTATCGATTTAAGATTAATCGGATAATCGGGGATTAATCGGAAGGATTAATCGGAGTATTAATCGGATATTATAATAATATTTAATATATTAGTCTAATTTACAATTAAATATATCATTTTAAATAAATATACAGGATTAATCGGATTTCAAAAATTGAATCGGTTGGTTACCTTATAGAGGATTAATCGGGGATTAATCGACTAAATCGGGATTTTTAGAACCATGGTTGTACATATTCCATGCATAATATACATGCATGTAAAACTAATTTAGAATGTTAGAAAAATGAATGTAGTTAAACATCACATAAATATTATAAACCCATTATAAATTTTAGGTACATTTGAATTTAAAATGTATTAAAAAATTATAAAAAAACTTAAAATAATATCTAAATGAATAAATATTCATTAATCGATAGTAAATAATCTCGTTAAATGAATATATATTTTTGGTTCCAAGTATATTCATTTATAGAGGTTCTACTGTATTTATATTTCAATTTTTTTTTATATAATAAAATTTTAATAACTTAAAATTTGAAACGGATCCATTATTTTCTATTGAATTTGGCTATCTTTCTAAACTATCATTTAAATACTACTCCCTCCGTCCCATATTACTTTACCCGTTTGCTGAATTTCACGGGTTTTAAGATAGTGGGGAATGAATTTTGTTTTTGTATGAAGTAGTGGGTATTAAATATTATTTTTAAGGGATAGTGGGTATTGAATATTGTTTTTTTGGAGTAGTGGATGGAGTAGTGGGTATTGAATATTATTTTTAAGGAGTAGTGGGTGGAATAGTGGGTATTGAATATTATTTTTTTGGAGTAGTGAGTGGAATAGTGGGTGTTGAATATTATTTGTAATGATTAGTGGGTGGAATAGTGGATATTGAATATTATTTTTAAGGAGTAGTGGGTGGAGTAGTGGGTATTGAATATTGTTTTTTATGGCCGAAAATAGTAAGGGGAAAAGTATTGTGAATTACCTTAAAAGGAAAGTGGGAAAAGTATTAAGGGACGGAGGGAGTAATGGATTCCTCCAATTGACCTACTTTTCTTTTAATTTTTTTTTATTAATTTTAATTTCTTAACTTACATATACAATCTGAAGGATGAAATGTTATTAATATAAATTGTTGCAAGTTAATACAATTCCTTGTTCGTCAAAAAAATAATATAAAAACTTTACACAAAACGCATCTTTCATAATCTTTTATTTTGTGTGCAGTTGCTGTCGGTATTCCAGAAATCGCTAGGCGGCCCAGGGTGGTCGGGGTACCGCCTAGTGATTAATCGGATAGGCGGGGATTAATCGGAGCATTAATCGGTTATATTTAAATATTATTTTTAATATTTTTATTCATTAAATTTTTTTGTCAAATATTTTGCCAATTTTTGAATTTTTCAATTTTGCTGATTTTTTCCGATTTTTGACCGCCTAGACCGATTTTTGATTGCCTAGGTCCGATTTTTGACCGATTTACAAAAAAAACGTTTTTTTAACCGCATAGGCCCAAGTCAGGACGTTTTGATGGCGCCGTCTAGGCGATCGCCTCAACCGATTTTTACAACACTGGTCACTTGTATAAATTTAAATTATCACCATTCACGAAGCATCAGACGAATGGGAAAAAAAAAGCATGTTAGTCAAACTGTAAAAGTACTAGTATGACCAATCAATAATAATATTCGAACTTTGCAGAAAGGGAAAAAAAAAGTGAAGAATTGCGGGTAAAAGTAAAACAACTAAACATCTACTAGACTACTACTAAGTACTAACATTCAAAAAAGTAAAAACTTTCAAAGCATTTTAGTTTGTCAAAAAAAACAGGCGCGCATTCATTTCATGGTACAGTACATTCCCTATTGTCCAGAAGCAAGTCTAACAGAATGTTTGCTAACGAACGATTGGTAACATTTTATCTCACTCACTCAAATTAAATAACAAGTAACGAACTATAAATCTTACAATTTCTTTTTTGTTCGGATCGATCGGAGAAACTTAAACACTTACACAAATTGATCTCCATCTGAACACTTTTTGTTATCATGAGAAAAGGAATCGAGTTGCGTCAAAACTGTTACGAACACCGAATTATCAAAAAAAAGGAGTATCCGCTACGACAAAGAGTTAATTGCACATTGTTTTAATTGATGTAGGTGGATATAAATTAGTAGTTACGTGACCAGATATATGGGCACGGCAGTGGTCCTCTGCTGCAAGTCATTGTTAATATCCTTAAGACTGATGTATGGCAAATTGTCCATTTCACAACTCATAGCCGGAGAAAGTGAACCGGACATAGGCCGGCTTGTTGTTCGATAAGGTGTGGTGGAGCCACTTCTGCTCTCAGTGATGTAAACCGGTTGCTCATACGAGCCAATAGGGTGGATACCACCTTGATGACGATGATCTTGCGAATTTCTTCTTCGATTCCATTTTCGTTTAAAAAATTTGAGAGCTTTTTTCCACCAGCGCTTCCTGATGAGGTTCTTGTGATTGTGCTTGTTTTTCTTGATGATTTTGGAGTGGTCGAGCTCATGGGAGATGGTGGGCTTTTGAAGCTTAAAATGTAGTCCTTCTATGGTTTTTCCTACCCCTTGATTTTCCTTCTTGTGCTTTCTTGCTGCTTCTAATACCTATTTCAGTTCATCATTAACAAAACAGCATTGCGTTAAGTTTGGTTCTATCTTCCCCGTTTCTTTTACAAAACTTATCGAAGACAGAACGTGTTTTGGACAAAAACAATTCTCTATTTATTTAGTTTTATAGTTGAACTCACGCACACGCCAGGAGTCGAACTCTTGACCTCTCGACCTCTCTTAGAGAAGTCAAGATCTCGACCACTACTTCTCTATTTTACTCGTACTATAAGAAAAATGGTCATTTCCGACCGAATTAAAACTGTATATCCCTGGTATACATAATACTAGTACTCTACACATATGTAGAACAATTGAAGTGATAGTTAGAGAAGGAAATAACCTGAAAATAGTCGAAATGTGGGTCGAAGCCGTAATCACTGAAATGTTGGGTATCGGTCAGTGGGAACACTGGATTGTTCGACATATTCTGAGCTATATTTTGCGGAATTGGGAGCTCTAGTTCATCAACTCAAACTCCTAAATTAGTATAAATTTATAAGAAATAGGGTTTATAAGACCCTTTTGTGAGCTTATCGAAAGAAGGAACATACAAAAGAGGACTCAAACTTGACTGGGGCTTCAATCAAGATATATACTCCAATTGAGCAAGTGCACAACACAAATAAAGGAGGCGTATAAATAGCGGCCTTAAAAGTGTTAAAAGTGTAGCATTTACAAGATAACAAGAATGATTCTTGTGCACATGATTTCTAAGTCTTTCATCTACCGTATTTAATTTTCCCACTCTGTCCTCTTAATTGTTTAAAGCAACTACTCCTAGACCAAAGTCCCCGTGACAATTTTTACTGACATCCGTCTGAATTCATGGAGATATAAATCTGTAAGAAAAATTATCACGAGAGAAATGCAAAAGAACACACGGTTTATGAAAACAATCATGGGAGTATTAAGTAATTACGACATGTTTGATCCAGTATCTCTATGTGTTACAACTTGTAGACTCCATTAATAGAGCTTTGAACTAATATCAAGAATAAACTGGAAGAAGAAGACAAACTAACAGAATTGTATTTACAATAGAAAACGGTTACAAGATGATAGAACTACATTTTGTATAAACTGATTGCATTGAACTGATACAAAGACTTCTATATTTATAAACACAATAGACTTGGTAATGGGCCTTATACATGGGCCTTATATCTTAACATCCCCCCTCAAGATGAAGGTGGAAAGAATCTGAAACAGCTTCATCTTGAAACTTGAAAAATAGAGAATATTGTAGGTTGCTGTATGTTGTTTCTGAGATGCAGGAAACAAAGGCCACAGATGATATGGCAGTGACAATAATACGCAGCAACAAGCAACAACAACAGGTAGGTAATAGCTCGGAGCAACAAATCAGGAGCAAGAGGAGGTTTAAGCAACCAAGATAACTCCGTAAACTCCAGATTGATCCAGAAGACTGCACAGCAGAATCATTCACAGCAGCAGAAAGAGGTAGCAAGATAGCATCCAACTTGGAGCATCAATCAGAGGTAACAGAAACCCACATAAAGGGCAAACCCACTGAGGGGTAACAAACTCATTAAAGAGCAACAAATCCCACTAAGGGGCAACAACCCTCTAAGGGGCAAATCAAACCCATGAAGGGCATATCAAACTCTCAATGGAGTGATAAGGACCACCAAGGGGTTTAGAAGACCTCCAAGGGGTTTAGAACCACAAAGGGTATCATAGAACCACAAAGGGTATCAAATCCATAAATGGATATAATAAACTCTCACAGGAGCAACAAATATATCAAACTCTTGAAAGAGTAACAACCCTCAAAGGGGTACCACATGATTCTTAGCAGCAACAACCAATATGGCAGTGCATCCATCTCAGTAAAACATTACTTTTGTTGCCAAAACAAGGTCAACAATCAAAACACTTTTGAGCAAGAATGGCAGACTACTTTGATGCCATATCTGGTACAAGCACAGGTGGCCTGGTGACTGCAATGCTCACAGCTCCTGATAAACATAACAAGACACCTCCTGCAAGCGTCACAAGAAGGCAAACCAAACCAAACGGAGTAGCATGCTTATCCCAGATCATCACATTAATAGCAACTGTGAGAAACTTGTTAACCACACCAGTCACAGTAAATGCAGTGGCAGAGATCGCCTTCATTAAACAAGTTCCCATCATTAGATCCAACAGCAGTGAAGACATCAGCATACTCCCCTGTAGCTATCCAAAACAACAGAGTCATCATCAACGACAACAAGTTATTGTAGTACACAAAACCCCAAGTATTCAACCCAAGGTTCGTCACCATATGTTTGATGTAAACCATCTCAGTCTTAATATACCCAACTGCACCACCTAAAATCGTCAACAAAGCCATCTGAAAAATTACTCAGTAACAACTCCTCAAGAGAGGCCTTAACATCAAGAACTTTTGGAGGGGCCACAAGCAATATTTACATTAACTGCAGGCAGAGGACTGCAACGAGGCATGTGCATCTCCTTTGTTTCCAAGGGGTTTCGAAATCAAGCAGCATGCTAACGTAAAAACAATTGCAAAAAATCCGTCCACCAACAAGCCCAAAAAGAATAATCAAACAAAATACCCAATATTTTGAAATCCAAATTGTTTCTCTTCCTGATTCTGCAACAACAATACTACCCTCCTCACTCAGAATCAATTCACAAGGATCAGAACTAAACTGCGAAATGCTAAGTTTATCCACATTCAGTTTGCCTTCAATCTGCTGAAGCTCACTGATCCCATCCTTTTCAATACATGTATCTCCATCCGTTGACTCGGATACTTCACTTCCAAATGCATCATTCATAAGACTTCCATAAGAAGATGACTTTCTGACCTTACTAAACCTGATAAGCATCTCAATAGTGACGGGATTGAGTTCGACAACAAATCAACAACACAAAACAAGAAGAGACAACAAATCACTCTCGAGAGAGATCACAAAGTACTAGAGAGATTACAGAACGATAAACGATAGAGATTACTGATCAAGAGAGTTTGGTAAATCGATGAGAAGAGATATCAGCAGAAGTAATTGTATAACCAGAGAAAATTGAGAGATAACGAACACATCACAGATACAGTTCGTTGAGGAATTTAATCAAACAGATAGAGTATGATATAGAATTGAAGTACAGATTATGCAAAATTGACACAAATTTGAGTGCGACAAATCGTCGAACACTTGATAGACAACAAACAAACAGAGATAAGAGCTCACAAAGATTTAATAGAGCAACAATCAAGATAGATCAAAGCTAGAAAACACAGGTCTGAAGACGACATAATAGAAACAGATCGATGAAATTTTTTTATAAAATTGATGAACACAAACTCAATTCTAGATAGAATCGATGCAAATAACAACGAATTCAACGAGTATAATAGATTTATTGTAGAGTTATGAACAAAAAATTGGCTTACGACCGAAGAGATGAAATCGAAGCTTTCGCACGAAGCTTTAATGGCGGAAATGATGAAGACAATGAACACGTTGTAGCAGCGGAAGATAACAACTCGAGCTCACAGATCGAGGTGAGGCTCTGATACTATGTTACAACTTGTAGACTCCATTAATAGAGCTTTGAACTAATATCAAGAATAAACTGGAAGAAGAAGACAAACTAACAGAATTGTATTTACAATAGAAAACGGTTACAAGATGATAGAACTACATTTTGTATAAACTGATTGCATTGAACTGATACAAAGACTTCTATATTTATAAACACAATAGACTTGGTAATGGGCCTTATACATGGGCCTTATATCTTAACACTATGTGTTTGAGTATTTTTGTCACGGATAATTGCATGACAAGCATACGCATAACGCTTGCACGGCCTTATGGTCTTTTTCTAAGGCAAGTATACGTGATTTTGATAGCTAGATTATTACTCTTGTACTTCTGAGTTCTCAACACATACTTTCGGTGGGACTTGAATTTCTGACCTCCTTAAATTAAATTGTTATTATATGAGTACTATAATGGTAAACTTAATTAAGTATGATGCAATGACATTTGTTGTCATCCCTATTACAAGGTTATGTTTTATAAATTTGATTAAGATCGTCCCCGCATCATCTCAACTGATTAAGATCAGGACCTTTAGGACTTATAACTCAAAATTCTAGGTTTGATTTTAGCGCACGGATTTTAAGCGGAGTATGAAAGATTAGTGGAAGTGGACGTAAACTGATTCGAACACCTAGTAACACATAAGTACATTTTTGAGAATATACAAAAATTTGAATTGTGGGTTATTTAACTGTCACACACTAGAGAATTGTTACATAAAATGGAGCTGAGTGTATTTTTGAGTTAAATAAAATATATTCCGGACCGGTATTATATCCACATTAGTGCACATCATTTTTGGAAATGCTCAAGAAAAAAAACACAGGAAAAGTGTTGTTTAATGGTTGATGGATATATGGTCATTCGGATAATTGGACTTCTTTGAAAATCAAGAAGCCCATCAGTTTGTTTGGTTTTTTTTTAAATAAGCCCATCAGTTTGTTTTAGAAGTCCATTATGAATATATTACATGGTAGATAGATGTCATATGCGGAGCTCGACCAGTTTCACTTCAATCAATTTTTAGACTTGTTTTGACTTTTGAGTCAACCATACTTACGTGAGGGAAATTTCTTTGCATTTTTCAACACATTTAGGTCTTGCTATTTGACTTACAAAAATGTTTGAGTTGCCCCATCTCATATTTATAATTCAATCAAATATAATAAATTTTTATTATTTAACTAAAAAAAATCATTTTATTCCAGTTAACACCACACCATAATTCTGAGTATCCAACGTAATTGGAGTAATATACTTTGTTTTATGTTTTGTACATACATAATTACATAATTTGTATTCGATTAATATATACGATCGTAATTCTTTAATATCATTTATTTGGAACAAAGTTTGCAGAATTTATTACATAATACACAACTTTATAAGCAAAACATGGTATATTTGGTTTGGTACTCTTTTTTTGGTCACTCTTTTTTAGTACTCTTTTTTTGGTCACTCTTTGGTTTGGTTAAATCTCTATTATTAAGAAAATTAAAAAAAAAAACACAGTAGGCACTCTCTTTAAATACATTAAATCTTTATTATTAATTATTAAAAAAAACATACGCCTCTAATTAAACACTTCAAAAGTCTTAAGTAAACAGAACACTCAAAACACATTGAACACAAACACTACAAAAACATCCCCATCACGTTTCCAGCGTCCATTTTTAACACTTCAAAAGTCCTAATCGAAGCTCCTGTATCACTTTGATGCTCACGTCATTAAGCGAAATAATATATATTTATAATATTTATAATATATTAAGCGAAATAATATATTTATAATATTTGAATTTCGCTTATAATATTTATCTATCTATACTTTTATAATATCTATCTATACTATAGTATTATACTCCCTCTGTCCCATCCATTTCTTTACAATTTCCTTTTTGGGACGTCCCACCAATTCTTTACATTACTAAAAATAGTAACTTTTAACAATAAAATACATTATTACATCCACTACTTCATCCCACTTTTTCAACACTTTATACTATTACACCCACTACTTTACTTAATTTAACAATAAAATTACTATTACACCCACTACTTTATTTATTTTAACAATATTAGATCCACTATCCTTAATCTCCGTGCCCCGACCCCATGTAAAGAATCACATGGGACAGAGGGAGTATATTATAAGCAAAACAGGGTATATTTGGTTTGGTACTCTTTTTTTTTGTCACTCTTTTTTGGTACTCTTTTTTTTTTCACTCTTTGGTTTGGTTAAATCTCTATTATTAATAAAATTCAAAAAAAAAACACATGGTAGGCACTCTTTTTAAATACACTAAATCTTTATTATTAAGTATTAAAAAAAACATACGCCTTTAATTAAACACTTCAAAAGTCTTAAGTAAACAAAACACATTGAACACAAACACTACAAAAACATCCACATCACGTTTCCAGCGTCCATTTTTAACACTTCAAAAGTCCTAATCGAAGCTCTTGTATCACTTTGATGCTCATGCCATTAAGCGAAATAATATATATGTAACACCCCCAGATCCGGGGTCCGGGATCTGGTCGTTACGGTCTCAATTTCCATCCATAAAATCAATATAAACTGAATAACAACCTTGTGACCCAAACAATAATATAGAACACACACGTTATAGTCCCAGAGATGTAATCAGAGTAACCAAATTTATTAATCACACAGTTGAGTTCTTACAACCCAAAGAATTACAATATATACATTTCTTACTCTTTGCCATCCATTTGTATATGTCATATAATAAATACATTTGATATTCAAATGCTAACAACTAGCCTTCCAATAGCTTACTCTTCAGCAATGGTAGCTACGATCTCAGTGGTGATTCCTCTAACGGCTGACACCTGCTCGCACCAAGTGCACCTTGTGCGGCCATCTGATCTCACTGTTGTTGTGATATAAATAATAAAGCAAGGGTGAGCAATAGCCCACCAACAAGAATATAACTGAAGAGTAATATATATGACAGTTCAAAGATATATTTTGAAACCATATGCCATGCATAACCGAAAATGGTGCCAAATCAATATAAAGGATGAAGTTACAGGGAACTCAACAGGTATATATTTCGTGGAAGCATATGCTATGCCAAAATAAGCAAGATAGCATCATTTTCATAAAATAGGAACTTGCAAGAAAGATATTGCAATTCCAGTTTGAAATACTTTTCAACTCTGCCAACTATGATGATGTTTCAGAAAATTTCCAACATTAAGTGATGAACTAATACTGGAGTTTGACGCGCCAGGAGACATAGCATATACACGATGATCAGTCGCATGTTATGCTCCCCACCTCTTGTTTACTACATGTAGAAGGAAGCACCGACGGATTTACTTGTCTACCGCCCTCTGGAACCCCCTCGGCCAACGGTTGGGCCATTTGCTGGACCGGCGCCACTGGGTCACTTACGCATCTCCTAGTTCATTTCACATCCATAACTTGAAACGTAAAGTTCGTCTCCCTTTCCCCAAGTATAATACTTGTTGATAAGACTCCACAAAGTAATCGTATCTAATTGGAAAGGAAAATTCACCAATATTTCCCAAGCCGCTGCTTGTTAATGGATACCAACTTGTTCCAACATTCTTACCCCTCGAATAATGAGTGGGTATACACAATTCCATGAATAATAGCAACCAAGTTACGAATGAAATGAATAATTTATGACCGGGCAGTCACAAGATAAATAACATTCTTCAAGTCAGGGTCCCTTATATTCGAATCGAAGGAAGAATGGAATTACTGAGAACCTTCCTTGATAATAATAATAATAATAATATGACTCTAAAATAATATATATAACATTCGAGGGTTGATGATACTATGTGAATGAAACCAAGTATCTTTGAAACGAGTTAGAAGAATTAAATAAATATTCCAAGAATATTTATTCAGTCACAGATATTGAAAAAGGGTTGCTCGGAATAATCTTTGAATAAATGTTCAGAATAATATTCATTGAACAAATAATGAATATTCAAATCAATAACAATGTTTATTGATGGAGTAACCGTCAGATGGACATTGGAGATGATATTTATTGAATCAATAGTGAATATTCAACTCAAGAAGGGTACATATTGATGGAATAATTATCGACTTAATATTTGGGACAATATTCATTGAATAAATAATGAATATTCAACTTAATAATATTTAGCGAAGAAATGATTATCGAATGAATATTTGAAATTATGTTCAATAATTGAATCGAATTTAAATAAAGGTCGAAGATAATATTCCTTATCTCAAGGGAATATTCAAAGTAATATTTATCGAAAAAAATGGAGTTCGAATCAATGTTCAACTGATATTTATAAAATAAATAGAGATTGAATGAATATTCGAATTAATATTCATTTAAATAAATAAGGCTCGAATGAATATTAAAATAATATTCATTAAATAAATAAACTTGAATGAATATTCAAAATAATATTTATCGACTAAATAAGAATGAATATTCTTTAAGCAAATAACTTAACTGAGGGTTCGAATAATATTCGAATATTTAATCGACTTTAGATGAATATTAAATATATAATATTCCTCGAATAAATTAACATCTGATGGATAATCCGAATAATATTTATCAAATAATCTCAAAGGAATA
Source organism: Kitagawia praeruptora (assembly GCA_037693485.1). Classification (NCBI taxonomy): domain Eukaryota; kingdom Viridiplantae; phylum Streptophyta; class Magnoliopsida; order Apiales; family Apiaceae; genus Kitagawia; species Kitagawia praeruptora. Next base: position 15,659,684 of record CM075353.1, read on the forward strand.
TCTCAATAATATTCGCCAGATAATAAATGGGAAATATTTACTTAATTATTTTTCTCTGAAAATAATATCTATATATATCAAGAATTATCGACTCCCGGTCTATAATCAAAGAATGAGATTCACTGCCCTTCGATTAAGGGTCTAAATAATTTCCGGCTTATAACTGATATATATCTATCTAGCTTATAAGCCAACAATAAATCAGGGAACAAGTATCACAATATAACTTGAAAATAGGCATGCATGCTATGGCATATGTATAACAGAAATCATATATATATATATTCACAACAACAGCCTTTAAAAAGGTTTGAAAACTTGCCTGGAAATCGAGTACGGGTAGGGGTAGTGGTAGCGTGTCCCGGGTCAGCCTGATGATCTATAAATAGCCAAGGCATTCGGGATTAATCACTTAACTCCTTTCAAAGGTTAAGTATAAACTTAACTCAAATCGAAACACGTTTTCAAGTCGTTTCGTTATACCCCTCTAATTCACTCTTATTATTGCTTTTATCATCCGACACTTGTTCGTTAATAAAGCATGTCATTGCCCTTACATATGGTAAGCATTCGATTTGTAAAAGTTTTAAAGTCGAAAGATTATACCTCGAGATTTATCGATCGTTTGCTAAGTGGTTTACCGTAGTTATATCCAAGTATACTCTTTAGGGGTACTTTCGTACTTAACCTTGGTTCGAACATTTTTATAAAATCGAAAAACGATCTTTTTAATACGAGGTCTTCTCTCACACCACCCTTATGATCTCTAATATTTAATTACCAAGATTCACCACTTCGATACTTATTTTACACGGTTCAATTTCAATTACGAATTCGCATTCTCGGTTTCGAACCACTTTTACGAATTTAATCATAACTCCTAAACCGTAAGTCAGAATGTTTCGATTCTTTTTCCAAAATGATCTATGGCTCGAGATCTATAAGGTTGGGTTAATTATTCATCAAGATCAGAGGTTCAATCTTACTGTCAAAAACGGATTTTAAGTGCTAACGAAATTTCGTCATTATAACGGCTATATATCGAACGTTCCGAAAATTATGTCGTCAATACCAAGCCACATCGGGCATCAATACAAGTTATACACATATTATACATCTCCTACTGTCCAAGAACATCATCTTGACCAACATATCACAATCATGTTTAGATCCACTAACAAACTTCATAATCATGCTTATAATCATACTACTACATCACTTACACTAAATCCATCAAGAACTTAAAAAATCTCAAAGTAAGACCTAGGGTTTCAAGTGATGATTACCTTCCTTGGAGTGTCCTAGAGCCTCACTAAGACTTGATCTATCCTTGTGTGGCCTTAGAGTTGCTAGATCCACCATAAGAATTCAAGAAATCAAGATTAGTTCATAAAAGTTACTATTCATCCGCACTTTGATGATTTATTTGAAAATGGAAAAAGATGAATTTGAAGCTGAAATTTCTAGGAGATCATCACCATGATATGTAGTACTTACCATAAAAATTTGAAGAACAAGTGATGGTTGGAAGTTGGACTTCCAATTAGCTAAGAATGGGCAGATTTTTATGGAGAAATGGAGAGAAAATGTTGTTTTGTTTTGTTGTTTTTGATGTGTAAAATGGTTAAATGCATGTATGTTTATGTATATACTTGGATGCATCTCTTTTTAATGTGTTGTTGGCAATCTATTGGTGCCACTTGTTGGCTTCTTATTGGACCATGTGTTGGCTCCATATTAAGCAAGTCCATTTTTGGTTTAATGCTAAAGAATCATCCTAGTTGTAGTTGACTTACAAGTATGCCACTTAGGTTCTTCTTTTTCCACCAATTGCACATGTATGCATCTTGATTCTTTGCTTGCTCTTTTGTCCGGTTATTGCTCAATTTGATTGATCGTTCGTAGGAATATCTCAAAGATTTCTAGTTAGGGTTTTACCGGAAACCTTCTTAATAATTAGAATACCATTCTCCATCTTACTTAATACTTCTCGAATTTAAATTCCTTAAATACCTTTAATAAATCCTTAAGTCTGGCAGTGTCCAGAGAATTCTCGGAGAAAATAAAAGTGCTATTTTTCTGAATCCGACAGCTTTTACATACACTTATTTTCCCCTCGGATCACTAATACGAACCCAGAAATTCATTCCGGGTACTTCTATATAGTGTCGTCTCATAATATTCTTATTTCCATCAAAAACACTATTCATCACTTATTCTCTTTTTAGTCCTGGTACTTAGAAAATATCTTTGTGCTTCCTCGAGCGTTCCTTAACTCTTTCATGGAACCTCCGTACTTGTAACCGATATCGATCTGGATGACACGAGGGTATCTATTTCTCTCTAGGGAATCTTATCTTAACATTCTAGGAGATAGATTATTCTAATCTAAGTTATCACCCAATAGCATCCTTCAGGACATATATCCTTGAAATCTATATCCTTTCATTATTCATTCCTTAAAACCAGTATTACATGGTAGTTGTAACCATTGTTCACTCTTACATCAATACATAATAAAAAGTTTTAATTTTGCCCAAAATCTGGGTTCTTACAGTCTTCCCTCCTTAAAAGGATTCCGTCCCGGAATCAGGTAGAAGACAATTGGGTACTTGTTGGTTATTTCACTTTCCAATTCTCTGGTCGGTCCTTACACATTCCAGTCTCTCTAAAGCACATCGTACTGGTGTTACAATACACCCTTTATACGTTCTACCAATTCATTAGTACTTTCACACAACACATTATCCGGTATACGCTCTTGTCCGGTCTTATACTATTATCCTTATTGGTACGTGCAGTGACTTCGGTATCACTAACGCGCTACGAATTTCGGAGATAACCTCACTCGTAATTTTGCAATTCCTGACCGCTTTAATCTTCAATCTCGCTCAATATATAGAATTAGAAGAATTTATTGAGAGATCACTATGATCAATGAACATTTGTTATATTGCATAGCTAGTACAGAAGGGGGCCAGCCTTTAGTACTTGACAAGCAATTAAGCAATTAATGGCATTCCACTTAGACTCCTATCACACAGATAGAGAGTCACGTAGCATTACCTCCCCTCCTTAAAGGGTTGTTCTTCTCAATTTAGAAGAAGATAAGTAAGGGAGAAGAAAAGGAAAGAATTTCAAAGAACTATATAAGAAAATTTTCCTGATTGTCAAAAATATCATACTTAGAATTTACCTCTGAACTATAGAGGTTTATTAGAGAAGAAAATAATCGTATTCGTATAAAATACTACTTTTTCATAATCTCACATATCACATGTCCTTGCTACTCTGTCCATCATTCTGTGGATGTAAGAACCCTGATTTTTGATATTATTGGAGTAGACGGAATGAATAGTAACTTTGTTATGTAAGAGAAGTGAATCTCACCCCCATATATTAATGACGGATAAATGAAGATTTGAATTTATATTATGCTTCCTTAAGAAAAATAAGTGTATGTAAATGTCGACGGATTTCGCAAAATCCTATTTTATCAATTTCGTACATTTCCGGGATATCGATAAATACGAATACTACGACAAGATCATGGTTTTATTATTTTGAGAACCCAAGGAACCATATATATTTAGAATTAGGAAGTTGGATTTTAGAAAGAATATTGAAGGAAAAATTCCACCAAAAATGTTTAAGGATTTTCTAGAAAATTTTGGAAATTGGAAAATACCCACTAACCATGCAAGGTGGCAAGATTACATGCACCCCATGCAAATCCCATGCAAACTACCTAGTCTAGGTTAGTAACCAAGTAGTTAGTAGGAAGTTAGTAGGTAACCAAGTTTATAGAATCTAGTTAGGTTATTTAGGAAACATACTTCCCTAAATTAGGGATCACCTAGTATTTCTTTGTTGCTTGGCCAATTGCACACCACAAGATCATTACTTGGACAATATTTAGCCAAGGTAAGTGGCTACATATTATTTACAACACTTAAACACAAGCCAACACCAAGCAAAACCCCCCCCCCCCTTGTAAGGAAGCTCACGGTTTTTCAAGAAAGAAGGAGGCTAAGAAAAATTCATCCACCACTTCCACTCATCCTAAATTCAAGATATTTTAGCCCAAGCCCCCTCATGATATAACTAAGGTATGGTAAATTTTTCATGATTTAATTCCAAGCCTAACCTAGTTAGAAAAATTCTTAAAGTTCTAGGTGAATAGTAACCTTTTTATGTTCTTGATTTTAGATCTTGAAGAGTAAGCTCTAAGGTGATCAACCAAGGTGTTTGGAGAGGATTTCAAGCTTCATTAAGTTACTAGGAGCTTCAAGGAAGGTATACATGTTAACCCTTAGTAGCCATGCCAAGAACCATGCTTAGTTTTATGAGATCTAAAAGTTTGAAGCTCAAAAGTGACCATTATAGTTTGATTTATGAGAAACCATGGATGATGATGGATATTGTTATGTTAAAAATTATTTGTGTGTTATATAAGGTCCCATAAGGGTATGATAATTTTGTTGGAGGATATATAATGATTTTGGACTTTGTGGAATTTTTGGAAGAGATATGACTTGTAGTGGAGGAGTTGTTGAACAAACTGAAACTGACCCTTTTTGGAACTGTAATTCGGAGCACTAAAACTGATCCCCTGAAAACCTACTTTATATGGTTGGAAAGGTCTTGATCTGTAGTTTTTAGAAATGTAAGGCTCATTGTCAGAAGATTTGTGGATTTTGAGATATGATTTATTTAGTGAAACGTGTTCTGGAAAGTGGACTGCAGAAAAGTGCTATCTTGTAAAATATCTTTGGACCCTTTAAAAATATGGTAAATTCGTGGTAAAAATTGAGGAGCAAGATTTTACAGTGGGTAAAACGACCCAAAAAGATTTGAGTAAAAATTCGAATTTAATATTTTTCTAAAAATGTTAGAGCGTAATGCGCGCGAGGGAAAAATCACGGTTAGAATTAGTTTTTGAGATTTTCGACAAAAACTTAGCAAACTTGAAATTTGGTAATTAATTCGAGTCGGATTATCAACGAACGTAACCTTAAGATATTAATGACCTTTATTAGGGTTAGTGGGCTTAAGAGTGGAGTCGCGAGGGTAATCTCGTAATTATTTGATATTATTATTTAGTCGTCTCGTTAAGTTACTAACGGACGCACCCTTGAATGTTATAGATTACCGCGCCACCCCGAGAGCTTTACCACCCCTACCACACCCAGGCAAGTTTACTTTTCAAAACTTATACATATACAAGGATTTTCACTGTTGTGTTTGTAGTTTTCAAATTATATCAAATGCTATGTTTATCGAAGTATTGATGCAATTGAGATTGAACAAGTACATGTATGCTTTTACCCCTTGAACTTAGATTGAAATGTTTTCTTCGGACAACGACTCTAGCAATAGAGGTCGTAGCGGTCCGTATATACTATTGACCGGGGAGCGGTATATTATTATATCGTATCTATATTGCGAAAACCCGAAGGGTCATTCGGGTGGTATCGTATATTCAAATATCTATTATTATATCTTCGTAAATACTCGAAACCCTATCTTGGATTGAAAGTTTATTTTATTAAATAATCATTTTATTAATTATTGATATTAAATTTTAAAATATCATTTATTAATTATTGTTCATTATTTTAAAAACAAAGCTAATCCAAGATACCTTTGAATACTTTCAAACTCGAACTTTTTCGAACTCCAAACATTTTCGAAAACCCCCGGTCAGGCTCTGTTTCTTGTATGATTTCAAGAATTATCGGTCGACTGATGTCGAACCACAACTACTCTGTTTTCAATCAAAATCTGGTTTTTAAAAGAAAAAGAAAAAGGGACTCTGGCAGGTGTGGGAATCGTTGACGAACGATTCCCGGGATGTGTAAGCGGCCGTGAGCCAGGCGGTCCATCACTTATTATTCCGGCCCAGGTGTTGCCGAAGGATGATTACGGATGTAGTTTTCATCGAGGGTGATTACGGATGTAGTTTTCACTCAGGGATAGTTACGGATGTAGTTTCTATCCTTCTACCGGTAGAGAAGACCCGCGGATTATTGGACTCGGATGTGGCGACTGATCATCGTCAATCCTTGTCAGGTTTTTATGTTTTCTTCCAGTCCCATCCTCCACTTTGGAAAAATGCTTTGACACTGCATCTTAGGCCTATGTGCCAGTTGCCGATAGTGTCCTATTTTGATGAGAAAGATGTTGACTTTATGCAGTAGCTAGAACTGCAAGGTTATTTTGAAAACAAGGGCACGTACTGGTGCACCTTTGAAATTTACCAATAATGACAAGTGATTCTATAACTGATTGATACAACGAGTTTAATGACTATTATACATATGGAATGTTATATTGCTTATCTTATACGTATATTCTTGCTGAGCTATAGTTGCTCACTCTTGCTTGTTTTCAAATTTTACAAACACAACAGCTAAGAGAAATGGCAAGAACCAGTCAGACTGTTCGAAAGCAGGTGACTAGACCCCAGGCTGCAGTTGAGATTCCACCGGTAGGCCCCGTTAGCCGGATTGGTCGGCAACTTTTGTTAGTACGTTTTATTTATAAGTATGACCTGTGCAAGGCAGTGTACCGCAACAAACTTTCAAGCCGCCAACTTCGCTTCATATCGAAGTGTTGCTGGTAGCATAAATGCTATTTAAATTCGGTTTGTAATAACTCTAAAACTTTTACTTTTGCTTAATCAAATGTATGACGTTTCTGAGACTCTAACCTGTGTGTGTGTGTGTGTGTGCGGTGTGAGTTTATTGTGGGGTCGATGGTTGTTTATTTATATTATGTGCAAGAACAAGTATGTTATTAATGGAAAATGGACCGTGAGCGCCTAGATCTCCGACCCCGGATCTGGGGGCGTCACAGTGGACCTATATTCTTGTTCGATATTGGTATCACCTACTTTTGGAAAATCCTTCAACCTCTCAGGTTAAAATCATGGATTTCTCGCTTGACATTATTATTACTGGCATTTCACGCCACGACACTGGCCATTCATATTCATAATTCTAACACCATCAGATTGTCATTCCGATAGCTCATTAGGAAAACCCATTCATAACATTCCTTGCTTCACTTCCATAATTATTTCCCAATCTTTTCTTTATCAATCACATCCTTCGTATTATCTAACTCTTATTTACTTTTGTTGTTTATCTCCACCTTCATCTCAGGGTTGAGGCACTCGTCGCCTTTATTCAATACGTGTTACACGTTTGGGGCCAAATTTTCCTTTGTTCCACCATCTAGATTTCACTTTTTCATTCCATGAGTCTCTTTATTACTCAATCCATCTATTTCAAATTTCCTCGACTATTCCAATCTTAACATGAGTTAATCTTTATGTCATTTATGCTTTAAATTTCAGCTTTCCATTATGACCGATATCTCCAATGTCAACCTCATACTTTTCTTACCTCATTTCTGGGGTTTCTCAGGAGTCCGCATATCTCTTCCTTTATTGATTCTCAATTCTATGATCATTTCTACCAGTCCCTTGGTTTCTATTTATACTATAATCACTCTATGAACTATCATGGCATTACCATTTATTTCAAGCATCATGTCATTCCCAAACTTAAACCGTCCGAAATAAACCTGGACGATTTCTTTAACTTGGATTCAATACAATCTATTTGTCTTTTATTTCGACATTTCCATAGTTGTTATCATCTAATTTCTCAGAAGAATCACCACTGCATTAATGTAGTCCATGGTTTAATCACCATCGGGTTCATTTACATAGGGCTTTAAAAGCTAGACATACGGGTTTCATGATTTGTCAAATCACCACTCTCTTAGGAAGACAAAATAATCACTATTCCTTACCCATAAGGAATACTTCCTGAACTTGATACAGATATCACATGAAGAAGATAGAATTGTAGAAGAGCTTCAAGCATTGCAGCTAGGATAGGTTGAGGAGATTATTAATCGTATATCTCTAGTTGAAGACTAGAGCTCAGCGTTTTACTTAATCACTTTCCAAATCTCGTTAATCCAGGGATACCTTTCAGCATCACGAATCTTTAACTTCATGTACTCTATCTTGTTTGCGCAGAAATATACCAACATAAACTTGCTTGTCATTCATCATCATGCCATTTAGCTTATCAGTATTTGTACCATCTCTGTTTCTGGTCATCTACTACCAATTCCTTGTTACTTAACCTCCCCCCTCTCTTTCCAAAGGAAAGGCGAGTCTCTTGGGGAATTTGGTATGGCCTGTCGTAGAGCCTCCTAATGTCGGTAAGGTGCTACCGGCAACATCAGGAATCGAATCTTTACTTAAACTTTTCTTATAGTTTATTCTGGCACAATCATCAGACGGAATGTAATTTCCTCTACCACCTTATGACCATCAAGGTCCTTTAGCATATCATTCTATCTCTTTAGTATGAGCATATATACTTACTCCCTTATACTTAAAGGGTCGGCCACCTCATTGGCCTTTCCTGAATATAATATTTCCTTGAAATAAATATTTTCTGGATCTATTCCAACTCAGGGTGGAAGCATCCTCCCTTGAACTCTGCTAGATGAGAGAAAATATATTCCAGTCTTTTCCAAAAAAAAAAATCATTGCTTCCACCTTTCTGTGGGAACTTTATCACGGTTACTCCCAATCATATCTAGGATATTTCTTATCTCAGTCCTTTCTTATTTTAGGAAATCTCAACCTTATTGGTTCAATCCATACTTGCTCATGGTTTCATACCTGCTTTATCTGGCCTTATTGTTACTATGTCATACATTCCTTACCAAACTTTACTCCTTTCCTTATAGGGTTTCTGTTAGGTCCGATAAGATTGTAGAAGGGGGGGGGTTGAATACAATCTATACCAATTTATCGAAATTTGTCTTTTAAATAAAATTTAGCTTGAACAAATTTGTGCGGAATAAATTGAAACAATTTTCAAGTTGAATATAAAAATATATTAACTTGATGGGTGTTACAATTTCTGTACAGATTAATTATCAAGTTGATAAAAACTAATTAGAAAATTCGACATGAACTTTTCTAATTTAGTTAATAAAAATCAAGATAAGTTCTAGGAGTAAAAACTCGCTAGTGGTACAAGAGATACAAATAAACAAGTTCTATCGGATCAGATATTACAAATATGATGAACTTGATTTTCTATGAATTTTTCTAGCTCTTGTGTTCTTGAGAGAAAGTGAGAGAGAAAGCTTTGTTCTTGGTTGAAAGATATAATGTTGTGTTGTTGTGATATATTGTTGAGCCGCCTGTGTTCATGTTTATATCAAAACAAATCCACTGCCTTCTTTTGCTTTTGATTAACACATGAAAGACAATCTCCAAGACAATCTGTTCTTCCAAGACAATCCGATTTGTATTGCCAAGACAATCGCCAAGACAATCTGTTCTTCCAAGACAATCAGATTTGTACTGCCAAGACAATCGCCAAGACAATCTGATCTTCCAAGACAATCAGCTTTGTACTACCAAGACAATCGCCAAGACAATCTGGTTTGCTTACCAAGACAATCGAATTTGAACTGCCAAGACAATCCTGAACTACCAAGACAATCAGTTTAACCTTGCCAAGACAATTGATTTTGAACTACCAAGACAATCAGCTTTGTACTGCCAAGACAATCAAATTTGAACTGCCAAGACAATCGCCAAGACAATCAAGCTTTCCAAGACAATTGATTTTGAACTACCAAGACAATCTATTTCCACCAAGACAATCACGGTTTGAGCTACCAAGACAATCCGAACAAATAAAACATGGCCACTTTTGTAATTCAAATGTTTTATTACATTTGTTTACTAACTTCTGCCGACAACAACTCTTTTATTTGTTTATTCCTTGCCAACTTGACTTAATCAATTCGTGTGGTCACCTGTTAACTAATTAGAGGCTCCGTTGAAATGCTTTTTAATCCGCACAGCTTATAACCTTTAATTAATAAATAATTATTTTAATCCAGAAATTATAAAAATAAATATCTAATATTATTAGATATTTATAAATATAATTTTCCAAATAAATAAAATATTTATTAATATAAATAAATCCTTAAACTGTAAGCTGCGGTTACCTGAGCGTCTGGAACCGGACTCCTTTTGCTTAACAAAAAATATATCAATTCCAACCGGGGTTCCAGCTTTAAGAATATATCACTTTCCATATTCTTGTGATAATTCTATTTTCTCATAACTCGTTCAGGTGTAAGCTACGGTCTCTTGAGGATGTGAAACCGGACTCCTTTTGCTTAGCAAAAAATACAACAATTCTAACCGGGGTTTCAGCATTAAGAATATATCATTTAGAATTTCTTTATGATAATTCTTTTTCCTCGTAGCCAGTCCACTTGATAATAAAATCCTTGTGATCAAATAATTTAACCCTTCTGTTGCTTGCACAATGATTTTCTCAAATACCAGTCTTGATAGCTTGAACCACTGAAGTTAATGATAAACAACCACTGTTTAATGTTGACACTCGATGTACTGTCTGGTTCATGAGTGACTAACCGCAATGACTGTTCTTCATATATTGACTTTAAAAACTGGTTCCTTTTGTTTTCTCATCTCTCTTCAATTCTTCTGTACTGTCTCTGTCACCTTTGAAATCTCTGTCACTTTAAACGAATCCACTTCTTTAACGAATACTTCACTGAGGCTTGATCAGATGTCTGAACTTCTTTCAATGTAGTAATCCCCCAAGTCTGTAGATTGACCTTGATCTTTTTCTTCTGACAGATAATACAATCTGAGATTCCTTGTGACAGTCTATATACTATTTACTATTACAATCTTGTTTAAGTTGAGTTGTATCCTCGAAATACAAATAGGCTACATCATATGCCTTTCAATCTCCCCCTATTTGTTTGTTAGACAATAACAAGCAAATACCTAGAGGATAACTCAACTAACTCAATTAAACAAGAAAAAGATAAAGCATTAAAGAACTTAGTAAATAATACAAAAAAAATTTCTCTGGTTTGAATTTAACAATTCCAGAATCCTCAGTTGATGAAATGATAGATGATTGTTCCTCTAGCACTGAACTGATCTTCAATAGATAACTCATCTTCATTTCTGATTCTTCATATCTCTGCCTGATAATCCTTCATATCTTACATTGGTGATTATCAGCAGTTCTTGATTTACAATCACTTCCCTTCTCTGACACAGCTTTTCTCACTTAAGAAAAACAACTGTTCCTACTATGTAGACAATGGTGAATCAATACCATATCTGTAACTTCTGGAAAATCTACTACTCCTTCACTTAGTCTTTATACATAGTACATTGAAAGACTAATAGAATAATATTGTGATGTAATCTTCTCCTTATATCTCCCTTTTCTTCTCAACTGAATCTCCCCTTACTTCTCCATCTAAGGCTCTCCCTTAGTAACTTGACTTGCTTCTCTTCCTAAGCACAGTCTGTAAATGCTCCCCCTTTCTAACCTACTCTCATTTTTCTTGTACCCCATTACTTCTCCCCCTTAGTTGAGGAATCCTCCAATCAACTAGTTGACAAAGTAGTTGTACCAATTATAGAGTTCTGTTAGAAAGGAAGTTTCATTTTCTTCCTCACTGTGAGTGTGTGATAATGTTTAGTGTACCTCACAAGTGTTTCACTCTTCTCTCCACTCATTTGTGTTGAGTGTCTCACTTCTCTCTGTGTTTACACTCTTGCTCACTAGTGTATCACTCATATCACTCATAGCTCCAACATCCATTAGTGTACCTGCAAGGAAAAATCACCCTAGCCCCTTCAAGAGAGGTCAGTGGTGGTGCAATGGGAGTTCGCAAATCCCAAATCCTCGTTGGACTCGTCAGACGAATCTGAGTCATAATCTACAAGTTGCTAGTTTTCCCTTTTTAGGGTTTTCAGATTTGAATTCTGAGAAGGTAAACAATGATCTGTAAATTTAGCATTGAGATCAAGGTTCCCTTCTAATGTCTGTGAAGACATCACCTTGTTAAACTCATCAGGTAAAATCTGAATCATAGTTTACAAGTTGCCGATCCGCACCTATGTCAGACCCGTTACCCGCAGGATCCAGAGATGTTCCCTCTGGGGAGTTAGATAATGATCTTGTTGAATTTTGCATTTGAGATCAATACCTTCTCTCGAGGTCTGTGAAGACTCTTGGTTCATTAAAGAACCTTTAACTTATAATCCTAACCGTAAAATGGTTGGATTACAGGTTTCCGTCAATTCATCCTTAGTGTGTGCAATCTCACTTTGTGCATATGAAATATTTTGGTTAGTGGATAAGGTAGTGACTCTCCAACTGAATATCCCACACATCCTTATTTGCTGCATCAAGTGCAGTTACTCCCTGGTGACCTTTAGTCTGATAGGTTACTTCCTTTTAGGGGGTAAGATAGAATGTGTTTGAGTTTGACTGTAGTCTGGGATAAAAGTTGTTGGGTTTACAACCTTATGACTAAACATGTGAAAAAGCAAAACTCCATTTAGATGAACCTGCATCACAGAATATGAGTAATAGAGATAGAATGATATACAGTTGTGATTTCAAAAGATTTACAATGTAAGCAATCACAACTATAGAAAGAGATTTTGAGTTAGGAAGTTAAATAGATCTTGAGCCGGTTTTACTAAACAAAAACATAAACAAAAATCCAATTAATAGATATTAATCGAATTAATATATGTTAATGTTTAAACCAATACAAACAAAACTATTTTATCATGTTTTGGATCCTGTATGTTAGATACCAATTGTTAGGTCTTGTCTTCCAATTGTTAGAACCTGGAAATCAAACGTTTGTTCCTAAACAATTGAATTGACATATACCATTTTGATACCAACAATGTTCCTATATACGAAATTCTGTTAATAACAATAACACAACAAAGATTAGAAGTTAAAACAGCATGATATGTGTGTGTTAAACAGAAGAAGTACAAAAGAACCAAGTACAGAGACCTGTTTGTAAGTTTTGAAAGTATAGTGACTAAACTGAAAAACTATACAAACTATTTATAAACACATGAAAAATATTATACAAAAATAAGAAATAATATACATAAAAATAAAAATAATATTAAATACAAACTAAAAAGAAAAGAAAAATTACAATTTTTTTTATAAAATATATTTTTTTTTATTTTTTTTTTTAATTCAAAAATAACTGTATTAATAATATTTACAGAATATTAGAAATAAAAGAAAATAATTTACAAAAATATTTACAACAATATAACTACTTAGAAAAATGGCTAAATAGAAAATAAGAAAATACTAAAAATACCATAGGTTATCCTTTTTATGAAATCAAACGTTAATAACAAAAGGACAAACACTACAAATCATTTAATAAACTATTAACTATTTACATAAATATTTGTAGTAAATTAATAAATCTATATATTTTCTTAATAAAGTAACTTTCTTATAGAAAATCATTTAAAGAGAAAATATGACTTATTAAATCAACACAAATATTCAAAAGTAATTTTCAACAAAAATAGATTTCTCATTAATTTCAACTTGTAAAATTTGAGAAAAATATTTTTAGAGAAAATTAAAATATTATAAAATTAAAAGAAGTAAGTAGGAATATATTAAGAAGATAATGACAATGATTTAAGAATTAACAAGCAAGAAAATAAGTTGATAAAATAATTATACAAGTGATTTTAATAACAAATAATTACAAAGATAATCACTTATAAATTATTAAAGAACAAACCTCAGATATTAACTAGTTTAATTACTAGGACTATTTAACATACCCAATTCACCAACAATTCTGGTGAATGTGGATTCGTCAAGAGACTTAGTAAAAATATCTGCTGTTTGTTCTTCCGTGGGTACAAAATGTAACTCCACGGTACCATTCATGACATGCTCTCTAATAAAATGATACATGATATCGATGTGCTTTGTCCTCGTATGCTGCACAGGATTGTTGGAGATTGCTATGGCACTTGTATTGTCACACAAGATAGGAATCCTGTCAAGTACAAAGCCATAGTCCCTTAGCTGATTCCTAATCCACAAGATCTGTGCACAACAGCTTCCAGCAGCTATATATTCAGCTTCAGCTGTTGAGTTGGAAACTGTTTGTTGTTTCTTGCTGTACCAGGAAACCAACCTGCCACCTAGAAATTGACAGCTCCCAGATGTGCTTTTTCTGTCTACAACACTTCCTGCATAATCTGAATCTGTATATCCAATAAGATTAAAACCAGAATCTTTAGGGTACCAGATGCCTAAGTTAGGCGTACCCTTAAGATATCTCAAGATTCGTTTTACAGCAATGAGATGAACATCTCTAGGATCCGATTGGAACCTTGCACACAAGCACGTAGCATACATAATATCTGGTCTACTTGCAGTAAGATAAAGTAATGAGCCTATCATACCTCTGTAGCTTGTGATATCTACCTTGATAGAATTTTCACATGCTCCAAATTTAACAGCTGTAGATGATGGTGTTCTTGCTGAAGATGAGTCCTCCATTTGATATTTCTTGAGGAGCTCTCTGACATACTTGGATTGACAGATAAATATCCCATCTGTCCTTTGACTTACTTGCAATCCAAGAAAGAACTTCAGCTCACCCATCATGCTCATTTCAAACTTACCCTGCATTAACTTAGCAAATTTCTTGCAAAAAAGATCATTAGTAGACCCGAATATTATATCGTCCACATAGATTTGAACTAATATTGTATCATTTTTATGTTTCTTTGTAAAGAGAGTTTTGTCTATGACACCTCTAACAAAACCATTTTCAAGTAAAAATTCAGAGAGAGTGTCATACCATTTTCTTGGCGCTTGCTTAAGACCATAAATTGCCTTGAAGAGAAAGTAGACATAATCCATGAATTCTGAATCTTCAAAGCCAGGGGGTTGTTCAACATATACCTCTTCATCTAGCTTACCATTCAGAAAAGCACTCTTGACATCCATTTGATAAACCTTAAAGTTTGAGAATGCTGCGAATGCCAAGAATATTCTGATAGCCTCAAGTCTTGCCACTGGAGCGTAGGTTTCATCATAATCAATGCCTTCAGCTTGTGAATAACCCTTTGCTACCAGCCTTGCTTTATTTCTTGTCACTGTCCCATCTTTATCTAGCTTGTTTCTGAATACCCACCTTGTGTCAACCACTTTCCTGTCTTTGGGTCTGGGTACCAGCTTCCATACTTCTTGTTGTTTGAATTGATTGAGTTCATCTTGCATAGCAATCACCCAATCAGGATCTTTCAGAGCCTTCGTAGCTTTCTTAGTTTCTTCTAAAAGAAAACTAAAGAAATAATCATTAGTACTTAAAGCTCTGCTAGTCTTTTACTTCCACCATAAGGAACACTAAGAACTAGGACAAAGAATTAATTGAGTCAATATTCTTTGTCTTGGCAGATATGTTCTCATAGTGTCCTATGATTTTCAATGTGGTGTTGAGTTGACTGGTTGATCATTCAGTTGCTCCCCCTAAGCTGTTGCTGGGTATTCATGAAGATTCTCCATGCTTCACATTGGTTGGATCTGAATAATCATCACCATTGACAGCTGGGAGCTAGAAGTTGTTGAACATCACTAAGACTTTTAATCACCTTCTGTTGATTAATAACAATCACCCTGTAGGTTGTAGACTCCATTGAGTAACCAAGGAAATTATCCTCTTGAGCATTAGCTGATTGCCAGGATGCTCACTTTCATTTAACATTGCAAAACAATTTCCTTCATACTTGTGGGGTCTTCCTATATTTCTTACTGATCAGGGTTCGATCATGTCAGTAGCAAACTATTGACTGCTTCAGCATTAATACTCCTGAAGGTGCAGAAATAATCCAGAACACTAATTGATAGGTCCTGTAATCTGGTCTCCAAGTTGTCATAGTCAGTTTTGCTTCCTGAAACTCTTTTAGATGTGATCAATCACCATCAATAGTGTCTTGTCTTCAGATTGTCTGAACAACAACTTGTTTGTTGAGAGAAGTCATCAGTCATCACCACTAAAGTATATTTTTCTTTGATCTAGAAATTCTGTGTGATGCTTCTTCGACTTATCTTTATGACATGCCTCGTAATTTTATTTTAAATTAATTCCAGATGAGGTAGTCTCCTTTACTGATTCGATTTCCAGGAAAGAATCTCTTGATATGACATTCAGGTGAGAGAGCTCTTTATGTCATAGCTGAACTCCTATCTGATGAAGCTTTAGATTTGACCTTGTTGACTTCACCTTTGACTTAGATTCCATGTCAGCTACAGATAAGTTCTCTTTCCTTATTCCTCGAATAGTAGGCTCTTCATCTTGTAAAAGATGCTTTATTACTGACAACATTTCATAGCTATTGAATAGCCTTGACCCTGAGTCATACCCTTGCTGTTATCTCCAAGGGATACCACTTGGCCAGATACCTTCACCACTCTTGACAGCAGGGCTCTATCTTCGGTCATATGCCTTGAACATCCACTATCCAAAATCCACATAACACGATCTACCTGTTACACACCCTGCAATGCCAAAACGGTTAAACTTTCTTCGGGACCCAAGCTTGGTTGGGTCCAGAGTACTTGAAAAATTGGCCTTTGTCAGGTAAAACAACATTTTTCACCTTAACACCAATTTTACCATTAGTCAACAAGCATTTTACTCTGTAAACAGATTTGACAATCTTTTGTTTCATTTTAGGTATCCATGTTTGTTTAGCAGCAATAACACTCTTTTCAGTGACTGGACATTTGACTTTGTAAACAGCCTTAGTAAAACTTTGTTTAGGCTTTGGTACAAATGTCTCTCTCCTAACATTAGGAGGACTAGCAGTCTTTGATCTAACATTTGTGTTTCTGTTCATATGTTGTCGGGGGGTAGTCTTATCAGCACATGCATGATTACCATTAAAGTAAGCAGACATGACATTAAAAGCACAAGACATACAATTGACAACACCACATGCTTTATGAGAAGAATCAATAATAGGCATGGTATTCATGTTAGATATGTTATTGTCCTTTTTCAACTTGTTATCACCTAACCCAGTTTTAGACGAACTGGTTGACTCAACAAACTTAACTGGTTTCATAGAAACAACCTTATTAGATTTAACATTTTTGGTTGTAGGTGCCTTAACAGATTTTTCATTAAGTTGGACACTTCCACTAGCAATATCCTCAGTACGCATCTCCTCTTGAATAACAAGAGAAGTCAAATCTAGAGGCTCTGCAATAGACTTCTTAAAGAGTG
Organism: Kitagawia praeruptora; assembly: GCA_037693485.1. NCBI lineage: Eukaryota > Viridiplantae > Streptophyta > Magnoliopsida > Apiales > Apiaceae > Kitagawia > Kitagawia praeruptora. The sequence continues at coordinate 15,676,889 of CM075353.1, forward strand.
GATCTTCAACATCCTTAAGCACATGTGGTATTCCCCTTTCTTTAGCACTAACAGGATTAGGGGAATTTATGCCTAACATTCCAATAGCCTCGTTGTAGCCAAACCCTATTCCTACGGTTCGGTCTACAGCTTGTTTATTGAAAAACTCTTTAGAAGTTTTAACAGAATTAAAGCAAGCAGATAATTTGACATCCTGTTCCTTTATCTTAGTTTCAAGTTCAGCAATTTTAGCAACTTGTTTTAACATGTATTCTGATATCGACTTTTCTCTGTAGTTAAGTCGAGCTATTTCTTTAATTTGCTGATCTTGATTATCATGCACTTTTTTTAGTTCTAACACTTCATTTTCAAGATTAGTGTTTAACAGATTTATTCTAGCATTTTCAGTTTGTGCATTACCCAAGGAATTACGTAAACAACGAATAAGTTCAGCATCAGTGAGTATTACCGGAGTTCTGTAATAGTCGGATGTCTCAGCATTTGCCACAAGCGCAAAATCCTCAACCACCTCTTCATCACTGTCTGAATCATCCCAGCTCCTTTCCCGAGCTACATAGGCATTGTCTGCCTTCTTCTTTCCAGATGCATACTCTCTCCCTGCATCTTGTTGAGGTTGTTGACACTCAGTTGCAAAGTGTCCCAATTCATTACATTTGAAGCATCTGATATTACTTCTGTCTACCATCCCAGTCTCGTAGCCACCCCTTGTGCTACTTGAGGAATAACCTCCTTGCTGGAATCTGTTCCCTGTAGACCTGAGTCTGAAATTGGGATTTCTTCTAAATCTGATATGACTAAACTGCCTTACAACCAGTGCCATTGACTCATCCTCCAACTGCTCCAGCTCCTCTAATGAATAAAATTCTCCACAACCCTGACTTGCAGCTGTCTTCCCATATTCTGCTACAATCACCTCCTTTTCAGAGTTGTAAGGTTGAACAACCTTAGCTTCCATTTTCACCGAGGCTTCACCAACCAAAGCAGTAGAAGTGTGATCTACCCTTTCCTCATTTATTGTCAAAATGGTATCCCAGATATGCTTTGCATCTTTACAATTAACAACATGATTGTGCATGATTAAATCTAGGGATTCCATCAAAATCAGCTGTAAATTCATATCCAGGGCAGCTTCCTCCTTTTCAGTAGGGGTATAATTATTAGGGTCCTTTGGATACGTCCTTTCAGCAAATTCAACAACTCCATCCACAATTACTTCCTCTTCTGTAACCATATGAATTATTGGCCCGGTTTTCAATATTCCTAAATATTTAGGATTGGCCACTTGTAGAAAAAGGGTCATTTTCTTTTTCCACAATTCATAATTTTCCTTATCAAATATGGGTATCTTAACAGAACCAACTTTTGAAGACATGATGAATTTTTAAGTGAGTTAAAAATTCAAGATAAATTTTTGATTGAATAAAAATAGGATCTTGATTTGTGTATTAATCAATAGGCTCTGATACCAATTGTTAGGTCCGATAAGATTGTAGAAGGGGGGGGGGTTGAATACAATCTATACCAATTTATCGAAATTTGTCTTTTAAATAAAATTTAGCTTGAACAAATTTGTGCGGAATAAATTGAAACAATTTTCAAGTTGAATATAAAAATATATTAACTTGATGGGTGTTACAATTTCTGTACAGATTAATTATCAAGTTGATAAAAACTAATTAGAAAATTCGACATGAACTTTTCTAATTTAGTTAATAAAAATCAAGATAAGTTCTAGGAGTAAAAACTCGCTAGTGGTACAAGAGATACAAATAAACAAGTTCTATCGGATCAGATATTACAAATATGATGAACTTGATTTTCTATGAATTTTTCTAGCTCTTGTGTTCTTGAGAGAAAGTGAGAGAGAAAGCTTTGTTCTTGGTTGAAAGATATAATGTTGTGTTGTTGTGATATATTGTTGAGCCGCCTGTGTTCATGTTTATATCAAAACAAATCCACTGCCTTCTTTTGCTTTTGATTAACACATGAAAGACAATCTCCAAGACAATCTGTTCTTCCAAGACAATCCGATTTGTATTGCCAAGACAATCGCCAAGACAATCTGTTCTTCCAAGACAATCAGATTTGTACTGCCAAGACAATCGCCAAGACAATCTGATCTTCCAAGACAATCAGCTTTGTACTACCAAGACAATCGCCAAGACAATCTGGTTTGCTTACCAAGACAATCGAATTTGAACTGCCAAGACAATCCTGAACTACCAAGACAATCAGTTTAACCTTGCCAAGACAATTGATTTTGAACTACCAAGACAATCAGCTTTGTACTGCCAAGACAATCAAATTTGAACTGCCAAGACAATCGCCAAGACAATCAAGCTTTCCAAGACAATTGATTTTGAACTACCAAGACAATCTATTTCCACCAAGACAATCACGGTTTGAGCTACCAAGACAATCCGAACAAATAAAACATGGCCACTTTTGTAATTCAAATGTTTTATTACATTTGTTTACTAACTTCTGCCGACAACAACTCTTTTATTTGTTTATTCCTTGCCAACTTGACTTAATCAATTCGTGTGGTCACCTGTTAACTAATTAGAGGCTCCGTTGAAATGCTTTTTAATCCGCACAGCTTATAACCTTTAATTAATAAATAATTATTTTAATCCAGAAATTATAAAAATAAATATCTAATATTATTAGATATTTATAAATATAATTTTCCAAATAAATAAAATATTTATTAATATAAATAAATCCTTAAACTGTAAGCTGCGGTTACCTGAGCGTCTGGAACCGGACTCCTTTTGCTTAACAAAAAATATATCAATTCCAACCGGGGTTCCAGCTTTAAGAATATATCACTTTCCATATTCTTGTGATAATTCTATTTTCTCATAACTCGTTCAGGTGTAAGCTACGGTCTCTTGAGGATGTGAAACCGGACTCCTTTTGCTTAGCAAAAAATACAACAATTCTAACCGGGGTTTCAGCATTAAGAATATATCATTTAGAATTTCTTTATGATAATTCTTTTTCCTCGTAGCCAGTCCACTTGATAATAAAATCCTTGTGATCAAATAATTTAACCCTTCTGTTGCTTGCACAATGATTTTCTCAAATACCAGTCTTGATAGCTTGAACCACTGAAGTTAATGATAAACAACCACTGTTTAATGTTGACACTCGATGTACTGTCTGGTTCATGAGTGACTAACCGCAATGACTGTTCTTCATATATTGACTTTAAAAACTGGTTCCTTTTGTTTTCTCATCTCTCTTCAATTTTCTGTACTGTCTCTGTCACCTTTGAAATCTCTGTCACTTTAAACGAATCCACTTCTTTAACGAATACTTCACTGAGGCTTGATCAGATGTCTGAACTTCTTTCAATGTAGTAATCCCCCAAGTCTGTAGATTGACCTTGATCTTTTTCTTCTGACAGATAATACAATCTGAGATTCCTTGTGACAGTCTATATACTATTTACTATTACAATCTTGTTTAAGTTGAGTTGTATCCTCGAAATACAAATAGGCTACATCATATGCCTTTCAGTTTCTTATGTCATTCTCACCATTCCTCCTGTATCTTCTGGGCACAGGGTATATCAAACATCATTAAACAATTCTATAATGATTCTGCCTTTGTACTTTTCGAGACTCCTTTCCATAAATCCTTATAGGTTATTGATACCTTGGTCGATTCAACTTATATCGTCTGATTTCACAATGTCTTTATTAGGGGTGAGGCTATCCTTTGTGCATCCCCCAGGGTTCGTCTTAATCTCTGGACATTCTATCCTCAATTCTATTTGCAAGGAATACATACATCCTGTATGTGGAAATTCAATCATATATCCTTAATAAGGGTCTCTTTTCAATCATTCTCATCTTGATAATCTATAGGTAGCCTAATGCTAATCTCTTCTTTCAAACGAATGTCAGTCTATATAACCTTCCAAAAGACAACATATGTCTATCTGTCTTTCTTACAGAACTTGGTAATGGTAGCAATGATGCTCTGGAAGATATTGGTCGTGTTTAACGTGAATCTCTTAGTGTCTAATGCTCTTTTTGAGGACGCTAAGCTTCAGATAACATTTATACATCATACTACGCCATCTTTGACAATCTTCGTAACTCTTTATTGGTCACTATCCTCAATCCCAATACTTCCATGGTATATATAAAATCCATCATCATGTTTCTCAATTCATTTTATATCAAAAGTCCTCGCGGTTGGCACTTGGTTAGAAGCACCCCGCTTTGTCCTTACCTTGCTGGTTCAGTCACTCGATAATCTTTAGTGACTTGGCCCCAACTGGCCATGCTAAAATATGTGAGTTTAGGGGTCGGCTAATAGCATTACTTTTCTAGCAATTGCTGGCATAGTGCCTTCTACTTTGATACCTTTTGATCTTCTCAAAACTTCACTCCATATAAGTCTCAATCGACTTCTCGGTGCCATCTCCGGTCACCTTCCCTTTTCTTTTATTCTTCTAGTTACTCTTATCAATTTCATGTGCCACAAAAGCTTAACATTTCTGGCATGACAACTTTTTCATTTAAGTCCATCCCGAACTTTCTTAGTCCGGCTTGTTCCTTGATTACATTTCCCTTTTTACCATCCAATCTTATCTTCATTAGTTTATTTCTAGAATCAATCGTAATAATCGGGATCTATCTACCAATCCGTATAGCGGCTACCTTACCCAATTCATAGGGTTTGCTTCAGTTTCCACTCTCCTCAGTGATGTATTCAGATAATCAGAAAGACAAGGTTTGCCAAATTTTGTCCAATTCCTTTCCAGGATTAGGGAAATTTCAGTCAATCTATCCACCCACTGGTTACATTAAGAAAATCAATTTCGATACCCAAAGAATATTTCTATGAACATCCGAGCTGGTCGAACCATAAACAGTTACAGTAGTGAAATGATTGACATAAAGCTGGGAGTTTAACAATTAGAAGGAAACCAAATATACATCTTCCCTAGAAGGGGAATCAAAAGTTTCAAACTAAACATGCCATACCTCCCCGATACATGTTTGTCCTAATAGTCGATACTACTGAATACCAGTCTACTTAATAACTAGTCTCGGAAGGAACAATACCATCGGGGTCAGTCGCTTCCCAGAATTTGCACTACCAAGGTCATCCGAATCTGGTGAACCGTGTTGTCCAATTGTGTTCGAAAATTATGTTGTCCTGTTGCACAAGCACAACACCTAAACCTGTACGAGGTGCATCCTAATATATTCCAAAATTTTCCTTCTTCCATTAGGTAGCGCCAATGCTGGGTCGTCATCAGTTTTTATCTTTAACTCCAGGGAGATTTTCCCCCATTTATCTTGTCCATTCAAACTTTTAGTCTTACCAATAAGTCGGGTTACGGGACTGCACTCTTTGTATAGTCCTGAGCAAATCTTTGGTAATACCTTGTAAATCTTATGAAATTTATCACCTTTGTCGGTGTGGTTGGCCAATCTCCATTTGAAACTGTCTTTAATTTGGTGGGGTCAATCAATCACTACTTCCTATTAATCATATGTCCTACTGTCTGGACTTTATTTTGCCAAAACTCTCACTTCGAGAACATGGCCTACACCTGTTCATTCAGGTTTCATCTAAAAGCATTCTCAATTTTATCTCAACCACTGCTTGCCTTACTCAATCCATTTATGATTCAGTGTCAAAATAAACTTAAGGTAACTACCATAATCCATTCAAGGAAAAGAAGGAATTTACTATTCCTTTAAATCACATGCATCTAATGTTTCTGGTCCATCATTCCACTGAATTGAACTAGACTTTACTTGGTTCCTGACGATAGCCTTATTACTAGTTTATCACAGACTCATTGGTCTTCTCCTCTTGTAGGTTCTGAGATCCTTGTCTTGCTTACTACTTCCTTATATACTTTATTCAATCATGCCATCACCTTTCAATGTCTTTATTTTCTAAGTTGATCCATTCATAAAATGGACATTTCCTTGAACCCAACCACCTTATCAATCTAAGTTTGACTTTATAAATTATCACTTATGAAATCTGCCTTCTCATGGTGAATTATCATTACAATATTCACACTAATTCATTTATCACCTGATATGGCACTTGCTGCCTCTATCTTAACTGCTCCTGGAGACTCTGCTCCTTGTCCTCTATTGTTGTCTTTGATAATCATGTACCACTCTATCTCTTTCCTCATTAATCTAAAGGTCTCTAAGGATTTTAATCTATCCCTATATAGGATCTCAAGTAATTCCTCAAATCCATCCTACCTGCTGGTACTTCATCTAGCAGTCCAGCTATGAATCCAATATGCATCTTTAGTTCTCTTAATAATATCTCAGTTCTTTATGCTCACTTTTATGAGCACTATACCTTAACTCTTACAGTCTCTCTGGCTGTAGCCCTCATTTCCTGAAGTGTAAACTCCTTATACTTATCAATATTTCCTTCCTTTGCCGGGACCTCAACCGGGTCCTCAGTAGGGTGCTCTATCGAATCCACCATCCGATCTTCAACATCAAAACAAGCATCATTATGTTACTGCTCGTAATCCCCAAGGTCTGTCGCCTTACTAGTCGATACAAGAACGAGCTAAGTTACTATCATGATACTTTAGGGTTCCCATAAGGGTTTTATATGTCAATACTACATTATGTAGTCTGACTATGAACTTGGCAAGAGTTCTTATTATCTTAATGAATATATTGTTTTAACGTCACGTCATCTCTGGGATTTATAACGCTCTCTCTGATACCATTTCTGTAACACCCCCAGATCCGGGGTCCGGGATCTGGTCGTTACGGTCTCAATTTCCATCCATAAAATCAATATAAACTGAATAACAACCTTGTGACCCAAACAATAATATAGAACACACACGTTATAGTCCCAGAGATGTAATCAGAGTAACCAAATTTATTAATCACACAGTTGAGTTCTTACAACCCAAAGAATTACAATATATACATTTCTTACTCTTTGCCATCCATTTGTATATGTCATTTAATAAATACATTTGATATTCAAATGCTAACAACTAGCCTTCCAATAGCTTACTCTTCAGCAATGGTAGCTACGATCTCAGTGGTGATTCCTCTAACGGCTGACACCTGCTCGCACCAAGTGCACCTTGTGCGGCCATCTGATCTCACTGTTGTTGTGATATAAATAATAAAGCAAGGGTGAGCAATAGCCCACCAACAAGAATATAACTGAAGAGTAATATATATGACAGTTCAAAGATATATTTTGAAACCATATGCCATGCATAACCGAAAATGGTGCCAAATCAATATAAAGGATGAAGTTACAGGGAACTCAACAGGTATATATTTCGTGGAAGCATATGCTATGCCAAAATAAGCAAGATAGCATCATTTTCATAAAATAGGAACTTGCAAGAAAGATATTGCAATTCCAGTTTGAAATACTTTTCAACTCTGCCAACTATGATGATGTTGCAGAAAATTTCCAACATTGAGTGATGAACTAATACTGGAGTTTGACGCGCCAGGAGACATAGCATATACACGATGATCAGTCGCATGTTATGCTCCCCACCTCTTGTTTACTACATGTAGAAGGAAGCACCGACGGATTTACTTGTCTACCGCCCTCTGGAACCCCCTCGGCCAACGGTTGGGCCATTTGCTGGACCGGCGCCACTGGGTCACTTACGCATCTCCTAGTTCATTTCACATCCATAACTTGAAACGTAAAGTTCGTCTCCCTTTCCCCAAGTATAATACTTGTTGATAAGACTCCACAAAGTAATCGTATCTAATTGGAAAGGAAAATTCACCAATATTTCCCAAGCCGCTGCTTGTTAATGGATACCAACTTGTTCCAACATTCTTACCCCTCGAATAATGAGTGGGTATACACAATTCCATGAATAATAGCAACCAAGTTACGAACGAAATGAATAATTTATGACCGGGCAGTCACAAGATAAATAACATTCTTCAAGTCAGGGTCCCTTATATTCGAATCGAAGGAAGAATGGAATTACTGAGAACCTTCCTTGATAATAATAATAATAATAATATGACTCTAAAATAATATATATAACATTCGAGGGTTGATGATACTATGTGAATGAAACCAAGTATCTTTGAAACGAGTTAGAAGAATTAAATAAATATTCCAAGAATATTTATTCAGTCACAGATATTGAAAAAGGGTTGCTCGGAATAATCTTTGAATAAATGTTCAGAATAATATTCATTGAACAAACAATGAATATTCAAATCAATAACAATGTTTATTGATGGAGTAACCGTCAGATGGACATTGGAGATGATATTTATTGAATCAATAGTGAATATTCAACTCAAGAAGGGTACATATTGATGGAATAATTATCGACTTAATATTTGGGACAATATTCATTGAATAAATAATGAATATTCAACTTAATAATATTTAGCGAAGAAATGATTATCGAATGAATATTTGAAATTATGTTCAATAATTGAATCGAATTTAAATAAAGGTCGAAGATAATATTCCTTATCTCAAGGGAATATTCAAAGTAATATTTATCGAAAAAAATGGAGTTCGAATCAATGTTCAACTGATATTTATAAAATAAATAGAGATTGAATGAATATTCGAATTAATATTCATTTAAATAAATAAGGCTCGAATGAATATTAAAATAATATTCATTAAATAAATAAACTTGAATGAATATTCAAAATAATATTTATCGACTAAATAAGAATGAATATTCTTTAAGCAAATAACTTAACTGAGGGTTCGAATAATATTCGAATATTTAATCGACTTTAGATGAATATTAAATATATAATATTTCTCGAATAAATTAACATCTGATGGATAATCCGAATAATATTTATCAAATAATCTCAAAGGAATATCTCAATAATATTCGCCAGATAATAAATGGGAAATATTTACTTAATTATTTTCCTCTGAAAATAATATCTATATATATCAAGAATTATCGACTCCCGGTCTATAATCAAAGAATGAGATTCACTGCCCTTCGATTAAGGGTCTAAATAATTTCCGGCTTATAACTGATATATATCTATCTAGCTTATAAGCCAACAATAAATCAGGGAACAAGTATCACAATATAACTTGAAAATAGGCATGCATGCTATGGCATATGTATAACAGAAATCATATATATATATATATTCACAACAACAGCCTTTAAAAAGGTTTGAAAACTTGCCTGGAAATCGAGTACGGGTAGGGGTAGTGGTAGCGTGTCCCGGGTCAGCCTGATGATCTATAAATAGCCAAGGCATTCGGGATTAATCACTTAACTCCTTTCAAAGGTTAAGTATAAACTTAACTCAAATCGAAACACGTTTTCAAGTCGTTTCGTTATACCCCTCTAATTCACTCTTATTATTGCTTTTATCATCCGACACTTGTTCGTTAATAAAGCATGTCATTACCCTTACATATGGTAAGCATTCGATTTGTAAAAGTTTTAAAGTCGAAAGATTATACCTCGAGATTTATCGATCGTTTGCTAAGTGGTTTACCGTAGTTATATCCAAGTATACTCTTTAGGGGTACTTTCGTACTTAACCTTGGTTCGAACATTTTTATAAAATCGAAAAACGATCTTTTTAATACGAGGTCTTCTCTCACACCACCCTTATGATCTCTAATATTTAATTACCAAGATTCACCACTGCGATACTTATTTTACACGGTTCAATTTCAATTACGAATTCGCATTCTCGGTTTCGAACCACTTTTACGAATTTAATCATAACTCCTAAACCGTAAGTCAGAATGTTTCGATTCTTTTTCCAAAATGATCTATGGCTCAAGATCTATAAGGTTGGGTTAATTATTCATCAAGATCAGAGGTTCAATCTTACTGTCAAAAACGGATTTTAAGTGCTAACGAAATTTCGTCATTATAACGGCTATATATCGAACGTTCCGAAAATCATGTCGTCAATACCAAGCCACATCGGGCATCAATACAAGTTATACACATATTATACATCTCCTACTGTCCAAGAACATCATCTTGACCAACATATCACAATCATGTTTAGATCCACTAACAAACTTCATAATCATGCTTATAATCATACTACTACATCACTTACACTAAATCCATCAAGAACTTAAAAAATCTCAAAGTAAGACCTAGGGTTTCAAGTGATGATTACCTTCCTTGGAGTGTCCTAGAGCCTCACTAAGACTTGATCTATCCTTGTGTGGCCTTAGAGTTGCTAGATCCACCATAAGAATTCAAGAAATCAAGATTAGTTCATAAAAGTTACTATTCATCCGTACTTTGATGATTTATTTGAAAATGGAAAAAGATGAATTTGAAGCTGAAATTTCTAGGAGATCATCACCATGATATGTAGTACTTACCATAAAAATTTGAAGAACAAGTGATGGTTGGAAGTTGGACTTCCAATTAGCTAAGAATGGGCAGATTTTTATGGAGAAATGGAGAGAAAATGTTGTTTTGTTTTGTTGTTTTTGATGTGTAAAATGGTTAAATGCATGTATGTTTATGTATATACTTGGATGCATCTCTTTTTAATGTGTTGTTGACAATCTATTGGTGCCACTTGTTGGCTTTTTATTGGACCATGTGTTGGCTCCATATTAAGCAAGTCCATTTTTGGTTAAATGCTAAAGAATCATCCTAGTTGTAGTTGACTTACAAGTATGCCACTTAGGTTCTTCTTTTTCCACCAATTGCACATGTATGCATCTTGATTCTTTGCTTGCTCTTTTGTCCGGTTATTGCTCAATTTGATTGATCGTTCGTAGGAATATCTCAAAGATTTCTAGTTAGGGTTTTACCGGAAACCTTCTTAATAATTAGAATACCATTCTCCATCTTACTTAATACTTCTCGAATTTAAATTCCTTAAATACCTTTAATAAATCCTTAAGTCTGGCAGTGTCCAGAGAATTCTCGGAGAAAATAAAAGTGCTATTTTTCTGAATCCGACAGCTTTTACATACACTTATTTTCCCCTCGGATCACTAATACGAACCCAGAAATTCATTCCGGGTACTTCTATATAGTGTCGTCTCATAATATTCTTATTTCCATCAAAAACACTATTCATCACTTATTCTCTTTTTAGTCCTGGTACTTAGAAAATATCTTTGTGCTTCCTCGAGCGTTCCTTAACTCTTTCATGGAACCTCCGTACTTGTAACCGATATCGATCTGGATGACACGAGGGTATCTATTTCTCTCTAGGGAATCTTATCTTAACATTCTAGGAGATAGATTATTCTAATCTAAGTTATCACCCAATAGCATCCTTCAGGACATATATCCTTGAAATCTATATCCTTTCATTATTCATTCCTTAAAACCAGTATTACATGGCAGTTGTAACCATTGTTCACTCTTACATCAATACATAATAAAAAGTTTTAATTTTGCCCAAAATCTGGGTTCTTACAATATATTTATAATATTTATAATACATTAAGCGAAATAATATATTTATAATATTTGAATTTCGCTTATAATATATTTATCTATCTATACTTCTATACTATCTATCTATACTATAGTATTATAAGCGAAATAGAATATATTTGGTTGATAGTTTGGTACTTTTTTATGATACACTCAATAACAACTATTGGTTTTTGAGACAGATTAATGAGAACCATGTAATGCTAAAAAGATATTCTTTCTATAATATATAAAATACTTCTATAGGTTCAAGGTTCAAATCCCATGAACAACATATTATTATTAAACATTTATATCATCTTAAAGTAATATTTATATACGTATTAATACAATAATATTTATATACATGAGATTTCTAAAGTATATTTTAATAATAAAAAATATATACAACTTAAAATTTTAATAATAAAATATAATTAAAAAATTTACAAGCAACCGTGCATAGCACGGGTTATAGGCTAGTAATAGTGGGAGACATGTTTAAAGACATGAACTACCTTGATTATAAATTTATACTCCGTAATATATAGGTAGTCAATTCGAAAGACAAAAGCTAACGCAACCCAACAACCTTGAAATGCACAGCAAAGCCATCATCTTCGTCTCTGCACAGGCACAGCAAAGCTACACTATAAATAATAGACCACGAAATAGTTCCCTGTATTCCTGGTCCTCGTTAATGACAAAAGTGGCTTGGCAAATGGAATGGCACCTCCTTTTTCAATTTTTATTACGTTTATCATTATTCTAAAAATTGTTGGTTTTTTAAAAATCACCTATAACTTATTAATTTATCGTTAAAAGATATTTTATCAATTTATTTTTAAAATTTGATTAATAACAGTGAAATATTTTAAAATAGTATATTATATTATAAATTAGATTAATGTATTAATATTATTAAAATATTAAAATTTAGGGTATTTGTCAAGAATATTATCTTTTATAGTTTGTTTTGCAAAAATATTATCTCTTCAAATTTATTGCAAATATACTATCTTATACTTTCTTAATTGCAAAAATACTATATTTCCTTTTTTTCAACCCAATTTTATTTTTTTAAAAACTTAATTCGGATGAACAGTGACCTGCCACGTGGCAGGTCACTGTTCACCGCCCTTTTTTTTAAGGCAGAGTGATATTTTGGTTGCAACTGAATGCAATCACATTCAACTCTTTTTTTTTAAGGTGGGGAGATTTTGGTGGATTTGGGTTGTAAGACCCCGCCAGGAGCAATATTCAACTGAATGCAACCACATTCAACTCTTTTTTTAAGGTGGGGAGATTTTAGTGGATTTGGGTTGCAAGGTCCCGTCAGGGGCAATATTCAACTGAATGCAACCACGTTCAACTTTTTTTAAAAAAAAATGGTGGGGTGATTTTGGTGGATTTGGGTTGCAAGATCCCGTAGGGGCATATTCAACTAAATGCAACTGAAAAACGAAAATTACATAGTTGCAAATTTAGTTGCATGTGGTTGCATTCAGTTGCTGATTTCAAGTTCCATTTTTCAGTTGTCATTTTCGACATATATATAGTCCTACTCCACTACAAACTAAAATTAACTACAAACTAAAAACTAAACACTAATCCAACATTTCATGCTAATCTAATGATCAAACTAGGGGTACCCCAATACAAAAAATGCTTAAAATACTTGGCTCTATCCAACAAAAAAAAAACCACTGTTCACGTGATGACGTGGCAGTGGATTTCACTGGTTAACGGTGCTTCGCACCTTCTTGTACTTATCATTCTAAAGTTGTAAGGAATGACGATTGACGGGTGTGTCGAGAGCCTTCGGCCCTCATGACTACCTAACTCTTCCGTTTACTGTCTTAAATGCTTCGCATTTCCACGGCAAGATTTTTTTTTTTTGTTGGATAGAGCCAATTATTTTAAGCATTTTTTGTGAAGGTACCCTTGGCGGGAACCTTAGAATAGATGAAATATAATTAATTTAGTGTTAGTTTGTAGTTTGTATTTAAGGATTGGTTTGTATTTGAGCAAAAACCTATATATATATATATAGGGTATGATTCAGGTGAGAACACGTATATGTTGGAGAACAATGAGAACACTATATTTCAAACTATTCTAAAGGGCCCCGCCAGGGGCATCCAATACGAAAAAATCTTATAATTCTACCCTCTATCCATTCATCAAAAAAAAGTTTAAATTTTTTTTTTAAAAAAAATTAAAATTGATGACATGGTAGCAGTTTTTTTTTTTAATTTTTTTGTTATTTTGTTATTTTTGTTGTTATGAATGGATAGAGAGTAGAATTATAAGACTTTTTTGTGAAGGTGCCCCTAGCGAGGTCCTTTAAAATAGCTTGAAATGTTGAAATGTGGTGAATATGTGTGTTTTCACTGTTCTCACACTAACATGTGTTCTCACTGTAGCGTGACTCTATATATATATATATATATATATATAGTTCAAAAAAGAGATTGAAAATGACAACTAAAAAATCAGAAATTCAGTTGGATGTGGTTGCATTCAGTTGCATGTGGTTGCATTCAGTTGAATATGTCCCTGCGGTACCATGCATCCCAAAATCATCCCACCTTAAAAAAAAAAAAGGATCACGGCTGGGCAGGCTGGGCAGCTGGGCAGGATTGTCCTAATAGGTAGTATTTTTGCAATTTTGAAACTTAGGTTAGTAAACTTACAAATAGCTTTTCTTAACAAAAGTAAAATTGTAAAATTTTACTTTTTTATATATATTTATCAAAAAAGCCCTAAAATTTATTCATTTTTATTACGATTTATCATTCCAATAAATTCTCAATTTAACAATAAATTTCCAACTTTTAAATATCTGAATCAATTTATTTCAATTTTCCGAAATTTACAACCATATGTACACTTAGCATTAAAAGACTTTAATTAGTAGGCTACTAGCTCACTTCAATATCCACCCACTCCAGTCTCCAGCCCTTCAACAGTTCAACTTTGTAGACATCTTCCTTTGTGCTAGTGTTTTAGATATCAACCTAATTCAGTGTAAATAGGACCATATTTTAAAATTATCCCCATAATTTTCTAACCAGCTTGACATCTGTGGACTGTGGAGAGGTTAAGAGTTTAAAAAATAAATTAACTAAAAAAATGTGTTTAGTTTAGATAGTTAAAACAGTATTATCGATTGAATTGTACAATTGCATAACACGCGACACCACATTTTAACTACATGTTTTAAATATTGGATTTTAAATTTTTAAAAATTGTATTTTTCAAGTGAAATATGAAAATATTTTAGATATACACGATGATTGAGCAATTATATGTTATTGTTGTTCATCGTCTAAATCTTTTGGATATATACGATGGTTGGTATGTCATTCATGTTTATCGCCAATAGTCAAAGATATAACGTAAATGTGGACGTGTGTAACATTTAATTACGATGTCGTCATTAGGCACATTTGGATAGCGGTTTTATTACTCTATTATTTATTTTATTTTTGTTAAATTTATATAATGTGGAGTCGGTTGGGAATGTTTCCTATTGCCCATAGTTCATTATTTTCTTAGGTAAGTTTTTTGGGTTAATGGACATTCTCTAATGAAAATAAATTATTTTTATAAATTAAAATTAAAATTAAAATTCAGTAACTTGTTAAGCTATTTCCACTTCGGGTTCTACCAATCCAAGTAGGAACACAATTGGATTGTACAAAATCCATCATCACCATTTCTATCAAAAGATTGATTTATAGTATTAAACTTACACATAAATAGAAAAAGAATATAGTGAATAGAAAGATATAGTGTCAATATCACTAAAAGAGAGAAAAATAAAAACAGTCATATAATCCCCGCGTTAAGGAAAAAACAGTGTACTAATACTATGTGTGTGATTAGAAAATACCACCAAACACAAAATTATTAGGAATCTTCCCCACTCTTGTCACCCTCTCCCACTATATGAACCTTCTTCCCTCCTTCCTCCATCATCCACACATATAAATATCACACATATATATCCTTTTCACACAAACAAATTTTCTTTCACATCTTCTCCAAAAATATTTAGTTTTCGATATTTCGAAATTCTGGTTCCGTCGCTGAAGATGTATAACAATACTCTCAACAATACTAATGCAAACCTCCGTCCCATATATATGCATGCACCAAAAAGCTATGCACTCAGTGGCAAGATCATGCTGAGTGCAATTGTTATTCTCTTTGTTGTTGTTGTCTTGATGATATGTCTTCATATGTATGCACGCTGGTATTTACTTCGTGTTCGTCGTCGTTATCTTCATCGCCGTCGTAGTCGTCGTCAACGGGCTTCTAATATTGTTTTTTACGTGGACCAACACTCAGCTCCGGTTCATACAGCAAACCGTGGCCTTGAAGTTAGTGTGCTTAACTCACTCCCTCTGTTTGTTTACTCCGAGTTGACTCACAAAGAGCTTGATTGCGCGGTTTGTTTGTCCGAGTTTGAAGAGGGTGAAACGGGTCGGGTTTTACCCAAGTGTCATCATAGTTTTCATATTGAGTGTATTGATATGTGGTTTCATTCTCATTCTACTTGCCCCATTTGTCGTTCTCGGGTTGAACCGGTTGACCCGACCCGGACCCGTGATGTTTTGATAGCGGTGGATAAACCGGTTCAGCCGGTCGAACCATCCGGTTCGAGTTCTAGAGAGACGTCATTGGCGGATAGGAGAAAAGGGTTGGATTTACGAGGTGTGAAAATCGAGGTGCCAAGGAGGACCGAGTCAGTGGACGAGTTGAGACCGAGTTCACCCGCGAGTTACGGGTTTATGTCACCCGGGAGCCGGTTACAATCTCTAAGAAGAATACTTAGCATGGGTAAAAAACCGGTTCTCGCCTCACCATCATCCGAAATCGGAACGAGTTGGATGAATACTACTGAGTCGGATATCGAGTTAGGAATAACGGAAGATGTTCGTAAACAGGCTCGTGAACAAACTCCAATACCGACACCTAAGTAAACGGCGGTAGTGGGCCAGTGGAATCAACAGTTTCAAAAACGTTGAAAAAAAAAACTTGGGCAGACTATATTGACTAAAAAGAGTTGCACAAAATTGTAAAAAAGTTTACAATATTTGCCTTTGTTGCTAAATTTCGTTTATTTTTCTCCAATCGTTCTATACTTCTAATGAAAATAGGATTAGTTTTCTGAGTTGTATATAATTTTATTTTTTAATGTTTACAAAAGAAAAAATATATGAAATACAGTATGTACAGTTAGTTGGATACATGATTGCCGTGGTTTAGCTAATTATTTTGGTTCATTACGCGTTTTATTAAATGGAGATTGTTTACCTACTAGGCTACTACTTTAAAATACGTAAATCCTAATTTTGATTTGCAAAAGTTGGTAAAGTAACTAAAAGAAAAAGGACTAATTTGAGATTGTTTTGCGGCTCTCGCAAAGTGAAAGAAAAAAGTGTAGAATTTCTAAAATTGATTTTATGCTTAATTTTGTGTATAACATATTAACATACAGTGTAAATGTAATCAAAGAAAACATGTTATGATGAGATCATTACGCGTATTATTAAGACTAAGCACAATTTTAATAAAAAAAACAATTAAATTTGAATCATATTACATATTCCGAAATAAATTTTAAATATGTTTTTAAATAACACTTATCATGTTTATATTTTTGAAATTTATATTTATATACGAGAAATCCATCTACATAATATCCAATAACATAATGATAATTTATAGATTTTATATTAAAGTATCACCATACTCATAAAAAACTATTAAATGATTAACTGATTTCCACGAATATTTTCGTTTTCGCTACTAGAATCACTACGTATCAGTGTCGTAAAAAGCGGGAATCGGACTTAATCGATGGAGGCACCGTCCAGGGATTAATCGGGTAATCGGGGATTAATCGGAATGATTAATCGGATCATTAATCGGAACTAATTTAATATTATTTTTAAATATAATTATTATTAATATACATAATTATGTTATTATTTTGATTATACATGAATAATTATCATATATTTATACAAATATATTTAAAATATATAGCATTATTAAAGTAAATATAAATTTTAAAATCTAATTTTTGAATTGGGGTCAATATGAGAGAAAAAATTGATAAAATTCATGATTTAACCGTTTAAAATATTAGTTTCGTATATGAGAATAATATTTTTCTTAAAATTTATTCAATTTTATACTTTTTGAATTTTTTTTAATTTTTCTACACATTTTTCAATTTTTTTTATCAATAATGCCGATTTTTGACCGATTAATCCCGATTAATCCCGATTTTTTGAAAAAACGATTTTTTGGCCGATTTTTGTAAAATCAGTACGGTGCCTTACCGAACAGCGATTAATCCCGATTAATCGCCGACTTTTATAACAGAGCTAGGTGTTGCCCAGTAATTAACAATTGTAGAAGGGGGTTGAATACAATTGTATAAGATTTTCGACTTAAACAAATAACACAAGTATGAATCAATAACAGCTTTATTAATTCTGATATAAAACTGTTACAAAACTCTCTTAAGAAATTCTTATGTTCTTAAGAGCTGCTAGGTTACAAGATAAATCGTGTAAGCGATTACTTTAATGTAAAACCTAAACTGTGTTTATATAGAGTACACAGTTACACTATCAATTACATGATGTTCTAAATCAATTACATATATCTCTGAATGCATATCTTGTATGATAGCTGCATTCCTACAATCTAGGAACCGACATATCAATCTTCCTTGATCTCTGGTCTGATGAGAATCTTCACCAAATACTGACCAGCTTCTAATCCTGATGATAGTCCAATACTGACGTTGTATTACTGATGACGTCAGCATCAGTATCTGATCAGTAATGCCCAGATCCTGATCATCACTTGAATCAATATCTAACAATCTCCCCCAATTTGTTCTTTATGAAACAAAGCACAAATTCCTTGATTCAAAGATGTCAAAAACTCAAAACAAAATACCTTCTAAAAATCATCAGGAACAGTTTCAGAAATTCTTTGATAAAACAGATTCATTCTCAAGAAATCAGATATCAATTCTTCTTCCTTGCTTTCAAGAATTTGAATCAGTTTCTTCTTCAGATTTTTGAGTTCTTCATCTTCCTCATTAATCTGATAGATAGCTGCCCTGAGATTCTGAATTGAGCTTCTTGGAAGATCTAAATCACTTAGCAACACATAAGCAATTTCCTTCTCATCTGGATTTAGAGACAGTTGTTCCATGCCTAGATACACTTCTCTAACAACTGTACCTTTCTTCATTTCAACCTCTATGTCTCTTAAATTTAAGTACATAGGAATATAATTTCCATCATACCTCGTTCCTCCATCCATAAATCTCTGTCTAATTGTCCTATAAATCATGATAAACCAATTGTAGTAAACTTCTCTTTCATTAACATTGATTCTTTTACTTCTGAGAAGATACATAACATATTTCAGCTCTTTTGCAGATTTGCACAACAATTCATGAATAGGAATCTTCTTTACACTTCTATCTTTCATGAAGTACAACATCTTTTCTATTTTCTTTGCACCAGCATGACAATCAGCAATGATAGCAACAGCTTCAAGTTTCCAGAGATGATCAACAGTTAACTCATCACCAATCTTGTCAACTAGAGCATGTTGATCAGTTTGTACAATGAAAATAATCTGTGCATGACTATACCCAATTCCTCCTCTTGTGCCAGGTTCCAATCCTTTCAAAACAGATTGCATACTTACCCATTTTGGTGGATTTTCAGCAATAAATGTAGTAGACTCTGATTTAACAATCAATAAAGATTCATTAATCAAAGAAGACTCTGTTATCAGTCCTGCTGATTTGAAAACAATCGGTTTCCTATAATCACACTCACTCTTTCCCTTTTCCTTACTCTTCTTCTTCTCATCTGTTGGATAATACTGCTGATGTTCAGGAACAGATTTATCTTTATCATACCATAAATTCCTGTCTGATCTATGAACATTTCTCAAGTAGTCTCTGGTTGTTATCCTTTCTGCTTCTCTGGCTTTAGCTCTGATTTCACTTTCTCTTTCAAATCTTCTGAAGTTCTCTTGTTCATACTCCAGTGTATCTTCAACAACTTCCATATTGTGAAATTCAACCACAACCTTAAGAATCATAATCTTAAGTTCTTTTAAAATTTCAGCTTCTTCAGAATCAGAGACAACATTAGAAATTGAACCAAAGACTGACTTCTCATTAGATGCAGTAGATTGAACAGCAACCTTACTCTTTCTTTTTAAAGGCAATATCTCCTCTTCAATTTCTTCAGGAGCATTGAATCTGTTGTCTGGAGTTAGTGCAAGAGATAGTGGAGTTTTCTTCTTTTCATTTTCAGAAATATCTTTTAATTTGATTCCACTAGATCTTGTTTGCCTTGTACTTGTTTGAGCAGATAATCTTCCTCTACTTCTGTATCTTCCTCCTCTGCCTCTTCCTCTTCTTGCAGCAGGAGCTTCATTTTGTTTTGCAATCTCTTCAAAAATCCTGTTTTGTTCTTCTAAGAACTCATCAGTAGTCATGTTTGGATTTTCTCCAGTAGATAAGATAAGTGCTTTCTCAGCATGATACTGTTGAACTCTTTTGTCTTTATGAAACAGTTTAAGAACACGACCATCCCCAGTGTCAAGTTCATGAAACAGATTAGCAGCATCTTCATCCTGTTCCACATACACATCATCCTCAGGAATGGTTGACAGAGTTTGACCAGGTGTCACAAACTGTTCTTCTTTTGAATTCTGAGATTGCATCATTGTTGTCACTGTCTTCTTACCAGATCTAGAAACATGAGTTGACTGCCTAGTTTGAGTATTAGATCTCTTTGTTACTAAAGCAGCATCAGAGGTTTCAACTTTATGTGACTTAGCACCACCATCCTTTCCAGAATTATCATCATCCTTCTGTACAACTGGATTAGGTGAGCATTTTGTTTTGACTATCTTCTCCCCCTTTTTGACATCGGCATCTTCTTCAATGAAGAAAGACAAGATAAGCTTGAGGGTTTCATCAATATTATCAACTTTTGATTCCAAGACAGTCATTCTGGAATCCATTTTCTTGTCAAGTGCTTTAATATCATCAGCAAGAAGACGTGCTTGAGAAGCAGTAGCAGATATAGAAACAGATGTTTGAATACCCGCTTGAAATTTATCAGTAACAGCCTTCATAGAGTCAATCTCACTCTTCAATCCCTTTGCTAGAAGAGCATATGTTTTGAGAAGAGCCTTGAGTTCAGGAGTTGGCATCCTCGTAGCAATATGACCAGAATGAAAAAGAGCATTTTGAAAATTCATCTCAGCAGTCGGCTGATTCCATTCAGTATCCCATTCATATCCCCTTTTAGCTCGAGTATCAGGAGGAAGTATGGAACTGTACTCCCCTCTGAATTCTTCTTGAGTAACAGACTGCATGTACCTACTCGAAGACCCATAAGTAGACAGGAGACTTGCTTTTATTGCTGCCTGCATTTGAATTGTCTCAGGATCAGCATTAGCATGATCATCATCATCATCATCCGAGCTATCACCAGCCTCAGGAAGTTTATCATCAACATTATCATCAGGATGCATAACACCTTTCATTTTCAAATCACCAGTAGATGCAGCTGGTGAATCCTGATGTCCTGCAGACATATTAGTAACATTTCCTAAATCTCTCATTTCTTTTAAAGTGATCTCATCACTTCTCACAATGTTACCTAAGTTACTTTCAATAGCAACTTCTACCTCACTAGAAGTTAACAACTTCTCACTCTGTTCTACCTCTCCTTTTGCCAGTTCAGGAGACTGCCTCTCATCACTCTTCTTTTTCTCTAAATGTTCACTCTCAATCTCACAAGAAAGGCTCTGACTCATTAAATGTGAAGAAATAAGAGGTGGCTGAGAAGAGTGATCTGAAGTCATACAAATAGAGGTATCCCTTTTATCAGGTCTATCTGTAATCATACTATCAGTAGTAAAGGAAGTAGAGATAGAGATGTTACCTGACGAAGTAGTCAAAGAATCCATTGGCCTTGCAGAAATTGGCTCAATAAGCAATGGAATAAGTGAATCAGTAGTACTTACATCAGGATCGACCACTGCAACTATAGCATGACTTGCATCAGTATTAGCTACTGATGGTTCTTGTGTAGTCTGAGGTTTTGAAGCTTCTTCAACACTTTGAGTCAAAGGTTCTTGTGTGCTTCCCTCAAATGCAGTGTCAGCAATCAAATCATCACATTCAGCAATGTGCAAATCATGAGCAGCTTTATCTGCCAGACTTCTAGCTAGTTCAATTTCAATTCCAGAAGCCCCTTGAGCATTGTCAGGAAACTCCCCTGCTGATGTGATTTTGCCAGCATCTTCACTTTGAGAAGATGGTTCTTGTGGGGCAGGAATATTCTTGTCTTCACCTTCCCTATGAGAAGGTGGTTCTTGTGTGACTATTCCTTTAGAAATGTCTGCACCTACACTTTGAATAGGTGGTTCTTGTGTGACTGGATCTGCAATAGCTTCTGAACTCCTTTGAAGTTCAGGTTCTTGTGGGCTAGATCCTCTCAAAGATGACATAGTAGTCCTCTGTTTCTTCTGTCTATGAAAAACGTTTGCTTCAGCAGTTTTCTTTTCAAGTGGTGAAGGTTTGAAACCCAACTGAACAGCAATAGCATTTACTTGATCAACAGACATCTCAATAATTCTTCTCTTTGGAGATGCAGATGCTGGAGAATCAGAGATCTCAACAGTCTTCACAGGTGAATTATCAGGAGTAGAGATGTCAAGATTAGCAGTAGCATCAGGAACTGATGATCCATCCTGATTAATAGATACATCAGGATTGCTTTCCATAGCATCAGTAAGATTCAGAAATTCTGTGTGATCAACAAATTTGCCTTTGCTGATTAATCTTCTTCTTTTCTTCGGCTTTTCAGAGACAGCCACTTCTCTAGTAACAACAACATCAATCTCCTTTTTCTTTATCAAGACTGATATAGGCATTGTGTCATCATCAGAATCAGAATTAGAAACAGCTCTTTGACCAATTTTCCTCTTCACTCCTGTTTCTTTATTCAAACCAGATGTTTCAAGAATTCTTTGTTCACCCCCTTGTGACTTCATTTGAGAGTGAGTTGGAGTAGAGAAATCCTTTGATCCTGATTGCCTCTCAGACACATCAGATCTAGCTAATTTCTTTGATTTTACAACTGATGCCTTTTGTGAGACACCAGAGGTGGTTGACTGTTTAGATGAGTGTTTAGGTTGTGTGCTTGTGTCAGGAATAGGATGTGTAAGGTCCTGTCCCATAGCACCAGTTGCTGGGCCATATTGAATAGGCATTCTCTCTCTTAAAAGAGACCATACTTCATCAGGAATGTATGGAGTTCCATCAAATTTATTTGCCTTATCAAAATTGATTAGACTCTTTATATTGTTTTCTGAGATTTTACAGATAGGCAAAATTGTATCATTCTCAAAAACAGCATGAGGACATAAGTGAGAGAATATTAATTGAAAAAATCTAAGAAAGCAAACATAACCACATTTATCTGCTTTTCTTTCACTTAATGCCTTTAGTATAAAAGACCCATAATCAAATGAGAGATCATGAATTAGAGAATACCCAATTTTGGCTGAACCTGTGGGTAAAGCATCAAAATTTGACACTTTGTTCAAGAAACATCTGCTGATAGTGTCGAAGAAGAAATTCCATTCCTTCTTAAGCTTTGTCCTATAGAGCTCTCCAAACTTCTTTGGCGTTCCATTGTAACCCAAACTTACAACATACTCAAGGAGTCTTGAATCAGGAACTTTGAATACTGGCTTACCAATGATTGATGGTAAGTGTAGGGCTTCAGTGACAATCTCAGGAGTCACATAGTATGTAACATTATCATACTCAAAGCTCATTTGAGGCTTTTCTGATGTAAGTCATTTCCCAAAAACACTTGTGTTCCAAACCTGCATTACAGACTTAAAAGATATGTTGGCAGGTTGGGTTAGAGCATAATTGATTGGGCTTGAGGCCAAAAAGTCCTGAATAATGTGGAAATCATTGGGCAAGTCCTGATGATCTAGAACTGCAGTGAAGTTATTTGTGTTAAAAGTAACTCCATTGATTACCACCTTGCTGTTCATGAAAGATAAATTCTCCATTTGAATTTCAAACACAAGAATTGTGCTAATTTTGAAATTAGGGTTTGAGAGTGCAAAGATAGAGAGACGATGTTTTACTGATGGATTTGAGAATAATAAATCAATTAGAGAACTAAATTGATATTTGGACAATACTTATGATTTCTCAAAAACAGGTGTCAGTAAACCATTTGTTTATACTCGAGTAATGGACCAAATTACGTGAGAGAGTGGTGATGATTGCACGCGTCACGACTTAGATCTGTAACTATATGTAATGATCGAGTGAAACACACGCGCTTGTATTATTCGAGAAATAAGATTGTGATTAAAATAAAACATGGAATTTTGTTTTAAATACAGAAATTTAAAACATCACAATCGAATAATACCTGGTACTTACACCAGAAATATGAATCGTTTCATATTCTTGTGCCACCCTTCTCTATTTAATCTTAGAGATTTGTCCACTTACTTCCTTAACCCTTCATTCTCTCCTGAAAGAAAAATAAGAAAAACCCTTCACAGCAAAATTTTACAACAATGTCGAACCTTACAATCAAAGAGAAGAATCTCCATCTCTTAGAGAAAATAGATATATTTAGCTATACTCGTGAAGAGTTTGATGCTTTCGACTGGGAAAGACAACTTGAAACTCTCTGGTTGCAGATGGATGCAGGTCTCGAAGAAATCGAGAAGGAAAAACCTGCAAAAGTGATCGACATCGATGCTGCCCTCCAAGCAACATTAGCATGGCTTTCATCTAAGGCATCCTCATCCAACTCCATCAACCATTGTTAATGAATATGTCACCAAAAATAACCTTATCCCTGTCAACTTCCACCCAAACAAAGTGGCAAAGATGGGATCTGGGATGGCTACTAACAATGGAGTGGATTGGTCTTTTATTTCCTATTGAATAGATTAGTAGATAGAGAACAAAAAAGATGTAATCTTTGAATGTAATCTCTTTCTTATTATCAATGAAAAATTCAGTTTCTTTATCCTATTCAGTGTTTTCCTAATTTATCATGTTATCTGAGAAATAAATATGAGGACTAATTAAAGTGATCACATTATCAGGAGTTCAATAACATTAATCATAGCTTGAATCAGGAAATTGAGATAAAACGAAGACAGTTAGATTCTGAACATAATACTGATGATCGAATCGTTACATCAGGATTCGACGTTGACTACTGTCAGGATTGACTTTCCATCAGTATTTGCAAGTTGTCAGTATTTGATGACTTCTTTCTCTCAAGTACTGCCATAGTTTACCATTCCAAGTTCATTCACCAATTTTGTAAAAGTAGTCTCAGGTAGTGGCTTGGTGAATATATCAGCTAACTGTTGATCAGTAGGAACAAAATGAAGTTTAATTGTCCCTTCCAGTACTTGTTCTCTTATGAAGTGATACCTGATACTGATGTGCTTTGTAAGAGAATGTTGAACTGGATTTCCTGTCATAGCAATAGCACTTTGGTTATCACAATAAATAGGTATTTTTGAAAATGACAAACCATAGTCCATTAGCTGATTTCTCATCCACATAATCTGAGCACAACAGCTTCCAGCAGCAATGTACTCAGCTTCTGTAGTTGATGTGGAGATAGACTTTTGCTTTTTACTAAACCAAGAAACTAGTCTTCCTCCAAGAAACTGACAACTGCCTGAAGTACTTTTCCTGTCTATTTTGCATCCTGCAAAATCAGCATCTGAATAACCACATAAACTAAAGTCTGATTCTCTAGCGTACCAAAGGCCAAGAGAAGAAGTGCCCTTAAGATATCTGAAAATCCTTTTCACATCAATGAGATGTGGTTCCTTGGGATTTGCTTGAAATCTTGCACATAGACAGGTTGCATACATGATATCTGGTCTGCTAGCAGTTAGATATAAGAGTGAGCCAATCATCCCTCTGTAGTTGGTTACATCTACCTCTGTTCCTTGATCAGGATCAAGCTTTGTAGCTGTAGCTATAGGAGTTGAAGCTGTAGAGCTGTCTTGCATGTTAAACCTTTTCAGTAAATTCTTTGTATATTTTGACTGATTGATAAAAATCCCATCATCAGTCTGTTTAACTTGCAACCCTAAGAAATAGCTCATTTCTCCCATCATGCTCATTTGATATCTAGACTGCATTAGCTTTGAAAACTTCTCACACAGCTTAGAGTTAGTTGACCCAAAAATGACATCATCAACATATATTTGAACTAACAGCAAATCCTTACCATGATTCAAATAAAACAAGGTTTTATCAATTGTACCTCTATTGAATCCACTTTCCAGTAAGAATTGAGCCAGGGTTTCATACCAGGCTCTTGGAGCTTGCTTTAGTCCATAAAGTGCTTTATCTAGTCTATAGACATGATCTGGATATTTGAGATCAATGAAGCCAGGAGGTTCCTCAACATATACCTCCTCTTCCAGTTCTCCATTGAGAAATGCACTTTTTACATCCATCTGGAATACTTTAAACTTCTTGTGGGCTGCATATGCCAGAAAAATTCTGATGGCCTCTAGTCTTGCAACAGGAGCAAAAGTCTCATCATAATCTATTCCTTCCTGTTGAGAATACCCCTTTGCTACTAGTCTTGCTTTGTTCCTCACAATTGTGCCATCTGAATCAGTCTTGTTTCTGAATACCCACTTTGTACCTACAATAGACCTTCCCTTGGGTCTTGGTACAAGTTTCCAGACTTCATTTCTTTCAAACTCATTCAGTTCTTCTTGCATAGCTGTCACCCAATCAGCATCCTTAAGTGCATCTTCAACTTTCTTAGGCTCCTCCTTTGACAGAAAGTTATTATATAAGCATTCATTCTGAGTTGCACTTCTTGTCTTAACACCTGCTTCAAGATTCCCAATGATTAAATCAGGAGTATGACTTTTAGTCCATTTCCTTGCTGATGGTAAGTCATTTCTTGAACTGGATGCTCCCCCTGGATTGGTGTTTTCTTCAAAAGAACTAGAATTGCTAGAAGCTCCCCCTGAGATAGTGCTATCTCTTCCTGATATGCTGTCAGTATTATCACTTGAATCTGTTTCTGATGAGTCTCTGCTTGATGTTTGAGTTGTATCAGTACTGGTGATGTCTTGCTCTTGCTCCCCCTCAACATTTGCATTATTTGAGTCATCATCAGTAACAGGTATTCGATCAGGAATTGATCGATCGTCAGTATCTGACAGAGTATCAGTATCTGACATGTCTTCATCAGAATTCTTGGTAGCTTCATTTGCAAAAATCAAACTATCATGAGAGTCTTCTTTTATTCCTGTTATCTTTCTATCATCAAAAGATACATTAATAGACTTCATGACTGTCTTTGTTCTTTGATTGTAGACTTTAAAGGCTCTTGTTGTTGGATAGCCAATAAAGATGGCCTCATCAGCTTTTGTCTCAAATTTTCCTAGCTGTTCAGGATGAGGTCTTAGAACAAAGCACTTACAGCCAAACACATGTAAATGCTTCAAACTTGGCTTCTTTTCCTTAATCATCTGATAAGGAGTTACACCATGTCTGTTGATTAGAGTTATGTTCTGAGTGTAACATGTTGTGTTGACTGCTTCTGCCCAGAAATATGTAGGTAGTTTAGCTTCTTCTAACATAGTTCTGCCAGCTTCAATAAGAGTTCTGTTCTTTCTTTCAACTACTCCATTTTGCTGAGGTGTGCCAGGAGCAGAGAATTGTTGAACTATTCCTTTGTATTTGCAGAACTCTTCCATTGCTGAATTCTTGAATTCAGTCCCATTATCACTTCTCAGTATCTTGACTTTGTATTTTGTACCAGTTTCAATAAGTCTCACATGGTCCAGCAGTATTTCAGCAGTTTCATCTTTTCTGTGCAGAAAATAAACCCAGGTAAATCTAGTATATTCATCAACAATGACTAGTGTATACCTTTTCTTACTGATGGACATAATATTCACTGGTCCAAACAAGTCAAGGTGAAGCATGTGATATGGTTCATAAATTGAGGATTCAGATTTACTCTTGAATGATGTCCTTCTCTGTTTAGCCTTCTGACAAGCATCACAGAGTCCATCAGGAGTATATAGTGCCTTTGGTAATCCTCTTACCAAGTCTTTCTTAACCAACTCATTTATATTGTTGAAGTTGAGATGAGAAAGCTTCTTATGCCAATTCCAACTTTCATCTACAGAAGCTTTACTGATGAGGCATGTAGTTGGATTTTCAGTATTGGTGTGAATGTTGGCTTCATAAATATTACCATGTCTTTGACCAGTTAATGCAACCTTTCCTGAAGATTTGCTGATAACTTCAAAATGAGTATCATTGAAATTGACACGATAACCTCTGTCTGTGATTTGATTGACACTTAACAGATTGTGCTTGAGTCCTTTCACCAGAGCTACTTTTTCAATGATGACATTTCCAATTACAATACTGCCATATCCCAAAGTTTGTCCAATGTTGCCATCTCCATAAGACACAGTTGGGCCAGCCTTCTCCTCAAATTCTGATAGCAAGGTTTTGTCTCCAGTCATGTGCACAGAGCATCCACTATCCATGACTAACACATTTTTCTTTTTACCCTGCAATCAGAATCACAAAGAACTCAGTTAGAATTTTTAAGAACCCACACTTGTTGGGTTCTCTTTTCATGCACCTTAACATTTTTAGCAGCAGAAAATTTTCTTGTAAAGACACCTTCATCAGGATTAAGTCCATCAGAATTAATCTTTTTCTTAACAGATGCATGATTAGTATTCAAGTTCTTTGTTTTTCCAAAATTTGCACTTTTATTGAACTTAGGCAAAGGCTCATAATAATTATAGTACAAATTATGGTATTCTTCACATGTATAAATAGAATGCCATTTACTGCCACAATGGAAACAAGGATTCTGTGGTTTATAAGATACTGATTTATTCCAAATGTCAGACTTAGGAACTACAGTTAGCTTCTTTTTACTCCTCCTGCAATCAATAGCAAGATGATTAGAGTTACCACAGTTAAAGCATACTTTTCTTGGTGCATTTGGAATATACTTATAATTATTCTCCTTGTTTATTCCAACTTTACCATTCATGTTCCTTTTGACAGTTGGAACTCTCTTCCTATCTGTTACATCACAGATTCTATCCCTCAATTATTTCTTGGACAAAAGACCTACATTTTTGTTTTTGACAGTTCTAGACTCAGAATGATGTGTAGAAGTAGATCCCTTTTCTGAAGTAGATTTGGGAACTTCTGGATACACATAATTAACAGGTTTTAATTTGGTTTTAGTACTGTCTGTAACATATCTGTAGGTTTTTGGATTTGTTGAGTCATCAACTATAACTCTTCCTGGATTAGATGAAACAACTTTTTCTTTGTCCTTTTTCTCATTCTCTGGCTTATAACCTAGACACTCTTTCCAGTTTTTATCAGTAATAATTTCATGAGTTTTTGTACCAGAATGTGTCCAGGTTCTGAGTTTTTCATTTGCCTCTTTAAGTTGCATTTCAAGTTCATTACATTTAAACTCTGTTTCAAGTTTCATGTGTTTAGCATTATCACATTCTGCTTGAACTTCCTGCAAGAAAATTAACTCCGCTTCTAGATGATCATTTCTCTTAACAACCTCTGCCATTTCAGATTTTATTCTAGTATTTTCAAGAGATTGACTCCTAAAACTAATATGCAGAGATTTTAAAAAAGATCTTAGCTCAGAGACATTATTAGTATCAAAATCAAACAAAATTTCAGATACCTTATTTTCACCAGCAGAAGTCTCATCAGTTTTAGCCATCAAAGCATAATTCACTTTCTCTTCTTCAGAGTCAGATGATGAGTCCATCCAATCCTTGCTTGAAGAAATGAGAGCTTTGGTTTTGGTCTTCTTGCACTCAGTTGCAAAATGACCCATTCCATCACAGTTATAGCATCTGATTTTTGACTTGTCAAATTTGCTGCTTTTACCTTCTTTCTTCTTGTACCTGTCTTTGTCAGCATTGAAGGTTTTCTTCTGAAATTTCCCTTGCTTTCTAGCCTTTCTGAACTTCATCTTTTTGAAGCCCTTGACTATCATAGCAACCATTTCCATCATATCAGAATCAGTAGAATCATCATCAGTATCAGGATCAGACTCAGTATCAGTATCTGATGTTGAGTCATCAGGAATTGACTCTTTCACTCTACTCTTTCTGTTAGAAACCTCCTCAGCTTTTCCCTTTGATTTTGATTCAACATTCAAAGCAACAGATTTTGCTTTGACATTTTTCTTGTTCTTCCTCTGTTGAACCTCAAGATCATGGGTTCTTAGCATCCCATAAACTTCATCAAGAGACAGCATCTTCAAATCATATTGATGCCTTATGATTGAAGCTTGAGTATCCCACTCCTCAGTTAGAGCTCTGAGAAACTTGGTATTTGAGTCCTCTGGATCATACTCTTTGCCAACTAGTGATAGATTGTTCAGTAAAGTCAAGAATCTATCATACATATCAGTAAGGCTTTCATCAGATTTAGCATCGAACTGCTCATACTCCTGAATCAACAGAGCCCTTCTGTTTCTTTTGATAGATTCAGTACCTTGGCATTGAGTTTTCAAAGTATCCCAAATTTCCTTTGCAGTCTTGCATGCTATTACCCTGTTAGACATGACATTATCAAGACTGTTATGCAAAATATTTTTTACCTTTGCATCTTTGAGTACTTGAGCCTTTTCCTCTGTCGTCCACTCACTCTTTGCCTTAATGACATAGTGTTCAGCAACAGTCTCTGTTCTTGCAACTAGTCTTGTTGGAAGAAATGGTCCATCATTGATCCTATCAAGATAGTCAGGATCCGTTGCTTCCAGATACATCATCATTTTCACTTTCCATGTAGGATACTCAGTTTTCTTGAGAATTGGAATTTTGATGCTTTCATACTTGCTTGTCGACATCTTAAGATCGTTTCTGATTAAAATTAATCAGTTTTGCTCTGATACCAATTGTTTCCCAGTAATT
The DNA here is from genome assembly GCA_037693485.1 of Kitagawia praeruptora. Classification (NCBI taxonomy): domain Eukaryota; kingdom Viridiplantae; phylum Streptophyta; class Magnoliopsida; order Apiales; family Apiaceae; genus Kitagawia; species Kitagawia praeruptora. The sequence continues at coordinate 15,707,418 of CM075353.1, forward strand.
AACAATTGTAGAAGGGGGGTTGAATACAATTGTATAAGATTTTCGACTTAAACAAATAACACAAGTATGAATCAATAACAGCTTTATTAATTCTGATATAAAACTGTTACAAAACTCTCTTAAGAAATTCTTATGTTCTTAAGAGCTGCTAGGTTACAAGATAAATCGTGTAAGCGATTACTTTAATGTAAAACCTAAACTGTGTTTATATAGAGTACACAGTTACACTATAAATTACAAGATATTCTAAATCAATTACATATATCTCTGAATGCATATCTTGTATGATAGCTGCATTCCTACAATCTAGGAACCGACATATCAATCTTCCTTGATCTCTGGTCTGATGAGAATCTTCACCAAATACTGACCAGCTTCTAATCCTGATGATAGTCCAATACTGACGTTGTATTACTGATGACGTCAGCATCAGTATCTGATCAGTAATGCCCAGATCCTGATCATCACTTGAATCAATATCTAACACTAGGTATACCGTATACGGTATATCATTCTATTAAATCTTTTTAAAAGTATTAGCATAAAGATTAACAGAATCCAAATTAGCAGATGATGTGTGTAACATCACATGTATTAGAAAGAATAATTAAAATCACAGATTACAAAAATATAAAAGGTTTGAAATGAAGAGTAAGATTAACTATGATTTTAGTAATCAAAATCAAATTTCACGAGTAAAATATTAATTTTTTTTCAATGATATTGGGGTGGACTCTTATAAATGATTCTGGGATTTTTTGATATTGAATGAATTTGGTTGAAAAATTATAGATTGAAGGTGGAAAAAAATGTATTTGCGTGTTTACGTGGTTACAACTATATATTTCATATTTTATGTTTTCTAATTATTAATTCTTGTAGAAAATATTATCTATTCGTTAACTTTTTCGTTGAGATGATATCTATACTATACTATTATAAGCGAAATAGGGTATATTTGGTTTGGTACTCTTTTTTTGTCACTCTTTTTTGGTACTCTTTTTTTTGTCACTCTTTTGATTTGGTTAAATCTCTATTATTAATAAAATTCAAAAAAAACACACACGCACACGGCAAAGCCCACGAGAGTCCTTTCTACAGCAAACAAGTCGTCAAGACGTCAAGTAGTTTGTCTGTTACAGTGCATAATTTTTGTAATCAGCATTAAAATTAATTTTGTCACAAAAAAATTAAAAAATAAATAATTATTAGAAAAGATAGTTTCGAAATTTTGGAGTTTTGAAAGATATAATGGTCTGTTTTATATTAAAAAAAAGACTATCAGTTATATCAAAAACCAATAATCATATTTTATTATCTTTTATAATTTATATTATTACTAATCAATTAGCAAATATTAAAATTATAAACAATCAAATAAAAATATTTAAAATGTTAAAAAAAACTACTTTTATATAATATTTTTATATATCTATACTATACTATTATAAGCGAAATAGGGTATATTTGGTTTGGTACTCTTTTTTAGTAATAATTAAAATACGTAATTAGAATAACATTTATTTTCATGAAATTTATAAAATTCAAAATATATTTTAATAATAAAAACATATATACAACTTAAAATTATAATGAAATATAATTAAACAGTTTACAAGCAACCGTGCATCGCACGGGTTATAGGCTAGTTATATATAATAATTATAGTGGGTAAAACGAGTTGCCGTGAAGATTGGTAATCATTTCATAGTTTTTTGTGATAATATTGAACATTTTAATATAAGGGATTCATGTGCTTGACGATAAATACAAATTTAAGGATATTTAGGTAAATTACTAAGAAAAAAAATAATATTTATAAAAATGCCCCTGCGGGGTCACTTACGTTATAGGCTCTTTTTGTTATAACCTCAGGAAGATACCTGAGGACAACCTTAGGTCCAGTTTTCTCTTAGGCCAGTGTAGAGGGATTATAATCCTGGGATAATAATCCTACTATAATAATCCCATCATTTCTAATCCTTAGAATTATAATCCTTTAAATTATCCTATTCCATGTTTGTTTTGAAGTATTAAGTCTAGGATTGGACTATAATCCATTAACAAATTTAATCCTTTAAATTATATCTCATGTTTGTTTTGAGGGATAACCTATGAATTGGACTATAGTCCTTTAAAATTTTTAATTCTATGTTTGTTTTAGGACGGATTATAGTGAAAGGATTATAATCCTTTAAAAAAATGACTTGTGGGATAGAATTAAATAATACCTCCTCCAACCAAGTATTAGAAAAGATTATAATCTTATCCCTTATCCACTGCTTATCCCACTCAAACAAACATGAGATTATTATAATCCTTAATCTAATCCCAATCAAATTTTTACAAACAAATATGGGATTAAAATTTTTAATGGATTATAATCCTATTCCCTACTTAATCCTATGAAACAAACATGACCTTAATTAATATAATACCCAATAATTTATCATTTTGAAATTGTTTTAAGAACGATTTTGGGAATTATTAATTATAACATATTCCTTTAAATTTTGATTTGCAGAAGTTGTATAAGAGTGATTGTCATGCTCGATAGATACGATGGATACGAGTGTGCTATTAATTCTTAGAATTAATTGAGATGCACGAAATCCGACTCGGATACCAGATTATAAAAGAAAATGAGGACTAATTTAAGATTTGCAAAAGCAGAGGTTTTATCAAGAAGAAAAAACTGTAAAGCACGGTATAAAATACGGGATTAGAAACACCAATATCAAATTTTCTTTCAACTTTTATCAACCAAATTAAAATTTACTAAATATCTCTCGCTAGTCATTGGATGACATAGATGTTTAGGTACTGCACCAAATTATTTGGTAAAAAAAGGTTCGAGGTAGAATATTTGCACAAGAAGTGTCGTCACGTAAGTAACTGAGCAATTTTATGTCGATATACCACATTGTACTTGTAGGAAATAGGAACAGAACAACTGAACAAATATCGTGTTGGAAACAAGAGGTGGCATTACTAGATTAAAGTCATGTGAAGGCGTTAACAGAAGCCAAATTCAAAACTTGGATGTACTTGGACTCTGATAAATCAGTCAAACATTGTGGAAACCAAAGAATCAATGCCCCAGAAAAACCTCTCCATGTAGTTGAGTCAACAAACAAGATTTGACTTCTTTTTGGATTGGATTTACATTTTAAACGTATCGAGAAATGCTATTTTCAGAACATTTTTTTATTTTCAAAATTATATGTATTGCATATTCTTCCTACATTCATAATGTGTAGCAAATTTTATAACAATATATTATAAATAGTTCTGAAATTAAAAAATGTTTTGAAAATAACATTTCCCATGCTATAACATACTGTAGTTTCATTTTATGTATCTGTCTCCTTGACAAAACAAAATAGAATGGTGAAATAATTACTGGAAAGAAACTTGTACTGTGCTGTGCTAACAAAATATGGAGCAAGAAAAGTAATAGAGGCTTAAAAATATTCGTTAAAAGTTAATTGAAACAAATATATTTGTCATTTGAACTCAAACTCGAAAATGTCTTGTCAAGGAAAAAAACTCTGAAAATAGAATCAAGAAAAGTAAAAGGCTAATAAATATAAAAATTCAATAATCTTTTAAAGTAACTTTTAAAAAAGGAACATTAAAATCCAACCATGTGAGATCGACTGTTTGTAAAAATATACTGCACACTTCCAAGCAATGAAGCAAAGATCAGAAGGAACCTAGAGCTAGAAGTTCACAAAGTATTCCTAGCACAAAAGCAAGCTCATAATCTGCATGTGATGTAATAGTGAAAGAACCAAAAAAAAAGTAATCAAAGGCAAAAAAACATATCCCAAATTCCAAATGGATAAAAACTTTATAAGCTAATCTAAAATTTTAGTTAAAATTCCTTTTGCGGTTGTATCTGAATAATTCAACATTGTCTAGAACTGCTATTACAAATTACAAGCCCTACCATTTAGCACCAAGCCTCATAGGACCAACTTCTCCTTGTTTCGAAGAGAACTTGCCATTCAATTTGGAAGCTTCGGATTTGAGGGATTAAAGGTTCTGTTTCACAGACTTACCTTTCCCTCCTGGTGCTTTTGTGTTCGTTGGCGGAGATTTAGCTTTCTTCTTCGATGACCGAAGCTGCACCTCTGGTCGTCTCTTGTGCCTAAGGAGTTTAATGTAGAATGGCTTTTTACCAGTGTAGCATTTGCGCTCCTTATCATTATCATCGACTCTTAGCACCTTATCATCATCATCATTGACTCTCAGCAGATCAACATTTCCATTATTCACCTGGAGATATAGGTAGTACAGATTTACACAAGTTTTTAGAGATATGGGGTACAGTGAACATGAATATTATAATAACTATAATAACTATAGCTGTTTGTTTAATACTATGTTGCAAAAGTCGCATGCAATGATCATTAGAAAATTACCAACTGAAGAAGTGCAGAAAAGGTTCGAGCAACATCGTGTTTCTCTTGTCCCTTGACAACATCAGTAAAAGACATGGTCTTTTCACCTTCTCCATTTACCTCAGACAACTTCTCCAAAACTTTTTCACCATATGTATGTATGTCAAAGGGAGGGAGTGAATCCTGTCATTTAAAGGTCATTCATTACTTAATTAAATCGATTATAAATATGCGAAAAACTCGATAAATCAAAGTTCAACAGATGCTGAGATAGTAAGTGAAATTACTTGTTCTTCCAAGTTCTGCTCAATTCTTTGTTTCCATGTTGACACCCGAGCAGCCATTTCAGTCTGTTTCTCGATATCGTTAAGGTTCGCAACAAGAGAATCCTGAAAGAAGAATGACATGTCATTAACACAAAATAAAGAGATTTATGGGTCAGTAAATCATATTACCAAAACAGCTAAGCTCCAATCTAGTAATGGTTGTAAGATTTGTTTCAATCCAACCAAAATTACACACTTGACCCCATTGTTTAAGATGGGGTATATATAAATAAAAAGAGAAAAAAAAATTGGTTGTACTTTTAGGAATTGCACAAGCTAGAATATATCGGACTCAAGACATGCTTCATGAAGAAACCTTAAATAAAGAGCATTGTCATGACTAATTTCATTTAGTTAGGTTAATCTAATGTAGAGCCTATTGTCGAATAACCGGACCACCTCAAATGGCACGAGCAATTTGCAATCCATTCCAGGAAGGAAGTATTTCCGAACATGAAGATTAAATTCACTGATGCCACTTGTTCTCATTCCATTCGCTTTAATAATTGAAATTTAAATTCTAGATTTGTAAATTTAACATGTACAGAACTATACAGCTTAAACGAGGTATGCACTGCAGCTGCACATGGAATAAGAATGGTAATTTACTACAATAATTTGTATAGCACGCACGTGAATATGAATATTATTTAGATGTGTAAAATGCAAACCTAAACATCTACAATGTAAGATGTAACAGACAATAAAATGCAATAATATGTGTGTCTATATATATTTAGGAAATTATTAATTATAAAAAACATAAACTGCTAAGATAAGAAGATAAAGAACACTGCCCATACAAGGTGTTTGTGACAAAGATCTTCAAGATTTGCATCAGGAGGAGTTGGATCGTTGTTGCCATAAGCATCATCATTGTGAGTTGGAACATCGTTGCCATAAGCATTATCAGTGTGACAATGAGCATTTCCATTGTCATGCTACAAATATAATTTCATATAGCTGAATTAGACAGAACTTATTAATGGGTTCAAACACCAAGATTAGGGATACCTACATCTTCATTCATGTACGTACTCTCAGGCATGTCAAATTCAGGAGGTCCAAAATTGGCATCCTCACTATCATATCCATTGACCTCCTCCGCAACCTTAGATTTATATTCATCAAAAGTACCATGCTCCCCTAGAACTAGTGATTGCCGCAGCTGCAAACAAAACTACGGTATAATGCAACCAAGAAAAAAAAATTACATGCGCAATTTTAATCTTGTTTGACTCTACATATAAATTTTGGCCAGATATTCTCAAATCCTTTACTTATCAAGACATCTAGGCCTTTAATCACCTGGTGTAACAAAAACCATGAATGAAATAATATTTATAAGGATTGGAAACATAACACTACAGTACACTAGATATATAACCTTTTCATAAAGTGGAGGGGATTCAGACTGCTGACTTCCGGAAGAATAGCGCTGTGACTCCCATATTTGTGTGAGATCAGAACTGATGGGACCATGCAATGGTGCAAGAGGAAAATCTTTAGTTATCGGGATTCTTTTGCTGGGTTTTGACCCATCCCATCCGCGTGCTTTCACTGAGCAGAAGCAAGATGAAGTGAGCATGTCAGATTCATAACAAAGTGTTGAATTACATTTTCAGAGACAACAAGAAACTCAGGCTACCTTTCTTAAAAGGTTTAACTTTCAAATTTCCAGGTTCATGGGGATTTAAGGGTTTCCACGGATCATCTTCATCTGAATCATCATCATCATCCTCAAAACCTGGATACCCATCACCATCCATTTCGAATTCACTGTTGTTATTTTGGGGAACATTATCACTGAAGTCATTGAAATCAAAGCCACGATCGAGACCAGGAGATTGATCCATATGTGCAATCGGACTCTTAATGGCAGATCCCCCCTTCTGTCTAGTGGGAGATAAAAAGCTCTTGTGAGCATGCTGAGAGCTTCCTCTGTTGACACCGTTCTGCATTTTCACTGGTACCTGTTCCTCCCTCAGAAATTCATCAACTGCTGCTGCATCAGAAGGGTCAAGTAATAGGAAATCCCGGTAAAGATCACATTTGGCCAACTGAAAGCACAGAAAGATGAAATGAACTAATGAAAATCATAGCTAAACCATTCACCAGAAAAAGAGGTAAGTTAAGCTGAAGGTACAGGAAATAACAGCATGATTACTATATTGTGATGATAAGTATCAAGGTACCAGATATGACTCTAATTCTCCGCCTTCACCATTAGCATCTAAGCAGTCACCTTCAAGCACTAGAAGATCTGCAGGGGGTTTTACAAAGTCGTCTAGAGTACAACAGGCTTCATTCTCAAGGGTGATATTCGCTTCCACTGCATTACAAATAATTGTTAGCATTGCACTATAACTCTTTGCCAAAAGCATATGTATAATTAGCGCACCTGGGATGTCATCTGGGACCCAAAACTCATCATTTTCATCATCAGGAGCAGAACGTTCACCACCTTCTTCATCACGATCAGAGTGGTCACCAGACTCACCACCTTCCTCCGATTGGTTTGGCTGGCTGCTAATATAATAAGAAACAAATGCAGGCAAAATGCATGAATATAAGAAAGGCCACCAATGATCACCAAAATCTTCCATTTCTTAGAGAATACACGAGAGTATCTTTGTAGGCCTTTAAGAGGTAGAATGGCAAATTCAATTGTTAAGTTTGGATGTCTCGTTTATACCATGCACAGCATAAATGCCAGTTAATACAAATATTACTAGTAACTAAGTATATACTTGAAAGCACCAATAATCATCTTGTCAATGATATATAATTAAAAAAATTCAATCTTTAGAATTTTATTTACAATCTAATAAGAAGTAGAAAAACATCACCAAATAATCAGTAAACATTACAAATTTAGCTTTCATACATCAATACGAGTAAACATTTATATCCTATATTGTAGTCAAGCTCAAGCCATTTTTACTTCCTCCGATCCAAAAATCGCAAACCCACACTTAAATCTACCATGATAACAAAGATCACATACAATAAATGCCGGAGGTAATAATAAAGTATCAATCTTGAGTCTTGACACGAATATCACAACACAACTGGAGCGGCTCATTTGCAATTAAAGAAATAAAATGCAAAATCTAATGTCATCCCCTACAACTTTAAATAACCAATGATATACACAAATCATAAATCATCAAAATCGAATCTTGACACTTATTTAGATCAAAACTTAATTAAACCAGAATAAAGCACAAATATCGGAAGTTTAAAAACGTACCTCTGTTGAGTTATAAACTCCAAAGCATTTAAAACCAAAGAGTAAAGATACTCCACTTTCCTACTGTACACTTGAATCGAATTCTGAATCACCATAGCCGCTACACAAAAACCCCAAACAGAAACTTTCAAAATTATTTCAATCACACACAGAATTGCAAGAATAACCCCAGTTAAATATAGCAAAATTAAAGAACCCCAATTGCAAGATTTCATATTTACTCACTAACATTCCACACACATACACACACTAAAACCCCAGCTATATATAAAAAAAATTAAAGAACCCCCAAGATTTCAAATTTACTAAAATTCCACACACACACACACAAAAAACCTCAATTAAACAACAAAATTAAAGAACCCCGAATGCAAGATTTCAAATTTACTAACATTACACACACTCTCTCTCTCTCTCTCTCTCTCTCTCTCTCTCTCACACACACACACACACACGCACAAACACACACACAATAAACCCCAATTAAATAACAAAATTCAAGAACCCCAAATGCAAGATTTCACCTTTACACACACACAACAAACCCCAATCATAAATTACAAAATCAAACAACCCCAGATGCAAAAATTCGAATTTACCAAACAAACAAACAAACATAAAAACAAAACAAAAAACCCATTTAAATACAACAAAAAAGAACCAAACCTTCAGCAAAATTAATACTCAAATGGCCATTATCTTCACCAGTGACTTCACCAGAACAAATCTTCAAGAGATAATCTTCAAGATTCTTAGCAACATCAACTTCCCAGTTCGATTCAAGATCACGCAGAGGCTGCACCATCTGAAATCTCACTGTTTCTTTGTTTTGGCTCATTTTTTCACCACTTTTCATGTAAAACTTGGGGCTTTTTTGATAAAGAAGGCGCTTTTAAACCCTAGAAATGGGATTTTAATATATGAAATGAATTTGTAGATACTATTGTGAAAAGGGTATTTGAGAATTGAGATTGTAAAGATTGGTTCGATTTTTTGGATGGTGATTTTCCCGCTTTGTTATGGTGCCAAAAATTTTTCGGGTTGTGCTTGTGTGTGTGTCAGTGTTTGTGGACTTAGAAGGCAGAAAAATCCGATCGATCCGTCCGTTTGGGTCTATCCGAATCTGATTTTTTGAATTTGTATTTGGATTTGAATCTTATTTTTGGATCCGAAAAAGTTTGGATCTGGATCTAGATTTTAGGTGACCCGATCCAATATCCGACCCGAAACCCGATCCAAACCCGAGATCCGATAAAAACCAGATATATATGTGTATATATATATATATATATATATATTTAATATTAATTATTATTTATTATTTATTATATCATTTTATATATTTGAGATACATATCAAACAAATAAACAAAATGATCACCCATATATATATTTGAGATATCTTAAATTAAAGTGATATTATTTTTATTTAATTTTTCGGTATGTAAGTCTTGTGTATATGTTATTATAATATATATATGAGTCTCACTCTATGGAGAACCATCTTACGTGTAGAACCGTGAAGAACCACTTAAAATGCATTAAAATTGCCATTTATATAAGGCCCCTGGCGGGGCCCCTTCACAAAAAAGTCTTATAATCCTACCTTCTATCCATTCATAAAAAAAAAATTAAAAAAATTTAAAAACTGTTGTCACATCATTATTTTTTGTCAAATGGAGCCTCTTAGATTTGAAAATCAAGGGTATTTGGAAGAAGAAGAAATTGTTGCTGATGAACCTACTGGTACTCAGGATATTGAGTTTGAAAGAAATGCTGTCAACACCAATGATGCTACTCAAACTCCAGCTCAATCTCAAACTATATCAGCTAATCATCAGAATGAGAATGATTATGGAGACATTGAAGAACATGAAGGAGAAAACATCAATGGTGGAGAGTCAACACCTCAAAGAGGAAATGATGAAGCAGATCAAGAAAGAAGCTTGCCCAGAACCACTAAGTGGAACAGAGATCACACTAGAAATCTAATCATTGGTGATCCCACTACTGGTATAAGGACGAGAAGAAATATTTCTGCTGACAGCATGTTTTCATGTTTTCTATCTCAAACTGAGCCAAAGTCAATTGATGAAGCATTGTTCGATTCAGATTGGGTGATAGCTATGCAAGAAGAGCTAAATCAATTTGAGAGAAACAATGTATGGAAGCTGGTCCCTAGACCCAAAGGGAAGTCAGTAGTTGACACAAAGTGGGTCTTCAGAAACAAGTTGGATGAAAGTGGAAATGTGACAAGAAACAAGGCAAGGCTAGTAGCTAAAGGTTACTGTCAACAGGAAGGAATCGATTATGATGAAACATTTGCTCCTGTTGCCAGACTTGAAGCTATTCGGATATTTTTAGCCTATGCTGCACACTGTAACTTCAAAGTGTTCCAAATGGATGTCAAAAGTGCCTTTCTTAATGGAGAATTAGAAGAGGAAGTGTATGTCGAACAGCCACCTGGATTTGAGGATGCTGAGTTGTATGACTTTGTCTACAAGCTGTTCAAAGCACTTTATGGATTGAAGCAAGCCCCTCGAGCTTGGTATGAAACTCTGTCTACTTTTCTCATTGAGAATCAATTTACAAGAGGTGTAGTGGATAAGACACTGTTCTACAAGCACCATGGCAAGGACATCATTCTGGTTCAGATTTATGTTGATGACATAATCTTTGGTTCTACAAATGAGAAGCTGTGTGAAAAGTTTTCATCTCTTATGAAGAGCAAGTATGAGATGAGCATGATGGGAGAACTATCATTTTTCCTAGGTCTACAAATTCATCAAAAGGATGATGGTATCTTCATAAGCCAATCGAAATATGTCAAGGAACTTCTCAAAAAGTTCAACATGGAAGATGCATCACCTGCCAAGACACCTATCTCTACTGCAACCAAGATGGATTTGGATCCTAAAGGAAAGAAAGTGGATTCTAGTACCTATAGAGGCATGGTGGGATCGTTGCTATACTTAACTGCTAGCAGACCAGACATCATGTTTGCTACATGTCTCTGTGTAAGGTTTCAAGCTGATCCAAAAGAATCACACTTAGTAGCAATCAAGAGAATCTTTAGATATCTCAATGGCACTCCAAACCTAGGCCTTTGGTATCCTAAAGATACTGGATTTGACTTGGTTGGTTATTCGGATTCAGACTATGCTGGATGCAAGATTGACAGGAAAAGTACAACAGGAAGCTGTCAATTTTTGGGTGGAAGATTAGTGTCATGGTTTAGCAAGAAGCAGCATTCTGTATCTACTTCAACTGCAGAAGCTGAATATATCGCAGCTGGAAGTTGATGTGCTCAAATTCTTTGGATGAAAAATCAGCTAATGGATTATGGCTTGGAGTTGTCCAATATTCCTATTTATTGTGATAACACTAGTGCCATAGCTATCCCAGACAATCCAGTTCAACACTCCAGGACAAAGCACATTGATATCAGACATCATTTCCTAAGAGAGCATGTTGAAAGGGGAAATGTGAAGCTGATTTATGTTCCAACAGAAAAGCAACTTGCAGATATTTTTACGAAGCCACTAGATGAAGCAACCTTCAACAGGTTGGTAAGTGAATTGGGAATGTTAAATCTGGTATGTTAACTTACTAGTTTTTACATTTTCAATGTGGTTAAAATTGCAGCTCGTGACCTTAACTTTCAATGTTACTGTCATGAGAAGTCACTGTCCTATGTGCTACTTGTTTACTTGATAGCATGTTTGCTATGACTATGCTAAATTCAAATCACATGCTTGTTTTAATTTTTGTAATGAGTAGTCACGTGACATTAACTTATTTCATACGCCTGCTTAGTGATAAGTACTTGTGTCATTTGATATGACTACGGGTATTTGTAAGTCTTTTTAATTTAAAAGTTAAATTACTTCATTAAAAAGAGGCAGTTGGGAGCTGTAGAGTCACTTACTGTGTTATAAATGAGACCAAAGCTAAACCCTTTGTTCTCACTTAACACCCTAAGAACTCTAGAGTCTAATATGAGCAAGAGGAAGGCAGGAGAAATGTCTACATCGGGGGTGTCCAAGCCACAGGAGGAGGCTGCTTGTTATTCCCAGATTACACACTTGTATAATTGTAGAAGGGGGGGTTGAATACAATTCTTGATATTTATAAATTTCTGATAAGAATCACAGAAATCTATAAGGAGATAATTGCTAAATGAGAAATGATTCACAAACACATAAAAAATCAGGTGGTTAAATGTACCACCTGAGACTTTTATTCGAAGAAAACTATGTGATACAGAAGTACACAGCTGCTGTTTTACAACTCTTTGCTTCTAAGGATATTCAAGAAACCCTAAGCAAATATGTCTGTTTTCTTAGTTTCTAAAGAGTTGCTACACTTGGTTATATATCCCAAGTTTACAAGTACTACAGGAATAAGATAATGTTAATCTAATTCAAGTTGACTTGCTACTCATTCCAAATACACATGTAGCCGAAAGGTTGTCCTTGTGAACAGACATGTCCCCTGCACCTTTCTTGTATTCACTATGTAAATGGAATGCTTCTTTCTTCTGCGTTTCCAAAGTATGGCTGCCATACTGCTTTTTATACCTACTATCAACCCATGTGATCTGTCAGTCAAACCTGTCCTTATCAACTGCTAATTCCCAGCTAGCATAGAAGAAAGTGTTAATGATTATCCGTTGATGTTGTACACTGTCATCCGTTGATGGTAGTTTGAGCTGTATTCGTTGATATTGTAGATTTGAGTTGTATCTGTTGATAGAGTCCTGTTCTCATCTGTTGATACACTTTCACTTAGACAGAATTACATGGCATAGCTTATTTACAATTTGCTGCCCTATTCTGCCTATCCGTTGATGGTCAACATGACTCTGAATAAAAACACTATCAACTGATAAATAGAGATACTGCAGTATGCTACAAAACCTCATCCGTTGATGAGCTACCTGTCAACGAATAGAGTTATAATGTCTCATCCGTTGACAGTTACAAAACATGACTTATACAATTTTGTGCATAGAATGTGAAGTTATCATCAAGTACAACATATTCCTAACAATCTCCCCCAATTTATGCTTGATGAACATAAAGCCATAAATTTAGGACCTTGATGATAACAAAACATTTCCCTAGAGGTATTTACTGATAGATGCATAATTGTATTAAGCTTCAAAATTTAAACATAGAAAGTTTGAGAAATTTACAGAGAAGTGCTCCTCTAGACTGAGCAGATTAATACTGTTTCTTCTCTCTGGTTGGCATCACCCTTGATTTTCCTTCTTTGGCAGAGTTGGACTCAATCTGCATTTGGAGTTGCCTATAGAAGGCATCTTCTTCAACAACTTTTGGATTTAGCTTTTGTTGTAACCATCTCAGGTATTGAGAACTAGCCTTTGATAGTTGGTCTTCTAACCTGAAGAATCTCCTGTTACCATCTTCATCCCTGAACTTCAACATCCAGAAGGGTTGAAGGTGGATTTTCTGTCCATTGTATGGGATCTTCATCTTCCTTGGTAGTCTTGATGGTGAGTTCCATTCTCTCTTTATCTATTCTATTCAGTCCAGTATCTCCCCTTTTGCTATCTTGGAGAACCTTGTGTATCTCTTGATTGCAGAGAACACTTTGGTTAAGGTCAGATAATTTTCTCCAAGAACCCTCTGTAGTGGCCATGTCCTTTCCTTTCCTCCCTTGTATACAAAGACCAATATCTCAGGCAAATGTTTATTTTGTCAATTCCTCTTACTTCTGACAATTCATCCAGATACAGATTCATGCCAGAGTATTCTTCAATATCTGCCTGATAGATAAAATCATCCTTGTTTTCCAAGATTGGCTGCTTGACAATAGCAGGTACCTTAGCAACTTGAATTGGTTCCTTTGAAGGTTGCTTCCTTGGTATCCTTTTCTTCTGTTTAGGCTTCTGTTGAGGCTTCAGCAAGAATGAAGGAACCTCAATGGAGTCAAGATTCATTGGTTCCTCTTTAGGGATTATAGGGTCATCATGGAAATTCACAGCTGGGTTGAATACTTGTGCAGAAATAGATTGTGATGAGCCAACAGTTTCACTTCTTACAATTTCTGGAGAGACAGGCCTCCTTGCCTTTGATTTCACTCTCCTTTTAGGTTTGGATTTGAGGACTTCCTCAGGTTCCCTCATTTCATCCTCTACCTCATCCATTAACTCCTGAGCCAGCCTGACTTGCTTCTCATCTGAGTTTTTATATTGATTTTCTTCACTTGGATGAGCTTCCCTTAGAAGTTTGGAGGTCTCCTATCTTTTTTCTTCAACAAATCTAGGATGGCTGTTGGATATATTTAACACTTTTCCATTCCTTATTATTACAGCCATCCAATCTCTTACACTCTTATTTGTCTTTTCCTTGAACTCTTTGATTGTCTTTCCCAATTAGCTTCTCATCATCATCCTTGGGAAATGGAAAGTCCAATTGTAACTTGTTCTTCCCATTTGCCTTTGGTGGAGAGTAGGCTCTGGTTCTTATGTATGGTTCAAATTCTTTGACATAAGATGGTTCAGCATCATAGAATGTAGGAGCCACAATCTCTGGAGTGAGCACCTTCAGAATTGTAGTTGATATTGTTGGAGCTGAGGACTGAGTAGAGAACAGAGTTGATACAATTGATGCATTGATCATTCTCTCTGTCCTCAGAATTCTTTCATTTGCCTCCTTGTTGATCTTTTCTAAGGCCTCTATTCTGGCTTGCCTTTCACCATCTGAGATTTCTGATAGACTCTGAATCTCAGGCAACACCATTTGTTTCTTCTTCACAGGGGAAGCCTCTATAGAGAACTCTGTTGGATTGACCACTATAATTGGCTGTTGCTCCCCCTCAATTTTTGCTATCTTGCTACTGGAAGATGGAATTTGACTAGAAGTAGCTGCAACCTCTTCTACCTTTTTCTCCCCCTTTTTGTTAGCATCAAGGGCTGGAGGTGAGGCTGCAAGTAGCCTTTCAAGTAGCTCAGTCTGTTTTTCTTGGTTGGCAAGGAGTGTTTGCATTTGAGATTCCATACTATCCACTCTGGAGGAAAGATGCCTAACAGATTTGGCCAGACTATCTTCCTTCAATAATTTGCTAGTCAGCACCTTCTGAGTGGTAGTTGGGGCTAGTGCCTCAATCCTGGCATCTAGTTCTACTTTCATTTCCCTTATTGCAGTTTGGACCTCCTCCTGTTGTGTTCTTTGAATAACCATATGCATCTTGTGAAGTTTGAGGGAGGCCAGTATTTGCTGAAGGACAGCCTTCCTCTGTGGGTCTACATTCTGGTGCTCAGCCATAGCATATTGATATTGCTTCATAATCTCCATATTGAAGTCACCAACCACAGTGGTAGTAGAAAATAGCCATTCTGGAGTATCCTCCACATTGACTTCTTCATCACTTGATGTGCTATCACTGTCATTATTGCCAAACTCTTCACTGTCAGCATCTGAAGGCAGAGCTTTCAAAGCTTCCTTTGCTCTTTGTAGAGATTGTGAGGTGTGCACTAGGTGCATTGCCTCCTCTGCCTCCACATTGCCCTGTTGTGCCATGACTTGATAGGCAGAAACAGGATGAGTAAAGGTTTCAGGATCCAAAGAGATGGAGTCAATGATTGACTGATATTCTTGTCAAAATTCCATCTCTTTAGAAGCTTCATTAACCTCCATTAACTCACTTGCAATGGCTGGATCTTCCTACCTTATTTCTCCTGTAGTCCCTTCTCTCCACTCATCTCTCTTTTCTTGCATCAGGGGCTCCCCCTGGCTCACACCTCTCACACCCTCACCTTCACCTACTAAGGTGGAACTCTCTTGCTCTCCTTTTGCCTGACCTGAAGAAATGGTCAGCCTCTCATTATTTGCCTCTCCTTTTGCCTGCTCACAAGGCAGCGTCTCACTCCTTTCCCTCAATCCTAAAAGTGTTTCAACTACTGAGAACTCCTCCACACTTGACACAGGAATGTCAGATATAGTAGTGGTAGAGTGAGTTATCATCGGATAAGGGATATCCGTTGATGGAGTAGTTATAGCTGTCAATGGATGGCTAGACATTGGCGCATCCGTTGATGGAGAAATACTTGTCAACGGATGAAGGATATCCATTGATGAATGAAAGATAGTATCCGTTGAAGTGAAAACCAACACTAAATCTGTGGAGATTGATTTTAAAGATGAGGCCACAGATGTTGTTGTGAATTCAGGAATGGAAGATTGATGGCCCAACAAATCATCTAAAAGATGATGACCACCAATTTGAGAGTGGGGCTTCTCCATGAATCTTAAAGATGGAGAATCAGGAATTGATGTGGAAATCATGTCCACATCCAGAGAAAGAGTTGGTGATGATGGATTGTCAAGTGGTTCGATTTGAATGTTAAGATCAAGGGGCTGTGACTCCACATTTATTGGAGCCACATCAACCTGAGTTTGAGAAGGTACAGTTTCATGTACTGTGTGTGTACCCTGTGATTCCCCTATGGTTTTAGATTTTACTCTTCTTTCATAGGTTTTTGAGTTTGTGTCTCTAACACTTTTGTGCAGTGTTCCTTGTGGGGAACTTGATTCAGTAGTCACACCCTGTTGAGAGGATGTAACTAGAATTTGGCTTGTAGGTTCATTAACAGTCTTTTGAGAGACTGAAATGTTGGTTGCACCTGCCTCACCTTCCTTATCCTTAGGGCTTCTTTGATGTTCACCTTGTCCCTCACCACTCACTACCACATTCACACTCCCCTCAAGAGTTTTGGTAGGTTTTACAACAGGTGTCTTTTGAGAGACACTTGAGGTTTGCTTTTTAGATTGTGGTTTTGAAACTTTGGATTTGGTCACTTTGGTAGGAGCCCATTTGGTCACAACTACAGGCTCCATTGTGACACTAGAAGGCAAAGAAATTTCGGGGGTTAGAAATAGGAGTCTCAAGGTTAGAAACAGTTACCTGAACAATTGGTAGATATACCAATTGTACTTCTGCATTTAAGTTCATTCGAATCAAATCACTTAAGACTCTTTTCTCTTGAACAAAACAATTAAACTTGCTATCCGGGTCAGCAACGGATAGTTCATTCTCAGATACATGCAGTGCTAAGAGCATCAAAAATCTAGCAAAATAGATATTCTTGCCCCTAGTTTCCTTCTTACCTAATTTTGCTGCTATCTCATACATGACTAGTGTGCCAAAATTATAGAATTTATCCGTCAAAAGTATACACATCATAACTAGCATGGAATTGGTAACAGCATCAAAGTTACTAATTTTGCCTGAAAAAGTTTTAATGAAGGCATCACAAAAATAACTCCATTCTTTAACCATACATTTCCTAACAATTTTCCCTAAGTTCTCAGTAGTAAGGGCATAATTTATGGAATTAAGCATGGCAACAATTTCAGAATTACTGGGTACTTCCAGACAGTTATTCTCAGGCAATTTTAAACAAACAATTATCACATCAGAATTAACTACATGGTTTTTACCCTTTAAAGAAAAAGCAAGTGTACCGTCTGTGCCAATGTACTCAGCGGATGCCCACACCTCTTCAATTACCTCGTGGATTAGAGGAGTGGTGGCAGTCATAGCATATGACAGTTTGCATTTCTTCACGAAATTCATCAAAGTGTGATAAGCTTCTGGAGCATTCACTATATCAACAAAGGCCGCGAAATTGTTCTTCTCATAGGTAAACCCAGTGGAAGACATCATCTTAACAATAGGCGTCATTGAAGTGTTTGAACTTTTGTTGCGGAGAGTTTTAGTGAAGAAGATGCAGATAACTTATGAGATTCTTGAAAATGAATAAAAGTGAGATGTGAGAGCACAAGACAGCCTTTTATATTTTTCAAGAGTTAAAAATGTAATAATTAAAAGTAATTACTCCATTGGACAAAAGTAACTGTCAGATAATAAATGAAAAGAAAAGAAGTACAGCCATGACTAAATATACACGTTCACCAACGGATATAATTAAAATAGAGATGTATATCAACGGATATAGAATGGACAGTTGAGAAACAGTTTTATCCATCGATGATGTGGACAACCTGTTATCCGTTGACATACGAAAATCTAGTAATGTGTTTATACTACCAACGGCTAAAAGGATATCCGTTGATAAGCAAATTTTGCCTTAGACAAAATTTATGCAGAAAATTTTTCTGAGAGTTTTTAATTCTCAAGTAAATCAAAACACATTTCTAGCTGCAATTTAGTATGATTAGATATCACTAGGAATTATGAAAAATTAAGCATACCTAGTTCACCTACCAATCTTGTGAATGATGATTCATCAAGAGGCTTGATGAAGATATCTTCAAGCTGCATTTCACTTGGCACAAAGTGCATTTCTACTGTACCATTCATCACATGTTCTCTAATGAAGTGGTATATTTGATGTCAATATGCTTGGTTCTCGAATGTTGTACTGGATTCTCTGTGATGGCAATAGCACTTGTGTTGTCACAGAAAATTGGAATCTTCTCAACTTTTAGACCATAGTCAATAAGTTGATTTTTCATCCAAAGAATCTGTGCACAACAACTTCCAGCAGCAATGTACTCAGCTTCAGCTGTAGAAGTGGAGACTGAGTTCTGTTTCTTACTGAACCATGACACAAGCCTGTTTCCTAGAAATTGACAGGAACCTGTAGTACTTTTCCTATCAATTCTACAACCTGCATAATCTGCATCTGAATAGCCAATTAGATCAAAGCTAGAATCTCTTGGGTACCAAATGCCAAGGTTTGGTGTTCCCTTGAGATACCTGAGAATTCTCTTAATAGCAATCAAGTGAGGCTCTCTAGGGTCAGCTTGAAATCTAGCACAAAGACAAGTGGAAAACATTATATCAGGTCTACTAGCTGTTAGATATAGAAGTGAGCCTACCATGCCTCTATAGCTTGAGATGTCCACAGACTTTTCCTTAGTATTCAACTCAAGCTTAGTTGCAGTGGCCATAGGTGTTTTTGTAGAGGCACAATCCATTAAGTCAAATTTCTTTAAAAGATCATAAATATATTTTGTTTGACTTATGAAAATGCCCTCATTAACTTGCTTCACTTGTAAACCAAGAAAGTAAGTTAATTCACCCATCATGCTCATTTCATACCTACTTTGCATAAGTTTGGCAAACCTTTTACAAAGCTTCTCATCTGTAGACCCAAAAATAATATCATCTACATAGATTTGAACAAGTATTGAAGAACCATTGACATTTCTATGAAATAAGGTTTTATCTACTGTACCTCTAGTGAAGTGATTCTCCAAAAGAAATTGAGATA
This sequence comes from Kitagawia praeruptora, assembly GCA_037693485.1. Taxonomy (NCBI): domain Eukaryota; kingdom Viridiplantae; phylum Streptophyta; class Magnoliopsida; order Apiales; family Apiaceae; genus Kitagawia; species Kitagawia praeruptora. The sequence continues at coordinate 15,726,668 of CM075353.1, forward strand.
AAGTGTCATACCAGGCTCTTGGTGCTTGCTTCAAACCATAAAGTGCTTTCATGAGAAGATATACATATTCTAGAAATTCTGGATCTTCAAAGCCAGGAGGTTGATGGACATATACCTCTTCTTCCAGTTCCCCATTTAGAAAGGCACTTTTGACATCCATCTGATAGACTTTGAAATTGGCATGTGCTGCATAGGCTAGGAAGATTCTAATTGCCTCAAGTCTTGCCACTGGAGTAAAAGTTTCATCAAAATCTATCCCTTCTTCTTGAGAATAGCCCTTTGCCACTAATCTAGCTTTATTCCTCACAATTATGCCATTTTCATCAGTCTTATTCTTAAGAACCCATTTGGTACCTATGACACTTCTATCATCAGGTTTGGGCACAAGCTTCCACACTTTATTTCTTTCAAATTGGTTTAGCTCTTCTTGCATTGCTAAGACCCAATCTGGATCTAGAAGGGCATCTTCCACTTTCTTAGGTTCCTCTTGAGACAGGAAACTACTGTATAGGCATTTTGCTTGTGTGGCCCTCCTAGTTTGGACTCTTGAGTTTGAGTCACCAATGATTAACTCGAAAGGATGATCTCTGGTCCATTTTCTTGAAGGTGGAAGGTTTGATCTAGATGAGGTTGCTTCATCTAAATGAGCATGATCTTGTTGATTGGTCATTGAGTTTTGACTTTGAGAAACTCCCCCTGAGTTTGTTGTCCTTGCGGGAATTATGAAGTTGACTGTCAACGGATGCATCATTTTGTCTATCAACGGATGCTCCATTTTGCCTATCGACGGATGCATGAGAATGCCTGTCAACGGATGCATCTGATGCTCCAATATGACTGTCAATGGATGCTTCATTTCCAATGTTAGCATCACTTCTAGTTGGAGCAACAACTCTAGGTGAATTTTCATGGTCATGATCTTCATTTTCCTCATCATCATCAATGTACATTCTTCCTTCTACCTCATTTTCAAATTTCAACTTTTCATGGAAGCCTTCATCATTTAGACCTAGAATCTTTTGATCATCAAACACAACATGTACAGATTCCATAACAATGTTGGTTCTTAGATTGTAGACTCTATAGGCTTTCCCTGCTGCATACCCAACAAAGATAGCTTCATCTGCCTTTGCTTCAAATTTGCCCAAGTGATCTTCATGATTCCTTAGTACAAAACACTTAAATCCAAAGACATGAAGGAAAGCTAAAGTTGGTTTCTTGTTGGTAAATAACTGATAAGAAGTCATTCCTCTAGCTTGATTGACCAAGGAAATATTCTGAGTGAAACAGGCAGTGTTGACAGCTTCAGCCCAGAAATATATTGGCAATCTTGATTCACTTAGCATTGTTCTAGCTGCTTCAATGAGAGTTCTGTTTTTCCTTTCAACAACCCCATTTTGTTGAGGTGTTCTAGCAGCAGAAAACTCATGGACAATTCCATTCTCTTCATAGAAAATCTTCATTGTGGAATTTTTGAATTCAGTGCCATTGTCACTCCTGATTCTTTGTACTTTGACTTCAGAACCATTGTTTACTAGTCTAAGATGATTGATGATGATTTCACTTACACAATCTTTGGAGTGCAGAAAGAAGGTCCATGTAAACTTAGAAAAATCATCTACAATCACCAGACAGTATTTCTTCTTTGAAATGGACATGACATTTACTGGACCAAATAAGTGCATATGCAGCAATTGAAGTGGCTTAACAATGGATGACTCCGTCTTTCTCTTGAAGGATGATTTCTTTTGTTTCCCTAATTGACAGGCATCACACAATCCATCCTTGATGAACTCCAATTGAGGGATTCCTCTAGCCAGATCCTTTCTTACCAAATCATTCATAACTTTAAAATTCAAATGTGATAGCTTTTTATGCCATAGCCAACTCTCATCCTTGCTTGCTTTGCTGAAGAGACAAGTGATGGATTCTGAGCATACTGAATTGAAGTCAGCTATGTAAACATTTCCTTTTCTAAAGCCTGTCAATACCACATTGTTGTCTTCCTTGGCAGAAATAACACAGGCTTCTTTTGTGAACCTTACTTCATAGTCTTTGTCACAGATTTGACTAACACTAAGCAAATTGTGCTTCAAACATTCAACTAAGGCCACTTCTTCAATGATGACATTGTCCTTTGAAATCAAGCCATATCCCTTAGTATATCCTTTGCTGTCATCTCCAAAGGTAATTCTAGGGCCAGCTGCCTCCTTGAACTCTGTGAGCAGGGTAGAATCTCCTGTCATATGCCTAGAGCATCCACTGTCTAGGTACCATAGATTCCTTCTATTTCCCTGCACACATTCCAAAAAACAAATCAAGTTGATTTTGGTACCCAAGTTTCCTTGGGTCCTTTCTTGTTAGCCTTTGGTTTTGCACTCTTAGCAATCTTCATTTTAGGTGTAGGTGCTTGAGTGGTAGGTTTTGACAGATGCTCATTTGCATAAATATTTGATGCATGCATTTGTGGAAAATTGGCATACATATTATCCATGATAGGGAATGCTCCATGACATTTGTGGAATATTCACAGATTGAAAATAAGGATTAGACACATATGGCATGTTCACATATGGATTTGAAAAACTAGCATTTTGATACAAACCAGGCATAACAGGCATTGCAGGCATACATGGTATTGTTTGATGTACATGAACAGGAGCCTTGTTAACAATCTTGAAATTAGAAGATAGGTGATTGACACTATTACAATTACTACAAGTTTTCCTAGGGGCAAACTTGTCAGGAGAATAATTGTTTTTCTTGTTGATGCCTATCTTACCATTTCTGTTCTTTTTCTTTTTACCCTCAGTTTCTACCTTTTCATTATCTGATTTACCAACAACCTTTTTTTTTTATGTAAATCACCTGCCTTAGCCTTCCCACTAGATTTGGTTTGGCTACTCTCACCACTAACGAAGTTCTTGTTGACTGGACCATACTTAATATCCAGTTTCTTGAGTTCCTTCTTACTAACAAACTTTTTGTTAGTCGACGGATACCTCTCATCCGTTGATGGTTCATCAGTCAACGGATGATCACTATCCGTTGATTCACAAATAGTCTCTAGATCCTCAAGGCCAGGTTCTAGCTCCTTTTTCTTTTGAGTTCAGGTATCCTTCACAAACGATTCTATTCCCTGGACTTCTATTATGTTTTGTGAAATATTCGTACAGCTTTGAAATTTAGCAATTATCCCTTGTTCCTTTTCCAGCTGCTCTCTTAAAATTAGTTCTCTTTTTAACACAGCTTCAAGTTCACTTTTAGCATCATTGCAATCAACTCTCATTTTCTCAAATTCTTGAAATTGAATTTCTAGAGCAGCATTTCTATCACTTAAAAACATATTAGTCTCTTTAATCCTATTGTTCTCTTTATTAAGTGATTTAAGAGTAACACTCAAGTGATATAGTTCAGTAGACATTTCATCTATAACACTATTGCATTCCTCTTTGGTGAGCTCAGAGAGATTAGTAGAAAATACCTGATTGCTAGCTGAACTTGCTTCCTGCTCTCCAGAATCAGCCATCAATGCAAGGTTGACAAACTCAACATCTTCATCAGAATGATTGCCATCAGCAGCCCAGTCATACTCTTGGGTCATGAATGCCTTTCCTTTCTGCCTGAGAAGATCAAAATATTTCTTCTTGTAGTCAACAGTTTCAGTTGGCTTTCTCTTGTTCTTAGATCTAGGCTTCCTGCATTCACTTATCATGTGACCAGCAATTCCACAATTGTAGCATTTAATTTTGGATTTATCCACATAGTTGCTTATGGAAAAATCCTTGTTAAATGGCTTGGCCACCCCAGAGTTTCTCTTGAATTTCAGCTTAGAGAATCTCCTAAACAGAAAAGCTAAGTGCTCATCTATCTCATCCAATTCATCCTGCTGAAGGACATTCAATTCTTCAGACACTATTTCCTTGCTTTTTCTTGATTCTGCTCTCTACCTTCACAAACCTCCCTGTTTGGTGTAGATTTAGCAGCTTCAGTCCTCTTCTCCTCCTTCTGCTCCAAGTTGGCAACAAGTGCAACTGACCCACTTTTCTTTTGGGCCTTCTCAATCTCTTCATCCTGCTCCATTTCTAGTTCATATGTCTTTAAAGTTCCATAGAGCCTTTCAAGAGTAAATGTCTTGTACTCTTGAGTGTTTCTTAGAGAAACAGTCATTGGCTTCCACTCTTTGGACAGTGATCTCAGAAATTTGAGATTAGAATCTTTCACTTGGTAGATTCTTCCATACAGTTTCAAGCCATTCAGTAGCTTTTGAAATCTACTAAATGTGTCATTCAATGTCTCTCCATTCTTGAAATGGAAGTGCTCATACTGTTGGATCAGTAGTTGCATCTTGTTCTCCCTTACTTGTTCTGTACCTTTACAAAGGGTTTGAACAATGTCCCATACTTCCTTGGAGGTAGTACAGTTGATAACATTGTCAACCATGTCTGTTTCTAAGCCATTAAACAGAATATTCATGGTCTTTTTATCTTTGTGGACTTCTGCGATGTCTTCAGGACTCCACTCAGAAACAGGTTTGGGAATGTAAATGTCTGGTGCATCTGCAACAAGGCCAACTCTTGATGCAGTTTTGATTGGAACATGAGGACCCTTCTCTATGCAATCTACAAACCCTGAATCAATAGACATGAGATGTAGACGCATTTTTTACTTTCCAGTGAAAGTAATTTTCTCTATCAAGAACTGGTATCTTTACTCCACAATCCTTCTTAGACATGTTGGAAGTGTGTTGATCTTTAGACTTCAAATATGTTAGAAGCTCACTCTGATACCAATTGTTATTCCGAGATTACACACTTGTATAATTGTAGAAGGGGGGGTTGAATACAATTCTTGATATTTATAAATTTCTGATAAGAATCACAGAAATCTATAAGGAGATAATTGCTGAATGAGAAATGATTCAAAAACACATAAAAAATCAGGTGGTTAAATGTACCACCTGAGACTTTTATTTGAAGAAAACTCTGTGATACAGAAGTACACAGCTGCTGTTTTACAACTCTCTACTTCTAAGGATATTCAAGAAACCCTAAGCAAATATGTCTGTTTTCTTAGTTTCTAAAGAGTTGCTACACTTGGTTATATATCCCAAGTTTACAAGTACTACATGAATAAGATAATATTAATCTAATTCAAGTTGACTTGCTACTCCACTCCAAATACACATGTAGCCGAAAGGTTATCCTTGTGAAAAGACATGTCCCCTACACCTTTCTTGTATTCACTATGTAAATGGAATGCTTCTTTCATCTGCGTTTCCAAAGTATGGCTGCCATACTGCTTTTTATACCTACTATCAACCCATGTGATCTGTCAGTCAAACCTATCCTTATCAACTGCTAATTCCCAGCTAGCATAGAAGAAAGTGTTAATGATTATCCGTTGATGTTGTACACTATCATTCGTTGATGGTAGTTTGAGCTGTATCCGTTGATATTGTAGATTTGAGTTGTATCCGTTGATAGAGTCCTGTTCTCATCTGTTGATACACTTTTACTTAGACAGAATTACATAGCATAGCTTATTTACAATTGGCTACCCTATTCTGCCTATCCGTTGATGGTCAACATGACTCTGAATAAAAACACTATCAACTGATAAATAGAGATACTGCAGTATGCTACAAAACCTCATCTGTTGATGAGCTACCTGTCAACGAATAGAGTTATAATGTCTCATCCGTTGACAGTTACAAAACATGACTTATACAATTTTGTGCATAGAATGTGAAGTTATCATCAAGTACAACATATTCCTAACACTGCTGCTGAGCACCCTCTTGATCCTTTCTTCGATAAGCTTCAGGCTTATCTGGATGCCAAAGGGATCACTGAGGAGAAGGAGATTGCAAAGGTCGTTGAGCAGCTACTGGTGGAAGCTCTTGAAGAGCTTAATAAAAAATGATGTTTAGTTCTTAAGAACTATTTTTTTTTGTATTGTTTTAAAGTTTTTTTTAATGAAAAGTTCATCGTTTCATTCTCCCAGTTTTTTGCATGTTGTTCATCTTCCTTACCTTTATCCTTCTGTAAATGGTTGTTAAGTTGACTGGTTGTGTGTATGGATGTTTGTGGATGTGTGCCTAAAACCAACAAATATGTGCTTAAATCGATTAAAATGCTTTTTGATAATTTTCGCTTAAGCAATAGGCAAAGTCGATTAAAATTCATGACATAAATTATTTCCGCCTAAGTTGCTGTCAATAAGTGAAGATGCTGTCACGAAGTGCCTTGACAGCAAGTTTCTTAGATGACACAATTAAAAAAGTCTCTGTCATGAAATTTAAAGGAAATTGTATAAATTGCTTAATGATGACAGTATGTTCTTGCCATATTACTATCAAGCAAAACATGCTGTCATCCTCTCAAAATTACTAATGAATTTGTTACAGCGCACAGGTTACTATCAAGATTAGTGGACCGAATTAATTGGGATTTTACCTCCACGATTTACAACCACTAAAAAGTAACTACCCACGACTCCACGTGACTGACTAATGGGCTAAGACATAGTTACTTTCCCTTTCTTAGTAAGACATTTGCTATTTTCATGTAAGCAACTGTCAAACACACAACTTTCAACAAAACCTCTCTCTCTATCTCTCAAAAGCAAAAATCTCTCTCCGAAGCTCAAAACAAGAAATGGCACCCAAACAATCCTCTTCTCAAACAAACTTTGCTGGTATTCTCACTGCTGGAGATGCTGGTGAAGGATATAAAGGACTCGTATCCTTTATCAACAAGTCATATCTGGGTCATGCTATAACATCTACACCATCCTTGAACCTGAAAAGGCTTGAAGAATTCTGGAAAACTGCCTATCTTCCAAGAGGTGCAGGTAAAGACACAATACAATGCAAAATCAAAGGAATCTGTTAAATATAATTGATGTATGTATTAATCAGTGTTTAAGTGTAACAGTGATATATCAGAGTTTAGATGGAAGCAGTCAGAGTTTAGTTAAACACTGACGGATGGAAGCACAACAGAGTTTGTTAAACTCTATCTGGCGGAAGCGTCTACTTGTCAACAGTGATTGAAGATTAATTGAAGATAAATATGGAAGCAATATCTTTGAATATTGGATAGCTGTCAAAGAGATTGTGTTGAGTTAGAAGACGTATAACAATTGTGATTGATATCAATTGTATAGCTAAATTATAAGAGTATCAATTTACGATTGTATAGCAGCTGTATGTTTTATAAATGCAGTTAGGTTAACCCTAGAAGGGTATCGAACAACGAATTATTCATTCATTGTAACCTAAGCAGCTCTCTGTGATATTTTACATCACTGAGAGAGGAATTATTAATTCCAAACAATTTTTAATTGTTAAACTTGTGTTCTTGTTAATCTTTCATACAAATCTTGATTATATTTGTGTATTCGGCCTAACAAGTGGTATCAGAGCCAATCTGTAAATCAATACAGTTTAAGATCCACACACAAAACTATAATCATGTCAGAGATTCCTCCTCCAACAGGTTTAGGTTCTGAGAAGGCTCCTACTACTGTGAGTCGGTATGAGACTATTAGGGTTCCTATTCTGAGGCCAGCAGATTATGCTATATGGAAGGTGAAGATGACTATGTTTTTGGAGGCTACAGATCCAGAATATCTAGACAGAATTTATGAAGGTCCTCATAAGCCTACCAAGCTATCTGCTGCCACTGCTGGTCAAGAAGCTAAGACAGTCCCAAAGGAAAAGAAGGATCTGACTCCTGAAGATCTTTCATCTATTGCTAAGGATGCAAAGGTAAGGCATCTACTTCATAGTGCTTTAGACAATGTCATGTCTAATAAGGTGATTAACTGCACTAATGCCAAAGAAATTTGGGATGCCCTTGAAGTTAAATGTCAAGGAACTGCTGCTATCAAGAAGAATAGAAAGAACATACTCACACAGGAGTATGAGCATTTTGAAGCAAAGTCTGATGAAACCATGACAGAAACATTTGACAGGTTCTGTAAACTGCTCAATGATTTGTCATTAGTAAATAAAGAGTATGATCTAGAAGACTCAAATCTCAAATTTCTTCTTGCTCTACCTGAAAAGTGGGATGTGAAAACAACCACTATTAGAGACAATTATGATCTTGCTGATACTGATATTGATGAAATTTATGGGTTACTCAAAACTCATGAATTGGAATTGGAACAGAGAAACAGGAGATCAAGCAAGAAGGCAAAGTCTGTTGCTCTTAAGGTTGAAGAGAAATCTTTGAAGAAGGAAACATCAAGGAAGAAAGCTAAAGGAAAAGCTTTAACTATTTATTCTGAAAGTGAGTCATCAGATTCTGATGTTGACTCAAACACTGATGAATCAGTTGATTCTGAGGATGAAGAGAAAAGGAGGAAAATGGCTGTCTTGATGGTGAATACTTTTAAGAAGATGGGATTCAAGAACTTTAAGAAGGGAAACAGGTTCTCTAGAGATTCAACTTCAGACAGGAAGAGTTACAGGAAGTCTGAGAGAAAGGAGACTAAATCTAGGAAGAAGGATAAGTCTGAGATTCAATGCTACAAGTGTAAGGGGATGGGTCACTATGCTCCTGAGTGCAAGAAGGGTAAAACTGAGAAGGCACTCATCACAAAAGGCAGAGATTGGGCAGACACTTCAGACTTAGATGAGGATGTCAACTATGCTCTCATGGATTCTATTGAGAATGAATCAGAAGAGTCTGAAAACAAGGTACCCTTAACTACCTATGCTTATAATACTGATAATATATCTGAATTGAGAATTTATCTCAAAACATTGCATATTAGTTATAGGGATCAGACTTTAGAGAATGAGAGAATAAAGTCTGAGAATTCTGAACTTAAACAAAGAAATAAAATTGTTGAAGAGAAACTTGAAAACATGCAACAAGTTCAGAGAGAAAGAGATGATGCTGTTTATCTAGAACAGGAGTTGCTAGGCAGATATAAGCAACTAGAATCTGAATTGGAGAAGGCAAATCACATAATAAAAACATGGACTCATTCTGGAAAAGATACTTGTTAACTCGAATAACTTGTAGAAGGGGGGGTTGAATACAAGTTATATAATCGTGTCTGATTTTTGCTTGATTAGATAAACAAGAATAAACGAATGAATCAAACTGTTTGTATTAATAAGATCAAATACAAACTCTACCAAAGGTGTACAAATACCTTTAGCAGCTGCTGACAAAATAAATCTCTCTCTCTCTGTTTGTTTCGAACTCTCGAATACAAACCTTATACAAAGCTACGCATACAAAATCAATCGCTCAACTTTCACGCTCTTTTTACAATGATATAGAGAGAGTATTTATAATGCTACCTATCAACTAATCACAGAAAGATAATCTATACATGACAATGTTCTGCCGTCTAGTTGATAGTTTCCATCAATAGAAAATTGTTTCCTTCATAAAATCTTCTTGCTTGTTCCTCAAACAAAGATCCTGTTTTATAGCACTTGCAAGTTTCTGTAGCATCCATAATGACATCATCAGTAACACGACTGATATCAGGATTCCTTCTTGCATCAGGATCTGACCATTCCATCAGTACTTGATCAGTATTTGACTTTACATATCAGGATTCAATCTCAGTTCCTGACATGTAGTACTCGATGCACTATTCATTCCTGACTTAAATTCTACAGACTACTGTCTAACACATATCTCCTATACAAAGTGCTAAATCCTTTATAAAATCAGGATATACAAGAAGTATAAGTAAAATTCTATTCTTAACATCACAACTCATGAATTATTCCTAACAATCTCCCCCTATTTATGCTTTAAAACCTGAAGCATAAATCTGAGTTGTTGATGTCAAAACATATAACAATACAATAAGAATAGAATTTATGAATTCAAAAATCATGAAGTTAAGTACCTCCCTCTTCAGATATAGACATAGTATCCAGTACTTAGAAGAAAGAATTCAACTATTTGATGCTTCTTTTCCTTTACCACTTCCCTGATAAGATTCACCTCTGTCATTCTTAGTTCTTCTTTTATTTCTCCCATTCTGTTTATCTCCTCCCCCAGTCTGTTGCCTTTGAACTATTTTTATCTCCCCCTTTTGACATTAGCAACATTAATTCCAAGAGATTCAGTGTAAGAACCCAGATTTTTGGTAGAATTAAAAACTTTTCTTATTATAATTAAGTGCATCAATGAATAGTGTTTTTTCATGGATGAATAGTGATTTCAATGAACAGTGGTGGTAAGGAAGGGATATTTCTATGGATAATAATTTCGATACATGTGGATATTTTCTGAACAATGTAATTCAGTGGTTGACGACATAGATAAGAATAATCTATCGTCTAGAAAATGAGATGGTATACCCTAGAAGGGGGTTGAGAAGTGAGTTAGGATACTCACTATAGGAATTGAGAAATGAGAAAACCAAGTATGTACTAGGAAAGTACAGAGAGAATGAGTGTATGTAAACGAGGATAAAATTCAGAGAATCCAAACTTTATTTTATTCTAAAATTGACAGAGAGTTAGGAACATAATAATTGGATTAATATTTGAGGATTTTAAATATTAGGAATCCATGAGATATTATTTTATTTAAGTGTTATAGGATTTAGAATAAAATCATGGAGTTAAAGGATTTAGAACGCTTTAGAAATCGCTAGAACGTCCACCGAAATCAGACGATTAATCCTATAACCATAAGACTTTGATCAAGGCCCAATTACTTCATTAATATCATAAACAAGGCTTCAAGAACAGCTAACAACATGGATTGGGCCGAATTTGAAGTGGATTAAAGAGAAGGAACCAAAGAGTGATCAAGAAGCACTACGTCAAAAAAGGGCTTTAGTCACATCAAAAAACTGTGACGGTATGGTTTTGGTCACACTTATTTTTTTCACATGCAGTGTCACCAAAGCCTCCACTACCATAGACATGATATAGCAACACTTTTTCTTAGTAGCTGTATTGACTTATAGAGTGGCTAAAGGCTTTTAATATTTGATGTTGGGAGCAAGAATTCTAGCCTGCTTACTGTAACTAAAAGGGATATACCGTTACAGCGGGAATTAAAAATGTGGCTAAATATTTTCAAAAGCTACATTTATTTGATTTATGGCCACATTTTGAAGATAATATCGTGACGAAATTGATATTTTTATTGGCCAGTTTTTGCTAATTAGTGTATATAAAGGACATCAACTATTACACTTCTTTTTTATGTAATGTGTAGCTAAAGCACCATAACTGTTATACTTTCTTTATATATTCGTGTCTGTTTTGATTATATTGTAACATGTATGTGTCCTAATTGTGACTTAAATGCTTTTACAGACATTATTTATAATGTTGTAATATATAGTGTGGCTAAAAGATAGAAATAGCCACACACACACTACAAGAAAAAGGGGCATTTACGACGGTTTTTTTGAACTGAAACCGTCGTAAATGGGGTCAATTACGACGGAATATGACGGATTAATTTACTTAGCAATGAATCAATAATTATTTCTTTAAAAAATTAGGAACAATTCAACCCAACAATTCATTAAAAACCCAGAAATTATGAATACAATCAAATCGGAAAAATAATGTCCTGAAAACCAATACAATCAGTAAATACAACAATTTAGAACTAATGTCCTGGAAACCAAATCGGAAAACGAACTCAACAAACAGCAAATCGAACCAAACTAATGTCCGAAAGATTTGCAGAGCACTGTCTATGACCGCAGAGCACTGCACCAGTAGAATGAGGGTTGTAAATTTCTTTGGCTCTTGAAAAAGCATCCTGCAATTCCATTATTATCCGAAGTCAGAACAATTAAATTTTGATTATCAACAGTGCAACTCATATAAAAAAGTTTAGGGACATCTAAGGTAAACGCACTAAGCTGTACAAAGCCATGTTCACCAGTCCAGCTATCATGTGGTTGAGATAATACTGGCACAATTCTAACTCCGGAAGATTCCAAAACTTTGAACCTATCCTGGCATAATTAAATCTTGGTTGGATTTGTAAGGGAATAAATCATATATGGTCAAAATTGACCTCTCTGGGAAACAATACTACAACAAAAACATGATAAAACCTGTCCACAATTGACCATAAAATCAAGAAATCCGGCGAGTTCAACCAATTCCAGGTGAACTTCGATTTTTGCTCAAATCGTAACTAAATCGCATGGTTTGGGTCTCAAATCGAAGTTTACAATAAGCTTTGAAAAATCCAACAATTATATACAGGAACAATCTTCCAACAACAAGAAACAATGAATCAAAAAAATCCGAAAAATCAATTAACGGAGAGAGACAGGCGGAGATAGAGAGACGCGAGGAGAGAGAGAGGGGGAAAGAAAGATATGAGTGGAGGGAGAGAAAGAGAGGAGCGGGGAGAGGAGAGAGCGGAGAGATGGAGAGGAGAAAAGAGAGGGCGAGAGATTGGAGATTGAGAGATTGGGTTAAACTGAAAAAAAGACAAATGGTCGAGATCTATTAATTGAATCCAACAGCCGAGATCTTGTTGAAGAAGCACAATCCGTGTGCACCATAATAACCCAATAATAATGTGACACATGGCGACACAACACCCACTTCTAATTTTTTAAAGGTTTTATATGTGTATTATATTAAGAGCAACGTATAATATCATCTTAAAAGATAATCGGTTAATTATAAGTACTTATGAAATTATTATTTAATTTTATTAAACAGAATGCCATGATTTAATTGGAAAAAGATAGGTCTTAGTTAGAAAAATTAAAAAGGAAACATGTTTTAGGTGAAAATGGCAATTGATTAGTTTATAGCAGTGTTGTAAAAAACGGGAATCAGACTTAATCGGTGATTAATCGCGATTAATCACTGATTTTTAGAACAGGGGGTTATAGTAAATATAATTTAATTATATTATTTTACTAAATAAAATTGCTCGTAATGTTTTAAGAAAAGGAAAAATTAATGTTGCCCGTAATATTTTTAGAAAAAGAGATTTTTTAGTTAGAAAATATAGAAAACATGATACATTTAGCTGAAAAACTTAATCGGTTAATTTTTAAAAGCAGTTTTTGACGATCCAACCGTACTGATGTTAACAAATACTTAAATTAGACACGTAAAAAAATAAAGAAAAAATTACGGATTTATCTTGTACGGCTTTATAAGAAATATCTCATTCGAGTACCACTTCTTGAAAGAAGAGTACCACCCGCTTAACAAACTATTTTTTTAAAAGCAGTTTTTGACGATCCAACCGTACGGATGTTAACAAATACTTAAATTAGACACGTAAAAAAATAAAGAAAAAATTACGGATTTATCTTGTACGGCTTTATAAGAAATATCTCATTCGAGTACCACTTCTTGAAAGAAGAGTACCACCCGCTTAACAAACTATTTTTTTAAAAGCAGTTTTTGACGATCCAACCGTACGGATGTTAACAAATACTTAAATTAGACACGTAAAAAAATAAAGAAAAAATTACGGATTTATCTTGTACGGCTTTATAAGAAATATCTCATTCGAGTACCACTTCTTGAAAGAAGAGTACCACCCGCTTAACAAACTATTTTTTTAAAAGCAGTTTTTAACGATCCAACCGTACGGATGCTAACAAATACTTAAATTAGACACGTAAAAAAATAAAGAAAAAATTACGGTACCCGTGTTATAATTCAAAATCAATTGAAATGTAAAACAGTTTATAGAGAAACTGAATCAACAACTGTGATATAATTCAAATCATAACTGAAATCATTTGGCATGTCATAAGAATGAATCATCTGCCAATTCACAATAAATAATTTTAGAATTTTAAAACTATTTTTACCGTTCCCGGATTATTTTTAGTATTTAAAACAATTTCTTTCTATTTTAAATCACTTTTAAACAGAAGATTGGTTAAATAAATTAAAAAAAATTAAATAATCCCAAACAAATTAATTAGAATCAAGTAATAATTAATTAATAAAATTATCTAATAATTAATTATATTTATTAGATAATCAAATTAATTAAATCATTATTTGAGATTAATTAATATAATTAAAAGTAAATAAAAGTAAATAAAAGTAAAAAAAATTGGTAAAAAGTAAAAATAAATTCCAAAATCACTTTTCAGAAAAGGTTATCAGATTTTGAAGATTATACGGGTACTATTCATCACCACCTTCACATGAATGCTTCAAGAACACCACCACCTTCAATGGCAGTTTCCCAGTTTCCGGTCACCGGAAAAAGTTTCCGGCCACCTCCGTCAACCCTTAAAACGTACCAATCGTTACGTTTTAAATCACAAACACACTCCAAATCACCTCCTCAACACAACCGTATCAATCAAACCAACCCAGCATCACCCGAACCCAGAATCCGGTCAAAACCAAAGTAAAATCCGGCGACTTCACCGGTAAATTTCGATTTTTCTCATTTCTCCACCAAATCCAACGTTCTATATACCAAATCAAAGCCCAAGAGTTCAATGACTCATATCAATCAACAAAAACATCAAACAATCAACAATCAAACCGGGAAATTGAAAATTATATTCACCCCCACAAAATTCGATTTCGAGTTTTAAGCTACTAAAAATCAAACAAAAATTATCATGATGCTCCTGGGATTATATACAATCTATATATACTAACCACATCATCAACAAATCATCATACAAGCCACGATAAATTCAAGAAATTCCAATATTAAAACTAAAATTATGAATTTACGAATCAAGCAAATTAGGATGTTAAAACACACATAAACAGGTATTAGAGATCAAGAGCTTCAATTTGGTTACCCACATGATCGATTTGGATTCCGGAATCACTGTCAAAAGTGGGTTTGATTCTGTTGAACACCAAGAACAATTTCCAAAAAATTAAAAATCAAAAATCTGATTTTTGATTGATTTTAATAATTAATGATAAAATTCTGCTATTTATATTAAATCGAAATTAATACCCCAAAAATATTTTTAACCCCTAATTAAAATCATTAAGCCTTAAAAATAATTTTTATGGGATAAAAATGTAAAATTTTATTTTTAAACGAATATGATATAAATGCCAAAATTTTCCAAAAATTACGAATATTACAAAAATTACAACATAATGCATTTTTAGATATCCTATTATAATATAAAAATAATTTTATGAAAAACAGGGCCTCGAAGTCGGTACAGGGGCTGGATCCGGAAATTAAAATGCGAAATAACTGTATTTTAAAAATATAAAAATTACAGAAAAATAGAATAAAATATTCTATGATACACAGAAGTCACATAACACGTATGAGATAATTTTCCTATTTAATAAAAATCATAACGCGTTTAAATGCATTAAAAATAAGCTAACACACATTAAAATCAACTAAAAATATATTTTAATATAATAAATTACACGTAATTTTTCGGGTCGTTACACAAAAAACCATTTCAACTGTTGAATGTCTTAGGATATGGATACCAAGTTGTATTAGTTGTATCATGTAGGCATTATTGTCATCATTTTCTTTGTTTTGTATGTAGTGAAAAATATGTAAGTTGATGGTTGGATTGTATGTTGGATAATTATCTTGTAAGTTTGTTGGATGATTTTCTAGTGTATATTTGAATTATTATGGTTGATATATATGGATTTGGTATTATGGTGTGCGATTCGGATGTTTATTAATTTGCGTTTGGTTTGGCAATTTGATATGCCAGGTTTGTTAAGATATACAAAAAAACATATCCAGTTGGTATTATCTTTTGTCACACATAAATATAGTAACTGTGGCTATTACAAATGTTAAGCTACCGATTTTCTACAAAACTGTGACCATAAAAGAATATTTGGCTACACTAAAACCCGACTCTTTCGTCACATAAAACAATACTAGTGGCTATATGTTTTAGCTTTTAGTGACGCATTATTTTCCTGAATGGTATTTATATATATTTGGTCACTATTATTTTGTGTGGCAAAAAAGAGTCACATTTTTTTTCCACAAATGTAGCTATAAGATGTCTCTGAAAAGGAAAAGCGTAGCAGTTGGCATTTTTTTGTTACGATAATTATTAACATGGCCATTATTTGTTACTAAATTTGTGAAGAGTGACTAAAGGTATAAAAGTTTGTAATATTAGTTACACAAATATTAAACGTGTAACCAAAACACAGGACATTTATATTTAGTTACGCTTTTTGAAGAAAATGTGGCAGGGATTACTGTTCAAAAGTGTGACTAAAGCCCTTTTTTGACGTAGTGAAGCCTTAAACATGTGATAATGACATCACATTACTTTATCAAAATGACATCAACCAAAGCAAGTGGACCAAGGGAACATTTTATGACACAACTCCACTATATTCACAGCTGCTACAAGAGGATAATATCAAAATTTCATCACAAAAAGTATATCTAAAGATAAGAGAAAAGAAAGAGAGCAAGAACCCATTTTCCTTAAGAAAAATCTGCTCCTTTTTATCAAATTCAAAGTGTCACTTCCAAGCATCCAACAATGGTGATATATAGCTTAAAAACAAAGCTCTTTCCTAGGACAAGGTATGGTAAAAATTTGAGAACCATCCAAGGATTTTTCCATTTTCAAATAATTAGTGAAAGTGGTGATGAATAGTAACTCCGAATTTACTAACTAGTTTTCTTGTTTTGTTTCTTGATTGTTTGGCTTCCAAAGACTATTCTAAGCAAGGTTCAAGAGTTGTAAGGCCTTAATGACATCCTTAAGCTTGAAACCAAGGTAGAGCTCTCATCCATGGCTTTTTAGTTTGTGAGATTTGATGGTGTTTATGACTTGTATGCATGATTTAGAGCATGTATGTTGTGTGGGTGTTATAAAAATGTTAAAATAAGTTTTGTGGCTCCAAGACCTGTTGAGACAGTGAGGGAGATGATAAATAGTGCTCATGAGGGTTGGTTGTGGATTGAATGATTATTTGGAGGATTTTGATTTTGGAAATATCCGAGTTATAGCCGTCGTAATGACGAAATTTCATTAACCCTTAAAAACAGAGCATACCCGAGACATAAAGCTCCTGACCTTGTTAAGTATATGACCTACCCTTGTAGATCTTGATTCATAGATCATTTTGGCGAAAGAATCGTAGCATTTTGATTTACGGTTTAGGAATTATGCTAGTTTTCGTATAACCGGTTTGAAAGACTTTATCGCAGAAATATACTACTTTGATGCTAAGTTCGAGACCCTTAAGTGTCAAATTAGAATTTGAAATTTGGTGGTAAAATTCTAATGACAGTTAGCAAGATGTGTGAGAAAGATTCGAGTCCAAAAGATTATTTTTCGATTTTATAAATATGTGTTAGCCGAGGTTGCGTAAGTGAAAACCACTAAGGATACGACTTAGAAACCAATGTTGAAAATGGTTAAGTATAACTTGAATTCGAGGACCGTTTTTGAACCAAACTTACGACTTAAGTATTTTATGAGTAACTTGGACTTAGTATGAGTATAGATTAAGCCACTAAGTGCTTTGATTGTGATTCGCTTGCGTGTTTAAGCGTTGATTTATAAGGGGATTAACCGTACGTTTTCTTTGACTTTGTCTAGATTGACCGACATCGTCGCGAGCCCTATCGTATCTCGAGTACCAGGCAAGTGTTCTAAACCATACTTTGTAGTATTGGTTCTATAATCCTGTTTTGCCATGTGTTGTGTTATACAGTTTTGCAGTTATTGCTTATATTGCCATATATATATATATATATATATATATATATATATATATATATATATATATATATATATATATATATATATATATATATATATATATATATATATATATAGTTGGCCTTCTGATTCACATATAAGATTTAAGATGAATAGTTATGAACCGGTGGATCTTGTAGCTCTAAGTATAAGATCATACTTCTTGTGTTCGACTCTAGACCGGGAGTCGGTATTTGGATATATGTAAATAGTCGTGGAAACCCGGAGGAATTCCAGCGGCAAAGTACTATGTACTCTGAGGAATGTTATTTAGTATTATTACTATAATTTAAAAAAAGTATTTATTACTTGAGTCAGATTCAAGGATTGTTATTTGAGTATTATCTCACTTGAGGAATATTAATCAAATACTATTTCATTAAGAGTATTATTGAATATTTCACGATACACGATGCAAGGTATATGCATAGTTGTTTTGACTTAATATATTGTCATACTTGAAGTGAAATTTTTAATTAGACGACTTATAGACTAGAGGTGATCTAGTAGCTATAAGCCGGGTTTATGATAGCCCTTAGTATAGGGCATATGTTTCGACTAATTTGTTACGAACCGCGAGGCGGTATATCGTGTACGTATTACAATTATTTTCTGAGTATTCTTTATTTAGTAAATAATATTCGAGGATTATAATTACATGGAAAACATCGTTTCAAATGTTTATTTAAAGTATGATTTCATAATCATACGCGAGTTATTTATTTAAATGAATCTTAATTCAGATTTTCATTTAAAGGTTTCTAGTTATCTTTAAATGTCTATTTACTTAACGAATATTATCCTAAATATTCATTTAAAGTTTTCCTTATTATTAATAATGGTTGTTTATTTGACGAACATTATTTCGAATATTCATTTAAAGTTAAGGAATATTATTTTGGATATTCATTTAAATACTTTATCATTATTATTAAGGGCTATTTAATTGATGAATATTATTTCGAATATTCATTTAAAGGTTGTCAATTATAAATTATTTCATTATTTATTTATTAAATGAATATTATTTTGAATATTCATTTAAAGGCTTTTTGAATAATCATTTAATGATTATTTATTTAATGAATATTATTTTGAATATTCACTTCTGGGTTTAAGCGTAATTATTTTATTTAAATATATTCTTTAAACATTCTTGATTTAATAAATATTATCTGAATATTTATTAAATACTTTTAATATAGATGGAATAGTTTATGTATTTAAAAGCATATTTGACTTCAATAATTATAGAGTATATTTCTAAGTTTTATTAAAAATATCTCGAATACTTTCGATCTTCTGGGTTTTTCCTAAATAACGTTGAGCACCTAATCTATGTTGCTTAACAACGATTTTCCAAAAGTATTATAAGGTTTCCCTGATGATCTTAAATCAACTCCTAGCCTGCAATGACGTCGTTTTCCTTCAAAACTGGGAAACTCTATTTGAGAAATTCTATTTTACTTGACTTCTGAGTCACGAAAAATGTCGAGAACTTATTTTGAGCCCAGTTATTATGAGTCAGGGGACTCTGGCTACTTCCTCAACACTCGAGGAGTAGGATTGCTGTAACAAGTGTTAATCCATTAACGAGCTACTGCTCGGGAAATATTGGTAAATTTTCCTTTCCAATTAGATACAACTACTTTGTGGAGTTGTATCAACGAGTTATTACTCGGGGAAAAGGAGGACGAACTTTACGTTTCAGAGTCATGGATTTTACTCGAACTAGGAGTATGTGTGTATGAGGCTGTGAATCAGTCCATCATTGATAATCGTGTAAGAGGCCGTGGGACGGTCCATCATTATTAAAAGGGGTCCGAGTTGCGCCGGTCCCGATTATGCCCAACCGTTGGCGGGAGATCAAGAGGGCGGTAGACAAGTAAATCCGTCAGTTCTTCCATCTACATGTAGAGAAACAAAATTTGGAGATGCACAACTTATGACTGATCATAGTAAGGTTGTGACATCTGGCGCGAGATACTCCCGTATTAGTTCATCATCCAATTGTGGATATTTCTGCAACATGTACTGAAAGGTTTGCCGGTCATGTTGGCAGGGTTTTAAAAATTGTGAAAACTGATGTTACAATAACCTTCCTTATAACTTCATCTTTTAAGTTATATGTTGATATTCTGCTTATGGTTGATATAGCAGACATGATTTTACAAAAAGGTTATTGGTGTGTTTTGAAACCTCATCCTTTTATAAAATGCCAGAACTATTCATATTGCGATAAAGATTACAGATATATCATGAAAGATGATATTTATATATTGATTTTCTGCTTATCTTCTTTTCATAGCAGATATTTTGACGGAAAGGTCATTATTGTGATTATGAACTTATCATGTTCATTTAATGATTATTTTAATCATTATACTTTCCCTATTGAGGTTTCTTGGATACATATATTTTATTAATGATATTAAGTATCTGTGGTATTATGAAAACCCCATGTATATGATGGGAGATTTTTGTGAACACTAGTAACCACTTGCTGAGCAATTCTTTCGCTCATACTTGTTTGTTGTTTTATATATTAGCCTTTCAGAAAGAGGTAAACGGATGAGAATTATCTGCATAGCTCGGAAGAAGCAGGCAGACAAGGTACCCTTATGAAGACGACGTGATCTAGAACAACTATAGCTGGAGTAAGTTACATATGGTTTTATTAATGTGTAATATATATATCACATTGTATAGAGTAGAACTAGTTGCTGGTATACTTCTCAACGAAGCTATACTAGCGGAATAAGATTTGTAAGACACGGTGTAATTTGATTCAATGGATGTAATGAAGTGAGTAATGTAAAGACTTTAGTTCTTGTTTCTAGCCCTATAACCTATAAGATGCTTGGTAGTTGGGGTCTCAATGATTGTATTTCAGTTATCAAATGATTACAGATGGATTAATATTGTTAAACAGGTGAATTGTTAATGAGAATTTCCGCGTGACGACCAAATCCCTGACCCCGGATTTGGGGGTGTTACAGAAATGGTATCAGAGATGAGGTTATAGTAAACTAGAAACGAGAGTGAGTAGGAGTGTGTATAGTTATGTAAGAACGTCAGAACTCATGTAGAGTTCATGTTGGACTATTGGATATAGTACCAACGGTTAAGTTAAGGTGTGATTGCTACGTTGAAGAATATGATGATATAGACCTCGCTTCTTGTGGTGATGAATATCTACCAAAGAATGCTCAGAGACAAGTATTGGTCGGCAGGGGCATAGATCGCCCGAGACATGAATTTAAGATGATTTGAGGGGATTCATGAATGTAGTTATGTATTCCCCGAACTATAGGAAATTTTCAAAATGATGATGAAGGATAGAAAGTTGACATCGAATATTGTGGTAGAGAGGGTTGAGATACCGAATATGCCAGACCCCGAGGCCTCCGGGCAGAGACATAATGATGCGCTCCTTGAGATGGACGCTGACCCGATAGAGGAGGATCTAGAGGAGGACCTCATGGAAGGTCAAGGGAATAATCTTGTAGAGAACGAGCCGATTGATAAAGATGTGATATGTTTACTTGAGGACCGAAAGAGTCCTTAGAGAATGATAAGTGACAAGACAAGAATTTGGAGTCGATTATGATTCATGAGGAGATATGATGAAGTGAATGGAGTAGAGTTTTAAGAATAGATGAGATAGAGGTGGTATCAACTGTTGCCTACGCCTGGATCATTTGGAACTTGGCTATTGATTTGATTGGAATAAATACAAGGACAAATGAGTAGAGGACCCGGCTGACGGCCGAGGAGGAAATTACGAGGATAAAACTGAGAAGCCGGAGTCAGATCCGGGTACTGCTGGTTTTGATGAATGACTTGTTATAAAGTAATGTTCCCTTTAAGTGGGGGGTTAAGTAAACTGACTGTTGGTAATATAGACTACTCGGACGTATATGTATCAGGAAAATGTGGCATGTTCCGTGTGAAACTTTGGTTTTCCCTTCTATGGGAGGTGTATATTTGGTTCCTGTCTAGTGGTTAAACTTCTAAGTGTATGTCGATTTTTCCGTTATTATGAATGCTTATGATTCTACCTGTTTGGATGTTCATAGAATTGTTCTTCAGGTTTCGAAATTGATTTCCTAGTATTAATAGTGGATAAATAGACTGACCAAATTTCCCTGATATTGGGAAGAGATTCGACAAATTTTTGGCAAACCTTGTATTTCTGATTATCAAAGAATGTCGCCAAAGAGAGTGAAAACTAGAGCAAACCTGGTCGATTGGTTAAGGTAACCGCCATATGGGTTGGTGGACAGACCCGGATTGTTAAAATGGATTGTCGAGATAAAATGATGAAGTTGAGATTGGACGGTAAAGAAGAAATATAATTAAGGACCAAGACGGACTAAGCAGCTCCGGGATTGACTTAAATGAAAAGGTTATCATGCCAAAAGTGTTAAGCTTATGTGGCACACGGGATTGATATAGGAAAAAAGAATATATGATATAAAGATGATTGAAATAGAGACCGGATTTAAGCATGTATTTTCTAACGATCTTCCGGAATACCGCCTATTCGAAGGATAGAATTCGCCATTACCGTGGGTGACACCTATATCGAAGTCTTTATGTGGAATGGAACGTTACTTGAGATGATTGCGCCGAGTTAGTTATAACTCTCTACGATTGTAAATGCTGATGGTTGAGATTGTGGTGACTAGTACGAGTCGATAATGGCGTAAGTTATCGAGCACTCTAAGGTGTGCATGAAGAAGAAAACTTTAGAATCAAACGATTATCCGCCAGATGAGCCGACACATAAGGCATTCGTAGAGACGTTGGCAGTAACCTCCCCATTTGTAAATCGGTTTGATTACCTCCCCAATTTATGAATTATATGATATCTTCCATTTCTTAGGAAGGATATAATTTCTCTTCCAACCTATATTGCCATACTGTGTTCACCCGTGCTGGGTTTCAATTGTGACAGAGGCTATCATGATACCTACTTTCAGGTTCTGAAGCCTGTCTATTGATGTTATTTAAACTTTCACTTTCCTTCAATAGTGAATAATCTTATGGTGATACAACACCACTTGCTTGTGATATATACCAGTATCTTTCTGGATATTCTTTACTTTTGGAATCACACCTTAGAATTTTCTCCAAGGTGTCCCTTTGAGAATTATTTGCCGAAAGACGATAATTTATTAATTTGAGTTCAAATTGATTCTTATTTCTCTTCTTCCACTAAGACGAACAACCCTATTCTTATAGGGGCCACAAGGACTATCTGTCTGTGTGATAGAAGTCTGATGGGACGCCATCACTTGTGTGTTGTGAAATACAAGAAGGCTAATTACCTTTAGTAATGCCTTAACTAAGGCACGCAACGTTAGTTCTTTTGATCATATTGATCTCTTGGTAAATTCCCTTATCTCAAATAAGATTAATTTCAAAGCTCATAATCCTAGGATCACCATTGTGTGACATTTGTCTCGATATGGCAGCTATCTTTTCAAAGCTCCATGATTCTTGCTATCTCTAATGAATTCCTAGGGGAGGCCAACTAGGTCAGATAAGCGAAATTCGTTAATATAGGTTAGATTCGCAATGGAATCGCCGAGGATAAGAGCGAGTCCCAAAGTGATTAGTATATCAATGACATATTGAGGGAATCAGTTTACTCCTTCTCAAGGAGGTCATGCAAATGAAAAGTTGGTCGAACCACATTTTGTAAGAAATGATGATATAATGTGAAACTTCAACGACATCGGTGCTCGATAGAAACACCATAGTTGAATTAAGATTATGGAAAGGTTATGTACGAATGGACACTAGCTCTCGTTTCGCAGAATAAGTATTGAGGATGAAGGGTTTAAAGGACCCCATTGATCAACAGGTTCGATAATGTATTCCAGTGAATCTACCCGGATTACCATCGAACCGAGAAATAGAAACTGTTATGGATTAACCCCAGTAGAAATGAAAGAGTATCGAATCAGTGACAAGAATGCTGGGTAAGATTATGATAAGACCCAGTGCATCACCGTGGGGAGCCTCGGTGTTGGTTGTGAAAATGGAATGATGGAATAATGAAAGTGTATATCGACTAACAAGAATTGAATTCGGGTTACCAGATTCAGAGTCTGAGGTCCTGACTGCTAGACCATGGAACAACTTTATAGGAGAAACGATTTGCTAAACTAGCTAAGAAATGATATGTATTTTTCCAAGATTGAATTGAGAACTGGATGCCACCAGTTAAAGATTAAACCCGAGGATATACCCAATACTGCGTTCGCAATAGGTATAGACACTATGAGATTTTAGCAATGTCATTTGGGTGATTAATGCACCCGTAGTTTTATGGATTTAGTGAATCAAGTGTTCATGAAATATTTAGATAAGCTCGTTATTGTATTTATTGATGACGTCTTGATATATCCAGAGGACGAACATTTAAGAATTGTTTTAGAGTTAATATGAGAAGAGCAGTTGCATGCCAAATTCTCAAAGTGTGAATTATGGTTTAAAGAAGCCCAATTTCTAAGACGTGTGGTTATTATCAAAGGAGTATTAATGGATCCCGCTAAAATAGAAGTTGTTTCAATTGGGAGAGACCAACTACACCCATAGAGGTGAGAAGTTTTATAGACCTGACAGGCTATTATAGGAAATTCGTGCAGGACCTTATTAAGATAGCAGCACCGTTGACATGATTTACGAGAAAGACTGAGAAGTTGGAATGGACTCCTAAGTGTGAGGAGAGTTTGCAAGAATTGAAAAAGAAGTTGGTGTCATTCCATTGTTGGCCCTACCAGATGATAAGGAAGACTTTGTGATATATAATGATGCATCTCATAAAGGTGTAGATTGTGTGCTGATACAGCACCGTAGAGTAAGTGTGTATGCATTCAGACAGTTAAAAGAGTAAGAGACTAGATACCCACCCATAAATTGGAATTATCAGCGATGGTTTTCGCTCTAAGAGATTTGGAAACATTATATGGACCATAAGAGCCTCAAGTATATATTATGTTGAAGGAAAGAGCAAGGAAAATTTTTCAAGAACGAGGGTAAAGTATGTGCCCGTTTACGTACGAACAGGAAATAGATATTATAACCAATATTTTCTTACAATTGATTCAAGGAGTATTATTAGAATTATTTTCTGGAAAATTTTACAGAGAAGATATATTTAAAGGTCGGAGTATTAAGACTTTATGTCATGATAGAGATCAAGATACGACTATAAGATGCACTACCATTCAGGGGAGGCCAATGTGGTGGCCAATGCCTTAGTCAAAAGGAGAAAAGAGATGGATTCCGAAGATTCGGGAATTCAAGGATGAGATTTTACACAAGACCCATAGTCCGTGATATTAGAGGCACTTAGACAATACCATAATGAATAGGGATACTACATTGCGAGGCCGTTATGAAAAGAGTTGTCGCTCTTCCTTGTGTTGGAAGGAGGCTCGCAAGATAAAGATATTGGAAACCGAGTTAATTCAACAAACCAAAGAGACAAAAGATTTTACCAGCAAACGGCTAGTGAAAGCCCAAGATGGATAGAGTTAGTACTGCTATTGATAAGCTAAATGGCATGTTGAAGAATGACAAGCCAGTTCATATAGGTATATTTCTGCGCAAACAGGATAGAGAATATGAGATTGGAGATGCGTGATGCTAAAGGTATTCTTGTGGAAATCATGGATAGAAATGTGCAAGTGTTAAGGAACAAGGTTTTCAAACTAATAAGGAATTGTGAGAAGATCAAGATGTGGAAGAATCCATCTGGAAGTTGAAAGAGTGTAACAAAGGAAAGGTAACCCAACTATTCCTAAACTGATTCCGGGACGGAATCCTTTTAAGGAGGGGAGACTGTAAGAACCCAGATTTTTGGTAGAATTAAAAACTTTTCTTATTATAATTAAGTGCATCAATGAATAGTGTTTTTCATGGATGAATAGTGATTTCAATGAACAGTGGTGGTAAGGAAGGGATATTTCTATGGATAATAATTTCGATACATGTGGATATTTTCTGAACAGTGTAATTCAGTGGTTGATGACATAGATAAGAATAATCTATCGTCTAGAAAATGAGATGGTATACCCTAGAAGGGGGTTGAGAAGTGAGTTAGGATACTCACTATAGGAATTGAGAAATGAGAAAACCAAGTATGTACTAGGAAAGTACAGAGAGAATGAGTGTATGTAAACGAGGATAAAATTCAGAGAATCCAAACTTTATTTTATTCTAAAATTGACAGAGAGTTAGGAACATAATAATTGGATTAATATTTGAGGATTTTAAATATTAGGAATCCATGAGATATTATTTTATTTAAGTGTTATAGGATTTAGAATAAAATCATGGAGTTAAAGGATTTAGAACGCTTTAGAAATCGCTAGAACGTCCACCGAAATCAGACGATTAATCCTATAACCATAAGACTTTGATCAAGGCCCAATTACTTCATTAATATCATAAACAAGGCTTCAAGAACAGCTAACAACATGGATTGGGCCGAATTTGAAGTGGATTAAAGAGAAGGAACCAAAGAGTGATCAAGAAGCCTTAAACATGTGATAATGACATCACATTACTTTATCAAAATGACATCAACCAAAGCAAGTGGACCAAGGGAACATTTTATGACACAACTCCACTATATTCACAGCTGCTACAAGAGGATAATATCAAAATTTCATCACAAAAAGTAGATCTAAAGATAAGAGAAAAGAAAGAGAGCAAGAACCCATTTTCCTTAAGAAAAATCTGCTCCTTTTTATCAAATTCAAAGTGTCACTTCCAAGCATCCAACAATGGTGATATATAGCTTAAAAACAAAGCTCTTTCCTAGGACAAGGTATGGTAAAAATTTGAGAACCATCCAAGGATTTTTCCATTTTCAAATAATTAGT
Source organism: Kitagawia praeruptora (assembly GCA_037693485.1). Classification (NCBI taxonomy): domain Eukaryota; kingdom Viridiplantae; phylum Streptophyta; class Magnoliopsida; order Apiales; family Apiaceae; genus Kitagawia; species Kitagawia praeruptora. The sequence goes on from CM075353.1 coordinate 15,753,280, forward strand.
GAAAGTGGTGATGAATAGTAACTCCGAATTTACTAACTAGTTTTCTTGTTTTGTTTCTTGATTGTTTGGCTTCCAAAGACTATTCTAAGCAAGGTTCAAGAGTTGTAAGGCCTTAATGACATCCTTAAGCTTGAAACCAAGGTAGAGCTCTCATCCATGGCTTTTTAGTTTGTGAGATTTGATGGTGTTTATGACTTGTATGCATGATTTAGAGCATGTATGTTGTGTGGGTGTTATAAAAATGTTAAAATAAGTTTTGTGGCTCCAAGACCTGTTGAGACAGTGAGGGAGATGATAAATAGTGCTCATGAGGGTTGGTTGTGGATTGAATGATTATTTGGAGGATTTTGATTTTGGAAATATCCGAGTTATAGCCGTCGTAATGACGAAATTTCATTAACCCTTAAAAACAGAGCATACCCGAGACATAAAGCTCCTGACCTTGTTAAGTATATGACCTACCCTTGTAGATCTTGATTCATAGATCATTTTGGCGAAAGAATCGTAGCATTTTGATTTACGGTTTAGGAATTATGCTAGTTTTCGTATAACCGGTTTGAAAGACTTTATCGCAGAAATATACTACTTTGATGCTAAGTTCGAGACCCTTAAGTGTCAAATTAGAATTTGAAATTTGGTGGTAAAATTCTAATGACAGTTAGCAAGATGTGTGAGAAAGATTCGAGTCCAAAAGATTATTTTTCGATTTTATAAATATGTGTTAGCCGAGGTTGCGTAAGTGAAAACCACTAAGGATACGACTTAGAAACCAATGTTGAAAATGGTTAAGTATAACTTGAATTCGAGGACCGTTTTTGAACCAAACTTACGACTTAAGTATTTTATGAGTAACTTGGACTTAGTATGAGTATAGATTAAGCCACTAAGTGCTTTGATTGTGATTCGCTTGCGTGTTTAAGCGTTGATTTATAAGGGGATTAACCGTACGTTTTCTTTGACTTTGTCTAGATTGACCGACATCGTCGCGAGCCCTATCGTATCTCGAGTACCAGGCAAGTGTTCTAAACCATACTTTGTAGTATTGGTTCTATAATCCTGTTTTGCCATGTGTTGTGTTATACAGTTTTGCAGTTATTGCTTATATTGCCATATATATATATATATATATATATATATATATATATATATATATATATATATATATATATATATATATATATATAGTTGGCCTTCTGATTCACATATAAGATTTAAGATGAATAGTTATGAACCGGTGGATCTTGTAGCTCTAAGTATAAGATCATACTTCTTGTGTTCGACTCTAGACCGGGAGTCGGTATTTGGATATATGTAAATAGTCGTGGAAACCCGGAGGGATTCCAGCGGCAAAGTACTATGTACTCTGAGGAATGTTATTTAGTATTATTACTATAATTTAAAAAAAGTATTTATTACTTGAGTCAGATTCAAGGATTGTTATTTGAGTATTATCTCACTTGAGGAATATTAATCAAATACTATTTCATTAAGAGTATTATTGAATATTTCACGATACACGATGCAAGGTATATGCATAGTTGTTTTGACTTAATATATTGTCATACTTGAAGTGAAATTTTTAATTAGACGACTTATAGACTAGAGGTGATCTAGTAGCTATAAGCCGGGTTTATGATAGCCCTTAGTATAGGGCATATGTTTCGACTAATTTGTTACGAACCGCGAGGCGGTATATCGTGTACGTATTACAATTATTTTCTGAGTATTCTTTATTTAGTAAATAATATTCGAGGATTATAATTACATGGAAAACATCGTTTCAAATGTTTATTTAAAGTATGATTTCATAATCATACGCGAGTTATTTATTTAAATGAATCTTAATTCAGATTTTCATTTAAAGGTTTCTAGTTATCTTTAAATGTCTATTTACTTAACGAATATTATCCTAAATATTCATTTAAAGTTTTCCTTATTATTAATAAGGGTTGTTTATTTGACGAACATTATTTCGAATATTCATTTAAAGTTAAGGAATATTATTTTGGATATTCATTTAAATACTTTATCATTATTATTAAGGGCTATTTAATTGATGAATATTATTTCGAATATTCATTTAAAGGTTGTCAATTATAAATTATTTCATTATTTATTTATTAAATGAATATTATTTTGAATATTCATTTAAAGGCTTTTTGAATAATCATTTAATGATTATTTATTTAATGAATATTATTTTGAATATTCACTTCTGGGTTTAAGCGTAATTATTTTATTTAAATATATTCTTTAAACATTCTTGATTTAATAAATATTATCTGAATATTTATTAAATACTTTTAATATAGATGGAATAGTTTATGTATTTAAAAGCATATTTGACTTCAATAATTATAGAGTATATTTCTAAGTTTTATTAAAAGTATCTCGAATACTTTCGATCTTCTGGGTTTTTCCTAAATAACGTTGAGCACCTAATCTATGTTGCTTAACAACGATTTTCCAAAAGTATTATAAGGTTTCCCTGATGATCTTAAATCAACTCCTAGCCTGCAATGACGTCGTTTTCCTTCAAAACTGGGAAACTCTATTTGAGAAATTCTATTTTACTTGACTTCTGAGTCACGAAAAATGTCGAGAACTTATTTTGAGCCCAGTTATTATGAGTCAGGGGACTCTGGCTACTTCCTCAACACTCGAGGAGTAGGATTGCTGTAACAAGTGTTAATCCATTAACGAGCTACTGCTCGGGAAATATTGGTAAATTTTCCTTTCCAATTAGATACAACTACTTTGTGGAGTTGTATCAACGAGTTATTACTCGGGGAAAAGGAGGACGAACTTTACGTTTCAGAGTCATGGATTTTACTCGAACTAGGAGTATGTGTGTATGAGGCTGTGAATCAGTCCATCACTGATAATCGTGTAAGAGGCCGTGGGACGGTCCATCATTATTAAAAGGGGTCCGAGTTGCGCCGGTCCCGATTATGCCCAACCGTTGGCGGGAGATCAAGAGGGCGGTAGACAAGTAAATCCGTCAGTTCTTCCATCTACATGTAGAGAAACAAAATTTGGGGATGCACAACTTATGACTGATCATTGTAAGGTTGTGACATCTGGCGCGAGATACTCCCGTATTAGTTCATCACTTAATTGTGGATATTTCTGCAACATGTACTGAAAGGTTTGCCGGTCATGTTGGTAGGGTTTTAAAAAGTGTGAAAACTGATGTTACAATAACCTTCCTTATAACTTCATCTTTTAAGTTATATGCTGATATTCTGCTTATGGTTGATATAGCAGACATGATTTTACAAAAAGGTTATTGGTGTGTTTTGAAACCTCATCCTTTTATAAAATGCCAGAACTATTCATATTGCGATAAAGATTACAGATATATCATGAAAGATGATATTTATATATTGATTTTCTGCTTATCTTCTTTTCATAGCAGATATTTTGACGGAAAGGTCATTATTGTGATTATGAACTTATCATGTTCATTTAATGATTATTTTAATCATTATACTTTCCCTATTGAGGTTTCTTGGATACATATATTTTATTAATGATATTAAGTATCCGTGGTATTATGAAAACCCCATGTATATGATGGGAGATTTTTGTGAACACTAGTAACCACTTGCTGAGCAATTCTTTCGCTCATACTTGTTTGTTGTTTTATATATTAGCCTTTCAGAAAGAGGTAAACGGATGAGAATTATCTGCATAGCTCGGAAGAAGCAGGCAGACAAGGTACCCTTATGAAGACGACGTGATCCAGAACAACTATAGCTGGAGTAAGTTACATATGGTTTTATTAATGTGTAATATATATATCACATTGTATAGAGTAGAACTAGTTGCTGGTATACTTCTCAACGAAGCTATACTAGCGGAATAAGATTTGTAAGACACGGTGTAATTTGATTCAATGGATGTAATGAAGTGAGTAATGTAAAGACTTTAGTTCTTGTTTCTAGCCCTATAACCTATAAGATGCTTGGTAGTTGGGGTCTCAATGATTGTATTTCAGTTATCAAATGATTACAGATGGATTAATGTTGTTAAACAGGTGAATTGTTAATGAGAATTTCCGCGTGACGACCAAATCCCTGACCCCGGATTTGGGGGTGTTACAGAAATGGTATCAGAGATGAGGTTATAGTAAACTAGAAACGAGAGTGAGTAGGAGTGTGTATATTTATGTAAGAACGTCAGAACTCATGTAGAGTTCATGTTGGACTATTGGATATAGTACCAACGGTTAAGTTAAGGTGTGATTGCTACGTTGAAGAATATGATGATATAGACCTCGCTTCTTGTGGTGATGAATATCTACCAAAGAATGCTCAGAGACAAGTATTGGTCGGCAGGGGCATAGATCGCCCGAGACATGAATTTAAGATGATTTGAGGGGATTCATGAATGTAGTTATGTATTCCCCGAACTATAGGAAATTTTCAAAATGATGATGAAGGATAGAAAGTTGACATCGAATATTGTGGTAGAGAGGGTTGAGATACCGAATATGCCAGACCCCGAGGCCTCCGGGCAGAGACATAATGATGCGCTCCTTGAGATGGACGCTGACCCGATAGAGGAGGATCTAGAGGAGGACCTCATGGAAGGTCAAGGGAATAATCTTGTAGAGAACGAGCCGATTGATAAAGATGTGATATGTTTACTTGAGGACCGAAAGAGTCCTTAGAGAATGATAAGTGACAAGACAAGAATTTGGAGTCGATTATGATTCATGAGGAGATATGATGAAGTGAATGGAGTAGAGTTTTAAGAATAGATGAGATAGAGGTGGTATCAACTGTTGCCTACGCCTGGATCGTTTGGAACTTGGCTATTGATTTGATTGGAATAAATACAAGGACAAATGAGTAGAGGACCCGGCTGACGGCCGAGGAGGAAATTACGAGGATAAAACTGAGAAGTCGGAGTCAGATCCGGGTACTGCTGGTTTTGATGAATGACTTGTTATAAAGTAATGTTCCCTTTAAGTGGGGGGTTAAGTAAACTGACTGTTGGTAATATAGACTACTCGGACGTATATGTATCAGGAAAATGTGGCATGTTCCGTGTGAAACTTTGGTTTTCCCTTCTATGGGAGGTGTATATTTGGTTCCTGTCTAGTGGTTAAACTTCTAAGTGTATGTCGATTTTTCCGTTATTATGAATGCTTATGATTCTACCTGTTTGGATGTTCATAGAATTGTTCTTCAGGTTTCGAAATTGATTTCCTAGTATTAACAGTGGATAAATAGACTGACCAAATTTCCCTGATATTGGGAAGAGATTCGACAAATTTTTGGCAAACCTTGTATTTCTGATTATCAAAGAATGTCGCCAAAGAGAGTGAAAACTAGAGCAAACCTGGTCGATTGGTTAAGGTAACCGCCATATGGGTTGGTGGACAGACCCGGATTGTTAAAATGGATTGTCGAGATAAAATGATGAAGTTGAGATTGGACGGTAAAGAAGAAATATAATTAAGGACCAAGACGGACTAAGCAGCTCCGGGATTGACTTAAATGAAAAGGTTATCATGCCAAAAGTGTTAAGCTTATGTGGCACACGGGATTGATATAGGAAAAAAGAATATATGATATAAAGATGATTGAAATAGATACCGGATTTAAGCATGTATTTTCTAACGATCTTCCGGAATACCGCCTATTCGAAGGATAGAATTCGCCATTACCGTGGGCGACACCTATATCGAAGTCTTTATGTGGAATGGAACGTTACTTGAGATGATTGCGCCGAGTTAGTTATAACTCTCTACGATTGTAAATGCTGATGGTTGAGATTGTGGTGACTAGTACGAGTCGATAATGGCGTAAGTTATCGAGCACTCTAAGGTGTGCATGAAGAAGAAAACTTTAGAATCAAACGATTATCCGCCAGATGAGCCGACACATAAGGCATTCGTAGAGACGTTGGCAGTAACCTCCCCATTTGTAAATCGGTTTGATTACCTCCCCAATTTATGAATTATATGATATCTTCCATTTCTTAGGAAGGATATAATTTCTCTTCCAACCTATATTGCCATACTGTGTTCACCCGTGCTGGGTTTCAATTGTGACAGAGGCTATCATGATACCTACTTTCAGGTTCTGAAGCCTGTCTATTGATGTTATTTAAACTTTCACTTTCCTTCAATAGTGAATAATCTTATGGTGATACAACACCACTTGCTTGTGATATATACCAGTATCTTTCTGGATATTCTTTACTTTTGGAATCACACCTTAGAATTTTCTCCAAGGTGTCCCTTTGAGAATTATTTGCCGAAAGACGATAATTTATTAATTTGAGTTCAAATTGATTCTTATTTCTCTTCTTCCACTAAGACGAACAACCCTATTCTTATAGGGGCCACAAGGACTATCTGTCTGTGTGATAGAAGTCTGATGGGATGCCATCACTTGTGTGTTGTGAAATACAAGAAGGCTAATTACCTTTAGTAATGCCTTAACTAAGGCACCCAACGTTAGTTCTTTTGATCATATTGATCTCTTGGTAAATTCCCTTATCTCAAATAAGATTAATTTCAAAGCTCATAATCCTAGGATCACCATTGTGTGACATTTGTCTCGATATGGCAGCTATCTTTTCAAAGCTCCATGATTCTTGCTATCTCTAATGAATTCCTAGGGGAGGCCAACTAGGTCAGATAAGCGAAATTCGTTAATATAGGTTAGATTCGCAATGGAATCGCCGAGGATAAGAGCGAGTCCCAAAGTGATTAGTATATCAATGACATATTGAGGGAGTTTACTCCTTCTCAAGGAGGTCATGCAAATGAAAAGTTGGTCGAACCACATTTTGTAAGAAATGATGATATAATGTGAAACTTCAACGACATCGGTGCTCGATAGAAACACCATAGTTGAATTAAGATTATGGAAAGGTTATGTACGAATGGACACTAGCTCTCGTTTCGCAGAATAAGTATTGAGGATGAAGGGTTTAAAGGACCCCATTGATCAACAGGTTCGATAATGTATTCCAGTGAATCTACCCGGATTACCATCGAACCGAGAAATAGAAACTGTTATGGATTAACCCCAGTAGAAATGAAAGAGTATCGAATCAGTGACAAGAATGCTGGGTAAGATTATGATAAGACCCAGTGCATCACCGTGGGGAGCCTCGGTGTTGGTTGTGAAAATGGAATGATGGAATAATGAAAGTGTATATCGACTAACAAGAATTGAATTCGGGTTACCAGATTCAGAGTCTGAGGTCCTGACTGCTAGACCATGGAACAACTTTATAGGAGAAACGATTTGCTAAACTAGCTAAGAAATGATATGTAATTTTCCAAGATTGAATTGAGAACTGGATGCCACCAGTTAAAGATTAAACCCGAGGATATACCCAATACTGCGTTCGCAATAGGTATAGACACTATGAGATTTTAGCAATGTCATTTGGGTGATTAATGCACCCGTAGTTTTATGGATTTAGTGAATCAAGTGTTCATGAAATATTTAGATAAGCTCGTTATTGTATTTATTGATGACGTCTTGATATATCCAGAGGACGAACATTTAAGAATTGTTTTAGAGTTAATATGAGAAGAGCAGTTGCATGCCAAATTCTCAAAGTGTGAATTATGGTTTAAAGAAGCCCAATTTCTAAGATGTGTGGTTATTATCAAAGGAGTATTAATGGATCCCGCTAAAATAGAAGTTGTTTCAATTGGGAGAGACCAACTACACCCATAGAGGTGAGAAGTTTTATAGACCTGACAGGCTATTATAGGAAATTCGTGCAGGACCTTATTAAGATAGCAGCACCGTTGACATGATTTACGAGAAAGACTGAGAAGTTGGAATGGACTCCTAAGTGTGAGGAGAGTTTGCAAGAATTGAAAAAGAGGTTGGTGTCATTCCATTGTTGGCCCTACCAGATGATAAGGAAGACTTTGTGATATATAATGATGCATCTCATAAAGGTGTAGATTGTGTGCTGATACAGCACCGTAGAGTAAGTGTGTATGCATGCAGACAGTTAAAAGAGTAAGAGACTAGATACCCACCCATAAATTGGAATTAGCAGCGATGGTTTTCGCTCTAAGAGATTTGGAAACATTATATGGACCATAAGAGCCTCAAGTATATATTATGTTGAAGGAAAGAGCAAGGAAAATTTTTCAAGAACGAGGGTAAAGTATGTGCCCGTTTACGTACGAACAGGAAATAGATATTATAACCAATATTTTCTTACAATTGATTCAAGGAGTATTATTAGAATTATTTTCTGGAAAATTTTACAGAGAAGATATATTTAAAGGTCGGAGTATTAAGACTTTATGTCATGATAGAGATCAAGATACGACTATAAGATGCACTACCATTCAGGGGAGGCCAATGTGGTGGCCAATGCCTTAGTTAAAAGGAGAAAAGAGATGGATTCCGAAGATTCGGGAATTCAAGGATGAGATTTTACACAAGACCCATAGTCCGTGATATTAGAGGCACTTAGACGATACCATAATGAATAGGGATACTACATTGCGAGGCCGTTATGAAAAGAGTTGTCGCTCTTCCTTGTGTTGGAAGGAGGCTGGCAAGATAAAGATATTGGAAACCGAGTTAATTCAACAAACCAAAGAGACAAAAGATTTTACCAGCAAACGGCTAGTGAAAGCCCAAGATGGATAGAGTTAGTACTGCTATTGATAAGCTAAATGGCATGTTGAAGAATGACAAGCCAGTTCATATAGGTATATTTCTGCGCAAACAGGATAGAGAATATGAGATTGGAGATGCGTGATGCTAAAGGTATTCTTGTGGAAATCATGGATAGAAATGTGCAAGTGTTAAGGAACAAGGTTTTCAAACTAATAAGGAATTGTGAGAAGATCAAGATGTGGAAGAATCCATCTGGAAGTTGAAAGAGTGTAACAAAGGAAAGGTAACCCAACTATTCCTAAACTGATTCCGGGACGGAATCCTTTTAAGGAGGGGAGACTGTAAGAACCCAGATTTTTGGTAGAATTAAAAACTTTTCTTATTATAATTAAGTGCATCAATGAATAGTGTTTTTCATGGATGAATAGTGATTTCAATGAACAGTGGTGGTAAGGAAGGGATATTTCTATGGATAATAATTTCGATACATGTGGATATTTTCTGAACAGTGTAATTCAGTGGTTGACGACATAGATAAGAATAATCTATCGTCTAGAAAATGAGATGGTATACCCTAGAAGGGGGTTGAGAAGTGAGTTAGGATACTCACTATAGGAATTGAGAAATGAGAAAACCAAGTATGTACTAGGAAAGTACAGAGAGAATGAGTGTATGTAAACGAGGATAAAATTCAGAGAATCCAAACTTTATTTTATTCTAAAATTGACAGAGAGTTAGGAACATAATAATTGGATTAATATTTGAGGATTTTAAATATTAGGAATCCATGAGATATTATTTTATTTAAGTGTTATAGGATTTAGAATAAAATCATGGAGTTAAAGGATTTAGAACGCTTTAGAAATCGCTAGAACGTCCACCGAAATCAGACGATTAATCCTATAACCATAGACTTTGATCAAGGCCCAATTACTTCATTAATATCATAAACAAGGCTTTAAGAACAGCTAACAACATGGATTGGGCCGAATTTGAAGTGGATTAAAGAGAAGGAACCAAAGAGTGATCAAGAAGCCTTAAACATGTGATAATGACATCACATTACTTTATCAAAATGACATCAACCAAAGCAAGTGGACCAAGGGAAAATTTTATGACACAACTCCACTATATTCACAGCTGCTACAAGAGGATAATATCAAAATTTCATCACAAAAAGTAGATCTAAAGATAAGAGAAAAGAAAGAGAGCAAGAACCCATTTTCCTTAAGAAAAATCTGCTCCTTTTTATCAAATTCAAAGTGTCACTTCCAAGCATCCAACAATGGTGATATATAGCTTAAAAACAAATCTCTTTCCTAGGACAAGGTATGGTAAAAATTTGAGAACCATCCAAGGATTTTTCCATTTTCAAATAATTAGTGAAAGTGGTGATGAATAGTAACTCCGAATTTACTAACTAGTTTTCTTGTTTTGTTTCTTGATTGTTTGGCTTCCAAAGACTATTCTAAGCAAGGTTCAAGAGTTGTAAGGCCTTAATGACATCCTTAAGCTTGAAACCAAGGTAGAGCTCTCATCCATGGCTTTTTAGTTTGTGAGATTTGATGGTGTTTATGACTTGTATGCATGATTTAGAGCATGTATGTTGTGTGGGTGTTATAAAAATGTTAAAATAAGTTTTGTGGCTCCAAGACCTGTTGAGACAGTGAGGGAGATGATAAATAGTGCTCATGAGGGTTGGTTGTGGATTGAATGATTATTTGGAGGATTTTGATTTTGGAAATATCCGAGTTATAGCCGTCGTAATGACGAAATTTCATTAACCCTTAAAAACAGAGCATACCCGAGACATAAAGCTCCTGACCTTGTTAAGAATATGACCTACCCTTGTAGATCTTGATTCATAGATCATTTTGGCGAAAGAATCGTAGCATTTTGATTTACGGTTTAGGAATTATGCTAGTTTTCGTATAACCGGTTTGAAAGACTTTATCGCAGAAATATACTACTTTGATGCTAAGTTCGAGACCCTTAATTGTCAAATTAGAATTTGAAATTTGGTGGTAAAATTCTAATGACAGTTAGCAAGATGTGTGAGAAAGATTCGAGTCCAAAAGATTATTTTTCGATTTTATAAATATGTGTTAGCCGAGGTTGCGCAAGTGAAAACCACTAAGGATACGACTTAGAAACCAATGTTGAAAATGGTTAAGTATAACTTGAATTCGAGGACCGTTTTTGAACCAAACTTACGACTTAAGTATTTTATGAGTAACTTGGACTTAGTATGAGTATAGATTAAGCCACTAAGTGCTTTGATTGTGATTCGCTTGCGTGTTTAAGCGTTGATTTATAAGGGGATTAACCGTACGTTTTCTTTGACTTTGTCTAGATTGACCGACATCGTCGCGAGCCCTATCGTATCTCGAGTACCAGGCAAGTGTTCTAAACCATACTTTGTAGTATTGGTTCTATAATCCTGTTTTGCCATGTGTTGTGTTATACAGTTTTGCAGTTATTGCTTATATTGCCATATATATATATATATATATATATATATATATATATATATATATATATATATATATATATATATATATATATATATATAGTTGGCCTTCTGATTCACATATAAGATTTAAGATGAATAGTTATGAACCGGTGGATCTTGTAGCTCTAAGTATAAGATCATACTTCTTGTGTTCGACTCTAGACCGGGAGTCGGTATTTGGATATATGTAAATAGTCGTGGAAACCCGGAGGGATTCCAGCGGCAAAGTACTATGTACTCTGAGGAATGTTATTTAGTATTATTACTATAATTTCAAAAAAGTATTTATTACTTGAGTCAGATTCAAGGATTGTTATTTGAGTATTATCTCACTTGAGGAATATTAATCAAATACTATTTCATTAAGAGTATTATTGAATATTTCACGATACACGATGCAAGGTATATGCATAGTTGTTTTGACTTAATATATTGTCATACTTGAAGTGAAATTTTTAATTAGACGACTTATAGACTAGAGGTGATCTAGTAGCTATAAGCCGGGTTTATGATAGCCCTTAGTATAGGGCATATGTTTCGACTAATTTGTTACGAACCGCGAGGCGGTATATCGTGTACGTATTACAATTATTTTCTGAGTATTCTTTATTTAGTAAATAATATTCGAGGATTATAATTACATGGAAAACATCGTTTCAAATGTTTATTTAAAGTATGATTTCATAATCATACGCGAGTTATTTATTTAAATGAATCTTAATTCAGATTTTCATTTAAAGGTTTCTAGTTATCTTTAAATGTCTATTTACTTAACGAATATTATCCTAAATATTCATTTAAAGTTTTCCTTATTATTAATAAGGGTTGTTTATTTGACGAACATTATTTCGAATATTCATTTAAAGTTAATGAATATTATTTTGGATATTCATTTAAATACTTTATCATTATTATTAAGGGCTATTTAATTGATGAATATTATTTCGAATATTCATTTAAAGGTTGTTAATTATAAATTATTTCATTATTTATTTATTAAATGAATATTATTTTGAATATTCATTTAAAGGCTTTTTGAATAATCATTTAATGATTATTTATTTAATGAATATTATTTTGAATATTCACTTCTGGGTTTAAGCGTAATTATTTTATTTAAATATATTCTTTAAACATTCTTGATTTAATAAATATTATCTGAATATTTATTAAATACTTTTAATATAGATGGAATAGTTTATGTATTTAAAAGCATATTTGACTTCAATAATTATAGAGTATATTTCTAAGTTTTATTAAAAGTATCTCGAATACTTTCGATCTTCTGGGTTTTCCCTAAATAACGTTGAGCACCTAATCTATGTTGCTTAACAACGATTTTCCAAAAGTATTATAAGGTTTCCCTGATGATCTTAAATCAACTCTTAGCCTGCAATGGCGTCGTTTTCCTTCAAAACTGGGAAACTCTATTTGAGAAATTCTATTTTACTTGACTTTTGAGTCACGAAAAATGTCGAGAACTTATTTTGAGCCCAGTTATTATGAGTCAGGGGACTCTGGCTACTTCCTCAACACTCGAGGAGTAGGATTGCTGTAACAAGTGTTAATCCATTAACGAGCTACTGCTCGGGAAATATTGGTAAATTTTCCTTTCCAATTAGATACAACTACTTGGTGGAGTTGTATCAACGAGTTATTACTCGGGGAAAAGGAGGACGAACTTTATGTTTCAGAGTCATGGATTTTACTCGAACTAGGAGTATGTGTGTATGAGGCTGTGAATCAGTCCATCACTGATAATCGTGTAAGAGGCCGTGGGACGGTCCATCATTATTAAAAGGGGTCCGAGTTGCGCCGGTCCCGATTATGCCCAACCGTTGGCGGGAGATCAAGAGGGCGGTAGACAAGTAAATCCGTCAGTTCTTCCATCTACATGTAGAGAAACAAAATTTAGAGATGCACAACTTATGACTGATCATCGTAAGGTTGTGACATCTGGCGCGAGATACTCCCGTATTAGTTCATCATCCAATTGTGGATATTTCTGCAACATGTACTGAAAGGTTTGCCGGTCATGTTGGCAGGGTTTTAAAAAGTGTGAAAACTGATGTTACAATAACCTTCCTTATAACTTCATCTTTTAAGTTATATGCTGATATTCTGCTTATGGTTGATATAGCAGACATGATTTTACAAAAAGGTTATTGGTGTGTTTTGAAACCTCATCCTTTTATAAAATGCCAGAGCTATTCATATTGCGATAAAGATTACAGATATATCATGAAAGATGATATTTATATATTGATTTTCTGCTTATCTTCTTTTCATAGCAGATATTTTGACGGAAAGGTCATTATTGTGATTATGAACTTATCATGTTCATTTAATGATTATTTTAATCATTATACTTTCCCTATTGAGGTTTCTTGGATACATATATTTTATTAATGATATTAAGTATCCGTGGTATTATGAAAACCCCATGTATATGATGGGAGATTTTTGTGAACACTAGTAACCACTTGCTGAGCAATTCTTTCGCTCATACTTGTTTGTTGTTTTATATATTAGCCTTTCAGAAAGAGGTAAATGGATGAGAATTATCTGCATAGCTCGGAAGAAGCAGGCAGACAAGGTACCCTTATGAAGACGACGTGATCCAGAACAACTATAGCTGGAGTAAGTTACATATGGTTTTATTAATGTGTAACATATATATCACATTGTATAGAGTAGAACTAGTTGCTGGTATACTTCTCAACGAAGCTATACTAGCGGAATAAGATTTGTAAGACACGGTGTAATTTGATTCAATGGATGTAATGAAGTGAGTAATGTAAAGACTTTAGTTCTTGTTTCTAGCCCTATAACCTATAAGATGCTTGGTAGTTGGGGTCTCAATGATTGTATTTCAGTTATCAAATGATTACAGATGGATTAATGTTGTTAAACAGGTGAATTGTTAATGAGAATTTCCGCGTGACGACCAAATCCCTGACCCCGGATTTGGGGGTGTTACATTCAGTAACAAAACAAATGAGATTCATCAGAACTGCTTGATTTTCCATAATAGTGACTTGGTTATCTTCAAGTGTTTGAAGTCTTGATTGAATTTCAACTTGAGATTTCTGAATGTCTTTTAGAACTTCAGAATTGACTTCAATGTTGGAAGTGTTTGAAATATCTTCAGATTCAAGTCTTGTAGAAGAAGTTGCCTGTGTAGAATGATATTCAAGTAATAAAACTCTATTAGAGTTACAAACATCTTCATCTTTCTGATCTGAAGCTGCAATATGATCATCTTGTCCTTCACCAGTATTCTGTGTACTAACATCTACAAATCCTGACTCCTCCTTAGATTGATTAGATACTGTTGATGTCTCAATTCTGGCTGATATTGGTAGTACAAACAAAGGAATACTAGGATCATTAGGAATATCTTCTGGTACTGGTGGTGTAGAAGTTTGTCTTAGCCTTTCACCTCTTCTGTTTATAATTCCTGCAAGCCTTTCTTTTTGCTTATGAGCTTTAACTTCTGGCTTTGAATTGTGCTTTGCTAAGTCATTCTTCTCATACATCTTGATAAAAGAATAAGTACCAGCATCCATACCAAGATTGTTAGACCAAGATTCAGGAAAAACCTGATCCCAGAAATTAAATGATGGTGGTTTCCTAATTTTCTCTCCCTCACTATGGAGTTGATCATCCATACCCTCATTCTCACTTTGACTATCTAAAGTCAACACTCTTTCTACCTCTCCTTTTGCATGGTCAGGAGCCAACCTCTCTGATTATGGATCAATATCCATCTTTTTAAGTGTATCACTCAAATTTGGATAAGTGCTCTCATGACCTACAGAAAAATAGAGTTTAGAAGAAGTTTTTATACCTGAACTCACATGGAGAGAGGGTTCCTCATTTGGCAAGGGGCTTGAGGTTTTCTCCAAGGAGTGAGCTGCTATAGTCTCTGAACCCTTACAATCATCTTCTTTCCTTTTAGAGACTACATGCTCCAGTATACCACTTTCAGGTTCTCTACTAGACTCTGATGTCTTTAGTAATACTTCATTAGACACCCTAGTTAGTATGTCACCGTCTTTAAGTGTTGTTTGCTGAGACACACCCTCAAAGTGGATAGACTCTGACTGAGCAATGTTTGTTTGATCTTCAAGAAAATCAGTCAAAGTTATTCCTCCCATATCATAGGGTTTCTCACTTGCAATTTTAGTCATTACAAAAGACCTTTCAACATCAGCTATCACAGCTCCTGAGTCATCCAACCTCTGACTAGATGGTTCTTGTGTTGCAGTGACTGTGATCTGATCTTTCCTACTATCCACCACTGGTGCAATAGTATCTTCTGTTGAATGCATTCCTCTACCTACTTCCTCCAGTTGTTCACCTTGAGCTGAAGCATCTTCAATAATGACATCCTTGTCAAATAAATATGCATGAAGTGATTGAAGTGCAACATGCTTCGAGAGTCCAAATTTCTTGACTAATTGTCTTCTGACTGAGACATAGAAATACATCTTCATTAAGTCAAGTCTTTGATCTAGAAGTCCATATTCTTCAGGAAATGAAAGTTTTGGTACTCTTTCAACTAGAAAATCTAGAACCGCCTTGGATAGCTTCACTTTGATAGAAATAACTCCCATAGCCAGTCTGTATGACAGTGTTGTTTCCCATGAAGAATCAATATCAAGATCTCTATTGTCAATTGCTGACTTGATTATAGCTTCATTTGTAGAGACCTGCATGATGTTAGTTGGACTAGACTTTGTTTGTGTAGGTGACAAATGACTCTTTCTCCTTGTTCTCCTGGTATAGTGAACAACAGATTTATCTTGAGAAGACTCAAGAGGTGTAGACACAGAAGTGATCTTGGGATGAGATCCTTTTTCAATAGACACAGTCTTTTGAGAGACAGTATCCAGTAACTGTTTTCCCTTTTTAAGTACTATAGTCTTTTGAGAGACTGCAGCCTGGCTGTGACTAGGTGCTTCATCTTTTTGTCCTAGCTTAGAAAGTTGAATTGCAGCCTTCAATTCTTCTCTCTCAGCAAGAGATATATTATCATCATCTTCACTAGAACTACTACTACAACTTGACACAACAAATCTTCTCTTCCTTACAACTGATGTCTTTTGAGAAACACCAGAGGTTGGTTTCTTTGAAACAACAGGCTGTGGATTAAAACTTTGTTCTTGAATTGTTTCAGAAACTATAATGTTTTGGGCTACTTGGGTAGACACAGGGGGGTTCTCCTCCAAATGAGATTTCTAAGCCATTTCACCACAAAAAAAAGAAGAATTGTAGAGAGTATGAAGATGAGTTTCAAGAATTACATGAACATGATGTGGATAATGAATTACAGGTATTTCATCTAGATTCTTTTCATTGTCCTTCTTTGTAATGTCAGAGAAAATTCTCTTTTGCTGTACATAAGAAGAAACACAATGTTCTCTACCAAATCTAGCTTCAACATCAGGAATAAAATGGTTAATAAACATTTGCATAAATCTATGATAATAAACCATTTTCCTGTTTTGATCTCTTGACCCAAGTTTAATACACATCTGACTTAAGATAATGTGACCAATGTTAATTACTCTGTCATAAAGCAAACTGTAAGCAATATGTGAAGTAACAGAAGTAATTTGCTGAAAAGAACTACATTTGCCAGTAAAACATTTAGCAATTTGATCAAAGAAGAAAGACCATTCCTTCCTAAGAAAAGACCTATTTAACTGGCTCATGTTGTCTAGAGATCCACTATAACCTAATGCAGACAACATAGTTCTTACATCATCATCAGATGGTTCACTTGCATAATTAACATTAACAGGTAAGTGAAGTACTGAATTAACAACAGATTCAGTAATATCATAAGTATCTTGTCCTAAGTGTAGAACAATCTTACCTGATTGACTCTGAGTAGAATCAATTATCTCAGCATTCTCCCAAGCTTGTGAAACAGCAGCTTGATTTATTTCTGGAGATGCTGACAATGCATAACTTAATGATCCATTAGCCATAAAATCCATCACAGGATGAAAATCAGCTGATACTCCTTTCTTGTTGTTGATTGCTGCAACATGATTATTCATCATAAAATCAAAGTCACCAAACTTGAAAGCTACTGATTTAGGTAGACTTCTTTGAGCTGCCATTTTTGATCTGAAATGAACTTGAGAAATCTTGAAATTGATTATCGATTTTGAGAACTTGAATGAAGGTTTTTGCCTTAGGAAATACGAATTAAAAGTTAGCAATAAACAATCAGAGTCTCAAAATAAAGATTTATTCAAAAATCCTTCAGACCCACTAACCCACGTTGACACGTAGGTTGACAGGTGTCAGTCCCTAAAAAATACAGTTTACCCACGATTTTTGGAAAATAAAATCCAAAATTGATTTCAATTAAATAAATCAGGGTAAAATCAAAATAAAATCAATACTTATCAGCTTCATTTTCTGATGTGATCTTTTTCACCAAGATAATCATAACTCTGAATGTGATTAAAAATAATAAAAATAATCATCAATCCTGATGAAATCACTTTCATTTTCCTGATCACTATCATCCTGATTCCAATGATTAAATGGAGTTCCACGTGGCAATTTTAGAATTTAACCTGAAAAGAACATCAATAATAAAAAAAATCTTGTTAGATTGTCAAAAATATAAAAGAAACAATCATACGCATAGATGTATACGCCGATACATTGAATATTTAAAATGATTGTTCAGCTTCTCACTCTTTCCTTTATAAACCCTTGATGTCTTTTGCCTTTCTTAACTCCGAAACCACACAAAACCTCTCTGTAAACACAGAGCTTCTACAAAATACAATGACCTTCAACCCAATCTTTCGATTCCTCAAAGATGATGAACCGATTTTTCATTACCAAATAATGAAAAATACAATGACTTTTCTCATCGCTTTAGACATGGTTGGAGTAGATCCAAATAATGTCCAGAACCTTCTCTTAAAACATCCATCTGTTGGATACAATCTCCCTCTAACCTCTTCAAATCTTGAGGATGAAGAATTTGGCCGAGAGTCTGAGGTTGATCTTGATGGAGATGCTATACATTCTAGTTAGCTGCTCTCATTCAATTCGCCCAGACAAGAAATCCAGGAGTAATCATCAAAGTGACTCTTGAGATGCTCCTTGTCCTGAAGTAGATCTTTGAAGACTAAGAACAGCTACAACTTTAGACATGAATAGAGTTATCAGTAGAAGTTAGACAAAAAGATATTTATATTTCATTTCCATGTATGTAATGCTTTCAATTAATGAAAATACAATTTCTTATTATCTACTTGCTTATTGTTGTTTATTGACTGATCTGAAATATAAATTATCAGTATGAATGAATCAAAGCTTGCTAGCATAGACTTAACAAAACTCAGAATTAGATTACTACATAACATGAACTTCAGGATTTGAAACAACAACACACACAATTTCATAATCCTGATACTGACGATAAAATCCTGATGACATCAGCATACTGATAGCAATCCTGATACTGATGTTTATTAATAAGTCTATCATACTGAAATTTATCAAAGTACAATGTTACAGCTTAAGCATTTAACAATCAAATATAGATCCTGACAAGAATATCAAGTCTATAGGCTGAAAACAACATACCTTGCTACTTTTGCAGATGTTAAAGATCTAGAAATTTAACATTCCTAACTCACTTACTAATCTACTGAATATAGTCTCATCAAGTGGTTTAGTTAGAATATTTGCAAGCTGTTTGTCAGTAGAAACAAAATGAAGTTCCACAGTACCATTCTCAATATGTTCTCTAATAAAATGATACCTGACATCAATGTGCTTAGTCCTTGAATGTTGAACTGAATTTTTTGCAATTTTGATAGCACTAGTATTATCACAAAACATAGGAATATTACTAAGTGTCATACCATAATCCATCAACTGATTTCTTATCCAAATGGGCTGTGCACAACAACTACCTGCTGCTATGTACTCAGCTTCTGCAGTTGAGGTTGAGACAGATTGTTGCTTCTTGCTTGCCCAAGAAATCAATCTGTTTCCCAAGAATTGACATGTACCTGTAGTGCTTTTCCTGTCTATTTTACACCCTGCATAATCAGAGTCTGAATAGCCAATTAGGGAGAAGTCAGATTCTCTAGGATACCACAAACCAAGATTTGGAGTTCCTTTGAGATATCTAAAAATTCTCTTCACAGCAATTAAATGAGATTCCTTAGGATCACTTTGGAATCTAGCACATAAACAGGTAGAAAACATTATATCTGGTCTACTTGCAGTTAAATATAACAATGAGCCTATCATGCCTCTATAACTAGTATTATCCACACTCTTTCCCTTAGGATCAGAGTCTAGTTTAGTGGTTGTTGCCATGGGTGTTTTTACAACTGCACAGTCTTGAAAGTCAAATCTTCTTAAAAGATCTTTGATATACTTTGACTGATTAATGAAAATACCAGTCTCAGTCTGTTTGACCTGCAAGCCTAAGAAATAATTTAATTCACCCATCATGCTCATCTGATACTTAGACTGCATAAGCTTACTAAACTTAGCACACAACTTTTCATTAGTAGAGCCAAATATGATATCATCAACATAAACTTGAACTAAAAGCAATTCACCTTTTATTTTTCTGAAGAATAGAGTTTTGTCAATTGTACCTCTTGTGAATCCATTTTCAAGAAGAAATTTAGACAAAGTCTCATACCATGCTCTTGGTGCCTGCTTTAGTTCATAGAGTGCCTTGTCAAGTTTGTAGACATGATTTGGAAACTTTGGATCAACAAATTCAGGTGGTTGCTCCACATATACTTTCTCATCAAGATTGCCATTTAGAAAAGCACTCTTTACATCCATCTGGTATACCTTGAATTTTGAATGAGCTGCAAATGCAAGAAACATCCTGATTGCTTCCAATCTTGCTACAGGTGCAAAGGTCTCATCATAATCAATGCCTTCTTCCTGAGAGTAACCCTTGGCCACCAGTCTTGCTTTGTTTCTTACAATCATACCAGATTCATCTAGCTTATTTCTGAAAACCCATTTTGCACCAACAATTGATCTGTCTTTGGGTCTTGGTACCAGTTTCCAGACTTTGTTTCTCTCAAACTCATTTAATTCTTCCTGCATTGCAATTACCCAATCAGGATCCTGTAAGGCTTCTTCAACCTTCTTAGGTTCATTCTTTGAGAGAAAGCAACTATACAAGCATTCATTTTGAATTGATCTTCTAGTTCGAACACCACTATTTGGATCACCAATAATCAAATCTTCAGTATGATCCTTTGTCCATTTTCTAACAGGTGGTAGATTGCCTCTGCTAGATTCTCCCCCTAAGTTAGTGGTATCTCTTGTAGAAGAAATCTCTATGCTTTCAAAAACTCCCCCTTGATCAGTAGAATCAGTAAATTCCACTCTACTGCTAGTTACTGATCTTTCCTCAGTAGACTCTGAAAGATCAGTTCCTGATGGAGTAGACTCTGAATAGCTAGTCTGCTCCTGATGATCACTGTGCTCTCCTTGATTCATTTGCTCCCCCTCAACAGTAGCATTCCTTTGAGAAGCAATAGAAATTCCTTCTGAAGAACCTTCATCATCACTGGAGAGTATCTCAGAATTCTTCAGATTTTCAAATTCCATTGTGTCATGGTTTTCATCAATTTGCAGAATTTCAAATTTCTTGTCATCAAATGCAACATGAATTGATTCCATAACAATTTGAGTTCTGAGATTATAAACTTTGAAGGCCTTAGATGCTGAATATCCTAGAAAGATTGCTTCATCCGATTTGGCTTCAAATTTTCCAAGTTGTTCTGGATGAACTTTTAGGACATAGCATTTGCATCCAAAGATGTGAAAGTATTTCACACTTGGTTTCTTTCCTTTGATCATCTCATAGGGAGTTTTTCCATGACTATTTACCAAGGTACAGTTTTGAGTGAAACATGCAGTGTTAATAGCTTCTGCCCAAAAATAGGTTGGAAGTTTTACATCTGCAAGCATGGTTCTTGCTGCCTCTATGAGAGTCCTGTTCTTTCTTTCCACTACACCATTTTACTGAGGAGTACCAGGTGTAGAAAACTGTTGAGTGATTCCATTGTCTGCACAAAAATTCTCCATTGTAGAATTCTTAAATTCTGTACCATTGTCACTCCTAAGTACTTTGACTTTGTACTCAGAGTTATTCTGAATATTCTTGACATGTTCAATGATTTGCTGAGGAGCTTCATCCTTCTTGTGTAGAAAGAACACCCATGTAAACCTTGTGAAATCATCCACTATCACTAGAGCATATCTTTTCTTGCTGATAGACATAATGTTTACTGGACCAAACTGATCAAGATGTAGCATGTGAAATGGTTCAGTAATTGAATTTGCAGTCTTGCTCTTGAAAGTGGTTCTTCTCTGTTTTCCAAGCTGACAGGCATCACAAAGTCCATCTTGCACAAAATTTGCCTGAGGTAGGCCTCTTACTAAATTGTGCTTAACAAGTTGATTAAGCTTCTTGAAGTTGAGATGTGAGAGTTTCTTGTGCCAATTCCAGCTTTCATCACTTGTTGCTTTGCTGTAAAGACATCTAACAATTCTTTTAGATGTATCACTTAAGCTGGCTTCATATATGTTACCATGTCTTTGACCAGTTAGAACAATGTCTCCATTCTGCATATTCAAGATTTTGCATCCTTCTCTGTCAAAGATTGATTTGTAACCTTTATCACCCAGTTGACTTATGCTTAAAAGAGTATGTTTCAAGCCTTCAACCAGTGCTACATTTTCTATGATGACATTCCCCAAAACAATTGAGCCATATCCCAGAGTTTCTCCTTTGTTGCCATCTCCAAAAGATATTACTGGGCCAGCTTTCCTCTCAAACTTTGTAAGCAGGGACTTCTTTCCAGTCATATGTCCAGAGCATCCACTGTCCAAGATAATTGAATGCTTCTTTCCTGTGCCCTGCAAACAAAAAGTAACTAGTTAGAATTTTTTAGGACCCAACTTTGATTGGATCCTTTCTTACTAGATTTAGAAACAACAGGCTTTGAAGATTTTGCTTTTACTTTACCTGTTGCAGAGTCAATCTTAGACTCTGATTTCAGAAATTGTTTGTGACTAGGAGTTTCAGATTTCAAAGAATAATAGTCATAATACAATTCATGATATTCTCTACACATGTAAATGGAATGAAGTAAACTACCACAATGATAACAAGCTTTTTGTGGTTGGTATTGAATTTTCTGAATCTTGGGGAATCTGGACTCAGTTTTCCAAGAAGGTTTTTGATTGCAGTCTAGGGCCAAATGATTATGATTTCCACACTTATAGCATTTTTTCCTAGGTGCATCAGGTACATTCTTGTAATTATTCTCTTTGTTAATACCTTCTTTTTCATTCCTATTTCTTTTGATCTTGCTAGACTCTAAAAGATCATCTAATCTCTATTTCAACTGAGACTTAGACAGAAACCCAATGTTTACATTCTTAGGTTTCTCTAACACTTTCTTATCTGAATTACAATTGTTAATCCTTTTGTGTACAACAAGGGTACCTTTTGAATCAACAAATTTAACATGATTAGGTTCAGAAACAATTTTCTTACCTTCAGATTTAGATGTGCTAGCTTCTACTTTACTATCATCATTGACAATAGTTATTTTTTCTTCTTGTCTAGCTTTATCAAAACCTAAACCATTAACCTTACCACGAATTCCACTTTCAAAGATTTCTAGAGTCTTTTTACCAGAATTGTTAATGGTTTTAATCACATCTCTCTCTTCCTCTAGTTCTTTTCTGACATAGTCATAAGCCTCAAGAATAACACTATAATCATGCTTAGCTTTATCAGAACTTAACTTGTATTCTTCCATTTGAATTAACTCAGATTCAAGAAAATGATTTCTATCAACTAATTTATCATTCTTAACCTTAAGTTCATCTCTTTCACTGGTAAGAATTCTAAAATTAGTCATAAGATTCTTAAACTCAGCATGGATAGATCTAATTTCATCAGAATTTAAGCTATCAAATGAATCAAGAGAGTGAAGTGATACCTTAACAGAGGATGGAGAAGTTTTCTTTGGAGATCCAGGTTTGTCTGAAACATTTGCCATCAGTGCAATGTTGTCATAATCCAATTCATCTTCAGAATCACTGGAATCAGCCCAATCCTTCTGTGTGACCATAAGTGCATTACCCTTTCCTGAATTCCCAGGCTTCTTACACTCACTAGCAAAGTGTCCAAGCTCGCTGCAGTTAAAGCACTTGATCTTGGCCTTATCAAGCTTGACAATTGTACTTTTGCCTTTGTCACTCTTCTTCTCCTCCTTCTTTTAAAAAGGTCCTTTGCTAAATCTTCTCCTGTTGAATCTTCCTTTCTTGAAAGCTTTAGCAAACATAGCAAAGAGTTCTTGTATCTCTGATTCAGAATCACTGTTGTCAGAGTCTATATCAGTAGTCTCTGACTCAGAATTTTCTTTGCTTTTCTTCTTCCTTGAGTTCTTTACAGCAGACTCTTCATGCTGTTCTTCTGGAAGCTTCTTTAATTCAGATTGAGCAGTAAGTGCAACAGTCTTCATCTTTCCTTCACTCATGCTCTTCTTCTGCTGCTTGTCAAGTTCATAAGCTCTCAGTTTTCCAAACACTGCCTCTAATGATATCTCATCAAGATCATTAGCTTCCTCAATTGCAGATATCTTCTCATTATAGAAATCAGGCAAGGCTTTCATGAGCTTAGTATTCATATCCTCCAAGTCATAATATTTACCATGCATGGCCATCTCATTGATGAGTTTTGTAAACCTATCAAAGGTATCAGTAAGTGACTCACCAGACTTGGATTCAAAGTACTCATACTGTTGTATAAGTAGTGTCCTCATATTCTTCCTGATAGGCTTAGTTCCTTCACAGTGAACCTTAAGATTGTCCCATATATCCTTAGCAGTTTTACAAGAGAGAACATAGTTAGTGAGAACAGAATCAAGACTGTTGAATAATATGTTTCTCACTTTAGCATCTTTAAGAACATTCTCCTTGTCCTTATCTGACCACTCAGATTTTGGCTTCTCTGCTGTATGTTCTGGAACAACTTGACCATCAATAGTTGCTTGTCCAACAACCTTTGTTGGAACAAAAGGTCCATCTCTGATTCTGTCAAGATAATCAGGATCTGTTGCTTACAGATGATGCAACATCTTTACTTCCCATAGAGTATATTCGTTTCTCTTGAGCATAGGAATCTTAGTATTCCCATCCTTGTAACCAGACATGATTGCAGATCTTTATGATTATTCGAAATTAACCTGCTCTGATACCAATTGTTAACTCGAATAACTTGTAGAAGGGGGGGGGGGGTTGAATACAAGTTATATAATCGTGTCTGATTTTTGCTTGATTAGATAAACAAGAATAAACGAATGAATCAAACTGTTTGTATTAATAAGATCAAATACAAACTCTACCAAAGGTGTACAAATACCTTTAGCAGCTGCTAACAAAATAAATCTCTCTCTCTATGTTTGTTTCGAACTCTCGAATACAAACCTTATACAGAGCTACGCATACAAAATCAATCGCTCAACTTTCACGCTCTTTTTACAATGATATAGAGAGAGTATTTATAATGCTACCTATCAACTAATCATAGAAAGATAATCTATACATGACAATGTTCTGCCGTCCAGTTGATAGTTTCCATCAATAGAAAATTCTTTCCTTCATAAAATCTTCTTGCTTGTTCCTCAAACAAAGATCCTGTTTTATAGCACTTGCCAGTTTTTGTAGCATCCATAATGACATCATCAGTAACACGACTGATATCAGGATTTCTTCTTGCATCAGGACCTGACCATTCCATCAGTACTTGATCAGTATTTGACTTGACATATCAGGATTCAATCTCAGTTCCTGACATGTAGTACTCGATGTACTATTCATTCCTGACTTAAATTCTATAGACTACTGTCTAACACATATCTCCTATACAAAGTGCTAAATCCTTTATAAAATCAGGATATACAAGAAGTATAAGTTAAATTCTATTCTTAGCATCACAACTCATGAATTATTCCTAACAATACTAATGAGGTTTTTCAGTCAGACACAGTAGGTTTAGGTTACTGTGAGGGAGATGAACTTAGATTTCAGAATCAAGTCAAAATGAGAACTCATCTTCCTACTACTAAATTTGTTCATGGTGTGAATGAATCTAAGTCTGATGCTGAAAAAGGAACTGTTAAGAAAGAACCAATAAAAACTAGTGTTAAACAGGTTAATATTGGTTTAATGATAGATAAACAACTTAAGCATAAGCTTAAGGAGTTAAAATCTGTTAAGAAACAAAAAGTGTCTAGAAAGAATAGAAATGGTAAAGTAGGCATTTGTAAGGGTAATTATCCAATGCTTGCTACTTTTGCTCCAAGAAAGACATGTCATAACTGTGGTAGCACTAACCATCTTGCTAGTTTTTACAGGAAGAACAAAAAAATTAATTCTTTACCTTCTAAGTCTGAAGTAAAAAAAGTTAATGTTAGAACTAGACCACAGACATTATGCAAACATTGTGGAAGTACTTGGCATTCTATTTATACTTGCAGAGATTATCATGCTATTTATCATAATTACTATGAACCCAAGCCCAATTTGAAATGGGTGAAGGTTAATTCTGCAAGTGTAAACTCTGAAAATGTTAGTTTAAACTCTGATAATGTAAATTTCGCTGCAAAAGCTAACAAATTTAAGAAATCCAAAGGATCCAAGCAAGTCTGGATCCTTAAAACTAATCTTCAGTAAATGTTTGTGATTGCAGGGCATCAGGGAGAGTACCCTAGTCGTGGACAGTGGATGTTCAGGACACATGACTGGAAATAAAGCCCTGCTATCAGAGTATGTGGAGAACGCTGGCCCAAAAGTTTCCTATGGTGATGGCAACATAGGACATACTCTGGGATATGGCAATATCAATCTTGGAAGTGTCATCATCACATATGTAGCTCTGGTTCCAGGACTCAAGCATGATTTGCTATCTGTGAGTCAAATCTGTGACAGAGGATATCATGTAGATTTTCAGCCTGAATACTGTGAAATTATCAGTAAATCTACAAGGAAGGTTGTTCTAGTTGGAAACAGGCACAATAACATCTATGAAATAAAGTTGTCAACAAACTCTGATGGCAAAATAGTGTGCCTGTCAACAAGAATGTCCAGTGAAGAGAGTTGGAAGTGGCATAAGAAACTCTCTCATTTGAATCTGAACAACATCAATGAGCTGATTAGAAAGAATCTTGTTAGAGGGCGCCCAAAATCATTATTAAATGTTGATGGCCTGTGTGATTCTTGTCAAAAGGCCAAACAAAGGAAGTCATCTTTCAAGAGCAAGTCTGAATCTTCAATTGTTGATCCTTATCATCTTCTACATGTTGATCTTTTTGGACCAGTAAATGTGATGTCTATTGGAAGAAAGAAATATGTTTTGGTAATTGTTGATGAACACACCAGATTTACATGGGTGTATTTTCTAGCAAAGAAAGATGAAACTGCATTAACTTTGATGGAGCATGTAAAGCTACTGGACAAAGGATCAAAACACAAAGTCAAAATTATCAGAAGTGATAATGGAACTGAATTCAGAAATGCAACAATGGAAGAATTCTGCAAGAACAGAGGAGTGAAGCAAGAGTTTTCTGCACCTGGTACACCACAGCAAAATGGTGTAGTTGAAAGAAAGAACAGAACCTTGATAGAAGCTGCCAGAACTATGCTTGATGAAGCAAAGTTGCCAACTTTTTCTGGGTAGAAGCTGTTCAAACTGCTTGTTTTACTCAGAATGCTACTCTGATCAGCAAGCATGGAAAAACACCATATGAAATGGTGAGGGAAAAGAAGCCAAACCTGAAATATTTTCATATTTTTGGGTGCAAATGCTTTGTGCTGAAAACTCATCCGGAACAGTTGACAAAATTTGAGCTAAAAGCTGATGAAGGAATTTTTGTTGGCTATCCATTGTCAACTAAGGCATTCAGAGTTTATAATCTGAGAACAAAGGTGATCTTGGAGTCTATTCATATGACATTTGATGACAAGAAAATAACTAGACTTCAAGATGTAGATGAACATGATCAATTGCACTTTGAAAATAAAGATTAATTCTCTGATGAAGTAAACTCTGATGAAGCTGAACTGACAAACTCTGTTGAGCTAAACTCTGAACCTCTACTGGTAAATACTGAAGAAAACTCTCAGCCACAAACAAGGAGAGAACCAGTTGAGGGGGAGCATGAAGAATCACTTCAAAGTGATTACTCAAATTCTGATAATGAGTCAGCTGAAAAATCTGGATCAAACTCTGAAAATCCAAAATCTGACAGTTCAAACTCTGAGCAGTCAAATTCAGGGGGAGCCTCAGAGAATGAAGAAAGGCAACAAGAAAATCAGGAGAACATGGATCGAGGGGGATGATCAAACACTGAGAGAAGTCATTTGCCTTCAGCTAGGAAATGGACAAAATCTCACACACCTGATTTGATTATTGGTGATCTTGATGCAAGTGTAAGGACAAGGAGTACAACAATAAATGAATGTCTGTATCATGCATTCTTGTCACAAACTGAGCCAAAGAAGGTAGAAGAAGCTCTTCAAGATGCTGACTGGATAACAGCAATGTAGGTGGAGTTGAATGAATTTGAAAGAAATGAAGTTTGGACCCTTGTACCAAGACCAAAGAATAGATCTGTTGTTGGTACTAAATGGGTTTTCAGAAATAAAACTGATAGTGAGGGAGTTGTTACAAGAAACAAGGCAAGACTTGTGGCAAAAGGCTATTCACAGCAGGAAGGAATAGATTATGATGAGACTCTTGCTCCAGTTGCAAGGTTAGAGGCAATAAGGATGTTTCTAGCATATGCCTCTCATAAGAAATTCAAGGTATTTCAGATGGATGTGAAAAGTGCCTTTCTGAATGGGAAACTTGAAGAAGAAGTGTTTGTTGAACAACCACCAGGATTTGTGGACCCCAAATATCCAGATTATGTCTACAGGCTTGATAAAGCACTCTATGGACTTAAGCAGGCACCAAGAGCATGGTATGAAACTTTAGCTCAATTTCTTCTAGAAATGGGTTCAATAGAGGTACTATTGATAAAACTCTGTTCTACTTTAAATCTGGTAGTGACCTGCTTTTAGTTCAAATATATGTTGATGACATAATTTTTGGGTCTACTAATGATAAACTCTGCATAAAGTTTGCCAAGCTAATGCAGTCCAGGTATCAAATGAGTATGATGGGAGAGCTTAGTTATTTTCTAGGCCTATAGGTGAAGCAAACAGATGATGGGATCTTTATAAATCAAGCAAAATATACCAGAAATCTTCTCAAGAAATTTGGTATGCTTGATTGTTCATCTGCATCAACTCCCATGGCAACATCAACTAAGTTGGATAAAGATACAGGAGCATCAGTAGATATGACAAACTACAGAGAAATGATAGGATCTCTTCTTTATCTGATAGCAAGTAGACCTGATATTATGTATGCAACCTGTCTCTGTGCAAGGTTTCAGGCTGATCCCAGAGAACCACATCTCATAGCTGTGAAAAGAATCTTTAAATATCTCAAGGGCACCATTACTTTAGGTCTGTGTTATCCTAGAGAGTCAGATTTCAATCTACTTGGTTACTCTGATGCAGACTTTGCAGGCTGTAAGATAGACAGAAAAAGCACTAGTGGAAGTTGTCAGTTTCTGGGTGAAAGATTGGTTTCTTGGTACAGTAAGAAACAGAAGTCAATTTCTACATCTACAGCTGAGGCAGAGTATATTGCTGCTGGTAGATATTGTGCACAGATTCTATGGATGAAGAATCAATTGCTGGATTATGGATTAAGGTACAATAAGATTCCTATTTACTGTGATAATCAAAGTGCTATTGCTATGACAGGTAATCCAGTACAACATTCAATGACCAAGCATATCAGCATAAGGTATCACTTTATCAGAGAACATGTAGAGGGTGGAAACATTGAGCTTCATTTTGTGTCTACTGACCAACAGCTTGCAGACATCTTCACCAAGCCATTGAGTGTAGCTATATTTACAAGGCTGGTAAATGAACTTGGAATGGTCTCTGGTTTTGACTAGAGATAAAGGTTAGACTGAAATTTCACTTATGTAATGCATTACTTATGTTTCTGTGATGTGTTAAATGCTATGTGAACTCTGTTTTTAAACTCTACTATGTAAACTCTGTTTATAGACTGTTAAGCTCTATTAGCATGTTTTGTCAGTCAAACACTATTAACATGCTGGATAAACACTGATATACTCTGAAAATGTTATTGTCTGAGATGAACACCGATGAAGAAAATATATGAAGCATGATTCTCAGTTATTAATCATGAATCTTTCTAAGTTATCTGTGATCTAATCTTAGACTGTGCAGAAAGTTAACACAAGCATGATACTGTTTCATATTTATAGCATCTCCTAGTTTATTTATCCTAAACTCTGAGTCTGTAAATATTGTGTGCATTGCCTCTCATGAAAAACTTCTGATGTTGATGACTCCTAAACTCCGTGAGTTAAAAATATGTTTTAGTCAGATTCTGTATATAGTATATCCCCAAAGACTTGATAATTTCTTGTTTATGCTTTCGAAAATTATAAACTTGAAATGTGTCTTTGTTAATTTTGGTGAGTACTGAAGCATGCTTTCATTCTGTGAGATCTTGAACCAAATCAGTGATTGATACATTTTATATCAATCAATTTTTATTGTTGTGTGTTGTTCATCAGTGAGTATATTGCTCTAGAACTTGTTTTAAACCATTTTGAGACTGCATGATATGTGTGTGCATGAAAATGATAAAGGAACTAGGATTTACCACATTTGTCCAAACACTGCTAGTAATCTTCAATCCTTAGTAAACCCCTTTGAGCCTTTTAACCATTTTTTTTGTTCACCACTATACACTTTGAGTTACTGGTAGAGCAATCTGATTCATTTGGGGATTGATGACTAAACAGTGTGGGGATTTCTTGTTACAGTGTGTTCATTTGATGGGAATATAAAAAAAGGGGGGGGTGTATATATAAATTATTGAGTAAATTGCTCTATCAATTTGTCAAATTTATAATCTGCTAGTTTTTTTTCTCTTCATTTTAGCCTAGTTTCAACCTTTAACAAAGTCCTTTTGATTTGTGCATGCCTGTATTCAAAGTGGTGCAGATTTGGTGGACAACCAAGCATTTGGTAGCACATGATTTATTGATTGAACTTGAGTGTATACACTTAACCTAAACACTTGTGTGATTTGAGAGTTATGTGAGCTTTAATAAGCATAGCATGCTACTCACTGAATGTGACATTGATATTTATTTCATGATCTTTTTATCTATCTAGACTGTGTACTTACTTGGATAATCTTGTACATAAGGGGGTATTAGGTAATTTCAGAGTTGATGTAAATTTACTTCGAACAGAGTTTAGTATTCATCATACATTCAGTGTTTACTATGAGAGTTTGTGCATCCAGTGTTGACTGATATATTTTATGGATTTTATGAAGTATTAGATGCTCTAAAAATTGGATTAGTAAACTCTGCTCTACACACACATATATTCACAACTGTGCAGTTTTTAAAAGGGTTTCAGTAATAAAGTTGGAGAATTGCCAAACGCTGATGGATTTTGTCTAAATATTCTAAGGTATATTTTATTTCAGATGATTTCAAATTTGAAGTAAAAAGAGTTTTGACAGCTATTACTGAGTGTACAAGTGTTTATTTGTGTCAGTAATAAAGGAGAGAAAGTAGCAGTAATTATAGTTGTAATTACTGAACATGCACATCTGATTCGCTAATTATGTGCCACGTGTCCCACTCACACAAATCTCTATGATTGTGTCCCACTAGCACATGGTAAGTGGTTGCGTATTTAATGGTAAAACGATTGGGTTTGTTTTGTTTTACATATCTAATACGATACATATTCACTTATTCACTTTCTCACACACTCCCAATTACTTTTTACTCAACCACACAGTTACTTCGAATTTTTTTTTTCACTTGAACATTTCATCAAACACCTTTCACTCATATCATTTTCTTTCGTCTTTTCTTCTCTAATCATTCTAATGGCCACTAAACCTTTCACTGCTCTTGGACTCTTGTTCGTTACTAACAATTATGCAGCGCCACTGAACAATGTAAATGTTCCAGATGCGTTTCACTTGATGCAGAATTTCTTGAGGGATTCAGAGATTGGTAAAGCTCTGGTCGACCCACCAAAACTATCTGCCTCGCAGATTGCTATGTTTTGGCAAAACTCTACCTATGATGATGGAGGAGCGAATGGGACTCCATCTATTGTTTTCACTCATGATGAGACACAGTATATGATTACTCCAAATACTGTCAGAGAAATCATGGATTTTGACACTCACACTTCCTACAGTGTTGTTTCTGAAAATGCTTTGAGAGAGATGTTACAGCAAATAGGCTACTCAGATTCTCTTGCCAGACTGGGTAATGTCAAAAGACCAAAGCTAAGGAAGGAGTGGAGTTTCTTCTTCGACTGTATAACTAGGGCTTTTGGTAAGAAGGTCACCAACTAGGATGCGATTCCGATGGACAGTCTCCAAATTGGGTATTCTCTTCTCTATGGAAGTAATTTCGATTTTGGTAGATTTGTCTTAATGAACTTAGGTGATAGGTTGTTAGAGTCTACTACTGTTTATTTTGCTAGATTCTATCAACTATTATTCAATGCTTGTGTGCCCAATATGGAAATTGCTGAGGATCATGTAATTCAGCACTTTAAGGTCAACAAGAGGATATACTTTGATCTGACTAATAAGGATGCTACCAAAGAGCAATTACCTGCTTTAGTTTTTCCTCTTGCATTACAAAATTTTCTAAATCAACCACAAGAACCTCAACAGCCTGAGCAACCTTCTCCAAACACTGATCAAACTTCAAACCCTGCACTCACTCAAACTGAAACACAGCCTAAACCTTCATCCACTCAACCTGATATTACACCAAACACTGAACCACTATCTACAAATCCTGAACCTCAACCATCTCAACCTTCCATTCAACCTCAACCTGACCAACAACCATCTAAACCAAAGAGAGGAGGTAGAACCAAGCGTGTTGCTTATAATTCTAGGCATAGCTCTGCTAGGGCTAAGAGGGCCAGACAAGAGAAAAAGGAGAGAGCAAATAGGTCTCCATCACCCTCAGTTGTTGATATTGATGAAGAGTCAACCTTTGCTGAAGAAGAGGTAGAAGTTGAGGTGCAGACATATAAGAGAAGGAAGTTGGTAATCTCTGACTCTGATGAAGAGATGAATTTTGAAGCTCCAGAGGTAGTTCCTACAGAGATACCTTCTGTTGAGATGCCTGTTAAGCTAAATGATGCAGAAGAAGCTGTTCAAGTAGATGAGGATAACAGAGATGGCTTTCCTACATTGGATAATTTTCCTGAAACTTTCATGCCATTCTCTACTCCTGTTGATGTTCCTACTTCTTCTTTTGCTGTTAATTCTGGTGAAACTGGTGCAGCAGATCAAGCTACTGTAGTACTTGATGAAACAGTAGCTACACATACCGAGATATTATCTGATGCTCACCATACTGTTGAACAAGGTGAAGAAGTTGAGCAGTCAATCAAGGCTGTATTATCTAATGCAGTTGTTCACATGGCAAAATTTGGTGAGAAGATTGTTGAGACTGAAAAGCAACCTGTCCAGCTCGTTGCCGAAGTTGTTGTTGAGAATGTTAAAGCTGTTGAAAAGACTATTGCTGACAGTGTAGCAGAGAATGTGGAAATTGCTAAGACAGTTGCAAAATTTGTAGAGTCTGTTGCAGAGACTGTTGACATTGGTGCAGAGAATGCTGCGGTGGATATTACAGATTCGATTGCAGATGAAAATGCTGAAATTGCAGATGAAGAAAGTGCAAAATCTGATTCTTCTGAGAGTGTCCCTGTGCAAACTGATGCCAAGCATGCACCATTCTCTCAGCCCTCTAATGCACATGAAATTGAAGCAGAGTATCTTGCTAAATTCTCTGCTAATTGGTACAAAGAAGATTGTATTTTTCTTAGAGGGAGAGCAGCTAAGTTTGTTCACCAGACTGCTAAAGAAATTTCCAATCCAGAGATTCTTTCCTGTTTAAAGGCCACAGTGGTTCAAGTCAAAACTCTGGATGGGAGATTTGCTGATACTCAAAAGGAAATCACTGATTTAAAAACTGAGATTCAGACTCGAGACATGACTATGGAGAGAGAATCTAAACTCAGGAGTCAAAAATTTTCTAAAGCTCAAGAGATTCTTTTTAAGAGGCTGGGAAAGGTTGAACAAAATCAGTCTGTAATGTCTGATAAGATTGATTCCATTGCTACCTCCTTGGAGTTAATTACAACTATTCTGATTCCTGATGATGTCAAAAAGGGGAAGAGAGTTGCTAAATCTAAATGCAGGTAGTCTCAAACTCTGACTCAGAAGGATGATGCTGGAGATGGAGGAGCAAGAGGTCAGAAGAGTTTAAGGTCAAAGGCTGTTGATAAGAGTCTTCAAGCTGGCAACAATTCTAAGTTAAAGTCTGATGGTGTGAACACTGATACTCAGGGTACTTCCAAGACTCAAAGATTGGTATTAACTTCTAATCTACAGACTGATGAGGAGTTGGCTGCTAAGTTGTTCCTTTAAGAGAATGTAGAGGGAGTTACACTTGCAGACATTCAAGCTGAGAAGAAGAATCTTCAAGAAGAACATTAGAAAGCTTTGAAGTCTGGCAAAGTCAAGAGGAATGTAAAAGCTGCTAAGCCTATTCTGAAAGGCATTATAATTAATGAGAATGTTGGTGCTGATCAGAGGATGCAAGTATCCAGAAAACCAACAGAAGCAGAAGCCAAATTGAAACTGAAGGGTAAAGCTGTTGAGGAGGAAAGAGTCTCTAAGAAAGGAAAAACAACCTCTGTTGCTACACAAGTTGTGCAGAACTCTTTGTCTACTCCATTACAATCAATTTTTGGAAAAATAGCAGTTTATAAACAAATTTTGGATGTTGGAAGGACTGGAGGTACTTTTGTACATGGTAGAACTCAAGATGGAAAAATTAGAGGTGACAAAGCTGGTTTGGGTTCTCATAGAGAGAAAAGAACAAATACCAGTCCTCAAGATCCATCATCACTGACTGTTCCAGGTTTTGGAGTTACACAAGAAAGTTTGGATAGATTGGAATCAGTTCAGTTAATACACCAGAAGAGTTTGCAAAGGGATTTTCTTTTATACTTTATGGTAGATGGAACTGTGTTTGAAATTGGCGAGTTCGATCTTGATTTGAAGACTTGGGAGGAATTAGAGTATGTTCTCTATATCTTCAAAGTGAGAAATCAGAGAACTCAAAAAGCTGCAGATGTACTGAGAAAGAAGATGCTGCAAAATTTGGCAGTTAGAGGTGAAAAGTTTAATAGTCAGTATGTTCCTAAGTACAGAGATTATCGTGGTAAAGTTGTTGAGATGAAGAAAAATAGTGCTAAGCTGAGGACAGATTTGGGAATAATTGTTCTTGATTTTAACTCTGAATCAAAGGAAGCACACTTCATCAGACTGGGTAATGAAATGAGAAGAAACAAGATTTATTCTCTGAGAGCTGCTATTTATCAAACTGGTGAGAATGATCCCAGGTTAAGAGAAATCAATGAGATAATGCAGAGAGAACTTGAGAATGCAGAGAGAAGATTGCTGATAGATTATCTCAGAACGACACCAGATGTTGAAGAGATTAGATAAATGATACTCTGTAAGAATTTCTTGCTTTCTGTAGATTTTGTTTAAGTAAGTAGTTTAAACTCTGATTATTTATTAAACACTGCATTTGTTTATTTTGTTTTGACATCATCAATTATTGTTAACTTGTGCATTTTTGCTAATTAACAAGTTGAGGGAGATTGTTAAATATAATTGATGTAAGTATTAATCAGTGTTTAAGTGTAACAGTGATATATCAGAGTTTAGATGGAAGCAGTCAGAGTTTAGTTAAACACTGACGGATGGAAGCACAACAGAGTTTGTTAAACTCTGTCTGGCGGAAGCGTCTACTTGTCAACAGTGATTGAAGATTAATTGAAGATAAATATGGAAGCAATATCTTTGAAGATTGGATAGCTGTCAAAGAGATTGTGTTGACTTAGAAGACGTGTTGCAATTGTGATTGATATCAATTGTATAGCTAAATTATAGGAGTATCAATTTACGATTGTATATCAGCTGTATGTTTTATAAATTTAGTTAGGTTAAACCTAGAAGGGTATCGAATAACGAATTATTCATTCATTATAACCTAAGCAGCTCTCTGTGATATTTTACATCACTGAGAGAGGAATTATTAATTCCAAACAATTTTAATTGTTAAACTTGTGTTCTTGTTAATCTTTCATACAAATCTTGATTATATTTGTGTATTCGGCCTAACAGAATCACCTGCATCCTCACAATCAAAGGCATCAACGAAGCTTTGGGAACTGGACTGCAAGCTAAAGAATCGTACAACACTACGCCATAAATGCTCATATGCAACGCTTTTAGAAAGTGTTTCAGTGAAAGTGTTTCGTTAGGTATGAAATTTTGGCTCTAACGAAACAGAACTTGAACTGGTGTTGCATTACATATAATTTAGTGTTGCATTTGATCCACGGTGTTTCACATAATGCAACACTAACAGCAAGCGTTGCATTAGATTTTTTTAATTTTAAAAAATGCTGATGTGGCAGCAGTGGGGTCCACACGTGTTGACGTGGCATTTCCTGACGTGGCAAGTGTGGGGCCCACAATTGCTGACGTGGCAAATGTGGGACCCACATTTGCTGACATGTCGTTGGTTGACGTGGCAGAAGCGTTGCATTAGGCGAAAGAGGTGTTGCATTTGCTGTTTAAAAGCGTTGCATTAGATATTTTTGAATTTTTAATAAATGTTGACGTGGCAGTTGTGGGACCCACCAGGGTGACGTGGCAGTGTGGGGTCCACCAGGGTGACGTGGCAGAGGCCCACAGATGATGACGTGGCAAGTGTGGGGCCCACAATTGCTGACGTGGCAGATGTGGGGCCCACATTTGCTGACGTGGCAGTAGCATTGCATTAGGTGAAAAAGGTGTTGCATTTGCCTTTAAAAGCGTTGCATTAGCTATTTTTGAATTTTAAAAAAAGCTTACGTGGCAGTTGTGGGACCCACCTAGGTGACGTGTCAATGTGGGGCCCACTAAGGTGACGTGGCAGGAGGCCCACAAATGCTGACGTGGCAAGTGTGGGGCCCACAAATGCTGACGTGGCCGATGTGGGGCCCACAATTGCTGACGTGACATTTGCTGACGTGGCAAAAGCGTTGCATTAGGTGAAAAAGGTGTTGCATTTGCCTTTAAAAGCGTTGCATTAGATACTTCTCTTACCGGAATGATGAAACTAATTTTTTAAATTCTTTTTTCGACGTTCCAATCATACGGATGTCGAGATATAACGATTTTAGTGAAGTGGTAAATTTTCAAAAAATTTGCTAGATGTACTTGGTTTGGTTTTATAACGGTCAAACCGGTCGAAGTAGACTTTCCTTTTAACTAGTCTTGTCCGGAATGATGAAACTATTTTTTTAAATTCTTTTTTCGACGTTCCAATCGTACGGATGTCGAGATATAATGATTTTAGTGAAGTGGTAAATTTTCAAAAATTTGCTAGATGTAATTGGTTTGGTTTTATAATGGTTAAACCGGTCAAAGTAGACTTTCCTTTTAACTAGACTTGTCCGGAATGATGAAACTATTTTTTTAAATTCTTTTTTCGACGTTCCAATCGTACGGATGCCGAGATATAACGATTTTAGTGAAGTAGTAAATTTTCGAAAAATTTGCTAGATGTACTTGGTTTGGTTTTATAACGGTCAAACCGGTCAAAGTAGACTTTCCTTTTAACTAGTCTTGTCCGGAATGATGAAACTATTTTTTTTAATTCTTTTTTCGACGTTCCAATCGTACGAATGTCGAGATATAACGATTTTAGTGAAGTGGTAAATTTTCAAAAAATTTGCTAAATGTAATTGGTTTGGTTTTATAATGGTCAAACAGGTCAAAGTAGACTTTCCTTTTAACTAGTCT
Source organism: Kitagawia praeruptora (assembly GCA_037693485.1). NCBI lineage: Eukaryota > Viridiplantae > Streptophyta > Magnoliopsida > Apiales > Apiaceae > Kitagawia > Kitagawia praeruptora. Next base: position 15,790,547 of record CM075353.1, read on the forward strand.
TGTCCGGAATGATGAAACTATTTTTTTAAATTCTTTTTTCGACGTTCCAATCGTACAGATGTCGAGATATAACGATTTTAGTGAAGTGGTAAATTTTCAAAAAATTTCCTAGATGTAATTGGTTTGGTTTTATAACGGTCAAACCGGTCAAAGTAGACTTTCATTTTAACTAGTCTTGTCCACTCGAAGAAGACGGCTGACTAGAAAGAGGTGAAGAGACAGGAATCAGAGTTTAATCAGAAGGATCGAGAATAGGTGTCGGTGCAACGTTTGATTCTTCTTTTTCCTCTTCGGGGGACTCGACTCCTACTCGATTATCAACGTGCTTTCCAGATCTTAGGGAAATAACAGCATTTACATTGTCATGAGGTCTTTGATTAAGAGGAAACTTAGGGTTGACCTCAGGTTGACTTGGAAACTTATTCTTCTCACGCTCATGTATGGCATTAGCTAATTGGCTCACTTGAACCTCTAACTTAGATATGGCTTGGGTGCTAGCATTTAAAATTTGCCTATCTTGAGTCATGGTTTGCATGAAAGTTTGTTGCGATTGAGCCAAATTAGTGGTGGATTTGAGAAGCGCATCGAGACTTTTCTCCAACGATGTAAGTCGCTTATCCGACTCAGAAAAACCGGGAGGGTGGGAAGGAGCTTGAGTCGAATAAGGAGCATGATTTTGAGGAGAAAAGGAATTCGCGTGAGGTTTATGAAAAACCGGCGGTTGAGATTGAAAGTTTTGGAATGAAGGAGGTTGATTTTGGAATTGTGCGGGGTGAGATTGTTGACCTTGACCTTGATTCCAAGAAAAGTTCGGGTGATTTTTCCAACCGGGGTTATAAGTAGGAGCATAAGGATCATTTCGAGGACCAGGTTGAAACATTGCATTGACTTGTTGAAACTCTTGAGGACTTTGTATCCCTTGATTGGTTGAGTTAAAATTTGAGCACATGGATACTAGGGAGGGAGACCCATTGGTTTCTAAGGCTTCTAAACGTCGAGTGAGAGTGTCTAATTTAGCCTCGGTCACGATAGAGTTACCAACTTGATGTACACCCTTTTGATGCATGGTGGAAATTGAATCGTTCGATTTCTCGGGTTCTCGAGTGGGCTCCCTGGTCGATTCCCACAACATAGTCTTTTCCGCGAGCTCTTCGAAAAATGCCCATCTCTCATCCTCGTCTTTCTCCATGAATTTTCCTTGGCACATAGATTCCAACAACGCGGTTGTTGAACTATCTAGGGCCTCGTAAACAAGCTTACAGAGTCTCCATTTTTCGATTCCGTGGTGGGGACATTGAGATAGAAGATTTTTAAAACGGTCAAGACACGTCCAAAATGGTTCATTATGTTTTTGACGAAATTGATTAATCTCATTCGTGAGTTTCGTAGTCTTATGGCTTGGAAAGAATTTTTTTAGAAAGATGACTACGAAACCCTCCCACGTGGAAATCGAATTGACGGGTAAACTATACAACCATTTTTTAGCATTATCTTTTAAAGCGAAGTTGATTAATCTAAGCCGTATGGCGTCCTCGGAAAGTTGTTGGAGTTTTTGCAAAGCGCAAACCTCCTCGAATTCTTGTAGAAAAAGATAAGGATCCTCACCGTCATTCCCGCGAAAATTAGGTAACATGCTAATTTGATGACCTTTGATTTCAAAATTATTAGCATTTACGGGGGGTAGAGAGATGCAAGAGAGTTGGGCTGAACGGGCGGGGTAACAACGATCCTTGAGCGATACTGCCATGGTAACTACGGGGTCAAGAATTTCTACGGGTTCGGATTCCGAAGAGGAAGAACACTCAATTGGTCTCACTAACCTAGAAGAATTATCTCTAACCCAAGTAGTGCACATAAACAGAATAGTAGCAAGTAGCAAATAAGTGCGAAAAACAAACAAACAAAAGAAAGGATGTAAAATCAAAAGAAAAATTCTAATCCTAGGGTTCCTTAACAAAATAAACTAGACCTTGCTCCTAACTTTAAGGACCACCAAAAATTCGATAAATCAAGAATTATTCGAACCGATTTGGCCAGATAGGTGCAAGCATTGCCAAGAGACTAAACACCAGTCTAGACACCAAATCCTAATTGGCCAGGTAAGCTTTCGCTTGCCTAGACACCGAAGAGTCGGAATAATAAATGATTACGTCCTTTTTTAGGTACCTTCCTAATTGAGCGCGAAAGTCCTAGGGGCTAACATCTAATTAATTTTATTAAAGGCTTGGTATGCAAAATGAGAGATTAATTGTTGTGGGCCAAGGAAAGAGTGATGAAATCCCTCCCCTTATCTTATGAGTGGTTTTGCCCTTAAGATTTATTGAAATGATGCAACACACAACGAGATATAATAAAACGATAAACACTTATGGATGCTTACACTACGTGTTCTAAACTAAAGAAAGGAAGAAAATTTAACGTACCTTTGGTCCTCCAGCAATCACCACAAATATAAGGTACGAAAAATTAAAAACAAGAAAATAAAAATCTAGATGATGTGCCCTAAGTGATTAAATGCATGCTGCAACAAATATGTAATTACTAACTAATTTTTTTTTTGATTTTTTTGTGATTTTCTAAAAATAAAAATGCGAAAAGAGTGAGATCCGGGTTATCGAAGCACGCTTCCAAGAATTCCAATCTCCGTGAGAGATTCCCGAATTTCAAACTTCCCTAAAAAAAATACGAGACAAAAATAAGGCAAGAAATAAAACTAATCCGAAAAATTAAAAATTAAGGCCCGAAAAATAATTAGTCCCCGGCAGCGGCGCCAAAAACTTGATGTGCTAAAAACAAAACATTTTAATATCGCAAGCACACGATCATCGTTTTAATACTTGAGATTCGATCCACAAAGACTATATATTTTTCGTACGACCTTAATTTCTAATTTAGGCGAACTAGAACAATCGATTTTTTAGATGAGTTTAATTTGCCGATCAACTAACTAGATAATAAAAGATAAATATAATTAAAATTAAATGCAAGCACAACAAAACAGTTGAAGCAAATACACTACGAAACTGAAATGGGCTTCATTTAAAAAGAACAAGTAATAATTAGCTATTGATTAAATAATGATTGCATTAATGATTAAATTAAACAAACAGGTGAACAAATATGGCAGGTGCAAAGATGCAAAGCAGACCACATGCGGACTAAGAAACAAGAAAATGGGCTTAATAAAAATAACATGGACCAGAAAACTAAAATGGATCATCAATATTACTTGTTCCAGAAAATAAATTACATAATAAAACATGTGCCAACAAACATACAAACATGATTTTGACAAAACGAGCAAATAGCCATAAGATCTAAATTTATAAACAGAAAATTAACACTTAACAGCATGCAAATGAACTAACTTGATAATAATAAAAAAAAACCAACGCAGCACTAACTTAAAAATAAAATAAAATAAAATAAATTATTTGCAAGCGGATATTAGAGATTCAGATAGATAACATAATCACAGCAAGAAACATGCGAATGGTATGAAAATGCACACCTAGAGGGGGTGAATAGGTGTAAATGGCTAACTATATTCAACTAAGTTCGATTTTAAAAATTACAAGAAACAGCTTACTGATTTCGTTTTATGCAGAGACAAATGGTAAGCTGATTGCAAATAGTATGCTGAATGTAAAGACAATAAGCAAAGTAAAGTGCAGAAACAATAAGGTGCAGAAAAATAAAGAACACAAGAAACTTTTAGCCAGGTTCGACCCCTAATCCCCTATGGTCTACGTCCTTGTCCCTTACCAACTTGGTAAGAGAATATATTATTGATCAACGAAATAAACCAATTACAAGATACAATAATATATCTCCCTTAACACCCAGCTGTTGACAAATGGCGTGCTGAACTCCTGTTTCTGAACTTGCTCTCTAAGCTATACTTCCCAAGTATACTCTTCTAGAAACGTTCACCAAACCCTAGTTCCCTAGCCAATCTGTCCAACAACTCAACCTTACAAATCGAACAATACAATCAATAATGAATACAACTCAAACTATGAACTCTCTAAGATATAGCACGTAGTAATATATTAAGAGCTCGAGAGAATCAAAAGATATAGCAATGAAAAATCGAGTTGTTTGTAATCTTGTGTGTTTGAAAGTTTTCTCTGAATGTTCTCCCTTAACGAATGAACACAAGAATCAGTTTATAAAACTTCACACCAACGTTCAGAAAATCAATCACCAATTATTCGAACTATTAGAATCAATTTCCAACGTTCAATTGGTTAGAGATTTTACAAACGTTCTTGTGAACGTTAGACAGAGGGTTTGGGAGAAAGAAATCGATGAAAGCATAACCCTTCTGATTTGTATAGATATAAAACGCGTATAGGAGATTTTGAAGAAAGAAAATCTTTTAAATAAGGAAACTCCCATAAGTTTTATAAAATGATTTAAAGAAAGATATTTAAAAAGATTTGAGCTCTAGAATATATTGTTTATGTATTATATAATAAAGAATCCTCACAATATATTTCCTGAAATAAATCCATGAGAGTCAATCTTGATCTTTATCTTCAGGATTTCTGGCCGTTGAAATGGCTTGCTGTTTGTGTCTGACTGTTGGAAATGGCTTGCCAGACTGTCTCTGTTGTAGCACCAAATGACTTGCTGTTTGTATATCCTGTTTAAACAACCAGTAGGCTAATATACCCTGCAAAACCATGTTAGTACAATACAACAATAACATGATGTTTTATATCAAACTATAAGCAAATAGCTTGCTGATTGTGATCATTAAAACCATTGGAGTATCAATCTCCCCCTTTTTGATGATTACACACTATTTAGGAGAATAAGAAAGCTCCCCCTAAATCCCTGCATATTAGTACATTTTGATATAAAACACATTCAAGATAAACAAGCATAATCAATCATATCCAAATCGAATATCTTGACCAAACAAGCAAATAAGTTCTCCTAAATTTCTCCCCCTTAATCCATCAAAAATTCAACAAAAGGAATATTAGTCCAGGTCTGGAATAAGCATAGAGAAATAAAATTAAAAAATCAAATCATGGTAATGGCATATAAACAGTTCAGATACAAATGGTAAGCCAACATTACCCATTCTGTGCTTGTCAGCTTACTGACTACACAGTACACATGCCAAGCTCCCTTCGTAAAAATGAGAATCTTTCTTCAGCTAATGGCTTCGTGAAGATATCCGCTCGTTGAAATTTTGTTGAGACAAATTCCAACTCAATCTTTCCTTTAGCAACATTATCTCTCAAGAAATGGCGTCGAACATCAATATGTTTTGTTCTTGAGTGATTCACCGGATTCTTCGAAATATTGATGGAGCTTGTGTTATCACAATATATTGGAATCTTGCCACACTTGATATCAAAGTCCTTTAGTGTTTGAATCATCCATAAAATCTGAGAACAACAGCTACCAGCTGCTAGATATTCTCCTTCAGCCGTGGATAAAGCAACAGAAGCTTGCTTTTTGCATTGCCAAGAAACCAAGCTTTGTCCAAGGAATGCACAAACACCACTTGTACTCTTCCTATCAGTTTGAGACCCTGCATAATCTGCATCACTATACCCAACAAGATCAAAAGTATTTGTGATAGGATAGAACAAACCAAGATTGATAGTACCACTTAAATATCTAAATATTCTTTTAACCGCATTTAAGTGAGACTCTTTAGGGTTGGATTAAAACCTTGCACAAACACATACACTATACATGATATCAGGTCTTGAGGCAGTTAAATATAATAAACTTCCAATCATACCTCTATACCTTTTGACATCCACATCCTTACCATTCTCATCTGCAAACAGCTTGCTGTTTTGAGTCATAGGAGTTGTTTTTGCTTTGACATCTTCATAACCAAATCTTTTGAGCAGATTCTTTGTATACTTTGATTGATGCACATAAATACCATCAATGGTTTGCTTAATTTAGAGACCCAAGAAATAATTGAGTTCCCCCATCATGCTCATGTCAAATTCATTGTACATGCACTTAGAAAACCACTCACACATAGATTCATTAGTAGCACCGAATACAATATCATCCACATATATTTGTACAACAAGAATATCTTTACCATTTTGCTTTGTAAATAATGTGGGATCGATATTACCTCGAATGAATCCATTTTTGAGAAGAAACTTACTAAGCCTCTCATACCACGCTCTAGGGGCCTGCCTTAAACCATATAATGCCTTCTTGAGCTTGTAAACATAGTCATGAAACTTCTCATGTTCGAATCTAGGAGGCTGTTTGACATAGACTTCCTCATCCAGCACGCCATTTAGAAATGCGCTTTTTACGTCCATTTGATATAACTTGAATTTCTTGTAGCATGTGATAAGTGGGTATTTTATCTACTTAGAACGTTTCCATTTAGCTTAAAACGATGGATTGTACTTGAGTTGTGGTGTTTTTTTATCTCTTTTAAGGGTATTGTGCAGGAATATCAATCACAGGTGTTAGAGGAACGAAGCGTAGCAATCGAAGTGCAAAACGGAGTTAAATTAAAGAAAAGGAAAAAATTGAAGTTGCTGGTCAGTAGGCTCGGCGCCGCGTCGCCGCAAACGTACTGGAGGCTGGCGCCGCATCGCCGTGGTGGAGGTCCTGGCGCCGCATCGCTGATTTTGTGCTTGAAGCCGGCGCCGCGTCGCTGTCTCGTCTGACCCGGTTTCCTGATTTGTTTTGGGTGAATTAAATAAATAAAAAAAAAACATTTCTTCTATGTACTAGCACCTGGAGGCCTATATAAGGGAAGTAAAGAAAACCCTAGAAAAGAGGAAGTGACAGCTTGTTTTATGTACGTAGTTTTTTTAGCACAAAGAAGGAAGGAAGAAGATAGTTCCCAATTTATTCTTGTATTCTTCCTAGTTTGTGGATGCTTAACCTTGGTGTATTCTTTAAAACCTTTGATATTTATCTCAGTCATTATTCATTTCTTTCTATCATGTTTTCATTGGAACCCATGATGATGATTAGTTCGATCATGAACTAATTCGTTGTCATGGGGGTTTAGTGGATTTATTCATGAATTTTATGTGTTGAATCTTCTCGATGCCTATAGTGTGATTGATGTGATATCCTATCATGGTTGATTTTAATTCGTTATAGGAGAGTAGCTAACTCCTGTAATTGTGTGTTAATTCTTGTTGAAGCGAAAGTGGAAATAAGAGTTTAGAACTTGCCATGTTAGCGTAGGTTTATGCGTGATAATATCATTCGTAATTAGTGTCGTAACTCTAATCGTTTTATGACGACTATGTGATCAATTGAATGCTTGCACCTCAACCATTATGTTTTATTCTTTATAGACATATGAAGACTTGGCATAATCGGGAGACTAAATGATTTCTATCTTTATTGTGGATATTGTTTAGGATGGTATTTGTGTAACGGAAGTTGGCTTATATCAGTTTTGTGTGTTCGATCAGGTGTTAATAAATCATATGAACAAGGCTAGGGATTTGGAGACTATAGAAGGATTGTTTAAAGAAACTAAATTCCCATGTTTTATTTGCATAAGTAATTCGACCTAAATCTCAGTTCAAGCAGTTGATCATTAGTTATAACTCTTAGATAAATTTTAGTGATAACAACAATCCACTTTATTATTTGTTTTAGCATCGGATAATAATCATACATTGGTGAGTGAATTAGCTAGACAATACAACGAGTCCCTGTAGGAACGAACCTTATTTGCTATCTGTATTACTTGAGATCACGTGCACTTGCGTGTTGAGTTGGTCGTAACAAGTTTTTGGCGCCGCTGCCGGGGACGCGGTTTTTTTTTTGTTTAGTTTCAATATTTGCCATCAGTGGTCATTGAATTTCGGTGACTAGGACGTTTTCATAAAATTTCTTGTTGGTGAATTTCAGGTACGTGTTGAGAGTTTATGCGTACACGAGCTCGGGCACGTAGAGACGAACTAGCTAGGAGAAGACTTGATTTCGGGTTAGAAGACAATCTTGAAGCAAGGGAAGTTATGGCAAATCAAGATCAAGCAGCGAGGGCTTTGAGTGAATTCTCTCAGCCGAAAGTGGAGGACATTCATACTAGTATTGTTCGCCCAGCTATATGGGCTAACAATTTCGAGCTAAAGCCAAACATCATTCAGATGATTCAGAACACAGTCCAGTTTGGGGGTAGTCCTGCTGAAGATCCCAATGCTCATATTAGGGACTTCCTTGAGATCTGTGACACCTTCAAATTCAACGGAGTTACAGATGACGCAATCAGATTGAGGCTATTTCCCTTCTCTCTTAAGGATAAAGCCAAGAGTTGGTTACATTCTATGCCATCAGGCTCTATTACAACATGGGCAGACTGTGCTCAAAAGTTCTTGACCAAGTATTTCTCCATGGCGAAGACAGCAGCTTACAGGAATGCCATTTCTCAGTTTGCTCAGCATTCCCAGGAATCTTTGGGAGAAGCTTGGGAGAGGTACAAGGAGATATTGGCACGTTGTCCTCATCATGGAATGCCGGATTGGATGATAATCAGCAATTTCTATAACGGGTTGGGAGCTCAGTCCCGGCCTATGTTAGATGCAGCTTCTGGAGGTGCGCTATGGGCAAAAAGCTATGAGGATGCTTATAATCTGATTGAAATGATGGCGGCCAATGAGTTTCAGAATCCTACTCAACGCTTGCCACCTGCTAAAGTGGCTGGAGTTCTTGACTTGGATGCAGCTACTGCTATTGCTACCCAACTCAAAGCGTTGACAATGAAGGTAGATTCCCTTTCTAATCTTGGGACTAACCAGGTTGCTATGGTGTGTGAATTGTGTGCAGGGGCACATGACACAAATATGTGTGCTATCTCAGCTGAATCCGCACAATTTGTTGGTAGTTTTCAAAGATCTCAGCAACCAGTGCCAAATTTTTATCATCCCAACAATCGGAATCATCCTAACTTCAGTTGGAGCAACAATCAGGGAGGTGCTCAGCAACCACAAAATCAGCAGTTCAATGTAAGGCCAAGTAATCAGAACTATCAACCACCACCTTATGCTCCAAGGCAACCATTCAATCCACCGGGGTTTCAACCATCTCAAGGAACTTCATTGAATCAGTCTGAGAAGTCGGAATTGGAAGAGCTTCGAATGATGTATAAGAGTCAGGCGGTGTCATTGAAAACTTTAGAGAATCAAATTGGCCAGCTAGCCAATGCTTTGTTGAACCGTCAACCAGGAACGCTTCCGAGTGACACAGAGGTGAATCCAGGTAAGAAAGATCAAAAGGAATAGGTTCAGGCAATAACATTACGATCAGGAAGAGTTCTACAAAGTCAGAACGAAGAAAAAGCAACCGAGGAAAAAAATGAAATTCCTGAGCAGGCCCTACGGCGCCGCGGCGCCGCCTCACAGTACAAAAACGGCGACGCGTCGCCGGGCTCTCTGGAGGAAAAACTTGAATTTTCAGTTGAGGTCGAATCTGGTTCTGATTTGCTTCCTAATGCTACTCCTTCAACTCCTATCATTCACAAGAGTGTTAATTCCCAAAAAGAAGTAGAAGATAAGGTGTTTCCACCTCCTCCATTCCCAAAACGAATTCAAAGGCAAAAGTTAGACAAGCAATTCGCTAAGTTCTTGGATGTATTCAAGAAGCTGCAGATTAACATACCATTTGCTGAAGCACTTGAACAAATGCCAAGTTATGCCAGGTTCATGAAGGGCATACTTTCGAGGAAATTGAAACTCGAGGATTTAGAGACCGTCGCTTTGACGGAGGAGTGTAGTGCTGTCTTGCAACAAAAGTTGCCACCTAAGCTGAAGGATCCGGGGAGCTTCACCATACCTTGCACTATTGGCAAACAACTTTTCAGCAAGTGCTTATGTGATTTGGGAGCTAGCATTAATCTGATGCCGATGTCTGTTTTTAAGCAACTTGGGTTACCTGATCCGAAACCTGTTAATATGACCTTGCAGTTGGCAGATAGGTCGATCACATATCCTAGGGGTATAGTGGAGGATGTATTGGTGAAGGTGGATAAGCTGATTTTTCCGGTTGATTTTGTTATACTGGACTTTGAGGAGGATAAGAGGATTCCTATCATCTTGGGAAGGCCATTTCTAGCTACGGGCCGAACTCTGATTGATGTGCAAAAAGGAGAGCTTACCATGAGAGTGCATGATCAGAAAGTCACTTTCAATGTGTTCAAGGCAACAAAATATCCATCAGATTCAGAGGAGTGTTTCAAAGTGGACGTTGTTGATAAGAATGTGAAGAAGGAGATCGAGCAGCTAAAAAAATTAGATCCAGTGGAAAAAGCTTCAAGTGGGATTTCTGGCATTGAGAACGAAGGAAGAAAGGGGCTAATTCAGTTGTTGGATGCAACTCCATGGGAAAGAAGAGTTGACATTCTACATAAGTCTCGTGGGCTAGCTGATTCTAATAATTTTCAGGTGCTTCGTAAGTTGTCAAATGAGGAAGTTTTTGCACTCGGGCTCAAGCCATTACCACCCGAGGAGGGTGACCCTGCTGATGATTGAGGTATTCCTGTGCACTTTCTTTGTTTCTCGCCTTCAATGGGGACATTGAAGAATTTAAGTTTGGGGGTGGGGATTAAAGGTGCATTTGTATTAGTTGTATAATAGATGTGTTGCATGTCATGTTAGGAGCATAATGGAGCATAATGGCATGTTAGTGTAGAGCGTTTTTGTTTTGTTTTTATGGATGCCATATAGGACATTCTGTTTATTGTGATATTTATGTTCATATAGTTGCATTTGCATTGCATAGCATGCATTTTTCATGATCCCTTAGAACGAGCTAATTCTGATTGGTAGATAGATGTCTAATTGGGTGTGGTAATGATGAATAGAGGGTTGATTTATAGTTTCCATGGAATTGACTTGCATGTTACGGAAACAGAATCTTTTCACTAGTCTCATTAGGTGCTTTTGGGCTAGGTTAGGGTCATGCCTGATTGGATGTTTGAGACTTAATCACTTGATTATAATTAGAATTTTCGTTATTCCCTTGATGGCGTAGGAGCAATAAATTCTAAGTTTGGGGGACACCAAGGATTTCATGCTAGTGTTAATTTTGGTCAATAATGGCTAGGCGTTAAATGGCTAGTAGCCGGCTCATTTTTATATGAGTAGTCTAGGGTTGGAATTGAGAATTCTCGTTCCAGATTGCATACATGAAAAAAAAAAAAAAGGGAAAAAAAAAATGAAAAAAAAAAGGAAAAAAAAAGAGTCATGTAAATAGTTTAAATGCAAAATTAACCACGAGTGAGCTCTTTAATACTCGAGTAATTAAGTCTGAGGGGACTTAGTCCTAGTGACCTAAGGCTTTTATAGTCTGGGATCCACTGACCTAACACTCGCTACATGGGTATTATTGTATAAGCCTTTTGGGGTCTCACTCATTGCACGGTTAAATAAGCATGCGTAGTGTATATAGTATTTAGTGTTGTAGTAATAAAGCATGAATTCTTGGTTAACTTGAATAAGGATGGTGGTGTTCCTAGGTTATGAAGTGTCTACAGTCTATTCTTTTTATAAACCTGTGATTGTCTTGGCAAAGGTTAGGTATGGTTTTTGACCTAGTGTTGGGAGCATTTCTGATGAGCATTGCACACACACACGTTTCTGTTCATGTATTGTTAGTATACGGGGGCTTAGTCGAGCTCTATTCGGATTTAGTTGCATTCTTTGAGGCAGCTGGTTGCTAGTTGGTTTTGGTCAGTTTAAAGGGGATTGTTGCATTTTCATATAGTTGCATTCATGTAGTTAGTTGCATTGTTAGTTGCATTATTAGATGGATTTTGTGGGTACATTCACTATAGGCCCTCACGAGACCTTACTCGTCCACTAGGGCTGCCTAGGGGTTTAAAGGGCTTGTTGCATATGCCAAATGCAACCGTGATCACCTACGGAAGTGGTACTAGGTAGTTGTAAATATTTTGTTTGTTATGCTTGAGGACAAGCATCGCTTTAAGTTTGGGGGTGTGATAAGTGGGTATTTTATCTACTTAGAACGTTTCCATTTAGCTTAAAACGATGGATTGTACTTGAGTTGTGGTGTTTTTGATCTCTTTTAAGGGTATTGTGCAGGAATATCAATCACAGGTGTTAAAGGAACGAAGCGTAGCAATCGAAGTGCAAAACGGAGTTAAATTAAAGAAAAGGAAAAAATTGAAGTTGCTGGTCAGTAGGCTCGGCGCCGCGTCGCCGCAAACGTACTGGAGGCTGGCGCCGCATCGCCGTGGTGGAGGTCCTGGCGCCGCATCGCTGATTTTGTGCTTGAAGCCGGCGCCGCGTCGCTGTCTCGTCTGACCCGGTTTCCTGATTTGTTTTGGGTGAATTAAATAAATAAAAAAAAAAACATTTCTTCTATGTACTAGCACCTGGAGGCCTATATAAGGGAAGTAAAGAAAACCCTAGAAAAGAGGAAGTGACAGCTTGTTTTATGTACGTAGTTTTTTTAGCACAAAGAAGGAAGGAAGAAGATAGTTCCCAATTTATTCTTGTATTCTTCCTAGTTTGTGGATGCTTAACCTTGGTGTATTCTTTAAAACCTTTGATATTTATCTCAGTCATTATTCATTTCTTTCTATCATGTTTTCATTGGAACCCATGATGATGATTAGTTCGATCATGAACTAATTCGTTGTCATGGGGGTTTAGTGGATTTATTCATGAATTTTATGTGTTGAATCTTCTCGATGCCTATAGTGTGATTGATGTGATATCCTATCATGGTTGATTTTAATTCGTTATAGGAGAGTAGCTAACTCCTGTAATTGTGTGTTAATTCTTGTTGAAGCGAAAGTGGAAATAAGAGTTTAGAACTTGCCATGTTAGCGTAGGTTTATGCGTGATAATATCATTCGTAATTAGTGTCGTAACTCTAATCGTTTTATGACGACTATGTGATCAATTGAATGCTTGCACCTCAACCATTATGTTTTATTCTTTATAGACATATGAAGACTTGGCATAATCGGGAGACTAAATGATTTCTATCTTTATTGTGGATATTGTTTAGGATGGTATTTGTGTAACGGAAGTTGGCTTATATCAGTTTTGTGTGTTCGATCAGGTGTTAATAAATCATATGAACAAGGCTAGGGATTTGGAGACTATAGAAGGATTGTTTAAAGAAACTAAATTCCCATGTTTTATTTGCATAAGTAATTCGACCTAAATCTCAGTTCAAGCAGTTGATCATTAGTTATAACTCTTAGATAAATTTTAGTGATAACAACAATCCACTTTATTATTTGTTTTAGCATCGGATAATAATCATACATTGGTGAGTGAATTAGCTAGACAATATAACGAGTCCCTGTAGGAACGAACCTTATTTGCTATCTGTATTACTTGAGATCACGTGCACTTGCCTGTTGAGTTGGTCGTAACAGCATGCATAGGCAAGAAGCATTCTGATTGATTCTAAACGAGCTACAGGTGCATATGTTTCTTCAAAATCAATTCCTTCTTGTTGATTATAGCCTTGAGCCACGAGCCTTGCCTTATTTCGAGTAACGGTTCCAAATTCATCCACTTTGTTCTTGAACACCCATTTGGTTCCTATGATAGAAGCATCTTCTGGTGGCTTTACAAGTTCCCAAACATCACATCTCTCGAATTGGTTGAGTTCCTCTTGCATTGCCATGATCCAATTTTCATCTGCTAACGCTTCCTTGATATTTTTGGGTTCTTCTTGAGCTAAAAAGGCAGCATAAGCACAAAAGTTTGCTTTTCCTCTCCTTGTTGTGATTCCATCTGAGATATTTCCAATAACAAGTTCTGGAGGATGGTTCTTTACTATCCTTGTAGCTTTTGGTAGAGAATGTTGAGCAATTTCTTCATGTGGAGTTAATCTGACCAATTCAGCTTGCTGACTTGAAGTTCCAGCTTTGTTAGGTCCGTTAAGATTGTAGAAGGGGGGGTTGAATACAATCTATATCTTTTTATCGAAATTTGTCCGTTAAATAAAATTTAGTTTAGACAAATTTGTGCGGAATTAATTGAAACAAAATTCAAGTTAAATATAACGATATATTAAACTTGATGGTTGTTACAAAATCAGTACAGAGTATTATCACGTTAATAAAAACTAATTAGAAAATTCGACATGAACTTTTCTAATTTAGTTAATAAAAATCGAGATAAGAACTAGGAAACTTAATTCGCTAGTAGTACAAGAGTGATCAATAAACAAGTTCCTGCGGATAGAATATTACAAGGGGCTTGAACTGAATTTATTGTGAAAATTAAAAGCTTCGTCAGTGATATAAAGATGAGAGAGTTTGAGAGCTTCTGTATTTTCTTTTCTTGTCCGTGTATATGCTGTGTCACTGGCCACCTCTTCTTTATATACAAAAACAATCTTCTGTCTATTTTGGAGATATTTTGATCCATTATGACTCTCCATTATGACACTCAACTTAAGCCATTATGACAGTTCATTATGACACCCGAGGAGCTGTCATGACAGATCAATATTACTCTTGATATGACTCTTCATTATGACAGTCCACTGTTACTCTGTCCATTATGACAGTCCAGTATTACTCTGACCATTATGACTGTCCATTATGACTGTCCAGTATTACTGTCCAGTATTACTCTCTGACTTAGGCTGTCATTACTCTCCGTTATTACTCCTGAGAGTAATAATAGAACAGATTTTCTAACCTTATTAAATCAAACGATTTTAACTAATCATTTAATTTAATTTCTTTTATATAATAATTCTTATTAATTAATCTAATAATTACTTTAATGAATAAATTAATTCTTTGAGAATTAATTTATTAATTAAATTAATTACTTGATTTAATTAATTAACAAGAATTAATATACCTCCTTTTGAGAACCAAATCTGTTCTTTAAACCACTGAAAATAATAAAGAGCTTCCACTGAATTATTGTTGACGCTCGATGCACGGTCTGGTTCATGAACGACTAACTCCAACGGCTTTTCTTTATTTTGACTTTAAGCTGTGGTCTATTTCTTCTCTCAACTTTCTTCAAATATTCTGTACTGATACTGTCTCTTGTCACTTGTAGAAATCTCTGTCCTTTAGAATTAAATCTATGACTTTGAATACCACACTGAGGCTTGATCAGTAGACTGAACTTCTTCCAGTGTAAAATATCAAAACTATAGATTGACTTGTAGACTTGTTTCTTCTGACAGATAGCATCTTCTGAGATTCCTGTGACAGATAATATTATTTACTTATTACAATCTAATTTAAGTTGAGTTGAGTCCTCGAACTACAAATAGGCTGAGTCATATGCCTTTCAATCTCCCCCTATTTGTTTGTTATAAACTAACAAGCAAATTCCTAGAGGATAACTCAACTAACTCAACTTAAACTAGTAAATGATAAAACTGTAATTGCAAAGTAAATAATGAAAAAGTTCTGGTATTTATAACAATTTCCAGATTCAAACATAAAGATAAATACAAGATAGATGATCCTCTAGCCTGATCATATTAAACATTATCCTATCTTGATCTATCTAACTCTAAAGATATTACATGTAGAGCTGTTCTTCATTTCTGACTGTCTTCCTTCCTTATTTCTCCTTCTTCTGGTTCATCCATTTCTGGCAGATTTTTGTGCAATTCTGCATCAACTAGCAACTCTTTTCTTGATGAGAATCCTGTAGGACGAACCAGTGGAATTCCAAGTGCCTTTCTCAATTGACCTTTGAACTTCTCATAATCCTTAAGAAATTTGACCTCTGCATAGGATTTAATGCGATCAGCAATTTCTAACTTCTCTTTAGTAGAAAACCCTTGATTTCTCAGAACATATTCAATATAGACCAACTGCCTAGCAGAGTGTGTGAACAATTCCTCATTCTCAAGATTGATTGTATGAAGCACCTCACCTTTAAGGAATTTCAATTGTCTAGGCAATTTAACTATTTCTGGACCAGCTCTTTCAGCAAACTCTTTGAATTTTTCATGAAGTAGTACACCTAACTCAGAAGAAGTTCTTACCTTTGGTCTAAGAACCCAGATTTCTGTCAATGATTTGTCATAGAAGAACTGAATTGACACTCTTTGTGTTCCAAACTCATGACAATCAACAAATATTAAGAACTCATCTGTTTTCGTTTCACCTGCAGTTGTTATTCTCACAACTTCTGTTCTTAGGGCTCTCATGTACATCTCGTGTGTTGGATTAAGCTCTTTGAGTCTTTCAAAGATAGAAAGAAGTCGACAATCATCATTATCAAGAGATTGATGTGAGTCTATTATTCGTTGAGCACGTTCCCATTTCTCACCACTCTTAAACTTGACGTATTACTTCCTTTCTTGAACTTTAAGTGCATGTTCCCGTTGCCTTGCTTCTGCTTCCTCTTTTTGAAGTCTTTCTTTGTGTGCAAGCATATCTAGTGTTTTCTGAAGCTTTTCATCTCTCAATTTGAGATTTGCTTCTTGCCTTTCAACTTCTAATTCAGCTTCAAAATCCAGTTTTGCTTGCTCAGCTTCATATTCAGGGTCAACTGGCACTTCATCTTCCCAGCTGCTAAAATCTGGTTCTGGTATTTTTTCACCTACATCAGAGAACCTTAGATCAGCAAAAACATCAAAGTTGTCTGGTTCACCTGTGTAGTAATACCCTTCAGTGTCTTCTATGTCTTCAGCACTCTTCTTAGAATCTGCTATCTTCTTCCCCTTATCTCTCCCTTGTTCACCTTGAGATTTATCTTTTTCAGAGTCTTTACTAGTTCCCTCTCTTGACTTCTCCCCCTTAGTTGAGGAATCCTCTACCGAAGTGTGAAATGCACCATCTCCAGGGTCTCGCTCATCACCATCTCCACCTTTTCCTTCAAAGAATTCCCTTTCTTCTGCTGTGGGTGTGTGAGTTCTGCTAATCATGTTGAACAAATGTTTGATCCCTTTACCTTGTTGTGCATTCTGCCTTTCAATCACATCAAGACGGTGTTCAGTAGACAATTGATTCTTAATTAATGCTGTTTGAAGAGTTTCAACTTTGTCGGAGATTACAGAAATAAGTTTATCTTGAGTAACAATAACTTCTCCAGCATCATCAAGTGCCTGTTCATAAGATAATTCGAGAGTGTTGAACTTGTTTGTGAATGTTGTCTTCATCTTGGTGATGTCATTCTTTATCACAGCAAGCTGATTTTTGACAGAGGTAGATGAAGAAGACCGTTCACCCACTTGTTCTCGAAGTAATTTTGCTTCAGCTTTACTTGCCTCAAGTTCCTTTTCTAGAGCTTTAATCTTTTCTTCCAATGAATGAGTGTATGTGTCAGTGTGTGCACTCACCTGAATATCACTCTGAGTTTCACTCATCTGACGTGCATGTGTTTCACTCAGTTTAGTGGTGATCCTCACATCACTCCTCACAATTTCCATAGCTCCAGAAGGTGTACCTGCAGTTGAAATCACCCTAGCCTCCTCTTGGGAGGTCAGTGGTGGTGCAATGGGAGTTCGCGAATCCCTATCCCCAGTCAGTTCTGTCATCTCATTAGGATTTGATGTCTGAATTGCTTCAGTGACAGAAAGACCGAGTTGCCTTCCACTTTCTCCAGTCGAAACTGCGAGTGGAAACTCCCTTAAGGGATCCAGGTATGTTCCACCTGAGAGGGGAGATGATGATTCTATTATAAGTGGCTCAGAATTAAGATTTCCCTCGTAAGCCTGTGAAGGCTCCTCTGCCGTAACTATGGCAGGCACTGTTTCAGTAACAAACCTATTGTGCACTCCTTGCTCAGTGTCCCTAGCAACATTAGATTCTAAGGTTATGTTTTCCCTCATTGTGAGTAATAAGGGTGTGCTTGACTCTGTACAAGGTGCCATGGCCCTATGGCGAATTTCAATAGTGTCACCCTGTTGGGAGGATGAAACCAGTAACAGTTTATCGGCCATTTCAATGTCCAAATCATGTTGGGAGGAAATGGATGGGCTTACAGTTACCTCAGGTTCATTTCTACTCTTCTTTAGTAGAGGCAGAGCTGTGGGTTCACTCACTTCATCACTACTTCTTTTAGTTCTTTTTGGCTGCAATTTTCTTTTTAATGGTAGAATTGTTTTGACTCAGTGTTTGGCTCTTTGACCTGGGTTAGAGATTGTGGTGCTACAATCCCCTGGTCAGCCCTAACAACCACTTGGGTTCCAGAAGTAGATTTCACAGTAGAAGTAGTTAAAGGATCAGAATACAGTACCTGGTCAGCAGATGCCGTAGAAGTTCCAGTTGTAGTGTGTTGAACCATTTGGTATTGACTTATTTGCTCAGGAAGAATACCAAGTTCAGGAGCAGCTTGCTCAAGATCAGGTGCTGCTTGTTCAACTGCTGGTACAATGTGCTCAGGAACTTGTTCAGGTTGGTACAATGCAACATCAAGTACAGGTTGTTCAGGTTGCACAACATCAATTGCAGGAATAACATTTGGCAAGTCTATGAAGTTAGCCATATATGGTGTTATGACCACTGGGATGTTCTGGAAGACAAGTGATGTGTCTAACCTGGTATAAAGTAACGTTGTTGGTTTACCAGACACTTGAACTTGATCATTATTAAATTGAACTCGGTCTGCATCAGAGATTAGATGGTTAAAGATCAAAGTCAAGAACCTAGGATAAAAACATGAAACCTTTTCACCTGCATCAAAATCTTTTCTGGCCTTGGCTATACGAATTATGAGTACATTCAGAATTATATTACCAATATTAATTCTTCGATTGTTGGCAATCGCAAAACCAATATTTTGTAACATAGTCGTTATAACATTAAAGTTGCCCTTGGTGGAGTTGGCAAACACTTTCGCAACAGTGTCAAAGAAGATATTCCATTCTTGAATCAAAAATTTCTTATTAATCTTCTTTAGATCTACCACCTCCTCTTGATAATTAATGCTCGTGAAGAAATGTGTCAAGTCATCTTTCGAAGGTGAGTCCACAAAGTTATCAGCTGGAAGATCTAAGGCAGCAATGACAGTTGATTCGTTCACTGTGTATGAATTTTCATTAAACACAAAAGTAAAGGATCTTCCATCCTCAGCAATAACAGCAGTGGAACACATCTCTTTAAGTGGACCAAATTTTAAGGGAACGTCAGCAGTCAAGGCAGTGCGACATATAGAATGTTCATTCAAAAAGGTGATCCAGGGCTTAAATCGTTGAACTGGACATTTTTCGGGATCAAAATAACCAACCAAATTATGCTTAACTAGTTCAAAATTATTATAAACATCAGCCATGTTTATCACAATTTAGAACCCTTTAAAATCTCAGATTTTAAAAATTAACCAGGCTTAATAAGAATTTTTCGAATTTTCAAAATTAATTAAAAATCACCCAAAATTCGAATTAATCAAGAGTTGTTCAAAAATTCTGGAAAAATCAGAGATTGATCCTTATACACACACAAGCACTGTACTATTTTTAGATTTTAGAAAATCAAAGCCAAAGTCTCGATTTTTCAGATCTTGTGAACAACGGTTTTGGATAAAAACGGTGAGAAAAGTGTTCAAAGTTCTTTGATTTTGGGATGAATAGAGAGCTAATCACGCAAACAAGACAACTGTGATTTTAGATTAGCGATTTCCTGGGAAAAATCCGGCAGCAATTCGACTTGACTGTGTATGTATATGTATGTATCGCTTGTAACAGAGAGTAGTACTCAGAGCCTTATTACTCGTGAGTTAGTGTTTGTGTGGTTATGACTCTGTCAAAACAAAACAGGTTAAGTAATATTATTGACCTGTTATTACTCTTGTGAGGATGAGTAATAATGAGAGTAGAATTAGAAAAAGGAAGAGTAATAATGAAAGTAATAATGAAATAAACTGGATATTACTCGGACTACTACTACGTTATTACTTTAAGAAAAATAGGAAAAATAACTATTATTACACACCAATATGACTAAACCAGTGAGTCATATCTGCAAGAGTAATAATGAGGAGAGTAATAATGGAAAAGGAAGAGTAATAACGTTAGTAATACTGAAACATACTGAATATCACTTGGACTAATATTACACCTAATTAAACAAGTAATAGCGAGAGTATTAATGATATAAATCGGTTATTACTCTAGTCACTACTTGTTATTACTCTAGGACAAACTGATTATTACTCCCAGTTTAACACTATTATTACTCATTGAAAGTAATAATGAATTAATTGATTATGACTTTAGAGTAATAATAATTCAAAACTGAATATTGACAGAGTGAATCTACAGACCATGTACACAAAACAGAATCATTTAAAATTAATTTACACACTGATTAATAATTTACAGAAAATACTGAAAAGACAATAAAGTGTCCTTTTAGCGGAAATAAAATAGTAATAACAGAATGACAAACACTACAAATTATTAATTAAAGCAACATATTAATAATTTACATAAATATTTGCAGTGACTTAATAAATCTATATATTTTCTAATAAAATAACTTTCTTATAGAAAATCATTTAAAGAGAAAATATGACTTATTAAATCAATACAAAAATTCAAAGTGACTTTAAAATAATAACATTTTCAAGAAAAATAGATTTCTCACAAATTTACTACTTGTAAAATTTGAGAAAAATATTTTTAAACAAAATGAATTATTCTAAGTTCAAAAGAAGTAAGTAGAGATATATAACACAGAAAATGACATTATTTTAGAATTAACAAGCAAGGGGGTAATTTGATAAAATAATTATACAAGTGATTTTAAAAAAAAATTATATGTATAAACACAATAATCACTTATAAATTATTAAAGAGCAACCCTCAGATATTAACTAGTTTAATTACTAGGACTATTTAACATACCCAATTCACCAATAATTCTGGTGAATGTGGATTCGTCAAGAGACTTAGTAAAAATATCTGCTGTTTGTTCTTCCGTGGGTACAAAATGTAACTCCACGGTACCATTCACGACATGCTCTCGAATAAAATGATACCTGATGTCAATGTGCTTGGTCCTCGTATGCTGTACAGGATTGTTGGAGATTGCTATGGCACTTGTATTGTCACACAGAATTGGAATATTGTCAAGTACAAAGCCATAGTCACGTAGCTGATTCCTAATCCACAAGATCTGAGCACAACAGCTTCCAGCAGCTATGTATTCAGCTTCAGCTGTTGAGTTGGAAACTGTTTGTTGCTTCTTGCTGTACCAGGAGACCAACCTACCACCTAGGAATTGACAACTCCCAGAGGTACTTTTTCTGTCTACAACACTTCCTGCATAATCTGAATCTGTATATCCAACAAGGTTAAAACCAGATTCTTTAGGGTACCAAATACCTAAGTTAGGTGTACCCTTAAGATATCTCAAGATTCGTTTAACAGCGATGAGATGCACATCTCTAGGATCCGCTTGGAACCTTGCACACAAGCATGTAGCATACATAATATCAGGTCTACTTGCAGTAAGGTAAAGTAATGAACCTATCATACCTCTGTAACTTGTGATATCTACCTTGGCAGAATTTTCACAAGCTCCAAATTTCACAGCTGTTGATGATGGTGTTCTTGCTGAAGATGAGTCCTCCATTTGATATTTCTTGAGGAGCTCTCTGACATACTTGGATTGACAAATAAAAATTCCATCTGTCCTTTGACTTACTTGTAATCCAAGAAAGAACTTCAGCTCACCCATCAGGCTCATCTCAAATTTACCCTGCATTAGCTTAGCAAATTTCTTGCACAGAAGATCATTAGTAGACCTTCATCAAATTTACCCTTCAGCTTGGGAATAACCTTTAGCAACCAGTCTTGCTTTGTTTCTAGTTACAATGCCATCTTCATCAAGTTTGTTTCTGAATACCCACCTGGTATCAACTACTTTCCTGTCTTTTGGTCTGGGTACCAGCTTCCATACTTCTTGTTGTTTGAATTGATTGAGTTCATCTTGCATAGCAATCACCCAATCAGGATCAGAAAGAGCTTCTTCTGTTTTCTTAGGTTCTATTGCAGACAGAAACCCAGAATAATTGCATTGATTTTGATAGCTCCTTCTAGTTTTTACACCAACATCTGGATCACCAACGATCAACTCAAAAGGATGAGCTCTATTCCACACAGTCTGTCTGGGAAGATTTGACCTTGATGATTCTCCTTGTTCTTCATTATGATGTTGAGTATGACCAGCTGATCCTTCATCACCTCCCCCTGAGTTGTTGCCAGTTTGACTAGATGAATGTTCAGGAGTGTCAGTGGTATCTCCAGTCTGATCATTGTTTCCACCACCACCACCCTGATCATTATCATCATTATTACTGTTATCATTTGCAGCAACATCAGGTTGGTTGTCACCATCTGAATCGGAGTCTGTCATATCATCGAAAGATAACTTTTCAGATGAATCCTCCGTTTGGATACTAGGAAGTTTAGTGTCATCAAATGATACATTGACACTTTCAAACATTGTCTGATGATCAATCACATACACCTTGTAAGCTCTTCTTGAATAACCAATGAAAATTGCTTCATGTGCTTTGGCCTCAAATTTTCCACCACGATCATCTCCATCTTTAAGCACAAAGCATTTTGCTCCAAATACATGAAAGTACTTGAGTGTTGGTCTCTTTTCATACATAATTTCATAGGGGGTCTTCATCAAGTCTTTGTTGATTAAAGTTCGATTCTGTGTATAACATGCAGTGTTAACAGCTTCAGCCCAAAAGTACAAGGGAAGCTTTGATTCACTTAACATAGTACGTGCAGCTTCAATCAAGGTTCTATTCTTTCTTTCTACTACCCCATTTTGCTGAGGAGTTCTTGGGGCTGAGTACTGCCTTGTTATTCCCTTTTCAGTACAAAAATCATTTAGAACTGCATTCTTAAATTCGGTTCCATTGTCTAACCTTATTGCTCTAACTGGTTTCTTGTACTCCATTTCAATCAACTTGATGTGATCAATCACTAACTGTGGAGTTTCATCTTTGGAATTCAGAAATAAAACCCATGTGTACTTTGAGTAGTCATCAACAATCACGAGAGCATATCTTTTCTTTGACATAGACATCACATTAACTGGACCGAACAGATCCATGTGCAACAGTTGTAGAGGTTCAGTTATTGATGATGTGTCAGTGCTCCTGTGAGTTGCTGTTTTCAATTTGCCTTTTTGACAGGCATCACAGAGTCCTTCTTGAGTGAATTCCATTGAAGGCAACCCTCTCACCAGTTCTCTTTTAACTAGAGAATTCATTGTCTTGAAATTAAGGTGGGAGAGTTTCTTGTGCCATAGCCAACTTTCATCTGTAGATGCTTTAGAATAAAAGCAGTTGATTTCTTCAGTGCTTCCAGTGTTCATATTGGCCACGTACAGATTGCCTTTTCTGACTCCTGTAAGAGATGGTTGTTCATGTCTCTTGTGTGAGATTAGACAATTCTTCTTGTTGAAGTAAGCCTCGAATCCCTTGTCACAAAATTGACTGACACTTAACAAATTGTGCTCAAGTCCTTTCACAAAAGACACTTCATCAATGATAACATTTCCAGCTTCCAATCTGCCATATCCATCAGTTGTACCTATGCTGTTATCTCCAAAGGTAACCACTGGGCCGGCTTTCTCAACCACATTTGTCAGCAGGGTTCTATCTCCAGTCATATGCCTTGAACATCCACTGTCCAAGATCCAGGTCACTCGATCAACCTGTTTCACACCCTGCAATGACAAATAGGTTAAACCTTCTTCGGAACCCAAACCTGATTGGGTCCAGAATACTTAAAGAATTGGCCTTTGTCAGGCAAAACAACATTTTTAACGTTGACACCATTTTCACCACTAACCAACAAACATTTAACCCTATAAACAGATTTGACAATCTTTTGTTTTATCTTGGGTATCCATGTTTCTTTAGCAGCAATGACATTTGTTTCACTGACTGGACATTTGACCTTGTAAGCAGCCTTACCAAAAGTCTGTTTAGGCTTTGATACAAATGTCTCTCTCCTATCTTGAGGAGGACTAGCAGTCTTTGATCTAACATTTTTATTCTTGTTCATATGTTGTCGAGGAGCAGTCTTACCAGCACATGCTTGATTACCATTAAAGTAAGTAGACATTACATTAAAAGCACAAGACATACAATTGACAACACCACATGCTTTATGATAACTATCAATGATAGGCATGGTATGCATGTTAGACATGTTATTGTTCTTTTTCAACTTATGACTACTTAACCCAGTTTTAGATGAACTGGTTGGATAAACAACCTTAACTGGTTTCTTAACAGATTTAACATTGTCAAGGACTATGCCATTTGCACTGTCCTCATTACGCATCTCTTCTTGAATAATGATAGAAGTAAAGTTTGGAGGTTCTGCAATCGACTTCTTAAAGAGCGGATCTTCAACATTCTTAAGCACATGTGGTATACCCCTCTCTTTAGCACTAACAAGGTTAGGGGTATTTATGCCTAACAATCCAACAGCTTCGTTATAACCAAACCCTATTCCTACAGTTCGTTCTATAGCTTGTTTATTGAAATGCTCTTTAGAAAGTTTAACAGAATTAAAGCAAGCACTAACCTTGGTTTCAAGTTCAGCAATTTTAGAAAGTTGTTTAGTCACTACCTCTAGAATAGATTTCTCTCTTCTATTAAGTCGTGCTATTTCCTCTTTTTGTTGATCTTGATTAACATGCACCTTTTTTAGTTCTAACACTTCATTTTCAAGTTCAGTGTTTAACAGATTTAATCTAGCAATGTGTTTTTGTGCATTAACCAAGGAGCCACCTAACTGACGAACCAACTCAGAGTCAGTAAGTTTTACCTGTGGTTTAGGATCAGTG
This sequence comes from Kitagawia praeruptora, assembly GCA_037693485.1. NCBI lineage: Eukaryota > Viridiplantae > Streptophyta > Magnoliopsida > Apiales > Apiaceae > Kitagawia > Kitagawia praeruptora. The sequence continues at coordinate 15,815,313 of CM075353.1, forward strand.
AGCATGTCACCATTTGCCATTAGTGCAAGATTTCCAAATTCTTCATCTTCACTATCTGTGTCATCCCAGCTTTTACCAGCAGCCACATAGGCTTTTCCAGGTTTCTTCTTTTCAGGAACATAATCTCTCTCCTGGGCTTGTTTGGGTTTCTGACACTCAGTGGCAAAGTGTCCAAGTTCATTGCAATTATAACAACGAATTTTGCTTCTATCAACAGTTCCAGTTTTGTAGCCACCTCTGCTACTGGAAGATGAGGAACCTCCTCTCTGGAATCTGTTATTAGACTTGAACTTGAACTTAGGATTTCTCCTGAATCTGAAGTTGCCAAACTGTCTAACCATGAGTGCCATGGATTCATCCTCCAACTGATCCAATTCTTCTAATGAGTAAAACTCACTTCCATCCTGAGTAGCTGGTGTCTGACCATGTTCCACTTCAGTCTGCTCCTTGTCTGAGCTGTAAGGTCGAACAACCTTAGCTTTCACTTCCTTAGAAGCCTCAACCACTAATGCTGTAGATGAACTTGCAACTCTACCTTTACCATGAATCTCTTTCTGTTGGACTTGTTCCAACTCATAGGTTTTTAAAATACCGAAGAGTTTTTCAAGAGAAACTTTATTCAAGTCACGAGATTCTCTTATTGCTGTTATCCTGTGTTCCAGGTGAGTCGGCATAGTCAGTAAGAACTTCAGATTAATCTTCTTTTGTGTATAGTTCTTGCCATGGATTTGCAAGTTGTTGATTATTTTATTATACCTTTCAAACACTTCTTGAATGCCTTCATTAGGGCCAGCTCTGAAGTGTTCATACTCAGAGGTTAAGATTTGAAGTCTGTTCTCCCTGACTTCATCGGTTCCATCATTAATGGTTTCAATAGTTTCCTACATGTGTTTGGCAGTTTTACAATTCATCACATGGCTATACATCACAACATCCAGGGAATCTATTAGAATGGGTCTGAGGTTTTTATCAAGCCCTGCATCCTCCTTTTCATCAGGTGTATAGGTAGCAGGGTCCTTTTCATAAGATTTAGCAGGAATCACAACTTTACCCTCAGCTTCAACTTCATCTTCATAGACCATAGGAGTTTTAGGTCCGGTTTTCAAAACAACCAAATATTTAACATTTGTACATTCCAGAAACAACTCCATCTTATTCTTCCACATATCATAATAATCTTTGTCAAAGATAGGTATCTTAACAATGGCTTTAGAAGTCATGATGAATTTTTAAGAGAGTTAAAAATTCGAGCTTGATTTTTAATTGAATAAGAATAGGATCTTGATTTGTATATCAATCAAACGGCTCTGATACCAATTGTTAGGTCCGTTAAGATTGTAGAAGGGGGGGTTGAATTACAATCTATATCTTTTTATCGAAATTTGTCCGTTAAATAAAATTTAGTTTAGACAAATTTGTGCGGAATTAATTGAAACAAAATTCAAGTTAAATATAACGATATATTAAACTTGATGGTTGTTACAAAATCAGTACAGAGTATTATCACGTTAATAAAAACTAATTAGAAAATTCGACATGAACTTTTCTAATTTAGTTAATAAAAATCGAGATAAGAACTAGGAAACTTAATTCGCTAGTAGTACAAGAGTGATCAATAAACAAGTTCCTGCGGATAGAATATTACAAGGGGCTTGAACTGAATTTATTGTGAAAATTAAAAGCTTCGTCAGTGATATAAAGATGAGAGAGTTTGAGAGCTTCTGTATTTTCTTTTCTTGTCCGTGTATATGCTGTGTCACTGGCCACCTCTTCTTTATATACAAAAACAATCTTCTGTCTATTTTGGAGATATTTTGATCCATTATGACTCTCCATTATGACACTCAACTTAAGCCATTATGACAGTTCATTATGACACCCGAGGAGCTGTCATGACAGATCAATATTACTCTTGATATGACTCTTCATTATGACAGTCCACTGTTACTCTGTCCATTATGACAGTCCAGTATTACTCTGACCATTATGACTGTCCATTATGACTGTCCAGTATTACTGTCCAGTATTACTCTCTGACTTAGGCTGTCATTACTCTCCGTTATTACTCCTGAGAGTAATAATAGAACAGATTTTCTAACCTTATTAAATCAAACGATTTTAACTAATCATTTAATTTAATTTCTTTTATATAATAATTCTTATTAATTAATCTAATAATTACTTTAATGAATAAATTAATTCTTTGAGAATTAATTTATTAATTAAATTAATTACTTGATTTAATTAATTAACAAGAATTAATATACCTCCTTTTGAGAACCAAATCTGTTCTTTAAACCACTGAAAATAATAAAGAGCTTCCACTGAATTATTGTTGACGCTCGATGCACGGTCTGGTTCATGAACGACTAACTCCAACGCCTTTTCTTTATTTTGACTTTAAGCTGTGGTCTATTTCTTCTCTCAACTTTCTTCAAATATTCTGTACTGATACTGTCTCTTGTCACTTGTAGAAATCTCTGTCCTTTAGAATTAAATCTATGACTTTGAATACCACACTGAGGCTTGATCAGTAGACTGAACTTCTTCCAGTGTAAAATATCAAAACTATAGATTGACTTGTAGACTTGTTTCTTCTGACAGATAGCATCTTCTGAGATTCCTGTGACAGATAATATTATTTACTTATTACAATCTAATTTAAGTTGAGTTGAGTCCTCGAACTACAAATAGGCTGAGTCATATGCCTTTCAAGCTTGCTGTTTTCCATTCTCAGTAGTGTTGTTGGCTTGCTGACTTCCAGTTTCAGCATTATTGTTGGCTTACTGATTTCCAGTAACTTGAGGTTGTATGTTATCAACTTTACCTGCAAATTCTTCCTCGTCTCTTGACAGATCATTGTTAGGCTCTTGAAAAGTAACATCAATAGATTCTTCAACTATACGTTTATTTAAGTTATAAACTCTATATACTCTACTAGTTAAAGAATAGCCAAGAAAAATAGCTTCATAAGATTTAGCATCGAATTTACCATCATTATCAATTGTCTTGAGAACAAAACACTTTGAACCAAAGATTTTGAAGTAACTAATGTTTGGCTTCTTCTTCCTCAACAATTCATACGGAGTTTTGTTCAAAATAGGCCTGATTATGACTCTGTTCAACACATAGCATGCTGTATTCACTACTTCTGCCCAAAAACTTCTAGGTAGCTTGCTTTCTTGCAATAAAGTCCTTGCTGTTTCTTGTAGTGACCTGTTCTTCCTTTCTACCACTCCATTTTGTTGTGGAGTCCTTGGTGCAGAAAATTCCTGTGTAATTCCTCTTTTTTCACAATAAGCAATGAAGTCTTTGTGGAGAAATTCACCTCCTCTATCACTCCTTATACCTACAAGCTTTGTATTCAACTTGTTCTCAAGTAATTTGATTAGTTTCTTAAACTCATCAAAAGCACAATCTTTAGTACGAAGAAATAACACCCATGTAAATCTAGAATAATCATCTACAATCATAAAACCATATTGTTTACCTCCAATACTCTTGTAAGCTTCTGGACCAAATAAGTCCAAAAGCAGAAGCTCTAAGGGTTTAGAAGTAGATACCATTTTCTTTGATTTGTGAGTACTTCGAAGCTGTTTTCCCAATTGGCAAGCTGAACAGACTTCTGTTTTGACATACTTTAGCTTGGGCAGCCCTCTCACTAGTTTCTTGCTTGACAACTTTCTGAGCAAATCCATGCGTGCATGTCCCAATCTTCTATGCCAAATATATGGGTCATTATCTATTGCAGCCAAACAGCACGCTGTTTCCTGCATATCAAAGTCTAATACATATATATTTCCTTCCCTTCTAGCAACTAGGGGGATTTTGTTAGTACCAATAGTAATAATAGCTTTATCAATGCCCAATTCAACATGATGTCCATCATCAAATAATTGAGTGACACTAAGCAAATTATAAGTAAGACCTTTGACATATTGAACTTTATCAATTGAAATATTACTATTACCAATAGAACCGGTACCAAGGATTTGAAGAGTTTTGCTATTCCCAATTGTCACTCTTCCACCCTTTTTCATTTTGAGATTCATAAACTGAGATTTGTCTCCACACATATGTCTTGTGCATCCACTGTCCAAGATCCATTGCTTTGACTTGACCTTAGCAGCAAGGCACATCTACAAAAAAAAAAAAAATAACTCAATATTTTGGTACCCATATAGGTTTGGGTCCAGGTTGGTTAGTAGCAAGAATATATAAAGCATTTAAATCATATTTCTTGATCCACATTTGGACCACTTTTGGGGACTGATCATTCTGTTGGTAAGCTGTTTGTCATCTGCTATTTGCATTCTGGTATGCTGTTTGTCGCCTGACTGGTCCATTCTGGTAAGCTGTTTGTCGCCTGACTGGTCCATTCTGGTAAGCTGTTTTCACTTTATGATTTCCTTGAACCACACAATGTTTTTCCAGATGACCTTTTGCACCACATTTGTTCCATGTCTTCCAGGGCATATCATAGTCATAGGGTATGCCATTCCTTCCATCATATTTGAGCACCTTATCTTTCTTGTTGAAGTTTAGACCAACACCTTCTTTGACCAAAGGTACATTTGCCTTCTTCATCATTGTTTTTAAAGTGTCTTCACCTTGAACAAAAGTTTCCATGCCCTTCTTGAGATCTTTAACTTCTGTTTCTAGGAGGGTGATCACTTCAGCTTGCTGTTTGATGAGTTCAGCTTGCTGAACTCTCTTTTCAGCAGATTTTGAGGATTCGGCTTGACTAGATTCCTTCATCTTGTATGATTCCAATGCTTTGTCTTTCATTTTAACATCAGATCTGAGCCCTTTGATTTCATTCATTCTCTCTTTGAGTTCCTCCATTAGTACATCATTTCTTTTTAGAACCATACGATTTACTCCCTCAAGTTGAGAGACTTTTGCCTTTAGATCCATAATTATTTTATCATCATTTCTAGCTGGAGTCTTTTGGGTCATGAGATCAGAGATGATTTTCTTTAAATGAGCATTTGTCTTTTCAAACTCATCTTTTTCGGCCTTTAGTTCCATGAACTCCACAGTGCTTATATTTGTATGTTCCTGCATTGTTAGTGTATCTAACATAGTATCATCTGAAGATACATAATCATTAAAAGAATTTACCTCACTTTGATCTTCTTCAGAATCAGTTTCGGCATAGACTCCTTCAGAATTTCCTTGAGTAGATTCATCTTCAATTATAACAAGTGCTAAGTTCACCATTTCTTCACTTGAGTCATCACTGGAATCTGAATCATCATCACTCCAAGTCAGTAGAGCCTTTGATTTCTTCTTATCCTTGAAAATAGTAGGCTGTTTTGACTTCAATTTGTAGCAGTTCCTTTTATAATGGCCTGGCTTGCCACATTCGAAACAAGTTTCCTCCTTAGAGTCTTTTGAGCCTTTCTTGTTGTTGTAGAAACCACCTCTTTCCCTTTTCATCATATTCTTCTTTTCTATCAGCCTCTTGATCTTCTTTGAAATAAATGCAAGTTCCTCATCAGAATCAGATTCACCATCAGAGTCAATTGGCTTACTGTTTTTAGAATGGAGAGCCATATTCTTCATCTTTTCTGTTGGAGCTTTAACACTTGAACTTCCCACCTGATTTCCATTTATCTTGCTTTCAAATTGCTCTAGCTCAACAAATACGGCCAAGTGATCCATAGTATCAATAAGTGGTGAGGATTCCAAAGCAGTAACTTTGGCTTCGTAGATAAATGGTACTGCACTCAATACCTTCATATTGATTTCGTCTTGTGGTATAGATTTCCCAAGCCTCTTCAGTGAGTTTATAGTAACTTGAAACCGTGCTTGACTATCCTTGATAGTTTCGCCTTCATTAAGCTTGAAATTCCCAAAATCATTCATTAGCTTGCTAAGCTTCACCTTCTTTAGAGATTTCGAACCTTCATGATAAGTCTCCAAAGCATCCCACATTTCTTTTGCTGATTTGAGTGAAGATACTTTATCATATTCAGCCTGGTTCAAACCATTCATAAGAGAACTCCTAGCCTTTCCATTGTAGCCAAGTTTGATTAATTCGTCCGGAGTAAGATCATCAACATCCTTTGGCTTGCCATATTTATCAAGAAAGACATATGGACCTTTTTGTACAACTCTCAGAACTAATGGATCTCTGGATAAGTGAGTTTCCATGCTGATTTTCCACCAGTGGTAGTTGTGTGTGCCATGAAGAAGTGGAGGCCTAAAATCAGATTTTCCTTCGGGATAGTTTTCAGCCATTATGATTGAATACTTTCCTGTTACAGAAATGTTAGTATACCAATGCTCTGATACCAAATGAAAATGTACACCTAGAGGGGGTGAATAGGTGTAAATGGCTAACTATATTCAACTAAGTCCGATTTTAAAAATTACCAGAAACAGCTTACTGATTTCGTTTTATGCAGAGACAAATGGTAAGCTGATTGCAAACAGTATGCTGAATGTAAAGACAATAAGCAAAGTAAAGTGCAGAAACAGTAAGGTGCAGAAAAATAAAGAACACAAGAAACTTTTAGCCAGGTTCGACCCCTAATCCCCTATGGTCTACGTCCTGGTCCCTTACCAACTTGGTAAGAGAATATATTATTGATCAACGAAATAAACCAATTACAAGATACAATAATATATCTCCCTTAACACCCAGCTGTTGACAAATGGCGTGCTGAACTCCTATTTCTGAACTTGCTCTCTAAGCTATACTTCCCAAGTATACTCTTCTAGCAACGTTCACCAAACCCTAGTTCCCTAGCCAATCTGTCCAACAACTCAACCTTACAAATTGAACAATACAATCAATAATGAATACAACTCAAACTATGAACTCTCTAAGATATAGCACGTAGTAATATATTAAGAGCTCGAGAGAATCAAAAGATATAGCAATGAAAAATCGAGTTGTTTGTAATCTTGTGTGTTTGAAAGTTTTCTCTGAATGTTCTCCCTTAACGAATGAACACAAGAATCAGTTTATAAAGCTTCACACCAACGTTCAGAAAATCAATCACCAATTATTCGAACTATTAGAATAAATTTCCAACGTTCAATTGGTTAGAAATTTTACAAACGTTCTTGTGAACGTTAGACAGAGGGTTTGGGAGAAAGAAATCGATGAAAGCATAACCCTTCTGATTTGTATAGATATAAAACGCGTATAAGAGATTTTGAAGAAAGAAAATCTTTTAAATAAGGAAACTCCCATAAGTTTTATAAAATGATTTAAAGAAAGATATTTAAAAAGATTTGAGCTCTAGAATATATTATGTACGTATTATATAATAAAGAATCCTCACAATATATTTCCTGAAATAAATCCATGAGAGTCAATCTTGATCTTTATCTTCAGGATTTCTGGCAGTTGAAAATGGCTTGTTGTTTGTGTCTGACTGTTGGAAATGGCTTGCCAGACTGTCTCTGTTGTAGCACCAAATGGCTTGCTATTTGTATATCCTGTTTAAACAACCAGTAGGCTAATATGCCCCGCAAAACCATGTTAGTACAATACAGCAATAACATGATGTTTTATATCAAACTATAAGCAAATAGCTTGCTGATTGTGATCATCAAAACCATAGGAGTATCATGGTATAGATGCAAATTTGAAATCGAAGCAGTAAGAACACGCCTGGTTAATAATGAAAGGAAGAAAGGAAAAAAAAAAATTTAAATGATTTAACAGGTAAGACACTAACAAAACGAAAGCAAATCTTGACTAAAAATAGAACCCCAACCCAAACTGTATTTTTGGACGGAAATCTACTTATCATAATCTGAACCTCACTGGAAAATAGACCTTGACCGGAAAATTCAAGTTTCTAATAAACCCAACAGAACCAAATAAGCTAATATACTAGATCTAAAATTAAAGACCCTAAATTTAACATTACCAAAATCAAATCAAACTCTAAATTATCAAACCTATTATACTAATATATCAAATCAAACACCAAAATTAGATCTATCATTACAAATCACCAAACCCACCTTAAAATTGTGATTTAAAGGGGCTCAAACCAAATCAACAACCATTCCCATAAACATAAAAACAAGGCATTAAAAATAAACTAGAGGGCTCCTTTCACAACCCCAAATTCAAGATTTGTGGGTTTTAGAAAGTTATCATAACCCAATAACATGTAAAAAAAATTAATCTAAACATCAAATCCACTATTAAAATTAATTTTTAAAAGGACTTAAATGCTAGAAAGATAGAGTGAATCTAAAGAAGGTTAAAAGTAGAGAAGGAACTAAGCTTGCATTAATATGAAAAGTGTTTACAACTTGAAATGAAATGCTAGATCTAGAAAAACAATAAAGGGAAGCTACTACTATAACTAAAGTAAAAACTAGGGTAAAACTAAGTTGGGGGCTAAGGGATGAGAATAGGATGCTTAAATAGGCACAAGGTAGGGTTTTAGGGGTAGAAGGGTAATCTTCATTTTCTTTTCTTTTTTGCATTTTCTTCTTCCTTCTTTTTCCTTCTTTCTCTTTTTCTTCCTCTTTTTTTTCCTTTTTTGCTCCTTTAAATCATCTTTTCTCCTCCTTTCTTTATTTCTTTATTTCTTTACAATTTCCTGAAATAAGACAATTAACTAATTAAAAATGCGAAGACAAGCAATAAAATATGGGTAAAAATATGCAAAATTATGCAACTATCAAATGCCCCCATACCTATCTTTTGCTCGTCCTCGAGTAAAACAAAAACAAAAAGGAAATCTAGATAAAAAGTCCTATACTCCTTTTCGTAGGTGTGACGGTTGCATTTGACATATGCAACAAGCCCTTTAAACCCCTAGGCAGCCCTAGTGGACGAGTGAGGTCTCGTGAGGGCCTATAGTGAATGTACCCACAAAATCCATCTAGTTCGTGTAAAAGATTACATTGCAATGCAACACCACACACACATGTCCTCTCATGACACATCAACTTAAGAATCAAAATGAATTTAGAAAGTCTTGGTGTGGAAAGTACAAGGATTCACATAGTCTACTTAAAGAAGTATGCAAGAGTGATTAAAAGTTCATGTCAAGTGCAAAAATTATTGGTAACCATGCTAAGTTTATTAAGGCACACCTTAGAGTCAAAACTTGAGATCTCTTATGCAAAAAACAAACAAGCAATACCTCACATTTCACTCACAAAAGAATATTCACTCAAGAACAAGGGTGAGTGTATCACTCAATTCCAACAAAATCAAAGGCATGCTTGACACTTGGTATCATTCTAACTTAAACACAACATACATCAATGATGACAATCAAAAGGTCTTTATTTGGGTTGTAATGGGGCTAGGGACAGGGTATGTCAAGAAAGGCCACAATAAGGTGAAGTGTCAAAAGCTAGTAGTCACCATGAATATCATGCACAACACCAAACTTCTTCCCCACACAATTATTTTATTTTTAACGAAAGGACTTGACTAGTCGATTGAAGGAGGATTACAAAAAACATAAGTATGCTCTCATATGTATTATTTTTTTTTCATTTTTTTTCTATTTTATGAGAGCTACGATAAATGTAAGCAACAATAATCCTCCTTTAGATTTAAGTTGAAAATCGACTATCAAGGTAACCAACATATATTTCCTCAAAAGTTATGAACAAATGTAAACCCTATTTCACACACCTTATTGCCCCCTCAAGTTCCTACTAGCCTTTGACAAATTGGGATCAAGAATACGTAAGGCTATACAAGAAACAGGTATTAGGCGAGTAATGTGGTGTGTCACCAAAAGAATATGATTAAGCTCAAAGGGTTAACTAATTGATCACATAAGCATGGTGTGAATATTTTTGGAAATATAGGTTATTCCTAAGTGCCTTTATCATTTTATCATCAATCAATGTCATGTGTTTCAAGAAAGAACTCAAGCAAGTGCTAGCAATGCAAATGACAAGTGGACACTCAAGCAAAAGAATATAAATGCAAAAGATGTGCATATAGGCTCAAAACTCACTTGGTGTGGTAGAACATAATTAATCTCAAGTAAAGGTATCCTCAATGCACCTACTTGTACTCAAAGCATGAAGACCAAATCATCTTACACCTAATCATGACCTTCTAATTTCATGCACAATTCAAATAAGTTTACTAGCTTCACCTTGCTAGTGTAAGTGTGAACAAGAACTTTAGCAAATCACTTCTCAAACAAAAGCTAATGGATCATAAGATTATCATAGCATGCAAGGGTGCATCAAGCAACTAGCAATCAATTAACAAGACTAGAATAAAATTAGAACTCTTTTTGTGATTTTTCATTTTTTTAATTTTTTTTTTTTGGATTTTTCAATTTTTATATTTACACTAAAAACCCTCCCCCATACCTAGATCATGCATTGTCCTCAATGTATGCAAATGCAAGAGAAATGAGTAAAGGAGAATGATGAGATAATACCTGATAAGGCTTGGAAGAGAATTTACCTACTGAATAAACTTACTTGAATCATTGATCGATGAGGTGGATAACCTCTTCCTCGGGATCAAGTGGCAGCTCTAAAAATGGTTTGAGTCTTTGTCCATTAACTTTAAATATATCACCATTTTTAGGATTTTCAATTTCAATAGCACCGTGAGGAAAAACGGTCCTAACAATGTAAGGACCTTCCCACCTAGACCTTAACTTCTCGGGAAATAAATGAAGCCTAGAATTGTATAAAAGAACTTTTTGACCCGGAGAAAATGATTTTCTCAAAATGGATTTATTATGAAAAAGTTTAGTTCTTTCTTTATAGATTTTAGCATTTTCATAGGCCTCATTTCTTAATTCCTCTAGTTCCAACAGCTGCAACTTTCTATGACTACCGGTGGTTGGTAAGTCAAAGTTCAATTCTCTAATGGCCCACAAGGCCATATGCTCAAGTTCAACGGGCAAGTGACAGGCCTTACCAAACACAATTCTATAAGGGGACATGCCCAAAACAGTCTTAAAAGCGGTCCGATAGGCCCACAAGGCATCTATCAACTTAGTTAACCAATCCTTCCTATTCGAGTTGACAGTCTTTTCTAAAATTTGCTTAATTTGACGATTCGAGACTTCAACTTGACCACTAGTTTGAGGATGGTAGGGGGTGGCTAGCCTATGAGTTATTGAGTACTTTTTTAAAAGAGACTCAAATTTACGATTCTTGAAGTGCTTGCCTTGGTCACTAATGATAGCCCTAGGTGTACCGAAACGAGAAAAGATATTCTCTTTGAGGAATTTAAGCACGACCTTGTTATCATTGGACTTAGTGGCAATGGCTTCCACCCACTTAGACACGTAATCGACCGCTAACAGAATGTAGAGGTTGCCAAAGTAACTAGGAAAGGGGCCCATAAAATCGATACCCCATACATAAAAAATCTCAATAATTAAGATGGGGCTCATTGGCATCATGTTTCTCCTATTGGTCTTTCCTAAGTGTTGACACCTATTACACGCAACACAATATTCAGCAGCATCCTTGAACAAAGTAGGCCAATAAAACCCACTTTGGAGGATTTTAGCGGCTATTTTCTTAGCACTAAAATGCCCTCCACAAGCTTGGTCATGGCAGAAAGAAAAGATATTCTTGAATTCATGATTTGGGATGCACCTCCGAATGATCTGGTCGGGACAGTATTTAAAGAGATATGGGTCGTCCCAAAAGAAGTGTTTGACCTGTGAAAAGAATTTGGATTTATCATGAGAGGACCAATGAGATGGAATGTCGCCGGTTGCAAGGTAGTTGACAATGTCGGCGAACCAAGGAGGAGTAGAGATAGAAAGAAGTTGCTCGTCCGGAAAAGATTCGTTTACAGGAGAGTCGATGGTGGACTCCACTATTAAGCGAGAAAGATGATCGGTGACAACATTCTCAGAACCCTTTTTATCCCTAATTTCTAGGTCAAACTCTTGAAGCAAGAGAATCCACCTAATCAATCGGGCTTTAGAGTCTTTCTTAGAGAATAGATAACGAAGAGCGGCATGATCGGTGTAGACAATGATTTTCGAACCGATAAGATAAGACCGAAACTTGTCGAGAGCAAAGACTACGGCTAGAAGTTCTTTTTCGGTGGTAGAATAATTAAGTTGGGCATCATTCAAAGTCTTACTAGCATAGTAAATGACATGGGGCATCTTATCGATTCGTTGCTCTAAAACGGCTCCTACCGCATAATCAGAAGCATCACACATCAACTCGAAGGGGAGATTCCAATCGGGAGATCGAATGATTGGGGCAGAAGTCAATTCTTTCTTAAGGTGCTCAAAAGATTGTAAACAATCGCTGTTGAAATCGAATTTGACATCTTTCCCGAGAAGATTGGTTAAGGGTCTAGCCTTCTTGCTAAAATCCTTAATGAAACGCCTATAAAAACCCGCATGGCCTAGGAAGGAACAGATGGCTTTGACCGACTTGGGTGGGGGTAAATTTGCAATGAGGTCAACTTTGGCTTTATCGACTTCTATTCCCTTTTCGGAAATTTTATGACCAAGAACGATTCCTTCCTTAACCATGAAGTGGCATTTTTCCAAATTAAGAACGAGGTTGGTTTCTTTACAACGTTTAAGGACTAACGCAAGGTTGTTTAGGCACTGGTGAAAAGATGAACCAAAGATGGAGAAGTCATCGATAAAGATCTCGAGAAAATCCCCTACCATGTCAGAAAAGATGCTCATCATGCACCTTTGGAAAGTGGCTGGAGCAGTGGTTAGACCAAAGGCTAAACGTCGATATGCAAAAGTTCCAAATGGACATGTGAAAGTGGTCTTTTCTTGGTCTTCGGGAGCAATGGGAATTTGAAAATAGCCAGAATAACCATCTAGAAAACAATAGAACGAATGACCAACTAACCTTTCTAACATTTGATCGATAAAAGGCAAAGGAAAGTGGTCTTTTCTAGTGGCAAAATTTAGTTCCTATAGTCTATGCACACCCTCTACCCAGATTGAACACGGGTGGGCACTTGCGCATCATTCTCGTTGGTGACAACGGTAATACCAGACTTCTTAGGAACTACTTGAATGGGGCTGACCCAAGAGCTATCAGAAATGGGATAAATGATCCCATTATCAAGACACTTACGAATTTCTTTTCGAACGACTTCCATCATGGTGGGGTTCAAACGCCGTTGAGGATCTCGAACGGGTTTCGTATCATCAACTAAGTGAATTCGATGTTGGACAATGGTCGGACTAATTCCTTTAATATCAGAGATACTCCAACCTATGGCCTCTTTATGTTCTCTAAGTACCCTAACAAGCTCATCCTCTTGTGACTCGGTCAAATCAGAGTCGATAATAACGGGAAAAGACTCGTTAGGACCTAAATAGGCATACTTAAGAGTGTCGGGAAGAGGTTTGAGTTCTAAATCGGACAGCGTTGACTCAACGGGTTCACTATTTTCGAGAAGAGATAGGGGAAATGGTTCAACATTTTGATTATTTGTAGGAATGGTGGATTCTAACATTGCATTGACCTCATTTGTATATTCAGAAACATCCCAATCATGGCCAAAGTGGTTTAAACAAAAGTCGAGGGCCTCGTTAGGGTTTACAAAATCTCGATCAACTATTTCATCAATTAAATTAACATCCATAGGTTGATCATGAAAATCATCGGGTTGTTTCCCAACATGAAAGATATTGAGGTCAATGGTCATGTTCCCAAATGTCAGTTTCATTAATCCATTTCTACAATTAATCAAAGCATTCGAAGTGGCTAGAAAAGGACGCCCTAAAATGATGGGAATTTGGTATGTCGGATTCCGAACCGGTTCAGTTTCTAGTACCACAAAGTCAACAGGAAAGACGAAATCACCAACTTTAATTAGCACGTCCTCGATGATCCCCTTAGGAATTTTGATCGATCTATCTGCTAATTGAAGGGTAACATTCGTCTTTTGAAGTTCTCCTAACCCTAGGGTTTGGTAGACAGAAAATGGAAGCAAGTTCACACTAGCGCCTAAATCGAGTAACGCCTTGTCCACAAAAGAATTACCTATGACACATGAAATTGTGGGACAACCGGGGTCCTTATATTTCACGGGAATCTGGTTAGAAAGAATTGAGCTCACTTGAGAGGTCAAAAAGGCTTTCTTTGGGACTTGGGTGGTTCGCTTATGAGTGAACAAATCTTTTAGACATTTCGCATAAGAGGGAACTTGTTGAATCGCGTCTAAAAGAGGAATGTTAACTTTAACTTGCTTAAAAACCTCTAAGATCTTGTCTAATTGAGCGGTTTGCTTATTAGAGATGAGGCGTTGTGGGTAAGGAGCCTTTGGTTTATAGACTTGTTCTTCGGGAATGGGCTCCGAGGTTGTTCCACTCGAAGAAGACGGCTGACTAGAAAGAGGTGAAGAGACAGGAATCGGAGTTTGATCAGAAGGATCGAGAATAGGTGTCGGTGCAACGTTTGATTCTTCTTTTTCCTCTTCGGGGGACTCGACTCCTACTCGATTATCAACATGCTTTCCAGATCTTAGGGAAATGACAGCATTTACATTGTCATGAGGTCTTTGATTAATAGGAAACTTAGGGTTGACCTCGGGTTGACTTGGAAACTTATTCTTCTCACGCTCATGTATGGCATTAGATAATTGGCTCACTTGAACCTCTAACTTAGATATGGCTTGGGTGCTAGCATTTAAAATTTGCCTATCTTGAGTCATGGTTTGCATGAAAGTTTGTTGCGATTGAGCCAAATTAGTGGTGGATTTGAGAAGCGCATCGAGACTTTTCTCCAACGATGTAAGTCGCTTATCCGACTCAGAAAAACCGGGAGGGTGGGAAGGAGCTTGAGTCGAATAAGGAGCATGATTTTGAGGAGAAAAGGAATTCATGTGAGGTTTATGAAAAACTGGAGGTTGATTTTGGAATTGTACGGGGTGAGATTGTTGACCTTGACCTTGATTCCAAGAAAAGTTCGGGTGATTTTTCCAACCGGGGTTATAAGTAGGAGCATAAGGATCATTTCGAGGACCCGGTTTAAACATTGTATTGACTTGTTGAAACTCTTGAGGACTTTGTATCCCTTGATTGGTTGAGTTAAAATTTGAGCACATGGATACTAGGGAGGGAGACCCATTGGTTTCTAAGGCTTCTAAACGTCGAGTGAGAGTGGCTAATTTAGCCTCGGTCGTGATAGAGTTACCAACTTAATGTACACCCTTTTGATGCATGGTGGAAATTGAATCGTTCGATTTCTCGGGTTCTCGAGTGGGCTCCCTGGTCGATTCCCACAACATAGTCTTTTTCGTGAACTCTTCGAAAAATGTCCATCCCTCATCCTCGTCTTTCTCCATGAATTTTCCTTGGCACATAGATTCCAACAACGCGGTTGTTGAACTATCTAGGGCCTCGTAAACAAGCTTACAGAGTCTCCATTTTTCGATTCCGTGCTGGGGACATTGAGATAGAAGATTTTTAAAACGGTCAAGACACGTCCAAAATGGTTCATTATGTTTTTGACGAAATTGATTAATCTCATTCGTGAGTTTCGTAGTCTTATGGGTTGGAAAGAATTTTTTTAGAAAGATGACTACGAAACCCTCCCACGTGGAAATCGAATTGATAGGTAAACTATACAACCATTTTTTAGCATTATCTTTAAAGCGAAGTTGATTAGTCTAAGCCGTATGGCGTCCTCGGAAAGTTGTTGGAGTTTTTGCAAAGCGCAAACCTCCTCGAATTCTTGTAGAAAAAGATAAGGATCCTCACCGTCATTCCCGCGAAAATTATGTAACATGCTAATTTGATGACCTTTGATTTTGAAATTATTAGCACTTACGGGGGGTAGAGAGATGCAAGAGGGTTGGGCTGAACGGGCGGGGTAACAACGATCCTTAAGCGATACTGCCATGGTAACTACGGGGTCAAGAATTTCTACAGGTTCGGATTCCGAAGAGGAAGAACACTCAATTGGTCTCACTAACCTAGAAGAATTATCTCTAACCCAAGTAGTGCGCATAAACAGAATAGTAGCAAGTAGCAAATAAGTGCGAAAAACAAACAAACAAAAGAAATGGTGTAAAATCAAAAGAAAAATTCTAATCCTAGGGTTCCTTAACAAAATAAACTAGACCTTGCTCCTAACTTTAAGGACCACCAAAAATTCGGTAAATCAAGAATTATTCGAACCGATTTGGCCAGATAGGTGCAAGCATTGCCAAGAGGCTAAACACCAGTCTAGACACCAAATCCTAATTGGCCAGGTAAGCTTTCGCTTGCCTAGACACCGAAGAGTCGGAATAATAAATGATTACGTCCTTTTTTAGGTACCTTCTTAATTGAGCGCGAAAGTCCTAGGGGCTAACATCTAATTAATTTTATTAAAGGCTTGGTATGCAAAATGAGAGATTAATTGTTGTGGGCCAAGGAAAGAGTGATGAAATCTCTCCCCTTATCTTATGAGTGGTTTTGCCCTTAAGATTTATTGAAATGATGCAACACACAACGAGATATAATAAAATGATAAACACTTATGGATGCTTACACTACGTGTTCTAAACTAAAGAAAGGAAGAAAATTTAACGTACCTTTGGTCCTCCAGCAATCACCACAAATATAAGGTACGAAAAATTAAAAACAAGAAAATAAAAATCTAGATGATGTGCCCTAAGTGATTAAATGCATGATGCAACAAATATGTAATTACTAACTATTTTTTTTTTTAATTTTTTTGTGATTTTCTAAAAATAAAAATGCGAAAAGAGTGAGATCCGGGTTACCGAAGCACGCTTCCAAGAATTCCAATTCGTTCCAAGCTCCGTGAGAGATTCCCGAATTTCAAACTTCCCTAAAAAAATACGAGACAAAAATAAGGCAAGAAATAAAACTAATCCGAAAAATTAAAAATTAAGGCGCGAAAAATAATTAGTCCACGGCAGCGGCGTCAAAAACTTGATGTGCTAAAAACAAAACATTTTAATATCGCAAGCGCACGATCATTGTTTTAATACTTGAGATTCGATCCACAGAGACTATATATTTTTCGCACGACCTTAATTTCTAATTTAGGTGAACTAGAACAATCGATTTTTTAGATGAGTTTAATTTGCCGATCAATTAACTAGATAATAAAAGATAAATATAATTAAAATTAAATGCAAGCACAACAAAACAGTTGAAGCAAATACACTACGAAACTGAAATGGGCTTCATTTAAAAAGAACAAGTAATAATTAGCTAGTGATTAAATAATGATTGCATTAATGATTAAATTAAACAAACAGGTGAACAAATATGGCAGGTTATCTCTTACCATATTCAAATGATATATTCTATTTATAATAACTTAAAATAATAATAAAATACCATTTTTAAAATATAGTCAATCAATATAGTCAATACCATCAAAGCACAACGCCTTACAGGTTCAGTAAATTTTACATAATTAATATTTTCTATCATTTTAGCCAATTACTTTAACCAAGCCCATTGGAGATGCTTTAACAAAACCAAAGCAAATCTTGACTAAAAATAGAACCCCAACCCAAACTGTATTTTAGGTCGGAAATCTACTTATCAGAATCTGAACCTCACTGGAAAATAGACCTTGACCGAAAAATTCAAGTTTCTAATAAACCCAACAGAACCAAATAAGCTAATATACTAGATCTAAAATTAAAGACCCTAAATTTAACATTACCAAAATCAAATCAAACTCTAAATTATCAAACCCATTATACTAATATATCAAATCAAACACCAAAATTAGATTTATCATTACAAATCACCAAACCCACCTTAAAATTGAGATTTAAATGGGCTCAAACCAAATCAACAACCATTTTCATAAACATAAAAACACGGCATTAAAAATAAACTAGAGGGCTCCTTTCACAACCCCAAATTCAAGATTTGTGGGTTTTAGAAAGTTATCATAACCCAATAACATGTAAAAAAAATTAATCTAAACATCAAATCCACTATTAAAATTAATTTTTGAAAGTACCTAAATGCTATAAAGATAGAGTGAATCTAAAGAAGGTTAAAAGTAGAGAAGGAACTAAGCTTGCATTAATATGAAAAGTGTTTACAACTTGAAATGAAATGCTAGATCTAGAAAAACAATAAAGGGAAGCTACTACTATAACTAAAGTAAAAACTAGGGTAAAACTAAGTTGGGGGCTAAGGGATGAGAATAGGATGCTTAAATAGGCACAAGGTATGGTTTTAGGGGTAGAAGGGTAATCTTCATTTTCTTTTCTTTTTGCATTTTCTTCTTCCTTCTTTATCTTTTTCTTCCTCTTTTTTTTTTTCCCTTTTTTGCTCCTTTTAATCATCTTTTCTCCTCCTTTCTTTATTTCTTTATTTCTTTACAATTTCCTGAAATAAGACAATTAACTTATTAAAAATGCGAAGACAAGCAATAAAATATGGGTAAAAATATGCAAAATTATGCAACTATCAGACATTCCAATCGTACGGATGTCGAGATATAACGATTTTAGTAAAGTGGTAAATTTTTGAAAAATTTGCTAGATGTACTTGATTTGGTTTTATAACGGTCAAACCGGTCAAAGTAGACTTTCCTTTTAACTAGTCTTGTCCGGAATGATGAAACTATTTTTTTAAAAATTCTTTTTTCTACATTCCAATCGTACGGATGTCGAGATATAACGATTTCAGTGAAGTGGTAAATTTTCGAAAAATTTGCTAGATATACTTGGTTTGGTTTTATAACGGTCAAACCGGTCAAAGTAGACTTTCCTTTTAACTAGTCTTGTCCGGAATGATGAAACTATTTTTTAAAATTCTTTTTTCGACGTTCCAATCGTACGGATGTCGAGATATAACGATTTTAGTGAAGTGGTAAATTTTTGAAAAATTTGTTAGATGTACTTGGTTTGGTTTTATAACGGTCAAACCAGTCAAAGTAGACTTTCCTTTTAACTAGTCTTGTCCCGAATGATGAAACTATTTTTTAATTTTTTTTTTCGACGTTCCAATCATACGGATGTCGAGATATAACGATTTTAGTGATGTGATAATTTTTTAAAAATTTCCTAGATGTATTTGGTTTGGTTTTATAACGGTCAAACCGGTCAAAGTAGACTTTCCTTTTAACTAGTCTTGTTCGGAATGATGAAACTATTTTTTTAAATTCTTTTTTCGACGTTCCAATCGTAAGGATGTCGAGATATAACGATTTTAGTGATGTGGTAATTTTTTAAAAAATTTCCTAGATGTATTTGGTTTGTTTTTATAACGGTCAAACCGGCCAAAGTAGACTTTCCTTTTAACTAGTCTTGTCCGAGCCTTTTTTTTATAACTCTCTCTTAATGAGAAAGGGCGATTACAATTTTCTGTTTGATCGAATTGATCATTGGTGTAGATGCCGTATGGTTTTTTATTATTGAATTAACACCTTTGTTCTTCAAAAAAAAAATAAAAATTCCGAACTAAAATATTAAAACTGAAATTATATTTTTTAAAAATGAAAAACCAACAGAGCACACACATCATCCATAACACTATAACACACTTGGAGCACAGGGCTCGAGGTGAAAATTTTGGGCGAAAGTTTTGGGCGGAAAATTTCCCTCTAAAATGAAAATTTTGGGCAATACACTCTCCACTCCTGTACTCTCTTTATCGTCTCCATCTTAAAATCTATTGATAAACAAACATTATACTCTCTCTCAACAAAACTCTCTCACTCGCACAAATCTCTCCCACACTTCACCTCTCTCAAACCACCAATTTAGAA
Organism: Kitagawia praeruptora; assembly: GCA_037693485.1. Lineage (NCBI taxonomy): Eukaryota > Viridiplantae > Streptophyta > Magnoliopsida > Apiales > Apiaceae > Kitagawia > Kitagawia praeruptora. The sequence continues at coordinate 15,834,990 of CM075353.1, forward strand.
CCTTAACTTTTCTAAATCAAATCCCTAAATCAAACCCCATTGTCACAGGAACCTAATTAGGCAAAATTGAAATTGAGAACCCTAGCAATCGGTCGACTTTCTCTAATTATGCGAAAAGGAAGCTTCAATCGGTTGATTCTCTCCATATTTTGCTCAAATCTGCTCGATTTAGTAAGTATTATTCCAATTTCTTTTCAAATTTCATTCATTTGATATTTGCTATTTAAGGATTTCTTAGGTTTTTGCTCTAGAATTTGAGGTTTTGACAAGTGGGTTGGTGAAAATTTGGGTTATTTTTAGGTGCGAGGTGGAGTTTGGAGGTGTGTACAAATATTAAGTATTGGGTTTTAGTTTTTGACTTGGAAATTTGAGTTTAAAAGGCTGTTAACTGCAAATTAGTTTTCTTTCAGCAGGGAATTTGAGTTTTTGAGGAGGTGCTTTAACTGGGTAAAGATTTCATTGTAAAATAATGGCTTGTTTGAAGTTGGGGTCGAAAACAGATGCATTTCAAAGGAAAGGACAGGCTTGGTATGTCTTCTGGTGTTTTTAACTTGTTCTTCTTGGTTGATATGTTCATACTTTTGCTATCTCTTAATGTTTCATAGCAAACTCTTTTTGGTCACATACTTATTGTTGCCATTGTGCAACATCCAAGGTCTACTAGTATCAAGTTACGTGATCATGTTTTACATGTGTTGTATGCTTTAATTGGGTTTTGGTCAGACTAATACATGTTTTGAGGCATTTTAGCTTATAAGTTTTAAAGTGTTTTTCCGCTGAATTCTGAAGTGATGAAACAAGGATCGAGTGAGATTAGTATTTTAATTTAAGAATTCTGTTGTACCATGCAAAAGAATATTGGTTGATTTTTAGTGGACTTCTGCTCACTTCATTATTTCAACTGGGTTATGCATTTCAACAAATTTAAACCTTTTCTTTTCGGGTCACGAATTATGAATATTAAAATAGGTATAATTTCTGATGTAATAGCTTGTGCGATGTTCTAATCACTTGTAAGGTGATTAGCTAAACTCTTTAATGCTGATAGCAAATCCTGTATTTTTAAATTTTGGTTTGGAAAAACTATTATAGGTTCTACACAACTGGCCTTCCAAGTGATGTCATTGTTGAAGTTGGCGACGTATCCTTCCATCTCCACAAGGTAATATTCATTTGATTGCAGTAAGAATTGTGCAGTATCGATAGCTTATTTTATCATCTACTTATCAGTTAACAAAAAGGGAAAATTAGATTTTTTATATAAAGTGTATGTATCTAGATAATTTAGTGGTGAAACTAAAATACCATGGTAATAATGTTTGAAATCCTGATAATAAATCTTCACACTTTTCTTTCCCTGTGCTTACAAGTCATCTACAACCAGGTTGGAAAAAGTCATGGGCATGTGTATAATTGTATATTATTGGGAGCTATCATTTTTTCATATGCTTATACAAAGTTTATCCTTTCCAGATCGGATGTGCTTATACAAAGTTTATCCTTTCCAGATCGGTGGAATTGATGAAGCTTCTGTTTGTATGTATGTAAATTGTATAAAAACACATCCAACCCCCCCACCACACACACAATTTTTTGTTATCTAAATTGGTGGTCGTGATTCATTTTGCATTTAATTATCCTTGTTACTATTAATTATCTATTTACATGTACTTGCAGGACTTCTATCTAGATTTGGTAGAGGATAATAGGAGAATAATACCTCGTGATTATTTGGAGGTTGCTTTGAGGCCGGTTCAAGGTAGCAAGAGAGATGTGGCTGCTAAAAATGAGGTTCGTCATTGGGCTATATTATACATTGAATAAACATACATGTTTTTGGTAACCTGTCCATTATGTAGTGAAAATGAAAGTGGTTCACTATACCTTTCATTTCTTTATGTTTTATAGTTTATCTGATTCCATACCTTTTGTGTCTATTCAATACAGTTTTTTAGTTTTGAACTTCCAGTACTGTTTTTTAGTTTTGAACTTCCAATACTGTTTTTTTTGTCTATTTGGAAGACACTAGCTTACACTTTTTTTATTTCTATTTATTTGCAGAAATTAAACCATATGGCCGAACTGGACCAGACCTGTAATTTTGTGAAGGTCAGTGATTTGTAAAAGCATAGATTATGCCATGCAATGTATTTTTTTGTCCATTTACTCAGTTTACGTTTTGTAATGATGCAGGGAGATTGAAAATCACTGTACAAATGGCACCGAAGTATTTACACTTCTTTTAGTGGATTGGAATTGTCATATATGTCGAATGTGTTCCCTCTTTTAATTTTGTTTCTTAGACTTTAATTTACCGAATGTGTTGTCTCTTTATAGGCTATTTAATTACATCCAAGGTAAAAATAACTATCAAGAAAAATTGAGATGACATCTCCGGTGCTTACTCAGGTATCACCAAGTGATGGCCCCTTTTGTGCAGCTGCTATTGGTAAAGTGTGTTAGATGAATGTTAGGTTTTTTCTTGTATTATGTTATAAGTGATTGGTTTTGGTAGTTATATTTTGAGGAGTATTTGTATGGTGTGGATGGGATGTAAATTATTTAGATGGCTGGTTGAATGCCTTGAATGTATTTTGATTTTTGGATGGGTTTGTATCAAACAAGATATTGCAGAAATTTTAATCAAAGCGTTGCATTTGATATTTCTAGCGTCGCATTTCTACTGTTTCATTAGATATTTTAGTGTTGCATTTGGTAAATATAGTGTTGCATTTGATAAGATTCTAGTGTTTTAAAAAGCAAATAAAAGCGTTGCATTACATGGCTGTGGGCCCCAGTGCTGATGTGGCACATGGGACCCAGTGCTGACGTGGCACATGGGATCCACTACTGACGTGGCATGGCAGGCCCCATCGTTGACATGGCATGTGCCACATGCTGACGTGGCATGCCAGCTGGACTGTTGCTGACGTGGCATGCCAACTGGACTATTGCTGACGTGGCATGCCAGCTGGACCCATTGATGACGTGGCAAGCTAGTGGGACCCACTTAGTGACGTGGAATTGTAATTTCATCTAATGTCAAATGCAACGCCCTTTTGGTGTTGCATTTGAATGCTCTGGTGTTGCATTATATGTCAGATGCAACGCTTATTGATGTTGCTTTAGATGCCAAAAAGCGTTGCCTTAGGGGGTCTAACAGGACGGTGGCAGATGCAACGCCCCCTAGTGTTGCATTTGGTCTAGCGCAATGCTTTTTTGGCCTAAAGCAACAGTAAACATGGCGTTGCATTTGTGCGTTTATGGCGTAGTGGCAAGGAACTTGCAAGTGATGAAACCCTAAAGAAGTTTTTCTTGAAAATTGGGTATTCTGGACCTGTTCTTGAAGAGGGTACATCGAAATATTACTCGACTGGTGAAATGGACAGAAAGCATTTGAGAAAAGAATGGAGCATGATTTTTGATGTCATGGTGAAGGTTTTCTCAACCAAAACCTTTGGATGGAATGGAATTCCCTCCTATATCAAGAAGCTTACTCACTCTCTTGTCCATGGATACAAAGTGAATGTAGGAAAGTTTCTTATGAGTCAACTCAAGTCAGCTCTAAGCAGGAAGGTACATGTTTATCCTCGCTTTCTTACTATGTGTTTGAATTCATTATGTGGTATTGATGATAATGCATCTCTCTCTATAGAATGCAATGTTTTGAAAAGAAATACACACACATCACTCAATTCACAAAATTCAAATGCACATATTCCACTCTATTTCACCAAGCACATGGCTGATCAAGAGCCTCATCTTGACGTAGCACTACCTTCTGGGTATGTTGTCTTCTCTCTTGAGAATGAAGCTGAATTAGATCCAAATTCAGTTAACCCACATTCTACTGCATACATTCTTACCAGATCCTCTAGACAACCAAAGACCACAAAAACAACTTTGCAAGAATCCAAGAAAAGACCCTTGGAAACTGGTGTTGGTAGTAGTTCTGAGAATGTTGAGGGAGAAACTGCACATGATGCAGCAAATAAGGATGTTAGTGAAAGTGAACCCATAGTGGTTCCTCTTGAGCCTAAGAAGAAGAGAGCTAAGAGGGCCAAATCCACTGTCAGCCACCCCACAGTCTCACAAAAGGCTGTGGAGAGTAAAAGGGAATCAAACACATCCCTAGGTGCTTCTTCTCAATAAGAAGTATCTATTGAAGCTGGCCTGTCTCCCAAGGCATCCTATAAAGAGTCAGCACGACCTCATGTACTCACTCATGAGGAGCCTACACTTGCAGAAATGCACACAAAGATGGCACAGTGAGGGTCATGAAACTTCTACTCCTGATGTTCCACAAGTTAACCCCGTGGAACAGCCAAAAATCTCTTCTAAACCATCACCTTCTTTATTCTCTAATCCATCAATTAATTCTTCTCAACAACCTAGAGAAGGGGACAGTCCAATCCCTTCAGGTTTTGATCATCCATCTCAAGTCATGGATGAGCCCCCATCAAGTGGTCCACAAGAACCCATTTCTCAAAGTGAAATGGACACCACTCACTCAAACACTGAGCTAGATCAAGATGGTACTCTGCCAGAAAATGAAACAGCCAACATCTTGGTTGAACTCCAAAGAGCAACTGACCTTCTGAAAGTTGTTGTCACAGCCTCAGTTGCTGTCAAAGACACCACAAAAGTTGCTGTCAACCCACCTGTGGATAGTAACATTTTGGGTAAAGATGTTGTCGCCTCTACACAGCTTGATCATGATACTGTCATTATTGAAGATGCTTTAGATGATGATCAACTTACTATCTCTACTTTGAAGGTACAATCTAAACTTTCTACTTCTTCAACTAAAATGCATGCAAGTACTGCTCATACCCATGCATCTAGGATGCGTGGGGGAGTGAAAAGAAAAAGAAAGATAAAAGAAAAGAGAGGTGAGCATAAAAATGAGAGGCAACCAAACGAGCTGGAAAAAGGTGAGGGACTTGAGCATGTCCAGAGTGCACTTGAGGGAACCCCACACACAAAGGCACTAGGCCTTGAGAGTCATTCTGTGAGGAGTGATGAGATCACTCAGAAAAACAATGAGTGTGTGAGAAATCCCACAGCCTCCTTGCCCCAGTCTCTTCCTTTATATCCAAAAAGGCTGAGAACTAGTGGTCCTTCTAAACAAGCTGAATTGAGGGCAGATGTGCATCCATGGAAGCTAAACTTGATGCTCTGTCCACTATGGTATCTATTGGTTTTGATGATATTCAACAAACTCTTCACTCGTTCTCTGCCATCCTTAGTGCTGCCAACTCAACTAAGGGGGAGAAAGTGGTAGATCAGAATGAGGGTGAGGGAGAGAAAGTGGTGAATGAGGGTGAGGGAGAGAAAGTGGTGAATGAGGGTGAGGGAGAGAAAGTGGTAGATCAGAATAAAGCAAACCTGGTAGAGAAGGAGAAACAAGGTGAAGATGAAAGTGAGGGGGATCAAGAAAAAAAAGAAAGAAACTTTGGTGAAGAACTGAAGGCAACAGGAGATGGTGAATTGTTTGAAGCGGAAATAGATGGTGAGGCAGTATTGTTATCCAAGGAAGTGTTGGAGCAATTAAAGGGGACTCAAAAGTCTAAAAGAACAGTATTGCCTCCACTGAAAATCAATGAGCCAAATCCTGAGGAAGTCGAAGCTCCATTCCAGAAGTTGCAGAAGGAATGTAGAGAAAAAGAAATTCAAAATGCTCTGGGTAAAGGCAAAGGCAAAATGCCTGAGTATATGGACATATCTGCTGGCATATCTACTGGAACTACTTGGTCAGATGGAAGTGAATACGCCCTTGAAGATGCAGAATTGATGATGGTTGATCACATGGAGAGTACTTTGAACAACAAAGATGAAGATTTCAGTAAGTTGGTGGATGAATCAATTAGTGAAGCAGGGGGAGCTTTTACAAAATTGGCATCAACACTGAAGAGCAAATTAATAAGTATCTCTGTGAGAATCAACTTGGAAAGAAGATGGGCTGTTCAGGTTTGTTTGAGAAACCGTTTGACCATATTCATCACAATGAAACTTTTACAAAGTTTGCATGCTAAAGTACTCCAAGTCCTTGGAACCCTGGTAGTCAGAATTTAACAACCTTCAATGATAGTCTGATAGCATAAATTAAAAGGATGGTTGAAGACAAACTCCCTGAGGTGATTCAAAATCCTTATGGTGTGTGTTTCAGAAGGATCACAAAGACAGGAGCTAGAAGGTTGGATTTCTTACCATTGGATAAAATCTCAGGACTAAGCACTGAAGCAATCATGACAGTGCTGAAGAAACTTCTCAAATCCAGTATCACAAGTGAAAAGGTTAAAGCTGTCAAAGATATTCATAGGCTATTAGCAAAAAGAGATGAGGAAATTAGCTCAATCATAAAGAAGCTGATCTCTGATGCTCATGCCAAGATAGGAGAAAGCTGCAACTATGATGATACTTTGGATGATGATGAGGATGAAATTGGAGAAAGTGGTGAACCTGGAAGATTCAGGAGTTCTAGAAAAGAAGCATCTGAGAATGTTGCTACACAAACTCAGATGGATGCTACCCAAGAAGAGCAAGAAACTCCCAGTACTGAAAAGAAAGATGCTGTCAAGGAAAAAGGGGAGTTATAAATTTGTGAAGCCTTGGAGGCAAGTATCTTGAGATTAGCTGTTGAATGCTTTAATTCTGAAAAAGATACTGTCAACAAGGATACTGTCAAATTGGCTGAAGACACTCAAGTGAAAGATGCTGTCAAGAGCCAAACAATCGAAGCTGTCAAAGTTGCTATCATGAAAGATGCTGTCAAGGATCAAATTGAAGAAACTGTCAAAGTACGAAAGCTTGTCAAGAATTTCACATCTAACAGAAGGAAGACAAGAGGCCAAGCCTATCGTACAACCAAGATAAAAGGGAAGACAGTTGCAGCAGTAAAGAAAAAGAAGCATGGAGCAGTTTTGACAGAGAAGCCCATTGATAAGAGAAAAGTAAATAGTTTTGAACTATTGAAAAAGTCAATTGATGGGAGCATATCATCTGTCTTAGTGGAACTGGACCCAGTCAACAAAAAGGTACGAAAGTATGATCTTAAGGACTGTGGAACTACATGTATAACTGTAGAACCAGACTTCACTATGGAGATAGTCTCAAATGTGGTAGGCATGCATGATCTCTCATGCAATAAGGTAAAGGTAAGGAGAAGAATTGATTTCTTCGTTTTGGAAAGGATGATCACTCTCATGGAAACAAACCAAGATGTTTCCAGCAGTATCTTAGAGCATGTCAAAGAATACTATGCTCAAAGATATGCTGAATTCTATGAGAAGTATGGTGACTGGAGAGCACATGATGATGCAGACCTTGAAGTTAGTTCTGATGAGGAACCAATGCCTGATGTGGACCTTGTAGCAGCACATCGTCCTTTTACAAAGGCTGGCATGGCTGAATATGAAGCAGAACAAGCTTATCAGGCTGCTAAAGCTAAATCATCCCAATACACCAAACCTACCAAACCTGCCACATCCGCCAAACAAGGTGCTGAAGACCTAGAAGCTCAACTGAAGGAAAGCTACAAGAAACTCAACAAGCTATTCAGTGAGGAAGCAGGTTATCAGCCCTGTGTACTGGATAATCCTCTGAGAATCAAGGATGACAAGCAAGAAATCTATGTTGATAGTTTTCACAAGCTGAGGACCAGTATACTGAAGGATCTCTACTGGAAAGTTGTTGGATCTATTCATAAGCTCGAAATGCTAGTTGCTTGGGAGCTAGAGGAAATATTTTAGAAAAAAAAAAGAAGATCCAAAGCTAGACAGAAAAAGGAGAGAATCCTTAAATGCTTTTCCTGGAAGGAGGTTCAAATTCATCCAAGGAATTCTGAAGTTTAGAACATACACGTATGATTTTGAAACTTGGTTTGATGTAAAAGATGCTGAAGTATTTACTTCTCGAGTGATACAAGGGTACATTGAAGACATTGAAGATGATGCCAGATCACCAGAAGAAAAAGCTTTAGTTGAAGACCTCAGAAAAGCAAGAAATGAAGCTCTCAGAAGAGAGGGAAAAATCTGAACAATTGGAGACTGCCAAAATCAAGCTAAGTTAAACTCTGATTTGCTCATTCAATAGGAGCAATTGATTTGCAGTAAATTCATAAGCTTCATGTTCTAGATTTTTCTTTAACATTTATCAGTTATAGTATTTCAGCTATTCTGATCTATGTTAGTTAAGTTGTCAGCACGTTTTGATTGTAAATTTGTTGTTATTGTCCATAAAAACAAATTGGGGGAGATTGTTGGTATTTATGGGTGATAGCATAGAGACAACTTAACTATATTTCCCTGTACTTAGTTTTTACTAAGTTGAACATACTGTCACAGCCACAGTATGTCTTCGTATTCGAATAATTGCTATCATGTAATAAATGTATGATTTGGGAGAAGTTCATATGTTTGTTTAAGCCTCAAGGAATACATCCAGAAGATAGCAAGAATAAAAGTTAATGTCATGTCCTTGACAGTAATGTTACAAGAAGGCAAATGTTGCAAAGTCACGACAAAGCTACATTTGACAGCAACATTGGCCGAAGCAAGAGACAGTAACATTCTCACACTTGATAGCAAGTCTGGAGCTCCGACAACAACATTGGCAGGAGCTAGTACTGTCAACCTCTGAATATTCCTTTGACAGTAGACTCTGCGGTTAAGGTTACTGTCACCTTGAATTATTTGAATTGGGTATTTTCTCAGTCAAAGCCCGTGATAGGTTACATGTTCAAGAAACAGATTTGCTGCAACACACTATCGTTTGTAGCAGACCTGCAAGACTACGACAGAAGCTTAAGAGATTCACAAGACAAGGCTGGTCAATTCGAGGAGCATGTGATATCCACATCTACTGTCACCTTGAATTATTTGAATTGGGTATTTTCTCAGTCAAAGCCCGTGATAGGTTACATGTTCAAGAAACAGATTTGTTGCAACACACTATCGTTTGTAGCAGACCTGCAAGACTACGACAGAAGCTTAAGAGATTCACAAGACAAGGCTGGTCAATTCGAGGAGCATGTGATATCCACATCTACTAGAATTGTATTAGCTAGAAATAGAAAGAATCTAGGTTGCTTTACTTGTAAGGTTTATCCTATCTGTATAGCAATTAGGGAAAGTCACATGGGTGTGCAAATTGTAATGAGCTGCCACTTGAAAACGACAGCAGCTCAACACCCCATGCAATAGGGACAACAGAGTATCTTAGTCTACTTAGATACATCTTAGATTCTTTTCTATTCATGTACGCACACGAAGCAATCTGTATCTCTTGAGATATCGAAGCTGGAGAAACTCTCTCCAGATTGTAGCAACACTTCACACAAAATAAATAAAACATTTATTTTGTGAGAAATCTTGTTTCACTTATTGCTTACATACATCTACTGATAATCTATAATCTTTATTTTCGTTGTTGATTTAAAGATTCGATTTTATCAGTATTGCATTCAACCCCCCCCTTCTGCAATACTCCGGGACCAACACTTTCCATAATATAACTCCTCCAAATCCAACATCCAACATCCAACACATATACCAAACCCTACACCATGCGGTCATCATACCAACCATGGTTACAAGCACTCACAACACCTCCATGATCCATCAAAACACTTATAAACATTTATATAACCATGATTTTATATTTTACACTAACTTATTCCAAAAACCAACCATAAACTCAAGATTCAAGCTAGGGTTTCAAGTAGTATACCTTTCTTGGGGTGTGTAAAAGCCTTAGTACACCTTGTATAACCTTTATATCACCTTAGTATAGCTTAGATCTTCCAAAGAAACCAAGAAAACTAAAGTTAGTTTCTAAGATTTACTATTCATCATCAATCTTGTAAAATTCATAACAAATCGAAAAATATGAGTTTGGATCTCAAATTTTTACCACATCTTAGCATCTTCATAAGCTTTGATTTGAGATATAGATCACCAAAACCAAAGCTTCCTAGCTATGGTTTTGATCCCATTTTCCCCACTGGACAGAAGCTGTAAAGGACTAGGCAGGTTCGGTTCTTCAACTTGGGGAAGGGATTTGACTAGGCTACACTACTTTGTTAGCCGTGAAATTTTGAACGAATGATACTCATGGAGTGGAGAAGCTATGATTAAAATTTGGTGATTTTATCATGGCTAGAAATGAAGATATGAATTTGTCTTTCATTGTTGGTCCTGCTGGGCAGTTTGGAGAGATTGATATTTTCTTTGTTTTCTTTTGCTTTTCTTCTTGGATAATGACTTGTGTGACTTGTTTCTATCCCTTTAACATCAGCCCTTATCTTTTAATGAATTGTGTTTGAATTCCACTAATCATACTAAGCCATATGTTGATCATTAAGCACATTACTCCACTTTGTTGTTCAATGTTTAGCATACCCTTGCCCCTTGGTTCTTATTGCTCTTCTAGCCTTGCCCCTTCATAATTCCATGAGCCACTCACTTAATTAACTTGTAAATGCAGCTCCTTAAAGAGCTTGGGCCAAGCATGGGCTTGTTTATAGGGCCTTAGGGTTTTTGGATGGGCTTTGTGCAAGTTCTCTCGTTGTTTGATTCATCGAAAGTTTTTTGTGATCGTCTCAGTGTTTCTCCTCTGTAAACCTCTTGGATACATATAATCCTCTCTCACATTGTATTTTAAGGTGTTGGTGTAGTTCTAATCCTCAAACAAATATTAAATCCAATATTCTTGGTATATTCTCTTAATTTATCTCAGAATTTGCTCTCCCGATTCTCAAGCGTTATCAAACTAGTGTGCATTCTCTTTGCTCTAGGATTATATTCTCAATCATCTTTCCCTCTCATAATATATCCTCCCTTGGACTTCTAATATTTAATATCCTTAACCCATAATTCGTTCACTTGATCGCTTAATCTCGTTATAAAGTCTCAGTAGTTTTCGTTCTAAATTCTCAAATCAAATATAATAAAATTCCAAAAATATTAAATCCTCAATTCCTCAAATTTAATATCTCATTTCCAAGTGGTTCTAAATTGTTTAACAATCCAAATTCCTCTGGCATTCCCTTGACTTAATAATCCCCTGGTTTAACCTAATTTCACATGTTCCTTAAAGTATACACCATTTTCATATTTCATACTCTTTAATATCCAATACAATAGTGCTCAATTGAAATCAAACATCTTAAAAATCTATACTCAGGAATTTCTGAAATCCGTCATCGTTTCGAGTCACTCATTTTCATAGTACGACTCTAATATGGTTTCTGATGATTCATTTTCTGTTTCACTTATTGGGTACCTACATACCATTTCCCTAAATTCTCAAAATTACTATCCATTTAAGCACTGTAGCATTTCTAAAGTTAAGGTTATTACAGTCTTCCCCCCTTAAAAGGATTCCGTCCCGGAATCACGTTGAAGATATTGACGAATACCTTTCTCACATTACACCTTCTAATTCTCATATTACTTCCTCCATCCTTTAGTTTCTCCTTAAACATCTCTATCTTGTTTGTACAAAAATACACCAACATAAACTTGCTTGTCATTCATCAACATGCCATTTAGCTTATCAATAACAGTACTTTCCCTATTTTTTCTTTATTAACCTTCTCATGCATTCCGTCATTCTATATTATCTCATCTCTCCTTTCTCTTTTTACTAAGGGTATCGGCTACCACATTGGCCTTCCCTGAATGGTAGTGTATCTCACTATTGTTTATCTATATTTTGATCTCTATCATAACATAAAATATTAATACTCAACACCCCTAGATCCGGGGGCATGAATCCAGGTCATCACAGTCCAATTTCCATTTAATAACATTATATTCTTGACAATCGAAATATAAATACTTGCTAATACTTATACAATAGACCCCACACTATAACATTACACACTAGTCATATGCTCAGAGAACAACATCCATAATAATAACAGTTGACCCTCAAATCCACATTCCTCGAGCTGTAATATTTTGTAGCTCTCAAATTGTCATAACACTTTTTAAATTAGTATCTCCCTTGCAACTCAGCCTTTTCTTAGTATCACCTCATCATTTCTTGGACCAACTTCCTCTAACTTACATCGTAAGTCATCTTTTACACACTTGACACATGTAGTATTATTCTTAGGATACTCAAACCATTTCACTCTCAATTAGTAATATATTCTTGCATGCTTTTATCCACAAGTCCGGTCACCCGATAACAGAGGTCGCGTATATTCACCACCTAGCTATCCAATTCTCTATTACTCCCTAATAAAAACTCTTGCCTTTTTTATTAAAATAATTTGGGGAATTACTAACAATTGTATTCCCCCTTATTATCATTTTATTCTGAATCTAGGGTTTTAACCCTTATTAATACCTCCTTACTCTTATTTCTCCCGTATTCACCATGTACGAAGCAATTCTCCATAATTCTATAACTTTCACCCATAATTCTTCTCACGAAATTCCTTTCTCTCTTGTATTGAAACGCTTCTAGCTCTAATCATTTCTTAACGAAATTTCCCTTGGAATCTCCAGTTCCCTTGTATAATCACGTATACTCTAAACCTTGCTTCCATTATCCCATCCATTAATGAAATCTTCTATATTCGAAACAATTTATAGAATTTAAGAAACTTTGAATTGAAACGAACCCAGAAACAAGCAAGGGTCCTACAACAATTTATAAAATAAAGAGTTTTAAATAACTTTTATTTGAAACAAAAGGATATCTGAGAAGTCAATATAATGGAAGAACCCGTATGTCACACAAAGGAGGGCGTTGTGACGCCCCCAAATCCGAGGTCAGATATTCAGGTCGTCACATCACCATCCAACCTTATCATACCTGTATTAACTTTACAACTCAACAATACATCCATCCAGACCTCAATCTTACGCACATACAAGTTAGAGCCTCAGAAACGATAATCAAAAGTTACACTAAATATTACAATTCATCTGTACAATCCAGAATCTTACGCACTCCCACTTATACAACTACACTTGAAGACAAGTCTTACTATTACATTTGGAAACCTATCAGACTTACTCTGTAGTTTTATCATGAACTAAATCATCTCAGGGGTAAATCTTCTACTCCTCTTCTGCTGGTGCGAAGTTAACCGACCAAATTCTTCTCTTTCTGAAAAGTTTTTATAAAGCAAGAATGAGCTACATAATGCTCAGCAAGTTCACCATTTTGAAAAATAATAATGTGGTTTATTTCGAAAACGTTCCCAACTGTATGGGTATATATCTCAGATTTCAAAACATAATTCGACAATATATATGTCCGAGTTTGAATAAAACATTTATACTCACTAAGGAGCTTTAAGAATAACATATGAATCCTTTATAAGGTTTCCATTTCAATATATCTCAGTTTGAAAATATATACATATGAGTATATCATTTTCGGCAAAATACTCTACGGTTAACATACTGTACAGGTACTTTATTGCAAAAACCTCTTTCCTTCCATTGGCTTAGAAGGTTTCTCATTCAAAAACATTTCATTCTTTGAAATAATTGCAAGAGTGCACTAACACGTGCCAATTTTTTAGAAAATCTTGCAGTTCTAGATACTGCACGATGTCAATATTTTTCTTATAAAAAACCACACTATCGGCAACTTGACACTTAGGCCCAAGAAGCAGTGTTTGAGTATTTTTCCAAAGTGGAGGATGGGACTTGAAGAAAACATGAAACCTGACAGGGATTGACGATGATCAGTCGCCACATCCAAGTCCAATAATCCGCGGGTCTTCTCTACTAGTAGAAGGATAGAAACTACATCCGTAACTACCCTCGGGTGAAAACTACATCCGTAATCACCCTCGATGAAAACTACATCCGTAATCATCCTTCGACAGCACCTGGGCCGGAATAAATGATGGACCGCCTGGCTAACGGCCTCTTACACTAAACTCGAGGTCGTTCGTCAACGACCCTGCACGCCAGAGTCCCTTTTTTGCTTTTTCTTTCAAAACTTGTTTTGATTGAAAATCGAGTAGTTGAGGTCCGACATCAGTCGACCGATAATTCTTGAAAAACGTGCAAGGGAGTAAAACTTGACCGGGGGTTTTCGAAAATGTTTTGGGTTCGAAAGAATTCGAGTTTGAAAACGCTAAAGGTATCTTGGATTAGTTTTGTCTTTAAAATAATGAACAATAATTAATAAATAATATTTTGAGATTTAATATAAACAATTAATAAAATAATTATTTAATTAAAATAAGCTTTTAATCCAAGATAGATATTTTTGAGTATTTTTAACAACGTAAAAATAATAAATACTTAAGTATACGATACTTCCCGAATGACTCTTCGGGTTTTCGCAATTTAATCACGATACAATAATATACCGCTCCCCGGTCAATAGTATATTTGGACCGCTACGACCTCTATTGCTAGAGTCGTTGTCCGAAGAAAACACTTTCATTCTAAGCTCAAGGGTGTACAAACACATATGCATAAATCTCAATCCTCAACATAATCTCGTAAAGCATAAGCATACAATACGTTTGGAAGCTATAAACACAACAGTGAAAATCCTTATATATAAGTTTTGAAAAGTAAACTTGCATAGGTAAAATCAAGAATATAATCTTTTGAAAATAAATACTTAGGGTTGGAAAACTTGCCTTGGTGAGGTTGGGGTGGTCGGGCTCGCGAAGTGGAACGAAGATCTATACATATCCAACATTCGCTCGTTAGTATCTTAACAACACCACTTAATCACAATGTTTTAAAGAATACCACACTAACTTACGACTCCACCATTCGACCCACTAACCCTCCTATATGTCCATGTCATCACCCAATTACACTCGTTACTTATCCGACTCGAATTAGTTACCAAACTCGAAACATAACTATGTATCCTTAAAACTATGTTAAACAAACTTCTCACATGATTTTTCACTTGCGCGCACTTCACTCTAACATTTGTGTAAAATTGAAAAATATGAATTTTAATCCAAATCTTTTTGGTCAGGCTTTACTACTGTAATATCTTTCTATTCTCAAATTTTCATAGTCTTGACATAATTTTTAAGGGTCCAAAGGTGGTTCATAAGTTGACCATTCAGTGCAGTCCGGATCTCAGGACCACTCCTCACTAATCGGGTCATAACTCACAAACTATACATAACCTAGGTATGAACCTTATATGCCTGGAAACTACATGAAAATAGCTTTCTAACCATATGAATTAGGTCCTAAGGAGACAACATCTTGAGGTCCGAATCCCTCTTACAGACAGACTATGTTCCCAGAATTTACAACAAGCACCTTTTCAACTTTAACACTTCACAATAACACAATACTCTCTTTACAACCATTAAATCCACCAAGACTCATCTCTATACCATACATGAGACTACATACTCTAGCACATGCCTTATAATCACAACAACAAGCATATATCTTCAAGATCTTATCATCTAAAGTTCAAACCATCAAGATTCACTCCAATACTTATAGATCTAACAATATAAATTATAAACTTGTCATGGCTAAGGGTTGAGAGATATTTATACCTTCCTTGAGTCTCTAGTGACCTTTTATGAGCTTTTTAATCCTTGAAGAAGCTTGATCTATCCTTAATAAACCTTAAACTAACAAGAACATCAAGAACACAACTTAGAAATTTTCGGAGTTACTACACCCCAGCTGCAAGAACTGGAAAACCGAGGTCCTTACCTTGCTTTCCTTGACGAGGCTTCTATAGAGGAGTTGTAGAGCATCTCAATACCTTTCCAAAAAGCTATAAAACGCAAGATTTGGATGAGAAACGAAGGCTCTATGGTCATTTTACTGAGCTGCTGTTTGCCATGGCCGGGAGCAGAAATATTTGGGATGTTTTTGTGTTTTGTTTGATGTGTGGTTTGAATTATGAGATGTATTATTGATATGTATTGATATGTATATCATTCAGATGTCTCCACCCTAGTCTAGTAGCCTAGGTTCAAGCCATACCTCCTTGTCCACTAAAGTATGATGCACATACTTTACACTATTCATCTAGTTACTTTTTACTTTCTAGTTTGCTTTCCTAACTAGCTAGTTACATGATACTTTATATGCAATGTTTCCCTTGTATTACTATTTCTCCACCAATGTTTGTCACTTAATCCTTAATTCTTAACATATCTTAAATAAACTCCTCGTAATAATATTTTGTCGCGTAGAGTTTTCCCTTGTAATTCCTTAAGTACTTAATTGCGCAATTTCCTTAAATATTCGTAACTCCTTGTCTTAGGCTTTTAAAATCTTTTAATCCTCTGATAATCTTCAAAGTCCCCAGCTCTTATGTAATTTAATAGAAGTGGATTTCTTGCTTTCAATAACCTCCCTTTTCGCTCGCACATTTTATGCCATAAAATTAAATTCTCCGACAATTAAGTCCATTACACAACATAGGTGACTCCAAAAAGGTCCATAACTCGTAATATCATATTCTATTACATTTGTAAAATATTTCAAAAATCAGGGTTCTTACAGGCGTCCCCTCCGACTTTCAATCACACAGACAGATCGTCCTTGTGTATACATATAGGGTTGTTCCTCTTAGTTGTAGTAAAAATATAAAGAAAAATTTAAATCAAAATGATCAATACCATCTTCTGAAAGTAATCTTAGAGGAATATTTTGGCTAAGATAGATAAAATAAAATTTTGAAACACATCCCCAAGGGTACCAGAAAGTTTTTAAAAGATACCGACACTTAATGAATAATTACCCACTAGTGGAGGAAAATTTGAAACTCAATAAAATAATTTAGCAGGGCTTTAGGAGCTTGAAAATAGGTACTGTTAATAGCCTCTGCCCAATTGAAAATCCCAATAATGGAAGGTTTTCCTCAAATACTATTTATATCTTAGACTGCGTACTCTCCAAAATTTCTTAAATTTGGCACTCACCATGTAGCCTTAACCTATCATCTGCTATTCCCAATTATCTTCATTTACCTAGTCGTGACTTGGCTCGATACTCTCTGCCTTTATCCATAATAGAACACAACCTTCTAATCGATATACTTACGTAATGTTGATCGTCTTATCCTGACAATGCTCCGGTATCAAGGACCCTTTTAAAACTATACTTTATAATTGTATATTCTAACATACCACTTATACTCACGAGATTGTCCAACGTACACTTCCCGATACATCAAATATTCCCTTTCTCATATCAATCCCGTGTGCTACATAAGTTTAACACTTTTAGCATAATAACCTTTTCATTTAAGTCAATCTCGGAATTTCTCAATCTGTCTTGGTCCTTAAGGTATATCTTGGCTTTACCGACAAATCTCAGTTTCACCATTTCATCTCCACAATCAATTGAAACAATCAGTGCCTGTTCACCAATCCACTTACAATATTTCTTCAAACTCCCTTAAACACAAGAAGACTTTAAATACCCTTAACTTTGGATCACCAATCTCCTCTCCCTATACTAAAACATAAACTTTTATTAGTAATAATCTATAAAATTATAATCACTACTTAGAATAAATGCTTCGTTCGATAAACCACCCTTGAACTCGATGTGAGTTCATATTTTATATCATTACATAAATATTTACATGTGTATATTATTATCACTTTTGTTCCTGAGCAATATGACTCTAAGCTCTGATACCATCTGTGACACCCCTAGATCCGGGGTCATGAATCCAGGTCATCACGGTCCAATTTCCATTTAATAACATTATATTCTTGACAATCGAAATATAAATACTTGCTAATACTTATACAATAGACCCCACACTATAACATTACACACCAGTCATATGCTCAGAGAACAACATCCATAATAATAACAGTTTAAAGTTAAAAGAGTTATTACAACCCAGAATCTTACTTAAGTACATTGTTGAATAATACTTCTACAAGAGGCATTTCAACAATCAAAAGTTTATGCCACAAGCTTACACACTTAATTTACATGTCTAGTTATACCCATCCATCTTATAAGAGCTACCTCAGGGATAGGCGCTAGCACTCTCTCAAAAGCCCTTACTCTCTTCCGGGGTGTAGTGCGAAGTATTGGCATCTGCCCTAGCTGTTATATAAATAAATAGCAAGAGTGAGCTATAATAGCCCAACAAGATATTATTGCAAACCAGCATCAAAGGAAAAACATATATGACAGTCCACTATAATAATTAAGAAAAGAATTAATCATTACTTATTCAATACACCATTCATTTTTACTTTATAAGAAAAATAAATATATGAAACAATATAATATCAGTTTCTCTTCTAATATGATATAATATCAGTTTCTCTTCTAACCATAAAAATAATTCCATAATTTCATACCATTTTTCCTTTTTCAGTATGTCAATCTGTAACCATTATCAATTCTTTCTTTAAATACTTTGGGGATATCTGCTGTCGCCTGATACGTTAGGACGATGATCAGTCGCCAAATCGTACCTGCTCTTTGTTTACTACTAGTAGAAGGAATGATCCAACCTGGTCATCATCCCTGGAGGAAGGCTCTCCGCTACATCCCCCTTCGGCATCCGTTGGGCCGTAATAAAATATTGAGTGCTGGACTGTGCCGAACACAGCCTCTTACGCTTGTTGTTGCAATCCCCCTTTTTGTCAAATCGTTATTCCATTTATAAAACACCATTCCATATTTTCCATTTTCCGTTTCCAATTCCATTCACATATATCATTTCCGTTTCCGTTTCCATTTCCATTTCCATATATCATCATCTTTAAAATACATACATCATAATACTTTAATTATAACTCAGACATCTCCTCTGTAATTAATAAAGTCAAATATGCTCTTATATACAAAATATTTCAACTATTTTAAAAGTATTAAATAATAATAAAATAATATTTATTAAATCTCAAATGTTTAAAGATTATCTTTAACATAATATCATAAACCATATAACCCTAGATAACAACTGATACCATTGTCTTTCATATCCCTTTAGATCATAGAGTATATTCGCTCTACTCATATTCATATCCATATCCATAATCCATATCCATATTAAATAATCTCAACAAACAGGGAATATATCCCTAACCATATAATGATAAAAGATTCATATATTATCTAGCAAAACCATTTTCTTTAAACATAAATAGTTTATCAAAATAAGGATAAAAGAAATCTTGCCTCGATCTTTAATCCCAAGAGGAATGCTCCGGTGTTCGTCTCGAGTATCTATGGAAACGAAAAGGACCACCATCAGAATATATTTCACTTAACCACTTAACCCTTAAATATATATATAGTAACACCCTTAACACATAATATAAGATTAACATACTATTTATAGACCAAAAGTTCCAAGAACTTATCTATTATTAGACTCCAAAAAAGTTTCAGTGTTTTTCACCATTTCCTTATTAACCACACATGACTGTAAAATTTCTCATAAATTATAAATTTTGAATTTGACACAAGGTCAGTGGGGTTTGACTCTATATTCACCCTACTATATTGTATCAAAATTTCATAACTTTCAAAGATGTCTAAGTATGGTAATTATAGGCTCAAAGTTGACACAATTGCATTTTCTCGGTTTCCGAACGACTTTCACTAAAACACACTTTTCTCCTAAACCGTTCATTGGATTTTGACGTTCTTTATATCAAAACGATCTATGAACTAAGCTCTATCTTCTCATGGTAAGTTAGTACCCTGGAAAGAATCCTAACCATACGAATATGGTTGACAAAAACAGGGCATCTTCTGGTTTAACGAAAATCGGGCATTATAACGGCTATATTTTCATACTTTCCATAATATAACTCCTCCAAATCCAACATCCAACACATATACCAAACCATACACCATAAGTTCATCATACCAACCATGGTTACAAGCACTCACAACACCTCCATGATCCATCAAAACACTTATAAACATTTATATAACCATGATTTTATATTTTACACTAACTTATTCCAAAAACCAACCATAAACTCAAGATTCAAGCTAGGGTTTCAAGTAGTATACCTTCCTTGGGGTGTGTACAAGCCTTAATACACCTTGTATAACCTTTATATCACCTTAGTATAGCTTAGATCTTCCAAAGAAACCAAGAAAACTAAAGTTAGTTTCTAAGATTTACTATTCATCATCAATCTTGTAAAATTCATAACAAATCGAAATATAAGAGTTTGGCTCTCAAATCTTTACCACATCTTGGACTCTTCATAAGATTTGATTTGAGATACAGATCACCAAAAATAAAGCTTCCTAGATATAGTTTTGATCCCGTTTTCCCCACTGGACAGAAGCTGTAAAGGACTAGGCAGGTTCGGTTCTTCAACTTGGGGAAGGGATTTGACTAGGCTACACTACTTTGTTAGCCGTGAAATTTTGAACGAATGATACTCATGGAGTGGAGAAGCTATGAGTAAAATTTGGTGATTTTATCATGGATAGAAATGGAGATATGAATTTTTCTTTCATTGTTGGTCCTGCTGGGCAGTTTGGAGAGATTGATGTTTTCTTTGTTTTCTTTTGCTTTTCTTCTTGGATAATGACTTGTGTGACTTGTTTCTATCCCTTTAACATCAGCCCTTATCTTTTAATGAATTGTGTTTGAAGTCCACTAATAATACTAAGCCATATGTTGATCATTAAGCACATTACTCCACTTTGTTGTTCAATGTTTAGCATACCCTTGCCCCTTGGTTCTTATTGCTCTTCTAGCCTTGCCCCTTCATAATTCCATGAGCCACTCACTTAATTAACTTGTAAATGCAGCTCCTTAAAGAGCTTGGGCCAAGCATGGGCTTGTTTATAGGGCCTTAGGGTTTTTGGATGAGCTTTGTGCAAGTTCTCTCGTTGTTTGATTCATCGAAAGTTTTTTGTGATCGTCTCAGTGTTTCTCCTCTGTAAACCTCTTGGATACATATAATCCTCTCTCACATTGTATTTTAAGGTGTTGGTGTAGTTCTAATCCTCAAACAAATATTAAATCCAATATTCTTGGTATATTCTCTTAATTTATCTCAGAATTTGCTCTCCCGATTCTCAAGCGTTATCAAACTAGTGTGCATTCTCTTTGCTCTAGGATTATATTCTCAATCATCTTTCCCTCTCATAATATATCCTCCCTTGGACTTCTAATATTTAATATCCTTAACCCATGATTCGTTCACTTGATCGCTTAATCTCGTTATAAAGTCTCAGTAGTTTTCGTTCTAAATTCTCAAATCAAATATAATAAAATTCCAAAATATTAAATCCTCAATTCCTCAAATTTAATATCTCATTTCCAAGTGGTTCTAAATTGTTTAACAATCCAAATTCCTCTGGCATTCCCTTGACTTAATAATCCCCTGGTTTAACCTAATTTCACACGTTCCTCAAAGTATACACCATTTTCATATTTCATACTCTTTAATATCCAATACAATAGTGCTCAATTGAAATCAAACATCTTAAAAATCTATACTCAGGAATTTCTGAAATCCGTCATTGTTTCGAGTCACTCATTTTCATAGTACGACGCTAATATGGTTTCTGATTATTCATTTTCTGTTTCACTTATAGGGTACCTACATACCATTTCCCTAAATCCTCAAAATTACTATCAATTTAAGCACTGTAGCATTTCTAAAGTTAGGGTTATTACAATAACATCGGTTCCTGGCCGATGTCAAAGATGACTATAGACATCGGTTCCCGATGTATTTCCTACTGTTTAATAATTATATAGAATTGATGATGTATAATAACAATATTAATGTTAGGAAGGTCATCTTGCAAAATAAAATTGATGGAGGTTTGTAATTTGTTTTACCCTTGTAATTTATTTGACCATTATAGTATAAATTTCATGTTTGTTATTTGTTTTACCAATCTAACATAGATTTCTTCGAAAAAAATACTCATATAAAAAATTATATTTTTCATTTTACCAATCTAACCTAGATTTCTTCAAAAGATATTCATATAAAAATTATATTTTTATATGAATATCTTTTGAAGAAATCTAAATTATATTTTTAATTTTATTGCATATGATGATGATGTACTGGATTGAAAAATGAATGTAAAGCATGCTATATAATCTATATTCATTTCATTAAAAAAAATTATATTCAATTTTTAGCGAGTTAAATCAAATCTAAATCCAAATTATTTGGATTTGCTTTTCAACCATAATACCTCAACCACAATTTTATAATTAAGTATAAAAATAATTTTCACATCAATACATTTTTCATAAAATATATGATTAAGTTTGATGTATTGGCACCAAACTTCATTGTTGACAACTTAATTTAAGATCAGTTTACATAAATTGATAATCATATTTAAATTACATTGTTACCGATCAAATTTAAGATCGATCAAATTGAAGTAGTTGAAATTAATACTACTTTGATCGAATTTAAAGTGTAGTAAATACTAGGGCTAAGCAAAACCGATCCGAAACCGAAAAACCAAACCGAAATATGTTATTTCGGTTCGGTTCGGTTCGGTTGCAAATATTATGAAATTTTGGTTAGTTCGATTTTTCGGTCTGGACCGAAATATATTTCGATTCGGTCCGATTTTTTCCAAAATATTTTGGTTTTGGACCGAATAAACCGAAATATACAAAACATATATTTACATTTAATATATATAATATATATTTTAATTGAATATCTATAATCTACTATCTAATAAGTAATATCAATATGCCTATACGATCATACCTTTACCCTTCTGTTTGTTACTACCTAAATTGAAAAAACAATGGCCGACGGCCCGACACTCAATCGTCAGTCCTCAGTCGACACCCCCTTCTATCTAATTTGTATTCCTCTTCTAATTTTAAGGTTGGTTATTATAATTACTGTCAAGTTTAGTTTTATGTATATTGCTGCTCAGTGTGTTGAGTAAAAGGATGTTAGTTTTATTTTAGATTTTGGATTTGGCTTCCAACAGTAGAAGGATTGTTGAGTCACACTGTCACTGGTTTAAGCTAAAAACCAAGCACTTGACGCTAAGAACCGAGCACTTAGATTTTGTATGATTGTATCAAATAATGCCACACTTTTGAGTTCTGACTTCACTACTTCAGAACTGCATTCTACACACCAAACACGCAACTATGCAAGACTTATAAAAATTTCGGTTTAATTGGTTCAGACCGAACCGACCGAAATATTTCAGTTGGGTTCTTGTTCGGTTTAAAATGAAATTCAGTCCGGTTCGGTTAAAAAAATAGCTATTCGGTTATTTCGGTTCGGTCCGGTTTTGGACCGAACCGACCGATTGCTCAGCCGTAGTAAATACGAAAAATTCTCCTTACAAATATCGATTGACATTAAATTCGATTGGAAATGATCAATTTAGGATCGGTCAAATTTATGTTTTATCAAAGAAATCTTACTTAAAATTTGTCAAAATATTTGAACTTAAATTTAATTATAGACAATCCAATTATAATTTATCTTTTTTTTTGCCAGCAAAGAGAAAGTTTTATTGTCTCAAATCATTATAAAGAACAATATGAAAAATCCGAATGGACATCTTTCATCCTCCACCTACGATCAGCTAATACAAAGCTGTATCTCGCTACATAGTGAGCTACGTACGCTATTCACAGATCGTTTAACAAATCTTAACATCACGTTTTGACTTTGTAAACCTATTAAGAGTTTCCGAAATTCTTCCACTACTCTCCTTAAATAAGAAAGTGTAGCATAGGAACTACGAATCCATTGCACCAGCTTCAAACAATCTGTTTCCACATCCACATCGACTTGCTTTTCCTTCTTTACCTAACTGAGAGCCTCGCGAATTCCCATAGCCTCTGCATAGTCTGGTGATACTGAACCTGGGTAACATTTAGACATGGCCTCTACTAGACTGCCATTGTGATCTCGAACAACTGTTGCATGATTGAATCTATTTGGGCTGTTGAAGATTGCTGCATCAGTATTAACCTTGACTCTATTTATCATTGGAGGTTGCCATGGTTCTCGACCATCCTCTTGAGACATAAAGCTTAAAGAATTGTCAAATGTTTTATCCTGAACAAAACGCCACTGGTTAAGGACAGATAATGCCGTGACTAGCACTTTTGAAACATCCAAACATTTTTGATTCCACACTAAGTCATTACAATTTTTCATAACACCCAACAGATCATGATTGTGACATGAATATCATTTGTGTTCCTTTGAGTGAACACTAACCGAAGCCATTCTGGGAAAGAATTAAACACACCTGTTAAGACTGGTAAAGCAGCTTTAATCCAGCAATTTTAAAGGAGCAGAGTATCAAAGACTGAAGAGCCGATTCTGGTGCATCCTTACAAGTGGGACACACGTTAATCACTGGGACTTTCTTACTACGAAGAAGATCCTTTGTAGGTAAGCAATTAGTAGCAGCACGCTAGAGAAAATTTTTAACTTTCGAAAGAATCTTCAAGTTCCAGATCTTTCGCCAAAAGCCAGAGTTATCCTCCCTTTGATTGTTACTCTTTGCATCCTGGAGCATCATGTAAGCGCTTTTCACCGAATAAACTCCCATCTTATCACCTCTCAAGTACCAATTATCCTCCTCATCATCTTCTAATGGAATAGATAAGATGAGTTCTGCGTCACGGTCATTAAATAAATCATTGATTACTTCCCTATCCCACCTTATTTCTCCTGTGACCATGAGAGAGAATACCTTTTGATTTACCAAAGCCTCGCTGTTAGAGTGAACATAGGGATCGTTAACATCCGGGAGCCAAGGAACATTCATGATAAAAAGAGACATGCCATTTCCTACTCGACATGAGCTTCCTTGCTTAATAAGATTCTGAGCTTCGAACACACTTCTCCAAATATAGCTTGGGTTGCTGCCAAGTTTAGCTGTCAAAAATGATTTCGTGGGATAATATCTGGCTTTAAAAACTTTAGCCACAAGCTTTTCAGGATTGACTAATAACCTCCAAGCTTGCTTTCCTAAAAGAGCGATGTTAAACTCTCTAATATTCCGAAAACCCATTCCTCCATCAGCCTTCCTCGCACTCATTCTGTCCTAAGACATCCAATGAATGCATCTTTCCTTACTTGCATTAGATTTCCACCAAAATTTACACATAATTCTTTCTAAATCTTTGCAAACCTCAAGAGAAAGAAGAAAAACACTCATGGTGTAATTAGGTAATGACTGAGCTACCAACTTGATTAAAATTTCCTTCCCACCTCTCGAGAGTTTCTTTTTATCCCATCCTTGCAACCTTTCCTAAAGTTTCTCCTTTATAAACCCAAAAGCTACTAATTTCTTTCTGTTCAAAAATTTGGAAGACCCGAATACATACTATTATCTCCTGCCTCTATAAAACACAACTGGTGACACAACTCTTGCTTAAGAGTAATGCCCACATTTCTGTTAAATATCACAAAAGACTTGTCAACATTAATTTGTTGACCTGAGGCTTTCTCAAAAACTTGGAGCATTTTTAAGATCTGGTCAGCACATTCAACACTTGCTTTGCAAAAAATATAACAATCGTCCGCTAAGAACATACGAGAAATAGGCGGAGCTGTACGAGCTACCTTAATTCCTTGCAACAAACCTCTTCTTTCGTAACTATGAATGAGAGCAGTTAGGCCTTCAATACAAACTAGAAATAAATAAGAGGAGAGGGGGTCCCCCTGCCTAATACCTCGAGAAGGAACAATGGAACCAAATACTCTACTAACATGAGATATTTGATAGCTGACCAAGGAGATGCATGCCATGAACAGCTCTATAACCTTCTGATCAAATTCCATTTTGCTTAACACTGCAACTAAGAACCCCCATTCAACGCGATCATAAGCCTTGCTCATGTCTACTGTGACGCCCTCCAGAGCAGGGGCCCAGATCGGTGGGTCACTGACACACATCTAGATGCATACAACCTAATATAGTAATATTAATATAACATGCTGACTGGCCCCTACATACTATCCAAGATCCATCACAGGTAATGGTATGAAACAAGCAAGCCAACATCCAACTAAGTTATTATTATTACAAATCTGAATTCAAAATATTATTATTACAACCCAAGTTCTCAAAGTACTACTGCCAGTTCTCACAACTAACTTAAAATCTCCTCACTGAGCTGTTATTGCATCTACCTCGGGAGCTACGTGGAAATGAACCAAGTCGGGTTCATGAAAGGTGTTAGGTCGAATACACAATATATAATCAAGTACTGTATGAGTAATTAACAAGAACACACGTTTTTAACACTTAAAACTGTTTGGAATTAATAATTCCTCTCTCAGTGATGTAAAATATCACAGAGAGCTGCTTAGGTTACAATCAATGATAATTTCTATGTTCGATTACCCTTCTAGGGTTAACCTAACTGTATTTATAAACATACAGCTTCGTACAATCAGTAATTGATTCTCCTATAATTAAGCTATTCAATTGATATCAATCACGATTGCTACACGTCTTCTAAGTCAACTCAATCCCTTTGACAGCTTTCCAATCTTCAAAGACATTGCTTTCATATTTATCTTAGATCAATCTTCAAATACTGTTGACTCTCAGACGCTTCCGCTACAGAGTTTAACAACCTCTGTTGCGCTTCCAGTCAGTGTTTAACTAAACTCTGACAGCTTCCAGCTAAACTCTGTTTTGTTACTTTAGCTTCCAAACACTGTTCTCATCAATCATTTCTAACAATCTCCCCCAACTTGTTCATTAGCAAGAATGTACAAGTTTACAGTAAATGATAATGTCAAAACAAATACAAAGTCTACAGTGTTTAACGAACAAACAGAGTTTAAACTATTACTTAACAAAATCTACAGAAAATTCAAATTACTTACAAATTCTGTCTACCTAACTTCCTCAAGATCTGGAGTTGTTCTGAGATAGTCAATCAACAATCTTCTCTCAGCATTTTCAAGTTCAATCTGCATAGCTTCCTTGATCTCTCTTAAATCTGGATCATTCTCATCAGTTTGAAAGATAGCAGCTCTTAGATCATAGATTGTATTTCTTCTCATCTGATTACCCATTCTAATGAATTTGACTTCCTCTGATTGAGAATTAAAATCAAGAACTGTAATCCCCAGATCAGTCTTTAATTTAGCAGTTCCTTTCTTCATTTCTACAAGATTTCCATTCCAATCTCTGTACTTAGGAACATACTTTTCAGCAGACTTTGATCCTGTAACGACTTTAGCTTTCTGCATATATCCCCTTATAGAATTAGCAATAAGCTG
Organism: Kitagawia praeruptora; assembly: GCA_037693485.1. Classification (NCBI taxonomy): domain Eukaryota; kingdom Viridiplantae; phylum Streptophyta; class Magnoliopsida; order Apiales; family Apiaceae; genus Kitagawia; species Kitagawia praeruptora. The sequence continues at coordinate 15,862,195 of CM075353.1, forward strand.
TGTTTGACGATTTCTGACTCTGAATATATGCAGAACATACTGAAGTTCTTCAAATAACTTTAACTTGATTGCTTCTTCATTCACTCTATACACTGATCCATCTGTCATAAAGTATAACAGAAAGTGAATATCTAAGCTCCTTTGATGAACTAGTTGAACCGATTCCAACTTGTCTAGATTTTCTTGAGTAATATCAGAACCAAGAGAGACAAGTGCAGAGGGATCTCTTGGACTGTTACTTACTCTCAAATCTCTTTTTGAACCTAAACCAGAAGTATTCCTGCCTGGTGGCTTTCCTGAACAAGCAACATTATGTTGATATCCCCCAGTCACTCCTGTTTGTTCTTGAACTGGAATTGTTGACCTTGAAAAACCAGGTAAAAGTTTACTTTGTGTCTGTACAACTTGTGTAGCAACAGAAGTTGTAACTATCATTTTGCCTTTGTTCTCTTCACCCATTACCCCTTTTAACTTCAACTTAGCATCAAGAGAAGACTTTCTTATCAACTTTCCTTTATCTTCTTCTTCTTCTTCTTGAATACCAGATAATTTCTCTTTGATTTCAATGCCTTTAAGAACAGGCTTTGTAGCTTTAACAACTTTCTCCCTCTTCTTCAACTTATCAGACTTTAAAGCTTTTAAATGCTCTTCTTGCAAACTCTTTTCTTCAGCTTTGGCATCTTCTAGAGTAACTCCTTCTGCATTTTCTTCCATGAAAAGCTTAACAGCTAACTCCTCATCAGTCTTTGGATCAGATATTAATTCCAAACTCTTGGTTTTTGAAGTACCTTGAGTTTCAGTGTTCATTCCAACAGACTGTGACTTAAGAGATTTGCCAGATCTCAAAGTTTGTCTTGATGCAGAGTTTAAAGCTTTACTCTTGTCACTTGCTCCTCCATCTCCAGCATCATCCTGTTTGAGCAGAGTTTGAGAAAATTTGCATTTTGACTTAGCAACTCTCTCCCCCTTTTTGACATCATCAGGAATGAGTATAGATGTAATGAGCTCCAAGGAGGTAGCAATGGAATCAACCTTATCAAACAAGGCAGTCTGATTCTCTTCAACCTTCCCTAATCTGGAAAAAAGAGTATCTTGAGCTTTAGAAAACTGTGCAGCTTTGATTTTAGACTCTCTTTCCATTTTCAGTTCTCTAGTCTGTATCTCAGTCTTCAAAGAAGCAATATCTTGTTGTGTGTCAGCAAATCTTCCATCCAGAGTTTTGACTTGTACCACAGTTGCTTTTAAACATGATAAAATCTCTGGATTGGAAATTTGTCTAGCAGTTTGCTGGATGAAAGTAGCTGCTCTCCCTTTTGGAAAAATACAATCTTCTTTATACCAGTTAGCAGCAAATTTAGCAAGTTGCTCTTGTTCAATTGCATGAGATGTGCAAGGCTGAGCAAAAGATGTGTGTTTGTTATCAGTCTGTACTGGTGCACTCAGAGAAGAATCAGAGTTTGCACTGTCTTCAGCTTCATGTTCAACACTTGCATCATTAGCTTGAGCAACTTCTAAAGAATCACTGTGCTGAGCATTGTCAGCCACAGTTTCTGCAACAACTTCTGCAATCCTTTCAAGATTCTCCTCATGTTGCTCAGGCTCTGTAACAGAGTTTGCATGTGTAGCTTCAACTTGCATAGGCTCAGAATTATCCTTGGTTGCTTGACCAACCTCATCACCTTTGTCAGGAATTTGATAAGCATCAGAGATCAGCTCTGTGTGTGATGCTGCAGTTTCAGTGAGGATAACTGCAGGCTGGTCAGCTGCACCAGTTGCTTCAGAGTGAACAACAGGTGAGATAGGATCAAGGATTGGTAAGAATGAATCAAGAATATGAGTTTCATCTTCGGCAGGCATATTATCCTCTGCAGGTAAATCAACATTTACAGATATTTCAACCTCTGCAGGCATTTCAACCTCTGCAGGTATTTCAACATTTACAGGCACAGCATCCTCTGCAAGCATTTCAACCTCTGCAGCCTCAACAGTAGGTTTATGCTGTGAAACCACCTCTGGAGCTTCAACAACTTGCTCATCATCAGATTCTGTAAGAAGTAATCTCCTTCTCTTGACTTGAGACACTGCAATCACTTCTTCTTCTTCACTAGAGCTCTCCTTAGTTGGTGTGAGTGAAGGTCTATTTGCCCTTTGAATCTTTCTTCTGGTATAAACAGCTCCAGGTAATGTCTGTTTAGCCTTTGAGTGTTTGGTGTTCTGTGCAGTGTGTATTTTTCTTTTTGGTTTGGATTGGGGTTGATCAGTAGGTACTGGCTCAGAGTTTATTGGTTCAGAGTTTATTTGCTCAGAGTTTATGGGTTCATTGATTTGTTCAGATTGTAGTTGATGAGAGTGTATGGTTTCAGTATGATCAGTGGCTAATGGTTCAGGCATTTGTTGGGGTTCTGGTTATTGTGGTGATGGTGCAGATTGTGAATCTTGAGGTTGGTTGACATAGTTTTGTAAGGCTAGTGGGAAAAACATAGCAGGTATTTGCTGTTTAGTGACATCTTTATTTGACAAATCAGAGAACATCCTTTTAGCAACTTTAAAAGGCTAAATGACATCATCTTCAGCAATTATAAGATTAGACACACAAGCACTGAATAGCAGTTGACAGAATCGAGAAAAATAAACAGATGTAGACTCTGACAAACGTTCTCCCAAATTCATTAGAACTAGTCTACCAAAATCAAAATTACCTCCATACAGTAGAGCATGCCCAATTTGGAGACTGTCAAGAGGAATTGCATCCCAATTTGTTGTCTTCTTTCCAAAAGCCCTTGTAATGCAATCGAAAAAGAAGCTCCACTCCTTTCTTAAAAGTGGCCTTTTCAGAGACCCCAGCTTATTCAAATCTCCTGAATAACCAATTTGCTGCAACATTGTCCGCAAACGTTCATCACCAACGACACTGTAAGAAGTGTAAGTATCAAAATCCAGAGCATCCCTAACCGTAGTTGGAGTAATGATATACTCTGATTCATCATGAGTAAAAATAATTGTTGGAGTGCCAGACTCTCCTCCATCATCATACACAGAGTTTGTCCAAAAAGTTGCAATTTGCAAAGCAGAGAGTTTTGGTGTGGCAGTTAAAGCCTTCCCAATTTCTGAATCTCTCAAGAAATTTTGAAACAAATGAAACGCCTCAGGAGCGTTTGCATTGTCCAACGGGGCTGTATAATTGTTAGGAAGAAAAACTAACCCTGCAGCATCAAAAGCTTTGGTTGCCATTAGTGAGATATGATACGAAAATAGTCAGAGAAAAGATGTGTATGGACAGTGTTTATCAAAATGTGAAAGAGAGTGAATCAGAGTTTTGAAAGTAATTGTGTATGCAAAATAACTGTGAGTGGGTGAATGTGAATCGATGTGTAGTGAGAGAACAAAAATGATTAGGGTAGTAAAAAAAACTCAATCGTTTATGTATCGTAAATTCTAGAGTAATGTGAGAGTGGGACACGTGTCAAACATCCAGTGGATCACTTAATGATACTCCAGTTAAACATCAATTATTACCGCTGTCATTCCTATAACCACAACACTTTGACATATTTACACTAATTAACAGTTGTCAAATACCCCAATTACTCCAAAATTGTCAAATTATCTCAATGAAACTTTACCTTAGAGTACTGAACACAACTCAACAGTGTTTGTCAATTTTCCAACTTTAGCACCGAAACCCTTTCAAAAATTGCACAGTTGTGAATATAATTTTGTGTGAAGCAGAGTTTACTAAAATCAATTTTTAGAGCATCTAATATTTCATAAAATCCATAACAAAAATCAATAAACACTGAATGCACAAACTCTGATGGTAAACACTGATTGTTTGATGAATGCTAAACTCTGTAGTTACTGTAATACAGAGATCTGAATACTTCTATTCCCTTTGATGTCCATGATTATCCAAGTAAGCACACAGTCTTTGGAGACAAAAAGATCAAGAGATAGAAATCAAAGCATCATTCAGTGAGTAACATGTCATGAATTCAATATACTCACAAACTCTCAAAGCACACAAGTGTTTAGGTGAAGTGTTTACACTCGCATTCAATCAGTAAAAGCAGATACTACCATATGCTTGAATTTCCACCAGATCTACACTACTTCGATTACATATATGCACAAATCAAAAGGACTTTATTCAGGGTTGTAATGTAGTAAGATCAAACAGGTGAGAAGAGATGTTTTTAACATGAGTGAATTTCGAACTGAACAATTTAACAGACAAAAGTGTTCAGTCACACTCTTAGTACATATTTGTACAAGATGATCAGTATATATACCCTTTTTTTTCTTTTTCTTTTTTAATATATATACTGAGTAAACTTTTCTTTTCTTGAGAAATACTCATGACCTGCTTGCATTTGATTTTTCAAAAGAATATAACTGCTCTTAATACTACAGAGTTTAAGAAAAATGAGCAGTTAATTAGGCTCAAAGGGGTTTACTAAGGGTGGAATTTTATGAACAGTGTTTGAACAGTGTTCAAAAGAGTTTTGAACAGTGTTTGAAGAAAGATGGTAAATCCTAGTGCCTTTATCATTTTCATGCACACACACATATCATGTAGTCTCAAAATGGTTTAATACAAGTTCTAGAGAAACATACTTACTGATGAACATCACACAACAATAAAAACTGATTGATAGAAAATGTATCAATCACTAACTTGGCTCAAAATCTCACAGGGTGCAGACATGACTTTGAACTCACCAAACTAAACAATGACACATTTCAAGTTTTATAATTTTTACAAGTACAAACAAGGAATTATCAAGAACCATGAATTACTTTGGGAACAGAATGTCACTTATCAGAGTTTAGAGTTCATCAATATCAGAAATTATTTATGAGAGGCAATGCACACAATATTCATAGACTCAGAGTTTAGGACTGAATAAACTAAGAGATGCTATAAATATGAAACAGTATCATGCTGTGTTGATTTACTGCACAAAATCTGATTAGATCACAGTGACTCAGAAAGAATCATGATTTAATTACTGAGAATCATGCTTCATACATTTTTCTTCATTGGTATTTTCATTCAGACAATCATCAATCCTGAATTCACAGAGTGTATTCAACATGTTAACAGTGTTTAGCAGACAGACATGCTGACAGAGTTTAACAATGTTTAAACATAAGCATGCATAAAAGAGGGTAACACTAAGGTTCACATAGCACTCAACAATTCACAGAAACATGAGCAAATATATTACAAAAGTAAGATTTTGAGTCTAACCAACATCTCTAGTCAAAACTAGAGACCATTCCTAGTTCATTGACCAGTCTTGTAAATGTAGCTTCACTCAATGGCTTGGTGAAGACATCTGCAAGTTGTTGTTCTGTAGACACAAAGTGAAGCTCAATGTTGCCTTCCTCTACATGCTCTCTGATAAAGTGATACCTTATGCTGATGTGCTTTGTCATTGAGTGTTGTACTGGATTACCTGTCATTGCAATAGCACTTTGATTATCACAGAAAATAGGTATCTTGGTATACCTCAATCCATAATCCAGCAGTTGATTCTTCATCCATAGAATCTGTGCACAGCAGCTACCAGCAGCAATATACTCTGCTTCAGCTGTAGATGTAGATATTGATTTCTGTTTCTTGCTGTACCAGGAAACAAGCCTATCACCCAGAAATTGACAACTTCCACTGGTGCTTTTTCTGTCAATCTTACAGCCTGCAAAGTCTGCATCAGAGTAGCCAAGTAGTTTGAATTCTGATTCTCTTGGATACCACAGCCCTAAAGTTATAGTGCCCTTGAGATACTTAAAAATCCTCTTTACAACTGTTAAATGTGGTTCTCTTGGATCTGCCTGAAACCTTGCACACAGACAAGTGGCATACATGATATCAGGTCTACTAGCTGTTAAATAGAGTAGAGAGCCAATCATTCCTCTGTAGCTTATCATATCTACTGATGACCCTGTATCTTTGTCCAATTTAGTTGCAGTTCCCATGGGAGTTGTTGCAGATGAGCAGTCAAGCATGCCAAATTTCTTGAGAAGATTTCTGGTATATTTTGCTTGGTTAATAAAGATTCCATCATCTGTTTGCTTCACCTGTAGACCTAGAAAATAACTAAGCTCTCCCATCATACTCATTTGATACCTTGACTGCATGAGCTTGGCAAACTTCTTGCAGAGTTTATCATTAGTAGATCCAAAAATAATGTCATCAACATATATCTGAACTAAGAGCAAGTCACTACCAGCTTGAAAGTAAAACAGAGTTTTGTCAATAGTACCTCTGTGAAACCCACTTTCTAGTAGAAATTTAGCAAGAGTTTCATACCATGCCCTTGGTGCCTGCTTAAGTCCATAGAGTGCCTTGTCTAACCTGTAGACATGGTCTGGATATTTTGGATCTACAAAACCTGGTGGTTGTTCTACAAACACTTCTTCTTCAAGTTTTCCATTTAAAAATGCACTTTTCACATCCATCTGAAACTCTTTGAATTTCTTATGAGAGGCATATGCTAGAAAGATTCTGATTGCCTCCAATCTTGCAACTGGAGCAAATGTTTCATCATAGTCTATTCCTCCTGCTGTGAATAGCCTTTTGCTACCAGTCTTGCTTTGTTCCTTGTGATAACACCCTCACTGTCAGTTTTATTTCTGAAAACCCATTTAGTACCAACAATGGATCTGTTCTTGGGCCTTGGTACAAGGGTCCACACTTCATTTCTCTCAAATTCATTTAGCTCTTCTTGCATTGCTGTTATCCAGTCAGCATCTTTAAGAGCTTCTTCTACTTTCTTTGGCTCAGTTTGTGACAAGAATGCATGAAACAGACATTCATTTGTTGTTGCACTTCTTGTCCTTACTCTTGCATCTGGATCACCAATAATCAAATCAGGTGTGTGTGACTTAGTCCATTTTCTTGCAGAAGGCAGATTGCTTCTGTCATTATGTGATCATCCCCCTTGATCCATGCTCTCCTGATTTTCTTGGTGCCTTTCTTCATTCTCTGATGCTCCCCCTGAATGTGACTGCTCAGAATTTGAACTATCAGATTTTGAACTACCAGAGTTTGAGTCATCAGAGTTTGATTCAGAATTATCAACTGAGTCACTATCAGAATTTGAATTATCACTTTGATGTGATTCTCCATGCTCCCCCTCAACTGGTTCTTCCCTTGTTTCTGATTGAAGAGTCTCTTCAGTATTTACCAGTAGAGGTTCAGAGTTTAGCTCAACAGAGTTTGTCAAATCAGTCTCATCAGAGTTTACTTTATCAGAGAATAAATCTTCATTTTCAAAGTGCAGTTGATCATGTTCATTAACATCTTCAAGTCCAGTTATTTTCTTGTCATCAAATGACACATGAATTGATTCCATGATCACTTTGGTTCTCAGATTATAAACTCTGAATGCCTTAGTTGACAGTGGATAGCCAACAAAAATTCCTTCATCTGCCTTTAGGTCAAATTTGGTCAATTGTTCAGGATGAGTCTTCAACACAAAGCACTTGCATCCAAAAGTATGAAAATATTTTAGATTTGGCTTCTTCTTTTTCACCATTTCATATGGTGTTTTTCCATGCTAATTGATCAGTGTTGCATTTTGAGTAAAACAAGCAGTTTGAACTGCTTCTGCCTAGAAATATGTTGGCAACTTTGCTTCATCTAGCATGGTTCCGGCAGCTTCTATCAAGGTTCTGTTCTTCCTCTCAACTACACCATTTTATTGTGGAGTGCCAGGTGCAGAAAACTCTTGTTTGATTCCTTTACTCTTGCAAAATTCTTCCATTGTTGAATTCCTGAATTCAGTTCCATTATCACTTCTGATAATCTTCACTTGATTCTCTGACCCTTTGTCCAGTTGTATTATATGTTCTGCCAGTGTTAATGCAGTTTCATCCTTCTTTGCAAGAAAATATACCCATGTGTATCTGGTATATTCATCAACAATGACTAGAGCATATTTCTTCTTTCCAAGAGACATAACATTCACTGGTCCAAAAAGATCAACATGTAGGAGATGATAAGGATCAACAATTGAAGATTCAAATTTGCTTTTGAAAGAGGCTTTTCTCTGTTTGGCCTTTTGACAAGAATCACACAGGCCTTCTGCATTCAACAAAGACTTTGGTAGTCCTCTTACAAGATCATTCTTTATTAGCTCATTGATGTTGTCCAGGTTTAAATGAGAGAGTTTCTTGTGCCACTTCCAACTCTCTTCACTGGACATTCTTGTTGACAGACACACTGCTTTGCCATCAGAGTTTGTTGACAATTTTATTTCATAGATGTTATTGTGTCTGTTTCCAACTAAAGCAACTTTCCCTGTAGATTTACTGATGACTTGACAATATTCAGGCTGAAAATCTACATGATATCCTCTGTCACAGATTTGACTCACAGATAGCAGATCATGCTTGAGTCCTGGAACCAGAGCTACATTTGTGATGATGACACTCCCAAGATTAATATTGCCATATCCCAGAGTATGTCCTATGTTGCCATCTCCATAGGAAACTTTTGGGCTAGCCTTCTCCACATACTCTGATAGCAGGGCTTTATTTCCAATCATGTGTCCTGAACATCCACTGTCCACGACTAGGGTACTTTCCCTGATGCCCTGCAATCACAAACAATCACTTATTATTAGTTTTAAGGATCCAGACTTGCTTGGATCCTTTGGCTTTCTTAATTCTGTTAGCTTTTGCAGCGGAATTCACATTTTCAGAGTTTAAGCTAACTTTTTCAGAGTTTACATTTGCAGGGTTTACTTTAACCCATTTCAAATTTGGCTTGGGTTCATAGTAATTATAGTAAATAGCATGATAGTCTCTGCAAGTATAAATAGAATGCCAAGTACTTCCACAGTGTTTGCATAAAGTCTGTGGTCTTGTTCTCACATAATCATTCTTTACTGCAGTTTTAGAGGGCAAAGAGTTAATGTTCTTATTCTTACTGTAGAAACTAGCAAGATGATTAGTGCTACAACAATTAAAGCATGTTTTTCTTGGAGCTAAGGTAGCAAGCATTGGATATTTATCTTGTGAAATGCCTACCTTACCATTTCTGTTCTTTCTAGACACTTTCTGTTTCTTAACAGATTTTAACTCCTTTAACTTATGTTTAAGTTGTTTATCTGTCATTGAACCAATGTTAACCTCTTTAACAAAAGTCTTAGCATATGATTCTTTAACAGCTTTTTTTTCAGCTTCAGTCTTAGGTCCACCTGTTCCCATAACATTACCTTCAGATGAACGATGTGGTCTAACTTTTACCAAATTTTCAAATCTAAGTTCATCTCCCTCAGAGTAACCAAGACCTACTGTATCTGACTGAAAAATTTCATGTGTGTCTTTTCCAGAATCTGTCCAAATCTTAATAGTGTTATTTGCCTTTTCTAATTCAGATTCTAATTGCCTATACTTACTAAGCAATTCCTGTTCTAAATAAACAGCATCATCTCTTTCTTTCTTAATTTTTTGCAAATTAACAAGTTGTTCTTCAACAAATTTATTTCTCTCTTTAAGTTGAGAACTCTCAGATTTGATTCTCTCATTCTCTAAAGTCTGATCTCTATAACTGATATGCAATGCTTTAAGATAAATTCTCAATTCAGTTATATTATCAGTATTATATGCATAGGTAGTTGGGGGTACCTTTAGATCAGCATCTTCATTTTGAGTAGTAGCCATGAGAGCATAGTTGACTTCCTCATCAGAATCTGAAGTGTCTGCCCAATCTTTGCCTTTTGTGTAAAGTGCCTTTTCAGTTTTACCCTTCTTGCACTCAGGAGCATAGTGACCCATCTCCTTACACTTGTAGCATTGAATCTCAGACTTGTCTCTCTTTCCTGATTTGGTATCCCTTCTATCAGACTTTCTGAAACTCTTCCTGTCAGAGTTTGAATCTTTCTTAGAAAATCTGTTTCCCTTCTTAAAGTTCCTGAAACCCATCTTCTTAAAAGTCTTTACCATCAAGACAGCCATCTGCTTCAACTCTTCTTCATCATCCTCAGAGTCAGATGATGCATCAGTGTTTGTGTCATCATCAGAGTTTGATGACTCACTATCAGACTTTATGACTAAAGCTTTTCCCTTAGCTTTCTTCCTTGATGCTTCCTTCTTTAATGGTTTCTCCTTAACCTTAAGAGCAACAGACTTTGTCTTCCTACTTGATCTTTTGTTTCTCTGTTCCAATTCCAATTCATAGGTTTTGAGCAGTCCATAGATTTCATCAATCTCTGTTTCAGCAAGATCATAGTTATCTCTTATAGTGGTTGTTTTCACATCCCACTTTTCAGGTAGAGAGAGAAGAAACTTGAGATTTGAATCTTCTAAATCATACTCTTTGTTAACCAATGACAAATCATTGAGCAGTTTACAGAATCTGTCAAATGTTTCTGTCATGGTTTCTTCAGACTTTGCCTCAAAATGCTCATACTCCTGAGTGAGTATGTTTCTTCTGTTTTTCTTGATTGCAGCAGTTCCTTGACACCTAACCTCAAGTGCATCCCATATTTCCTTTGCAGTTGTGCAATTAATCACTTTATTAGACATAACATTGTCAAGAGCACTGTGAAGTAAGTGCCTTACTTTGGCATCCTTAGCAATAGATGAAAGATCCTCAGCAGTTAGATCTTTCTTTTCCTTAGGAATCACCTTTGATTCCTCACCTGCAGCAGCAGCAGTTAATTTTGTAGGTTTATGAGGACCTTCATAAATTCTATCAAGATATTCTGGATCTGTGGCTTCCAGAAACATGGTCATCTTTACCTTCCAGATTGCATATTCTGATGGCTTGAGTATTGGAACCCTAATTGTTTCATACCTACTAACAGTAGTAGGTGCTTTCTCAGAGCCTGATGGAGGAGGAATCTCTGCCATTGATTACTATTGTGTTTTGGATCTTTAACTGTAATAAAGTAACAGATTGGCTCTGATACCACTTGTTAGGTCGAATACACAATATATAATCAAGTACTGTATGAGTAATTAACAAGAACACACGTTTTTAACACTTAAAACTGTTTGGAATTAATAATTCCTCTCTCAGTGATGTAAAATATCACAGAGAGCTGCTTAGGTTACAATCAATGATAATTTCTATGTTCGATTACCCTTCTAGGGTTAACCTAACTGTATTTATAAACATACAGCTTCGTACAATCAGTAATTGATTCTCCTATAATTAAGCTATTCAATTGATATCAATCACGATTGCTACACGTCTTCTAAGTCAACTCAATCCCTTTGACAGCTTTCCAATCTTCAAAGACATTGCTTCCATATTTATCTTAGATCAATCTTCAAATACGGTTGACTCTCAGACGCTTCCGCTCCAGAGTTTAACAACCTCTGTTGCGCTTCCAGTCAGTGTTTAACTAAACTCTGACAGCTTCCAGCTAAACTCTGTTTTGTTACTTTAGCTTCCAAACACTGTTCTCATCAATCATTTCTAACAAAAGGTGCGCTTCCTCGCAGTTTACATAGTACGGACCATGATGCTTATTTTTACTATCAAAAGGTTAGACACAGAATAATAATGAGACAACGCTCAGCAAGTAACTAAGATCTCAACTGAACAACATAATATAATATTCTGAAAGATGACAGTAATTCAAAATATGGCATGTTTGACTAAAAGTGATAGCAAGGGTCCTGATATGGCATTTAATATAAAGTTTACCAGTAACAGGATGTCAATATATATAACTTCAAAACTGTGAAATGAAAGATATTTCCAATGGTAAACCAACTTCATTTCTAATTTAAATTAAAGAAATCATAATTTTAAGAAAACTGATTGGAGTTTTATTTCACCTTAACGGACAATACGGGTGATCAGCCCATAAAGTCCCCATACCGGACACAAAGTCCCTCTGGACATCATTTCCTTTCATTAGGATAACTTGGGTCCCCAAGAGGCAACACATTGGCCTATGGAGTGTCGAAATGGACAGACCAGAACTACATAAAGAATACACCTTAAAAAATGACGATACCGGTATTACCCGTTGTTCCGTCTCTCCAATCATCTGGAATCCGTAGAAACCATTTAGACGGATTATAATTTATAAAACCTTTCATTTTAAAACCATTCCAATTTATAAAACTTAATTCATCTACATAAAACTTTTCAACTCTTAATCTTTCCAAAATCCTTACCTCGAAATACTTTGGACTCTCTTATAACAAATCAGCCCAGTCTAGGTAGCTTCAAGGTAGTTTTAAGAAAATAACTCATTTTGGTTTACAATGATAAAAGTCAAAGGGTTTGACTAGGTTTTCTAACATTAAAGGATCAAAGATACAAGTTTGGATCAAGAAGATATAGACTCAAGGCATCAAGGCAATTGATCAGGGTTTCAAGTTTTAAGAATAAGATTAAAGGTATTTTAAATTTCTGAATCAGCAGCTAGATCATAAAGAATTTTATAAATTTTTGGATCAACATAGGTTCAGCTGACAGTGGACATAGGTTGTTCAACATAGTGATTTATCCGTCAGCCAATTTAGTTTGACTCTAGAAACCAGTATGGCATATATGGTCCAGAAGCAATTAAAAAGAATCAGGCTATATAAAGGATTTGTGTTCAACATGGTATAAGATAGGCATGCTCAACAAGATATATCAATAAGAAATAGAAACCGCAAGTAAAGACAAAGTTACTTGCCTCCGGTAGAATGCAACAGCTTAACAGCTCAGCCTACTTGTACTCAACCTTCGCTTTCCCTTTATTTCTAGGGCCTACGTCCTTCGCATCTACATAAACCATAATCACTACTTTAGAAAACTATATGACTTAATCGTCTCATCTTAATCTACCCAAACGATTCATATATCGCATCGATACTAACCTATAACATACATACCTGATATCTTATTATTAGATTAACTTGTAATTCACTAATCACTTAACACATAACATATAGCATATAGATCATGCAACTTACATAAGCCACTTAGCACTTAGCAGATACACATAATTTCGTAAGCAATCATGCTATTTAATTATATATTATACTTCTTATATTCTCACAAAAATCGGATAGAGTCTCCTTTATAATATAGACTATCCCGTCGGAAACATCCGACTCCAATTCACAATCAAGTACCTACGATGGATTTAAATCCACCTACAAACCCAAGGATTTATAATCATTTTACTACTTATACCATATCTCTAACAATCTCCGAAATTTATAACTAAACGTTCACATTCACTTAAGCACTAAACTCATACATGCAATCGTTTAAATTCGAACTTACACATATAATTATTCAACATGTATAAATCAAAATTATAATTTATCATAAATCGAACAATTCATACATTTACATGTAAATTCGAATAATTTCAAATTAATTCATAATTAAATCTCCAAAAATTCGGGTTATAAAATAAAAGAGATCATATAAGCAGTTCATATAATTCGAAGACATCTCAAGAAATTAATACTAATTAGAAACATCTATTTTAATAATTAACAATTAATTTAACAAATTAATTCATTCGAATTAATCACAAAATTTGAATATAATCATCAAGAATTTATCATAATCATCTATAAATCATGCATGCAATTATTAAATTATGTTAAACAGAAATTGTAGAGATTTATAGGCCTCAAATTCATCATTGGCCACCACCGGCTCACCGGTGGCGGTGAACCTGCTGTGGTACCTCATATTGACGCTTCCAACCTCAAATCCTCCGATTTAAGCTTTTAACACAACATTCAACAAGCATCAAGACTGAACAACTCGAAATCAGGCAAAACCCGAAGTGGGTTCATGATTTTCTTCACAAAATCGAACATACATACATGGCAACATATATACATACACTGCAGTCACATATATATACAACCACGAACAAACCCCAACTCAACACCAACACGTTTTAGTATAAAACATGGACTAAAATCGTGGGTATCGATTATTAAGGTAGAAACCGCAGCAACAAAGTAAACCGAAGCAAAAACCCGAAATGGGTTTCATTTTCATAAACACTAAATCGACATGCATCTACATAGGGAGGGAAAAGACTGAAAATCGAACATAATTCCGGCCTCCGATCAGTAAACGGAGCAAGAATGATGGTGTAATAGAGGAGAAAGAGAGTACCGGAGTAAGAGAGAGATGAGAGAGAATGGAGAGAAGACAGATGAGAGAATGTGGGAGGAGGAAGAGACTGTTGTCTCTTAACTCTCAAATTCAAGGGCAAAATGGTAACTACACAATTACAATTTTCTTTTTGAAAAATCTACTCTTTTAATCATTCTTAAATCGAAATAAAATAGGAAATGGGGAGAAAATATTTTATAAAATTTTTAAAATAAAGATCATGAATTTAGAAGCATCCCCATATTTTGAAAAGAATATTTGGATCAAAAATGAATTTTATACGAATTTTCGAAATAAAGCCTCTTTAAAAGAAATAATGCTTTTTAAATTATTTTAAAATACTTAAACTCACAATTAAATACCCACACTAATTTTTGTAATTCAATAATATCATAAAGATGATAATGCAAGAGACCTCATGATTAAAATCAATTCCAATGATTTTATATGAATTTTAAAAGATTAAATTTGCACTTTAAAATTACTTTTAATGCTCCAAAAATATAATTAAAATTCCACGAGCATATACGACATATACCAAACATCATATAATCACATAATTATGTTTTCACACATAACTTGACTTCACAAAAATGTACTCATCATATATTCCATATACTTTCATATTTAACAATTAAATAGGCATTTAAATATTACAAAAAATTCTAGGTTGTTATATCCTTCCCCCCTTAAAAGGATTCCGTCCCCAGAATCTCACCTAAGCAAACAGATGAGGATACTTGGCAAGCATTTCGCTTTCAAGTTCCCAAGTCGACTCTTCGACTCTAGGATTTCTCCACAAAACCTTAACTAATTTGACAACCTTATTTCTAAGCTTCCTATCACTTCTATCCTGAATCTCTACTGGCTGCTCTTCATAAGACAAATCTGGTTGGATCTCAATAGGCTCATACTCAATTACGTGGCTTGCATCTGGATTATACCTTTTAAGCATAGATACGTGGAACACATTGTGAATATGGTGCATATGCGGTGGCAACGCCAATTCGTAAGCAACCTTTCCAACTTTCTTCAGAATCTCAAAAGGTCCTACATATCTTGGGCTCAACTTCCCTTTCTTACCAAATCTTGTAACTCCTTTCCACGGTGACACTTTTAACAACACTTGATCCCCTAACTCAAGACTCACATCCTTTCTTTTCAAATAAGCATATTTTCTCTGACGGTCCTGAGCAGTAACTAACCTTTTCTGAATAACTTCAACTTTCTCTTTCGTCTGCTGAAGCAGCTCTGGTCCTAAAATCTTTCTCTCACCAAATTCTTCCCAATATACTGGTGACCTACATTTCTTTCCATACAAAGCTTTATACGGCGGCATCCCAATACTTGCATGGTAACTATTGTTATAAGAAAACTCAACCAGCGGCAGATGTTCATCCCAATTTCCTTCGAAATCCAATGCACAAGCTCTAAGCATATCCTCTATGGTCTGAATAGTCCTTTCACTTTGTCCTTCCATTTGTGGATGGTAAGCTGTACTCATCTTGAGTTGGGTTCCTAAACATTCTTGAAATTGTCTCCAAAATCTTGAATTAAATCTTGGGTCTCGATCAGATACTATCAAAATAGGTACTCCATGTCGGGAAACTATCTCCTTCAAATACAAATGTACCAACTTATCCAACGAGAACCTTTCGTTAATCGGAAGAAAATGAGCAGACTTCGTTAATCGATCAATAATTACCCAAATTGCATCGTGATTCGCTTTAGATCTCGGTAATCCCATTACAAAATCCATGGCAAGGTGTTCCCACTTCTACTCAGGAATATCCAACGGCTGTAGTAATCCACTTGGTTTCTGATGTTCCGCCTTAATCCTCTGACAGGTATAACACTTACTTATCCATTCGGCTATCTCACGCTTCATGTCTGGCCACCAAAAATTTTCTTTTAAATCTAGATACATCTTCGTACTTCCAGGATGAATAGAATATCTTGAACTATGGGCTTCACCTAGAATCTCATTTTTCAACTCCAAAACATTAGGGATCCATATCCTTCTCCCAAATCTCAAAATACCTTGATCGTCCTTCTGAGTACAAATCTCTTCTCCAGTCAACATATTCACTTCGCAATTCATCACTTCCTCCTGGCATCTATGAATCTTTTCCAACAACTCTAGTTGAAAAGTCATTGCACTAAGAAACTCATCCGCATCCTTTGAATCAAAAACTTCTAAGCTTAACTTTTCAAATTCTCGATATAATTCCTTTGGCATCGTCAATGTATTCAATCTTTCTTTTCTACTCAGCTCATCAGCAACAACATTCGCCTTTCCGGGATGATAACTTATCGTGCAATCATAATCCTTGATTAATTCCAACCACCTTCTCTGTCTCATATTCAATTCCCTCTGGGTAAAAATATACTTCAAGATCTTATGGTCAGTGAAAATTTCACACTTCTCTCCATATAAATAATGTCTCCAAATCTTCAATGCGAATACTATCGCAGCCAACTCCAAGTCGTGTGTCGGATACTTTTGCTCATGTGGCTTAAGCTGTCTCGAAGCATACACAATAACATTTCCGTGTTGCATCAAAACACAACCTAATCCTTTATGCGAGGCATCACTATAGATAATAAAATTTCCTTTATCATCAGGCAGTACCAGCACTGGTGCGGTAACTAGCCTCTTCTTCAATTCTTGAAAACTTTCTTCACACTTATCACTCCAAAAAACTTCATATTCTTTCTAGTCAACTTAGTCAACGGTGTAGCAATCTTTGAAAAATCTTGAACAAATCTTCGGTAATAACCAGCCAATCCTAAGAAACTTCTCACTTCAGTAGGAGTTCTCGGTCTACTCCAATCTACAACAGCTTCAACCTTGGTAGGGTCCACTCTAATCCCTTCTTTACTAATCACATGTCCTAGAAATTGCACTTCTTGCAACCAAAACTCATACTTGGAAAACTTTGCATACAATCTTTCCTTCCTTAGGGTCTCCAACGCTATTCTCAAATGCTCGGCATGCTCTTCAGGGTTTCTCGAGTATATAAGGATGTCATCAATAAATACAATAATGAATTTATCCCAATACCTCTTAAATATCCTATTCATCAAATCCAAAAACACAGCTGGCGCATTCGTCAATCCGAAGGCCATCACTAAAAATTCATAATGTCCATATCGTGTACGAAAAGCAGTCTTCGGAATGTCTTCTGGCTTAATCTTCAATTGGTGATAACCTGACCTTAAATCAATCTTAGAAAAATATGCAGCATCCTTCAGCTGGTCAAACAGATCATCAATCCTTGGCAATGGATACTTGTTCTTGATAGTCAATTTGTTAAGCTCTCGATAATCAATACAAAGCCTCATGCTTCCATCATTCTTCTTGACAAACAACATTGGTGCTCCCCACGGAGACACACTCGGCCTTATAACTCCTTTATCCAACAGATCTTGCAATTGAACAGCTAACTCCTTCATCTCAGCAGGTGCCATTCGATAAGGTGCTTTAGATACGGGTTCCGTTCCGGGTGCTAACTCAATCGGAAACTCAACTTCTCTATCTGGAGGTAATCCGGGCAATTCGTCGGGAAATACGTCAGGGAACTCATTCACTACTAGGATGCCTTCCATATTTGGAACTTGTTTCTCCATGTCGACTACATGCGCCAAATAAGCTTCACATCCTTGCTTCAATAATCTCTTAGCTTGTATAAACGTCAAAAATCTCTTATCTTGCTTTTGTCCTTGAAACACTACCTCACTACTATCTTCAGTAACCAATTGCTTCTTTCTACAGTCAATCTGAGCATCACACTCAGCCAGCCAATCCATTCCTAAAATAACATCAAACTCTCCCAACCTAAAGGGTAACAAATCCGCATAGAAAAGAAATTCTCCTATCTCAATATTACAGTTAGGACACTCCCGGTCCACAACTATCTTATCTTGATTAGCCACTTCTATTACTAATGGTCTTTCTAATGGCCGAATCTTACATCACAATTTGTCCAGAAATCTCTCAGATATAAATGATCTAGTTGCTCCAGAATCAATTAAAACTTTAGCTTCAAAAGAGTTGACAGGAAGCGTACCTGCAACCACGTCGACATCATTGACAACATCTTTAACAGACATGTTGAAGGTACGTGCTCTGGTTTGAGGCGCTTGATATGGTGCCTGCTGCTGAACTGGTGGTGCGGCGATCCTTAACACATTAGAAGTCTGAACAGGCTCCTTGCAGTTCCTCGCTATGTGACCAACCTTGCCACACTTATAACAAATCATTCGGACCTGCTTCGCTTCAGGACACTCTTGAGCACAGTGCCCCTTCTTCCCACACTTGTAGCACACTATGTTAGGCTTATTACAGATACCCGGGTGCTTCCTTCCATAAATTTTGCAATCTGGTAGTACGGGTCTTGTTACAGCCTGCGGATTTACTCCCTGGGGTCTCCGGTCATGTCCTCCGTTACTACCCCCAAACTTCTGAAAATTCCTCTAACCTCCCGGTCGATTTCCAAACCTTCCTCTGTTCGGAAAACTCTTTTGACCTTCCGTCTCTTGGCTCTTTTCCACCTTCTCAAACTTCCTCTTCTTACCGGCCTTCTCCTTCTGATTCAAATCACTTTCCCCCTCGATAATCATTGCCTTCTGAACAACAGCGGTATAAGTTCTCAACTCAAACGTAGCAACTCGACTTCTTAACCAAGGCTTTAATCCATGCTGAAATTTCTTGGCCTTACTGGCTTCATTCCCTACATACTGGGGCGCAAACCTAGACAACTCGGTAAACTTAGCTTCATACTCGGCAACAGTCATTCCTTCCTGCTTTAACTCCATAAACTGAATCTCCAATTTATCTTGTAAATATCCTGGAAAATACTTCTCAGTAAACAACTCCACAAATCTAGGCCATGTAATGGCATCTCCTTCTGCGGCTTTAACCGATTCCCACCAAAAGTTCGCTTCCGCTCTCAGATAGAAACTAGCAAATTCTACCTTCTGAACTTCATCAACCCTAACTAACATAAAAGACTTCTCAATATCCATCAGCCATGACTTGGCCTCGATAGGGTTTAGGGTTCCTTTGAATTCTGGGGGATGAACAGCTTGAAAAGATTTAAAAGCAATAGCTGGTTGGGCAGCTTGTTGCTGCTGGTGTTGAACAAAAGCAGCAGTTTGTTGTTGAAGTAATTGAAACATCTGGGCCATGGTAGGGTTGTCTTGGTCTTGTTGATCTTGATTATCATTGTTGTTAGTAGGTCTTCTTCTGGGAGGCATCTTTCTGATAAGAAGGTAAACAGTTTGGTAAACAACATGTAGGTATATATTCAAAAAGGAAAAAGGTTCCTCCGTGTGATACCAATAGACGATCGGTTCCAATAATCAATATGATATGGGTACAGTTGAAAATTATGCAATAGGTTTATTTATATAAACATGTCAATAGATATGGAGATACGGTATGCGAAGATAGTATGGAAAAGCGGTAATTAAAGCAGGGAACGCAAAATATACGAATAAACATACATTACCACTACTGAAATGATCCAACATAAAAATCCACCATCATAAGTCAAGGGTATTCAACCCTTCTACAACAGACTGAAAGAAAATTTCTAAACAACACCAATCCGTCTACTAGTACTAGAAAGACTGGAAAACATCCTATACTAGTAGTACTCAAGCTGAAACTAGTGGGCTCCATCAAATGTCCCACTCACCACCATCTCCACAGCAACCATCCCTAATCACGAGAACGTCGGGTCTCACCATGCTCACACATCATCCATGCAATCAAGCCCGAAAGTCGGCAAAGCTCGTCATAAGCAGGCCTAGACAGGGGAACCTCAAGAAAGCGCTGCTGGGTGATCCTCTGGGCTAACTCAATACGACTATCCCAATCAATCGTAGATAAGTCAACCTGACGCTGCGCCTCGTCCTTTATTTGCTTGATTAATGTCGAAAGCTCATCCTTCCTGCTCGTCAAATTCTCACAAGTACGGACTATCTCAGCGTAGGTGTGCAAAGGTGCAACCTCGGGAAGTGAGTAGGGTCTGGTAGATGACTCACCGTGCTCAGTGACAAAAGGGGTCACGATTGGTACTGGAACAGAAATAGGCACGGGGTCAGAGACAGGCTCAGACACAGGGTCGGACTCAGGCACAGGCTCGGTGAGAGGGGCAGGAATGTCGGCACGGGTCGTGGGACTCTTAACCTCAGAATCGGATACTAGCACATCAGACTCCGTCTCATCATCAGCATCAGATATCATCTCGAAAGGATCAGACTCCTCGGAACAGCTACCAGAATCGGAAGCTAGGGGAGGTGCATCGTCGGCAAGACCTGATAATCATATATATATATATACACGTAGAGTATAAAACGAGTTAAACTAGGTTAGTCCTAAATTCTAACGCGAAAAGAAAAACCTAAACCTATAACCACTCCCTAACATCTATCACTCTTGAAACCTAATTGTATCTACTCCTTTTATTAATGATCCTAAATTTCCTAGCTTGTTTCACTGACCAATACCCGTAGCTACCAACCTGTGACGCCCTCCCGACCAGGGGCCCAGATCAGAGGGTCACTTACACACATCTAGATACATACAACCTGATATAGTAATATAAATATAACATGCTGACTGGCCCCTACATACTATCCAAGATCCATCACAGGTAATGGTATGAAACAAGCAAGCCAACATCCAACTAAGTTATTATTATTACAAACCTGAATTCAAAATATTATTATTACAACCCAAGTTCTCAAAGTACTACTGCCAGTTCTAACAACTAACTTAAAATCTCCTCACTGAGCTGTTATTGCATCTACCTCGGGAGCTACGTGGAAATGAACCAAGTCGGGTTCATGAAAGGTGCGCTTCCTCGCAGTTTGCATAGTACGGACCATTGATGTTTATTTTTACTGTCAAAAGGTTAGATATAGAATAATAATGAGCCAATGCTCAGCAATTAACTAAGATCTCAACTGAACAACATAATATAATATTCTGAAAGATGACAGTAATTCAAAATATGGCATGTTTGACTGAAAGTGATAGCAAGGGTCCTGATATGGCATTTAATATAAAGTTTACTAGTAACATGATGTCAATATATATAACTTCAAAACTGTGAAACGAAAGATATTTCCAATGGTAAACCAACTTCATTTCTAATTTAAATTAAAGAAATCATAATTTTAAGAAAACTGATTGGAGTTTTATTTCACCTTAACGGACAATACGGGTGATCAGCCCATAAAGTCCCCATACCGGACACAAAGTCCCTCTGGACATCATTTCCTTTCATTAGGATAACTTGGGTCCCCAAGAGGTAAAACATTGGCCTATGGAGTGTCGAACTGGACAGACCAGAACTACACAAAGAATACACCTTAAAATTGACGGTACCAGTATTACCCGTTGTTCCGTCTCTCCAATCGTCAGGAATCCGTGGAAACCATTTAGACGGATTATAATTTATAAAACCTTTCATTTTAAAACCATTCCAATTTATAAAACTTAATTTATCTACATAAAACATTTCGACTCTTAATCTTTCCAAAATCCTTACCTCGAAGTACTTTCGACTCTCTGATAACAAATCAGCCCAGTCTAGGTAGCTTTAAGGTAGTTTTAAGAAAACAACTCATTTTGGTTTACAATGATAAAAGTCAAAGGGTTTGACTAGGTTCTCTAACATTAAAGGATCAAAGATACAAGTCTGGATCAAGAAGATATAGACTCAAGGCATCAAGGCAATTGATCAGGGTTTCAAGTTTTAAGAATAAGATTAAAGGTATTTTAAATTTCTGAATCAGCAGCTAGATCATAAAGAATTTTATAAATTTTTGGATCAACATAGGTTCAGCTGACAGTGGACATAGGTTGTTCAACATAGTGGTTTATCCGTCAGCCAATTTAGTTTGACTCTAGAAAGTAGTATGGCATATATGGTCAAGAAGCAATTAAAATGAATCAGGCTATATAAAGGATTTGTGTTCAACATGGTATAAGATAGGCATGCTCAACAAGATATATCAATAAGAAATAGAAACCGCTAGTAAGGACAGAGTTACATGCCTCCGGTAGAATGCAACAGCTTAACAGCTCAGCCTACTTGTACTCAACCTTCGCTTTCCCTTTATTGCTAGGGCCTATGTCCTTCGTATCTACATAAACCATAATCACTACTTTAGAATACTATATCATTTAATCGTCTCATCTTAATCTACCCAAACGATTCCTATATCGCATCGATACTAACCTATAACATACATACCTTGTAATAACCCTAACTTTAGCAAAGCTACAGTGGTCACATGAATAGTAAATTTCGAGGATTTAGAGAAATGGTATATAAGTACTCCATAATGGAAACGGAAAATGAATAAACAGAAACCATATTAGTGTTGTACATTGAAACTAAGTGACTCGAAATGACGATAGATTCCAGAAATTCCTGAACATGGATTTTGAGGATTTTGAGTTCGAATAAGCTTATATTGGATATTAAGGAGCATGGAAATATTAAAGGAATTATATATTGAGGAATTAGAAGATTTAGGTTAAACCAAGGGATTATTAAGTTAATGGAATACCAAAGAAAATTGGATTTGTAAATGATTTCAAAAACCACTGAGATAATGAGGTATACTCGAAACGAACCACAACTAGACGAGTATGGAAACCAAACAACCAAGATTAGTAATCTAACAAGGATACATACCACATTATTATTATCCAAGATTATTAGCATAATATTTAGAAAAACAAGAAAAGAGATTATTAGGTCATCAAGATGACATCACATTTCATTAATTTGTTTTTAAGGGTAAATTAGTAACTTTGCAAGGTTTAACCACAAAATATCTTACCAAGCTTCCAAGACAAGCTATAAGGATCAAGAGAAAGCCAAGATAAGATCAACCAAACACAAAAATCTTCTCCCCCTCCATTTCTTGCAAATTCGGCCAAAACAACAGCAGATCAGTAAAACGAGCATAACTCCTTCGTTTCTCAGCCAAAGTTTGCGTTCTATAGCTTTTTGGAAAGCCCATGAGATAATCTACAACTCTTATTTCACATGGTTTGTCCAGAAAAGCAAGGTAAGGGCCTCGTTTTTCATGTTCTTTCAGCTGGGTTTTAGAACTCCGAAAATCTCTAAGTATGTTCTTGATGTTTCTTGTTAGTTTAAGGTGTTATAAGGTTATATCAAGGCTTCTCAAGGACTACAAGCCTTTGTTAAGTGTTGTTAAAGCTTCAAGGAAGGTATAAACCCTAACCCCTTTTTATTATGTGAGTTTTAGTGATGTTAATGGATGATGTGTGGTTAAAAGTGATTATTGTGATGTTAGCTAGCATAAATTTTGATTGATTGTTGGGTGATGGTATTGAGGCCTCACCACTGATTATATGGATTATGAGGATGTAATATTGATGTGTATGGAGTGGTGGATGATTATATGGCTTGGTTGTGATGGAATGGTTTTTGGAATGTCCGATTTTCGTTAAATTAAGAAACTGCCCTATTTTGGAGCAACAGGTGCATACGGTAGGTTCCTTTTTAGAACACCAACTGACCATGAAGAGATAGAGCTTGGTTCATAGATCGTTTTGATATAAGGTGCGTTAAAATCTGATGAACGGTTTAGGAGAAAAGTCAGTTTTAGTGAAAGACGTTCGAGAACCGAGAAACAGTAATTGTGTTAACTTTGAGGCTGTAATTACCCTACTTAGACATTTTTAAAAATTATGAAACTTTGGGATATTGTAGTAAGGTAGTCAAAGAGTTGTTACCAGTTGACATTGTGGTAAATTTCTTAATCCATATTTTCTGAGAATTTTTACAGTTAAGTGTGGTCGTTAGGGGAAATGGTGAAAACCCATGAAACTTCGATTAAGGTTATAAATAGTTAAGTTCTTGAACCTTTGGGGTAATAGTGATACGTTAAACATATATTAAAGTGTCAAGGGTAATGTTATACAAGAGTGTAGTGAGTAAGAGATGTGGTATTCTAACGACGGTCCTTTTGTGTTTATAGAAACTCCGGAAGAGGGACGAGCCATACTGTCAGGATACCAAAACCGAGGCAAGATCTTTTCTATCCCTACTTGGAAATTATTTATCTTCAAGGAAACTTGATTTCATGAAATATATATATATGTGATGCTATTGTTACTATATTGTTAAGAATTTGTTTTCCTTGATTATTGATGTTAAAAGGAAGGTATATGAGTATGATATGTATATGGATATGGATATGAGTATGAGATGGATATGAATATACATAGAGATGATTATGCATGAAGTGAACATGCCTTATGATTAAGGGAATATGAAGGAATGGTATCAGTTGTTATCTAGAGTTATATATAAAGGAATGGTATCAGTTATTATCTAAGGTTATATGATTTATAAAATTATATTCTTCCTAAGTATTGTGATTTAATAAATATTATTGAATGGTATTTAATACTTTTGAGATAAATAGAATACTCTACGTATATAAAAGCATATTGATTTCATTGAATATAGAGGAGATGCCTGAGTCATAATCAAAGTATTATGATATATATAATTTTTAAAAGTGATGATAAATGGAAATGGAAAAGATATATGTGAATGGAAATGCGAATGGAAATGGAAAAGTGAAAAAATGTGAAATGGTATTTGATAATGGTAAAATGATTTGAAAAAGGGGGATTTCAACAGTAAGCGTAAGAGGCTGTGTGGGAGTGGCACAGTCCAGCATTCAATATTTTCTTACGGCACGAAGATGCCAAGGGAGGATGTAACAGGTAGCCTTCCTCCAGGGTTGATTACCAGGTAGGGATCATCCCTTCTACTAGTAGTAAACAGAGAGCGGATATGGTCAGGCGACTGATCATCGTCCTACGTATCTGGCGCCAGCAGATATCCCCAAAAACTTGAAAGAAAGAATTGAAATGGTTTTCAGATTTCTATAACTGAAAACAGAAAAGTGATATGAAATGATGGAATTATTGTTACAAACGAAGAGAAACTGATTTTATATTGATTTATATGATTGTTGCATAAGAAGGAAATGAGAAGATTATAGCGAGAGATTTGTTCAAGTTTTTATGTTATCTTGAAAGATTACACTGAAATGGTATATTGATGGTTATAGCATTCAAGAAGAGGAACTGATATTATATGATGTTAGAAGCGAGACTGATGGAATGATACTATATATTCTTACGTACAAGGATAA
The DNA here is from genome assembly GCA_037693485.1 of Kitagawia praeruptora. NCBI lineage: Eukaryota > Viridiplantae > Streptophyta > Magnoliopsida > Apiales > Apiaceae > Kitagawia > Kitagawia praeruptora. The sequence continues at coordinate 15,887,525 of CM075353.1, forward strand.
TTAGAAAGTGTATATACATATTGAACGGAAATAAAATTCTTCCATAATAACTGAAGTTTGCTTCTGTCTATTATATATATATATATATATAACGGTTTATTTTCCTTTGATGTTAGTAGATAGAAATTATCTTGCTGAGCTATTTTGGCTCATTCTTGCTACTTATCTATATACAACTAGGAATGCCAATACTTCGCAGAACGCCCCGCAAGAGGGTAGGGGGAAGGCGACCTTCTGAGAGCACGCTAGCATCGATTCCTGAGGTAGCGTAGAGGCAGACGGATTCTGAGAGCTTATGTATAATTAAGTGTGCAAGCATGTAATAAACTTTTGATTGTTGAAATGCTTCATGTCGAAGTATTATTCAGCAATGTATTTAAGTGTGAGCCTGGGTTGTAATAACTGTTAACTCTAAACTTTTATTATGATGAATGTTGTTCTCTGAGCATATGACTGGTATGTGTGTGTGTGTATTATTGCGGGGTCAATTGCATAAGTATTAATTGTAAAAAAAAGACCCAAGGATTATTGATATTGAATGGAAATTGGTCCGTGACGGCCGGATTCATGACCCCGGATTTGGGCTGTCACATACCTGATATCTTATTATTAGATTAACTTGTAATTCACTAATCACTTAACACATAACATATAGCATATAGATCATGCAACTTACATAAGCCACTTAGCACTTAGCAGATACACATAATTTTGTAAGCAATCATGCTATTTAATTATATATTATACTTCTTATATTCTCACAAACATCGGACAGAGTCTCCTTTATAATATAGACTATCCCGTCGGAAACATCCGACTCCAATTCACAGTCAAGTACCTACGATGGATTTAAATCGACCTACAAATCCAAGGATTTATAATCATTTTACTACTTATACCATATCCCTAACAATCTCACTACAAGAAAACCCAGATTTAACAACAGAAAATTCCGTTGGCATGTTAAGGAAATCCGTTGGGAAAACCGTTTACCAACGGAATGACCACCAAACCTGTCTGTTGGAGGAAACCTTGTTGGGAAATCATTACCAACGAATTTGTTTCCGTTACTAAACTTACCAACAGAATACCAAGAGAACAATAACATCATTCTTGTTTTACTAACAACCATGTTATAAAGAAGGGACAACAGATTATTCTGTTGCTATATTTAGCAACAAGATGCCAACAGAAATTTCCCGTTGGTAAAATGGTTTCCCAACGGAATGCTAACAGAATACGGTCGTTAGAGCAAACATCGTTGGGAAGTGCTTACCAACGGATTTTGTGTCTGTTACGAAACTTACTAACGGAATATCAACAACTTAATAACATATCTCTTGACCATAACAAGTGATTCTACCAACGCTTTGCCAACAGACTTCTACAATCTAGCAACACTTTACCAACGAATCATTTGTTGGGGGAACAAAAGTAATCCATAACAAATTTAGTTGGTATTCCGTTGCTAATTTCGTTGCTATTACACAATTATCAAATTCATAAATGAGATTCAAACAAAACAAAGATTCATTTCATAAACCCCAATTCAACTTACAAAAAACGAACTAAACAAATACTACAACCCCAATTCAACTTACAAAAAACAAACTAAACAAACACAAACTCTGTCACAACCTTTCGGCGGTAGTTTTTATCTATCAGAATATTTGCTGATTTAATATCACGATGGATATAAACAGGAACAATATGTTCATGGATATATTCAAGTCCTCTAGCTGAATCCAAAGCAACTTGCACCCTGGTAGACCATGAGAGTGGAGGTCTTCCTGAAATGTTCGAAAAGGTGGGGAAGAGAAGGGTGGGGGGTGTACGTTAACGTATATTTTGAGGTAATAGTATTACACGAACTGCATTCTGTAGACATATCACTACCTGAGCCTCGCAAATGTTCGCTTCAATTTCCATTCTCGATGAATTCATAGACTAGGAAAAGGGAATCTTCGACATAATAGCCAATTAAGCGAACCTGCATAATAGTCATAGAGGTGTCAAAAGAACTATGCTGAAAAACCGGAGCAAGATGTAAACAATTACAAGAAATTAATCTTATTTGACAGGAGGCTGAGAAGAAGTTTCATCAGATGTCTTCTTAGGCGAAGCAACACCTTAACCTGATTTTGATATAATAGCAATCTAGGTTCCACGGTATCCCCTTCATTTGCGACAAACTACAAGTATGCATATGAGTTCAGATACACAAATTCAATGTGGTGCAACAATAAATAGATGATAACTATTTGAGCATATTTAGGTTATACTTAAAAAAAAAATTATGTGTGATAGCCAGATTATCGACGCATATTCTTATTTGTGTTACTCTTAACAACTTTGTGTTACTCTTAACAACTGAATAGAAGCAAAAACTCCAGTAACATTTCTACGAAATCAGGCATATACTTGAGCTGTACATAATTTCTGGTTGTCTTCTGCAACTTAGCTACCATCGCATGTTTTTCTGTGAGAATGTGTTAGTTATGATTCTCAACCAACAAATATGATTTGAACAAAAGCTGTAGTATGTTTATTATGTTTCTTCTTGCTAATGCCTTTCAAGAACAGGGGAAGTGTAAATGTGTTGTGATCTGGTGTGTACCTAATTTACATTTTCTTCTTCTAATCTTTCTGGGCCAAAGAGGTAGATATATACAATTAATATACATAATGATTTGCAAGCCAATTAAGCCCCACAGAGTAACATGTAACACCACGCTAGTCATTACTAACACTTCAAAAAATCAAGAATACTACACATGTCCTACAATTTAGAATTGAAGAATAAGTTAGAGACTATTTACTACAGCAACTTGAGTGCTAATTTTGTGCAACTTGAAAGGAATCAGTGAATTAAACATATACAGTAAAGTGAAACATACATAGAGATAATAATAATGCAGTAATGGAATGAATCTGGATAAATTGTAAAAGATAGAAAAAAAACCCTAGCTACCTTCCAAGCACAGATGCAACAAGATCGATAGAAGTAGCAACCATTTGGTCTCTATCACCATCAGGCTTCTTGGTTGCAATTAACCAATGATTTCCATCACGACCCTTGTCTTCAGGGGGCATATACATACGCTGCATAGGCTCGAAATGACCGGTCACGAACCTTGGCTGACTTGTTGAACGGCTTCCATAACAACGAACCATCTGTGAAGAAGAAGCACCAACTGCTGCAGCAGAGCAGATAAAAGAAGCAAAATACTAATTTCAAGATATGAATTCAGTAGCGGTGACAGTTATAGAAAATATGCTACTGGACAAAAGAAACTTAATTTCAAGATATTTACATGCTTCTGCTTATTCTTATCAGCTTCATTATTTCCCTGATCAAGCTTCTTCATTTCATTAGCAGCAGAGACAAATGCAGCTTTTTCCTATTTTACCCAACAAAATACTAATTAACATACTAACATTACTAAACAAATTAACTAAAACAAGTAATCATTTTTATTTCAAATATGAAATAACTCACATCATCTGTCATTAGCCTCCATCTTTCCCCTCCAGCTTTTGCAATCTGTTAATCAATTAATCATTTATCATATAAACATAAAGATGTCAGATATAAATAAAAAGTTGATAGCAAACTTTTATGGATTATACAGCAACTTACAGCACCAACTCCCTTAACATGAGGGTTCTGTTCCTTGAACTCCTTCCTGAAACCTTCCCTGCAAAAATTGTACAAGTAAAAAGTTTACACACATGTATGAATTCTAAATCAGACTCAAATTGCGATCATTCATTAAATAAATTAGGAAAAATTGAGAAAAATTAAATATATTACATACATTTATTAGTTGAGACATTTCATCAAACATATTGTGCCCAATTAAATTAAACAAATTGAGAAAAATAAAAAAAGGACTTACAACGCATTCAGCTTAATTAATGGTGAAAAATTAAAACTTGAAGATGATAAATAACAGCGCGATATGCGAAATGGGTCAAGTGTAAGTAGAGATTTAGCAGATAAACAAATCTAAGAATTAGAAGGAGGTGTTTTTGTTTACTTATTATTCATTAACATCATAGAGAGAGGGGGGAGAGAGAGATTGAGGGAGAGACAGAGAAAGAGGGAGAGATTGAAGGATAGAAGGATAAGAGTAAGGTTTAGAATATGCGGACAAGAGCAAAGATTGGGGATAAAGCGGTAGAAGAGGGAAATGAAATGCTGGAAATTTTCGGTTGGGGGAAATTTGTGCGCCTTAACATTTTAAGTTTTTCAATGTGTCATTTCATTTCATTTTTTAATTTTTTAAATATTTTGATAAAATTTCTAATTTTATTTTAATTTTATCAAGAATTTATTAGATTTCAATTTTAAAATTTTAAATTTTACATATATGTATACTCAATTTAGTGTAGGGAAAAAATAATTAAAAAATAAAATAGTCGGGTTATACGATATTTTAACAAAAACGTAGTAAAAGTAGTACTTCTTATAACGGGGCACGATCCAGATTCACTGAATAATTTTTTTGAATGATTTTTTCGACGATGGAACCGTACGGATGTTAACAAGCACTCATTTTAGTGTTGGGAAAAAATAATCAAAAAATGAATGAGTCCGGTTGTACGGGATTTTAACAAAAACGTAGTAAAAGTGTTGCTTCATATTGAAAATAGTAGTGATCTAATAAGATTTCCAATCAAATGAATTTTTTATTTTCTGAAACTTTGGGAATATCATTATATTATATATATATTGACATCCGTACGGTTGGATCATTCAAAAATATTTTTTAAAAAATAGAAACTATAATCCTTGACAAAGCAATAGTTACGTTGTCCCGGATTGTTGTTTCTATTTTTTAAAAAATATTTATCGACGATCCAACCGTACCTATGGCAATATATACATAATTTAGTGATATTGCCAAGATTTTAAAAAATAATAAATTAATTTGGATGGTAAAATTAGTAGTCAACTATTGATTTGACTAGTAATACTAACTAGTCCGTTGTCCCGGATTGTTCTTTCTATTTTAAAAAAAATACTTATCGACGATCCAACCGCACGTATGTTAATATGTATTTAATTTAGTGATATTCTCAAGATTTTAAAAAATAATAAATTTATTTTGATGGTAAAAGTGGTAGTCAACTATCGACTTGACCCGTACTCCTAACTAGTGCTTTGTCCAGGATTGTTCTTTCTATTTTTTAAAAAATACTTATCGACGATCCAACCGCACGTATGTCAATATCTATCTAATTTAGTGATATTCCAAAGATTTTAAAAAATAATAAATTTATTTGGATGGTAAAAGTGGTAGTCAACTATCGATTTGACCCGCACTGCTAACTAGTGCTTTGTCCCGGACTGTTCTTTCTATTTTTTAAAAAATACTTATCGACGATCCAACCGCACGTATGTCAATATGTATTTAATTTAGTGATATTCTCAAGATTTTAAAAAATAATAAATTTATTTTGATGGTAAAAGTGGTAGTCAACTATCGACTTGACCCGTACTCCTAACTAGTGCTTTGTCCAGGATTGTTCTTTCTATTTTTTAAAAAATACTTATCGACGATCCAACCGCACGTATGTCAATATCTATCTAATTTAGTGATATTCCAAAGATTTTAAAAAATAATAAATTTATTTGGATGGTAAAAGTGGTAGTCAACTATCGATTTGACCCGTACTACTAACTATTGCTTTGTCCCGAATTATTGTTTTTATTTTTTAAAAAATACTTATCGACGATCCAACAGCATGTATGTCAATATATATCTAATTTCGTGATATTCCCAATTTTTTAAAAAATAATAAATTTATTTTGATGGTAAAAGTGGTAGTCAACTATCGACTTGACCCGTACTCCTAACTAGTGCTTTGTCCCGGATTGTTCTTTCTATTTTTTAAAAAATACTTATCGACGATCCAACCGCACGTATGTCAATATGTATTTAATTTAGTGATATTCCCAAGATTTTAAAAAATAATAAATTTATTTGGATGGTAAAAGTGGTAGTCAACTATCGATTTGACCCGTACTGCTAACTAGTACTTTATCCCGGATAGTTGTTTTTATTTTTTAAAAAATACTTATCGACGATCCAATCGCACGTATGTCAATATATCTCTAATTTAGTGATATTCCCAAGTTTTTAAAAAATAATAAATTTATTTGGATGATAAAAGTGGTAGTCAACTATCGATTTGACCCGCACTGCTAACTAGTGCTTTGTCCCGGATTGTTCTTTCTATTTTTTAAAAAATAGTTATCGACGATCCAACCGCACGTATGTCAATATATATCTAATTTAGTGATATTCCCAAGATTTTAAAAAATAATAAATTTATTTGGATGGTAAAAATGGTAGTCAACTATCGATTTGACCCGTACTCCTAACTAGTGCTTTGTCTAGGATTGTTCTTTCTATTTTTTAAAAAATACTTATCGACGATTCAACCGCACGTATGTCAATATATATCTAATTTAGTGATATTCCAAAGATTTTAAAAAATAATAAATTTATTTGGATGGTAAAAGTGGTAGTCAACTATCGATTTGACCCGTACTACTAACTATTGCTTTGTCCCGGATTGTTGTCTCTATTTTTTAAAAAATACTTATCGACGATCCAACAGCATGTATGTCAATATATATCTAATTTCGTGATATTCCCTATTTTTTAAAAAATAATAAATTTATTTTGATGGTAAAAGTGGTAGTCAACTATAGACTTGACCCGTACTCCTAACTAGTGCTTTGTCTAGGATTATTTTTTCTATTTTTAAAAAAATACTTATCGACGATCCAATTGCACGTATGTTAATATATATCTAATTTAGTGATAATCCCAAGTTTTTAAAAAATAATAAATTTATTTGGATAGTAAAAGTGGTAGTCAACTATCGATTTGACCCGTACTCCTAACTTTTAACGGATTAGTAACGGAAATATTTCAAATTGTAACAGATTAGTAACGGAAAATGTATGACCATTCTAATACTACCAATAGATTAGTAACGGAAAATGTATGACCGATCTAAAATTCCCAACGGAATATTCCGTTGGCAACTCGTTGCTAGAAATGGGCGGGTTCTTTTTGGTTCTTTTAGCGCCCATTTTTTTTCATTTTTAATTGGGGGGAATTTAGCCGGTTTTTTTTTCGTTGTTTAGCGCCTATTTTTTCTCTCTTTTCATTCTAATATTACCAACGGATTAGTCACGGAAAAGAGTATGACCGATCTAAAATTCCCAACGGAATATATCGTTGGTAAAGCATTGTTAGTTCCTTGGTAAATTATTGTTATTCTGTTAGTACTCTTTCCGTTGGCATCTCGTTGCTATAAATGGGCGGCAATTTTAGCACCAAAATTTTGGTAAATTTTGATTAAGAATTCGTTGGGTATCCGTTGGTAGAGCATTGACTTTTCAACAATTTATTTTCCGTTAGGAATCTGTTAGCAATCCCCAACGGAAATTTCCGTTACTAAATATCCGTTACTGAATCGTTGCGAATGTGTTATTTTATAATTGGCTTTTCAGAATAATCATATGGGTGAGTAATTCGTTAGTAAATAGCAACGGACACATTTCCGTTGGGAAATTTCGTTAGCAAAACTGGGATTTCTTGTAGTGTCTCCGAAATTTATAACTAAACATTCACATTCACTTAAGCACTATACTCATACATGCAATCATTTAAATTTGAACTTACACCTATAATTATTCAACAAGTATAAATCAAAATTATAATTTATCATAAATCGAACAATTCATACATTTACATGTAAATTCGAATAATTTCAAATTAATTCATAATTAAATCTCCAAAAATTCGGGTTATAAAATAAAAGAGATCATATAAGCAGTTCATATAATTCGAAGACATCTCAAGAAATTAATACGAATTAGAAACATCTATTCGAATAATTAACAAGTAATTTAACGAATTAATTCATTCGAATTAATCACAAAATTTGAATATAATCATCAAGAATTCATCATAATAATCTGTAAATCATGCATGCAATTATTAAATTATGTTAAACAGAAATTGTAGAGATTTATAGGCCTCAAATTCATCATTGGCCACCACCGGCTCACCGGAGCTCATCACCGGTGGCGGTGAACCTGCGGTGGTACCTCATATTGAGGCTTCCAACCTCAAATCCTCCGATTTAAGCTTTTAACACAAAATTCAACAAGCATCAAGACTGAACAACTCGAAATCAGGCCGAACCTGAAGTGGGTTCATGATTTTCTTCACAAAATCGAACATACATACACGACAACATATATACATACACTGCAGTCACATATATATACAACCACGAACAAACCCCAACTCAACACTAACACGTTTTAGTATAAAACAGGGACTAAAATCGTGGGTATCGATTATTAAGGTAGAAATCGCAGCAACAAAGTAAATCGAAGCAAAAACCCGAACTGGGTTTCATTTTCATGAACACTAAATCGACATGCATCTACATAGGGAGGGAAAAGACTGAAAACCGAACATAATTCCGACCTCCGATCAGTAAACGGAGCAAGAATGATGGTGTAACAGAGGAGAGAGAGAGCACCGGAGTAAGAGATAGATGAGAGAGAACGGAGAGAAGACAGATGAGAGAATGAGGGAGGAGGAAGAGACTGTTGTCTCTTAACTATCAAATTCAAGGGCAAAATGGTAACTACACAATTACAATTTTCTTTCTGAAAAATCTACTCTTTTAATCATTCTTAAATCGAAATAAAATAGGAAATGGGGAGAAAATATTTTATAAAATTTTTTAAAATAAATAACATGAATTTAGAAGCATCCCCATATTTTGAAAATAATATTTGGATAAAAAATGAATTTTATACGAATTTTCGAAATAAAGCCTCTTTAAAAGAAATAATGCTTTTTAAATTATTTTAAAATACTTAAACTCATAATTAAATACCCACACTAATTTTTGTAATTCAATAATATCATAAAGATGATAATTCAGGAGACCTCATGATTAAAATCAATTCCAATGATTTTATATGAATTTTAAAAGATTAAATATGCACTTTAAAAATACTTTTAATGCTCCAAAAATATAATTAAAATTCCACGAGCATATACGACATATACCAAACATCATATAATCACATAATTATGTTTTCACACATAACTTAATTTCACAAAAATGTGCTCATCATGTATTCCACATACTTTCATATTTAACAATTAAATAAGCATTTAAATATTGCGAAAAATTCTAGGTCGTTATATCTACTTTCAAAGCCATCCAACCCTTCTTGCCCGTAGTTTTCCTCTTCATGAAGTGCATTAGTTCATGAGCTATCATAATGTTGTCTGTGATAAGTCTCCCAGGTATGAACACAGTTTGTGTGTCTAAAATGATCGAATCAATAATTCCTATAAAGCGATTAGCCAGCACTTTGGAGATGACCTTATAAACCACATTACAAAGTGATATAGGCCGTAAATCCGTCATGACTTGTGGATTTCTTTTCTTCGAAATCAGTGCTATATTAGTATAAATGAGCTGACTGTCCACACGACCATAATCAAAGAATTGCTCCACTATTTTCACAACATCTCCACCTACCGATTTCTAGAATTTTTGATAGAACCCTGGAGTCATACCATCCGGACCTGGACTTTTGTCTGGGTGCATATGAAATAGAGCCTCTTTTACTTCAATCTCTTCTACTGGTCTTAACATCATAGCATTCTGATCATCGTTAACTCTTCTGTCAATACACTGAGTAACGTCACTCCATTCAATGTTGGAAGCTTTTAAAAGTTTTGAGAAATAATCTGTCATGACATTTTCCAACCCTGAATTCAATTCTACACTCTAACCCTCCTCATTTATGAGACTTCTGATTTGGATTCCATTATACACTCTGACCCTCCTCATTTATGAGACTTCTGATTTGGATTCCATTCTACACTCTGACCCTCCTCATTTATGAGACTTCTGATTTGGTTGAAAGCACGACTATTTTTCATTGAAGCATGAAAATATTTGCTATTTTGATCGTCTTCATACAGCCATAATTGTTTCGATCTCTGGCACCAAAAGACTTCTTGTTGGGCATACACCTCTGAGAGCTTTCTCTGCTCCTCCTTTAACATCACTTGATGTACTACATTAACTTTGTGCAAATAACATATCTATTAGAACCAGAACCATGTATGTTAGATTTTTTTGATTGTTGAAAATAATCATAAATAAATAATGAATAAAATCTATATATATAATCGTTATTTATAAGCAAACTCCTTTTTAATGTACTACTTTGTATCAAATTTGGTTGGCACCATATTTTGGTTTCACCCCAAGAATCCTATTTCCCCTAAAATTCTATGTTATTATATAAAATAAATAAAAAAAATCCAATTACATTTATAATTTTTTATTACAATTTTAAAAAAAAAAGACTACCATTACATATGTTGATCTAGGGTGACATTCTTATCTATAACAAACAAAATTCATTTTTAACGGTACTTTGGTAGCAAAATTTAGTTTCACCCCTAAGATTCCTATTTATTCGAGGATTCTATATTATTTTATTACAAAATAATAAAATTGTTAAATACTATTATAATTGTAATTTTTTATTGTAACTCTACTCAACTCACAATAACATATTTATCATAATCGTGTACATTTTTACGTATATATCAGAAGTATTTAGTTTTTTTTCTCGATTTTCTTAAATAAACATAAACAAACAATGTATAAAATGACCTTTATAAAGAAGCAATTCTTTGTAAATAACGTTATTTTTATAATAAATTAATGGTCAATTTAAATAAATTTTCTCGGGCCTTTATCATCTATAATATCTTGTTAATAAATGAAATTCTGTTTTAATGGTACTTACTTCTAGATTCATGCTTACTATAATTATTGGAATTCTGATGTAATTATAATTGTTTTATTTTAAACACTGAATTGCATAAATAACGTAGTTTTCTTTTGTATTTTTATCATTTTTCAAATTATTTTTTATGATAAATAAAATAATTTTTATAAAAAATTAATAAATAAATGATCAATTTAAATATATTATCTAGACCGGTTATCATATAGTATATTTTAATTTTCGTTTACAATACAAATGTAGACAATTGAATAGAATTGAGCAACTACAGTTAAACCTCGATAAATGAATATGCTCGGGATCGGAAAATTTTATTCATTAATCGAGATTATTCATTTATCGAGGTCAAAAATACACTATCTTTATTATGTCGGGACTGGAAAAAATTATTCATTTGATGAGGTTATTCGTTTATCGAATATTCATTTATCGAGGTTATACTATAATAAGATGCAGCAGTTTACATACCACTTAGCTTCATTGGACAGTGTTTTCAAGCTGTTGCTATTTGCTAGAATATCAGATTTTGGAGGCGTTACGAAAAAATGTAACTTTGAAATTTCGATTTTTTTGCCTTGTATAATATTATGGGTGTTTATATACTAAAAGCATGCATCTCTACTTAATAAGTAACTAGCTTCGTTACCCGTGCAAGGCACGAGGATATTCAAGTTTTATTGTGAGATTTTGATTTTTAATAGTTGTGATTATGAATATTCTTCAATTTGTTGCAATGTTGCCTAAATATAGATTAACTTACTCTCTTTTCAAGTGCTCTCACTTTGTAACAGGTTGTGTCTAAAATTTCTAATATCCAATCAATTAGTTATCTAGTTCAATGATTTTAGTTATAAATTTAAATTCATTATACTTAGAACTGGATGTCACAGTTTCAATTCTGGACAATGTCCATAACTAATGTTTTCATAGCATTTGATTTTAGGGGGATTTTAGAGTTAAATCATAGGAAATTGTAAGGCATAAATGTGAAATGATATTAAATAAAATGTAGAATATTGCGATATTTTGGGATTTAGTAGTTCGACTTTGTAGCCGTGAACACCTTTCAATTTGTAGCGGTGTTGCCTAAATATAGTTTAGCAAACTCTCTTCTAGGGAACTTCATTTTCAACATGAATTGTCTAAGATCTATAATATCTATTAAGATGGTCATCTAATTCAATATTTTCAGTTGTGAATTTAAATTCACTTTATTCAGAACTGAGAATTTAAATCTGATTACTCGCTATGAGCTTTTAAATAATATATTTTATTACAAATTAGACTAATACATTAAATACTATTATTACTAAAATACATATGTTTATTATTCTTTTATTATTCTTTTATTATTCTTGTTATTTCCCGGCTTAATTCCTAATCGTGAACCCAATCGTTTAGTTCTGATTCTCGAATTTTATGAGTATTTCTATACAAGTATTATTCATATATTGGCGTAATTATATAATAATTTACCCAAGAATTTTAATCCAAATATATGCACCAATATAAATTATTAAAAGTTAATGACTATTATTAGTTTGTTCTAATTAATTACGTAATATTAAAGTAGATATTACATAATCATATTGAATATAAAATTATTAAATGATGTATATTAAATATATAAAGGGACAAAATAGTAACTTTGCAATGAATAAAATGTGACATGTTGTGGTATATATCTAAGTTCACTGCATATCATATATCACTAATTTATACTAAACTATAACATATAAAATATCTTAGAAATTGACAAAAAAAATTATCTTAGAAATCAAAACCAAATATTCTTCATTTATCACCCAAGATACATAGCATATTTATGATTTACATAACACATGTGTTTGGTTAGCCTAGTGGTAAGGTGGTGTGTATATGAATGGAAAACCTAGGAACAACAATTTTTTGAAAATGGATTAAAATGAAGGGCTAAAATAGTAGCTTTGCAAGGAATAAAATGTGACATGTTGTGGTATTATATATATAGGTTTTTGCTCAAATGAGAACCCCCAATTAAAATGAGAACTGAGATCTAATCTCAGCCCTCCATTTTATATACCTATATTTAATCACAACCACATATTCTCTAATCTCTCCTTTCCCGTGTCTTCACTTCCATCTCCCACATTCCTCTGCCTCCATCCCATCTCCATCACTCGCTACCGACCACCACGCCGCCGTAATCCCTTCGTTGCCTTTCGCCTCAATCTCCCTCCTTCTCCACCACCACCAACCCCTGCCGTCGCCTTCTACCTCAATCGCTTGGATCGCCACCAGCTCCGACTTCTCTCCGGCCGCTGAAACTTCGATAACTTGTTACATGTGAGTTTCTCGTTCCTCGATGGCGTCGTTTTGTAGATGGAGCAAACGTCGTCAATTAAAATAGCTTTGAAGAGTTGGTTGGAATCTGATGATTTTGTAAGTGTTAGTAGAGGTGGTGGTGTGTGGCTATTGTGGCAGTGTAATGGTGATGGAGACAGTGGTGGTTATTAATGGTGACGGTGGTGATTAATGGTGGCAGTAGTGAAGTGGGTGTTAGAATCTGGTGATTTTGTTTTTGGTAGTGGTATTTGTTATGGCAGTTTGATGATGGTGGAGACGTGCTGGCGGTGATTAAACGTGATGGCGGTGCTGGCGGTGGAGACGTGTTGATTGTAGTCTTTATTTTTGTACTGATTTAATTTGAACTGCTTTGTTTTCTATTGTAAACAAGTGCTTACACTGTATTGAAGATTAAATTCATGTATATCAGTTCTTTAAAGTACCGAAATTGAATTAAAATCTCCAGGAGAATCAATTTTACCGCAAGGTTTTGACTTATGCGATTAACTTTGAAATCTCAGGCCCCGTAGGGGACAAAAGGTGGTGATTTTCAGATTTCGATGGTGATTTTTGGTGGTGGCCAGAAGTGGTGGTGGAGATGGGGTGGTTTGTAATGGTTTTGGATGTGGTGATTTTTGTTTTCCGGTGGTGATTTTTTGGTGGTAGTGGCGGCAGTGTGGTGGTCGGAGGTGGTGGAGTGTGGTGATTTTTGTTTAGAGGTGGTGATTTTTGTTGGTGCTGACCGGAGGTGGCGACAGTGCGGTGATTTTCTGTTTATCGGTGGTGATTTTCTGGGTTGGCCGGAATTTGTTGCCGGAGATGATGACCGGAAATGGTAACCGGAGTATGGAAGAAATGATTGTAGAAGATGATGTTGAATTAAATGAATAATAAAAAAATAAAATTTAAAATATTAATTGTGGGGCTAATATTTAATTTAGATATAAAAATGTATGGCTAAGATTAGATCTCATATCTCACCATAAATAATGGTTCTCATTTGAGCAAGACTCTATATATAGATAATAGATTTTGGATTAATTAATTACTACATAATATTATGGGTGTTTATATACTAAAAGCATGCATCTCTGGTAGTCTGTTAATAAGTAATTTTGGATATATATTCAAATTATAGGCGCACACACCGAGAGAGTGTTTCTTTGTGCATCTATCAATCTGTGTGTGCATGATCACAGCATGGTAGAGAAAAATCTTGCCTTGAAGCTCAGTTTATTTAATAGATAAATTTCTGCACAATAGCATCATATCAAGCATGATACATCATGTACAGTAAAGTGACTACGGAATAACAAAAATATTAAATCTGACTTTAGACTTTCATCATTCCGGAGTCATATGGGATGCCGGCGACTGGAATCCATGCATCACCCTGGAAGAACCTTCCAGCAGTGAATTCAAGAATATCCTGCTGAGAAAGATTCTTCTGGATACCTTTCCACGTCACTCTTTTCGCGGTGTCAGATCCTGGTCCTCTGTTCTGATACTCAACATAATAGCTAGTGTCCATACCGAAAGTACCTGTCCATGGTGACCATCCCTCTGGAACAATATTAGTATCAATATATGATTGCATGATTATTGTCCTTGAGAATTCCTTCCATGGACGGCCCAAGTAGGACTTAATTGGAGGTTGAGCTTGCTTGAATGCTGGTTCTGCGGTGATTGAGCAGTTTTGAAGGATGAGTCCACCTGTGGAACGATGGTCTTTCCTGCCTTGTGCTGTCACCATGCACCCTTGGTTATCCAATGGCTTCCTCACAATCATTTTGCAGTTTTGGAATACGGCAGCAGCATCACCAAAGATGAAGTCAATGGTGCCGGTGATTGTGCATTCACGATAGAATTGGCGGTAGGTGTGGGTGTATAGGGTATCTTGGTAACCATCCATTTGGCATCTGTAAAAGATAGCCCTGTCAGCAGACACACGAAGAGCCACGGCTTGATGTTTAGCAGCTCCGGCTGAGTTCTCGAAGCCCATGTCCTTGGCCATGAAACCATCACCATTCACAGCTGTACAAAAATAAATTAGAAGTTAATTAAGACATGTGCATTGATTTAAAATTATGAATTTTGGGTTGTATTTAAAGCTTAAATTTAATACACGTACCAACAGTTGCAGTTTTGTAGGTACCAACTCCATCTATGAAGTTCTTATCCCCCGTGATCTTGGTTTTGGTTGCGCCTTCTCCAATCATGACAACATTGTCTACGTGCCTTGGAACTTCAACATACTCGTGGTAAACACCAGCCTTGACAAGGATAACAAAGGGGACAACATTCTTAGGTGGGACTGTCTTGAGGGCATCATTGATACTCTTAAATTGGCCAGAGCCATCTAGAGCAACTACAGCATTTGGTTTTGGATTAGCTTGAAGAAGACTTCTTTGGTGTGCACCCATCCACTCTGGAAGACTACCTTCACTTAAAAGTCTGCGTGCTCCTGCACCAGCTCCCGTACCAGGGTCCTCACTTGGAGGTTGTTCCTGTCGAGGACCATAATCGTCATAAAATAGTCTGCGTGCTCCTGCACCAGCTCCCGTACCAGGGTCCTCACTTGGAGGTTGTTCCTGTCGAGGACCATAATCGTCATAAAATAGTCTCCGTTTCCCAATAGCTTTCAGCCACTCATAATCAGGATCCACATCTGACATCTTTTTCTTAGAAAGAAGTCTCCTTTGGAAGCCGGGAATATGCAAGGAGGAAAGCATAGAATTGAGCTCAGTAACCATAGCAAGACCATTGCTGGAGACTTCAGAAGAAGTTTTTAACAAACTCTTCATTTTCTCCCCAGCACCACCAGTTGTGTTCTGGAAAGCATCAATGCAAGTCTCTTGATAATCAATCGCACCACTGAGCCATGTCTTGAGATCCGCAACATACTCATCCATCTTACTAGCTTCAAAACGAGCCATCTTTTCCACAGATCTCTCAAGATCATTCACAGCCGTTTTCAACAATTCCCTACACAATTCATATGCATGCTTGGTTCGCGAGTCCTTGGCAGCATCTTGAAGAGTTTTGGATCTGCTAATAACATCATTAATATCACTCATGGCTGCCCTGAAGCCAGTTTTGATAAGTTCTTTAGGATCAGTCGAGTTTGATGAGGAAAGGCTCTGGACGCATGCATCCTTATAATCGGTTGGCTGGCAAATAGTCTTAATGGCTTTGTTAGAAGTTGACACCTCGTTCGAGGCATTGCCGCTGCTAGCAGCACCATGAACACTGTGTTTATATTCCGTAACAGCCACTGCAACCACCACCGCAACCAGGACTATCGAAGATAGTCCTATAATAGTCACCTTTTTCGACAATCCCATATTTAAAAAATTTATTCTAACATATAAATTAGGTAAGAAAAAAACTCAACTGCCCCCAGTATGAGTTTTTTTTACCAGAGCTTACAAAGGATATCTTTATTGGTTTGATACCCCTTAAGGGCTCTGGGTAAAATGTACAATCCCATTCATGCAAATATATATAATGGGAAAAAAGAAGAGAGAACCTGAAAAACAGACCGTTAATACAGATTGTTAGGAAATATGAGGTTTAGCAGAAATTGTGTGGTTATGGTCTTAAAGGTTACAGATGGATTCATCCATTTTTGGAACATTTGACTCCCATTTGTTTTATTAAACATCTCAGCTGGTACGATATTTGCGTCTAACTGGTAAAATTTTAGTTATATTCTATTTTAGTCTCTATTGATTTCAGCAATGTTTCTGATTTTATTATATTTTTCCAGGCACCTCACTTTATCCAGATTTAGGTTCTTATACCTTGCAAGTAGTTGGTATTCCAAATTTAGGTTTGTAAATAATTTTATATTTAACAAGTATATTGGAGAGTGTAATATTTTATTTTTAGTATCATGTTATAAATGTACATCATATCAGCCCGTTTGGTTCTTGTTATATTTAAAAATAATAACTCATCAAGATTTTGGATGAAGGCCTATTGATCTCTGATATTTTTTAGGCTGATGAGATTAATCTCGAAGAAGAGGTATTTGAAGGAATATTTGCAAAGGACGACGTCCTGGACAGTGCAGTTTGTGGTACTCTCAACTTGCTTCTAGTTAATGCTTTCAAGCCATTGAAGAAGGCAAAAAAGCTGAGAATAGTCTTCGTTCTCATAAGTCACTTTAGGACTGAAGCTCCAGATGGGCAAGCACAACCTGTCACTGTGGTTGCAAACGACTCGGAACTTATGGATGTCGAACAAGTTCTTCTGGAAATGGCGATGTATGATGAACTGGAGATGGCCAAAGCAAATGTATGAGTTGAATTAAACAGGTTAACCAGAGTCGATCAGTTGCCTTTATACCAATTTTATTTTTAGTTATGTTTAGTTTGTTTCCAGTTCTTTAGTTTGCAGGTTAATTGATAGGTTTTTCGTTTGGATTGTGGAGTCTTTATGTAGTCCTCAGGCATGGGCTGCTTTTAATGTAGAATTAAATTGGTAAATGAAATTTTTTTAAACAAGAATGTACGTACATTAATTATCTCAAAATTGAAGATGGAGATGGAAAAGGTAACTACAAAACATTAGATTAAGACGAAATTAAAAAACCAAGGAGAGATGATGTACATCAGGTAGGCCTATATAGATCGCACAACAATGCCAAATTATATAAGGCGATATCATCATCGTTTCGATAATTAAAAAAAACATTTGCCATGACATGCATTCATGGTTAGCATTTCTTCCTATTTACAAAAAGGTAGATATACATTATTTTAACGGTGATGATATGGTTGTGGTTCAAGCTGGGGCACCTCCGCCGCCAGCTGGGGCACCGGAAGCTGAGAAGGTAGGTGGAGCAGTTGCCGTAAATGGAACACCGGTAGCTGTAATCCAGGCATCCCCCTTTAGGAAAGTTGGAGCAGTATAAGTATCAGCTTCACCAGGAGCAATTTTCTTAATACTAGGCCATGTCACTCTCTTGGAACATTCTGCACCCGGGCCTTTATTGTTATACTCTACAATATATGACTTCTCAGTGTTTGGCTGGTTGGGGAGCCAAATATCCCATCCTGATGCATTGATAAAACCTTCGATTTGACTATTCATAATAACCATCCTTGAGTAGGCTTTCCAAGGGCGGCCCAAGTAAGATTGGACAGAAGGATCAGCAGCAAGTTCAGGTGCTGGACCAAGAGCACAGTTGTCTAATATAATTCCTGATATGTCACCAGGGAATTCTCGGTTTTGTGCTACCAGCATGTTAGCCTGTCCGAGGGCAGGTTTTCTTGCTATCACTGTGCAGCCTTGGAAGATGGCGATTCCGCCTCCAAAAACGAAATCAATGGTGCCTGAGATTGTGCAATCTTTGTAGAACTGTCGGTAAACCTGAGCGAAGAGAGTGTCTTGGAAACCATCCATACGGCAGTTGACCACAACTGACTTATCTGCTGCTATACGAAGTGCCACTGCAGGACCTTCATCTGCTTTTGCTGTGTTCTCGAATCCCATGTCCTTCGCCAAGAAATTGAATCCCTCCACTCCTATGTAAATACACGCAAATTTATATATTTTTAAACACAAATCAACTTAGGCTCAACTGATAGTTCTGATGAGGATGCCCTGAGATATTGAATACTGACATAGACAATCTCAATTTTGAAGGGTTTGTAGCCATTCTAAAGATCTAATAGAAAGGCGCCTCTTTGCAGAACAAATATTAATGAGATCACTTAAAAATTAATGCATGTGTTCCTATTGAATATATACACATTGTCATTAGGCCTAATTGAGGTTATATATGTTGGGGCAATATGTTGAATTATCTGTTAGTGCATGAAACTATAAAGAATTAGTAGGGCAAATTTTCTCTTAAAATATTGCAATTAATTTGTGGGAGATGGAACAAGTGTGACTTACCAACTGTTGCGGATTGCAGTGTGTTGTAACCAGTTTTATCAGATCTAAAAGCAGTGATCTTGGTTGCAGTTGGGCCATCTCCAACCAACACCACGTTAGGCTGATTAGGTCCAATTAAAACATTTTCATGGTACACACCAGCCTTAACGTATATTATATAAACGTCTGGATTATTTGCTGGAACTGATTTTATAGCCTCGCCAACAGTTTTAAATTTTCCAGAACCATCTGCAGCCACAACCGCATTAGCCTTCTGTTTGGCAGCATCACCCTTAAGGATATCTTTCCAAGCCGGCTTCACCCAAGCAGGTTCCTGCTCTGGCGGCAATGGAACCTGTAATAATTTTCGTGTATTCTTACCTTGTATCTGCATATCTTTCAAAACGCGGGTTAATTCATCAATCATATTAAAACCATTAATGGTCAGCTCTTTAGATAACCTCAAAAGTTCCTTAATTTTTTCTGCTGCTTCTCCTTCTGTTTTTTCAAAAGCATCCGTGCAAGTATTTTGACCTTTACTAGCACTAGATAACCATACTTTGAGATCAAATAGACGATCATCCAAATCTTCAAAATCAAAATCATTCATCCTCTCAAAAGATCTCTGTAAATCTCTCGTTGCTCGACGAAGAACATTCTTACAAACTTTATAAGCAGAGGCTGTTCTCGGATCCTTCTCCGCGTCTTGTAACACTTTAGAATTCTTAACATTATCCCGGATGTTTTGCATTGCAAAATCAAACCCGGCCTTAATCAAATCTTTCGGGTCCGTGTCATTTTTGGCCACGGGCATGAGATTTTTTTCACAAGTATCTCTGAATTGTGTAGGCTTACAAATGGATTTTACAGCCTTTCGAGATTCGTTTATTTGATCTTTTTTAGCATCCTCTGCCTCAGTGTCTTTGCTGTTCATATGTGTGTACACCACACCTACCACCATGGCTATTAGAAGGACCGAACAGAAACTTATAATCCCTACTTTTTTGTTGAGAGCCATTGTCCCTCCAGAATGTGAATGACAAGAAGATTGGCACAGTATTTATCTGCCTGAATACACTTCACCTCTATTTAGCAATTTTCTGTTTTTAGTTAATTACATTTATATATATGTTTCACCCATGAGAGTATAATTTTAGAAGGTTTTGTGTGATTAATATTTTTTTCAGTAAGCCTAAAATATAGAAAACAATGACCATGCATATAAGACACGTACCTCTCCTATTTTTTGTGTAAGTTTTTAATGCATGCATGCACACAGACGTCAACTCGTATGGTGTAAATTCAAGACCCTTCCTCTGCCATATATATTCAAAGTTATTCGGACAACCAAACTTAAACATCAACCATGTAAATCGCCATACTCGTCGCTCTGCTATGAAGATAAGTGAATATTGAATATCGTATTAACTCTATTTTTTTATTTCTTTTTGTATGTTTTTATTAATGAGCCACAATAAATTACAGTATTAGATTATGACCTCAGAACCAGTACCAAAACCAGATTCTTACCAAATTTTTAAAATTAAGAGATGCGTTGGTTCATCATATTAAAACTAGCATAAAAGCCCGTGCAAGGCACGGGTCGGTAGCTTAAATATATTTATAAATCAAATTATGTATTATTAATGTCGTTAGTTAAGTATGTGTAAGTTTATAATTTGAAATTTGATACAAGTAGTACTAATAGCAATCATAACATTTTTTTAATTTGTTGTGGATCATAGGACATAATTGGAGTATTCGGTGGGTGCTTTCTAATTAAAATTACTTTTCAGAACACTTACAATTGTAACCATTGGTTATTCGAAATTGGTACATCCCTTTAGCTAATTTATAACCATTTTTAAGGTAAAATCTAAATATCCTTCAAGCTATTCCATTCCGAAAGTGTAAGTTGTGGTCCTGATTTTAATAACAATCCTTTGAAATTC
Source organism: Kitagawia praeruptora (assembly GCA_037693485.1). NCBI lineage: Eukaryota > Viridiplantae > Streptophyta > Magnoliopsida > Apiales > Apiaceae > Kitagawia > Kitagawia praeruptora. The sequence goes on from CM075353.1 coordinate 15,908,573, forward strand.
TGGCCAGACCTTGTTCTTTAAGTTCTTAAAACTCTTTTTCTAACTTTTCCCTCTCTTTTCTTCTAATCTCTTGATATTTAAGAATTCATTGTCTTTATTTCTTTTTCGACATCTATTTATCTTTCAAGATATCAGAAAATTCAATTATGAACAAATGACTTAACAGATCTACCTTGCGTAACAAACTTATCATTCTTTTGACCTATGCGCTTGAGAATTGATGAATTACGTTTGGATAGATATTTTTCGTGCTTACATAATCATGAGGTAAAATTGTTCATGTCTCATTTCCCTATACTTTGACATTGAATTCATCATTTCCTTTATTGAATGTAGCTTAATCCAGACAAGTATATCTTCAATAATAGCTCACGTGAACATGTAATTAATGATTGGAATGAGTATGTTTTTACTATTAATGTGCTTTCTATATGTGTGCTTTATTGAGAAAGTTTTCTTTAATTATTAAAGGTACATGCCTCTAGTTTATATTGTTTTCTAAAATTTATTATACTTTTTCAATTAATATCTATTTATATTAATTAATATCTAGTTTATATTAATATAGTTTATATTGTGTTTTGAAAAATTTATTATACTTTACTAATTAATATCTATTTTTTTGCAAAATTTCAAAAATCATACTTTATTATTACGTGAAACTTGGTAAATGAATATTTGATAAATCAACAAATTCACCAAATGAATAACTTTTATAGTTTCAAACATAAAAGTAAAATATATATTGACCTTGATAGAAGAGAAATATATATAAATTAAATAATATATAATAAATCTAACATTTATCGAAATTAGTCAGATATAACTAACTCGACTTCTACGTTAATAAATTTTTAATATACACTTGAAAATAATTTTTTAGTAAAATAATTTACTTATTTAACCTTTATTATAAAGTAAAATATATACGATATCTATAATATTAAAACACCTAAAATAAATAATAACATAATATAATTAATGGTAATTAGTCAATTGCCTTTTTCACATTTACTTTTGGTTGAAGATATTACCTTTTATGAACACCTAAAAACATCAATCATATCATATTTTCTAATCATATCATATCTAAAAATAATTAATATATAACCAAAAATATCCATTCATATGCTACGAATAATGACCATTAAATTTTTAGTAAAAAATCATAATCGTTTGATCTAATGATTAAATATATTATATAGTTTAATTTACTAAAATTTCAAGATTCAAATTCTATCAACCACACATTTATTTTAAAATTTTTATAATATAAGTTTAAATTCCACATGTTGTGGAATAAAAACTAGGTTACGAATCTGTATTTAATGCTAGGGTTAGAGAGCTTCGTGCTTTAATGGCTGTTTCCGTGTTCGAGACTAATCGGTCCTCACAGAGTGCCTACGTATCTCGTATTGAGAATCAAGCCAAGACGTAGTTCTGAGAATGAGGGGTCAGACCCTTATATAGGTTGAGAAGCCTTAGAATCGTAGTAGGGTTAGGTGACTTGGTGGGCAAGTCACCGCCTTGAGGAAGGTTCTAGACTCCTTCCTTGTATGAGTCTGTTTCCTTGTATGACAGCGTGCCTTGGAGGCTACTCCTTGTAGTGATAATATCCTTATTTGGCTCTTATTTGCTGAGCTGTTTATTACCCCTTATATTAATTACGAAATTAATATTATAAATAGGGTTTGGGCCTATCTGATGGGCCCCACGTTTGGACCGTTCTAGGTCTAATTAATGCCACATTAAATGTGTCTTTAGGGCTTATTTTTAGCCCATATCATTTGCCCCCCAACTTCTAGGAAAATTGATCAGGTTTTCCTTGAAGTTATAGCGGCCTTATTCGAGACTTGGGTCAGGGTTTATTGCTCTTATGTGAGTATTTTAAACAATATCATCTTAATGTAAAGCGTGGAGCGACCGACGCATTTACGACGATGTTGAACGACACTAAGCGGTGTTAAATGACACTAGACAGTGCTAATCAGCCATAAACAACGTTTAAACAGTGTTAAACAATGTTAAATAGCATAAAATGGCACTAAGGGCACTAATCGGTGCTAAACAGCGCTAATCGGCACTAAATTGTGCTAACAGGCACTAATCAGTGCTTAAACAGCACTAAACGGTGCTAATCAGCACTAATTTGTGCTTAACCGGCACTAATCTGCGCTAATCGGCACTAATTTGTGCTAACAGGCACTAATCAGTGCTTAAACAGCACTAAACGGTGCTAATCGGCACTAATTTGTGCTTAACCGGCACTAATCTGTGCTAATCGGCACTAATCTGTGCTAATCGGCACTAATTTGTGCTTAACCAGCACTAATCTGCGCTAATCAAAACATACTCAACTGTGAACCCATCGGGGCTTTGCAAGACCAAAACTGCACCACTAGATTTTGTTTTTGATGCTCCATCAAAATAGAGCACCCAATATTCCTTTTAATCAGGTATAAGCTCCTCATCTTTATCCTTTCTTCCAGGGGTGGTTACTGTCTCCTGCCCCCGACTTCTTGGTTGCGAATGGCACATTCAACCATGAAGTCCGCCAATGCCTGAGCCTTGATGGCTGTTCGAGGCTTATACGTGACGTCAAATTCTCCAAGCTTAATTGCCCACTTGATCAGCCTTCTACTGGCCTTCGGGCTATGCAATATGTTCCTCAATTGCTGGTCCGTCAGGACTTCAATCTTGTGCGCCTGAAAGTACGGTCGTAGCTTTCTCGAGGCGGTTACCAATGCCAGAGCAAACTTCTCAATGTTATAGTGATTCAACTCAGCTCCGTGTAAGACCTTGCTCACATAGTAGATAGGTCCTTGAACCTTATTCTCTTCTCGAATGAGAACATCACTCAATGCTTGTGCAGATACCGCCAGGTATAGATAAAGAGTCTCTTCAGGACTAGGTTTGGCCAACAACGGGGCTTCAGTCATGAATTTCTTCAGCTATTCAAAGGCCTCTTGGCTCTCAAGGGTCCACTCAAAATTTTTTACTTTCTTCAATGCTTGAAAGAAATGCAAGCACTTGTCACCAGACTTGGAGATGAATCTCCCTAGGGCTGCAAATCGGATATTTAGCTTCTGTACATCTCGTATAGAGCGGGGTGGTTCCATGTCCATAATTGCTTTGATCTTATTAGGGTTGGCCTCTATGCCTTTTTTGAAACCATCAGACCCAAAAACTTTCCTCATCCAATGCCAAAAGCACACTTGGCTAGATTCAACATCATCTTGTGGTGTCTCAACACTTCAAATGCCTCTCTCAGGTGGCCTCTCGGCTGGCATGCGTTCGACCTTGAGTGTTGAACTTCAATGTTCGAAGGTTGAACGTCAATTTTTGAAATCAAGGGTTTTCAATCTCAAAGGTGTTTTAAATCACTGAAATATCTATCAGAGCTGCCGGTCCAAGGCCACGGGGTATCTGATCAGCCCCACGAGGTCTTGAACCCTCCCTAGGAGGTTTTCAATCTTCATTTCAGGGTCAGATATTCAACGTCGGCGTTCTGGATCGAAAATCCAAAATTACATGTTGGTTTTCAAGTTTCAACCTTTGGATCTTAATTGGAGGTTCATGACCCCCTCAATTTTGGCCTTCATAACTAATCTTGGCCTTCATGGCTAATCTTGGCCTTCATGGCTAATAACCTGTGTTTCTCAACCTAGGATTCAGGGTTGATTCCTCGATTTAGATTTTGATAAATGCAATCCCATGGGCTTCTTGCCTTTTAAACTTCTAAGACGAGAACTTGCTTGAACTTATTAATCCCTGTTCAAGGACCCTTAATAATGCATGTTCTCTACTAGTCTTCATCCTTGGATTCTCAACCCAAGTACTTAAGAAATATTGAAGAGTAGTCTGTCCTTAACATCCTCGGCCTTCCATGGCTTTGATTGTTGTTGCGTGTGGCTTTTATCTGCTTGTCTTTTATCCAAGGTCTTTCACGGACTTAAACTTTTACTTGGTCTTGCTGTAACCTAACTCTTGACCCTTTGGGGTATGCATTTGTTTGTTTTCCATCCGTGTATTTTTTATCTTCGGTACTCGGTCATCCTTGACTTGCACTCATCAAGTGCTTGGCACATAAATAAAATCACACCATCATTGAATGGAAATCAAACTTGCATTAATAACTTGAATTGGGTTCAACCCTTACATAGAGTACTACTATCCTACTCGGAGCAACATGCTCTGCAATAGTTTCAATGAACCTTATTTCTACTTCTACTAGATAAATATGAAGCTAAGTCCTACTAGACTAGACCTGCATCACTTGATTTTATTTTTTATGCTCCATCAAAATAGAGCACCCACCACTCCTTATGGTCTCCACCTTCTTATTCTAAAGTTCACTTCCTGCTTGGGGTACTACCTCCTGCCCCCCGACTTCTTGGTTGTCTATGGTATATTCAACCACGAAGTCAGTTAACGCCTTAGCCTCAATGGCCGTCCGAGGCGTCTATGTGACGTCCTCTGCTAGCCCTTCTCGGTGTTCCTTATTACTGCGGACATCCATGTATTCAATCGGAAGGACCTGCCCCCCGACTCCGTCAGGCCTTAACGCGGGTACATAACAGCTTCGTGCCATCTTTTGATCGCCTTTATGTTCTCCAACACCATTCCTCGTTGGGAACTTGATCTTCATATGATAAGTTGAGGCAACAGCCTTGAATGCATGAAGTCCAGTCCTTCCGAGGATAGCGTTGTACGTTGAAACCGCCTTGATTACCAGGAAGTTCAACATTTGAGTGGCCTTCTTGGGCTCCTGTCCAATAGTCACAGGCAATTAAATAGTCCCTTCAACTTTGGATCCTACTCCATTAAATCCATATATAGGCATGTTATTGGGGGTCAACTGAGAATCATTGTACCCCATCTTCACAAATGCATCATGAAATCGAACGTCAATGGAAGCTCCATTATCTATCAAGACTCGCTTCACCTCTGAGTTTCCAATCACAGGAGTTATGACCAACGGGTCGTCATGGGGGAACTTCACCCCTTCAAGATCAGAATCATCAAAACCAATTGCGATATCAGTCCTAGCCCGCTTTGGGACCTCTCCCACGATGTGTATCACTTCTCTGGCATAAGCCTTCCGAGAATTCCTTGTTGTGCCGGCCGCAGTCGGGCCTCCTGAGATCATGTTGATTACTGGCCCTCGGGGTTGTGGGTTGCGATCGTGAACGTCATCCCTTCTATTATAATCTCTAATTTGATTAACACGATCTTCACCCTTAGTGAAGTGGCTCAATTTCCCTCTACGGATTAAAAACTCGATCTCATCTTCGAGTTGCTTGAAATCATCAGTGTCATGCCCCACATCTCTGTGGAATCTGCAATACTGATTCTTATTTCTCTTTGCGGGATCACCCCTGAGTGGCTTCGGCCATCGGAAATCCTTATCCTTCTCAATGTCCAACAAGATTCGACTTCTAGGTGTATTCAATCTTGCATACTCAGTGAACCTCGGTCCTTGGTTCTTCTTAGGGGCATAGTCAGGGTCCTTGCTAGTTCGGGGATACTTGTCCCTAGCATCATTCTCGTGGTCATCATACTCATGGTCTTACTTTCACTTCTTGGAGTCGTTGTTACCTCTTCCATTGCCTATTGTGACCTCCTTCTTCGTGCTATCCTCGGCCTTGATGTACTTATCAGCCCTTCGCTGGAGCTCAGCCATATTCTCGGGAGGATGCTTTGCCAATGATCTCTTAAAGTATAGGTCGGTGGTGCCATGCTCTAAGGCTACCATTGCAATCTTATTGTCCAGATCAGTGATGTTCAAAGTCTCCTTGGTGAACCTCTTAAGATAGTCTCTGAGACTTTCGTTCTTCCCTTGTACCACATACATAAGAGATGCAGAACTTTTCTCATGCGCTCTTCCGCTGATAAACTGACTAACGAAAGCAGCACTCAACTCCTTAAAGGAACCAATTGAGTTTGCAGGCAGCCGACTATACCATCTTTGAGCCATACCTGATAGAGTTTGAGGGAATGCCCTACACTTCAAAGCGTCACTTGCAGGCTACAACAGCAGAGCGTTTGAGAATGTTCTAACGTGGTTTGCGGGATCACCCGTTCCATCATAAGCCTTAATTGTTGGCATCTTAAACTTTTTTGAGATACGAGCATTCATCACCTCCTCAGTAAATGGGGGTGTGGGATCATCAAGATCCCCAAGTGGCATCAGATCCTTGGGGTTGCTCTTGGGGGTTTCCACCCTTGTTGTTCTTCCAGTTGGGGCGTCGGCCCTTCTCTGCCTTCTTGAGGACCTCTCTAAGTCTATAATAGGAATCGGTCCTGATGTTGGAGGAGGTTGAGTTTGATTTAACCTAGCTTGTTCTCTCGCAATATCGTCCTTCAACCTTAAGATCTCGGCCTCATAAGCCTTGATCCTCTCAGCGGTTATCAAAGGAGGTCCATCATGGATGGTTTGTGTTCTTCTTCTTGGTTCTCTGCTAGCACGTCGCCTCCTCGGGGCTTCATCACTATCATCATCAGACGATGAATCATCAGTATAGGGGCCAAAGTAGTCAACATACTCTCGATCTCGGATCTGCAAGGCGTGGCCACTAGGTCCAGGACCTTGAGTAATTGGAGGGTAGTTATGCAGACCGTATATCGGGATGGTATTCATGAGAAGATCCGTAGTATGGATCTGTACCCCTGGTGGTAACGGGCGATTGGGATCAACCAGAGGAGAAACCACCATCTGAAGAGGGCTGGTTTCCTGACTTGGATGGACGACCACAGGTAACGTTTTCTCAGCATGGGGATTCGTCCCTGGAGGTTGAGAAACTTGAGTTTGAGTGATCGCCCCTGTTGTTGGGGGTACCTGCTCAGTAGCAGGCGAAGCAGAGCTTAGAGGCAAGGCCTCAGTAGAGGTTGGTGGTGTTCTTCGTGTGGTCACCATGGTTGATGTTTTCTTCCCACAGACGGCACCAAATGTTGTGGAATAAAAACTAGGTTACGAATCTGTATTTAATGCTAGGGTTAGAGAGCTTCGTGCTTTAATGGCTGTTTCCATGTTCGAGACTAATCGGTCCTCACAGAGTGCCTACGTATCTCGTATTGAGAATCAAGCCAAGACATAGTTCTGAGAATGAGGGGTCAGACCCTTATATAGGCTGAGAAGCCTTAGAATCGTAGTAGGGTTAGGTGACTTGGTGGGTAAGTCACCGCCTTGAGGAAGGTTCTAGACTCCTTCCTTGTATGAGTCTGTTTCCTTGTATGACAGCGTGCCTTGGAGGCTACTCCTTGTAGTGATAATATCCTTATTTGGCTCTTATTTGCTGAGCTGTTTATTGCCCCTTATATTAATTACGAAATTAATATTATAAATAGGGTTTGGGCCTATCTGATGGGCCCCACGTTTGGACCGTTCTAGGTCTAATTAATGCCACATTAAATGTGTCTTTAGGGCTTATTTTTAGCCCATATCACCACATATCATTAATTAAATTTACATTAAATTATTAATATTTAAATAAAAATAAAATATTATAAATAATGATTATATAAAATATACTTGTAACATAAAATAAAATATGTTACATATCAAAAAAATTCGTGTATCGCACAGGTTATAAGCTACTAATATAAAATTTGCAAGTTGTATATATGCATGACCCTTTATTTACATTTTTTATGTTAACTAAATAAATAATATATATCATATGTAATTCCTTTTTAAAAAATCTTTAAACCAAAAAATTATATAGCTTTTATGTAGATTCTAAAGAATTCTTTTCATGATTTATATTTTTAAAATAAATCACAACCCCTATTAATTTGAATAAAAAGTTATTATATCTTGTGTACCAATATATAATCTAGGATTTTATACTTAAAATTTTATACTTTGTCAAATGTTATATATAATTTATTCTAATATATTATTGTAAAATATCCTTATAATTCAACTATATATTTCATGCAAGTATTTAGTCTCATAATTCCATCTTATAAATAAACCACATATTCTATGTAATTATTTATAAATAATGGTTATGTTATCCATTCTTATTTGTATATTATATATTTTGGATAATTTTCTTAGTATTCATACTTGTATTAGGATGTACTATTCATATATATTAGTTGTTTCTAGCTTCACTAACAATAGTTAATATAGTTTAATACATATAAAAATGTCATACCAAAATTAGTTACAAACAATTATGCGCTCCATTTATGATATTATTAACAAAAATAAATAATTTATCACAAAAGAATAATTATAGGCCTACATCTATACTATACTATTAAACTTGAAACAATATTAAAAGTTTCGTAGACGGTACTTTGATCGAGCTTGATTAAGAATTGATTAACATATTCTTAAGTACGAAAATTAATAAATATTTGGATCGGGCTTAATTAACATATTCTTAAACCCAAAATAAATCTATACAATACTTGAGAAAATATAAAAAGTTTGATACTTGACTTATTAGGCCTAGCTAAGTTAGAATCCTATTTTAACCACTAATTATATTAAAAATCCATTTTAACTAAACATCTTGGACATATTGGGGCTAAAATTAAAATTCTATTTTAACATGACTAATTATTTTAATCACAACATATATAACTATTTTATTTAATTAAAACACAAATCTAAATCAAATATAATTACAAATAAAATATTACAACACAAGTAGTATGATAACCAATATTAAAAATCATCCTGTGCATTGCACGTGTTTTAAGCTAGTATGATTATAAAGAGAATCAATGCACACAAGTTATCATTCAAATAATATGTGAGACTTAATTGAAACACTTATTTCATCTTAAATAAATTATAAAATAAAATATTGAATAAAATATAAATAAATAAATAAATATTTATGTATGTAGTTGATAACTTAAATGCTCAATCGGTTAGAAATTTAGTGAAACACTTGATCGATCTTAAATAAATAGTGAACAAAAAAACATTTATGTATGTAGATGAATTTTATTTTTATCTAAATGCTTATCTAGGTCAAGTGGTTGGAGGGATGAATTTAGGTATGTAAGGTCATGGTTCAAATACTTGTACATTATCAGGTTAGGTTTGGAAGTAGCCATTAAATGAATAAATTTGCTGAGCATATTCTCCTATTATGTATAAAAAGATACTTCATGTATAAATTTTATAATTCAAAATCCATACCAAATGATTAGTTGGAAAAATCCAAATTACAAAAACTTGAAATTCATACATTGAACTCATGAAATATGGTTTTGCAATTAGTTATTATTCAGTAATATTTTATTTTTACAAAAATATGAGTTAGAACCATTTCCGATTTCATTGTTATTTTCATTTCTTTCCCTTTGTACATGTATTTTTACTAAGGAAAATGTTAGAAATATAAAGACTAATTTCCAAAATGATTCTAAATGTCGAGTATCAATATCCAATTAAATGAAAGTGGATCCCTTGGATCAACAAAATATTTGATATTATCACATGTCATGTCATCTTGTAATTAATTCTAACATTATTTATTTACTAATTTTCATTTTAATGACTTTTCATCTTCAATTCTAGTGAAAATATCAACATGTATTCAATAAGTATATCCCAACTTTAACTTTATCTCTTACTTTTTTAAGTGGCAAAATCTATAATCATAATAATTTTTTTCTCAAATTAAAGAGATCTTCACCAATACCAATCAATTCAAACATGTCATTAATTCTTTTTATTTGTTGTTATGTTTAAATATTTTTAAAATGACAAGAAATAAATATTAAGGATGTTAAATTAAAAATAAAGATGACAAGAAAAATATCTTTAAGGATGTTAAAGTCTAAAACTAATTAGGTGACAATATGTCCAAGAATGTTGAAGTCTTCTTCTCAATAAATTTTATTATCGTATTGTATATGAATAATGTTAGAGTACCAAATTTAATTTTCAAATTTTTTCACAAATATATGTGATAAATTCTAATTTATTGTAATATTAAATGAGCTCTGCATTCACACCAAAGCACCAACGACACCAATCTACCACCAATCTGTCATATGCCATGTGAGAACAATTTTTTGTGCCATATTCAAGAAACCATCTTCCAATGGCTTTAAGAAAAAATGAAAAAGGAAACTTTCATCCATGCACTTTTCCATTTTTTAATAGAGTTCAAACATATTACTTGACTAACAAATCACCACCTGATCATTGTACGTTTTAACTTGTTAAACAAATTTATTTGTCATTATTTAATTAGATAATAACAAACCATATATTAAATCTTAATTGTAAACTTCAACAAATTTAACATCTAAGTGATCGCACTAACACTTGTTTTAATTTAAACATACCCACGCTAAAAAATAATATCTATTTTCTTTAAAAAATATTTTAAATAAACTATTTATCTGAAACGTATGGGAAATTACACATGCGGAGAGATTAAGCATAATCATCCCATTTGTTAATATTGTTTCAAAAAAAAAATTAAAATTTTCAAAAGAGCGTTATATCAATAGCATCACCCATTACTCTTTTGACAAATTTTGAAGGGTATCAGCCGTACAGCTTGGATCTTAAAGAGCGATAAATCAATATCTTGAAATTGTGATCAATCAATTCTGATAATAAGATGCAACGTAATTAATGTGCGGAAAATCTCAAACTAAAACTTGACATAAAAAAACAAAAAAAAAAACGTAAAGAATTAAGAAACCTACACAATATGTTCATTATTCTGCTAAGGATCACATGACAGCTTCTCAGTGCGCCATGTAAAGCAGGAAGACTCGTATCCTTTATTACCTCGCTGCATGTAGCTGCTCGATCCTAATTACGCAAGCATATTTATATACACGATTTATATGCATTCAGGCCATGTTATTCAGATTTATCAAATGACCCCTTAAGAATATATTACTAATAAGGAGCACCGGAAGCTGGAATCCAGTTATCCCCCTTGAGGAAAGTTTGAGGAGAAAATTGACCAGCATCACCAGCAGCCAGCTTCTTATAAGAAGGCCATGTAACCCTCTTAGATATATCTGCACCCGGGCCTTTGTTTCCAAGCTCTACAATAAAGGAATTCTGAGTGTTTGGCTGGTTGGGTAGCCATTGCTCCCATCCAAGTGGATTGATAAAACCTTCTATTTGACTATTCATAATAATCATCCTTGAATAGGGTTTCCAAGGGCGGCCCAAGAAAGTTTGGGTCACCTTATCAGCAGCTAGAGCAGGATCTGCATTAATTTGGGCGCCGTCTAGTACTATTCCTGAAACGTCATTAGCGAATTCTCGGTTTTGTGCTACGATCATGTTAGACTGTCCGGAGGCAGGTTTTCTCACAATTACCTTCAAGTTTTTGAAGACGGCAACTCCGCCTCCAAAAACGAAATCAATGGTGCCTGAGACTACGCAATCCCGGTAGTATTGGCGATATACTTGAGCGAAGAGAGTGTCTTGGTTACTAGTCATATGGCAGTTGACCACAACTGCATGATCTGCTGCTATGCGAAGTGCCACCGCAGGACCTTCATCTGGAGGTGCTGTGTTCTCAAATGCCATATCCTTTACCAAGACATTGAATCCATCCACTCCTATTCATACGCGCACACACACAAATTTATTTTATACACAAATCAACTTAAGGTCAACTGATAGTTCTGATCAGTATGCCCTGAGATATTGAACACATACATAGACAATATCATTATTGAAGCGTTCTAAAGATCTAATAGAAGGTGCCTCTGCAGCAACCAAAAGTACAGTTTTAGATGTTAAATTATGTGTCCAGTTGTGTAGATATATATAAGGATGGATATTGTGATTTCAGGTTATGTATGTTATGGGCAATGTGTTAGACTATACTCTTTAAACTTGGTTCGATTCATTGTAACTACACTATACTTTTATCATTCAATTCTCTATAAGTAAATATTTAAATAACACTTATTAATTTCTTTAGTTCACCTCCATGGTATTCCTTATAACTACATAATTAAATAGTATGTATTTATTAAATAATTTTATCATTCAATTCTCTACAAGTACATATTTAATTAATACTTATTACTTACTAGTCCATAACCGTACGAAGCACAGATCGTAATAAATTATCTTAAATTTTTATTTTTTAACTTTTTTTAATAAAGTAAAATCTTGAAACACCAAGTTGTATATAATACTATATTCTCGACTTTTATTTCGATTTCTAGGTAATAGACTTCTAGTATATAACTTCACTATTAAATTAAATTAATATTTAATATTTTTATTTTAATTAATTAAATTTACATAACTTCATTCTGGTAATATAATAAAAGAGTAGCTATATTATTAATTATATTTATTATTAATCTATTATAGATACATTTAAATATTAATTAAAGGAGTCCTAAGTTCCATTTAATATACTATATTCTTGATTTTTTATTAATTAAAAGAGTGCTAAGTTCTATTTGAAACTATATTCATGACTTTTATTTCAATTTTTAGTTAATAAACTCATAGTATATAATTTCATTATTAAATTAAATTATTATATGATATTACAATTTTAATTATTAATTATATTAATTAATATTTAGTGGATACGGCGGTATACATGACATACCATTTAAAGGGGTTTCTATTTTTAATAAAGAGTATAGATATTAGCTTATAACCCGTGGATGCACGAGTTTCTTTTGATATGTTATAAATTTCATTTTATTATATAATTATGTTTTTATTTAATCATTAATTTTAAAAATTATTTTAATATTAATTTAATAAAATTTGAAGAAATTTAATAAAAAATTTGCATGATTTAAAATTTATACAATATAATTTTAAATTGAATATGTCGTTGACGGTTCTTATACTTACATCTAACGGTTCTTATTAATTACTAAAAATCTAACGGTAATATGGTGTCATATTTTGGTTATATATTAATGATTGTAAATTAATATTTTAAATTAAAAAGTAGTGTATTTAATTCGAAAAAAATATTAATGATTGAAAGATTATGATTGCAAAATTATTTTTAAATTAAAAGATAACGTATTTTAATTAGAAAAGAAATATTAATGATTGGAAGATACGATATTTTAGGCATGTATAAAGGGTAATATGTTCAATTAAAAGTAAACGTTTTTTAAATTTATTAAAAGATAAGATATTTTAGGTATTTATTAAATTTTAGTTAGTAGTACAATTATGTTTTTATATAATTATCAATTTAATAATTTTAAAATTTTAATTTAATATAATTTAATATACTCATATTTACGTATTATACTAATACTAATATTTTCTTATTATAAACAACGTATAGAGATTTTTAATATATTTTATTAAATATGGTGTGATATTTTTGGGTATATATTAATGATTGTACGATTAGTTTTTCTTAAAAAAAAGGTAACGTATTTTAATTAGATAGAAAATATTAATGATTTGAAGATATGGTACGATTGATATTTTTATAAAAGATAATATGTTCAACTAAAAGTAAATGTGAAAATGACAATAGCTAATTACGATTAATTATATTATGTAATTATTTATTTTAATAATTAGTACAACAAACCGAAACTAAACCGACAAACTTTCGATCTCTCGGTTTTAATATAATAGTATATATAGATTATTCTTGATAATTTATTAATATTAAAATTTAATCTCGACTTGTGCTCAATTCCCGTGCTTGGCACTGATTTTCAACTGGTAATTTATTAATGCATGAAACTATAAAAAAGAAGCAGAAGTGTTTTTATTTAGAAAAAAACTGCAATATATATGTGGGAGAAGGAACAAGTGTGACGTACCAAGAGTTGCAGATTGCATTGTGTTAAAACCTTTCTTATCAGATCTACTCCCTGTGACCTTAGTTGCAGTTGGGCCATCTCCAATTAACACCACGTTAGGCTGATTAGTGGCGATTACAACGTTTTCATTATACACACCAGCCTTAACGTATATTATATAAAGGTCTGGATTATTTGCTGGAATTGTTTTTACAGCTTCCATAATAGTTTTAAATTTCCCACCAGCTCCCACAACTGCCTGAGCCTTAGATTTGGCAGCGGCACCATCACCTTCAATGATATTTTTCCAGTTGGGCTTGGTCCAAGCAGGAACCTCTTCTGGTGGCATGCTCACTTGTAATAGTTTTCGTGGACTAACACCTTGCGGTCCCTGCCCGCCTGCACCTTTTGGTCCTTGCAAACCTTGCAGAAATGCGGTTAGTTTGTCAATCAAATTAAAACCTACAAGGGTCAGTTCTTTCGATTTACTTAAAAGGTCCTTCATTTTTTCTGCTGTTGGTCCTTGTGTTTTTTCAAATGCATCCGTGCAAGTGTTTTGACCTTTACTAGCACTAGATAGCCATACTTTGAGATCAAAAAGACGATCATCCAAATCATCAAGATCGAAATCAAAAATAGTTAACCGATCAAAAGATCTCTTTAAATCATTCATTGATCGGTTAAGAACACCCATACAAACATTATGAGCTTGGGCTGTAGCCGGATCATTCGCTGCTTCTACAAACACTGGTGCTTTCATAACTTCTTGCTCAATATGGGACACCGCAAAATTCAACCCATTCTTAATTAAATCTTTTGGGCCACCTGGGACACCACCCCCGCCACCACCTCCGCCAAGTCCGCCAAATAGGCCACCCCCGCCACCCAGTAGTCCACCCCCGCCACCCAGTCCACCCCCACCACCCAGTCCACCCCCGCCGCCCAGTCCACCCCCGCCGCCCAGTCCACCCCCACCACCCAGTCCACCCCCGCCACCAGAATCACCTGTTCCGCCACCAGTATCACCTGCGCCGCCACCTCCACTACTAGAATCACTTGTAGCAAACACCACGGCCACTAGGAGGACGGAGCAGAAGCCTAAAATTCCAAATTTGTTGTTGAGAGCCATTGTCCCTCCAGATGTGTAATGTGAATGGCAATAATGGCACAGTATTTAAATGCCTAAAACCAGTTGACCTGTATTTGGTAATTTTCTTTTTTTAGCATCTTGCTTTTTTCTTTTTTTACGCATGATAGTATAAGGTTATGTGTGATTATTCTTCTTTCGGTGATCCTGAAATATATCTCACAACGACCATATAAGAACCTCTAACTGCCTCCTATTTTTATGTACAAATTTTCATGCATGCATGCATGCAGGCATCAACTCTATCGTGTGGTCTAATACTGTAATTCAACACCCTTTCTCTGCCCCGTATGAATTCAAACTTATTCGGACAACCAACCACAACAACTGCTCCAAACTCACACGTCAATCGGTTTAAGCGCCATACTTGTCGCTTATCAAAGGGAAATCAATGAGTATTCGAGGCTTAAATATACTTTTATTTTTTTGGCAAAAAAAAAATACACTTTAATTTATTTCTAAATTATCTAGGATATTTATAAATAATTAATATCTATCAAAAATTACAAAGCTTCATAAAATAAAATAATAAAATAAAGAGTAATTAAGTAAGCAATAAAAACAGTCCTTACCAAAAACAGGTAGAATAAAGAAAAAAGGTAATATAAATTGCAGAATAGGCTTAAATGTACTTTTAATATATTCAAATATTTAGGATCTATTTATATATAACTATTATATGTCCAAAATGTACAAAATACAATGCAAAGTTACTTTTTTATATTTTCATTATGTTGCTAAATAATGTCATCCACTACTAAAAAATCTGCTTAGTGACGACAATCTTGTTAGAAATAATTCATGAGTTGTGATGTTAAGAATAGAATTTTACTTATACTTCTTGTATATCATTTATAAAGGATTTAGCACTTTGTATAAATATGTGTTAGACAGTTATCTGTAAAGTTTAGTCAGGAATGAACAGTGCATCGAGTACTACATGTTAGGAACTGAGATTGAATCCTGATACGTCAAGTCAAATACTGATCAAGTACTGATGGGATGGTCAGATCCTGATGCAAGATGGAATCCTGATATCAGTCGTGTTACTGATGATGTCATTTTGGATGCTACAGAAACTGACAAGTGCTATAAAACAGGATCTTTGTATGAGGAACAAGCAAGAAGATTTCATGAAGGAAAGATTTTTCTATTGATGGAAACTATCAACTGGACGACAGAACATTGTCATGTATAGATTATCTTTCTGTGATTAGTTGATAGGAAGCATTATAAATACTCTCTCTATAACTTGTATTCAACCCCCCCTTCTACAAGTTATTCGAGTTAACAATTGGTATCAGAGCAGGTTGATTTCGAACAATCATAAAGATCTGCAATCATGTCTGGTAACAAGGATGGGAATACTAAGATTCATATGCTCAAGAGAAATGAATAAACTCTATGGGAAGTAAAGATGTTGCATCATCTGGAAGCAACAGATCCTGATTATCTTGACAGAATCAGAGATGGACCTTTTATCCCAACAAAGGTTGTTGGACAAGCAACTGTTGATGGTCAAGTTGATCCAGAACATACAGCAGAGAAGCCAAAATCTGAGTGGTTAGATAAGGACAAGGAGAATGTTCTTAAAGATGCTAAAGTGAGAAACATATTATTCAACAGTCTTGATTCTGTTCTCACTAACTATGTTCTCTATTGTAAAACTGCTAAGGATATATGGGACAATCTTAAGGTTCACTGTGAAGGAACTAAGCTTGTCAGGAAGAATATGAGGACACTACTTATACAACAGTATGAGTACTTTGAATCCAAGTCTGGTGAGTCACTTACTGATACCTTTGATAGGTTTACAAAACTCATCAATGAGATGGCCATGCATGGTAAATATTATGACTTGGAGGATATATATGTATACAAAGTTCATGAAAGCTTTGCCTGATTTCTACAATGAGAAGATATTTGCGATTGAGGAAGCTAATGATCTGGATGAGATATCATTAGAGGCAGTGTATGGAAAACTGAGAGCTTATGAACTTGACAAGCAACAGAAGAAGAGCAAGAGTGAAGGAAAGATGAAAACTGTTGCACTTACTGCTCAATCTGAATTAAAGAAGCTTCCGAAAGAACAACATGAAGAGACTGCTGTAAAGAACTCAAGGAAGAAGAAAAGCAAAGAAAGTTCTGAGTCAGAGACTACTGATATGGACTCTGACAACAATGATTCTGAATCTGAGATGCAGGAACTCTTTTCTATGTTTGCTAAAGCTTTCAAGAAAGGAAGATTCAACAGGAAAAGATTTACCAAAGGACCTTTTCAAAAGAAGGAGGAGAAGGAGAGTGACAAAGGCAAAAGTACAATTGTCAAGCTTGATAAGGCCAAGATCAAGTGCTTTAACTGTAGCGAGCTTGGACACTTTGCTAGTGAGTGTAAGAAGCCTAGGAATTCAGGAAAGGGTAATGCACTTATGGTCACACAGAAGGATTGGGCTGATTCCAGTGATTCTGAAGATGAATTGGATTATGACAACATTGCACTGATGGCAAATGTTTCAGACAAACCCGGATCTCCAAAGAAAACTTCTCCATCCTCTGTTAAGGTATCACTTCACTCTCTTGATTCATTTGATAACTTAAATTCTGATGAAATTAGATCTATCCATGCTGAGTTTAAGAATCTTATGACTAATTTTAGAATTCTTACTTGTGAAAGAGATGAACTTAAGGTTAAGAATGATAAATTAGTTGATAGAAATAATTTTCTTGAGTCTGAGTTAATTCAAATTGAAGAATACAAGTTAAGTTCTGATAAAGCTAAGCATGATTATAGTGTTATTCTTGAGGCTTATGACTATGTCAGAAAAGAACTAGAAGAAGAGAGAGATGTGATTAAGACCATTAACAATTCTAGTAAAAAGACTATAGAAATCTTTGAAAGTGGAATTCGTGGTAAAGTTAATGGTTTAGGTTTTGATAAAGCTAGACAAGAAGAAAAAGTAGCTATTGTCGATGATGATAGTAAAATAGAAGCTAGCACATCTAAATCTGTAGGTAAGAAAATTGTTTCTGAACCTAATCATGTTAAATTTGTTGATTCAAAAGGTACCCCTGTTGTACACAAAAAGGATTAACAATAGTAATTCAGATGAGAAAGTGTTAGAGAAACCTAAGAATGTAAACATAGGGTTTCTGTCTAAGTCTCAGTTGAAACAGAGATTAGATGGTCTTTCAGAGTCTAGCAAGATCAAGAGAAATAGGAATGGAAAAGAAGGTTTTAACAAAGAGAATAATTACAAGAATGTACCTGATGCACCTAGGAAAAAATGCTATAAGTGTGGAAATCATAATCTCATTTGGCCCTAAACTGCAACCAAAAACCTTCTTGGAAAACTGAGTCCAGATTCCCCAAGACTCAGAAAATTCAATACCAACCACAAAAAGCTTGTTATCATTGTGGTAGTTTACTTCATTCCATTTACATGTGTAGAGAATATCATGAACTGTATTATGACTATTATTCTCTGAAATCTGAAACTCCTAGTCACAAACAGTTTGTGAAATCAGAGTCTAAGGTTGACTCTACAACAGGTAAAGTAAAGGCAAAATCTTCAAAGCCTGTTGTTTCTAAATCTAGTAAGAAAGGATCCAATCAAAGTTGGGTCCTAAAAAAATTCTAACTAGTTACTTTTTGTTTGCAGGGCACAGGAAAGAAGCATTCAATTATCTTGGACAGTGGATGCTCTGGACATATGACTGGAAAGAAGTCCCTGCTTACAAAGTTTGAGAGGAAAGCTGGCCCAGTAATATCTTTTGGAGATGGCAACAAAGGAGAAACTCTGGGATATGGCTCAATTGTTTTGGGGAATGTCATCATAGAAAATGTAGCACTGGTTGAAGGCTTGAAACATACTTTTTTAAGCATAAGTCAATTGGGTGATAAAGGTTACAAATCAATCTTTGACAGAGAAGGATACAAAATCTTGAATATACAAAATGGAGACATTGTACTAACTGGTCAAAGACATGGTAACATATATGAAGCCAGCTTAAGTGATACATCAAAAAGAATTGTTAGATGTCTCTACAGCAAAGCAACAAGTAATGAAAGCTGGAATTGGCACAAGAAACTCTCACATATCAACTTCAAGAAGCTTAATCAACTTGTTAAGCATAATATGGTGAGAGGCCTACCTCAGGCAAATTATGTGCAAGATGGACTTTGTGATGCATGTCAGCTTGGAAAACAAAGAAGAACCACTTTCAAGAGCAAGACTGAAAATTCAATTACTGAACCATTTCACATGCTACATCTTGATCTGTTTGGTCCAGTAAATATTATGTCTATCAGTAAGAAAAGATTTGCTCTAGTGATAGTGGATGATTTCACAAGGTTCACATGGGTGTTCTTTCTACACAAGAAGGATGAAGCTCCTCAGCAAATTATTGAACTTGTCAAGAATATTCAGAATAACTCTGAGTACAAAGTCAAAGTACTTAGGAGTGACAATGGTACAGAATTCAAGAATTCTACAATGGAGAATTTTTGTGCAGACAATGGAATTACTCAACAGTTTTCTGCACCTGGTACACCTCAGCAAAATGGTGTAGTGGAAAGAAAGAATAGGACTCTCATAGAGGCAGCAAGAACCATGCTTGCAGATGTAAAACTTCCAACCTATTTCTGGGCAGAAGCTATTAACACTGCATGTTTCACTCAAAACTGTACCTTGGTAAATAGTTATGGAAAAACTCCCTATGAGATGATCAAAGGAAAGAAACCAAGTGTGAAATATTTGCACATCTTTGGATGCAAATGCTATGTCCTAAAAGTTCATCCAGAACAACTTGGAAAATTTGAAGCCAAATCGGATGAAGAAATCTTTCTAGGATATTCAGCATCTAAGGCCTTCAAAGTTTATAATCTCAGAACTCACATTGTTATGGAATTAATTCATGTTGCATTTGATGATAAGAAATTTGGAATTCTGCAAACTGATGAGAGCCATGACAAATTGGAATTTGAAAATCTGAAGAATTCTAAGATACTCTCCAGTGATGATGAAGGTTCTCTAGAAGGAATTTCTATTGCTTCTCAAAGGAATGCTACTGTTGAGGGGGAGCAAATAAATCAAAGAGAACACAGTGATCATTAGGAGCAGACTAGCTATTCAGAGTCTACTCCATCAGGAACTGATCCTTCAGAGTCTACTGATGAAAGATTAGTAACTAGCAGCAATATGGAATCTATTGATTCTATTGATCAAAGGAGAGTTTTTGAAGGCAGAGAAAATTCTTATACAAGAGATACCACTAACTTAGGGGGAGAATCTAGCAGAGGCAATCTACCACCTGTTAGAAAATGGAAAAAGGATCATACTGAAGATTTGATTATTGGTGATCCAAATAGTGGTGTTCGAACTAGAAGATCAATTCAAAATGAATGCTTTTATAGTTGATTTCTCTCAAAGAATGAACCTAAGAAGGTTGAAGAAGCCTTACAGGATCCTGATTGGGTAATTGCAATGCAGGAGGAGTTAAATGAGTTTGAGAGAAACAAAGTCTGGAAACTGGTACCAAGTCCTAAAGATAGATCTATTGTTGGTGCAAAATGGGTTTTCAGAAACAAGCTAGATGAATCTGGTATGATTGTAAGAAACAAAGCAAGACTGGTGGCCAAGGGTTATTTTCAGGAAGAAGGCATTGATTATGATGAGACCTTTGCACCTATAGCAAGATTGGAAGCAATCAGAATGTTTCTTGCATTTGCAGCTCATTTAAAATTCAAGGTATACCAGATGGATGTAAAGAGTGCTTTTCTAAATGGCAAACTTGATGAGGAAGTGTATGTGGAACAGCCACCTGGATTTGTTGATCCAAAGTTTCCAAATCATGTCTACAAACTTGACAAGGCACTATATGAACTAAAGCAGGCACCAAGAGCATGGTATGAGACTTTGTCTAAATTTCTTCTTGAAAATGGCTTCACAAGAGGTACTAATGAAAAGGTGAATTACTTTTAGTTCAACTTTATGTTGATGATATCATATTTGGCTCTACTAATGAAAAGTTGTGTGCTAAGTTTAGCAAGCTTATGCAGTCTAAGTATCAGATGAGCATGATGGGTGAATTAAATTATTTCTTAGGATTGCAGGTCAAACAGACTGAGACTGGTATTTTCATTAATCAGTCAAAGTATATCAAAGATCTTTTAAGAAGGTTTAA
Source organism: Kitagawia praeruptora (assembly GCA_037693485.1). Classification (NCBI taxonomy): domain Eukaryota; kingdom Viridiplantae; phylum Streptophyta; class Magnoliopsida; order Apiales; family Apiaceae; genus Kitagawia; species Kitagawia praeruptora. Next base: position 15,929,661 of record CM075353.1, read on the forward strand.
CTTTCAAGACTATGTAGTTGCAAAAACTCCCATGGCAACAGCCACTAAACTAGACTCTAATCCTAAGGGAAAGAGTGTGGATAATACTAGTTATAGAGGCATGATAGGCTCATTGTTATATCTAACTGCGAGTAGACCAGATATAATGTTTTCTACCTGTTTATGTGCTAGCTAGATTCCAAAGTGATCCTAAGGAATCTCATTTATTTGCTGTGAAGAGAATTTTTAGATATCTCAAAGGAACTCCAAATCTTGGTTTGTGGTATCCTAGAGAATCTGATTTCTTCCGAATTGGCTATTCAGACTCTGATTATGCAGGGTGTAAGATAGATAGGAAAAGCACTACAGGTACATGTCAATTCTTGGGAAATAGATTGATTTCTTGGGCAAGCAAGAAGCAACAATCTGTTTCAACCTCAACTGCAGAAGCTGAGTACATAGCAGCAGGCAGTTGTTGTGCACAGCTCCTTTGGATAAGAAATCAGTTGATGGATTATGGTATGACACTTAGTAATATTCCTATGTTTTGTGATAATACTAGTGCTATCAAAATTGCAGAAAATCCAGTTCAACATTCAAGGACTAAGCACATTGATGTCAGGTATCATTTTATTAGAGAACATATTGAGAATGGTACTGTGGAAATTCATTTTGTTCCTACTGACAAACAGCTTGCAGATATTCTAACTAAACCACTTGATGAGGCTACATTCAGTAGATTAGTAAGTGAGTTAGAAATGTTAAATTTCTAGATCTTTAACATCTGCAAAAGTAGCAAGGTATGTTGTTTTTAGCTTATAGACTTGATATTCTTGTCAGGATCTATATTTGATTGTTAAATGCTTTAGCTATAACACTTTGCCTTGATAAATTTCAGTATGATAGACTTGTTAATAATCATCAATATTAGAATTGTTATCAGGATGCTGACGTCATCAGTATTGTGTCAGTATCAGGATTGTGAAAATTGTTTCAGATCCTAACGTTTACTTTGTGTAGTAATCTAATTCTGAGATGTGTTAAATCTATGCCAGCAAGTTTTAATATTTGCATACTGATAATTTATACCATTAGTTAGATCATTTGATAAATAGGGAACAACATACAAGTAGATAATAAGAAATTGTATTTTCATTAATTGAAAGCATTACATACATGGAAATGAAATACAAATATCTTTTTGTCTAATTTCTACTAATAATCCTATTCTTGTCTAAAGTTGTTGTTGTTCTTAGTCTTCAAAGATCTACTTCAGGACAAGGAGCATCTCGAGAGTCACCTTGATGATTACTCCTGGATTCCTTGTCTGGGCGACTTGAATGAGAGCAGCTGACTTGAATGTATAGCATCTCCATCAAGATCAACCTCAGACTCTCGGTCAAATTCTTCATCCTCAAGTTTTGAGGAGGTTAGAGGGTGATTGTATCCAACAGATGGATGTTCTAAGAAAAGGTTCTGGACATTATATGGATCTACTCCAATCATGTCTAAAATGATGAGAAAATTCATCTCTTCAAAGAGACGAATATTGAATCTTTGGTGTTCATCATCTGTGAGAAATTGAAAAATTGGATTGAAGGTCATTGTATTTAGTGGAAGCTCTGTGTTTACAGAGAGGTTTTGTGTGTTTTTGGAGTTAAGAAAGGCAAAAGACATCAAGGGTTTATAAAGGAAAGAGTGAGAAGCTGAACAGTCATTTTAAATGTACATTGTATTGGCGTATATACGTATGACTGGTCCTTACATATTTCCAAGATATTTTTGACAATCTAACAAGTTTTTTTTTATTATTGATGTTCTTTTCAGGTTAAATTCTAAAATTGCCACGTGGAACTCCATTTAATCTTTGGAATCAGGATGATAGTGATCAGGAAAACGAAAGTGATTTCATCAGGATTGATGATTATTTTTATTATTTTTAATCACATTCAGAGTTGTGATTATCTTGGTGAAAAAGATCACATCAGAAAATGAAGCTGATCAGTATTGATTTTATTTTGATTTACCCTTATTTATTTAATTGAAATCAATTTTGGATTTTATTTTCCAAAAATCGTGGGTAAACTGCATTTTTCAGGGACTGACACCTGTCAATCTACGTGTCAACGTGGGTTAGTGGGTCTGAAGAATTTTTGAATATATCTTTATTTTGAGACTCTGATTGTTTATTGCTAAATTCTAATTAGTATTTCTTAAGGCAAAAACATTCATTCAAGTTCTCAAAATCGCTAATCATTTTCAAGATTTCTCAAGTTCTTTTCAGATCAAAAATGGCAGCTCAAAGAAGTCTACCTAAATCAGTAGCTTTCAAGTTTGGTGACTTTAATTTTATGATGAATAATCATGTTACAGCAATCACCAGCAAGAAAGGAGTATCAGCTAATTTTCATCCTGTGATGGATTTTATGGCTATTGGACCTTTGCATTATGCATTGTCAGCATCTCCAGAAATAAATCAAGCTGCTGTTTCACAAGCTTGGGAGAATGCTGAGGTAATTGATTCTACTCAGAGTCAATCAGGTAAGATTATTCTACACTTAGGACAAGATACTTATGATATTACTGAACCATCTGATGATGAAAAGAAAGACCATTCCTTCCTAAGAAAAGACCTATTTAACTGGCTCATGTTGTCTAGAGATCCACTATAACCTAATGCAGACAACATAGTTTCTTTGATCAAATTGCTAAATGTTTTACTGGTAAATGTAGTTCTTTTCAGCAAATTACTTCTATTACTTCACATATTGCTTACAGTTTGCTTTATGACAGAATAATTAACATTGATCACATTATCTTAAATCAGATGAGTATTAAACTTGGGTTAAGAGATCAAAATAGGAAAATGGTTTATTATCATAGATTTATGCAAATGTTTATTAACCATTTTATTCCTGATGTTGAAGCTAGATTTGGTAGAGAACATTGTGTTTCTTCTTGTGTACAACAAAAGAGAATTTTCTCTGACATTACAAAGAAGGACAATGAAAAGAATCTAGATGAAATACCTGCAATTCATTATCCACATCATGTTCAGGTAATTATTAAAACTCATCTTCCTACTCTCTACAATTCTTCTTTCTTTTGTGGTGAAATGGCTCAGGAATCTCATCTGGAGAAGAACCCACCTGTGTCTACCCAAGTAGCCCAAAACATTATAGTCTCTGAAACAAATCAAGAACAACATTTTAATCCACAGCCTATTGTTTCAAAGAAACCAACCTCTGGTGTTTCTCAAAAGACATCAGTTGTAAGGAAGAGAAGATTTATTGTGTCAAGTAGTAGTAGTAGTTCTAGTGAAGATGATGATAATATATCTCTTGCTGAGAGAGAAGAATTGAAGGCTGCAATTCAACTTTCTAAGCTAGGACAAAGAGATGAAGCACCTAGTCACAGCCAGGCTGCAGTCTCTCAAAAGCCTGTAGTACTTAAAAAGGGAAAACAGTTACTGGATACTGTCTCTCAAAAGACTGTGTCTATTGAAAAAGGATCTCATCCCAAGGTCAATTCTGTGTCTACACCTCTTGAGTCTTCTCAGGATAAATCTTTTGCTCACTATACTAGGAGAACAAGGAGAAAGATTCAATTGTCACCTACACACACAGAGTCTAGTCCAACTAATATCATGCAGGTCTCTACAAATAAAGCAACAATCAAGTCAGCAAATGACAATAGAGATCTGGATATTGATTCTTTATGGGAAACTACATTATCGTACAGACTGGCTATGGGAGTTATTTCTATCAAAGTGAAGCTATCCAAGCATGTTCTAGATTTTCTAATTGAAAGAGTACCAAAACTTTTATTTCCAGATGAATATGGACTTCTACATCAAAGACTTGACTTAATGAAGATGTATTTCTATGCATCTGTCAGAAGACAATTAGTCAAGAAATTTGGACTCTCGAAGCATGTTGCACTTCAATCACTTCATGCATATTTATTTGACAAGGATGTCATTATTGAAGATGCTTCAGCTCAAGGTGAACAACTGGAGGGAGTAGATAGTGGAATGCAGTCAACAGAAGATACTATTGCACCAGTGGTGGATAGTAGGAAAGATCAGATCACAGTCACTGCAACACAAGAACCATCTAGTCAGAGGTTGGATGACTCAGGAGCTGTGATAGCTGATGTTGAAAGGTCTTCTGAGATGACTGAAATTGCAAGTGAGAAATCCTATGATATGGGAGGAATAACTTTGACTGGTTTTCTTGAAGATCAAACAAATATTATTCAGTCAGAGTCTATCCACCTTGAGGGTGAGTCTCAACAAACAACACTTAAAGACGGTGACATACTAACTATGGTGTCTAATGAATTATTACTGAAGACATCAGAGTATAGTAGAAAACCTGAAAGTGGTATACTGGAGCCTGTAGTCTCTGAAAGGAAAAAAGATGATTGTAAGGATTCAGAGATTATAGCAGCTCACTCCTTGGAGAAAACCTCAAGCCCCTTGCCATATGATGAACCCTCTCTCCATGTGAGTTCAGGTATAAAAACTTCTTCTAAACTCTATTTTTCTGTAGGTCATGAGAGCACTTATCCAAATTTGAGTGATGCACTTGAAAAGATGGATATTGATCCACAATCAGAGAGGCTGGCTCCTGACCAGGCAAAAGGAGAGGTAGAAAGAGTGTTGACTTTAGATAGTCAAAGTGAGAATGAGGGTATGGATGATCAACTCCATAGTGAGGGAGAGAAAATTAGGAAACCACCATCATTTGATTTCTGGGATCATGTTTTTCCTGAATCTTGGTCTAACAATCTTTGTATGGATGCTGGTACTTATTCTTTTATCAAGATGTATGAGAAGAATGACTTAGCAAAGCACAACTCAAAGCCAGAAGTTAAAACTCAGAAGCAAAAAGAAAGGCTTGCAGGAATTATAAACAGAAGAGGTGAAAGGCTAAGACAAACTTCTACACCACCTGTACCAGAAGATATTCCTAATGATCCTAGTATTCCTTTGTTTGTACTACCAATATCAACAAGAATTGAGATATCAACAGTATCTGATCAATCTAAGGAGGAGTCAGGTTTTGTAGATGTTAGTACACAGAATACTGGTGAAGGACTAGATGATCATATTGCAGCTTCAGATCAGAAAGATGAAGATGTTTGTAACTCTAATCGAGTTTTATTACTTGAATATCATTCTACACAGGCAACTTCTTCTACAAGACTTGAATCTGAAGATATTCCAAACACTTCTAACATTGAAGTCAATTCTGAAGTTCTACAAGACATTCAGAAATCTCAAATTGAAATTCAATCAAGACTTCAAACACTTGAAGATAACCAAGTCACTATTATGGAAAATCAAGCAGTTATGATGAATCTCATTTGTTCTGTTACTGAATCTCTTGGAATTAATGTTGCTGATGTCAAAAAGGGGGAGATAAAAATAGTTAAAAGGCAACAGACCGGGGGAGGAGATAAACAGACTGGGAGAAATAAAAGAAGAACTAAGGATGACAGAGGTGAATCTTATCAGGGAAGTGGTAAAGGAAAAGAAGCATCAAATGGGATAAATAAAAGAAGAACTAAGGATGACAGAGGTGAATCTTATCAGGGAAGTGGTAAAGGAAAAGAAGCATCAAATAGTTGAATTCTTTCTTCTAAGTACTGGATACTATTTCTATATCTGAAGAAGGAGGTACTTAACTTCATGATTTTTGAATTCATAAATTCTATTCTGATTGTATTGTTATATGTTTTGACATCAACAACTCAGATTTATGCTTCAGATCTTAAAGCATAAATAGGGGGAGATTGTTAGGAATAATTCATGAGTTGTGATGTTAAGAATAGAATTTTACTTATACTTCTTGTATATCCTGATTTATAAAGGATTTAGCACTTTGTAAAGGAAATATGTGTTAGACAGTTATCTATAAAGTTTAGTCAGGAATGAACAGTGCATCGAGTACTACATGTCAGGAACTGAGATTGAATCCTGATACGTCAAGTCAAATACTGATGGGATGGTCAGATCCTAATGCAAGATGGAATCCTAATATCAGTCGTGTTACTGATGATGTCATTATGGATGCTACAGAAACTGGCAAGTGCTGTAAAACAGGATCTTTGTTTGAGGAACAAGCAAGAAGATTTCATGAAGGAAAGAATTTTCTAGTGATGGAAACTATCAACTGGACGGCAGAACATTGTCATGTATAGATTATCTTTCTGTGATTAGTTGATAGGAAGCATTATAAATACTCTCTCTATATCATTGTAAAAAGAACGAGAGTTCGAAGTGTGAAGTGCGTAGCTCTATATAAGGTTTGTATTCGAGAGTTCGAAACAAACAGAGAGAGAGTTTTATTTTGTCAACAGCTGCTAAAGGTATTTGTACACCTTTGGTAGAGTTTGTATTTGATTATTTAATACAAACAGAATTTGATTCATTCGTTTATTCTTGTTTATATAACCAAGCAAAAATCAGACACGATTATATAACTTGTATTCAACCCCCCCTTCTACAAGTTATTCGAGTTAACAAATCTTGTGACGAATGATTAGTTGTGATGATACGTTGTGACGAATTGTGGGTGCATCATAAGTTTTGACAACTACAAACATCAGTCATAAGTAACTTGTGACGAATGTGTACCTTTGTCACAAGAATAATAATTTATTATTATTTTATGGCACCCTTTATTTATAAATTTGTTAAATTCTCGACGTTGTTTTCGATTTCAAACTTGTAACGTTTCGTCACAACATGAACAACATACATATTTTCATATATTTAAATACATGAAAAAGTAAACTTATGACGTATAGTAATATGTTCGTCACATAATGAACTCATGGCGACAAAAATATCACAAGCTCAACTACCACAAATTAAATTCCGCTTGTGACAGACTTTATTATGTTCATCATAAGTACTGTTACTATATTCCCTTCTCTTCTTTCTTCTGTCCTTTTTCTATCTTCCATATCCAAACTTAACGGAAACTTTGTAATAGTATAGATTCCGGTAATGGGACACGTACCAGATTCACTGAATGATTTTTTAAAATTGATTTCTTCGACGATCAAACCGTACAGATGTTAATAAATACTAATTCTAGTGTTGGGAAAAAATAATCAGAAAATAAAAAGGCTCGGTTGTGCCGCATCTTAACGGAAACGTTGTAATAGTACAGATTCCTGTAACGGGGCACATGCCAGATTCACTGAATGATTTTGTAAATGATTTCTTCGACGATCGAACCGTACGGATGTTAATAGATACTAATTCTAGTGTTGGGAAAAAATAAAATAAAAAGGCTCGGTTGTGTTGCATCTTAACGGAAACGTTGTAATAGTATAGATTTCGGTAATGGGGCAGAGGAGAGCTACCCGGAAAGCGGCGAGGATTCTCTTCATTATATATTCAGCAGAGATGTATCTTCATATTTGTTTAGTGTAATCTTTTTGTAGTTTATAGGATTTGTGTTGAAAAAATGTTCGCTTCTGTTTTATTATTGATCTTGGACCTAAATGTTCTTAGATTATTGTACAGGATTACAAGAATCTTTTTCATATTTTGCCTAAAGTTTGTCACAAGTATCTATCTTTTACATATTTTTCAATTTATTTTACCTTTTATTTATTTATTATTATGTGATAGTTTGTTTGTCACAACTTATTTTTTATTTTATTTTTCTTTTTTCTTTCCTTGACAATGTTATGACGAGGGTGTTCGTCACAAGTATATTATATTTCATTTTTATTAATTGAATAAAATAATAATAAATTTCATTATGACGGATTTTTCGTCACAAATTAGAATATGTAATATAATAACTGACTTATGGACCCCACTTTAAACTTGTGACAAATCGTTGAACTTGTGACAAAAGCTGGACTTATGACAAAATTTTGAACTTTAGACAGCGTTATAAGTGACGAACGAAATTCATCACAACTCGACTATTTATGACGGATATAGGCTTAAAAATTCGTCACTATAAATTTTCTAGTAGTGATCATATAAACTTATAAAAATTCCTATACAACCATTTTTTCTTTGAGCCACACAACCCATGTCGTCTTAGGCTAATTATTCATCGTTAGGAATGACAACAATGGAATCGGATTTTTGAGCAATCCAAATTTAAATCCAAATTGAATTTTAAAATCGAAATCCAAATCCGATCCAACGATTTTGGATTCGGATTTATCCAAATCTAAATTGTGAAACTCCTAAAACAAAAAATTGCTTTGTACATTTTTTTTAGTCTGAACCTAAAAATTCATGAAATTTTAATTTCAATTAAAATGTTTAGCTACAAATCAAAAACAATACCAAACGTTATAAAAATACATTTAAAAGTTCAAATTTTAGAATCTTAGTTCCCAACTTAAATCAATACAAATTACAAGAATAAGAATTACTACATATATTAATATATATATATATATATATATATATATATATATATATATATATATATATATATATATATATATATATATATATATATATATAGAGTCCTACTCCACTACAAACTAAAATTAACTACAAACTAAAAACTAAACACTAATCCAACATTTCATGCTAATCTAATGATCAAACTAGGGGTACCCCAATACAAAAAATGCTTAAAATACTTGGCTCTATCCAAAAAAAAAAAATCACTGTTCACGTGATGACGTGGCAGTAGATTTCACTGGTTAACAGTGCTTCGCACCTTCTTGTACGGCGCTTCGCGCCTTTATCATTCTAAAGTTGTAAGGAATGGCAATCAATGGTAAAGGCAATAGACGATTGACGGGTGTGTCGAGAGCCTTCGACCCTCATGACTACCTAACTCATCCGTTTACTGTCTTAAATGCTTCGCATTTCCACGGAAAGAATTTTTTTTTTGTTGGATAGAGCCAATTATTTTAAGCATTTTTTGTGAAGGTACCCTTGGCGGGAACCTTAGAATAGATGAAATATAATTAATTTAGTGTTAGTTTGTAGTTTGTATTTAAGGATTGGTTTGTATTTGAGCAAAAACCTATATATATATTACATATATTAATGTATGTTACTACATATAATATACTACATATATTAATGTATATATATTATATTATATATATATTGGTTTTTTTTTGGATTTTGGGTTTGAATCGGGTTATGGATTTTGGGTCGGGTTCGGATCGGAATGCCTAAAATTAAAATTCAAATCCAAACTCTTTTGGGTTTGAAAATTGAATCCAAATTCATATTTAAATCCAAAAAATCGGATTCGATAAAATCCAATCGAATCGGTATAGATCGAATCGATATAGATCGAATCGATATAGATCGAATCGATATAGATCGGGTATCCATCAAATCGGATTTTTCTACCATTCGTATCCACGGCTTTTAATTGGGCGACTAATTATCCTATATTGTAATTCAATAGGCACAATAGATTTAATTGCCAAGTAAATAAGACTATCTCAAATGATAAAGAGACTGTCTCTTTAGTGATAAAAATTGACCCAATTATTAAACAAAATAAACAAGCAACATAAAAGTAAATGATAGAATATAAAACAAGAACACCAGAAATTTTCACTTGGTTCGGCCCCTACCCAATCTATGGCCTACATCCAAGTCCCTATGCCAACTAGAACATAGATTATATTATTAAAACAATAATATAAAGTTACAATTTTTCCCGATTACAAATTTAAAGCCTCTTGGAAGAACCCTTCCCTTGACACAACAGTCACCTAGCAAACCTGCTACCTAGCCCACTGGCTACCTTGGCTTATGATTTGTAATCCTATCTAATTGCCACAACCCGACACAAGTATGTGTAGAATAAATAAAAGTTTACAACTCAATGAAATGAAACTTCTGAACGCAGTGTATAAACTTGAATGTCTTTGTAAAGAAGTTGTATTGCATATGTGTGTTGAGTTGTCTTCTTCTTCTTGCCAAATGATCGACTTTATAAAGCATTAGAAGATGTAGCTGTTAGAGATTTGAATTCCTAAAATTATAGCTGTTGAGACATGAATCAATCAAGAGTAAATCAGTGATTAGATAACAATCAATCAGGATGATTACAACGGCTCCATTAGGATTTGAATGGAAATCAAATCACACTATCTCTAAAAAATATCTCGAGATATATAACCTGTAATTTAATAGATATAGCATCCAAAATATGGAAACACAGAATCAAATCTCTATGATTTAATTCAAAGATAATTCAAAAACATCATCCTAAAAACATGGGAATAACATATATATATATAGATATATATATATATATATATATATATATATATATATATATTAAGCCAATCCATTAATAATATTGTTTTTTCATTAGTAGTGTTATTAAATTTTTTCAATTATTTTTCTTGTTCTATTTTCTTCTGTACTTTTTTTTTTTTAAGATGGGGGCTATTTTGGTGGATTTTTGTATTTAACCAAATGCAACTTTTTTTAAAAAGGTGGGGTGATTTTGGTGGATTTGGGTTGCAAGGCCCCGCCAGGGGCAATATTCAACTAAATGATTTTGGGTTGCAAGGCCCCGCCAGGGGCAATATTCAACCAAATCAACTATTTTCAACTGTTTTCAACTATTTTCAACTAGTTACAACTATTTTCAACTACTTTCAACTAGTTACAACTACATATTATTGGTTTGAGTGATTTTGGGTTCCAAGTCCCCGCCAGGGGCAATATTCAACCAAATCAACTATTTTCAACTGTTTTCAACTAGTTGCAACTATTTTCAACTACTTTCAACTAGTTACAACAAGTTGCAACTACATATTATTGGTTTGGGTGATTTTGGTGGATTTGGGTTGCAAGGCCCCGCAGGGGCATATTCAACTGAATGCAACTGAAATCAGAAATTAAGTTGCTGATTTCAAGTTCCATTTTTCATTTGTCATTTTCGATCTCATTTTTGAACTCTATTATATATATATATATATATATATATATATATATATATATAATAGAGTTAAAAAATGAGGTCGAAAATGACAACTGACAAATGGAACTTGAAATCAGAAATTTAGTTGCATTCAGTTGCAATTAGTTGCAAATTTAGTTGAATATGCCCCTGTGGGGCCAGGAATTAAACCTAAATCCACCAAAATATCACCCATCTTAAATACATACATATATATATATATATATATATATATATATAATAGAGTTCAAAAATGAGGTCGAAAATGACAACTGACAAATGGAACTTGAAATCAGAAATTTAGTTGCATTCAGTTGCAATTAGTTGCAAATTTAGTTGAATATGCCCCTGCGGGGCCATGAAACCCAAATCCACCAAAATATCACCCATCTAAAATATATATATATATATATATATATATATATATATATATATATATATATATAATAGAGTTCAAAAATGAGGTCGAAAATGACAACTGACAAATGGAACTTTAAATCAGAAATTTAGTTGCAATTAGTTGCAAATTTAGTTGAATATGCCCCTACGGGGCCAGGAAACCTAAATCCACCAAAATATCACCCATCTTAAATATATATATATATATATATATATATATATATATATATATATATATAGGGTTGGACTCCATAGCAAACACCTTATATAAAAACAATAAAGAACACCTCATATCTAATAGATCCATTGCCCCTGGCGGGGCCACCCAATACAAAAAGTTCTTATTTTTTTACCCTCTATCCATCCATCATCTCAAAAAAAAAAAATTTAAAAAGTTATTGTTCATGATGATGACGTCATCAGTGATGTCATCATGAACAATAAATTTTTTTTTTTAGTTTTTTTTTTTTTTGCTGGCTTGATAGAGGGTAAAAAAATAATAACTTTTTGTATTGGGTGCCCCTGGCGGGGCCAAAGGATCTAATAGATCTAAGGTGTTCTTTGTTGTTTGTTATATAAGAGTGTTCTGCATGGAGCAAAGGCCTATATATATATATATATAGAGTTAAAAAATGAGGTCGAAAATGACAATTGACAAATGGAACTTGAAATCAGAAATTTAGTTGCATTCAGTTGCAATTAGTTGCAAATTTAGTTGAATATGCCCCTGCGGGGCCAGGAAACCTAAATCCACCAAAATATCACCCATCTTAAATATATATATATATATAGGCAAGTGCTCAAATACAAACCATTCTTAAAATACAAACCTACAAACCAACACTAAATTAATTATATTTCATCTATTCTAAGGTTTCCGCCAAGGGTACCTTCACAAAAAATGCTTAAAATAATTGGCTCTATCCAACAAAAAAAAAAAAATTCAAAAAAAAAAAAAATCTTGCCGTGGAAATGCGAAGCATTTAAGACAGTAAACGGATGAGTTAGGTAGTCATGAGGGCCGAAGGCTCTCGACACACCCGTCAATCGTCTATTGCCTTTACCATTGATTGCCATTCCTTACAACTTTAGAATGATAAAGGCGCGAAGCGCCGTACAAGAAGGTGCGAAGCACCGTTAACCAGTGAAATCCACTGCCACGTCATCACGTGAACAGTGAATTTTTTTTATTTTTTTTTATTTTTTATTTTTTTTTGTTGGATAGAGCCAATTATTTTAAGCATTTTTTGTATTGGGGTACCCCTAGTTTGGTCATTAGATTAGCTTGAAATATTAGATTATGCTTGGTTTGTAGGTTTGTATTTTAAGGAGGTTTGTATTGGAGTAGCCCCCTATATATATATATAGGGTTGGACTCCATAAAGAACACTTTAAATAAAGAACAACAAAGAACACCTCATATCTAATAGATCCATTGCCCCTGGCGGGGCCACCCAATACAAAAAGTTCTTATTTTTTTAGGCTCTATCCATCCAGCAAAAAAAAAAAATTGAAAATTTTACTGTTCATCGATGACGTCATCAGTGACGTCATCATGAACAGTAAAATTTTCAAATTTTTTTTTTTTTTGCTGGATGGATAGAGCCTAAAAAAATAAGAACTTTTTGTATTGGGTGCCCCTGGCGGGGCCAATGGATCTATTGGAATAAATGATTTTATAGTGTTCTTTATTGTTCTTTATATAAGAGTGTTCTTTATGGAGCAAAGGCCTATATGGGTTGGACTCCATAGCAAACACCTTATATAACAAACAACAAAGAACACCTCATATCTAATAGATCCGTTGCCCCTGGCGGGGCCACCCAATACAAAAAGTTCTTATTTTTTTAGGCTCTATCCATCCAGCAAAAAAAAAAATTGAAAATTTACTGTTCATCGATGACATCATCAGTGACGTCATCATGAACAGTAAAATTTTCAATTTTTTTTTCTGGATGGATAGAGCCTAAAAAAATAAGAACTTTTTGTATTGGGTGCCCCTGGCGGGGCCAATGGATCTATTGGAATAAATGATTTTATAGTGTTCTTTATTGTTTGTTATATAAGAGTGTTCTTTATTGTTTGTTATATAAGAGTGTTCTTTATGGAGCAAAGGCCTATATATATATATATATAATAGAGTTAAAAAATGAGGTCGAAAATGACAACTGACAAATGGAACTTGAAATCAGAAATTTAGTTGCATTCAGTTGCAATTAGTTGCAAATTTAGTTGAATATGCCCCTGCGGGGCCAGGAAACCTAAATCCACCAAAATATCACCCATCTTAAATATATATATATATATATATATATATATATATATATATATATATATATATATATATATATATATATATATATATATAAATGAGGTCGAAAATGACAACTGACAAATGGAACTTGAAATCAGAAATTTAGTTGCATTCAGTTGCAATTAGTTGCAAATTTAGTTGAATATGCCCCTGCGGGGCCAGGAAACCTAAATCCACCAAAATATCACCCATCTTAATTATATATATATATATATATATATATATATATATATATATATATATATATATATATATATATATATATATATATATATAGGGTCTTGTTCTAATAGAAACTAACTTTTTTTTTTTTTTGAGGGTCAAGCAATTTCATTAAGAAGAAGCAGACATAAAGTCTGAAAATACAAACTGAGCAATTTCAGAAGGAGCATTTAGCATCCAACATTGTTCTACCCCAAAAGGAATAATTCTAGCTAGGTGATGAGCAACTGAGTTGCCATTTCTCTTAACTTGAGACCATTCTAAGAGATCAAACTGGGCACTTGCGCTGAAGATATCCTGCAGCGTAAAATCTGTTTCCATATTATCACACTTGTTGCACTTGACCTTGTCGATTAAATTTTGGCAATCCGATTCTAAAATAATATGAGTGAAGTTGAAATCCTTCGCCTTTTTTAGACCAAACAGGGCAGCTTTACACTCCGCAATAAGAGGGCTCCATCGAGCCCGGATCCTTCTAACAGCTGCAAAAAGAACTCTCCCCTGGCTATTCCGAGCAACCGCACTCAAAGCAATCCAACCTTCGACTGCAGTAGAAGCGTCAACATTAATTTTGACAATACCTTCTGGAGGTAGGGTCCAAAGGGAGCTAACTTCAGATCTGGGAGATGAAGTTTTAACTCCATAAATCTTATTGCAGTATTCATTATACTCTGATGCTAATCTGGAGACTCTAGCCAGGATATATGAATCCGACTGGTGTTCATTCTCAAAAACCAACCGATTTCTTCGACACCACAGGGACCAGAGCATGATAAACACACCAGTCACGTTGGTCTGTGCTTAAGGTCTCCTTCCAGATGTCTAACACCTCAAGGAAATTACCTGCTTCCCCAATCTCTTTTGCTTGACTGCACCTCGACTGGTTCCAAATTGCACAGATGCTCGGACACTGAAACAAGGAGTGCAGAATGGTTTCAGGCTCACTTCTACACCAAGGGCAAAGGTCGTCTTCTATCAAATGTCTATATTTCAAGATTGCTTTTGTAGGAAGGATGAAGGAGCAACATCTCCATAGGAAATTACGGACCTTTGGCGAAACTTTCGCCTTCCAGATAACCACCCACCCCTTATGAGCACCAGCTACATCGAAAGATTTTCCATTAAAATATGCTGATTTAACTTCATAGTTTCCTGCTTTGGACCAGGCCCAGTAAATTCTATCTCTAGGCAGGCCTTCGCTGATTGGGATTGAAGAGATCAATCTTCTGTCTCTGTCGTTGAAAAGCCTTTCAATGATGGCCTCCTTCCAACTGAGATTTGTTTCGTCTATCAAGTCTGATACACGCTCGTACTGGTTGTTCTCCGGAGGACTGCTCGTAGGGTAATGGCCCTGATTATCTACTAACCAGGGATCTGACCAAATGTTTATGTCTCTACCATTTCCCACTCTCCACCCTATTCCTTCCTTAACTAAGGCTTTTGAGCTCCAAATACTACGCCATGAGTAACTCGAGCAGGGGCCAAGAGCTGCATCGAGAACTGAAGAATGAGGGAAGTATTTAGCCTTCAACACTCGTGCCATAAGGGTGTTATCCTCGTGAAGGAGTCTCCAAATTTGTTTCCCTAAAAGAGCGTCATTGAAAACAGCCAAGTCCCGGAAGCCCATACCTCCAACGCTTTTTGGTTGACACAGCGACTCCCATTTTTTCCAGTGAGTTTTCTTTTTTGATTCGGTAGACCCCCACCAGAACCTTGCCAGAACTGAATGAAGGTCGTTGATAAGGTTTGTCGGGAGTTTGTAGATACTCATGATGTATACGGGAATCGCTTGAATGGCATTTTTTATGAGAACCTCCTTCCCCCCTTTTGAGAGAATCTGTTCCTTATAGCCTCGGACTTTTTTCCACATTCGATCTTTAATCACCTCGAAGACTACTTTTTTTGACCTGCCAACAATAGTGGGGAGACCGAGATACTTGTTATGATCGTTAACAACCTTCATATTCAAAATAGACCCAATCTCACTCTTTGAATTGCTTGAAACCCCTTTACTGAAGGAAACCTCCGACTTTGCGAAATTAATTTTTTGCCCGGATGCCGCTTCGTATTTGTTGAGAATATCAACAATGACTGAGCATTCCTGTCGTGTGGCTCTAGTGAAAAGAAGGCTATCATCTGCAAAAAATAAGTGGGTCACTTCTGGGCCCCTCTTGCTAGCTCGAACACCATGGATCAGTTTTTTCTCGGCAACTATCCTCATTAAACCAGAGAAAGCATCAGCAACCATGATGAAGAGATAGGGAGAGATGGGATCACCTTGCCTGAGACCCCTAGATGGTAGAACACTGTCTGACGGTCTCCCATTTACCAAAAACGAATAAGAAACAGTAGTGACAAAACTCATGACTGTATCTACCCAAGCCCCTGCAAAACCTAACTTTACCAGCAATTTTCTTAAGAAATTCCATTCGACACGGTCATAGGCCTTACTCATGTCAAGCTTCATGGCTGTCGAGCCTCTCCTCCCTTTCATCCTCTTTTTCATTGTGTGGAACAATTCTAGCGCAATAATAGCATTATCAGTTATGAGTCTTTTCGGAACAAAGGCACTCTGATTTTCTGAAATGATATTCTGCAGCAATGGCTTGAGTCTATTTGCCACAGATTTAGAGGCTATTTTATAGAGGACATTACATAATGAAATCGGTCTAAAATCAGAAATTTCATTTGGGCTTCTTACCTTTGGGATTAGAGCTACTCTTGTCGTGTTGACATCCTGAAGAGATACTTTCCCTGAGATAATGTCATTGATAAAGCTAGTCACCTCATCACCTACCACAGACCAAAATCGCTGGTAGAAGATAGCATGAAGGCCATCCGGTCCCGGAGCTTTGCACGGAGCCATTTGAGATAAAGCCTTATGGATTTCTACTTTTGAATAGGGTCTCAACAGCATTTGATTAGTCTCAGATGACACCATATTTTCAACACCTTCTAAAACTTGATCCATAGTCTCCGGGCTAGGATTTGCTGATGTGAACAGCTCACTATAGAACTTAGTCGCTATTCCTTCCAATTCCTTTTGTTCGACCTTCCAGTCTCCGTTTGAGTCATACAACCCAGAAATATAGTTCTTTTTCTTTCTTTGGGAAGCTTTGTGATGAAAGTACTTAGTGTTTCTATCCCCATCTCTAACTTCTGCTGCTCTCGATCTAATGTACCAGTAGGCTTCATTCTTCTCAAGCAGGTTATTCAACTTTGATTCGAGGGACACACACTCTTCCAAATCCGCGGTGGTAGAACAGCGAAGTCGGCTAGCAGTAAGCTGGTTTTCAGCCTCTCTGATCTTCTTGTCCAGATTTTCGATTTTTTCGTCTCCCCAACACGACAGGGATTCTGACACCATACCTAACTTGACTAGAATCTCTGATTGCCCTCCCCTAAACCATGCTTCTTTGATAACATCCTCCACCCCAGATTCTAGAAGCCAACTGGTCTCAAACTTAAAACTTCTGCTCCTTCTATTATAAGACTTCCGAATTGACTCTGTACATAAGAGAATGGCAGCGTGATCCGATTGGAGTTTTGTAAGGTGCTGAACCTGGTAGTTTGGGAAGAGATTACACCATCCCGAATTGGCTACAAATCTGTCTAGCCTTTCTTGAATGCGGGTATCTGCAGATTTGCCACGGTCCCATGTAAAAACGTGGCCCGAGTAACCTAAGTCACGGAGAAAGACATCATCTAGAGCATCTCTAAAATTTTGGATTAGTCTCTGGTTCCTAGGAACTCCCCCTTCCTTCTCTTCATTACTCAGAATTTCATTAAAGTCCCCACCTATAAGAATGGGATGATTTGAGTCTAAGCATAGCTGCCTAATCAAGTCCCACGTTTTATATTTATCCGCTGTTACAGCCCATCCATAGATGCCAATAAATCTCCAAACTCCATCTCTTTCACTCTTTACATCACCACATAAATGGTGATCTGACATAGAAACCAAAGAAAAATCAACGTTCTCCGTCCAGAATAAACCCAGACCTCCTGAATGTCCAGAACTGTCAACACCTATCGCGTTATTACAATTCAATTTCCATCTGAGATTCTCAACACTTCTTTTTTGAATCATAGTTTCCGACAGGAAAATGATGTCGGGGCAATAACTCCTACTCCATCGCTGGAGTGCCCGAACTGATCGAGGGTTGCCAATACCTCGACAGTTCCAACATAATATTTTCATTGACTTTCACGGGACTGGTCTTTGCCAGCGCCCGCTACTTTGAAAGTGGCATCACCTAAAACAGCTGAACTCATCCTTCTTGATTTTCCTACTCTGTCACTATTTTCAGACTCCATAAGGTCTTCTATACCAACCTCGAAAGGCCTCTTTCTCACTCCTATGATCATATTATTATCCTCAGTATCCATATACTGCTCAACTTGATGACCTGAATTGCCTTTCCTGGTTATTCTCTTCCAATTTTTCCCTTCAGACTTCCTGTCTTTCCCGTCCACCTCTGTTCTGATCTCCACACTCTGGTCCTCCTTTCGCAGAGTATGTGTTTCTTCCACTTGATGATTCTCCTCTTCCTTCTCTGTGGTGTTTGGATTGTTCTTAGGCTGATCTTTACTGCCTCTTTCTGTTACTTCTAGCTCAGCCAACCCAGTAGCAGAGTTCCTCAAACTATCAGGGAAGTCAACTAAAACCTTCTTAGCAGCAATTGTGTCTTTCATGGTTTTATCCGCTTCTTTTGTGACAAACAAAGCCCGTTTACTCGTCTTCAGAACCTCTATTTCCTCTGTCTCCTTCAATTTCCCCTTCCTCGGAGTTGCTTTTATCCAAGTCCCCCATCCCAGTTTATTCTTCTTGTCTTCCTCCGAAACCGATTGACACTCTCTTTCTGAATGTCCCATTCTGCCGCACGCAAAACAAAAGAAAGGCAATCTTTCATAAGTGAACTCAACTTGAACTTCCTGACCTCTCTTATCCTTTATTCGTTGGTAGCGACGAAGAGATTTAGTAATGTCCAACATTACTTTGGCCCTCCTGTATCGACCAATACCCAGCAGATCCTCTTCAATTTCCAAGATTTTTCCCATCCCACTTAATAACTTTCTAATATTTTCATCTGAGCGGCAATTGAATGGAAGGTGTTTGATGCGAATCCAAAAAGGAGATTGAGTAAATATCACCTGATCTGGTTGTTCATCGCCTTCAACCTCCTTTAGAAGAATCAGCATATTGTCAAAGCACCAAGGTCTACCTTCAAGAACTTTTTCCTTATCTCTCCAGTGGAAGAATTGAAGAGCGTATAGGTTAGGGCTGAGGACCCTAATTACTAGCCCTTTTTCTGGAGCCCAGGTTTTCGTCATTGTGCGCTTGAAAGCTTCTACATTATATGATCTTTCTGTTAGCACTCGTCCCATCAGCATAAGAGAGAATTTGTTTTCTTCTTCGAGTGGGTTTGATCCGCCAAGATCGATTATGTCTCCTTCTTCATCCTCAATTCGTAGATTGGAACACTTTGTGATAATCTCCTCAGCCATTAGGCTAGAAGAGTAAGAACCCTAGATCCAGGGTAGATTTACTATTCTCCAGCAGAGAGAGAGAAAAGCCCTTTCTTTCAAGGGAGTTTTTTTTTTAATAGAAACTAAAAACTAAACCTAAATTAAATATTTCAAGCTAATCTAATGACCAAATTAGGGGTACCCCAATACAAAAAGTGTTTAAAATTATTGGCTCTATTCAACAAAAAAATAAAAAAAAATAAAAAAAATTTAAAAAAAGTTACTGTTCACGTGATGACGTGGCACATGAACAGTAACTTTTTTTAAAAAAAAATTTTAATTTTTTTTTTATATTTTTGTTGAATAGAGCCAAGAATTTTATAAATTTTTTGTGAAGGTGCCCCTAGCGGGGCCATTAAAATAAATGAAATATAATTTATTTAGTGTAGGTTTCTAGTTTCTATTCTAAGATTGGTTTCTATTTGAACGCTAGCCTATATATATAATAGAGTTTAAAAATGAGGTCGAAAATGACAACTGACAAATGGAACTTGAAATCAGAAATTTAGTTGAATATGCCCCTGCGGGGCCAGGAAACCCAAATCCACCAAAATAGCCCCCACCTTAAAAAAAAAAAAATTACAGTCGAGCTTCACAAAATGAAGGGGGAGGGGAGAGTTAGGGTTAGTATTTTTGAAATTTAGAAACTTAGTTAGTAAAATTGCAAATTGGTATTCTTAACAAAAGTAAATGTGCAAAAATTTACTTTTTCCTATTTATTTATGAAAAGAGCCCTACATATTATACAATTATAATCAATATTAAATAATTATAATCAATATATAATTTGAAATTACAATAATCAGTGCAGGTCAATGACATTCACGATCCTGTCGTCAACAGTGCGAAGAGTTAAACTACTTAGGTAAATTTTTGATAATATTTTTTAAAAGGAAATTCTCAGTGGTGCCTATAATTGAGTTTTTTAAGTAGTGTCATAACTTGAATAAAATCCATACATTCAGAAATTTGATTTTTTTATAAGCTCAAAAATATATTTATTCAAAATTTGTTAAGAAAATTAATTAATAAATAAATGCATATAAACCAACACTACAAAATTGGATTTGAAAATTTTTTAAATAGCTTGGATAAAATTCATATCTTCAAAAACTCGATTTTTTAAAAGGTTCAAAAATATATTTATTCACAATTTGTTAATAAAATAATTAATAAATTCATATAAACGAATTTAAATACAATATTTATTTTATTAACATATCCATAAATACATATTTTTTAAATCAAAAAATATTTATTAATTTGAAAATCACAATTTTAATTTGAAATCAATCACGATATACTATTATATATTTTAAATTAAATTTCATAATTAATCATTCATTAATCAACCACTCTTTTAATATAAAGTCAATCACATTCATATTATCACATGATTTTTATAATATATATTGTATAATTATAATCAATATTAAATAATTATAATCTAACCTAACTAAAAATCTTAAAAAAAAAATCAGATTTGAAATCAGATTTTAAATAACTTGGATAAAATCCATACATTCAAAAATTTGTTTTTTTATAAGCTAAAAAATATATTTATTCATAATTTGTTAATAAAATTAATTAATAAATGCATATAAGCCAACACTACAAAACCAGATTTGAACAAATTTTAAATAGCTTGGATAAAATCCATATCTTCAAAAACTCGATTTTTTTAAAAGATTAAAAAATATATTTATTCACAATTTGTTAATAAAATAATTAATAAATTCATATAAACAAACACTACATATATTTAATTATTAAAAATACTCTATAAGAGTATTATTATTGGTTGGTGAATAAATTACCAACCAAAAAATTAAAATTATTTTAGAGGTAATCAGAATTTACTTCTAAACTTTAAATCACTCAATAATATACAAAAAAATTTATTATTCTAATTTACTAATCGCTGTTAAACTAAATTTAAATATACTAAAATCTGAAGAAAAAAAAATGGATTTGAAATCATATTTTAAATAACTTGTGCAAAATCCATACATTCAAAAAAAAATTTATATAAGCTAAAATATATATTTAATCATAGTTTCTTAATAAAATTAATTAATAAATGCATATAAGCCACCATTACAAAACCAGATTTGAACAAATTTTAAATAGTTTGGATAAAATACATATCTTCAAAAACTCAATTTTTTAAAAGGTTCAAAAATATATTTATTTACAATTTATTAATAAAATAATTAATAAATTCATATAAACAAACACTACATATATTAATTATTTTAATTATTAAAAATACGCTATAAGAGTATTATTATTGGTTGGTGAATAAATTACCAACCAACAAATTAAAATTATTTTACAGGCAATCAAAATTTACCTCTAAACTTTAAATCACTCAATAATATACAAAAATTTTATTATTGACCATGCTTAGTCTAATTTACTAATCGCTGTTAAATTAAATTTAAATATGAAATATCTTCATTTAATAACTTCGCATATTACAAGGTTTTTTATTTAAAAAAATGTCTACTAACCGTACATATTATTTTTTATAAATCCACATAACAATATATTACATATGGTTATATATCTTTTAGTTATGAATTGTTTTTTAACATCCTTTATTATGATGAAGGATACCCGAATCTAATGTGTTAGTTAACCAATCACAAGATTGTGAATTATTTTAACATCAATCAGACTGTTAAATTTAAATCAATTAAACTTAATGTAACATGTTTCTTTTTGTTGGATCTAGATTATACGTTTAAGCTAAGACTAAACTCAAATCAAGTTACACTCAATAAAAATTAATTTTAATTTTTTCATATCAATTAACTAAACATAATTACTACTAATTTTTATTTTAATGGTTAGCTAATAAACAATTTATATAAAATAAAATTCTTACAAACTAAAAAATCTAATTATTTTATCAATTTAAACATTATAGGAAATCTAAGCCGCTTATTCCCTATTCCCCATCAGACTTAGCCAACTTTGATAAATTAAGTGTATGCATCAATTCTTCTCATGGCAATTTCGGGTAAGGTACTCTTTACATCTTTTTATTTTATGGCATTTTGTACTTAGACAAATTATTTTTATTTCGATTGTATATATGTATTATATGTGTCGTGTTTTAATCGTCCAATAAATTCAACAAGAAAAACGTTTGTGACAAAAAAAAAAAGAAAACAATTTTTTTTGTTATCATCATCCCCAGTCCGGATTCTCCTATACTTCCATTAGAATATTCAATAGCAAACTTCAATAATTCAGCGACTTAGTAAATTGTAAGCATCAACCCTTATCCCATTACACTAATTTGTTTACATTATTAGATGTGCATATAGATAAAAGTTTTTTTTTACAGTGTTGAGTTGTTACTGTTATTCAGTGATTACTTAACAATTTTATTCTAAATAGAATATTTATTTAATTTAAAAATTTATATATTAATACATTAATCTATTATATTTATAATAGATATCAAACTTTCAATTCAAAATCATAAGGTACAATTAAAATCATGAACTAAAAACTATTAACAATATAAAACTGTTTACCACACTATTCTAAATAGTAAATACACATTCAAAATTTAAGTTATGTAAAATATTAAATAATTCAGTTATAAAAAAACTAATCAACCAATTAAAATGTTAGAATGAATTTTAAACTAATCATCTTTTAACATTTTAAATACAATTTTTTTTAACTATGCAATAATTAATTGGAAAACAATTGACCTGACAATATATTTGAATTATTCAAAATATTAAATATTACTTTACATTATTTAGTGTATAAATTATTAATCAAAAAATAAAACATATTATAGAGTCCATGAAAATATGTTAGTGAATATTTCCATAATAAATTGGTCAATTTAGCACCAATTTTCTTATAAATCACTATTTATTTATTGATAATTATATGTCATACATAAAAGTAATCAAACGTGCAAAAATCATCAATAAAAGGGTATACAACATCTACAAAAATAATTAAAATTGAACAAACACATAGTAAGTTATATCACTAATTTCCTTTATCCAATCATGAAACAGATCTTCAATTATGGTATATCTCTAGCTTATGTCATTAAATTATACAGTCTTTTTGGAGAGATAATTTAACAATTTGTTATAAACGTGAGGAATATGTATATCTGATTTGTCATGACGTATTCGAACAACCGACCAGAATTCTGATTCTATACTATTCAAATCAATGAACTAATATAACAAAATCAAATATATGGTAGACAAAATCCACAAATAGGATATTAGGCTTTCAATAAGAGAGATATTTAGTGAAATCCAAAGTAAAATCAAGGAAAGAAAATAAGTCCTATTATTTACAAGGAGTTAGTACAAAATCTAATATTTTGTTAGATAAAATCCACCAACGGACAATGGGGTACTAGACTCTCAACGATTTTTTTATTTTAAAATAAAGAAAAACCAATATAATTATTTTTTTAAAAATACTTTAAAAAAAACTAATATCAGCTTCTAAACATTAGTTTAGCATCTTTTGGGAAAGGTGGAGAGAGAGTAGCAATTACGGTTTTTGTTTTAAAAATTATTAATAATGATAAATAAAAAATTTGATACACTTAAAATTACATATTGTTTTTAATAAAAGGGTGTCTTTTTGAATTTTGTATTATTGAATTAAAGTAATAGTATCAATTCCCATATCTTAACCTAAGAGCATATATTGAATTTGCTTGGTTGGTTGACTATATTTTTTTTATATCAACTAAGCATAAAAAAAGGCTAGGAAAACTAAATAACTTGGTATAAAGATTCTACACAAAGAGAGAACGAGAAATAAGAAAAAATAAAAAGGAAGGTTTCATTTTGTTTGGAAGACTTTAAACCATTTTGTAACCATGCATGTTACTCTTAGTTTGTTTTGTAACATCTCAATGTTGTTCTAAGACATATAATTATATATTTACATAACTTGGATACATAGTAATATTTCATAAAATTGTTATATTTTTTCTATTCACGTATTTCATTTCATTTCGTAGACACGAAAAAAATTGTGTAATTCAGTGTCATTTTGTGTTCTAAATTTGGGTACACGATTTAATATCATGTCATTTTCGTTCAATACCCTAAAGTACATGACATGAATGTACAAAACGATTTGTCAGGTCTACGTAAATTTTTTATTCTTATATATGTAGGAAAAATATACTCATTGTTAAAGGACACTTATATAACAATGTGATTATGTCTTATTTTCACAAGTTAGTCAAATTAAAAAAAAGATAGATAATACTCATTTTCATATGTCTTAATTTAAGAATAAAAAAACTAAAATATATTATTCAATGTTTTACTGAAAAAGAATAAAAAACCAAAATACAAACTTCCAAACTGCAAATGCACATTTTAAATGATCTTTACAAATAAACTAAGGGCAATAACCATAAAATCTAACAATTATATGTTACTCCAAGAACGCGATATATTGAATTTGTTTGGTTAGTTGATAATTTTTTTTATAGTAAATCAATTCATTAATAAAAGGACATATAATTTGTAAATATGATATTGAACAATCACATAGCAAACTAGATTAGATGAAAGTTTCTACTGTTATAACTATGTTCGTTTCATATATATTGCACAATAGATATCCTTTCTCATTTCGCTGAAACATGCAACCTTTTTTTGATAGACAGTTTAATGATTTATTGGAGTCGTGAGCATTAAGTTTCTACACATTTTTAATATGTAATCGAAAAATTAACCACGACCATACAACTACTTTCAGTAAATTAACATAATAAATATTTTAAGTATTCGATATTTAATAAATATACCGAATTCTCAGAATATGGGTGAAAAATTTGTTTAACATGATACGTAGAAATATTCTCTAACAAAGAGAGAAATAAAATGAAAGCTAAATTTTAAAAAAAATAATAAAGAGGTATTTTGAACTTTTCAACGTGGGTTGTATTTATTTTGATAATTGGTTCATGATATTAATATTAATTCAATTGATATGAATTCACGGATAAGTAATTTTATACTTACGTTAATTAAAATTCCAATAAAATTATATATTTTTCAAAATAAAAATAAAAATAATATATTTATATTAATTTATTAATACAATTTATCGATCGGTGCGTAGCACGGGTAGAACACTAGTATATAATGGTTCGCAAGTTAAATCTGTTGGTGGTTGCATTGGATTGTTTCTTGTTAGTGACATTAATTGGTATTTTTCATTATTACTGTAATTGATGCAAAAAGTAATAGTATTTGCTTTTTTTAGATGATCATGATCTAATAAATTAAGAAAGTTGAAGGTGGGTTCAGTTTTTGCAGCAGAGGTTCATGCAATTTTCGAAGGTTTGAAGTGGCTTGAGACCATGCCATACCAAAGGGTGGTTGTCGAATCTGATTCCTTTCTCTCAATTCAGGCGATTAGACGTACGTGTGATAATTAGTTTGAAGAAGGGCATATTCTTGATATATGCCGGGAGCGTGTGGCGTCTAATGCGAGTTTATCTCTTTCGTTTGTTAAAAGACAAGCAAACAAGGCAGCCCATAATATGGCTAGAATCCCATGTTTGCTAAATTGTCAAAACTTTTTCTCGTCTCCTCCTCAATTATTGATGGAGACTCTCTTGTATAATTCATCGTTTTAATGGAATTTCTGCATTTTATTCAAAAAAAAAAAAGAAAGAAAGTTGAATTCGCTGAAGCTAAATTTATCAGATGCCATAGTTATAGTAATTAACACTAAATTAAGTAATGTTTGATATTTTAAAACTAAACTTAATACTTATATTATTTTTCTATAAATTCTAATTAATTGATACAAAAAAAACATTTTTTTGGATCAAAAAAGTTATATAGTTTTGTTATAGGGAGAATATTGTATAACAATATTTTGGAGGTTTGCTGGAATCATGGAGCAAAATACGGATATTTTGCTAAGAACACGGAAGGAGATTGGAGATCGTTTGTGGCTGATCTTGTATGGTGTTTTCAGGGGTGAGCTGTCAATCATCCTTTACAAGATGCCTACGTACCCTATTTATAGGGATCAAGCCATACGTAGTTCTCTTGGAGAAGAAGTTATCTAGACGGGATAGGGTTTGTATGGGCTCGACTAGGCCCAAATCCACTAGACGTCTTCTTGGGCTGATATATTTTACCCATTTATTCTATCCATGATCCATGGTCCAAAGAAGGAAGCAAATGGTCTCGCATGGCTAGAGTCGGGACCTCTTGGGCGAGGCTAATAGAGAACACTACTACAGAATAGGCTTTTAGCGTCGGTCAAAATAGGCTTTAGGCGTCGGTTATTGGGCGTAGTATATGAAGGCGACGCTATAGGTATAGGCCTATAGCGTCGGTTAAGTTGGTGACGCTAAAAGTCTGTTATAGGCGTCGGTCATTTAAATAACCGACGCTAAAAGTGTGTTATAGACGTCGATCATTTAAACAACCGACGCTCAAAGTCATGTTAAAGGCGTCGGTCATTTAAACAACCGACGCTCAAAGTCATGTTAAGGCATCGGTCATTTAAACAACCGATGCTCAAAGTCATGTTAAAGGCGTCGGTCATTTAAACAACCGACGCTCAAAGTCATGTTAAGGCGTCGGTCATTTAAACAACCGACGCTCAAAGTCATGTTAAAGGCGTCGGTCATTTAAACAACCGACGCTCAAAGTCAATTTTTTTAAAAAATATATATATATTGCAATTTTGATAAACAGACATCCAAACCAACAAACACCCTGTCAACCCATTATATAATACAAGTTGAATGAAATAATACAAGATTTACACAAACCACTAAGATCTTATTAATAATAATATAATATATATTACACAATTCGTCAATGTCAATTTACACAAAATAATTTAATCACAAACTAAAATTAATATGGTAAAACTAAAATTGTCCTATGGGTGGATCAAATAGAGGTGGTGCCTGCCATTTAGGGACCTATCTTCTGCCCTCATTTTGTCGAACTCATCCATGCAGACAACTCCTCCATCTTCCAAAACCATGGCCCCTCCTTCCAGATAAAATTCGCGCTTAATGCAAAGATAAAAAATCATATTATTACAATAAGAGATAAAGATAAGAGTAGAACACCACAAATTAAGCATAAATAAATGCACAAGCTTACAAAACTGATGTCTTGAAACAGAAGCTGTAAGACCAGCAGCTGATGAACCTTTTCCAGATGTATATACAGCTATAAAAAAAATTAACTGAACCTGTGACTTTGCAGTGGACGGATCCCCCAGAAGCAAAACATTTATATCACCTCTTAACTTCACTCCATCAGGTAGAACCTAAATCAAAAGAGCAATGGTTTATATAAATAGCTATACTTAACAACACATCATTCATTTATTGTAAATTAAAATGGAAATGCAACCAAGAACATCAAAATTTAGATGTATCCGTTTCAGGATCGAAGTTACCGAATCCCTCTGCTATAACAAAAAAGTCGTATCCTTGTAGATGAATCGGGTGATTTTCAGCTGTGACTATACTTGTCCCCTGTAATACTACCTGCACATTTGATCCATAATTTAACCTGTACAACTTAGTTCCCCTGGTTGGTTGCCACATCGATATGCTGACAGCCTGACATTACCTGTGTAATCGAATTTTAAAACCAGAAGGGAATTTGGACCTGGATTATATAGCTGATTGTACGCAAATGCTGAAACAAGTATTTCATTATTACGTCAAAAGAATTCTGATGTACACACCTGCATAGTCGTTGCTGACACCATCGTACCCTCGGATCCTGGATGAGCCATTATGCTATAATCTTTGTAGAACTTAAGGAGATTCTCATGTGATGCACGAAGAATGTGATAGTATTGTAGCACGAAAGCATCAGCTACTTGTTGAGCAGACAATGCCGGACATTCCCGAGCAGCTTCTTTTATCATCTCTGCAAATATGTTAATAAGACCGTCATATAAGAGCATGGAGTTATTTTTCAATTTCATACCAGGAACAAAGACAGAAAAAGAATGATATATTTTATCCGCCTATACTTGTGTAAGACTCATAGTTTTTTGTACGACAACACCTAAAGCACTAACAACATTATACTTGTATAAGACTTTTCTAAGAGGCTTATCTCCAATTTCAGAGTAACTTCTGTTTACAATATTTCAAAAGTTTGCATTATGCTTTTTATTTTTATATACTGAAGTTCATAATGTATGTAGCATTTCCACATAGATAGGCAAAACTACGCATTCAAATCAGAATAATGTTTAAAAGGGATTGTCGATTCTGTCATCAAGCTAAATGGAAAATTTGGAGCTAAAGGAGTAGAAATCTTTTAACAGATGTTAGCGATGATTGAGTTAATTATGAGCCATTATGTGGTTATATTAGCTGAACAAATTAATTGAAATTACTTTCTGGTAGTAGTCTTTAAACTTCAAATTCAATTTATTCACAATTATTCATCAAACTTTAAAGTTCAAATTGGATTTTATATATGCTTCAAACTTGGCATCTGTTAGTCGCATAAAAGTTTGAATGGTCATTATATGTTACTATTTAGAGGTTAGCAAGGAAGTTATCATAAAAAGTAACAACATACCTCTGAGTAGATCATTGCCTCGGCACCAACATACACTTTTTACATTACCAAATCTTCTTGAATGTCCAGAAGCCCCAATAGTTGCAGTACAGATTAAGTTAAGGAATGATTTCAGCAGAAACAAAATATACCAACAGGAGCATCC
Organism: Kitagawia praeruptora; assembly: GCA_037693485.1. Classification (NCBI taxonomy): domain Eukaryota; kingdom Viridiplantae; phylum Streptophyta; class Magnoliopsida; order Apiales; family Apiaceae; genus Kitagawia; species Kitagawia praeruptora. The sequence goes on from CM075353.1 coordinate 15,958,797, forward strand.
AAATACACACATGATCCAAATCTAACATCTTTAATATCTTCAATAAGAGACCTCACCTACAAGAACAATTATTTTTAACCTCTGAGTGAAAGTAACAATGAAGAAATTTATTAAAATTTATAGTACTAGGCTTACCATATATATGTCTGGAATGTCATCACGAGCACTGCAGAACAGAAAAAATAGATCAACCTTTTGTTTGAAAATTTATGCCAGGTATAACTATAGATAATATGTGAATGTATTATCTTTACTATTTCAATTTTACAAATATATGCCTGATTTACAATACATGGGCATAGAAGAGTAGCTGACAGCCTAAGTTTGGCACTATTCCATATATGTTGTGGTCAGTTCTTAACCTGAATTTTTTGAATCTCCCGATTTTACATTTTTACGCTAAGCGATTTTTTGCTCTTATGTTTTTACCAGTATAGTCAAACACAATAATTGATACACTAAGATTCGCAGTAAAGCAGTCAGAATCATTTTGACATAGATTTTATCAATCACGAAAGTGCAAAGAAATGAGAATGAACTGATCTTGAACCCTAGAAGTGAAAGTCAACAAACGGTAAAAAAATATATTTTTAATTAGAGAAAAAATCTTTTAGAGATTCATACATCCTCAAGAGCAGCTGAATGCTTAGAGACTTCATTGTATAATTGTCCAACTGTTGACTTCAATTTTCATCAAGCTCCCCTGCTATGACATCTAAAGCTTACCCATACATGGTTTTTAACTTTTTAACTTTATTAGTTTTTCTCTAAGTTCTTTAGTAGCCTGAATACACAAAAAAAACTCAAATCACAAACTAAAAAAAAAAACCAATAACATTTTTTGTATTCCAACTCTTACAAAGTTGTACCTCTGCCCAGTGTTGCACGGTTCGCGGGTCGACCCCTGGAACCGCGAACCAATTCGTACGTACCGGAACACGGTTCGATGACGATCCAATTCCCTCCGGTACGTGTTCCAGTTCGTCAACTCCGGCGCACCATCTCAACGCCGATAAATCACGTAAGACAGGCATAAAGAAGAAAGAATGAACAAAAATAGAGAGAAGAAGCTTCATATAATATGAATGTCCGAAGAAAAGTGAAGATTTAAGAGAAAATGACCTGAAAAAATGGAGGAGAAGAGAGAAGACCGAAGAGGAAGGAAGAAGATAAACAGGTCCTTTACTTTTGCAACTGGGGTAGGTGTAAAGTTGTAAAGTTGGAAGAATTATTGCTTTGTTTATTATAAAAAAATCGGGTAGTTGCTAGTCTAATGAGTCAATGACAGATGTATCATTATTATTGTAATAATTTTTGTTGTAGTACCAATGTAATATACAGTGTTTTTTTTTTTTTGCTAAGCATGTAATATACAGTGTTGTTGTACAGAGCTATTTTCAATTGTGTTTCACACTTTAAATTAAAATAAATTGTTCAAATATAATCTGATAAAAAAGAAATTTATTCAAATATAAAAATTTTGTTACGTTACAAAATAAAATCATATTAACTGCAATTAAGCATTGAAATTGGAACATGATTTTATGAATCATTTTAATTGAGTAATCCCTTTAATTTTGACCTTGATTGATTTTGCTATCAATTAATTTAAATTTTAATCATGTTTCGAAAGTTGAAGTTTGGACATCTTTGGTTTGATTTTAATTCTGAATATTGTATTGCATGAGAAATTACATTATGAAAATTTAAGTATTTTGGACATCTTTTGTTTTTGAATTTTTTCTGTATTTATATATAATTTGTAATAAAAAAATATTTATAAAAGGGATCCTTATTTCGACCCGCGTACCCGATTCGCGAGTTGTCGTACCCGATTCATGATAACTAACGTTCTACGAACCCGTACTCGTACCACGTACCCGAACGATCCGCGAACCGTGTAACACTGCCTCTGCCTTTGTGGATACAAATGATTGCATATCTTCCTCCATGCCTCTTAATTGTTGTTTCTTGTTATGTGACAGAAGCTGCCACAGTCTTGTTGTGTGACTGAAAGTTTATCGTTAAAAAGCTTTTAGAATGTCAAAAATGGCAATTACTTGCAAAAAAAGGGTGTTTTGTGGAGATAACTCTGATGTAATCAGAAACAAAGTTCCAAAGAGGGGTGCGATCATAAGTATTAGGAGTGTAAAGGGTTTCACCATCCAAGTTACACTGAAGGGCATGAAGAAAAGGTGAGCCAAGTTAGGGTCTCTTGTTCTGAACTTGCTCTGTTTTCCTGCTTAATTTCTTGTATAAATCTGCCTTCTGTTGTGTATATATCTTTACACAGCCCATCATGTACAATTGGCAATTCCCCTTCTTCGTATACGTACACCTTCAGCCTCCTTTCCATCTCTAGATAACTTCTGTAAATTTGAAGTTAATAAATTACTTTATTTACAAGTTTAACATAGACAAGAATGTAAATTTAATTTAATAAGTTTCTGATATTGAATACATAGACGGGCTCAATTTTATTACATCTCACAAATCTACTCTACCGTAGACGAGAAGGATTGGATACCAAAAACAATCAAAAGAACTCCACCAGATAGTGCAATCTGCATAAGATATATGTACAACTTTAGTTTTATTATGAGTTCTATTGTGTATTATGTCTATTAGATAAAACAAACAAAAAAAAGTAATATTGTAGTTGATTCCGTAACAGAGAGAAAAAAATAGGTGCTAGCTTATCCTCTGAAACAACACTTATGTTTTGGAAAAGAGTGAATTTACAAGATTCCACCAAGTACAATGCCAAATGGATTCTCATCTGTAGCCAAAAAAATAGTTGCTAGCTGAAAAAGAAACAGTGATAACAATGTCAAATTTAGAGAATGATAAACCAATAGTTACTTGTTCTGCATATTTATATAAATTTATTGCACTTTTCCCTTATTAACATTTCTTTAAAGCTTGCATATAACATCAGTGGATATTGCCTTTCGTCTTTGTTTAATATATGAGCTTGTAATATATTTGGTAACAAAGAATGCGTTCTAGATTTTAGTGCAAATTTGATTTTCTTTAACAAGTCCAAAAACCTCCAAAACATAAGCTAATTTAACATAGATGCGAGATAGTATTCAACTTCATAGATATGTCACAGGAACAAAACCTTCAAGAGGACGGGCAAGAAGAACTGAGTAAGAAATGGTCGACTCTGCTTTTCAAATCATTGCCGCCCTGGATGAACACACAGCAAATTGAAACAATCATCATTAAAGAATTTCTGCAACAAGCACCATATAAACATCATGAACTGCAAACTCTGGATAACTCTATCCAAAAGAAAGGTGCCTTGGTGGAGGAAAGAATTGTTTATAAGAATGTGTGGACCCCAAGATTGTAAAAAAATGCAAAATTCAGTTTGCTTCTAACTGTACTTGACACATCTTTTTTAGGACAGAGGGAGCATTATTTAATAGAACACTAATTAAATAATGGAAACATTCGCCTAACTGAACAGATGACAAATTAAAGGTGATTAGTTAAGTCTTTGACACCTGATCCTAGGTTCTAGCTTGTTAGTGTCTAATATAACATGACCATTCTGGGCTACAAAACATATTGCAACTGACCAAAAAAAAGTATTAAAAAGGTAAATTATACGAGACTAAGAAGGATGAATGGCCAACCACAGTAATTCGGAATGTTCAGAAACCCTAATCAATGGTGTATTTTGTCAAAATATTACTTGTAAGTAGTGTAAGAAAATACAGGCTGCAAGTTCTAGTTCTGAGAAACGTTTCTCCATGTTGAGAAAAGGAAGTCCAGCATATACCTTAAGATTTGAATAAAGTACAATAATTAATAACACTATCAGAATAAAAAAGAAGTTCAGGTGCACCTTTGCATCACTTGTAATATGTATACGGGTTTCAATTGACTGCATTGAACAATTTATTGTACAAAACGTGTTAAAACAGAAACAGTGTAAGCAAATAGAATTTCTTTAGTAAAAGCTAAAGAAATCGAGGCATACTGTCATGGCCTTTAGTAGCTCAAATGTCACATCTTGAGCCCTAAATGATCTTGGGTGACACTTTATTTCAGACCAATCGACAAATGTTACTGACCAACCCGTAAAGCCATTAGGATCAAACATCTGAAAGTAAAATAAGATTGATTGGCAGCTAATTACATCTTCATTTGAAGAAAAATTTCGTCACAACATATGTACTTTTAGAACGAACCTTAAACAAGGTAGGCAAGTGCTTTGGCTTTCCCTTCATCACAAGTTGAACCACCCAAATATAATCCTTCTGCTATATATATGATAGGTACATCAGAGCAGAAGTAAAACAATTACATTATTGCTTCAGGAAAAAGAGAAAAAAAATATAGTTTTCCTAACTTACCTTGTTTCTGTGTATAGTGAAAAATACTCTTATCTTTCTTAGGCTTTATCATGTCAAAAGGTTGAATTTTCTCGTCCAATATATCAATGAGAACTTTGTCAGATTTAACATCTGCTACCTTTTGGTGCGGCAACTTTCGCATCAGACACTCGCCAATGTGACAGGCTTCTGTGCATGCAGATTTTGCTCTTGTCTTCGTACACACCTTTAGTTCATCAACGTCCAAGACAAGTTTTCCCAATCTAGTACAACCACATAAATCCTGAGAAATAATTTTATCCCTGTCTAATTAAAACCAGGATTAGCTTTGATTGATCCTGGGTAGTCTGGTGTATACAAGGGACTATGCATACACTCTAGAGTATAAAATATAAGCTCATGGTCTACTACAAACGGACCAGTTACAACTCACAAATCATCAGTTTGTAGTTTGTGCGCTAAATTAATTTACATTTAAAATAACACATACACATTTATGTTTAGTTACTATCCGCTTGCATAAGAATATTACCTTATTTTGGTACCATTAAATTCTGATGCAAGAACACTCACGCCGTCTTCGTTAACTTTAAGCAGACCCTGCAAATCATTTAGTAATAGATGACAAGTGGAAACAGCTAGTCATTTAACAGTAATCTACCTCATAATTAATTTAAGTAGAGGCTCTATATCATTTAATCAGAAGTTGTCTAAAAAATATACTTATGTGGTAGTGTCTCGCCTGAAGCTTCTCTGGATGCAGGTGATATGCTAAATGCTGGTTGTATGTTAACTTTTTCACTTTGTTCATGTATCCCACAAATATTTCAAGTTGGTTAAACCAACTACATAGTCATAACTGATAATGCAAAAGTAACTGGCACAAAGTGTCAAATTTCAGTAAATAGTCATAGGAGTATAGTGCTTGTGTAATATTACCCGAACTAAACACAAGATCGGCAGAGCAGGTGTCTTACCTGGATTACAAATGTCAGGGAGGATGCTTTGTGATAGTACTCAAGCTGTTTACCAACATTCTGTGCTACAATCCACAAGTCACTAGTCTCATTACCAGTAAGATCAACAAAGAAGCAAACCAGTTGAAACCAACGGACATGACCTGCAAGAAAAGGAAGGGTGTAGTTGAGAAGTAGTTATATAAGCATAAAAAATAACCATAAGAAAAACAAGATATATTCATCAGCTAAGATAAAAACTTAAATGTGAGATAATAACTATAGTGTTACAATGCAAAATCTTCATATTTTTAATATTTGCATAAACTTAAGGGGAAAAAAGGCTTTGAAAAAATATCTTTTCAATTAATTTTAAATTTATCAACAGTGATATTATGATACTGATATGAAACGTTTAGCAAATCTGTAGATTAGTAAAAGTTAAAAATAGTACTACTAATTAATTAGTCTCTTAGACTCAATGATTTGTAATTGATAAGCAGTAGTTTTTCTGAAAAGAAAATGAATAGGATAAACTTTTGAAAAGAACTATACATCAGCTTGAATTATCACATTACAAGAGCACTGCAAACTTAATCTGTTTTACAATACAGTTAGGGCAAAATGAAAGAAAATCATACATACATACCAGACAAAAAAAAAGAAACAAAACAGACATACAACATAAGAAACAACACAGACCCTATAAATCCAAAGAAACTTACCAGCAAAGAAACCCCTCTTTCTGTGAATACAAAGAACCCTAAATTGATCAAAAGAACCCAGAGAAGCAATCAATTAGCTAAAGCAATCGAACGCACATAAGTAAAATCTCTTCAATCGAGAAATCGCACCCGATAAATCGAGTTATCAGCGGAGTGAAGAAAGTGAGAGTGAACCCAGTGAATATCGAGTTGAGAAAGTGAGAGTAGAGAAAGTGAGTTGTATGAATTAACAGTGGACAAAGCCGACCAGTATGTTTGTGAGCAATTGGGGAAGAAGGTATGTTTGTCGAGAGGAAGAACTACAGGATAAGAAAGTTCAATCGAGGATTAATTAATTTGAGGATATGTTTATGATATTGGCTCATATTGGAATATAAATTCAATTTAGCATTTTTTTAAAATATATTTATAACAGGATTTTGGTTTAATTTAAAAGAAAAATATTTTTGATTTATAATATATTTATTAATTTATTAATAATTTATAACTTACTAGGTGTAAAAACTAGTAATATATTAATATATTATAAATTAAATATTAAAGTGATCATATATATTATTGTGAAGTCAAATTTCATGAAAATAATAAAATATGATGTGAAGAAATAGTAAAAATATAAGTAAATCAAAGCAATTTTAGGCTACAGCTTACAGCATCGGTTAAAGCTACGCCGTCGCAGGAAGGAAAACCTAAAGCGTCGGTTAAAGCTACGCCGGGCTAGCATGATGCTTAAATCAACTGGCCTCGTTGACGAGGCGAATGGAGAAGCTGCATGGCCTCGCAGGGCTAGTCATGCGAGGTGGTCCACGCTGTACGGAGATAATTATACTTACGCGACCTCGCTGGGCCTGACCGTAAGCCTTCATAATAAATATGCTCTAGGCCTCGCTGGACCTCGAGGCCTCGCTGGACCTTGCAGAGAGAGTATTCTAGGCCACGCTGGACCTCTAGGCCACGCTGGACCTTATAGAGAGACATGCATGATAGATGCTATCCCATATTAGGGACTTTGCTGGCGAACTAGACCCGTAGCTTGGGGTTGCAAACTTCCACATTGTGCTTGATAGTATCTTGGACTGACTCCCGGTGGTGGGTTTTAGTGACCCAATCTTCATCTCTAGGCCCATTATGAGTTGTGGACCTCTATTTAAGCCCATTAGGCCTGCTTAGGGCTTATGCCAAGATTTGGGAATAACAACTACCCTCTGAGTCCATATTGTCATTGAAGATGCGATGTGGACTCAAAAACTGCTTTGTCAAAACTTCGATGCGAGGCCTGTGCTCGCGATAGATTGCTGTGGATGAAAGCATAGCTATCTCAAGTACCTTGGAATTGCATCGCGATCCCAATGAATTTGAATGGTTTCGGATAGCTGTCGTGTCTCGAGATCTGCTCAGCCGCTAAGATGATGACATGTGTTGTGTGTCTTTCAATTAATGCGAAGCCATGTATAAGTGAGTGATGGTGACCTCGAAGGGTCTTTCGAAGCGCAATATGGTCATGTAGGGACCTTGAGAGGCGACCACATAGGGCCTTGCAGTCATAAGTTGTTACAATTATATCTTCTGTCATGATAATGTGTGAGCTCAGGCTTTCACCTATATCTTCAGGTCTTCTTAAAGTATGATGAGAGTGTTCTCCTCTGTTCCTTGTTATTATGATGAGAGGCCTCCTCATAAGTTGAGAGGACTTATTATAGCTTCATATGTTGTGATCCCTACTTGCAACCTCATATATTGCGAGGCCTCATTGCAGCCCTATACGTTGCGAGGCCTCCTCGCAGCCTCTTACATTGCGAGGCCTCCTCGCAGCCTCATACGTTGCGGGGCCTCCTCGCAGCCTCATACGTGGCGAGGCCTCCTCGCAGCCTCATACGTTACGGGGCCTCCTCGCAGCCTCATACGTCGCGAGGCCTCCTCGCACCCTCATACGTTGTGGGGCCTCCTCAATTCTTGTAATGAGTCTACTTAGAGTTTGTATCAATTTTCAAGCATAGCAACTACCCCCAGTTCTTCGGTGCATGCAGATGTAGCGGAGAACTATCTTTTCTGGTCTTCAAAATTTATTCAAAAATAAAATCAAAATAATTATTTGATTTATCGGGAAGCCTCCTCGCTTGACAACTTTCAAATTTTTAATTTAATACGAGCCCATGTCTCCTCGTACTGGCCACCTCGCTACGCTTTGTTTTTCTGCCATGCAAGCTGTATGCTTGCTTCGTAAATTTAATTCTCCTCGCAAACCAATTCACACCAGCTTGAATATTAAGTGTGTATGTTTTGGTTTCCATTTTGCCTTGTACTGAGGTATTTTCTTCTGTATACTTACAGGCATTCCAAGAAATATTCTGCGATCCCATTCATGAAGAAGGACAAAGCTGTGAGTACCTCTCTTAACCCTTCTGGCAATCTGACTCACCATTCCTCCCTTGTTGGGGGTTCAGCTACCAAGTCTGATGTTGTCATGCCTCCTCCTAAGCAGACCACTCTCACAATGCCTCTTCGACAATCATCTTCTTCCCTCCATCCTAACAGGAAAAAATCAACTGAGATAACGAGTCTTCATGAAGAACCACCACTAAAGAAGAACAAGGACGACATGAGTCTCTCTCCCCTTCATCCTTCTCCTGGACTGGTCTGCCAGACATATGGCAAATTGGAAATGCCCATGTTTCTGAGAATGATATGTATTCCTGGTCCCTACAATCTCTGGAGGAGTCCAATGCTTCCAAGACTAAAGCTATAGCTGAGTTTTTCTTCCATCAATCGCGTCACCACAAGGAGGTTCGAGCCTTGGCTTCTTCCAATAGTAACATGAGCGAAGAGATTGTGAATCTCAAATCTATACTTGCTCAGGCTGATGCCGAGGACGCAAAAAATAGTTGGAGGAAAGAATTTGAAGGCACGACTGAGAAGCTTAAGAGAGAGCTTCACGAGTAGCAGTCAGCTAAAAAGAAGCTTAAGCTAGATCATGCTGTTGAGAGGGAGCAGTCAGACTCCCAGATCAAAGAGCTTAGAGACCGCGTCGCTGAGTTAGAGAAGGAAGCTAAAGATGCTACTAATGTTCTTCCCACTATCACTGAGGAGGCCGAGACCCAAGGATCTGTTGACTTCATGAAAAAATTCCTTGAAAAGGTTGACGACTTTGATTGGTACCGGTTGGGCGAAGAGACTGGAAAGTTTGCTGATAACCTCAAGATGGAGATGAATGAGGAAGCGGCAAATGGATCCCCTTGACTTCCTTTTTATTGCTTTTAAACTTTATCTACTAGACTCAGTAGAGATGCGGGCACTCCCTTTAATTGCCTCGCGTTTGTTGACTTAATTTCTTTTGCTTATTGGGATACTCCTTGAACCTGGATTGACTTGCTTTATTGATGCTCCTTTATTTGATGTTTATAATATTGCAAAGTACCATAGGCCTCGTATCTTCTTGCACAAGGGACTCATGTTGCATGATTTTAGCATGTACAGATTCCTCCATAACGCCTCTTCATATCTGTAAAAGTTTTCCCAAGTGTTTTAGAATAACTGATGGGGTCTTCAAATGATCCTGATTGCGCCTATGGGGTCGAGAGGCCTCGCATCGCAAGATGTCGAGTTTGCAGCCTCGCGTCGCTAGGTACGGCCTCGCACCGCTAGGTACTGCCTCGCAACGCTATGTGCTGCCTCGCAACGCTAGGTGCTGCCACGCAGCGCTAGGTGCTACCTCGCAATGCTAGGTGCAGGCTCGCAATGCTAGGTGCTGGCCTCGCAACGCTAGGTGCTGGCTCGCAACGCTAGGTGCTGGTCTTGTCTTGCAATTTTTCAAATGTCCTGCTAGAAGTGGTGTTTATGTAATGCCACTACCCCTCGAGTCCTCATTATAATTGTTGATATGATGAGGAATCAAAGTGTTTCAGCAATCTTCTTGTATTGTTTGGAGTTAACAACATTTGTAATGAAGAGAATTTTGATGTGACCCCGCTATGAATTTTCCTTCAGATTGGGGCAATGTATGTTGATATTAGTGAAGTCCATACCAAGTAGGGGGCTTGTTTCAAATTGGAACAAGTTTGCACAAAAAATATTACATTATGATCAATATATAATATACAACAATTATTAATTAGTGATAGCAATATTGCATGTAAACTATGGGACTCTTTCTTTCTAGGGAGGTTATCGTTTCTAGCTCATACAAGATACAACAGGTAAATAAATGCTATTCATGCTATGGTTCTGTATAAGCATACAACAGACAGGTTAATTAAACATGATAGAAAAACTAATCTAGCTAAATAAATGCTATTCATGCTATGGTTCTGTCTAGTGATATAAAAATTAATACATAATGCGAGGGGACTTGCAAAACCATGTTAAATATATTAATACAGTAGTAATGAAAGTATAACAAGGAAAACCTGAAAATTTTACTAATTCTAATATACCAACTCACAATTTAGTTGGTATAAGTTATGCTGGAATTTATGCACAACATAGTTCCACTGTTGGCCTAACCTTTCCCCATGAAAAAACTCTGTTATGATCTTTCAAAGGATACTCTGAGACTATTTATGTACATAATTCCATTGAGCCATGATAGACAATTAGGCAGCAGGAGTGATGATGCCAGAATTATAAGGCACCCCTGTAGAAGGAATCCATTCGTCGCCTCGAAGGAATTTTCCTGGTGTAAAACCTTCAGCTTCTTCCTTAGTAACATGCTTTATACCTGGCCATGTCACTCTGCTAGTTTGCTCTGCAGCAGGTCCAGTGTTCTCGTATTCAGAATACCAACAAGTATTTGTGAATAGATTTGGTGGCCATGGTTCCCACCCTTGCGGTTGGATTACAGAATCAATCTTCGAGTGTAGTACAATGGTTTTTGCGAAATCTCTCCAGGGCCTTCCAAGGTACGATTTGAATGTTGGTGCAGCAGCTAACTCAGGGTCTGCTTTGATGTTACAGTTTTGGAGGACAAAACCAGTGGGTTCGTAATCAAATTTTCGTCCATGAGCTGTGACCATACAGGCCTGGTTTTCACCTGGTTTCCTGATCACAAAAGTGCAGTTCTGGAACACTGCAGCTGCGTCTCCAAAGATGAAATCAATTGTACCTGAGATGGTGCAATCACGATAGAATTGACGGTGGACATGAGCGTAGAGAGTGTCTTGATAACCATCAATTTGACAGTTGTAGAAGACCGCTTGATCGGAGGAAACACGCACCGCAACAGCTTGTTCCCCTGAATTTCCTGCATTGTTCTCAAAACCTATGTCTCTAGCAACAAATCCAAATGCATCAATTCCTGTATTAAAAAATCATCAACAGATAAGAAACATTACTTCTAACTTTTCACTATATAAACTAAGGGAACACAAAAATAAAAAGAAATACACAGCATACAGGACACTGCAAGGCCAGTATAAACAATAAAGTGTTGTATTTATCAATTTTGAATAACATACCCACGGTTGCAGTATGATATGTCTTGAGAGCATCGTGAATAACGCTCTTGTTTCCAGTGATTTTGGTCTGTGTCGGTCCATCACCAATCAAAACAAGATTGCTCATATTCTTTTCAATGTGAAGATATTCTTGATAAACACCAGCTTTGACATAAAGAACATATGGCTTTGCATTTCCGAGAGGCATAGCCTTCAGGGCTTCATCTATAGTTTTGTATTTTCCTGACCCGTCCTGAGCAACAACAGCATTAGCCTGTGATTTGTCTGCCATGGGACGTGCTTCGGCAGGTGCACCAGCAGGTGTCGCAGGTGCACCAGAAGGTGCTGCCGGTGTCGCAGGTGCCCGAGCAGGTGTCTCCGGTGTAGCAGGTGCCCCGGCAGGTGTCTGCGATGCCACAGGTGCCCCCGAAGGTGTCGCCGGTGCCACAGGTGCCCCAGCAGGTGCTGCCGGTGCTACGGGTGCCCCTGCAGGTGCCTCAACAGGTGCCCCGGCAGGTGCCTCAGTAGAAAGAACTTTGCGCCTTTTATAGACGGTCTCATCAACGGGCGTATCACTAGAAGATTTTGTATCAGAAAGAAAGTCCAACATTCCATCAAAAGAATTGTGATGAGAAAGAAGTCTGCGTTGTGAGGCTGCAGTTAGGGATGCATAGGCTTTGGTAAGATCATCAATAATGGCAAGCGCATTAACAGTGAGCTCACGCGAAGTCTTCAACAATTCCTTCATTTTATTTCCTGTTTCACCTGTCGTGTTCTTGAAACCTTCCAGGCAAGTCTCTTGGCAGGCCACAGTTCCGGACAACCAAATTTTCAGATCATAAGCATAATCATCCCATTTTTCAATATCAGAAATGTCAAATTTCTCAAAAGAGCGATATAGATCATCAATAGCATCACCTAAAACCTCTTTACAAATTTTGAAGGCATCAGCCGTGCTTGGATCTTTCTCAGCATTGTGAAGGGTGGTAGACTTCATAATTGCATCGCGTATTTCCTTCTCAGTAACCTTAAAAGCAGCCTTAACTAATTCTTTGGGATCAGTGGTATTGCCTGCTTCCGCGGATAAGGTATCCTCACAGGTCTTCTTGTAATCTGCTGGACGACAAATGTCTGTGATTGCCTTGTTGGATGTAGATGTTCCCATAGCGCTTTTGGTATTAGGACTGGAATCATCTTCGCTATTGTTGGTGTTGTCGGAGTTGAAAGTCACCGCAACAATCATTGCTAATAATAATATCGAACAAACGCTGATGACTGCAATCTTGTGTCTCGCCATATTTGCCTCCCCTCGCTGAGAAGACGCAAATACAGCAGATATAAATCGAAACAACGGGTATGTTCATCCTTCAACATGATTTATATAAGCAAAAGTAAAGGCATGACAAAAATAGAAAGCTTCAACTAGCATCATACATTTTATGTGAGGACGACATTAGGATACTCATATTCATACATTTTATAGACATTTACAATTCTCAAACTAAAAGAAAGATAATTATAGATCTAACACCAAAATTTAGGTGATCCTGAAAATTTATCTACCAAATAATTAATCTCGTCCGTTAATCATTTAAAACGTTATTAACCATTCAGTCCATGCACGTAAAGCTCAAAATTATCAAATAACCCCTTATTGTGAACGTATTCAGAATTTGATTGGATCAATTGTTCACACAAATTATTTATAACAGAATACATATTATCATCCAAGAAATAACATTACCATAGAGCTCGCACTATACATATTCGTATTTAAAATTGGGGATCCTTTAGGGGTAAATATTTATTGTAATATAATAAAATTTTTGGTATGAAATGGGAATCCCATCTCTCTACATATACAATTTACTGCAAACAATCGTTTCGTTTGCTATGATCGCCGACCTTTAAAATTTCATTTGGCTTTCAACAATGATACACTTTATTTTAGCATATATATCTTGCAAAGCAATCAATATGATATTTTAAGTGTCAGAATCTTCACGTGCGAACTTAAGAATTGAAGTATTAAACCTGAGTACTTACCTTCGGCACTTGTAAGATATTGATGCTTTTTATAAAATTAGATCCGTGCGAAGTAGGGTTGAAATAATTTATTAAAATTAATCATTTTTTATTAAATTTTATAGGAAATATTTTATTTATCATTAAAAAATAGGATATTTACCAAAAATACTATGTTTAAAGTTTCTATTTGCAAATATATTATCTCTTTGAATTAATTGCAATTTTACTATACTAAGTTTCAAAATTGCAAAAACACCCCTCCCCCCATGTGCCCTCCATGTGCCAACCCTCCATGTGCCAACTAATTCACACGTCTGTGTACTTTTTTTTTTTTTTTTTTTTTAAGGTGGGATGCTATTTTGGTGGATTTGGGTTGCATGGCCCCGCAGGGGCAACCACTTTCAACTGAACATGCAACTAAATTTCTGATTTCATGTTTCATTTTTCAATTTCCATTTTCGACCTCATTTTTGGACTCTAATATATATATATATATATATATAGGGTCCTACTCCACTACAAACAAAAATTAACTACAAACTAAAAACTAAACACTAATCTAATATTTCAAGCTAATCTAATGATCAAACTAGGGGTACCCCAATACAAAAAATGCTTAAAATAATTGGCTCTATCCAACAAAAAAAAATAAAAAAAAAATAAAAAAAATCACTGTTCACGTGATGACGTGGCAGTGGATTTCACTGGTTAACGGTGCTTCGCACCTTCTTGTACGGCGCTTCGCGCCTTTATCATTCTAAAGTTGTAAGGAATGGCAATCAATGGTAAAGGCAATAGACGATTGACGGGTGTGTCGAGGACCTTCGGTCCTCATGACTACCTAACTCATCCGTTTACTGTCTTAAATGCTTCGCATTTCCACGGCAGGGATTTTTTTTTTTTTTTGAATTTTTTTTTTGTTGGATAGAGCCAATTATTTCAAGCATCTTTCGTGAAGGTACCCTTGGCGGGAAACTTAGAATAGATGAAATATAATTAATTTAGTGTTAGTTTGTAGTTTGTATTTAAGGATTGGTTTGTATTTGAGCAAAAGCCTATATATATATATATATATATATATATATTAGAGTCCAAAAATGAGGTCGAAAATCACTTTTGAAAAATGGAACATGAAATCAGAAATTTAGTTGCATGTTCAGTTGAAAGTGGTTGCCCCTGCGGGGCCGTGCAACCCAAATCAGCAACTGAATGCAACCACATTCAATCGAATGCAACCACATGCAATTTTTTTTTTAAGGTGGGATGATTTTGGTGGATTTGGGTTGCAAGGCCCCGCCAGGGGCCATATTCAAATGAATGCAACCACATTCAACCAAATGCAACCCCACAAGCAACTTTTTTTAAAGGTGGGATGATTTTGGTGGATTTGGGTTGCAAGGCCCCGCCAGGGGCAATATTCAACCAAATGAAACCACAATCAACTTGTTGAAAGTGGTTGCCCCTGCGGGGCCATGCAACCCAAATAGAATCCCACCTTAAAAAAAGTTGCATTTAGTTGCTGATTTGGGTTGCAAGGCCCCGACAGGGACAATATTCAACCAAATGCAACCACATTCAACTTTTTTTAAGGTGGGTGATTTTGGTGGATTTGGGTTGCAAGGCCCCGCCAGGGGCAATATTCAACCAAATGCCACATTCAACTTGTTGAAAGTGGTTGCATTCAGTTGAAAGCGGTTGCCCCTGCGGGGCCATGCAACCCAAATCCACCAAAATAGAATCCCACCTTAAAAAAAAAAGTTGCATTCAGTTGCTGATTTGGGTTGCAAGGCCCCGCCAGGGGCAATATTCAACCAAATGCAACCATATTCAACTTGTTGAAAGTGGTTGCCCCTGCGGGGCCATGCAACCCAAATCCACCAAAATAGAATCCCACCTTAAAAAAAAAAGTTGCATTCAGCTGCTGATTTGGGTTGCAAGGCCCCGCCAGGGGCAATATTCAACCAAATGCAACTATATTCAACTTGTTGAAAGTGGTTGCCCCTGCGGGGCCATGCAACCCAAATCCACCAAAATAGAATCCCACCTTAAAAAAAAAAAGTTGCATTCAGTTGCTGATTTGGGTTGCAAGGCCCCTCCAGGGGCAATATTCAACCAAATGCAACCATATTCAACTTGTTGAAAGTGGTTGCCCCTGCGGGGCTATTTGGGTTCCATTCAGTTGCTGATTTGGGTTGCATGGCCCCGCAGGGGCAACCACTTTCAACTGAACATGGAACTAAATTTCTGATTTCATGTTCCATTTTTCAAAAGTGATTTTCGACCTCATTTTTGGACTCTAATATATATATTAGTGTCCAAAAATGAGGTCGAAAATGGAAATTGAAAAATGGAACATGAAATCAGTAATTTAGTTGCATGTTCAGTTGAAAGTGGTTGCCCCTGCGGGGCCATGCAACCCAAATCCAAATCCACCAAAATAGCATCCCATCTTAAAAAAAAAAAGAAAAAAAGTACACAACTGGTGAAACAGGCGGCTGTGAAAGAGGAGGGAAGGAGGGGGTAGGTTAGGGTTAGTATTTTTGCAATTTTGAAACTTAGTATAGTAAAATTGCAAATAATTTAGTAAAATTGCAAATAGCTATTCTTAACAAAAGTAAATGTGCAAAAATTTACTTTTTCTTATTTATTTATGAAAAAAGCTCTAAAAAATATTATAAAAATGATAAAAGTACAAAAGAAAATTACGATATTTATGGAACTCAGTAGTTTATAAAAAAGAATTGTAATTATATCAAAATTCAAATATTTCTAGGAGACACAAATTTAGAAGTAAGTATCATTAAAACGTGATTTCACTTACAAATAAGATATTAGATGATAAGGGCCCGACAAAATTTAATTAAATTGATCATTAATTTATTATAAAAAATTAAGTTATTTACAAAGAATTTGCTTATTAATAAAAGTCCTTTTATATATTATTTATTTAAGTTTATTTAAGAAAATCGAGAAAAAAACTAAATGATTCCGATATATACGTTAAAATGTACTCCCTCCGTCCCGCTGGATTCTTTACATGGGGGCTGGGCACGGATACCAAGGATAGTGGGTGTAGTATTGTTAAAATAATGAAGTAGTGGGTGTAATAGTGATTTTATTGTTAAAATAAATGAAATAGAGGGTGTAATAGTGTAAAGTGTTGAAAAAGTGGAGTGAAGTAGTGGATGTAATAATGTATTTTATTTTTGAAAGTTACTATTTTGGGTAATGTAAAGAATCCAGTGGGACGTCCCAAATTAGTAACTGTAAAGAATATATCCATTGGGACGGAGGGAGTACATGATTATGATAAATACGTTATTTGTGAATTGAATAGAGTTACAATAAAAATTACAATTATAATAGTATTAACAATTTATTATTTTAATAAAAAATAATATATAATCCTTGGAGAAATAGGAATCTTATGGGTGGAACCAATTTTTGGTACCGAATTACCATTAAAAATGTATTTCGTTTGTTATAGATAAGCATGTCACCGTAGATTAACATTTGTATTCGTAGTCTTTTTTTTTATTAAGTTGTAATAAAAAAATTATAATTGTAATATAATTTATTTATTTATTTTATCAAATAACATAGAATTCTAGAGAAAATAGGAGTCTTGAGGTGAAACCAAAATATGGTACGAACCAAATTTGGTATAAAATAGTACATTAAAAAGGGGTTTTGTTATTAATACACGTTATAGATATAGATTTATTTATTATTTATTTAAGATTATATTTTAAACAATCAAGAAAACATAACATACATGGTTCTGGTTCTAATATATACGTTATTTGTACAATTCAGTAATATTATAGTAAAAGAATTATAATTATAAAAAAATTCCAAACAATTGTTTTGGAAAATAATATGAATTTTAGGGGAGTAGGAATCTGTGATGAAATAAGGGTGAAACCAAATTTGTTACGAAATATCATTAAACAGAAATTTATTAATAAAGGTTATAGGTTCGTTAGTGTTTTATCAATTGTTATACGATCTTGCTACGTATTCGTTGGTGTTTTACCCTCTATTTGTTGGTGATTTTTGATCATTTGTTTTTTCAAGTTAAAAAAATTATAAACAAAAGAATTATAATCATCATAAGAACTCTATTTTTAACTCTTTTTAAAGGAACATAGTATTCTAGGGGAAATATGATTTTTAAAAAAAAATACAAATAAAAGAATTAAAATTATAATAAGATAAAAATTACAAAAAGAATTATAATTATAATATGATTTCTATTTTTATTCTATTCTTTTTAAAAAAACAACATAGTATTCTAGGGAAAATAGGATTTTAAGGGTGAAACCAAAATATAGTGCAAATCAAAAACGTGTGAAACCAAAATATAGTACGAACCAAACTTTAAGTACCTTTAAAAAGAATTTCGCTTATTAATAAAGGTTATAGATGCATTCTACACTTGTTCTAGTACCCTTGTTCCAATGGGAATGGAAATCAAAGACACTTGGTATACACAATTCAAAAGTAACACTATAATGCCTCGGCACTTGAATATTCCTATCTAATATACTAAAGTTTCGAAAGCAAAGAAGAAGGATATGAATATATCTCTGAGTTGATTGATCAGAGCAATTTGCTGGATTAGAAATTCTTCGCATAAAATGTATAACTCATGCATGTATTTACGACCTTTATTAAATGGTCCCTCAATACAATATAGAATGTAATATATTAAGGAATAAAATATGAGGATATTTTAGTTATTGTAGTGATAGGATATTGGGCTATATATAAAGCCCCACTTAACTTTATTTAAGGCAAGATCAATACAATGTAGTCACTTTAATATATTCAGCTTTTGTACATATTTATCTTTCCTGTTCATCTTCATTGTTCATCTTTATTCCTAAATAATTACACACATAAACAAACATATATATAATTATATGTTTGTTATCATGGTATCAAAGCTTTCGATTCTCGAGGGCCTCAAAAATAAAAATATGATTTCTTTGTTGTTGGGTTAGATCTGTTAGAACTCGGGGTAACCTAGTTGACTCAGCTTTTACACAACCAAAGCCCAGATAATACTATCTGCCTCCGATTCTCCACCACTGTCTACCTACAAAACCCACCATCTATCTAATCCCACATCCTTTTTCTTTTTCTTTTTTTGTGTAAAAAACCCTAAATTAAAATAGAAGCCGCCATCCTTTTCTTCTCTAAAAACTCTACACAGACTTCACAATCTTCACCACTTCTCACACATCTCGTCCTTCCACTAGTTTCATAAAACACAACACCAACAACTTCGATTAGAGCTAAAGCTTCTTCGTGTGTCCAACACGGCGGCGGAAATTTCCGGGGGATTTTGACTGGAGCAGCGTCGACGGTGGTCATGGGTACAAATTATATATACATATGTGTATTGTGTAGATCAGAGGGTGAAGTTTGGGTGGAAAAAGATGAGATCTTGATAGAGTTTTAGATCTAGAAATGTTTTGCACAGGAGGTGCTTGACAAAATGTCTAAGAGAAATAAAAGGGATGTTTAGGGTTGTTGCGTGTGGAAAAGATAAGGGGTGTATAGGATTAAAAATGAGAGAGGGGGTTGTTGATGAAATGATTCTTGTGGGAAATTCATCACATGGCGTCTCAGTCTGATAAATGTCGCACTGGGAACATGTTCCAGTACAACCGTTGAAAATATTTGGAGTCTCTGAAGTTGTACAAGAGGGCCTGCAACTGGACCTTGTAAATGTTGAGGCTCTTTTTGGCACTTGGAATTTTAGACTTGCAAGTTAATGAAGCTGCTGGTATGAGAAGATGAATGGAAAAGATGCAAAGTGTTTTTGAATTATATCCGTACTGTCATTTCTTCTTCACTGGATTTTTAATGGAAAATGCAGCAAAGGGTGGTGGAAGAGAGCATTGGGCAAAGAATGAGTAGGAGGAGGTGGCTGAGTAAAATTGGGAGGAATCTATTGGTGAGGATGCTTCCTGCCTTGTTGTTGCTTTGATGGTAAGTTTTGTTGCTTTTAGCTGTGGGTGTTGGTTTATGAATTAAGAAGTTGTTGAAATCCCAAATAATTCATGTGAAACAATTCAATTCGATTCTGTTGTGCTTGATGTTGTCATGAATTCTGTTCTGATTATGTGGGTGTTGGTTTTGACAATGGAGAAGTAGAAGACCTAAAGGCCATAGTGTTTCTGATGTTGTTTCTGTAACGCTTGCCTTATTGAAATTTAGATGGAAGTCATTGCCATCATTTACACGGAAGTAATGGCCATTGTTTGATTCGATTGAGATGGAAATAATGGCAAGCAAAACCATGATTTGTTTATTGTTGAAGCTGAGAGGTTACTCATTGAAGTGATCGAGTACTTTATTTGAAATTAAAATAGCGCTTGCATAGCGTCAAGTTGACTAAATGAGGGTGATGAGCTTGTCTTGCTTTGTCAAGTCGCTCAGCTTGTCTTGCTTTGTCAAGTCGCAAATCACTCCTCAATAATTGTGCCTCGATTCTCCGTTTAAATTCCGGCGCCAAATTCTGTTGAGGCGGCCATGACCTTTGAAGTAGGTCATTAGCCTTGAAGTAGCCTTTTGAAAACAGATGTTATTGGATGACAAGGAAGAAGAGATCGATGGAGATTTTTTTAAAGGCGAAAAGCTGATGTGCATTCCAGCTATTGAGCTCTGTGAGCATTGGTCAGAAACAGTCCTCAAATGGCAGGGAATTGGAGTCCCCTGTCAGGACATTGACGTGCTCCAACAAGTCCTCGAATGGAAGGGAATTGGAGTCCCCTGTCAGGACATTGATGTGCTCCTACTGGCCGGATTTGGAGTCCCTGTCAGGAATTGATGTGCTCCAATTTTCCTGTTCTTTTCAGTTAATGGAAGTGGCCAGTTCGTCGGTGTGGCCGAAATGATTGGGCCTGTGGATTTTAACATACCTTGGACTTCTGGGAGTTAAACAAGTGGAATGGTTTTTTCCCAGGATACTCAGGAGATTGGACTGGAGCAAGTGAAGTATGATTGCAACAAGTGTGGAATGGTTTTGGGCCCATTTTTCCAAAATTCATATGCAGAAGTGAAAGTTGGTTCTTGCCCTGAGTGCCAATCAAAAGGACCATTCACCATTAATATTGAGCAGACATTGTACAGAAATTATCAGAAACTTACTCTGCAAGAGAGTCTTGGAATTGTGCCAGCTGGTCGGCTTTCGAGATACAAAGAAGTGATATTGCTGAATGATCTGATAGATTGTGCCCGGCCTGGGGAAGAGATCGAGGTCACAGGCATTTATACAAACAACTTTGACTTGTCTTTAAATACAAAGAATGGATTTCCTATCTTTGCCACAGTGATTGAAGCCAACTATGTTACTAAGAAGCAAGATCTGTTCTCAGCTTATAAACTCACCCAAGAGGACAAAGAGGAAATTGAAAATTTGTCTAAAGACCCCATGATAAGAGAAAGGATAATCAAATTTGTGGCCCCTTCGATATATGGTCATGAGGATATAAAAACTGCAATAGCTCTTGCAATGTTTGGAGGTCAGGAGAAAAATGTTGAAGGGAAACACCGTCTGAGAGGAGATATACATGTACTCTTGCTAGGTGATCCAGGCACAGCCAAATCACAGTTCCTAAAGTATGTTGAAAAGACCGGACAGAGGGCCGTTTACACAACAGGGAAAGGAGCATCTGCTGTTGGGCTCACTGCTGCAGTTCACAAGGATCCGGTCACAAGGGAGTGGACCCTTGAAGGAGGGGCACTCGTTTTGGCAGATAAAGGAATATGTCTCATTGATGAGTTCGACAAAATGAATGATCAGGACAGAGTAAGTATCCACGAAGCAATGGAGCAGCAAAGTATTAGCATATCAAAGGCTCTCCTTGTCCAGTTAATTATCTTAAGTATCTCTTCTATAAAATTTCATGGTCTTAGAAGTGTGGTTTTGTGTGGTTTTGTGACTGCAAATGATTATGAGTTTTTTTTTGTTTGTTTTTTGTTTGTTTGTTGATATCGTTGGAGTTCAAGCCAAGAGCTTCACTATGTTCCCGCTCTTAGCTTGAGGGGGAGTATTAAGGAATAAAATATGAGGATATTTTAGTCATTGTAGTGATAGGATCACTACAAGGATTTTTGCTTCAGACAACAGGCAAAACGTGTTGTCTGTTTATACCAAAAACTGTTGACTATTGGAAAGTCGTCTGATACACACCTCAGACAACACACCGCAAACTGTTGTGTGAGAGTTGAAAGACAAGTAAAAATCACCTGAAAAGTGTTGTCTGATACCCAGAAACAACAACACTTCTTTGGAAACCTGTTGTCAAAGCTCCAATAACGCAACATGTTTTAACGAATATATTGTTGTTTTAAGCAGTAAAGACAATGGTTTTTAAAAGAAAGCCTATTGTTTAAGTGCAAACGATACAATCTTTTACTTGATCAGGATTGTTGTTGTATGTCACTACAGACAATGGTTTCTTAGCAAAAACAATTTGTTAGAATTCCAACACACAACGCTTTATTCCTTCAAAATGCTTGTGTTTATTGTAGTCATACAATGGGGTTTTCTTTATGTGTTGTATGTGTTCTCTTTAAACAACGGTTTTTATTTGTGTTTCTTGTAGTCGGACAATGGTTTTTTCTTTTTATGTGTTGTATGTCCATAGAATAGACAATGATTTCTTGAAACATGTCTATTGTCCGATTATATTTTCTACAAGTGTTTCTAAAAGATGATAACATTGGCTAATGATAAATGAAACACTTTTAT
Source organism: Kitagawia praeruptora (assembly GCA_037693485.1). Lineage (NCBI taxonomy): Eukaryota > Viridiplantae > Streptophyta > Magnoliopsida > Apiales > Apiaceae > Kitagawia > Kitagawia praeruptora. The sequence goes on from CM075353.1 coordinate 15,981,048, forward strand.
TTACAAATACAGTATTATCAACTAACAAATATTCATAACAAAAACTACGTACCAATCAATATTCATCGCTACAAAGCTACTACCGGTACCAATTTATAGTTTCAAAAGGAAATTTAATCTTCTATACAACATCTTCAAGTTCATTTTTTGATATAAAGACTAAGAAGTGCCAAATGCAAAAGATTGAAAAGCTAGCGAAAGAGCCTTGGAACTGATCTTTTCGAGACCTTGCCTTCGAGTTTAAGTCTTTATATGCTTCTCTAATGTGACAAGGTCTTATTGGCCAAGTTTCACTTCTCTCTGTCATTACTACCTGGGCTGTCAAATTACAATGACTTAGTACTGGAGCTACTAGAAAAAAATCAAATGAGCTAGAGACGTATCATGCAAAGTTGAGTATTTAAACAGACATACGTTCAACAGACCCAAGAATAGCCCTGTGTGTCATGACATGTCTCTCCCTCTTACTTTCATCCTCAGCCGAGTACGACAAACTGAAACGAGAAGGAAGTTGGAAGTCTAGCTGTAATAGAGGTACAATCAAACAATGATTCGATTAGACGAAGACCATGACAGACTAAGTTTTGCATAAAACAATGATAACTACCTGTAAGGTAGCACACTGGAAATTTCTTTACATGGCATCAGAAACACTAATATCAATCTTTGGCCCATAAAATGCCCCATCCCCTTCATCAATCTGATACGATGCTTTTAAAGGTAAGTGCGGGTATACATCTAAAAGGGATACAGAAATAATACGAGCCAAAAAAATTCATGAATAAAAATAAATTGATATTGGCCATGTACAGAACCTTATATGATTGTCAAAATAATCTGAATTCAGATTTATCAACAGCATACACACATAACTTGTGTAGGTAGAAAAAACAAACTGCTAATATTAAGTTTGCATGCGAAGCATGAAAAGATCCTTTCTGTAAAAGACAAGAAACAAAATGTAAGTGTTTAAATGCTGCAGTGATAGCCAATAGACCAAGTAAAATCACAGAAAAACACTTCCAATCGCACACAGCAGTGTCTTCTTCATGTGACATGACATCTTGAGACAATATGAACTTTCGCTTCTAGCATCGAAAGATTCAAATACAGAGGGTAGGGTAATTATCTGAGTTTCATCTTTCAAGATAAATAAAAAAGCACTCCATTTCTATAAAAATCCAGATCCTGCAGCTTCTTTGGAGTCTGGATAAATAAAACACTAGTTTCAGGAGAAATACAAATATCTCATGCCTTGGTTTTACTCTTTATGCTGTACTGACTACTGACATCGCTTGCAAACAAAAAACTAGAAAACTGAATCTATTAACATACAATTTTCACATTTCATGTGAATTTTAATCATGCATCTTTTCCCGGAGTAAATTCACATATAATATCAATATAAATATAGTATATAAAAATAATAGATATTTCGTACATTGCACGGTTCAAGCTTGTGTAAGAAACATCGAAAAGTGATATAATGACATGAGATTATACCTATCTTTTCTGCGGAAGACTTGTTTAAGGGAACCATTGATCATGAACTCTGTCACTGTTGCCAAATTTGTAGCAGGCCCATCTATGACTACACCAAACAAGACAACAATACTTGGATGGCGAAGTTGGCCTAATATATGGGCTTCCTTCCAGAAATCTGCAATCTAGATAGGAGCAAACAAAATAACAAAATTAGGAACTACTTCCATTGAATTTCGCAAATACCAATCATTTAGTTTTTCAAATTTAATCGAAATTATTATCAGTTTACCAATCGATCCTCCTCCACCGCACCTCCATTGAAGAAACCAGGCAAATATAAGACTGGAGCTGCTGCAACCACATTTTTAGTAAATGCACCTGCAAAGATGGACGGGCAACGGAATTTATTTCATAATGCCAAAACTGTATTCCTAATAATCTGAATTCTTACTAAAATTCCTTTGCCAGATAAGTATATATATAATTCAGAAGCATTCAAATATCAAATTACATAGAATGTTGAGACCCCGTAAAAAAAACGAAAAATCATTGCTACATTAGCTAACCTGCAGCAGTAGCATCAACATCGCAAACAAGTAATGCAAAATAGAGTAGAAGTGTGTGTACAACTGTATGTATTTGCTAGGGTTTTTCAAATTTAACCGAAATTATTATCAGTTTACCAATCAGTTCCATGATTCCGGATTTGGTCCCATAATATATCATCTTCCTAAAACACAAAAACAAAGCACCATCAAAACACAATCAAAAGTTAGAATTACGCTTTCGGCTTATAAAGCAAATCAGCCGTAGAGGTCTCCACGGTGCTTGACGGCTTGAAGTCGTTACCTAAGTGAATAAACACTTAGATGCCTAGATTTGTGAAATGAGAGAGAGAGAGAAGGATTGAGAGAGAGATAATTAGAGATAAACACAAAGAGTAAATCAATTGGGTCACATAGAAGAAAATGACTCCATTTTAGATGCCTGAAGCGTAGAGAGACAAAGGGGTAGAGAGACAAAGCGCTTCAATTAGGTCTATGTTTTGATGTTTTGAGAAAAGGGGGAAGTGAAATTTTAGTAAAGGGGAAGTGAAATAAAGGGGGGAAATCAAATATTAACAAGCGGCAGTATAATTAGTGAAGGGAGGGAAGTCAAATTTGAGATTTTGGATCATAAAATTTTAAAACAATTCAGAATTTTGATTCGAAACAAAAAAAATCAAATTTTTGGAATATCGATAGAATAAATGCTCATTCCAGTGTTGGTAAAAAATAATCAACAAATAAAAAGGTCGGGTTGTACGAGATTTGAACAAAAACGTAGTAAGTGATGCTTCCCATAACGGGCACGATCCAGATTCACTGAATGATTTTTTAAATGATTTCATCAACGATCGAACCGGACGGATGTTAATAGATACTTATTCTAGTGTTGGGAAAAATAAACAAAAATTAAAAAGCCTCGGTCGTGCCGCATCTTAACAAAAATGTTATAATAGTACCGATTCAAGTAAAAGGGCGCGTGCCAGATTCACTGAATGATTTCTTCGACGATCGAACCGTACAAAAGTTAATAAACAATCATTTTAGTGTTTGGAAAAAATAATCGAAAAATAAAAAGGTCGGGTTGTACGAGATTTTAGCAAAAACGTAGTAAAAGTGGTGCTTCCTAGTTCCTATAACGGGACATGATCCATATTCACTGAATATTTTTTTTTGATTGATTTCTTCGACAATCCAGTCGTACGGATGTTAATAAACACTCATTTTAGTGTTGGGAAAAAATAATCGGAAAATAAAAAGGTCGGGTTGTACGAGATTTTAGCAAAAATGTAGTAAAAATGGTGAGACCTAGTTCCTATAACGGGACATGATCCATATTCACTGAATATTTTTTTTGAATGATTTCTTCGACAATCCAGCCGCACAAATGTTAATAAACATTGATTTTAGTGTTGGGGAAAAATAATCGAAAAATAAAAAGGTTGGGTTGTACGAGATTTAAACAAAAACCTAGTAAAAGTGCTACTTCCTATAACGAGGCACGATCCAGATTCACTGAATAATTTTTTTGAATGATTTCTTCGATGATCGAGCCATACGGATGTTAATAAACACTCATTTTAGTTGAATGATTTCACTGAATACAGGAACCGTACTAGGTTTACTACGTGCCCCGTTATAGAAAGCATCACTTTTACTACGTTTTTGTTAAAATCTCGTACAACCCGATCTTTTTATTTTTTGATAATTTTTTCCCAATACTAAAATAAGTGTTTATTAACATCCGTACGGTTCGATCATCGAAGAAATCATTCAAAAAAATTATTCAGTGAATCTGGATCGTTCCCTGTTATAGGAAGCACCACTTTTACTTCGTTTTTGTTGAAATCTCGTACTACCCACCTTTTTATTTTTTGATTATTTTTTTACAACAGTAAAATGAGTGTTTGTTAACATTCGTACAGTTCGATCGTCGAAGAAATCATTTAAAAAAATTATTCAGTGAATCTGGATCGTGCCCCGTTATAGAAAGCATCACTTTTACTACGTTTTTATTAAAATCTCGTACAACCCGAACTTTTTATTTGTTGATTATTTTTTCCCAACACTAAAATGAGTGTTTATTAACATCCGTACGACTCGATCGTCGAAGAAAGCATTCAAAAAAATTATTCAGTGAATCTGGATCGTGTCCAATTAAAGGAAGCAGCACTTTTACAACATTTTTGTTAAAATGTCGTACAACCCGACCTTTTTATTTATTGATTATTTTTTATTTTGTGACCAAAAATTAGAAAATTTAATATTAATCTTGTATGCTTTTATAATATAAACCTTCTAAAAGAACTACTCACTCTAAATAGTGTCGTCCCGATTGTACATAAATTCTTTAAAAAAATTACAAGATAAATTTATTATTTGCATTATAATATTATATATAAGTACATGCTTATATGTAAAATTTAAAATTTTAAAATTGAAATCAAATAAATTCTTGATAAAGTTAAAATGAAATTAAAATTTGTACCAAAATATTTAAAAAATTTAAAAAAAGAGCAACATATTGAAAAATGTAAAATTTTGATGGCGCACAAATTTCCCCCTTAACCAAAATTTTCAGTGTTTCATTTCCCCCTTTATCCCCCTTATCTCCCCTATCTCGGCCAAACTTTCCTCTTCACCGCATGTTCTAAACTATACTCTTATAAACTAATATACAGATTTTCCTCTCTAATTATAAGCTTTTCTCTACATCATCTATCACAATCTTCTTCTCTAACCGGTGATTGTTCATCCGTACGGTTGGATCGTTAAAAAAATTAAAAAAATATTATTCGAAAATTATACTAGTTTGACCAAGGAATACTTTGATAGTTGACCATTAAAATATCATATAAGAATGATTTTTTTTCTAATTTTTTGTACACATCACTAAAATCAGTATATAACATCATTCGTACGGTTAGATTGCCGATTTTTTTTTTAAAAAAAATAGATCATGTTCAATCGGTACGACACTAGTTAGAAGGAGTAGTATTTTTGGCGGATTTATATTATAAACACGTACAAGAATGATTTTTGTTTTCTAACTTTTTGGACACATCAATAAAATTAATATATAACATCATCCGTACGGTTGGATCGTTCAAAAAAAAATTTAAAAAAAATATTATTCGAAAATTATACTAGTTTGACCAAGGAGTACTTTATTAGTTGACCATTAAAATATCATATAAGAATGATTTGTTTTTTTCTAATTTTTTGTACACGTCACTAAAATCAGTATATAACATCATTCGTATGGTTGGATCGTCGAAAAAAAAATTTAAAAAAATAGATCATGTGCAATCGGTACGACACTTGTTAGAGGGAGTAGTACTTTTGGCGGATTTATATTATAAATACGTACAAGAATGATTTTTTTTTTTCCAAACTTTTTGTACACATCACTCGAATCAGTATATAACATCATCTGTACGGTTGGATCGTCGAAAAATATTTTTAAACAAATAGATCATGTTCAATCGGTACGATACGAGTTAGAGGGAGTAGTACTTTTGACGGATTTATATTATAAACACGTACAAGAATGATTTATTTTTATTCTAATTTTTTGTGCACATCACTCAAATCATTAGATATTAACATCCGTATGGTTGGATCGTCAAAAAATATTTACAAAAAAAATATTATTCCAAAATTATACTAGTTTGACCAACTAGTACTTTTTTGGTTGACCGTTAAAATATCATACAAGAGTGATTTATTTTTTTCTAATTCTTTGTACACATCACTAAAATCAGTACATATATAATTTTAAATTTAAAAAAAATAAATAAAAGATCATGTTTAAAAAATAGAAATTTTAAAATTTATCATATATAATTGTTTTAATAAATACTTACTCAAATTACTACTACTACATTACAAATTCATTTTATAATATAAAAATGAAATTTTTTTCATTTCCTCAATTCATTTCCCTCCCACACCAATTTCATTTCCCCCCTTTCAGCTCTTAACCTAAAATTTCATTTCCCCCCTTTCAGCTCTAAGTCGGTCTCAACACAACTCAAAGACACACATCTTACTCTGATAATTCTTATCTTTATCTTTATCTGTTCTTCGATTTAAATTAGGGGTTTGTTATTTTTATTCTATTTGTTATGACTCACTTTTTTGAATTATCACAAGAAGAGATTGAAGCTTATGCAACTCCTCCTGGTGCCAAGAGTAATGATCGAGGTTATTGAAACAAGAAGAATCGGAAGAAAAAAGCGCTGTTAAATTGATGGAGAAGTACCAAACTAAGATTTTTCGTTGGGAACTTATGTCAAACACCTTGAGGTACTTGAAATTGATGGAGAATCCTTTCTCATTGGATTGGCTACTTTAGTGACATTGATGAGGAAGTAGCGAAAGAGTGGGAGCATACTCTTCTACAAGATTCCATGGACAGAATTACATGAATTGAACAAGCGATTAGAACAAAAAGAGGTATAACAATCCTGGTTATTTTTCATTAATTTGGAATCATCGAGAACAAGGATGTGATTGAATCTTTGATTATGCTAGATTTATTAGTAAACTATATTTCTATATTGCTATCAAGTTCATGCTAGATTTGAGTTTTTTGATGCACTGTATTTTCTTTGTTGAGAGATAAGATCCTCTTGTTTATTTTTGCCCCTTCATGTGTGTTGTTCCTGTTCGGTTGATGTCTGAGTATTTCCTACGAGTTTTGTTGAGTTCTTGTGGTTAAATTTCTGTTTGTTTTCCATCCTTTTTGCAGTTAGTTCTTTTCCGTTGCTAAGTTCGACCGAGTTAAGTGGCTGTAGGCTGAGTTCCTGGATCGTTTTCATTCCTAATAGTTGTTTGTTTTGCTGAAGTATTGATGTGTTGTACTGAGTCTTCTGTGTCTACATTTTGTGATTTATGCGTTGGTTTGTAATGAGTTCGTAGTGTACATGTGCTGCTGGTTCCGTCTGATTGCTGTCCGAGTTGATCGAGTCTGCTGTGTGCTGCTAAGTTTAGTACTGAGTCTTATTGTTTCTGTTTTGCTACTGGGTTTATTGTCTCGAGTTTGTGAATTCTGTTTTAGCAATATTGCATGTGCACTTTTTAACACAAGAAGTAAAGTTTTGTACAAAAGCTCGAGGATAAAGTTCTAGTCTTTTTTCTTCCTTTTCCCAGTGTAGCAATATTCTGATCTAAATTTATTAATGATATTAAATTCAGGTTACACTAGAGGAGTCTCCAAATCAGAGCTTTAGAGATGTCTCACCCAAGAGGTGCTGGGAATTGGTGTTGCATAGGCTAAACCAAGAATCAACTAGGCTCCAGGCCCTAGGGAATGCATTTTCCCCCTTGCGATTTCCACAAAACATTGATGGGCTAAAAATGTTTGGGTTTTACTCTCCATCCATAGTAAAGGTAATTACAATCATATTTACTGATTGTTGTATGAAAGTAGGGTGAAATAGGACATTAAAATGTAATCTGTACATAACACCAATGTTCCTTTACTTTTAACGTGCTTGCATGGCTTTTAATTTGTGGAAGAAGGGAGTCAGATTCAAGTCTTCACTCCAGTACTAATTTTTTTAAGCAACTATATGAGGCTTTTACCAATTCAAACTTTAAAGTTATGTGTTTAAACATGAAGATATGTTGGCAAATTAAACCATAAGATAAATTGCATTGAAATAACCCCACCTGGAACCCAAATTTTTGGATGATGTTAAAGCTTGCCATTATAAGTGTAACGCCCCCAAATCCGGGGTCAGGAGATTTGGTCGTCACGCGAAAATCCTCAAAATAAAACACCTGTTTAATAATAAATAATCACTTGTGATTGTCCAACAATTGGAAAATAACATCTGTGACCCCAATTACACCAAGATCCTTTTTAAGGTTATAGGGCTAGAAACAAGAATCCAAATTCCATTAGATAAAAAAAACATTCATTGCCAACATTCTCTTTGATCAAATCTTAAACCACTGATGTAACTTCGATAAGAAGTACGCCAGGCTAACCAGACCATTACATAATAATAATAAATATTATAACTCAAATATATAAAATAGATCTTACACTAAATCCAGAGATCCTGAGCCAAGTCATCTTCGAAATAGCATCACGCTTCTTCTCTTTTTGAACTGTGCGGATACGTCTCGCCAAACTACCTTAGACTGAAGGTTTAAAATTTAAAACAAGCAAGTATGAGCGGAAGAAATGCTCAGCATGTGCATTACTAAAATAGGATAGGAGGCCAAAGAATTTCATATTTATTTTATCTCACATCATCAAAATGATTTTTGATATTTCACAACCAAACAAAAGTGAGATAAAAATGTTTCACAAGTGTATAATAGCACAAGAAATTTTTAATAAATCATTGGGAAACAAATTCAAACTTTCCAGCTCAAATAGAATATTGATTTTCATCAATTCAATAAACTTTTCATAATTTCATATGGGATTTCAAATGACGCTACGGACAAAGCACAAAGCAGAGTCCTACAAATTTTATGGATCCAAGGCACACATTGGCCTAATAATATAATAATAGGGGACCTGCGTCTAGGTCAAAATATTTTTGGGGTGGAAATCCCCCAAACACATCTTTATTATCACCTTTCAAACATTCTCAACATTCTCGATAAAGTTGTTTTGCAAGCTCAGCTCAGGAACAAGGTAAAAGAAAAGTCATTGTCAAGCTACAAATCTCAGTATCACAATAGCATTCAAAAGTGAGCAACACGAACTGCATTGATATAAGCAAGTGTAAAACATTTAGGAGGATTCGCATGCTCGATATAAGGTGAAATATTTATAAAAACTGATTTAGTAGCTTGAAACGAACATTTAAGGATTGTAAGCAATTGCAATAGGATTTGAGAGTGAACAATAGCATCATAATTGAAGGAAAATGTCACTTGAACAATAAGTGAAAGGTATAGACACTTGCCTCTGGTCCTTAGCTATTGCGTAAAGCCGAAGTAATACTACTTTCTTCTTTCTATCTTACGGCATCACCGTCTTCATTTTCGATCATTCTTTGGTACGTCGCATATGCGGTTGCCCTGAGTTTGATCCTTTAGGATTGAGCCCGTGTGATCCTTCTATATTCAAACGTAATACGGTAATTCAGTCTTCCGACGACAACTCTGACATTTTGTAAACGCTTATAAACTCAATTCGAACGTATTAACCATGCTTACCAATATCTCTGCCAGGAGAAAATAATTGGAAATGTCCCCTTTGAACATATGCATTTTTCCCGGTGTTGAAACACCTCACAATAAATCCAACAATCCACAAACAATATTGCAACCGTCTCCAACCTTCTTCATTTAACCTCTTATCTCTGCTGGCATTCCTACGTCAATACTCACCAATTAATCCTCGAAACAAACACTTCGTGCTCAAAAAGAAATATAAATCTGACATCATTTACATAATATTTCTGAAAAATGTTGTGTGTTGGTTCACTATCACACAACACTATGGATAACATATTGTATGACTGCTACTTAGACAATAGACCTAAAAACACTTGTCTGAATACAACAACGGTTTTCCGGGATATTGTCTTGTAGGCATTCACACAACACTTATTTACTAACGCTTGTCTAATTTTAAAAATACTTATGCATTTACACAACACCCTGGTCAAGAAATGCTTGTCTGGTAAGATTCATCACACAACAGTTTTGGCCCATTGTGTGAATGTTGGATTACACAATACTTTCTCAAGTAGGAAAATAACAGTTGTCTGATCATTTCGGGCAACACTTTTTTCCATGGGTGTTGTCTGATATGTGTCGTCTATTGCCAGATTTCTTGTAGTGGATATTTGGCTATATATAAAGCCCCACTTAACTTTATTTAAGGCAAAATCAATACAATGTAGTCACTTTAATATATTCAGCTTTTGTACATATTTATCTTTCTTATTCATCTTCATTGTTCATCTTTATTCCTAAATAATTACACACATAAACAAACATATATATAATTATATGTTTGTTATCATGGTATCAAAGCTTTCGATTCTCGAGGGCCTCAAAAATAAAAATATGATTTCTTTGCCATTGTGTAAGTATCAGTATAAGCCATATCAACCCCATGTTTTGAAGGTGTATCCCACGGTTTCTTATGCAACCATTGAGACTGCAGTAAAGCTGCCAAATTCTACGACGGGTGAACTGATCGATGCTCCGACAAGGGATTCATATTCGAAAAAACCATTAAGCATGGCTTAATATGCTTAATCTGTGGATTAAACGGAATTGTGGAAAATGATTCTTGCATTGTTAAGAAAGTGGGATATTGATCAGGTATTCACTATCACCGTAGATAATGCATCTTCAAATGACTTGGCAATTGGTCATCTTAACATGCAGTACGTAATTAGTTTATGTCAAAACCAGCAAATTTACAAAAAGACACAACAAACTTACCAAGACACAAAACAACCCTTCCCTCAACCCATCAGTACTCATCAGTGCTATATATCTCTCTCCAAAAGGAACAGCTATTAAGCCAAAAGCCACAATATTTCACCCTTTGTAGTGTTTATCTATCTCCACAAGTGCATCTCTAGTACTTCTTCAAATTTCAAAAACATAGTAATCTATACTCTATATTAATGTGCAAAACCATGTTTTAATGGTACACAATAGTACCAAAGTACCAAAATTACCAAATTTGGTTATCACTTAACTCGGGGTTCGATCCCTTCCAACTACATAATTATACAAAATTTATTATTTAATTTAATTTCAACCCATATTCGATTTCCTATAAGGGGTTTGACGGTTATCACTTAACTCGGGGTTCGATTCTTTCCAACTATATAATTATACAAGATTTATTAATTAATTTAATTTCTTTAATTTAATCTCGTGTTCGATTTCCTATAAGAGGTTCAATTCCTGACATAATTATAAAGATTTATTTACTTTAATTTTTTAAACTTTATCTCGGATTCAATTCTTTATAACTACATAGTTAAATAGTATATTAATATTAATTTTTTAATCTCGACTCGTGTTCAATCTATGTCCGTGCTTCGCATCAGCTAGTATTAACTAATGTTTCAATATGTTAAACTTAACATTATACAGTGCTAGCAAATATACAACTATACAAGCCTGAATATGAGTTTGCCTTGGCCAAAAAATAAATACTTTAATTATCAAAAAATGAACGTACAGTTGTATTTTGTAAATATTATATCCTCCAAAAAACAGAGAGAGAGCAATGTGATAACCTAGTGGAAATTTTTTTTCACTTGTCATCCTAGGTTCTGTGTTATGAGTTCGTCGTTCATACCAAAAAGGACTTTTTACTCAGCCCACAAGCCACAGTCATATTCTTCTTCGTACGCGGCAAGACCCCTTCTTCGTACGCGGCAAGGCCACTGGGCATTGCAGTTGGAACATTTTAATTAGTTGTACTTATAACCAATCGAATCTATGGATGCAATCACTACATATTTTATTTTGTAGATATATATGCTGCAACTGTATTAATTTTTACTACTGGTTTTAGCAACATCAATTTTCACGTGGAATATTTATGCAGTACTTTATTATGCATCATTGGTTCATTAGCACACAGGCCCAGACCCATATGAACTTTCTGAGTGAACGTGTGTTTAAGTATAAAATGTGGTCTCAATAACCATAGAGAACACTATTATAAATTTATAATAATTATGGAGATATCAAAATTATGTAAATGATAAAATTATTCAGGTATACAATATTGTAAATTTCCGAGCAATCGTCAAAAAAATATAGATTTTAGGTCTATTTTATTGTTTAAAAGATAAACAAATTAAAAATTTTGGGGGTCATTTTAAATTTTGAAATTTTGTGCTATAGGGCTTTTTGCACACCCTCGATCCTATTAGGAGACGCATAATTATTATTTAAACGCGTATATCTATTGTTTAATTGCGCATCTGTTCGAGTTAACAAGCTTAATCAAAGCAAAAGAAAATAGCTTTTCTAAAAGAACTTGGGACTATATTCCAAAATTATAAAAATAAATAAATAAATAGCATATACTCTCGTGTCTCCACTATAGAATATTTATCATCAAAGAGGAAAAGATAAAGCTTAGGGATTTTTTTTCTACATTTCGTTCCATCCACATCCATTTTTTTTGAAGGAATCATATTTTACCTAAAGTTATAAGATGATTGTGAACCTTTTTCTTTTTATAATTTATTTTATTAGTTCACATTATTGATAAGCCTTCTATATAAATGGCTTTGGTTTATACTACTACATGCAACAAACATACAAACTAAACCTTGCTTTCTAATATACAGAGACATGGCACCAAGCAAGTCGAACCTTATGAAGGCTGCGCAGGAAGGCTTTGCGATGTTGGATGAATTGTTTGAGAGAAAGAGAGGAAAGGCCTCGTCACAGCCACCACTTACGAAACAAAATGATCGGTATATGAATATGTATCAGCGCCAACCACAGAAACCACATGTTTATCAGGTGCTTGTTCCTGCTCCGGAGGTCAAGGCTGCGACAGCTACTATCGATTGCTACGAGGCAGCCAGACTCTTCAATGGCACTGTGATTGTTGATTACCCAAACACCAAGAAGCTCCCTGTGCGTAGATATGGCTAAACAAGCTAGGGTTTCTACTATATTATAATAGTATATGTTATACATGAAGTGGTTATGATTATAAAAAAGTGGTGCAGTTGTACCTGTCCGCAGTTCATGTATGCGCAATGAGTGTATGTTGTTATATGTGGATGGAGTAATTGCATCTGTACTGTACCCCGTTACAATTGAATATATCTATATGCGTGTGTCGATCTATTATCTACTTTGAACTTTTGTTACTTCTGTCTAATTAGCTTCCTTATTAATTCTTAATTGTAACCTTATCAACTGTGTTATCCAATTATTAACATTTGAATGGGTATCTATATTAATTTAAAAAATTAAAGAAAAAATAAGAAGAGTGGGTATAAGTGAATGAGTTTTACTAAAATTATATATTAAAAAATAATATAAGAAAGTAGAGTTAAGTTCTATGGGGATCAAATTAGTGTAGATCGAAGACCATATATCAATAAAAACACTTCAAAAACTTATTTAATGAATCATGTTCTATAAAAATCACTATTTTATTTATTTCATCTAAACTGTTGAAAATCATATATGTTTTACATGAAAATTTCATTAAAAATATTGAAAATTATGTACTCCCTCTGTCCCTCTCATGTCTTTACACTTTCCTTTTTGGGACGTCCCACCAATTCCTCATTTCTTTACATTTTTCTTTTTGGGACGTCCCACCAATTCTTCTGACACAGAAAAATCAGAATTATGAGAAAAGTATTTCATTAAGGATATTTTCTTTTGTTCTTATCATTTCCTAGACGTTCAATGTATTATTAAGGCTCTAAGACTGATATTAAGTATATTTAATTATCAATTCCCCAAGTTTGGAAAACAAAAAGGTTAGCATTTATTTCTAGTACATTGCATCTACCTAAAGGCAGAAGAAATGTTTCTGGCCAAGTCTATATAAAGACTAACTCAGCTATGCAAGTGATATCTGAAGTTTGAATACAAAATTAATAATTTTTCTTTGTTGAAAGATTATTGTTTTTTCTATATACTCTTATCCCTTAGGTTGGGTTCCTTTGGGTGGCAAGATTGCTCTTATCTTTAAGGTGGATTCCTTAGAGTGACGAGTGTTTTAACCCAATTCTGCATTATCAATACTTTCGGTGTCAATTTGGTATCAGAGCTATGCCTCCACGTCGAAGGAATGTGCGTGACATTGAATTAGAGGAGTTGAGAGGGCAAGTGTTGCAGCTGCAGCAGCAACTGCAGCAAAGAGAAGACAGAAGACAAAACGCAGGCAGCCCTGACTCTGAAAACAATTCATTAACACAAGATGACGAAGACTGCAATCCTTTTCATGAAAATTCAGATGATAAATCAAGTCGTGCATCTGTTCCTGGACGACCTCATCGCCGAAACAACAATATTCGAGGTGATTACAATTTTAAAATTACAATTCCAGATTTTGAAGGAAGAAACCATCCAGATGAATTTCTTGATTGGCTTAACACAGTGGAAAGAGTTTTTGAATATAATGATGTTCATGATGAACAAAAAGTTAAACTTGTGGCAGTGAAGTTGAAGAAGTATGCATCCTTATGGTGGGAACACCTTAAAAAACAACGAGCTCGTGATGGAAAGAGAAAGATTCGCACTTGGGAAAAGATGAAGAAAGAGCTCCGGAGGAAATTTTTTCCAGACAATTATAAGCAAGATGCCTTTCCCAAATTTCATAATTTCAAACAAGGAAATCTGTCCGTGGAAGATTATATGGCAGAATTTGAAAATCTTATGATGCGTTGCGAGGTGATAGAACCCGAGGAACAAACCATTGCTCGATTTCTTGGTGGACTTAAGGAAGAAATCAGTGATGTTGTTAATTTACAACCTTTCTGGACTCATCAAGATGTTTGTAAGCTTGCTCTCAAGGTGGAGAAGCAACAAAAGATGAAGGGGCGCAACAATCGATTCTCAAATCAATCTTTGGATTCAACCCATTCAAGGGTTTCAAAAAAATCTCTCCTACTGATAAGGGATCAGTTCCTAAACCTTCAACAAAAAATGATAACACAACTGGTCCTAGTTAAGGAAGTGTCCCAAAAGCTTCAATTAAGTGTTTCAAATGCCAAGGTTTCGGACACATCGCATATGATTGTCCAAATCGTAAAGTTGTCACAATTTTTGAGGAAGAAATAGCAAGAGAGACTACATGGGATGATACTGAAGGAAGCAAACACGAGGATGAGGAGATTACATATGGAGATCAGGGAGAATCTTTGGTCATCCGAAAAAGTTTAATAACTATGCAATCGCAAGAAGATTCTTGGCTTCGTAGCAACATATTCCACAAAAGATGCACTTCACAAAGAAAGGTGTGTAACGTCATCATAGATGGAGGAAGCTGTGAGAACGTGGTGTCAAATGAGATGGTTCAAAAATTAAAGTTAAAGACAGAGAAGCATCCTTGTCCGTATAAGCTTTCATGGTTTCACAAAGGTAAGGTAAAAGTTGACAAACAATGTTTGTTGCAATTTTCTATTGGTAGAAAATATAAAGATGAAGTATTATGTGATGTTGTTCCTATAGATGCATGTCATTTACTTCTTGGCAGACCTTGGCAATTGATAAGTGGATTTATATCCACTTGGAGCATTCTAAATCGGCTTAAATTGGTTGTCTTGGGCTCAAGTTTCTTGTAGTTTTGATGTGTTTTGTTTAGTTGTGCAGATTTACAAGGATGTTGATTATGGTGGGTGTTTTTGTCGTTTTTGGAGATTTAATTTATTAAAATTCGGATTTATTGGGCTGCACGCGTGAGATTCACTGTTTGGGCCATATCTTGAGTTCTAGAAGTCAGTTTTGGGCGATCTTACTGTCCACGCAAAGATAACGAGATTCTCTATCATTCTAAAGTGGTCCACAGGTCCAATTGCAGCTGGAACGTTCCAGAATTAATGAAGGAAAGATAGCTGCGAATTTCCCTTTTAAATCAGAATCGGTTTAGGAAACGTACTTCTATTATAATTCTGATTTGGTATTTTCTTGTTGGGCAAGATGTCTAGAGCCTATATAAACACATCCAACCCTTGTAAAATTAGATCATCATCATTAGGAGTAGAACCATTACATATCAATTACTTAGATTTATTTGTATTTTTTTCATACTTTGTTTTTATCATGGTTTCATCAGATCCCATGATGACGAGAGGTTCGATTATGAACTAATTGTTGTCATGGGATTCTAACGGATTTATTTATGGAGCTTTAGTATCTTGATGCTTTAAAGATCTGTGTGTGATGTATATCTGATATCCTCGTATGGTTATGCTTAATTGATAGATGCGTCATGAACATCTAATTTGTTAATCTCTTGTGAAGTGAAAGTGGATCTTGAGATTTAGAACTTGCCATGCTAGCATAGGTTCATAATTGTTTATCAATATGATTCGTGGTGTGAGATGAAAATACTTATACTGCCCTGTGTGATCTTTATGGATAACTTGCTCTTCAACCGTTATGTTTTCAAATTCTATAGACATATAGGGTCTAAGCATTATTGGTGTCTATTCATCTTCTATCTCTTTTGTGGATGTATGTTTAGTTTGGTATTCATATACTGAGAAGTAGCGTATACTTGTATCGTGTTGTCTGATCAGATATCATAACCATTGCATATAGTGATTAAAGGTGTCAGATCTAAGCGAAGTATTTAATGAAGTTAGGATTCCATGTTTTCTCTTACCGAAGTAATTTGATTTAAATTCTTGTTAGTTAGTTAATTCTTAGTTTGTTAATTTTTTTTTTACTTCTTAGTTAATTTAGTTAATTAAAACCCAAAATTGTTATTTGCCTTAGCAGTGCATGATAACCATATATTGTTGCATAGGTGCATCTACTGAATTAAAACCATAACCAGATCTCTGTGGGAACGAACTTGACTTATTCATATATTACTTGTGACCACGTACGCTTGCGTGATTTAGTGCAAACAAGTTTTTGGCGCCGCTGCCGGGGATCATCGGTGTTTTATTTTTAGTTTATGTGCTTGTCATCAGTGGTCGTTATAGTTCACTGACTCGGATTGTGTTTTACATAGTTGTTTAGTTTTATGTGTTGCAGGTTGCAATGGGAGAACCAGCAGCAGCAGCGAAAGCATTGATGTATTATTCTCAACCAAAGATCAATGACATCCAATTCAGCATTGTCAGGCCAGCTATTGCAGCTAATACTTTTGAAATCAAGCCTAGCATAATTCAGATGGTGCAGAATTCGTTTCAGTTTGGGGGTGCTCCTATGGAGGATCCTAACATGCATATTCGGAATTTCATTGAGATCTGTGACACTTTCAAGATCAACGGGGTGTCAGAAGATGCTATCAAATTAAGACTTTTCTCATTCTCTTTGAGGGATAAAGCTAAGGGTTGGTTGCATTCTCTACCAGCAGGTTCTATTTTGACATGGGAGGATCTTGCTCAGAAATTTCTCACTAAATTTTTCCCCATGGCAAAGACCGTAGCAATCAGGAACGCTATTACTCAATTTTCACAGCAGTCTGAAGAATCTTTGTGCGAGGCTTAGGAGCGATATAAGGAGATGCTAAGGAAGTGTCCACATCATGGGATCCCTGATTGGATGGTGATTAACTGCTTTTATAATGGCTTGGGTGCACAGTCAAAACCCATGCTAGATGCAGCATCAGGTGGAGCTTTATGGGCTAAGAGTTATGCGGAAGCTTATGAGCTAATTGAGATGATGGCTGCAAATGAATACCACAATCCAATTCAGAGATTATCACAAGGCAAATTAGCAAGAATTCTGGAAGTTAATACAGTCACAGCTCTAGCAGCTCAGCTAGAGGCACTTAATAAGAAATTGGATTTTATGTCAAAATATGGGGTGCCTCAAGTTGCTAGTGTTTGTGAGCTATGTGAGGGTGCACATGAGACAAGTCATTGCGCCATATCTTCTGAAGCGGCACAGTTTGTGAGCAACTTCCAGCAACCTTCGCAACCAGCTCTAGCAACCTATCATTCCAATTTCGGCTGGAGCAACAATCAAGATTTTCAGCAGCAACAATTTCATGGGGATGATGGTCAATCTTCGAATGAAAAATCTGAATTGGATGAATTGAGGTTGATGATTGAAAGTCAGGCGGAATCTCTCAAGACATTGGAGAATCAGTTTGGGCAAATTGCAAGTGCCTTCCTCAATGGGCCGCATGGAGTTCTTCCTAGTGACACATAGGTGAATCCAGGAAAAGAAGATGGCATGAAGCAGGTTAAGGCCATAACACTCAGATCTGGAAAAGTCACGAACGATCAGAATTCAGCAATTGAGGATGAAGAAGGAATTCATGATCAGGATCCTATAGAAAAAGAAGAACATGTTGTTTTGTCAGAACCTGTGGTGGATAGTGATGAGGAGGAAGAGTGTAAGTCGCTCGGCTTGGCTGATCTCTGGGATTCTAAGGTGCTGATTGATGAGGTTGTTTCATGGTCAAATCTTGAGGATAGTGCAATTGCGTCTTTTCTTGAGGAAGACAAATTCCAAGGTGAGGTGAGTGTTCACAAGCCAAGTGAGGAATTTGATCATGTTAGGATGGTGGATGATGTGGAAAGGGCACTATTTGGGACAGACACTGTTGAGCTGTGCAAATTTCAAGAATTGGTATGTGCGTACCAAGAGGCTGATGAACATGAGAAAGATGCAGGTCTTCTACTTGTCTCAAAGTGTAAAGATGGATGTAGCGCATTAGAGCCAATGGAGGAAGTTCTCTTTGAGGAACCAAAGGCTTCAGCAACTTACATTTACCCTCCTCCATTATATTCAAGCGAAGCCCGTGTGTTGTTCTACAAATTGACAGATTTTGGGTCAACAGATGAAGGCATTGGAAGAGGATATAGTTGCTACATGAATAGGCCAAGCGAGGAGAAGGGGCAGAAAGTGTGCCGCCGTGATGACGATGAAGTCTCGCGAAGAGAGGATCAGGCGAACTATTATCATCCTTAGTGGAGGCTTGGATGTAACGTCAAGCTATTGACGTTAAAGAAGCGCTTGGTGGGAGGCAACCCATGCCATTAGTGTAGGAAAAAAAAAATCAAATTTATGGTGTGTAACGCATGTTGCGCCTGCGTTACTGGTATGAGCGCAGTTTGCCCCCCCTGTCGCGCAACTTGCGCATGCGTGACTGTTATAAAGGCAATTTGCGCCCCTGTGGCGCATTTTGCGCCTGCGCATCTGTTCCTGCCGTAGTCTGCGTTCCACGCGCGCAGCTTGCGCGTGTGTCAAGTGATCAGAATTTTTTTTTTTTTTCCTTTCAGCGTTGGTTCCGTTGTGTTTGTGAGGCTGTTGTCGTGTATATAAAAAAAAAAAAAAACTTTCAACCCCATTCTATTTATACTCTCCACTTTACACCTAATTCTTTTCCTATTTTAATTCAAAAACCTCCCATCTCTCCTCCAAAAATTCTAAACCTATTTCTATTCTAATTATTATTTATTATTATTATTATTATTATTATTATTATTATTATTATTATTATTCTTATTATTTTTTTATATTTATTATTATTATTATTATTATTATTATTTATTATTCTTATTATTATTATATTTATTATTATTATTATTAATATTATTATTTTTTATATACCCACCTATACATACAAATCCAATTCCTCTTCTATTTTATTTTAATCTCTAAAAATTCAATTCTAAAGAGGAATTAATTGCAAGTTCACCTCTTTGATTCGTATTGGGTAAATCTTTTTCTCTAATCTTATTTTTATTACGAATTTGTGTTCTTTTCAATTGGGGTTTTTGTAGTATTCATGCAAGGTGGCCAGTCTATGGAGCTCGTATGCACTATCCTCCACCAGATTCATTCGAGGAGGATGAGGATGAGTAGGTATGTTTCTGCTATCCCTTGTATTTACTTCCATTCAATGAGGACATTGAATATTTTAAGTTTGGGGGTGGTTTGAGGGTTAGTAGTTGTTGTTGTATTATTTGTTCATGTAGGATTTCATGCTTTGCATATTAGTAGTATAAAATTATGCATGATTGTTTATGTTCGTGTTATCTACGTTTGTTTCATATAGGTCAATCTGTTTTTTTTATGTTTGTATATCATGTGAGTCCATAATAGTTTGCATTTGCACCCATGCTTGATAGGAATTTTGTGTTGTTGACGCTTTTGATTGAGAAGTGATATGCTTTGTTCTTGAGCACACACATACACTAGTAAGTTGAAGCTAGTAGACTTATTAAATGTTGTAAGTGATTAGAAGGACATGAATATGTGCAAGATGATTTAGTTTGCATGCTTTGAATACAAGTCGGTGCGTTAGAGAGATTTTTTGCTTGGGATTGAGTATGTTTTTCCTGCCAAGTGAGTTTTTGAGCCATATTGCATATTTGTTGCAATTTATTCGTTTGGTTGAGTGTCCACGAATTGTTTGCATTGCTAGCAGTTGTTTGAGGTCTTTCTTGAAACGCATGACATTATTTGACGATTAAAATGATAAAGGCAATTAGGAATAACCGCATGTTTTCCCATATTACCACACCATATTTACATGATCAATTAGCTAGTTAACCCGTTGAGCTTAATCCTATTTTTTCGGTGACATACCACATTACTTGCCTAGACTTTTTCTTGTATTGGCCTTACATTTATTTGAACCCACATTGTCAAAGGCTAGTAGAGTGCTTAAGGGAGTAATAAGGTGTGCAAGGAAGGGTTTATTGTTGGTCTTACTTTTGGGGGGAAATATTGAATATTGGGTTTGGTTGTTTACTTGATAGTCGGCTTGTGTAATAAAATTGTGGGATCGTTGTTATTGTTTATATTATTGTTTTATTTAGCTCTCGAAAAAAAAGAGAAAAAAAAGAAAAGAGAAAAAAAAAGAAAAAAAAATATATATATATTATGAGAGCATGTTTGTGTTTGTTGGAAGAAAAATAGAATAGATTATGTGGGGGGAAATAGGGTGTTGTGTATGATTTATTATGGTACTTACTAGCTTTTGACACTTCACCTGTTTTGGCTTATTTGACATACCTTGTCCCTAGCCCCGTTACAACCCAATTAAAGACCTTTTGATTATCGTCATTGATGTATGTTGTGTTATGAGTTAGATTGATACCAAATGTCAAGCATGCTTATGATTTTGTTGGAGTTGAGTGATACACTTACCCTTGTTCTTGAGTGAAAATTCTTTTGTGAGTGGATTGTGAGTGTTTGCTTGTTTTTGCGTATGAGATCCCGAGTTTTGTCTCAAAGATGTACTCTTGTAGGCTTAGCATGTTTACTAACTTATTCTTACACTTGACATGGACTTGTGAGAACTTATGCATGATCATTGAGTAGACTATGTGAATACTTGCACTTTCGACACCAAGACATTGCGTATTTACTTTGATTCTTAAGTTGATATGGCATGAGAGGATTTGAAGGTATGGTAAGATATTAGTACTAGATTATTTGTATTTTCATATTAGTTGCATTCATGCATTGCATTGCATTAGATTAAATGGATTTTGTGGGTACATTCGCTATAGGCCCTCACGAGACCTTACTCGTCCACTAGGGCTGCCTAGGGGTTTAAAGGGCTTGTTGCATATGCCAAATGCAACCGCGATCACCTACGGAAGTGGTACTAGTTAGTTATTTAGTTGTAATTGTTTATGCTTGAGGACAAACATCGGTTTAAGTTTGGGGGTGTGATAAGTGGATTTATATCCACTTGGAGCATTCTAAATCGGCTTAAATTGGTTGTCTTGGGCTCAAGTTTCTTGTAGTTTTGATGTGTTTTATTTAGTTGTGCAGATTTACAAGGATGTTGATTATGGTGGGTGTTTTTGTCGTTTTTGGAGATTTAATTTATTAAAATTCGGATTTATTGGGCTGCACGCGTGAGATTCAGTGTTTGGGCCATATCTTGAGTTCTAGAAGTCAGTTTTGGGAGATCTTACTGTCCACGCGAAGATAACGAGATTCTCTATCATTCTAAAGTGGTCCACAGGTCCAATTGCAGCTGGAACGTTCCAGAATTAATGAAGGAAAGACAGCTACGAATTTCCCTTTTAAATCAGAATCAGTTTAGGAAACGTACTTCTATTATAATTCTGATTTGGTATTTTCTTGTTGGGCAAGATGTCTAGAGCCTATATAAACACATCCAACCCTTGTAAAATTAGATCATCGTCATTAGGAGTAGAACCATTACATGTCAATTACTTAGATTTATTTGTATTTTTTTCATACTTTGTTTTTATCATGGTTTCATCAGATCCCATGATGACGAGAGGTTCGATTATGAACTAATTGTTGTCATGGGATTCTAACGGATTTATTTATGGAGCTTTAGTATCTTGATGCTTTAAAGATCTGTGTGTGATGTATATCTGATATCCTCGTATGGTTATGCTTAATTGATAGATGCGTCATGAACATCTAATTTGTTAATCTCTTGTGAAGTGAAAGTGGATCTTGAGATTTAGAACTTGCCATGCTAGCATAGGTTCATAATTGTTTATCAATATGGTTCGTGGTGTGAGATGAAAATACTTATACTGTCCTGTATGATCTTTAGTGATTTAAGGTGTCAGATCTAAGCGAAGTATTTAATGAAGTTAGGATTCCATGTTTTCTCTTGCAGAAGTAATTTGATTTAAATTCTTGTTAGTTAGTTAATTCTTAGTTTGTTAATTTGTTTTTACTTCTTAGTTAATTTAGTTAATTAAAACCCAAAATTGTTATTTGTCTTAGCAGTGCATAATAACCATACATTGTTGCATAGGTGCATCTACTGAATTAAAACCATAACCAGATCTCTGTGGGAACGAACTTGACTTATTCATATATTACTTGTGACCACGTACGCCATGATGGTTTTAAAAATACTTATAGTTTTGTTAAAGATGGTGTGAAAGTTATTTTGGGCCCTTCAAAAATGCACGACATTCCTAAACCTTGTAAAGGGGAAGGAAATAATCTACTATCAAGGGCAGAAATTTGCAAGGCTGTTCATGAGTCCAGAGAAACTTATGCTTTGGTTGTGCTCGAAGAAAATGAAGAGGTATTTGACATTCCAACACTAGTGCAGCCTCTACTCCATGAAATTTCAGATGTGGTCCCTGAAGAAATACCTCCTGGGCTGCCTCCAATGAGAGACATACAACATTGCGTTGATCTTTTTCCGGAATGAGTCCGCAACAACATAAAGAATTGCAACGCCAAGTTGATGATCTTTTGGATAAAGGAGTGGTGAAAGAAAGTAAGAGTCCTTGTGCAGTCCCTGCACTCCTTGTTCCAAAGAAAGACGGATCGTGGAGAATGTGTATTGATAGTAGAGCAGTCAATAAAATTACTATCAAGTACCGCTTTCCTATTCCGCGTTTTGATGACCTAATTGACCAACTTTCGAGGTCTAAGGTGCATAGCAAAATTGATCTACGTAACGGTTATCACCAAATTCGTATAAGACCAGGAGATGAATGGAAGACGGCTTTCAAGACAAGAGATGGGTTGTATGAATAGATGGTTATGCCTTTTGGAATGTCTAATGCTCCATCTACATTCATGAGGCTTATGAATGATATATTTAAACCTTTCATCGGAAAGTTTGTGGTAGTTTACTTCGACGACATTCTTGTCTATAGTCGTGATGAACAACAACATTTAGAGCATCTCCGTAAAATTTTTCAGGTGCTAAGGGAGCAAAAATTATATGCAAATTTGAAGAAATGCCACTTCTATGCAAAAAACCTTGTTTTCCTTGGATTTGTCGTATCAGCTGATGGATTGAAGATGGATAGCAATAAGGTTGAAGCAATAACTAGTTGGCCTGTACCAGCCTCCCTTCATGACATCCGCAGTTTCCATGGTTTATCCTCATTTTATCGATGATTCATAAGGAATTTCAGCACGATCATTGCACCTATCACTGAATGTTTGAAAGGTAAGAGCTTTATATGGACTGAGGAAGCACAAAAGAGTTTTGAGCTCCTAAAGAAGAAGGTGTCTAAAGCTCATATTCTTGCACTACCAGACTTTAGTAAAGTTTTTGAAGTGGATTGTGATGCCTCAAATGTTGGAATTGGCGATGTACTTAGCCAAGAAAGACAACCCATTGCCTATTTCAGCGAAAAATTGAATAATAGTCGTAAAAATTATTCAACTTATGACAAAGAATTCTATGCTGTTGTTCGAGCATTGGACCATTGGCAACATTATCTTTTGCATAAAGAGTTTATTATCTTTTCTGATCACGAGGCGCTGAAGTATATCAACTCCCAACGGAAGCTTAGTGCTCGACATGCCAAATGGGTTAAATTTCTTCAATTATTCATGTTGATGAGTGGATTTTGTAACAACTTATAGGAGGTCTACGGGTAGTTGTATAGGCTAGCGATCAACTGTTCTGTAAAAGGTTTGGGTTGTGTTTGTGGGGGTTGAGCTGTGCTCGAGGGCGTCTCCAATAATCTCAAGTGCCTTTAGAGAAAATCAGAGAACTGAATGCGTCTTACCCTGAGGTGCCTACGTACCCTTGTATATATAGGGATCAAGCTCACGTAGTTCTAATGGGACTTTGTTTCTTACTGGAATAGCTGTATTCGGTCACCTAGTTCGTGTGGGACTCAGGTTCTTTTAGAGCCTTCCACGAACTAGTTGGCTAAGTAGAGTAGAACTCGAGTTCGTACCCTACTATGATTCTCTCATTGGTTAGAGTTATTCTAGGATCATCTGCGCCCTAGAATTATACTCAAATACCAATTCGTTTATCTGTTCTAAATGGCTTCTAGAACTTTCTGTTGGGCAACTCGTAGGAACCTGGTGCTCAGGAACCTACATCTCAGGAGCCTGTTTCTCAGGAACCTCCTTATTTCGGGACATATCGCTTAGGGACCTCCCTTTAGGTGTCAGTACCTGCATAAATAACAAACTGGTTAGTTTGGATAACTCTTCTCATGCTTTTGTCATCTCTATGGTTATTGCTATGCTAACTCGAACTCTTCTGCTGGGAGGAACCTGGCCTTCTAATACTCTGCTTAGCTTCCTGACCATTAGGAACCTCCTGATACTCATACTTCCTTAGTCATTTCTTCTATTTGATCTTCATAAATCGTACTGGATCAATCTTCTAGCTCATATGGACCAAACCCCATAGCTGAATGGGCCTAAATCTAGCCCATGGAGATTTTGGGCACAACAAGTACCCCCCGGTTCCTTGAAGTCATGTAATGTGAAAGGAACCTATTCTACGATCAAAGGTTCAATGCTAATCCATTCTGGTGACTATACCTCGCTTCAACATTGTATATCCAAGCCTACATGAGCTAGCTCGGCATAGGAAACAGGACATAGAATATTTTCAGCTTGACATAATCTTGAGTAAGCTTCCTTTGTATTAAGGAACCTGTTATCTCGCTATTTTCTTCTTCTTGCTTCAGCTCTCGAAATCTACTCTATGTTTGCATTCAACTTCCCGGGGAATCTAACTTGTCAGTCAACTCCACGCCTCTTTAAATTTAATAATTTAAGAGGGGATAATGGTTGGTTGTAGAAGATAATTCAAAATTTGAATTGAACTTATCACTTACCAAAGCTGTAGTTAATGTGTAAATTCCCAAGGTTCACACGCTTCTCACGCGTGTATCTCTTCATTTTATCGTTCTAGTAATACGTTGCCACGTGTACAAACTGTTTCCCATTTACCTCGACTATTTAATTATCTCTCAACCCCTCAGGTCCGTTTTTACCTTTACCAATCACTTGCAAAAACTTTTTGAGAGAAAACAAGAGGAGTTCAACAGTCATCCGCTTAATTCATCTTCTCCGTCGCCGTTCAACTCAAATCAAGGTATGGTTTCGACTCATTTCTTTCTATTCTCTCATATCCTTGTCTCGTTTTTCAATCGTCTGTTTCCTTGGACTGTGCATGCCGTCGTTTTCTTTGTATGTATTCACATGTTTTTAATTTGCGTAACTTCTATTGAGATCTCCTATAAAATTTCCTGCTTGTTAATGCATAACTGTTTGAGCATCTCAACACCTTAGTATCTCTCTTAGGTTCCTGACCCTTCTTCGCCTGTCTTTGCAGATGTCTTCTGATTCGACACATTCAGACCATCATTCTTTGATAAACCCTGTTTTTACCAAATCAGTCAGCAATAGGACGAGGTCTAAAATCTCTATCCCAGACTTAGGTGAGCCTCAGAACATCCTTATTAGACTTCCCACTAAACAAAACAGAACTCTAAACTCCCCTGATTTCATTGACTTAGGAGACGATTGGCCTTCTCACGAGGAAGAAGTGTCAAAGCCTGATCAGAAAGTACTCCCTGAACCCGATTTTGACAATGAGATAACTGTCGAGAGAGAGTCATATAAACAAGAGATTGTGCCTTTCTGTGAGAAAGTTGATTCGTCCATGACTTCAGCTAGGTTAGAGAAGTTATGGGAAGAGTGTGTTCGTCCAACCTGTCCGATCATTGTTCCAGAACCTGGTGAGAGGGCTCACAGGTTCGACACTAAAGTTCCTGAACGTGGTATTCCTAATGCAGTGACCTCCGCCGCTTTTTTTAGAGTGGGTGTCTATTTCCCCCTCCATCCTTTTCTTCAAGAAGTTCTCGACTTTTATGGCTTAGCCCCTCTCCAACTGACTCCCAATTCCTATAGGCTAGCCATGAGCACATATATTCTGTACTCCAGTCTGTTCACCACTCCTTTATCTGCACCTGAGTTAGGTTATTTCTTCAGATTAAAAGATACTGGAAAAGGTTCCGGTTGTTTTTATCTAACCGCCTGGCCTTGTCATCAAGGTCAGTGTATAAAAGGCATTAAACAAAATTTTGATCAATGGCAGGAGCAATTTCTTTATTGCTATGACTGTCCCCCTATCCGTTTCCAATTCAATCGTCGTCCACATGTTCCCAAACAAACATTTCTTTCTGGAGTCTGTCTTCAAAGAGCTGAAGAGGCTTTGAAACATTCTTCATCCCTTAGGGATTGTATGATTCTATTAACACCTGAGAATCTTGTCACCCTAGGTTTTCTCCCTGCTTCCCCTGGTAATACTTTATTTTATTTGTCTTTTATTGCATTCCTGCAACTATGTTCGTTTTTCTCATGCTCTTTGTCTATCCTGACTTACTTTCTGACTCTGTATTCACAGGTATGGCTCCCAAGGTTCCTTTTTTCATAAAAAGATCCAAGAATGTTGAAGAGATCTTCAAGGTTGAAGATAAGGAGGTTTCGCTTGCTGCAACTCCTATCAACCAAGTTCCCACTCCAGCTTCAGTCCAGCCATCTAGTTCCTCTAAGCGTAAGCTAGCTCAGGCTACACTTGATCTTTCCGGAAGCTCCCAAACCAGGTCCATGAAAAAAGGGAAAGCTGTAAAGATTGAATCGGCTGTGGCCCAAAATCAATTCAAAGACTTGATTGACACACACGTGCTTCAAGAAGCGGTTGCCAGCTGGGCTAAAATGGATACTGTCGAAGCTAAGCATGCTATGAGGTTCTCGGCTGCCCAAAATGCTTTCTTCACTCTCCGTTTTTGCGATGATATTGCCGAGAAAACTCAATATGATCTTCGGTTACAAGGAGAAGTTTCAAGGTTGAAGGAAGAGTTGACTACTATGGAAGGTAAGGTGAACATAGCCACTGCTGCTGTTCGAAAAGCAAAAACCGTTGAAACCTCACTAAAGAATAGCAGGGATGAGCTTCAGGGACAGGTGAAGAGTTTGCACGATGAGAAATTGTCCATGCTGGAGAAAATCAATGGACTAAAAACTCAGGTTGATGCTTTAAATGCTGCGGCCGCTACTGTCAAATCATCCATGCTCGTCCAGGAAAAAGCTAGGTATGATGAAGGTTATGACGAAGGCGTTCGTGATTACATGAGGTCCATGTGGGAGAAAATGCCCGAGCTAAACTGGTCTCTCCTAGGCGAGGACGTAGTGGGGATGATCAAGGACTTTGAGAATGAAGCTGCTGCTGCAATCTCTGTACCTCCCGTGAAAACGGTTGAGAGGTCTCCAGGTGCCAACCCTGAGACTGCAGAGGTTCCTGCTCCTGAAGTTGTTCAGCCTATCCCTCCAACTCCTCCTGTTGTCACCAAGGGTTCCGATGAAGTTCCTCCTTCGTAAGTTCAACAAGATCCTTTAAAAGCTTTTATAATATGATAACTTTTGATAATTTTTGATGAGGTTGCGGGCTCCTCATAACGCCTCGCAAGATGTAATTCTAAATTTGGTTTCCATGGCCTTCGTGCCAATAACTCTTTATGCTGGTTTTCTGGGTCTTCGTACCCATAACTCTCTTTATGGTTTATGATAATTATCTGCTTTTGCTGCATATCTATGTCACATATTTGTACCTATGTGCTTCCATCATTTTACCTTTATTCCCCCTAACAATTACTTAGTGTCCGTACTTGTGCATTCAAGCTTACGCGGGCTAGCCCTTTGTAAGAAACAGAATATACTCGTACTTTCACTTTATAATTTCCCAAAATAAAAGGCAATCAAATCGCAATAGCTTACTTGTAAGCTTAAACACGTCTTTTCCTATGCTTCACTCAACATTTTCAGAGTCGCATTCCGAACTAAAAAACCCTTTCTGATAACCTTAGATCCTAGATAGTTTGACCAGGTTCCTCAACCATTAAACCTGCAAAATAAACATAAAACAAAAACTAGTTAAGGTTAGTAAAATTTCTTTTGTTTAATTCGGGTCATCTCTTGGAAAGGTTGCCTGCTTGGCTCCCAATCCTAATCTCTAGGTCCCAACATGCCTCGAGGCATGTTGGTTCCTTTTTTCTCTTGGAAAGGTAACCTGCTTGGTTCCCAGTCCTATTTTCTAGGTCCCAACATGCCTCGAGACATGTTGGTTCCTTTTTGTGCCTCGAGGCGATTCTAGGAACCTATGCGCCGTTCTTGGAGTCCACACAGATTCCTCTTCTTCATGTGTCAGGCTAGACATCTTAAGAAGGTAAATGCTAAGGATTTTATCCCTTCTTCCCATGTGCCAAAGGCGGTTCCACATGAGGGAGAGCTTATTAGGCTTCTCTTTAGGAACAAGTGTGCCAGTCTAGGCTCCACACAAGTTCCTTTAGGTGCCTTTTGTCAGGACTTTAGTTCACGTGCTCAAGGAACTTGAGGCTTTTGGCAACAATGTCGTGCTCAGTCAGCTGAGGCTTTTCGATCACATTTGCTCAGGAAGCTATCTGAGGCTTTTCTCGTGCCCAGGAAGCTACCTAGGGACTTTGCTCGATGCCCAGGAAGCTACCTAGGACTTTTTCTTGATGCGTGCTCGGGAAGCTACCCAAGGCTTAATTCATGCTCCGGAAGCTGCCTGCAAGCTAATTCTGATCAATCAATCGTAGTCTGCTCATTATGTCAATTCATTCTCATACTTCGTGAATACTGTCAAAACTACAGGAACCTGTTAGTCAAAGTAACCTGCAAATACTGTCAATGCTACAGAAACCTGTTAGTCAAGGTAACCTGTTCCACAATACAAGTACTAAAACAAGCACTTAAATTTTTCAAATTGGCATATGAAAAAGGCTAATCATATCATGCACAATATTGTCTAAGTAGGAATACTACCCCGCAGTTCTTTTTGGTAATTATTGTTACGCAGAAGAACTATTAAGGAGCTATAGCTGCAAAGAATGCACTCAAAATATTCAACGTAGAGCTATCTATCGCTCAATACTTTAAAAAGAAATCGTCTTGCAAGTAGGGAGGTTCACATCAAGTACCCCCCGAGTACATGCATAATCAAATACTGAAATCAAAATGCTGGTCAGCTATAACTAATAAGCTGCCTTTATTCCTGGCTGAAAGAGCCTTACTTCTCCTAAGGAAGAAAAAACATAAAAGAGTTAATGATAATACTTCTTGAGATGTTCTGCATTCCAAGCTCTCGGAATGAGATTCCCATCCATATCCATCAAGTGGTAGGTTCCTTCCCAAATGGCTGACTTTATCTGGTAAGGTCCCTCCCAATTTGCTCCAAAAGCTCCATGTGCCAGAACCCTGGTATTTGGCATGACTTTTCTCAGAACTAGGTCTCCAACTTTAAAAGGTCTTGCCTTCACCTTTTTGTTGTAATACCTTCGAACTCTCTGTTGATATGCTGCTAACTTCACTTGCGAATCTGCTCTCAACTCTTCGACCATGTCCAAATACAGTCTATGATTGACCTCATTGCTCTCGAGATCAAAATACTTTTTTCTCAAGGAACCTGTTCCAACTTCCACAGGTACCATAGCTTCACAACCATAAGCGAGAGTAAAAGGAGACTCACCAGTTGTAGTTCTAGGCATGGTGTTATACGACCACAAGACTCCAGGAAGCTCCTCTGGCCAGCTTCCTTTCTTATCTTCAAGCCTCGTCTTCAAAGTGTGCTTGATAATCTTATTCACTGCTTCAGTCTCTCCATTACTCTGCGGATAATACACTACTGAAAATGCCTTTTGAATTCCAAACTGCTCACACAACCCTCTAAGCTCTCTACTATCAAACTGCTTCCCGTTGTCAGAAATCAATTTATGCGGAATGCCAAACCTGCATACAATGGCTCGAAACACGAACTCAGTCAACTTTGATGCTGTAATCTTAGCGAGTGGTTCTGCTTCTGCCCACTTTGTAAAGTAATCAACTGCGACCACTGCATATTTCACTCCTCCTTTTCCTTTCGGGAGTTCTCCAATGAGGTCTATTCCCCAAACAGCGAATGGCCAAGGACTAACAATCGGTTTGATAGGTGCTACAGGACGATTATCAAAATTTGCAAATCTCTGACAATTACTGCATGTCTGCACGAATTTTGTAGCATCTGCTTTGATGGTTGGCCAATAATATCCTTGTCGAAGGACCTTCATGGCTAAAGAATTACCCCCCGAGTGATTTCCACATACTCCTTCATGAATCTCCTCGAGGATATACTTGCATTGCTCTCCAGCTACACACTTGAGCAAAGGTTGATTGAATCCTCTTCTATACAGAATTCCATCATAGATTACATACTTGGCTGCATGATACCTCAGCTTCCTGGCATCATCTTGACCGGGAGGTAGCTCCCCTTTATTCAGGTAACGATATATTGGGGTCATCCAGGAATCTTCAACTGGAAACTCGATGTCCATCACTTCTTCTTTGAAAATGCTAGGTTGCTCCTAAATCTGGAGTGGAATTACCCCCAATAACGTGGATTCTCTCTGAGATCCTAGCTGGGCCAATGCGTCTGCCTTGGTATTCTTTCCTCGAGGTATTTGATCTAACTTCACCTCTTTGAACCTTGCGATCAACTCCTGAGAGTACCTCAAGTACAAGTCTGTTCTTGGACCTCTCGCCTGAAAACCACCACGAATCTGCCAAACTACTAACATCGAATCACTGAACACTCTGATATTCTCCACTTTCATCTCCAAAGCTAACTTGAGGCCTGCAATCAATGCCTCATATTCTGCATCATTGTTCGTGGCTTTAAAAGCAAAATGAATTGAGCTAGAGAGTTGGTGCCCTTCTGGACTAACTAGTTCTATGCCTGCACCTGCTCCACCACTGTTAGCAGCTCCATCCACATATAGTGTCCACCAAGGTGCACAGTTGTCATTGTTTGCCTGTTTTTCTACCACTTCTTTTGGCCCCTCCTGGCCGGTGACCTCTACATGAGGTGGAAACTCGATTAAGAAATCTGCTAGAGCTTGAGCTTTGATTGCTGTCTTTGGCTTATATTCTATATCGAACTGTCCTAGCTCCACAGCCCACTTTAACATTCTCCCAGAAGTTTCTGGCCTATGCATCACTTGCTTAAGTGGATATGAGGTTCTTACCTCAATCTTATGAGCTTGGAAGTAAGGTCGCAGCTTCCTGGAAGCTAGAATCAAGGCAAAAACTAGTTTCTCCATTCCTGTATACCTTGTTTCTGCATCAAGTAACCTTTTACTAACATAGTAGACTGGGCTCTGCTGTCCATTCTCTTCTCGAACTAGAACTGCACTAATGGAATACTCTGATACAGCCAAGTAAAGTATCAATGTTTCTCCATCCACAGGTTTGGCTAACAGTGGGGGGCTCCCCAAATGCTCCTTTAACCTTCCAAACGCTATCTCACATTCTGCTGTCCACTCGAATTTGCTTCCTTTCTTTATAGCTTTAAAGAACTCTTGACACTTATCAATGGACTTCGAAATGAACCTATTCAAGGCTGCAACTCTTCCTGTAAGGGACTGAACCTCTCTCACAGTTCTCGGCGACCTCATATCAATCAATGCTTTAATCTTGGCTGGGTTGGCTTCGATACCTCTGTGGTTCACCATGAAACCCAGAAATTTTCCTGATTCTACCCCGAACACACATTTTTGAGGGTTCAGCTTCATTCTGTACTTTCGCAAGATTCCAAACATTTCTTCTAAGTGCTTTACATGGTCAACAGCTTCCTTAGACTTAACTAGCATATCATCCACATATACTTCCATAGTATGGCCAATTTGATCTTTAAACATCATATTTACTAACCGTTGGTATGTGGCTCCAGCATTAATCAATCCAAATGGCATGCATACATAGCAATAAAGACCTCTATCCGTAATAAAAGAAGTGTGCTCTTGATCAGGTTCATACATAGGAATTTGATTGTAACCTGAATATGCATCCATGAAGCTGAGTAGGGCATGTCCAGCTGTTGCATCCACTAACTGATCAATTCGTGGCAGCGGGAAACTGTCTTTCGGGCATGCTTTGTTGAGATCTGTGAAGTCCACACAAGTTCTCCATTTCCCATTAGGTTTCTTTACCAAAACAGGGTTTGCCAACCATACTGGGTGTTATGCTAAAATTACGCAAGCGCACGTAGTCACAAGTAATATATGATTAAATCAAGTTCGTTCCCATAGAGATCTAGAATGGTGTTCAATTCAGTAAATATGCCTATGCAACAATGTATGGTTTTAATTCACTGCTAAGAAAAATAACAAATATGGTTTTGATTACCTAAATTAAGCTAAGATGCAAATTATAAAATTAAGAATTAACTAATTGACAAGAATTAAAATCGAATTACTTATATGAGAATAAACATGGAATCCTAGTTTCATCATCTACTTCACTTAGAGTTGCAGCCTTTAATTAAAACATGTGATGGTTTTGATATCTGATCGAATAACACGAAAAGAGTAAAAGTTACCTCTCGGTATACTAGTACCAATCTACGCATACATCCACAAAAGAGATAGAAGATGAATAGGCACCTATTATGTTTAGACCCTATATCTCTATAGAATTTGAAAACATAAAGGTTGAAGCACAAGTTATCCACTTAGATCACATAGGGTAGCATAATATCTCTATTCATGCCACAAATCATGATGCTTAACATCAACCTATCCTATGCTAGCATGGCAAGTTCTAAATCTCAAGATCCACTCTCGTTTAGCAAGAGATTAACAATTCAATTTAGATGTTAGCTACGCATCTAAAAGCATTAAGATTAACCATACGAGGATATCAAGAATTCACCACACATAAATCTTTAAGGCATGCAAACTACTAAGCTACATAGATAAATCCACTAGGATCCCATGACAACGATTAGTTCATAATTAAACCTTTCGTCACCATGGGATTTGACGAAAGCATGATATTAAACAAGATAATGAAGATGAATAAATCAATAATAGAATAAGGTTTAGTGAACAAATCCGTGAATGTAACAAGCATCCACAAGATACGCCTAACAAAGGAATACAAGAAAACTATGTCTAGATCTTCTTGTCGTCACGATCCTCGCCTTGGCTTCTCTCTCTCGTGCTCTGAACGAATTGTGTGTGTAGATTGTGTAGATGATGATTTTTCTGTGCCCCAAGGTGTGTATTTATAGCCCCCAAGTGCCTCCTTGACCAAGCAATTACCGTTATTGAAATAGGATAGAATTCCGGTAATTTTCCATCTTTGATTGGATTAGAAGTGCAATTCCCATGTTTAAAACAGATTCTGGAACGTTCTTAACCATCCTAGCAATTTCCATAATGATTAGGAGAAGATTTGAAGCAGTTTCCTTCTTGAAATTAAATTCCAGAAACATTCTGTCGGGCATGAGCGCGGCCGCGCGCACCTGTAGCGTATTTCCAGCGCGCCCGCGCGGAAGAAAATCTGATCAAACCTAGAGCGCGCCCGCGCGCGGTTTCTATATACTCTGAGCGCGCCCGCGCCCAGTCTCCTGCTGCACAAACTGAATTCCTGCCACTTCTGATTTCTCACCCAAATCCAATGAAACTCTTGTCTCTTGTTCTTTTTAGTTTAGAAACACTTCATAGCTACTGGAAATTCCATTCCTCCTCCTTGCAATGTAACCTACACAATTCTCATAAAAACGGATTAAAACACACCAATACTTGAGATACAAAACACCAATTTAAGCCGAAATGAAGCGATCCCAAGTGGATATAAATCCACTTATCACACCCCCAGACTTAAACCGATGCTTGTCCTCAAGCATAAACAAACAAAAATATATACAACTAGCTAGTACCACTTCCGTAGGTGATCACGGTTGCATTTGGCATATGCAACAAGCCCTTTAAACCCCTAGGCAGCCCTAGTGGACGAGTAAGGTCTCGTGAGGGCCTATAGTGAATGTACCCACAAAATCCATTTAACCTAATGCAATGCAAATGCATGAATGCAACTAATATGAAAAAAATGCAAAGATCCCCTTCAAACTCACCAAAACCAACTAACAAGCAAATATCTCAACGAATGCAACAAATCCAAGCAGAGCTCGACTAAGTCCCCGTATACTAACAAAACATGAACAGAAACGTGCGTGTGTGCAATGCTCATCAAAAATACCCCCAGAACTAGGTCAAAAATCATACATGCTTTCCATCAAGACAATCACAGGTTTATAACTAGAATAGACTGTAGACACTCCATAACCTAGGAACACCTCCACCCTTATCCAAAGTAGACAGAAACTCATGCTTTATTACTATACTACGACACTACATATACAATACGCATGCTTATTTAACCGTGCAATGAATGAGACCCCAAAAGGCTTATACAATAATACCCATGTAGCGAGTGTTAGGTCAGCAATCCCAAACCACAAGGCTTTAGGTTACTAGGACTAAGTCCCCTCAGACTTAATTACTCGAGTATTAAAGAGCTCACTCTGGTTAATTTTGCATATGAACAAATAACTTATTGACTCTTTTTTTTTCTTTTTTTTTCTTTTTTTTTCTTTTCTACAATCTGGAATGAGCCTTTCTCATTTCCAACCCTAGACTACTCATATAAATATGAGCCGGCTACTAGCCATTTGACGCCTAGCCATTATTAACAATTATGAACAACTAGCATGAAATTCCTGTTTTCCCCCAAACTTAGACTTTAATGTTCCTACGCTATAAAGGGAATAACGAAAATTCTAAATATAAACAAGTGATTAAATCTCAAAACATCCAACAGGCATGACTCCAACCTAACCCAAAAAGCACCCCAATGAGACTGTGTAATAAATTTTGTTCCCGTAACATGCAAGTCAATTTCATAGAAACTATAAATCAGCCCTCTACTCATCATCATCATACCCAAATCAACATCTACCTATCAATCAGAATTAGCTCATTTTAAGGGATCATGAAAAATGCATGCCATGAAAATGCAACTAATATGAACTCACATGGTAACAAACAAACAATAACAAAATGTCCTATATGAAACAAACGTAGATAATACGAACATAAAATGCATGACTTACACTAATATGCAAAACATGATATCCTACATGAACACATAAATACTACACATAAACTACGCATCCCCCAAACTTGAAAGATTCAATGTCCGCATTGAATGGAAGTAAATACGAGGGATCGCAGAAAACATACCTAAAAATACCGAAACACATGGGTTGCCTCCCAAGAAGCGCTGTCGTTAACGTCATTTAGCCGGACACATATGATGCACATCATGGTGGCTCGAAGATTGCATTCGACTCGTTTTTAGCAGAAGGACCATTCACCCATTGTTTAACAACCTTCTTACTATCTTCCCACATCTTTTCTAAATCATACTTCACTTTGCCTCTTCCTCCAATTGACTTTTTCTTTTTCTTCTTCACACCTCTAAAGTGCTTCTGCTTCACAGTCGATTGATAAGAACACTCCTCTACCTCATCATTCATGATCCACCTTCTTAACACATTATCTGGACACACTTTAAAAATCACCAACTCATCATTCAGAAGGACATATTTCAAATGGGATGGAAGTTTTCCAAGCTTGACATTCGAGAGATCTCGAACTGAAGAACTGTCAATGGAATCAGTGATGTGATGTTTGAGCAAGTGTGTGTCCAACTTTTCGCTCAACAATTGATCCAACTTCTTTCTCTGACCCGTATCAACCGTTTCCACACTGAAACACTCTTCATCTTCTGTCGGAAATTTCATGGCCTTGAACACATTAAAGGTGACACTCTGATCTTGCACCCTCATTGTAAGCTCTCCTTTTTGCACATCAATCAAAGTCTTTCCTGTAGCCAAGAACGGTCTTCCCAAAATTATGGGAATCTTCTTATCTTCTTCAAAATCCAAGATCACAAAATCAGCAGGAAAGATGAACTTATCAACTTTTACCAAAACATCCTCTACTATACCCCTCGGATAAGTGATCGTCCTATCAGCCAACTGCAAAGAGATGTTAGTTGGTTTTGGTTCCGGTAGACCAAGTTGCTTGAAAATAGACAAGGGCATGAGATTAATACTAGCTCCCAAATCACATAAACACTTGTTGAAAGAAAGGTTGCCAATAGTGCATGGAATAGTGAAACTTCCTGGATCTTTAAGTTTAGGAGGCAACTTCTGCTGCAGAACAGCACTACACTCCTCCGTCAAAGCTACTGTTTCAAAATCTTCCAACCTTCTCTTCCGTGACAAAATATCCTTCATGAACTTTGCATATCTTGGCATCTGCTCCAATGCTTCAACAAAAGGAATGTTAATGGACAGTTTCTTGAAGACTTCCATGAATTTCTGAAACTGTTTCTCTTGACTTTTCTGCAAGCGTCCAGGAAATGGAGGAGGTGGATAAATCTGATTATTCTTTGAAGATTGCTCCGGAGTAGACTTTCCAACAGGTTTCTTGCTCTTCTCACCATCTAGCTGATCAGCCACTAAATCAGATTTCTCAATTTCAGGCATTGCAGATTTTTCAACTTGCTGATTCTGCACTTCTTCCTCTTCTTCAGTTGCTGATTTAGGATCACTTGTGACTTTTCCTGATCTCAAAGTAACTGCATTCACCTGTTCTTTATTGTCCCTCCTGCCTGGATTAACCTCCGTATCACTAGGAAGAGTTCCTTGTGGCCTACCACCTAAGGCACTTGCAATCTGTCCTATCTGAGTTTCTAAGAGCTTCTGACCAGCTTGTAAGTTCTTTAACGCTATCCACATCTCATCAGATTTTTCATTAGAAGAATGCCCCATATGAGTCTGAGGTTGTTGCTGCTGAAATCCCGGAGGTTGATATGGTGCCCTTGGAGCATAAGGCTGTTGATAGCCTTGATTGTACGGCTTCGCTTGCTGATAAGACTGTTGAGTATTCTGATTGTTGCTCCAGCTGAAGTTAGGATGATTCCTATTATTAGGATGATAAGTGGCTGGAACCGGTGCAGCAGGTCTCTGAAAATTACTCACGAACTGTACTGATTCAGGAGAAATAGCACACTGATTCGTCTCATGTGCACCCGCACATAACTCACAAACACTAGCCACCTGCTGAACTCCATAATTAGCAAGAGAATCCACTTTCATAGCAAGAGCCTTCAACTGAGCTGTAATCATTAAAGCTGTATCTACTTCCAAAACTCCTGCTACCTTGCCTTGAGAAAGCCTTTGAGTTGGATTTTGATATTCATTAGCAGCCATCATCTCAATAAGTTCATAAGCTTCATCATAACTCTTCGCCCAAAGAGCTCCACCTAATGCTGCATCTAGCAAAGGCCTAGATTGTACTCCCAACCCATTGTAAAAACCATTAATAACCATCCAATCAGGCATGCCATGATGAGGACACTTCCTTAGCATCTTCTTGTAGCGTTCCCAAGCCTCACACAATGACTCACCAGATTGCTGTTGAAATTGAGTCAACTGGTTCCTTATTGCTGCAGTTTTCGCCATAGGGAAGAATTTAGTAAGAAACTTCTGAGCAAGATCTTCCCATGTAGTAATGGAACCAGGTGGTAAAGAGTGTAGCCAGCTCTTAGCCTTATCCCTTAGAGAGAATGGGAAAAGCCTCAACCTGATAGCATCATCCGTCACACCATTACACTTG
The DNA here is from genome assembly GCA_037693485.1 of Kitagawia praeruptora. NCBI lineage: Eukaryota > Viridiplantae > Streptophyta > Magnoliopsida > Apiales > Apiaceae > Kitagawia > Kitagawia praeruptora. Next base: position 16,019,008 of record CM075353.1, read on the forward strand.
AAAGTGTCGCAGATTTCGATAAAGTCCCGAACATGCATGTTTGGATCCTCCGTAGAAGCTCCCCCAAACTGGACTGAATTCTGCACCATCTGAATTGTGCCAGACTTGATCTCAAAATTATTCGCTGCAATAGCTGGTCTAATAATGCTAGACTGGATATCATTGAGTTTTGGCTGAGAATACTCCTTCAAAGCCTTGACTGCTGCTGCATCTGCCATTGCTACTGTAGTTTCAGTCTCCTCTTCCTTATTCTCTAAATTCTCTACAAGATCGTCTTCTGCCAGTCTTTGTAAACGAGCTTGCGAACGTGTTAGCATACAAACTCAAGTACCTGAACACCACGAAACAAACAAACTAAGTAAGAATCCGAGTCAGTGAACGCTAACGACCACTATTGACAAACACATAAACTGAAATAAAAACACCGATGATCCCCGGCAGCGGCGCCAAAAACTTGTTATGCTAAAATTACGCAAGCGCACGTAGTCACAAGTAATATATGATTAAATCAAGTTCGTTCCCACAGAGATCTAGAATGGTGTTCAATTCAGTAAATATGCCTATGCAACAATGTATGGTTTTAATTCACTGCTAAGAAAAATAACAAATATGGTTTTGATTACCTAAATTAAGCTAAGATGCAAATTATAAAATTAAGAATTAACTAATTGACAAGAATTAAAATCGAATTACTTATATGAGAATAAACATGGAATCCTAGTTTCATCATCTACTTCACTTAGAGTTGCAGCCTTTAATTAAAACATGTGATGGTTTTGATATCTGATCGAATAACACGAAAAGAGTAAAAGTTACCTCTCGGTATACTAGTACCAATCTACGCATACATCCACAAAAGAGATAGAAGATGAATAGGCACCTATTATGTTTAGACCCTATATCTCTATAGAATTTGAAAACATAAAGGTTGAAGCACAAGTTATCCACTTAGATCACATAGGGTAGCATAATATCTCTATTCATGCCACAAATCATGATGCTTAACATCAACCTATCCTATGCTAGCATGGCAAGTTCTAAATCTCAAGATCCACTCTCGTTTAGCAAGAGATTAACAATTCAATTTAGATGTTAGCTACGCATCTAAAAGCATTAAGATTAACCATACGAGGATATCAAGAATTCACCACACATAAATCTTTAAGGCATGCAAACTACTAAGCTACATAGATAAATCCACTAGGATCCCATGACAACGATTAGTTCATAATTAAACCTTTCGTCACCATGGGATTTGACGAAAGCATGATATTAAACAAGATAATGAAGATGAATAAATCAATAATAGAATAAGGTTTAGTGAACAAATCCGTGAAAGTAACAAGCATCCACAAGATACGCCTAACAAAGGAATACAAGAAAACTATGTCTAGATCTTCTTGTCGTCACGATCCTCGCCTTGGCTTCTCTCTCTCGTGCTCTGAACGAATTGTGTGTGTAGATTGTGTAGATGATGATTTTTCTGTGCCCCAAGGTGTGTATTTATAGCCCCCAAGTGCCTCCTTGACCAAGCAATTACCGTTATTGAAATAGGATAGAATTCCGGTAATTTTCCATCTTTGATTGGATTAGAAGTGCAATTCCCATGTTTAAAACAGATTATGGAACGTTCTTAGCCATCCTAGCAATTTCCATAATGATTAGGAGAAGATTTGAAGCAGTTTCCTTCTTGAAATTAAATTCCAGAAACATTCTGTTGGGCATGAGCGCGGCCGCGCGCACCTGTATCGTATTTCCAGCGCGCCCGCGCGGAAGAAAATCTGATCAAACCTAGAGCGCGCCCGCGCGCGGTTTCTATATACTCTGAGCGCGCCCGCGCCCAGTCTCCTGCTGCACAAACTGAATTCCTGCCACTTCTGATTTCTCACCCAAATCCAATGAAACTCTTGTCTCTTGTTCTTTTTAGTTTAGAAACACTTCATAGCTACTGGAAATTCCATTCCTCCTCCTTGCAATGTAACCTACACAATTCTCATAAAAACGGATTAAAACACACCAATACTTGAGATACAAAACACCAATTTAAGCCGAAATGAAGCGATCCCAAGTGGATATAAATCCACTTATCACTGGGTAGAAAGATTCTTTAACCAATCCTGCATCCAATAACCTGTCGACCTCTTCTTTCAATGCCTGAGCTCTTTCTCCACTAACTGGTCTTCGCTTCTGTCTCACTCCTTTCTTTTCTGGATCAATATTCAACTTATGACACATGACCCTTGGATCTATCCCTTCCATATCTGCGTGACACCATGCAAACACATCCAGGTTCTTGCCCAAAAAGGTAATGAGAGATTCCTTTAAGGCTGGGTCGAGTTGAGCTCCAATCTTCAACACTTTTGTACCATCTTTGTCATTGATCTTCACATCCAAAGTTTCACCAGCTGGTCCAGCCTTGACCATGGTTTCTGGCATTCGAGGATCTAAGTCTACCTCCATCTCTGTGGTTGAGTCCTCTTGAGGTTCTTGGACTTCGTGCATGACATTCCTTCTCTTTGATGCTGGCTGACTGTCTTCATTGCTTCCATTATGTTTCAGTTTTCGGGATTTTTCTTCATCCAATCCTTCTGCCATACACACATCACCATCCTTGTCCGTAGGGGGTGCACTTTCTATCAGCAAATAAGGGGTATCTGGTCCCCGAAAAACTGGAATCTCAACATGAGGTTCTGTTATGCAAAATTTACGCAAGCGCACGTTGTCACAAGTAATATAAGATTAAATCAAGTTCGTTCCCACAGAGATCTAGAATGGTGTCAATTTAATTAATGTACCTATGCACCGATGTATGGTTTTTATCCACTGCTAAGAAAAATAACAAAATTGAGATTGATTATCTAAATTAACTAAGTGCAAATTATAAAACTAAGAATTAAACAATTAACGAGAATAAAAATCGAATTACTTATATGAGAATAAACATGGAATCCTAGTTTCATCATCTACTTCACTTAGAGTTGCAGCCTTTAATTAAAACATGCGATGGTTATGATATCTGATCGAATAACACGAAACAAGTAAAAGTTACCTCTCGGTATACTAGTACCAATCTACGCATACATCCATAAAAGAGATAGAAGATGAATAGTCACCTATTATGTTTAGACCCTATATCTCTATAGAATTTGAAAACATAAAGGTTGAAGCACAAGTTATCCACTTAGATCACATAGGGTAGCATAATATCTCTATTCATGCCACAAATCATGATGTCAAAACACCAACCTATCCTATGCTAGCATGGCAAGTTCTAAATCTCAAGATCCACTCTCGTTTAGCAAGAGATTAACAAATTAGATGTTTGCGACGCACCTAAATTCAATAAGCACAACCATACAAGGATATCAAGTATTCACCACACATAAATCTTTAAGGCATGCAAACTACCAAGCTACATAGATAAATCCACTAGGATCCCATGACAACGATTAGCCCATAATTGAACCGTTCATCGTCATGGGATTTGATGAAAACATGATATAAAACAAGATATAGAAAAAAGAAGTAATAATATTATTAAAATTAAGAGTTGAGAAAACAAATCTATAATCCAACGTATACAAAAGATGAAGTAGATCTAGATCCTTGCTTGTCACGAGCGTTGAACCCTTCTCTCCTTTTCTCTCTTGCAGATCTCAGCTGGTTACAATAATAATGCGATGATATATAAATTACAATGCTTAGATGTGTTTTTATAGGCTCTAGCTTTCTTGCCCAGCAAGAATTTATCTTCTATTACAATTAGAATTTAATTAAGGTGTTAAAACCTGGCCGGAATATAATTAGAACTTGAAAAGGGCAAAACAGGAATTTCCCAGCCATGCTTCACAAAGAATACGCGCGCGATTTAATTCAGCACTTTACTTGCACGTGATTCCTATCCCAGGTTGTAGAAAATCTCTCAAGCTTCGCGTGTGCAGTAAGATCGCTGAAAACGGACTTACAGAACTCCAGATATGGCCAAAACAGTGTAAGCTGCGCAGCCTTCCCAGAAAATCCGAATTTTAATCAATTAATTCCCAAAAAATTATAGAAGCATCCACCTTAATCAACATTCTCGTAAACCTGCACAACTAAGCAAAACACATCAAAACTACAAGAAACTTGAGTCCAAGACAATAAATTTAAGCCGATTTAGAATGCTCCAAGTGGATATAAAATCCACTTATCACACCCCCAAACTTAAACCGATGCTTGTCCTCAAGCATAAACATTTACACTATCTAACTAATTAGTACCACTTCCGTAGGTGATCACGGTTGCATTTGGCATATGCAACAAGCCCTTTAAACCCCTAGGCAGCCCTAGTGGACGAGTAAGGTCTCGTGAGGGCCTATAGCGAATGTACCCACAAAATCCATTTAACCTAATGCAATGCAATGCATGAATGCAACTAAATGAAAATGCAATTAATCTAACCTACCATACCTTCAAATCCTCTCATGCCACATCAACTTAAGAATCAAAGTAAATACGCAATGTCTTGGTGTCGAAAGTGCAAGTATTCACATAGTCTACTCAATGAACATGCATAAGTTCTCACAAGCCCATGTCAAGTGTAAGAATAAGTTAGTAAACATGCTAAGCCTACAAGAGCACATCTTTGAGACAACACTCGGGATCTCATACGCAAGAACAAACAAACACTCACAATCCACTCACAAAAGAATATTCACTCAAGAACAAGGGTAAGTGTATCACTCAATTACAACAAAATCATAAGCATGCTTGACATTTGGTATCAATCTAACTCTTAACACAACATACATCAATGACGACAATCAAAATATCTTTCATTGGGTTGTAACGGGGCTAGGGACAAGGTATGTCAAAGAAGCCAAAAACAGGTGAAGTGTCAAAAGCTAGTAAGTACCGTAATACATCATTCACAACACCATATTTCCCCCCACATAATCTTTACTAAAACAAACACTCGACTAGTCGACTAAAATAGAATCACAACAAACACAAACATGCTCTCATAATATATATTTTTTTTCTCTTTTTTTTTCTCAAATTTTTTCTTTTGTTTTTTTTTCTTTTTTTTCCCCCGAGAGCTAAATAAAACACAAACAATAAACAATAACAATAACAATGATCCCATAATTTATTACACATGTCGACTATCAGGTAACAACCAAACCCAATTTTCAATATTCCCCCCAAAAGTAAGACCAACAATAAACCCCTCCTTGCACACCTTATTACTCCCTTAAGCACTCTACTAGCCTTTGACAATGTGGGTTCAAATTAATGTAAGGCCAATACAAGAAAAAGGTCTAGGCAAGTAATGTGGTATGTCACCGAAAAATAGGATTAAGCTCAACGGGTTAACTAATTGATCATGTAAATATGGTATGGTAATATGGGAAAATAAGCGGTTATTCCTAAATGCCTTTATCATTTTAATCGTCAAATAATGTCATGCGTTTCAAGAAAGACCTCAAACAACTGCTAGCAATGCAAACAATCCGTGGACACTCAAGCAAACGAATAAATTGCAAATATGCAATATGCAATAAGGCTCAAAATCTCACTTGGTGGAAAAACATACTCAATCCCAAGCAACATCTCTCTAACGCACCAACTTTTATTCAAAGCATGCAAACTAAATCATCTTGCACATATTCATGTCCTTCTAATCACTTACAACATTCAATAAGTCTACTAGCTTCAACTTACTAGTGTATGTGCGTGCACAAGAACAAAGCATATCACTTCTCAATCAAAAGCGTCAACAACACAAAATTCCTATCAAGCATGGGTGCAAATGCAAACTATTATGAACTCACATGATATACGAACATAAAAACAGAATGTCCTATATGAAACAAACGTAGATAACACGAACAATAATGCATAATTTACTAATATGCAAAGCATGAAATCCTACATGAACAAATAATACAACAACTACTAATCCCTCAAACCACCCCCAAACTTAAAATATTCAATGTCCTCATTGAATGGAAGTAAATACAAGGGATAGTAGAAAACATACCTACAAGTCAGGATCATCACCCTCCTCGGGTGAATCAGGAGGCGGATACGGCGTACGAGCTCCATAGACGGGCCACCGTGCCTCAAGTCCCACAGCTCTCAAAGCTGCAGCCATATCCTCAGCATACTCCCGGTTACTAGCATGTATAGCATCCATCCTCCTAGTCATAGCATCCAACCTCTTAGTCAATCCACGAAAATGAGCATCCAACCCTGACATATCAACACCTCGACGGCTAGGACCTGCTCGAGCAACCCTAGGAACATCCACTCCCGCCTCACCAGGACCATGAACCTGATAACCTAAACCATGGTGATGTGGAATGCCGCCAGGCCATTCCACCATCCCATCAATAGTAGCATCCACAATAGAACTAGCCGGCATCTGCAACGGCTCATCTGCATCCCAAATAACTCCGGCCTCTATACACAAACCCGCTACAATAGAAGCATGCGGAATAGCGGACTGTCCACCACTGCTCAAAAACCGCAGTATGTTCTGATGTACCAAATAAGCCGCATCAATATACTTGCCTTTAAGAATGCCCCACAAAATAATGGCTCTTGGCACAGTCACATCGGCCGGATGAGATGAAGGCAAAATATTAGCACAAATAAACGAGTTCCACGCCCGTGCGAACTTGTTCATAGCCGAGGCCGGAAAAGTAACCTGCTCAAAAGTGCCCGGCCTTAATTTCCAAACTGTACCCGGTACACAAATCTCAGCCACAATAGCATTCAAATCAACATCCTCTCTAGTCTTCTTTACCCAATTTACGACCCCCCTTGGCTTCGGAGGTTGTCTCAAAATCCGACGAATAGCATCCACCCGATAGTCCACTTGCTTACCTCGAACCATACAAATACCACTCTTCTCCATCTTTGCATTAGCATAAAACTCCCTAACAACACCCAAAGGAACCGGAGAAGGCGTCTTACACAAACCCTGAAAACCATGTCCTCGAATCATACAAACCAAATCCGAATGGTTGACCGGAAAAAACCCTCTTTCCTTAGCAATCGACCTCGCCATCAATTTATCATACTCATTTTGAGCTTCCACCAACACAAATTTCCCCCCATTACCTCCACTAGCATCCTCATCCGAGGTTGGACGGGTACTAGTACTACCTCTTTTACGCTTAGGTGCCATATAAATCAATACCCAACTCACAAAATTCACCAAAATCCACAAAAAATTCGAATTCACAAATACCCCCAAATACTGAAGAACACACAACCCTAATAATGCAAGAACACAATTCGTAATATCAAAATAAAAGGAAGAAAAAATGCCCCAAATACGAACCGGAGAGGTGAAACTTGCAATTAAATATCCCCCAAACTTGAATCTTGAAGCCTTGAAATTGAGTGTAGGAAATATAATTGGAATGGGTAGAATTTGTGTGTCTATAGGTGTATATATAGATGGGAAAAAAAATAATATGAAATAAGAGATGGATTGGGAATAATTTGGAATTAATATGGACTAGAATTAGGATTTTAGGTGGAGAAAATAATTAGAAAAGGAATTGGAATTGATTTAGGAGATGAATATTTATTTAATATGTGTATTAAAACACATAAAAATTCGGACAAGCAAACCTGGGTAGAGAGTTAGCCACGATATGGCGCAGATTGTGCGATGCGGCTCGTCGCATCCCCTGTCCAATTATTATATTTTTTTCATTCAATATGTGTTAAACACATATACACGGACAAGACATGGTTTCCTGGACAGTTGGTTTTATAGGCTATGTCGCACAATTGCCGACCTGGCGCGTGGAGTCTTCTGTTTGATTTTTTTTTTTTTTTAAAACACACCCTATGCCCCTACTAAATTATACAATAATATTTGGGTTGCCTCCCAAAAAGCGTTTCTTTAATGTCATTAGCTTGACTTTCTTCCGAAAAATCACGAACGAGATAAAATAGTGGCAACCTTCTCACGGTTTACCGTACCACCAAAATAATGCTTAAGTCTATGCCCATTCACCTTGAATGAATCATCAATAGAACCTCTAAATATCTCCACTGCTCCATTAGGAAATACTGTCTTGACTGTAAACGGACCCGACCACTTTGATTTGAGCTTACCCGGAAAAAATTTAAGACGAGAATTATAAAGCAACACCTGTTGACCTGACACAAATGACTTATGCACCAACTTCTTATCATGCCACCTCTTAACCTTCTCCTTGTACATTTTTGCATTCTCATAAGCCTGTTCACGAAATTCTTCAAGCTTATTTAACTGAAGTAGACGTTTCTCACCCGCAGCCAAAATATCCAAATTCAATTTCTTCAACGCCCAATAAGCCTTGTGCTCTAGCTCAGCCGGCAAATGACAAGCCTTACCAAATACCAACTGATAAGGAGACATACCTAGGGGTGTCTTGTAAGCAGTTCTGTACGCCCAAACCGCCTCGTCTAACTTCAATGACCAATCCTTACGAGATGGATTCACCACTTTCTCAAGAATTCTTTTGATTTCACGATTCGAAACCTCCGCTTGACCATTAGTTTGGGGATGATAAGCAGTGGCAACACGATGCGTCACATTATATTTCGCCATCAATGTAGTAAATTGACGATTACAGAAGTGTGTCCCCTCATCACTGATTATAGCTTGTGGAGTTCCAAAATGCGTGAAAATCTGCTTGTGAAGAAAATTCAGCACCACCTTAGCATCATTGGTCGGTAAGGCTTTCACCTCGACCCATTTAGAAACGTAATCCACAGCTAGCAAGATGTACTGATTATTGCAAGACGAAACAAACGGCCCCATGAAATCAATTCCCCACACATCAAAAATCTCAACTTCAAGGATAGTATTCAGAGGCATCTCATTCCTCCTAGAGATATTACCAACCCTTTGATATCGATCACAACCCATCACGAACCTGTGAGAATCCTTAAACAGAGTCGGCCAATAGTATCCCGCTTGAAGTACTTTCTGAGCTGTTTTATCACCACCATAATGGCCTCCATATGTGGTAGAATGGCAATCATGCAGAATACTCTCCGTCTCACTATAAGGAATGCACCTCCTCAAAATCTGATCCACACCAAGCTTGAACAAGAATGGCTCGTCCCAACGGTACCACTTCACATCATGCATAAACTTCTTCTTTTGAGCATAAAAGAATTCCGGAGGGATGACATTACTAACAAGATAGTTCACATAATCTGCAAACCATGGCTCTTCACCTTGCACCCCAAAAAGTTGCTCATCTGGAAAAGATTCATTAATAAGAGATTTAGCATGTGAATCCTTACCGTGGTCCTCCAAACGTGATAGATGATCAGCCACCTGATTTTCCGTGCCCTTCCTATCCTTGATCTCCACATCAAACTCTTACAAGAGAAGCACCCAACGAATCAATATAGGCTTTGAATCCTTCTTCGACATGAGATATCGAATAGCAGCATGATCCGTGTACACAATCACCTTCGTACCAAGCAAGTAAGATCTGAATTTCTCGAAAGCATAGACAACTGCTAGCAACTCCTTCTCCGTAGTGGTGTAGTTAAGCTGTGCATCATTGAGGGTTTTACTAGCATAGTAAACCACATGAAAAATTTTGTCCTTCCTTTGCCCAAGCACAGCTCCAACAGCATAGTCACTAGCATCACACATAAGCTCGAACGGTTTGTTATTCCCAGATTACACACTTGTATAATTGTAGAAGGGGGGGGGGGGGTTGAATACAATTCTTGATAATTATAAATTTCTGATAAAAACCACAGAAATCTATAAGGAAATAATTGCTGAATAAGAAATGGTTCACAAACACATAAAAAATCAGGTGGTTAAATGTACCACCTGAGACTTTTATTCGAAGAAAACCCTGTGATACAAATGTACACAGCTTCTGTGTTTACAACTCTTAGCTTCTAAAGATATTCAAGAAACCCTAAGCAAATGTGTATGTTTTCTTACTATCTAAAGAGTTGCTACACTTGGTTATATATTCCAAGTTTACAAGTGCTACAGGAATAAGATAATATTAATCTAATTCTAGTTGACTTGCTACTCCACTCCAAATCCACATGTAGCCGAAAGGTTGTCCTTGTGAACAGATATGTCCCCTGCACCTTTCTTGTATGTACTGTGTAAATGGAATGCTTCTTTCTTCTGTGTTTCCAAAGTATGGCTGCCATATTGCTTTTTATACCTACTATCAACCCATGTGATCTGTCAGTCAAACCTGTCCTTATCAACTGCTAATTCCTAGCATAGGATAAAGTGACAATGATTATCCGTTGATGTTGTGTCTACTTATCCGTTGATGGTAGTTTGAGCTGTATCCGTTGATCGAGTAGATTTGAGTTGTATCCGTTGATCGAGTAGATTTGAGTTGTATCCGTTGATAGAGCCCTGTTCTCATCCATTGATACATTTTCACTTAGACAGAATTACATAGCATAGCTTATTTACAATTGGCTACCCTATTCTGCCTATCCATTGATGGTCAACATGACTCTGAATAAAGACACTATCAACTGATAAATAGAGATATTGCAGTATGCTACAAAACCTCATCCGTTGATGAGCTACCTGTCAACGGATAGAGTTATAAGGTCTTATCCGTTGACAGTTACAAAACTTGACTTATACAATTTTGCTTGAATGTTAAGTTATCATCAACTACAACACATTCCTAACAATCTCCCCCAATTTATACTTGATGGCTATAAAGCATAAATTCAGAACCTTGATGATAACAAAACATTCCTAACGATATATACACACTTCAGTATGCAAACATTGTATTAAGCTACAAAAATTAAAAACAGAAAGCTTTAAGAAACTTATCAGAGATGTGCTCCTTTAGATTGAGCAGATTAATGAGGTTTCCTCTCTCTGGTTGGCTGCACCCTTGACTTTCCTTCCTTGGCAGAGTTGGACTCAATTTGCACTTGAAGTTGCCTATAGAAGGTATCTTCTTCAACAACCTTTGGATTTAGCTTTAGTTGTAACCATCTCAGGTAGTCAGAACTAGCCTTTGACAGTTGGTCTTCTAACCTGAAGAATCTCCTAGTGCCCTCATCATCCCTGAACTCCATCATCCAAAAGGGTTGAATGTGGATTTTCTGTCCATTATAAGGGATCTTCATTTTCTTTGGTAGACTTGAGGGTGAGTTCCATTCTCTCCTTATTTCTTCTATTCTGCTAATTATCTCCCTTCTGGCTATCTCAGAGAACCCTGTGTGTCTCTTGAAAGCTGAGAACACTCTGGTCAATGTATGATAATTTTCTCCAAGAACCTTCTTTAGTGGCCATGTCCTCTGACTTCCTCCCTTGTAGACAAACACTAATCTCTCAGGCTGATTCTTGTACTTGTCAATTCCTCTTACTTCTGACAATTCATCCAAATATAGATTCATGTCAGAGTATTCTTCAATTTCTGCCTGATAGATAAAGTCTTCTTTGTTTTCCAAGATTGGTTGTTTGACAATGGCAGGTACCCTAGCAACTTGAACTGGTCCCTTTGAAAGTTGCTTCTTTGGAGCCCTTTTCTTCTGTTTTGGATTTAGCAAGAATGAAGGAACTTCAATTGAATCAAAATTCACTGGTTCCTCTTTAGGCCTTATGGGGTCACCATGAAAGTTTACAGTTGGGTCGATTACTATTGCAGACATAGGTACTGGTGAACCAATTGTTTCTTTTTCTGGAGAGGGTTCTGGAGAAAGAACCCTCTTGGTTTTAGCTTTCCTTCTTCTAGGTTTGATTTTGGGAACTTCCTCAGGTTCCTTCATTTCAACCTCTACCTCATCCATTAACTCTTGAGCTAGCCTGGCTTGCTTCTCTTCTGAGTTTTCATGTTGATTTTCTGTACTTGGATGGGCTTCCCTTTGGATTCTGGAGACTTCTTCTCTTTTAGCTTCCACAAATCTAGGATGACTGTTGGATATATTTAATACTTTTCCATTCCTCATGATTACAGCCATCCAATCTCTTACACTCTTATTTGTCTGAACTTTGAACTCCATAATTGTTTTTCCCATTAGCTTTACTTCATCATTCTTGGGAAATGGGTAGTCCAATTGAAGCTTGTTCTTCCCATTTTCCTTTGGTGGTGAGTAGGCTCTGGTTTTGATAGCTGGTTCAAATTCTTTGACAAATGATGGCTCAGCATCATAGAATGTAGGAGCCACAACCCTTGGAGTGAGCACCTTCATGATTGTGGTTGATATTGTTGGAGCAGAAGATTGAGCATTAAGGAACAGAGTTGATGCAATTGATTCATTGATCATCCTCTCTGTCCTTAGAATTCTGTCATTAGCCTCCTTGTTTATCTTTTCCAAAGCTTCTATCCTGGCTTGCCTTTCACCATCTGAGATGTCTTCTAATCTTTGAATCTCAGGCAAAGCCACTTGTTTCTTCACAAGGGAAGCCTTTATCTCAAACTCTGTTGGATTGACCACTACAATTGGCTGTTGCTCCCCCTCAATATGTGCTATCTTACTACTGGTAGCTTGAAATTGGCCAGTAGATGTTGCAGCCTCTTCTGTGCTTGTTCCCATTTTCTCCCCCTTTTTGTTAGCATCAAGGGTTGGGGTTGAAGCTGCAAGTAGCATTTCCAGTAGTTGAGTTTGTTTTGTTTGATTGGCAATGATGGTGTGCAATTGAGATTCCATACTATCCACCCTTGAGGAAAGAAGCTGAACAGACTTAGCCAGGCTATCTTCTTTGAGAAGTTTGCTAGAAAGCACCTTCTGAGTGGTAGTAGGAGCTAGTGCCTCAATCCTGGCATCTAGTGCTATTTTCATATCTCTAATTGCAGACTGGACCTCCTCTTGCTGTGTTCTTTGAATAACAGATTGCATCTTTTGTAATTTCAGGGAGGCCATTACTTGCTCAAGAACAGTCTTTCTCTGTGGTTCTGCAGTTTGGTGCTCAGCCTTAGCAGATTGGTATTGCTTCATGATTTCCACATTGAGATGCCCAAGTTCAGTGGCATTGGAAAACATCCATCCTGGAGTTTCATCTTCATTTATGTCTTCACCATCTGAACTTTGACTGTCATAACTGCCAAACTCTTCACTTCCAGCATTTGGAGACAGGGTTTGTAAAGCTTCTTTTGCTCTTTGAAGAGATTCTGAGGTGTGCACTAGGTGCATTGCCTCCTCTGCCTCCACATTGCCCTGCTGTGCCATCACTTGATAGGCAGAAACAGGATGAGTAAAGGTTTCAGGATCCAAAGAGATGGAGTCAATAACTGACTGATATTCTTGTCTAAATTCCATCTCTTTGGAAGCTTCATTAACCTCCATTAACTCACTTGCAATGACTGATTCTTCCTGCCTTATTTCTCCTGTAGTCCCTTCTCTCCTCTCATCTCTCTTTTCTTGCATCAGGGGCTCCCCCTGGCTCACACCTCTCACACCCTCACCTTCACCTACTAAGGTGGAACTCTCTAGCTCTCCTTTTGCCTGATCGGAAGAAATGGTCAGCCTCTCATTGATTTTCTCTCCTTTTGCCTGCTCACAAGGCAGCCTCTCACTCCCTTCCCTCATTCCTAAAAGTGTTTCAATTACTACAAACTCCTCCACAGTTGACATAGGAATGTCACATTTTGCAGTGGTAGAGAGAGTTGTCAACGGATAAGGAGTATCCGTTGATGTAGTAGTTATTGCTGTCAACGGATAGTTAGTTGAAGACATATCCGTTGATGAAGAAACACTTGTCAACGGATGAAGGATATCCGTTGATGAAGGTAAACGAGTATCCGTTGAAGTGAAAACCAACACGGAATCTGTGGTGATTGATTTTAAGGAAGAGGCCACAGATAGTGTTGTGAATTCAGGAATGGAAGATTGATGGCCCAACAAATCATCTAAAAGAGGATGACCACCAATTGTTGAGTGGGGCTTCTCCATGAATTTTAAAGATGGAGAATCAGGAATTGATGTAGATATCATATCCACATCCAGAGATGGAGTTGGTGATGGTGGATCAAAATGTGTATCGATTTGAAGGTTAAGATCAAGGGGCTGTGACTCCACATTTATTGAAGTCACATCAAACTGAATTTGAGAAGGTACAGTTTGCTGTACAGTGTGTGCACCCTGTGATTCCCCAATGGTTTTGGATTTTACCCTTCTACCATAGGTTTTTGAGGGAGAGCTATCTGTGTCCCTTGCCCTTTTGTGCTGTGTTCCTGAAATGGAACTCAAATTAGTAATCACACCCTGTTGAGAGGATGTAACTAGAAATTGGCTTGTAGGTTCATTAACAGTCTTTTGAGAGACTGAAATGTTGGGTGCACTTGCCTTACCTTCCTTATCCTTAGGGCTTCTTTGATGTTCACCCTGTCCCTCACCACTCACTACCACCTTCACACTCCCCTCAAGAGCTTTGGTAGTTTTTGCAACAGATGCCTTTTGAGAGACACCTGAGGTTTGTCTTTTAGATTGTGGTTTAGGAACTTTGGATTTGGTCACTTTGGTAGGAGCCTGTTTGGTCACAGTCACAGACTCCATTGTGACACTAGAAGGCAAAGAAATTTGGGGGTTGGAGATAGGAAGTTCAGGGTTGGAAACAGTTACCTGAATAATTGGTAGATATACCAATTGTACTTCTGCATTTAGGTTCATTCGAATCAAATCACTTAAGACTCTCTTCTCCTGAACAAAACAATTGAACTTGCTATCCGGGTTAGCAATGGATAGCTCATTCTCAGATACATGCAGTGCTAGGAGCATTAAAAATCTAGCAAAATAAACATTCTTGCCCCTAGTTTCCTTTTTACCTAATTTAGCTGCTATCTCATACATGACTAGTGTGCCAAAATTATAAAATTTATTAGTTAAAAGCATACAAAGCATAATTAGCATGGAGTTGGTAACAGCATCAAAGTTACTAATCTTGCCAGAAAAAGTTTTAATGAAGGCATCACAAAGATAACTCCATTCCTTAACCATACCTTTCCTAACAATTTTCCCTAAGTTCTCAGTACTAAGGGTATAATTTATGGAATTAAGCATGGTAACAATTTCAGCATTACTGGGTTCCTTCGGACAGTTATTCTCAGGCAATTTTAAACAAGCAGTTAACACATCAGAATTAACTACATAATTTTTACCCTTTAAAGAAAAAGCAAGTGTACCGTCTGTGCCATTGTACTCAGTAGATGCCCACATCTCTTCGATAACCTCATGGATTAGAGGAGTGGTGGCAGTCATAGCATGTGACAGTTTGCATTTCTTCACGAAATTCATCATGGTGTGATATGCTTCTGGAGCGTTCACAGTATCAACAAAGGCCGCGAAATTGTTCTTCTCATAGGTAAACCCGGTGGAAGACATCATCTTAACAATAGGCGCCATTGGAGTGTTTGAGCTTTTGTTGCAGAGAGAGATTTAGTGAAGAAGATGCAGTTAACTAATGAGACTCTTGAAAATGAATAAAGGTGAAATGTGAGAATACAAAACAGCCTTTTATATATTCCAAGAATTAAAAATGAAATAATTAAGAGTAATTACCCCATTGGTCAAAAGTAACTGTCAGACAATAAATAAAAAGAAAAGAAGTACAGCCGTGACTAATTATACACGTTTATCAACGGCTATATAAAAAGTATATGTATATCAACGGATAAAGATTGGACGGTTGAGAAAACAGTTTATCCATCGATGACGTGGACAACCTGTTATCCGTTGACATACGAAAATCTAGTAATGTGTTTATACTACCAACGGATAAAAGGATATCCGTTGATAAGCAAATTTTGCCTTAGACAAAATTTCTGCTAAGAGTTATTCTGAGAGTTTTTAATTCTCAAGTAAATCAAAACACATTTCTAGCTGCAATACAGTATTATTAGATACCACTAGGAATTATGAAAAATTAAGCATACCTAGTTCACCTACCAATCTTGTGAATGAGGATTCATCAAGAGGCTTGGTGAAGATATCTGCAAGCTGCATTTCACTTGGCACAAAGTGCATTTCTACTGTACCATTCATCACATGCTCTCTGATGAAATGGTATTTGATGTCAATATGCTTGGTTCTCGAATGTTGCACTGGATTTTCTGTGATGGCAATAGCACTAGTGTTGCCACAAAAAATTGGAATCTTCTCAACTTTTAGACCATAGTCAATAAGTTGATTCCTCATCCAAAGAATCTGTGCACAACAACTTCCAGCTGCAATGTACTCAGCTTCGGCTGTAGAAGTGGAGACTGAGTTCTGTTTCTTACTGAACCATGACACAAGCCTATTCCCTAGAAACTGACAGGAGCCTGTAGTACTTTTCCTATCAATTCTGCAACCTGCATAGTCTGCATCTGAATAGCCAATTAGATCAAAGCCAGAATCTCTTGGGTACCAAATGCCAAGGTTTGGTGTTCCCTTGAGATACCTAAAAATTCTCTTAATAGCAATCAAGTGAGACTCTCTAGGGTCAGCTTGAAATCTAGCACAAAGACATGTGGAGAACATTATATCAGGTCTACTAGCTGTTAGATATAGAAGTGAGCCTACCATGCCTCTATAGCTTGAGATGTCCACAGATTTTTCCTTAGTATTCAACTCAAGCTTAGTTGCAGTGGCCATAGGTGTTTTTGCAGAGGCACAATCCATTAAGTCAAATTTCTTTAAGAGATCATAAATATATTTTGTTTGACTTATGAAAATTCCCTCATTAACTTGCTTTACTTGTAAGCCAAGAAAGTAAGTTAATTCACCCATCATGCTCATTTCATACCTACTTTGCATAAGTTTGCCAAACCTTTTACAAAGCTTCTCATCTGTAGACCCAAAAATAATATCATCTTGACATTTCTATGAAATAAAGTTTTATCTACTGTACCTCTAGTGAAGTGATTCTCCAGAAGAAATTGAGATAAAGTGTCATACCAGGCTCTTGGTGCTTGCTTCAAACCATAAAGTGCTTTCAAGAGAAGATATACATAATCTGGAAATTCTGGATCTTCAAAGCCAGGAGGTTGATGGACATATACCTCTTCTTCCAGTTCCCCATTTAGAAAGGCACTTTTAACATCCATCTGATAGACTTTGAAGTTGGCATGTGCTGCATAGGCTAGGAAAATTCTGATGGCCTCAAGTCTTGCCACTGGTGCAAAAGTTTCATCAAAATCTATTCCTTCTTCTTGAGAATAGCCCTTTGCCACTAATCTAGCTTTATTCCTCACAATTATGCCATTTTCATCAGTCTAATTCTTGAGAACCCATTTGGTACCTATGATACCTCTATCATCAGGTTTGGGCACAAGCTTCCATACTTTATTTCTCTCAAATTGGTTTAGCTCTTCTTGCATTGCTAAGACCCAATCTGGATCTAGAAGAGCATCCTCCACTTTCTTAGGTTCCTCTTGAGACAGGAAACTACTGTATAGGCATTCTTCTTGTGTGGCTCTCCTAGTTTGGACTCTTGAGTTTGAGTCACCAATGATTAACTCAAAAGGATGATCTCTGGTCCATTTTCTTGAAGGTGGAAGGTTTGATCTAGATGAGGTTGCTTCATCTACGTGAGTATGATATTGTTGATTGGATATTGAGTTTTGACTTTGAGAAACTCCCCCTGAGTTTGTTGTCCTTGAGGAATTATGAAGTTGACTGTCAACAGAAGCATCATTTTGTCTATCAACGGATGCTCCATTTTGCCTGTCGACGGATACATGAGAATGTCTGTCAACGGATGCATCTGATGATCTAGTATGACTGTCAACGGATGCTTCATTTCCAGTGTTAGCATCACTTCTAGTTGGACCAACAGCTCTAGGTGAATTTCCAAGGTCATGATCTTCATTTTCCTCATCATCATCAATGTACATTCTTCCTTCTACCTCATTTTCAAATCTCAACTTTTCATGGAAGCCTTCATCATTCAGACCTAGAATCTTCTGATCATCAAACACAACATGTATAGATTCCATTACAATGTTGGTTCTTAAATTGTAGACTCTATAGGCTTTCCCTGCTGCATACCCAACAAAGATAGCTTCATCTGCCTTTGCTTCAAATTTGCCCAAGTTATCTCCATGATTCCTTAGCACAAAACACTTACATCCAAAGACATGGAGAAAAGCTAACGTTGGTTTCTTGTTGGTGAATAAGTGGTAAGGAGTCATTCCTCTAGCAAGATCCTTTCTTACCAAATCATTCATTACTTTAAAATTCAAATGAGACAGCTTTTTATGCCATAGCCAACTCTCATCCTTGCTTGCTTTGCTGAAGAGACAAGTAATGGATTCTGAGCATACTGAGTTGAAGTCAGCTATGTAAACATTTCCTTTTCTAAAGCCTGTCAGAACCACATTGTTGTTTTTCTTGGTAGAAACAACACAGGCTTCTTTAGTGAACTTTACTTCATAGTCTTTGTCACAAATCTGACTGACACTCAGCAAATTGTGCTTCAAACCTTCAACTAAAGCCACTTCTTCAATGATGACATTGTCCTTTGTAATCAAGCCATATCCCTTAGTATAACCTTTGCTGTCATCTCCAAAGGTAATCCTAGGGCCAACTTCCTCCTTGAACTCTGTGAGCAGGGTTGAATCTCCTGTCATATGCCTAGAACATCCACTGTCTAGGTACCATAGATTCCTCTTATTCCCCTGCACACAATCCAAAATACAAATCAAGTTGATTTTGGTACCCAAGTTTCCTTGGGTCCTTTCTTGTTAGCCTTTGGTTTTACACTCTTGGCAATCTTCACTTTGGGTGTAGATGCTTGAGTGATAGGTTTAGACAGATGCTCATTTGCATAAATATTTGATGCATGCATTTGTGAAAAATTGGCATACATATTATCCATGCTGGGGATGCTCCATGACATTTGTGGCATATTCACAGATTGAAAATAAGGATTAGGCACATATGGCATGTTCACATATGGATTTGAAAAACTAGCATTCTGATACAAACCAGGCATAACAGGCATTGCAGGCATACTTGGCATAGATTGAGGTACATGAACAGGAGTCCTTTTAACAGACTTGCAATTAGAAGATAGATGATTGACACTATTGCAATTACCACAAGTTTTCCTAGGAGCAAACTTGTCAGGAGAATAATTGTTTTTCTTGTTAATGCCTATCTTACCATTTCTGTTCTTTTTCTTTTTACCCTCAGTCTCTACCTTTTCATTAACTGACTTACCAACAGCCTTTTTGTTGGGTAAATCACCTGCCTTAGCCTTCTCACTAGATTTGGCTTGGCTGCTTTCACCAGAAACAAAGTTCTTGGCTACTGGACCATACTGATTGTTCAGTCTCTTGAGTTCCTTCTTACTAACAGACTTTTTGTTAGTCGACGGATACCTCTCATCCGTTGATGGTTCATCTGTCAACGGATGATCACTATCCGTTGATTCACAAATAGTCTCTAGATCCTCAAGGCAAGGTTCTAGCTCCTTTTTCTTCTGAGTCCAGGTATCCCTTACAAATGATTCTATTCCCTGGACTTCTATTATGTTTTGAGAAATATTCCTACAACTTTGAAATTTAGCAATTATTCCTTGTTCTTTTTCAAGCTGGTTTCTTAAGATCAATTCTCTTTTTAACACAGCTTCAAGTTCATTTTTAGCATCATTGCAATCAACTCTCATTTTCTCAAATTCTAGAAATTGAACTTCCAGAACTGCATTTCTATCACTTAAGAACTGATTAGTTTCTTTAATCCTATTGTTCTCTTTAGTAAGTGATTTAAGAGTAACACTCAAGTGATATAGTTCAGTAGACATATCATCTATAACACTATTGCATTCCTCTTTGGTGAGCTCAGAGAGATTAGTAGAAAATACCTGATTGCTAGCTGAACTTGCTTCCTGCTCAGAATCAGCCATTAATGCAAGGTTGACAAACTCAGCATCATCATCAGAATGATTTCCATCAGCAGCCCAGTCATACTCTTGGGTCATGAATGCCTTTCCTTTCTGTCTGAGAAGATCAAAGTATTTCTTCTTGTAGTTAATAGTTTCAGTTGACTTTCCCTTGTTCTCAGATCTAGGCTTCCTGCATTCACTTATCATGTGACCAGCAATACCACAATTATAGCATTTAATTTTGGATTTATCCACATAATTGCTTGTAGAAAAATCCTTGTTAAATGGCTTGGCCACCCCAGAGTTTCTTCTGAATTTTAGCTTAGAGAATCTCCTAGATAGAAAGGCTAAATGCTCATCTATCTCATCCAATTCATCCTGCTGTAGGACACTCATTTCTTCAGACACCTTTTCCTTGCTTTTGCTTGATTCTGTTCTACCTTCACAAACCTCCCTGTTTGGTGTAGATTTAGCAGCTTCAGTCCTCTTTTCCTCCTTCTGCTCCAAGTTGGCAACAAGTGCAACTGACCCACTTTTCTTTTGGACCTTCTCAATTTCTTCATCCTGCTCCATTTCTAGTTCATATGTCTTTAAAGTTCCATAGAGTCTTTCAAGAGTAAATGACTTGTACTCTTGAGTGTTTCTTAGAGAAACAGTCATAGGCTTCCACTCTTTGGGCAGTGATCTCAGAAATTTGAGATTAGAATCTTTCACTTGGTAGATTCTTCCATACAGTTTCAAGCCATTCAGTAGCTTTTGAAATCTACTAAATGTATCATTCAATGTCTCTCCATTCTTGAAATGGAAGTGCTCATACTGTTGGATCAGTAGTTGCATCTTGTTTTCCCTTACCTGTTCTGTACCTTCACAAAGGGTTTGAACAATGTCCCATACTTCCTTGGCGGTAGTACAGTTGATAACATTGTCAACCATGTCTGTTTCTAAGCCATTAAACAGAATATTCATGGTCTTTTTGTCCTTGTGGACTTCTGCAATATCCTCAGCGCTCCATTCAGAAACAGGTTTTGGGATGTACGTGTCTGGTACATCTGCAGCAAGACCAACTCTTGAAGCAGCCTTCATTGGAACATGAGGACCCTTTTCAATGCAATCTACAAAACCTACATCAATAGACATGAGATGTAGACGCATTTTTACTTTCCAGTGAAAGTAATTTTCCCTATCAAGAACCGGTATCTTCACTCCATAATCCTTCTTAGACATGTTGAAAGTGTGTTGATCTTTAAACTTCAAATATATTAGAAGCTTGCTCTGATACCAATTGTTATTCCCAGATTACACACTTGTATAATTGTAGAAGGGGGGGGGGGTTGAATACAATTCTTGATAATTATAAATTTCTGATAAAAACCACAGAAATCTATAAGGAAATAATTGATGAATAAGAAATGGTTCACAAACACATAAAAAATCAGGTGGTTAAATGTACCACCTGAGACTTTTATTCGAAGAAAACCCTGTGATACAAATGTACACAGCTTCTGTGTTTACAACTCTTAGCTTCTAAAGATATTCAAGAAACCCTAAGCAAATGTGTATGTTTTCTTACTATCTAAAGAGTTGCTACACTTGGTTATATATTCCAAGTTTACAAGTGCTACAGGAATAAGATAATATTAATCTAATTCAAGTTGACTTGCTACTCCACTCCAAATCCACATGTAGCCGAAAGGTTGTCCTTGTGAACAGATATGTCCCCTGCACCTTTCTTGTATGTACTGTGTAAATGGAATGCTTCTTTCTTCTGTGTTTCCAAAGTATGGCTGCCATATTGCTTTTTATACCTACTATCAACCCATGTGATCTGTCAGTCAAACCTGTCCTTATCAACTGCTAATTCCTAGCATAGGATAAAGTGACAATGATTATCCGTTGATGTTGTGTCTACTTATCCGTTGATGGTAGTTTGAGCTGTATCCGTTGATCGAGTAGATTTGAGTTGTATCCGTTGATCGAGTAGATTTGAGTTGTATCCGTTGATAGAGCCCTGTTCTCATCCGTTGATACATTTTCACTTAGACAGAATTACATAGCATAGCTTATTTACAATTGGCTACCCTATTCTGCCTATCCATTGATGGTCAACATGACTCTGAATAAAGACACTATCAACTGATAAATAGAGATATTGCAGTATGCTACAAAACCTCATCCGTTGATGAGCTACCTGTCAACGGATAGAGTTATAAGGTCTTATCCGTTGACAGTTACAAAACTTGACTTATACAATTTTGCTTGAATGTTAAGTTATCATCAACTACAACACATTCCTAACACGGTTCCTCCCAATTAGGTGTAGTAATGACAGGTGTAGATGTCAACTTCTTCTTCAAGAGCTCAAAAGCCGCAAGGCACTCATCATCAAACTTGAAAGGAACATCCTTCTCCAACAGGTTGCACAAAGGTTTAGAGATTTTTGAGAAGTCTTGAATGAATCGCCTATAGAACCCCGCATGACCAAGAAAACTGCGAATTCCTTTAACAGAGATAGGTGGAGGAAGATTTTCGATTGTCTCCACCTTAGCCCTATCCACTTCAAGCCCCTTGCTAGATACCTTGTGCCCAAGAATAATTCCTTCTTGCACCATAAATGACACTTCTCCCAATTAAGAACCAAATTAGTCTCCACACAACGTTTCAATACCAAGCCAAGATTATGCAAGCACTCGTCATATGAAGTACCAAAAACTGAGAAGTCATCCATAAAAACCTCCACATTCGTGCCAATCATATCTGAGAAAATAGCCATCATACACCTTTGAAAAGTAGCAGGAGCACCACAAAGTCCAAAAGAAACTCGACGAAAAGCAAAAGTGCCAAAAGGACATGTGAATGTGGTCTTCTCTTGATCTTCCGGAGCAATGCAAATCTGATTATAACCAGAATAACCATCAAGCAAACAATAATACTCGTGACCAGCCAACCTGTCTAACATCTGATCAATGAATGGAAGAGGAAAGTGGTCTTTTCTCGTGGCTTTGTTGAGCTTCCGATAGTCCATGCAAACTCTCCACCCCGTGACTGTCCGAGTAGGGATGAGCTCATTCTTCTCATTAGCAACAACTGTCATGCTTCCTTTCTTTGGCATACATTGAACCGGACTCACCCAAGAACTGTCTGAGATAGGATAGATAATACCAGCATCTAACCACTTTAGAATTTCCTTCTTCACCACCTCTTTCATAATAGGATTGAGTCTTCTTTGATGTTCAACTGTAGGCTTAGCTCCTTCCTCTAGAAGAATTTTATGCATGCAATAAGAAGGGCTGATTTCTTTGATATCTGCTATGGTCCAACCAATTGCTGACTTGAACTCCCTCAAAATTCGCAAGAGCTTTTCTTCCGCACTAGCTGACAAGTTAGAAGCAATAATAATAGGTAATGTAGATGCATCACCAAGAAAAGCATACCTCAAGTGCTCAGGAAGTGGTTTGAGTTTAAGTGTAGGAGCTTCCTCAATAGATGGTTTGAGACGTCCTTCAGAATTTTTCAGCTCTGCTAACCCAAGTGATTCAAAAGGTATGTCAACTCTCCTTCTCCACGGAGCTGAATTTAACTGTTGTAATTGCTCGGCTATATCTTCTTTTTCAAAATCAGAATCACCAACTAGAACCTTTTCCAAAGAATCAGACTTTAACAATTGCTCAAGCTCCATAGTAACTGCAGAATCAACAAGATCCACCTTCAAGCATTCTTCTTCATCTGAGGGAAATTTCATTGCATTGAACACGTTAAAAGTGACATTCTGATCTTGCACCCTCATGGTGAGTTCCCCTTTCTGCACATCAATCAAAGTCTTTCCTGTAGCCAAGAACGGTCTTCCCAAGATTATGGGAATCTTCTTATCTTCTTCGAAATCCAAGATCACAAAATCAGCAGGAAATATGAGTTTATCAACTTTCACCAAAACGTCCTCCACTATGCCTCTAGGATACGTGATAGATCGATCAGCCAACTGCAAAGAGATGTTAGTTGGCTTTGGCTCCGGAAGACCAAGTTGCATGTAGACTGACAAGGGCATAAGATTGATGCTAGCTCCCAAATCACAAAAGCACTTGCTGAAAGAAAGATTGCCAATAGTACAAGGGATAGTGAAACTTCCCGGATCCTTAAGCTTTGGTGGCAACTTCTGTTGCAGAACGGCACTACACTCCTCTGTTAGAGCAACGGTCTCTAATTCATCGAGCTTCAATTTACGAGAAAGAATACCCTTCATGAACTTGGCATAGCTCGGCATCTGTTCAAGAGCTTCCGCAAAAGGAATGTTAATCTGCAACTTTTTGAACACCTCTAAGAACTTAGCAAACTTCTTGTCCAAATTCTGCTTCTGGAGTCTTCTAGGATATGGAGGAGGAGGGTAGATCTGAGTATTCTTTGTAGACTGCTCCGGAGAAGCTTTAACAGGTTCCTTGTTCTTTTCTACGTCACCATCTACCTCATCAGCTACTAAATCAGATTTTCCATTTTCTGGCACTGCATAATTTTCCACTTGCTGATTCTGCACTTCTTCATCTTCCTTAGTGGCTGATTTAGGATCTGATGTAACCTTTCCCGATCTCAAAGTCACAGCCTTCACCTGTTCCTTGTTGTCTCTCCTTCCTGGATTAATCTCTATATCACTAGGAAGAGTTCCTTGTGGTCTGCTAAATAAAGCACTTGAAATCTGTCCTAGCTGGCTCTCGAAGATCTTTTGAGAAGCTTGTAGATTCTTCACCATCAACCTCAAATCATCTATCTCTGATTTTTTATTCGAAGATTGCTCCACCTGAGCCTGAGGCTGTTGCTGCTGAAATCCAGGAGGTTGATATGGTGCCCTTGGAGCATAAGGCTATTGATAACCTTGATTGAATGGCTTCGCTTGCTGATAAGATTGTTGAGTATTTTGATTATTGCTCCAGCTGAAATTGGGATGATTCCGATTATTAGGATGATAAGTGGCTGGAACTGGTGCAGCAGGTCTCTTGAAATTACTCACGAACTGTGCTGATTCAGAAGAGATAGCACACTGATTCGTCTCATGTGCGCCCGCACATAACTCACAAACACTAGCCACCTGCTGCACTCCATAATTAGCAAGAGAATCCACCTTCATAGCAAGAGCTTTCAACTGAGCTGTAATCATTGAAGCTGTATCTACTTCCAAAATTCCTGCTGCCTTGCCTTGAGATAGCCTTTGGGTTGGATTTTGATATTCATTAGCAGCCATCATCTCTATAAGATCATAAGCTTCATCATAGCTCTTTGCCCACAGAGCTCCACCTGATGCTGCATCTAGCAAAGGCCTAGACTGTGCTCCCAACCCATTGTAGAACCCATTAATAACCATCCAATCAGGCATGCCATAATGAGGACACTTGCGTAGCATCTCCTTGTAGCGTTCCCAAGCCTCACACAAGGTCTCGCCAGATTGCTGTTGGAATTGAGTCAACTGGTTCCTTAATGCTGCAGTTTTCGCCATAGGGAAGAATTTAGTAAGGAACTTCTGAGCAAGATCTTCCCATGTAGTAATGGAACCAGGTGGCAAAGAGTGTAGCCAGCTCTTAGCCTTATCCCACAGAGAGAATGGGAAAAGCCTCAACCTGATAGCATCATCCGTCACACCATTACACTTGAAAGTGTCGCAGATTTCGATAAAGTCCCGAACATGCATGTTGGCATCCTTCGTAGAAGCACCCCCAAACTGGACTGAATTCTGCACCATTTGAATTGTGTCAGACTTGATCTCAAAATTGTTCGCTGCAATAGCTGGCCTAATAATGCTAGATTGGATGTCATTGAGTTTCGGCTGAGAATACTCCTTCAAAGCCTTAGCTGCTGCTGCATCTGCCATTGCTACTGTAGTTTCAGATTCCTCTTCCTTATTCTCTTTATTCTCTACAAGATCGTCTTCCGCCAGTTCTTCCAAACGAGCTTGTAAGCGTGTTCGCATACAAACTTAAGTACCTGAAACACCACGAAACAAACAAACTAAGTAAGAATCCGAGTCAGTGAACGCTAACGACCACTAATGACAAGCACATAAACTAAAATAAAAACACCGATGATCCCCGGCAGCGGCGCCAAAAACTTGTTATGCAAAATTTACGCAAGCGCACGTTGTCACAAGTAATATAAGATTAAATCAAGTTCGTTCCCACAGAGATCTAGAATGGTGTCAATTCAATTAATGTACCTATGCACCGATGTATGGTTTTTATCCACTGCTAAGAAAAATAACAAAATTGAGATTGATTATCTAAATTAACTAAGTGCAAATTATAAAACTAAGAATTAAACAATTAACGAGAATAAAAATCGAATTACTTATATGAGAATAAACATGGAATCCTAGTTTCATCATCTACTTCACTTAGAGTTGCAGCCTTTAATTAAAACATGCGATGGTTATGATATCTGATCGAATAACACGAAACAAGTAAAAGTTACCTCTCGGTATACTAGTACCAATCTACGCATACATCCACAAAAGAGATAGAAGATGAATAGTCACCTATTATGTTTAGACCCTATATCTCTATAGAATTTGAAAACATAAAGGTTGAAGCACAAGTTATCCACTTAGATCACATAGAGTAGCATAATATCTCTATTCATGCCACAAATCATGATGTCAAAACACCAACCTATCCTATGCTAGCATGGCAAGTTCTAAATCTCAAGATCCACTCTCGTTTAGCAAGAGATTAACAAATTAGATGTTCACGACGCACCTAAATTCAATAAGCACAACCATACAAGGATATCAAGTATTCACCACACATAAATCTTTAAGGCATGCAAACTACCAAGCTACATAGATAAATCCACTAGGATCCCACGACAACGATTAGCCCATAATTGAACCGTTCATCGTCATGGGATTTGATGAAAACATGATATAAAACAAGATATAGAAAAAAGAAGTAATAATATTATTAAAATTAAGAGTTGAGAAAACAAATCTATAATCCAACGTATACAAAAGATGAAGTAGATCTAGATCCTTGCTTGTCACGAGCGTTGAACCCTTCTCTCCTTTTCTCTCTTGCAGATCTCAGCTGGTTACAATAATAATGCGATGATATATAAATTACAATGCTTAGATGTGTTTTTATAGGCTCTAGCTTTCTTGCCCAGCAAGAATTTATCTTCTATTACAATTAGAATTTAATTAAGATGCTAAAACCTGCCCGGAATATAATTAGAACTTGAAAAGGGCAAAACAGGAATTTCCCAGCCATGCTTCACAAAGAATACGCGCGCGATTTAATTCAGCACTTTACTTGCACGTGATTCCTATCCCAGGTTGTAGAAAATCTCTCAAGCTTCGCGTGGGCAGTAAGATCGCTGAAAACGGACTTACAGAACTCCAGATATGGCCAAAACAGTGTAAGCTGCGCAGCCTTCCCAGAAAATCCGAATTTTAATCAATTAATTCCCAAAAAATTATAGAAGCATCCACCTTAATCAACATTCTCGTAAACCTGCACAACTAAGCAAAATACATCAAAACTACAAGAAACTTGAGTCCAAGACAATCAATTTAAGCCGATTTAGAATGCTCCAAGTGGATATAAAATCCACTTATCAGGTTCCTCTTCTATGATCTATTCAATTCTTATAGCTCTACAGGATGCTGGTACAAAGCCTTCCAAGGGCGTACTACGCAGATCGAGCGTTATTTTATCTGGGTTCTTTCCTGGAAAATCATCAGGAACCTCGTCCATGGGTTCAGGCAATTTAGCAGCCTTAGCAGCATGTTGCAAAGCTTTGGTGTAGCACTCTCTAGACTCATACTGGCATCCTCGAACTACACCAATTCCATTTGGTGTTGGGAAC
This sequence comes from Kitagawia praeruptora, assembly GCA_037693485.1. NCBI lineage: Eukaryota > Viridiplantae > Streptophyta > Magnoliopsida > Apiales > Apiaceae > Kitagawia > Kitagawia praeruptora. Next base: position 16,046,666 of record CM075353.1, read on the forward strand.
TTCATAGTTAAATGATAAATGGAGGTTACCACCCTCATCTCCTTCAAAATGGGTCTTCCCAGAATAGCATTGTAATTCATATTCTCTTCTATAACAATGAATTCTTCCAGTTGTGTAATGCAACATGGTTTGTCACCTAGAGTTACTGGCAAACGAATCTTACCCTTGATAGGAACCTGATTATTAGTGAATCCGTACAAGGTATCGTTTGTTGGAGTTAAGTCTTTATCCAAAAAATGCATCTTCTTGAAAGCTGAGTAAGATAACAAGTTTACAGAGCTTCCATTATCCACTAGCACTCGATGAACCTCATAAGACCCAATTCCTGCCTCGACCACTAAAGCATCGGTATGGGGATGGTGCACCCAGGAAGCATCTTCTTCAGTGAAAGTAATATCTGCATCCTCTCCTTCAAACAGCCTTGGAGACCTTTGTGACAGATTGTAAATACTGGTCAAAGGACGTTCTTTAGCTTCACGGGTATATCTCTCCATGGCACTCCTGCTGCTTCCTCCAATGTGGGGACCTCCTATAATTGTGCGTATGCATCCAGCCTTAGGTGGTCCTTCCATCACGACAGGTTCCTGTGTCTGTGTCTTCTGAGTCTTCTCATCTCTATACTTTTTGCCTTCTTGAGCCACCCATTCACTCAACTGCCCTTGTCTGATTAGAGTTTCAATTAGATATCTGAGGTGATGACAGTCTGCAGTATTATGCCCATTGTTATCATGGAAGTCATAGTATGGGCGCTCATTCTTATTCCCTGGAGGACCAGTTCTGAAAGGCTTCTTAAACCACGAGGACTTCTCATTCACCGCGTAAATGTGATCGATCGGGGCTACCAAAGGGGTGAAAGTTTCATAGACAGGTCTCTCATGTTTGTTGTTGTTATAGGAAGCTGGTGGCGGGTCCTGACCCAAGATAGGTTTAGTAGGATTCACAGCTTCAGGCTTCACCTGGGATGTACGACTAACCACCTTTTTATTGTCACGACCATTGGGGCTTCTTTGTCTCGATCTCTTGCTTCCACTTTGCCTTACGAAATCTGGATCCTTCTTTAATTCGGCCAGAGATTCCTCCACCAGACGGAAGGGTTCTGCCTGGGCATAAAAATCTGCCAACGTCTCTGGTTCTTTTCCTTGAAGTGCTTTCCAAAAGTCCGAGCCTCCTTTGACTCCAGCAATTAAGAAATTCTTTATGGTTTCCTCAGATGCTTTCCTAACCTTTGGAACCTCTGCATTAAACCTCTTGAAATATTCTGTCAACGTCTCACTAGGTCTTTGCTCTATATTGGCTAAGGTATTGGTTGGTGGTGCGAATGCAATAGATGCTCTAAATTGAGTGACGAAGAGCTTCCCCATACTTGCCCAAGAACCAATCGAATCAGCAGGTAACCTTTTGAACCATTGATGGGCTCCACCCTGTAGAGTTGCAGCCAGTAACCTGCATCTGGTGGCTTCCTTCACTTGATAGACATCCATCTCTGTGTCGAAACGACTAAGGTATTCAATGGGGTCAGTAGTCACTACAAGAAAAGGGTCAATAGACATCAGTTTCTGGCCGATGTCTATGTTATTTTGGATGTGATGTCTAGGTGGGAGATGTCTATTCTAGACATCAGTCAGAAACTGATGTCTATGCTAACATAGACATCGGTATTTACTTCAATACACATCGGTTATTCTACAAAATAGGTTACATATAATTAATTTTATAAACAACTTGCATGCCTTATATTCTAGAAAACATATAATAAACTAAGTTATTTTTCACATACACATCACTTTCTTTTTTTGGAAAAGATGTCTATTTGGATATTAGACATCATAGTTTTAGAAAATAAAATGATGTCTATAGCTATCTTAGACATCATCCTATACTGATGTCTAATGTAGGCATAAACATCAATTTTTACAGAAAAACTCATTAATATGTGTCTCTTAGACATCAGATTTTATAAATAAAAAGTGATTTCTATTTGTTTTTTAGACATCAGACATTGTAGAAAAAATGTGATGTATATCTTTGTTTTAGACATCATTATTTGGTAAAACTTTTGATGTATTTGTTACCTTGGTAAGTAATGGTCAGATGATACAAAACTGTATTGGACTGTATTGAAGTAACAGATACTTTTAAGTATATAAATTAAACATGTGACACTCCACAAAAAATGGTCACTTAGATTACATTTTATACTTGATTACAAGAGGGTGAAGTGTCTGCCTTCGACATAAACGATCAGACAAAGATCATTGAAAGGTATGGGCCAGCATAATACAGTCTCTCTTTGCCATATCCATTTGTTAGGTAGCCATCTGAATCTCCGTACCGATCACCTACAAAGCGATCACTGCTGGGAGGATACCTGGATGTTTTATATAGTAAAAGTGATGAACATACATTTATTAGCTTTCTGCGACACATAAAATAAAAACCAAAGCAGTAAACTAGCGCTTACTGTAACAAGGCTGATTTGATCTTCATACCTCTCATAAAGTGCTGGAACTGTAAAAGCAATGACGAGGCCTGTTTAGAGTGGCCATTTGTATAAGTTAGCAATACTCGAATAATATGTAAACTGCACAAAAATAACTATACGTTTGGTATTAGAACAATCATATCAAGGCAAAGTTTAAAATAATTCAACTAAAGAAAATATGCAACATGAGTTCAAGAAACCGATAGAAACTTGCTAATGTAGCCCAATGTAAGGAAGTCCATAAAGTAGCCAATCACAGATATTAAGATCAGGTTTGTGGCAACTCTCATAAACATCTGTATGTCTTTACCCATTGCAATATCCTGGGATATAGAGAGCAATGCATTAATGTGCTTTCGGAAAAAGGATGTTGCTTGACTCACTATTTCTTCAGATAGCTAAAAATCTGGTAAAGGTGGATCAGATCTGTTCATAACCATTTACAAGAGGATAATAAGATAGCAGCTCAAATATTTTGTGACAACATATAATCACGTAATTAATAGTCTAACTAGACATTCAGACACTGTATTTTAATCAAAAGGGACACAATTAACATTACCACAGTTTGGACAAAAACAAAATTAAAACATCGACCAAGGGGCTACTTTGCATATATCTATAGTGAACCATGTTGCCCTGCAGGTTTCAAATTTACAATGAACCAAAATTTATTTTTACTAACTGAGACACGAAGCTTTCCAGGCTTTACTTCTTTGAGTATCCTAACAAGTGGTTCTTTGTTACATTCAATGATACTGCAAGATTTTTGTAGACATAAAATTAATTTAGATAAACAAGCGCTTCATCTACACTATCTGCTATCGGGAAATCTAGACTCGTAGTTCTGGGGCAACTACAAGATAATTATCAAACTCAGGTTATTTGATTTTTATTTAATATATAAATTTGGTAAAAGCTAAAAGAACGTTCAATTACCAAGAATGTTGCTATGATCATCATCCCAGCAAACCATCTTCCATGAAGAGCATGCTGAGCACTCACTGAAGCTTGAGTATTATCAAATCGCAAGTACACAAACCCCGTAGTATTCCTGCATTTGCAACAGGAAATAATTAAAGAAATAGCTATAGTTATTTTACTTGTAATATATAGTTGGTGATTAAATTTCAAAACTTAGAAACAAATTTTGAGACAAACAATGCGTTATGCTTAACTTCAGTGTTTTTTCCCTAAGTAACTCTAGTGCACTTTTTCTTTTTTACTTTTAATAACTTCAGTGTATTTTACTTCTGATATTGCATTTGAAAACCTTGATCAGTTGAATGACTCTGAGAACATGACATGTATGGCTGTTTACGCTGAGGATTTCCTTGCTCCAGGCCTTTTTGTAACTGTTGTTCATAAAACGAATATTCCTCGGGTTTCTCCCACTAATCATCCAACCAATAGATAATTTAGCATTTCTGCAAGTCTAAACCAGAATAAGAAACAGTTCAAACAAAGTTTTGTGAGGAACTGAATCGGCTCTCACAAGTTGCACAATTGTAGTAGTACAAGTGTCCTTCTGGACAAACATGCTCACTCCAATCACAATCTTTAGAATCTGTTGGGTCATCACTGAAAGGCTCGGGAGAAGCACAATACCCCATTGAAGTTGGGACCTGTACAATGCTATAGAATCTATCACATGCAACCTTCCGGTCCAAGAAGACCTACTAGAAAATAAAGTTCACACTGACACCTCTTTAAAATCCCTCAAGAATTAAGAGAGTGATACAACATAATAGAAGAACTAAATAGCCCTTTTGCTTCTGCACTTTACTATCTCGACACAGAACAGTGAAACACCAATACTTACCTGATGTGATGTATTAGGATGTCTACCGACTTGGAGGATCATTAAAATATGGTACCGGCCTGCAGCAAGCAGAAACCATTTAGAACATCTCGATACGCTATTAAAAAGAGTGAAATGAACAAGGGAGTATGATAATCTTCCATACAACTACAAAGTCCTAATCAAAGCAATTTATAAAAGCAAAAGACAAATGTCTATTCAAATTTTAACATTATTTGACATCGTAAGTGTATTATCTGGGAACAATCGACATTTGAACATAAAAAACACCTACAAACTATGTTAAGAAGCAGAAGATAAATAACTATGCTATTTATTTTATGAGTCCAGCTTCAATGCTTAGGTTAAGACTTAAAAGGCATTCAATTAAAGTGATCCGCTAGCACAATTATCAGATTATGAATCAAAATTCCCTGTATCAGGTTTATTGATCAGGTTTATTGAAGAAGACAATAAATAAATTTTCAAGCAGTTAATGACAAGAACAATTTAATTTAGTTGGAACAAAATAGAACACCTGTTGACATGTCCTCTGAAAGTATTTGCTCTAAGAGTTTTCCCAAAGTGCATCCAGGAAGCAGAGAAATCTATACAGAATGACAGTAACTAATAGTTTCAGAGACAAAAAAAAAATCAAATATACACCCTACTAGAAGGGCAGAAGTCATCAAAATGCTGCTTAAAAATGCTAGCAATATTCGAAAATCAAGCTCCATAAAATCATATGCTATATAAATTATCACCTCTAGATATATGTTGTATAAAATCATCCATTAACTTGTCCAGCATTGTTTCCAAGCCAAAGTCATCAAGGACAACACCAAATTTGTTCATGGTATTTGGACGCATTATTCTGAATTTGTCTCACGAACCCATTTTTCAAAATTATCTACCCAAGAAATTAGAACTTGATAAGAATAGAAGCTAAACTAAAAGTGAACTAAAATCAAAATCAAGAAATAGCATTAAATTAATTGATTAACAATCACTAAAAATCAAGAATCAAGCATTAGAATCAATTACTTCTGTAATTACCAAAATTTAACACTGCTAAACAAAAACTAACGAAAATTAATTAGTACAAAAAGAGTTAAATGAGACTTACAATGTCCAATTAAGGGTGGCAAATTCCAAGTTTTGCATAACTAATCCCCTGCAAAACATCACAAAAATTCCAACAATACTCAACAATTCATCACCCAAAAAGCATATAACAAAAAGGGCTTTCAAGAATTACACTAAAAACACATAAACACACATAATACACATACAGGAAAACAATTATAGGTACAAGAAAAACATACCAGCCACAACCACAACCAAGTGACAAAGAACCAAAACCAAGTGAATGAGGTCCTGTTAAAAAAATAAATTAAAAATAATTAGGGTAATACATCCAAGTAAATAAAAACACACAATTTAAGAAATTAGGGTTTTAATTTAAAAAATCCCAAATTAAGAAATTAGGGTTTTGATTTTAAAAACCCCCAAATTGAAGCTCATCAATTTCAATACAGAAGATAGACCCTAGAAATCGTAGAGGAGATATTCGTGTAAAGGCTGGAGGAGACCCAAATATTCTTACCAATTTCGACAAAGATGAGTACAACAGCAGCAAAGAGAGACGAGCAAAGGTGAGCAGCAAGCCGGACGGAGGTGAGCAGGTAGTCGTGGTAAGTAGACGTAGCACTGAGTGGTGGTGGAGGTGAGAGATCGAGATTCAGTCGCGAAAGAGGGAGAGAGATAGAGATAGAGAGAGAGAGAGAGAGTGAATGAGAGTATCTGAGAGTTTGAGTTTTTATTTTTTATGTTTTGTGATTTAATTTGTAAAGGGGGAATAATTGTAGGCGGGGAGAATATTTGGTTAGGGGGGGAAATTTTGATTTAGGGGGTGAAATTTTTGCTAAGGGGGGAAACAAAATCAAGGGCGCGTTTTTTCATTTTTTAAAGAGTGATTTTAGACATCAGTTTTAAAAACAGTGATGTCTACGAATAACATAGACATCAGTTTAATGCGGGATGATGTTATTACAACTTTTAACATCAGCGGCATTTACGATTGATGTCTAAAGTGTGATGTCTATTGACTGTTTTCTTGTAGTGAGTCCCATCGAATTTCAACTCATTCGAAGGCCTATAAGACCTAGGCAGAGCCGACTTTCGAACCTTCTTGGTGAAAGGAGAAGCAGTTATAGGATTCACAGCAAGATTCTTTTCGTCCTTGAGTTGAGCCAAAATTTTCTTGACATCTTCTGCTGTCACCTCCCCAGTAGCTTCCGCCTTTGTTTTTTTACTCGTTCCTTCCTCCTCTTGCGACTCTGCAGTGCTTGATTCTTCAGTATCCTCATCTAAATCCGTGCTTTCTTCTTCAATTATCTCAACAGATGGGTCTTTATCTTTCTTCTTTTTCTGTGAGGAACCTCCAGTCTTGGTTTTCTTCTTTCCCTTGGACCCTGTACGGCCCTTGCTAACAGTTTTACTCTTCTCAGGATTCTCTAGTTCTTCATCACCATTATTTTGCTTCGATTATCCACCATCTTCTGGAACCTCCTCTCCATTCTCAGATTCTTCTTCCTCAAAGTTCAACTGTTTCGGAGTAACCTTCGACTTCTTGCCTTTCTTTGCCTTCTTTTTCTTCTTTTTACTTGAAGCCTGCTCCAAAGTCGACAAACGTTCTCCCACAGTCTTTAAGATTTCCATCATAGCTGCTTTATTAACCTTCGGTGCTCTGGGAGGAGATTTGTTCCCCTCGTGAATCTGTCGCTCAGAACGGGTTGCTTCGCTATCAGAGTTGCCTGACATCTTTTCCACTCTTAAGATATTAACTAGCCCCTCCTTCTAGCGCCAATGTTGATGAGTGGATTTTGTAACAACTTATAGGAGGTCTACGGGTAGTTGTATAGGCTAGCGATCAACTGTTCTGTAAAAGGTTTGGGTTGTGTTTGTGGGGGTTGAGCTGTGCTCGAGGGCGTCTCCAATAATCTCAAGTGCCTTTAGAGAAAATCAGAGAACTGAATGCGTCTTACCCTGAGGTGCCTACGTACCCTTGTATATATAGGGATCAAGCTCACGTAGTTCTAATGGGACTTTGTTTCTTACTGGAATAGCTGTATTCGGTCACCTAGTTCGTGTGGGACTCAGGTTCCTTTAGAGCCTTCCACGAACTAGTTGGCTAAGTAGAGTAGAACTCGAGTTCGTACCCTACTATGATTCTCTCATTGGTTAGAGTTATTCTAGGATCATCTGCGCCCTAGAATTATACTCAAATACCAATTCGTTTATCTGTTCTAAATGGCTTCTAGAACTTTCTGTTGGGCAACTCGTAGGAACCTGGTGCTCAGGAACCTACATCTCAGGAGCCTGTTTCTCAGGAACCTCCTTATTTCGGGACATATCGCTTAGGGACCTCCCTTTAGGTGTCAGTACCTGCACAAATAACAAACTGGTTAGTGTGGATAACTCTTCTCATGCTTTTGTCATCTCTATGGCTATTGCTATGCTAACTCGAACTCTTCTGCTGGGAGGAACCTGGCCTTCTAATACTCTGCTTAGCTTCCTGACCATTAGGAACCTCCTGATACTCATACTTCCTTAGTCATTTCTTCTATTTGATCTTCATAAATCGTACTGGATCAATCTTCTAGCTCGTATGGACCGAACCCCATAGCTTAATGGGCCTAAATCTAGCCCATGGAGATTTTGGGCACAACAATTCACTTTTTCTATCAAGCATAAATTTGGTGTTTTAAATAAATTAGCTGATGCTTTAAGTCAAAGACGGTTGTTGTTGTCCACGATGCAAGTAAAGGTGCTGGCATTTGATGTTCTAAAGGAGTCATACAAAGATGATCCTTTTTTTGGTCAGATTTGGGAAAATTCGGCTAATAGACTAACTCGTGATTTTGTTCTTCAAGATGGTTTTCTGTTAAAAAATAATCGTCTTTGCATTCCTGCTTGTTCTTTAAGGGAAGCTATCATTTTGGAAGCTCATGGAGGAGGAATTGCTGGGCATTTTGGTAGAGACAAAACTATTGCCCTTGTGCAAGAGAATTTTTATTGGCCGACCAAGAATGGAACGTGACGTAAAACAACATATAGAACGATGTCGAACTTGCCACATTGCAAAAAGTCATTCTCAAAATACAGGATTATACACCCCACTTCCTGTTCCATTTGCACCTTGGGAAGATGTGAGTTTAGATTTTGTTGTAGGATTACCAAAAACTCAACGAAGCAAAGATGCAATCATGGTGGTGGTTGATCGATTTTCGAAAATGGCCCATTTTGTGCCATGTTCTAAAACATTAGATGCTTCTCATGTGGCTGATTTATACTTCAGAGAGGTAGTGAAGCTTCATGGTGTTCCAAAGACAATAACTTCAGATCGTGATACAAAGTTTACGGGTCACTTTTAGCGTACATTATGGAAGAAGCTGGGAACTCATCTGCAATTCAGTTTGTCCACCATCCACACACGGACGGACAAACTGAAGTTATTAATAGAAGTCTGGGAAATTTGTTGAGAAGCTTAGTTGGCAACAATCCTCGCCAATGGGATCTGACCTTAGCTCAAGCTGAGTTTGCTTATAATCGATCAGCAAGTCAGACAATGGGAAGAAGTCCTTTTGAGGTTGTGTATGGTCAGAATCCTTCTAGTCCATTAGACTTAACTCCATTACCTGCTACTCATCACTTCAGTGGAGATGCAGCTGATAGAGCTGATCATATCAAGAAACTCCATGAGCAGGTCAGATTAAAGATAATAAGGCAAAATGAGAAATATAAGAAGCAAGCAAACAAGTTCAGAAAACCAGCTATTTTTAAGGAAAGAGATTTAGTATGGATTCATCTTCGTAAAGAATGCTTCCCTAGAGGAAGGTCTGGAAAGCTGAGTCCTAGAGCTGATGGACCATTCAAAGTGCTTCAGAGAATTGGTGAAAACGCCTACAAGATTGAATACCTGGTAACTATGGTGTATCTGCTACATTTAACGTGTCTAACCTCTCACCATATATAGAGGATGACAGAAATAAAGACTCGAGGACGAGTCCTTTTCAACCCGAGGAGAATGACACAGAAAAATCAGAATTATGAGAAAAGTATTTCATTCAGGATATTTTCTTTTGTTCTTATCATTTCCTAGACGTTCAATGTATTATTAAGGCTCTAAGACAGATATTAAGTATATTTAATTATCAGTTCCCCAAGTTTGGAAAACAAAAAGGTTAGCATTTATTTCTAGTACATTGCATCTACCTAAAGGCAGAAGGGATGTTTTTGGCCATATAAAGACTAACTCAGCTATGCAAGTGATATCTGAAGTTTGAATACAAAATTAATAATTTTTCTTTGTTGGAAGATTATTGTTTTTTTTATATACTCTTATCCCTTAGATTGGGTTCCTTTGGGTGGCGAGATTGCTCTTATCTTTAAGGTGGATTCTTTAGAGTGGCGAGTGTTTTAACCCAATTCTACGTTTTTAATTCTTCTTAGTGTTTTTCATCACTATAAATCAATTTTTAGAGTGATAGTTTTTAACATTTTATCCTCATTTTTTTGCCCTTCTTTCATAAAGAATCTAGTCAATACATACGAGGGAGAAATAAAGTTATTTTGATGTCTTTCTCTTTCAAGGTATATTTAAGAATACAATCATAAAATAAATGAGTCGTACACGAATGACATATTTATTCATATTCCAGTTATAATTTTGACAACTCAAGAAACCTGTTATTTACCCACGTAATGTTTCACAATAAAGATGTTGTCCAATCAGTATATAAAAAATTAATTGCATAATTTAAAATTTCACTACTACAAAAAGTAGAATAGACATCGCCCCTATAACATCGGTTCATGATGTCACCGATGTAAAAACTATCAATGACATCGGTCGAAAAAAATCTGATGTCTTTGATATTTTATAAAATCACATTATAAGCCAACTGATGTTATTGACATATCATTGAAATATCAATGACATCGGTAAAAAAACAACTGATGTCTTTGACATATTATGACATCGGTCAAAAATCAACCGATGTCTAAAATAGACTAAAAATATTTGCTGCTTCCCCGCCCATACAATTTCCCCCCGCTTAATACCCAAAATGTTTCCCCCTTAGACAAAAATTTGATACCCCGCGCGGCCACAACTTTCCCCCCTTTCATGCCAAAAAATTTCCCCCCTTAACCAATTTTTAGTTCCCCTCTTTTCAGTTCCTCTTAATCAAAAACAAAAACAAATTAAAGAAAAAACAAAAAACCTCACCCCCTCTTTCTCTCTCGACGACCTCTCCCTCTCTGTCACCTCACCCATCTCTCTCTCTTATCTTTATCAACTAGTAATCTCTCTCTCTTTCTCGTATCTTTCTCGCTCTTAATCGATCCAATTTGAAGCAGTTCATCAAACCCTAATATATGAAAATTGGGGATCTTTTAATTCAGGTTAATTGGTGATTCCTATTTGTTTTATTGTATATCAATGCATGTAAACTCATATATTTGTGATTTTATAGGGACTTTGATGGCTGGAACTGGGAAGGTCACTGCTGGGATGGGGCGAACAAGAAGGCTGAGTACATTTAACAAGAAGTCAAAATCTTAAAACGCGAGTCATCAAAAGATGTAACTTAATAAGATTCTTGACTTTTTTTTTTGTATTACATATGTATATGTTTTTTAATTGTTTATGTTTGTTCATGAAATCTAATCGGTGGCTTTTATAATACTGTAGTTCTTCTGGGATGATTGGAAATTTAATACGATCACCAACACTGCATATTTGGTATTCTCCACCTATTGTTTAAAGCGGATGACGGACAATATTTAGTATGTAATCTGTTTTTTGCTTTTCAATTGAGGCCATTTTCGATGCTTGTTTTGTTTGATGCTATTATATATATATATATATATATATATATATATATATATTGTGATTTTTAGCTATGCAATTTCCAATCTTGCTTCTTAATTCATACCTCCATTGTTGTTTTGTTGTTAATTTTATAAATGTTCAATTGACAAATTGCAGCTTATACATTCTCTAATATATCTTACATATCGATGTGTAAGATATCATAATATATTACTCCCTCCGTCCCGTTTTTCTTGTCCATCAATCAAAATCCACCTTTTATTCAATCGAATTAAAAAAACTGATAACTTCCTAAAATATAATTTTATTACCAAGACTACCTTAATCAATTTAGTTGTCATTAATTTAAATGGTAAGGATAGCAAGGGATATAAGAGTAATATAGTTTAACAATTTACCATAAATATGAAATGTGGACATTTTTTTTGGGACAAGCGATTATGGTAATAATGGACAACTAAACCGGGACAGAGGGAGTATAACTTTTAATTCTGTAATAAATTGAAAACCTGCAGTTATAACATCATATAAACAATAAATGCGGGATTGTGCAATATTCTGAATAAACTCTGCTTTATAGAACTTGGCATACGATTTATTTTGACCAACTAGGTGTCTAATAGTCTTATCTCATGTAATTTATTGTTGTTGGGTCTAATCTTAAACATGTCTTAAGTTTGAATAAAGTTGGTATTATTAGTTTAATTATTTCGTTGCATAGGACATTGTGGTGTTGCTGTGCTGGTATTATTTAGTTACAATAAGTCAGGGATTTGAATAAATCAATCACAAGGGGTTGTTAGGATATGATTTGATAGGATTGTGTTTCCTTGTTTCAGTCATTCAGTTGATGTAATCTTCTATATATGTTCTGGTTATCAGTAATAAAATGAATTGCGTTTTGGCAAGCAAATGCACATTGCTTTTCTCAGTTTTCTATCATACAGTTATATATGATTAGTATCTAATCTTATTAACAATACTTGGTATCAGAGCGGGGAATTTCTCAGTGAAAGCCAGAGACATTCGCAATGGACATCAACAAAGCCAAGAATGGAGGATCGATAGGTCTAAGCTATCCAACGTTAAGCAAGAACAATTACACTACATGGGCACTGAAGATGAAGGTATATATGCAGGCACAGGGAGTTTGGATAGCAATAGAGCAGAGTGATCCTAAGGCGGTTGTTGAAGACAAGACGGATAAAGTGGCGTTGGCCATGTTATATCAAGGACTGCCAGAGGACATGTTACTTTCAATTGCAGAAAAGAAATCAGCAAAAGAAGCGTGGGAAACGTTGAAAATAATGTGTCAAGGAGCAGATCGGGCAAAAAAGGCCAAGATTCAAACGTTAAGATCAGAGTTTGAAACCTTGAATATGAAGGACAACGAACAACTGGACGATTTCTGTTTGAAATTGAATGGGCTTGTTACTAATATACGAGCCCTGGGAGAAGAAATGAAGGAATCCTATGTGGTTAAGAAGTTGCTACGTGCAGTGCCGGTTAAATTTCTACAGATTGCTTCCACCTTGGAACAATTTGGAGATTTGGAAACCATGTCAGTGGAGGAAGCAGTGGGCTCGTTGAAGGCCCATGAGGAAAGGATCAAAGGAACTGGAAAGAGTGAATCCAATGAAGGACAACTGATGCTTACTGAAGAGGAGTGGCAAAAACGGGAAAATGATGGGGGAAAATTACTACTTACGCGAGAGGATTGACTAAAACGTTCAAATAGAAGAAATGCAGAAGGATCTTCTTCGAACTTTAATCGTCGTGGAGGTCGAGATAGGAGCAATCTGAAATGTTACAACTGCTCTGGGTATGGTCATTTTGCTGCAGATTGTCGAAGACCAAGAAGAGTTAGAGAACAAAAGGAGGAAGTAAATATGACAAAGTTTGAAGATGATGAACCAGCCTTACTTCTAGCAAAGTATGACAAAGAAAAGTCGGAGGAAACCTGGCTAAGTGAGAAGCAAGTACTACCTTCAAAATTGTCAAAGGCACAAAGTGAATCAAATGTATGGTACTTAGATAATGGAGCGAGTAGTCACATGACTGGGTTCAAATCAAAGTTTACGGAATTAAATGAACAAATATCTGGGCAAGTGAGTTTTGGGGATGGCTCCACTGTAAAAATAGAAGGAAAGGGCACTGTGACATTTTTGTGCAAGAATGGGGAGGAACGTACACTTGAAGATGTGTATTATATTCCAACTCTTCGGAATAATATAATCAGCATTGGACAGTTGTCTGAGGAGGGAAATAGAATTGCAATTAGAGGAGACATGTTGTGGGTGCATGATACTCAAGACAAACTGCTTATGAAGGTGAAGAGGTCGCAGAATAGACTCTATAAAATTATTATCAATACTGCAGAGCCCAAGTGTCTACTGTCAAAACAAGACGAAGTGTCTAAACTGTGGCACCTGCGGTTGGGACATGTCAATTACCATGCTTTGTCACTTATGCTGAAGGACAAGATGGTTAATGGAATGCCAAGGATCACCCAACCAAATGAGGTCTGCACAGGTTGCCTTATGTCAAAGCAAGTCAGAAAACAGTTCCCATCTAAAGCGAGTTATAGCACAAACAAAGTTCTGGAATTGGTGCATGCTGATCTTTGTGGTCCAATACTCCCTGAAACAGCTTCTGGAAAAAGGTACTTCTTGTTACTAGTAGATGATTATAGTCGATATATGTGGGTTTATTTCTTGCAAAACAAAGACGAGGCTTTGACAGCTTTTAAGAATTTTTGTGCATTGGTTGAAAGAGGTCCTGAGAAAAAGGTAAGAGCTCTTAGAACAGACAGAGGGGGAGAATTTGGCTCAAATGATTTCAAGCTGTACTGTGAGAAAGCTGGGATAATGAGACACTATACTGCACCTTATACGCCACAGCAGAACGGTGTGGTAGAGCGTCGAAACAGGACGGTGGTCGAGATGGCTAGAAGCTGTTTGAAGGAAAAGAAACTGCCATCAGTTATGTGGGGTGAAGCAGTTAGACATTCAATCTATTTGTTGAATAGACTTCCAACACGAGCATTGACAGGTATAACTCCATATGAGGCTTGGTATGAGAAAAAACCTCATATTGGACATATAAGAGTTTTTGGCTGCATAGCTCACATGAAGATACCGAGCCAGCAAATAAGCAAGTTAGATGACAGAAGCAAGCAAGTGATAAATCTGGGTAAAGAGCCTGGAACCAAAGCGTATCGACTCTATGATCCAAATACCAACATGGTACAAGTCAGCAGGGATGTGACATTTGAAGAAGAGAAATCATGGGCATGGAATCAACATGAAAGTGATGAGAGTACTCAAACAAGTACGTTTACAGTGATGGGTGAAACTGTAACAGAAGAAAGGGAGTCTGGAAGTGACAATGCCAATGAAAGCACTGAAAGAATGAGCACAGGTGGTTCTGAAACACCAATGTCTACGCCAATATCTCAGACACCGACAAGAAGACTGAATTTTGATGATTATGATGACAGTACTGAGCCAAGAAAATTCAGGAGAATTGAAGACATTTATGATGAGGCAGAAGAGGTCCAACTGGATGAGGAGTTATTCCTCATGGGAGTTGAAGAACCCATGAACTTCACACAAGCAGTAAAAGATCGAAATTGGAAAATGGCAATGGAAAGGGAAATGCAGTCAATTGAAGGTAATAACACCTGGAAATTAACTGAGTTACCACTTGGTAAGAAAGTTATTGGCCTAAAATGGATCTTCAAACTGAAAAAGGACGCTGAAGGAAATGTGGTTAAATACAAAGCTCGACTCGTTGCCAAGGGTTATGTGCAGGAACATGGAGTTGATTTCGAAGAAATTTTTGCTCCAGTCACACGACTTGAAACTGTCCGTTTGTTGTTGGCTTTGGCTGCAAAAAGTGAGTGGGAGGTTCATCACCTCGATGTAAAAACAGCCTTCCTCAATGGAGAAATAAATGAGGATATTTATGTAGCTCAACCTGAGGGTTTCGAGAAGGAAGGGAAGAGGGACATGGTATATAAATTGATAAAGGCTTTGTATGGGCTTCGCCAAGCACCTCGTGCTTGGTATGCAAAGCTAAATGCTTGCCTCGAAAGCCTGGGTTTTAAACGGTGCCCGTCTGAACATGCTGTTTATACAAGAAAGGAAGGAGAAGACAATTTGATCGTGGCAGTCTATGTGGATGATCTATTGGTAACAGGAAACAATGTGTCGACGATTGAAAGATTCAAGAGGGAAATGAGTCAGAGGTTCGAGATGTCAGATATGGGAAAGCTGAGCTACTATTTGGGAATTGAGGTGGAACAAGGCATGGGGTACATTAAACTCAAGCAAACGGGATATGCTAAGAAAATTATTGAGAAAGCAGGGTTGAAAGATTGCAATCCTACGAAATACCCAATGGACCCCAAAGAACAGATTAACAAAGACGAGGGAGGCAAGGCTGTAGATGTGACTCAGTACAAGAGTATTATTGGAGGACTGAGGTATTTAGTGCATACAAGGCCGGATATAGCATACTCTGTTGGAATTGCTAGCAGATTCATGGAAAGACCTACAACAGTTCATCAAAATGCAGCTAAAAGAATACTTCGGTACATACAAGGTACATTACAGTTTGGGCTAGTGTATTCGAAGGATAGTAACAACAATGTCTTGACTGGTTTTTCAGACAGTGATCTAGCTGGGAATTTAGACGACAGGAGAAGTACAGGAGGTATGTGTTTTTATTTAAACGAAAGTCTCATTACGTGGGTTTCACAGAAGCAAAGATGCGTTGCATTGTCATCATGTGAGGCAGAGTTTATGGCTGCCACTGCAGCAGCTTGCCAAGCTATTTGGATTCGTAACGTGTTGAATCAGATAACAGCTGAGAATATTGGTCCTGTGGTGTTATATGTTGATAACAAATCTGCTATAGACCTTGCTAAGAACCCAGTGTTTCATGGGAGGAGTAAGCACATTGATATACGATTCCATTTCATAAGGGAGTGTGTTGACAGGGGGGAGATTCTTCTAAAGCATGTAAGCAGTGACAATCAAAAGGCTGATGTGTTGACAAAGGCACTAGCAACGGTTAAGTTTGAAAGGATGTGAAGTCTGCTAGGGATTAAAGATGTGTCTGGACAAGTTTAAGATTAGGGGGGAATATGTTGGGTCTAATCTTAAACATGTCTTAAGTTTGAATAAAGTTGGTATTATTAGTTTAATTATTTCGTTGCATAGGACATTGTGGTGTTGCTGTGCTGGTATTATTTAGTTACAATAAGTCAGGGATTTGAATAAATCAATCACAAGGGGTTGTTAGGATATGATTTGATAGGATTGTGTTTCCTTGTTTCAGTCATTCAGTTGATGTAATCTTGTATATATGTTCTGGTTATCAGTAATAAAATGAATTGCGTTTTGGCAAGCAAATGCACATTGCTTTTCTCAGTTTTCTATCATACAGTTATATATGATTAGTATCTAATCTTATTAACAATAATTGTTGTGTATATTTTTTATGTATAATGATTATACAATGGTCTCCACATAGAGTTTCATATACTGACATATAGTTTATGCTCCACCTTTCTTCATTAAATTAGTTGCGGTAAGGGTTGTCTGCTTGTAAGGATCTTGCCTTAAAAGGCAAAATGTCAGGCCTCGTCTCAATTTCTTCATCTGTTCCGTTGTTTATATTCTATCCCATATTGTTACTAGCTTGTATCTTGTTATATGATTAGATTGTACATAACATATATTATACTACAGATTTTTTTAGGTTCTGCCAGGCCAGAGTTGCTCTCTAGTCCATCTGTTAGAATATTGATTATTTAACTGGATGACACGTAGAAAGATCTTTGTAATGGCAGATTATACATTCTTCCTTCGTGTACTGTTGTGAATTCTCTTTCTTTTGCAAAAGATTCATGGCACAAATCCTTTTCCCCCTAAATATAGTGTTCTCGTCATATCGTGTATATATTTCATTCTTGGTCTCATGAGGATAAATACATTTTTGCGTTTTCAGATTTCTTTAGCTGGAACCTATGTTATAAAAGTCGGCGATTAATCGGGATTAATCGCCGATTAATCGCTGTTCGGTAAGGAACCGAACTGATTTTACAAAAATCGGTCAAAAAATCGTTTTTTTCGAAAAATCGGGATTAAACAGGATTAATCAGTCAAAAATCGGATTAATCGGTAAAAAATCGTCATTATTGATAAAAAACTGAAAAATATGTAGAAAAATTTAAAAAATTCAAAAAGTATAAAATTGAATAAATTTTAAGAAAAACATTATTCTGATATACGAAACTAAAATTTTAAACGGTTAAATCATGAAATTTATCAATTTTTTCCCTCATATTGACCCCAATTCAAAAATTAGATCTTAAAATTTATATTTACTTTAATAATGCTATATATTTTAAATATATTTGTATAAATATATGATAATTATTCATGTATAATCAAAATAATCAAAATAATATGTATATTAATAATAATTATATTTAAAAATAATATTAAATTAATTCCGATTAATGATCCGATTAATCATTCCGATTAATCCCCGATTACCCGATTAATCCCTGGACGGTGCCTCCACCGATTAAGTCCGATTTCCGCTTTTTACAACACTGACTGGAACAAAGTCAAGATACATTATTGTGATGGTGCATCTTTTTCTAGCCGCCCTGAGAATGAGATTAATGTGGTTATATGTAGTTGGTTGGAAAACATTTTACCTGTTATCATAATGAAGTGGAAACCCCAATTTTTAAGTTAAGTAATAATTATTCTCTCTTTGTGAGTATGCAACTTTTGGATGTTTGCTGTCAATAATGCTGCAGAATGGTACAAAACTCTTCTTCCGCGGTCAACTAATTTGGGAAGCAGTCAAAGATGAACTCCTTTCACTAGGACTATCGAATGCTAGACAGGTAACTGAATTAGCCTATAACTATTTTTGTATGTCTCTGGACCATCCCATGTCATGGCTACAACTCTATATCCAACTACTAAATCATTTTTGTCAAATTCATTCTTCTGATTACGTATCAAATTGCAATATATAATGTTAGTTCTATATTCCAAGTCATTTATTTGCATCAAGTTGATGTGATCCTTTATCTAACATTATCTTAAATATTCTTTTTTTAAAAGAAATTGTCCGAAAATGAATTTAGAGATGATTTCATTTCTTAGTTTTTGTCCTGTATATTGTTCCATTTAAATGATTTGCCCGTCATAAGCGTTATTGCTCAACCACGAAACTGATTTTGCTGATGACTTGGCAGGCTCTTCTTTCAGGGTGCTCAACTGGAGGGTTAGCAACTCTCATTCATTGTGATGATTTTCGTGATGTCTTGCCCAAGGATGCCAAAGTCAAGTGTCTTTCTGATGCTAGTTTTTTCCTCAATGAGTATGTTTTTTGGCGCATGAACACACATATATGTTATATTTATAGTGTCTAGATAGTAACCAATTATGTACTTACTATTGTGTCAACGGTCAAAAACCCAGAATTACATAAACATGTGAAAGTCCCTGGATCAGCAGCTAACCTGCCATCCTCGCATAATTAATCGAGATATCAAGTCATCAAATATTCTTTTAGATAACTTTGAAGCACGGGTATGCCAATTCTTTATAGACTTCTCTCAGCTAATCTTTTTCACATGCTTGAAATTTTTGAATACTTTTCTTTCCCGTTTACAAGTTTCCAGGTCTTGAAGATGGAACTCTGAATAAGAAACGGCCAGTGAAACTTCAGCGACCTCGTACGCCTCTCATTGATGCAGTGGCTGCTCATGACAGAAGCATGGTAATTATTGTTCTCCAGTAATTTAGATAACTACATTACTAGTGAATTTTTTTCCCTGATATTATGGAACTATATGCAGTTGAAGAAGGTGAAGGAACGACCTCGGCCTGAGGTACAGAAGGTAGAAGATAGAGATAGTCTTTTACAGCAAATATGTACCAAGGTACTAATGAAATCCCATAATTCCTCCTTCCATCTCTTCTTTTTGTTTTCTTCATGCCTGAGAGTACTATTCACAGGGGAGATGCTGAACTTGGAGGATGTTAGAGTCATGCGCATTATCACAATGTAAATTTTGTCAATCCTGCGTTTCTTTCTGTGTAAAGTTTTACTCAATTTTAGTTGTTTATTTAGGTATAAGGAAAGTTAATGGCAAGATCAACATATGAAGGCATGAAGGCAAGCGTCCATTTGTTCTCACTAGAGCTGGTTTTTTTGGTAGTTAGAGATATTGTTCTCATGTAGGGAGTTCATGTGGATTATTATTTTGTAAGGATTGAGTAGTTCATGTGGAGAAATGACATTTTGACTTGGTAATTAATATTTTGAGAACCATTATGGCTTGTTTTTCATTTTGGAATGTTCTGGTTGTATGTTATTGTTTTGTTTTGGTTAGTATTGTTATAACAATAACACGTCTAGTTAAACTCAATGAAACCGATGCTTATAATAAGTAGAAACATCATTATTACAAATGAAACTGATGTAAAAGACACACTGTAACATCGTTAACATGAAAAAACTGATGTAATTTAAACACAATGGTGTCACATTGGTGATGCTTTCACTACGCCATAAGTGAGCATACGCAACCCTTTTTACAAAGCGTTGCACAGAAAGCGTTTCGTTAGATAGAAGTTTTGGGTCTTTTGCAACTGAGCTGAATTGGTGTTGCGTTAGATATAGATTAGCGTTGCGTATTACACACAGTGTTTCATATTATGCAACACTAACTGATGGCGTTGCGTTAGATAATTTTTTATTTTTATAAATGGTGACGTGGCAGGAGTGGGACCCACATGTGCTGACGTGGCATTTGCTGACGTGGCACATGTGGGACCCACATTTGCTGACGTGGCAGAAGTGGGGCCCACCTTTGCTGACGTGGCATTTGCTGACGTGGCAAAAAACGTTGCATTAGATACCAATAGTGTTGCGTTTGCTCTTTGAAGTGTTGCATTAGATATATTCATATTTTTTTAAAAAATATGACGTGGCAGATGTGGGCCCCACAACTGCTGACGTGGCAATGTGGGACCCACAAGGATGACGTGGCAGGAGGCCCATCATGCTGACGTGGCAATTGTGGGACCCACAATTGTTGACGTGACAAAAGTGGGGCCCACCTTCGCTGACATGGCATTTGCTGACGTGGCAGAAAGCGTTGCATTAGATACCTGTAGTGTTGCATTTGCTGTTTGAAGTGTTGCATTAGATAAATTTATATTTTTTAAAAAAAATATGACGTGGCAGATGTGGGACCCACCACTGCTGACGTGGCAGTGTGGGACCCACAAGGGTGACGTGTAATATCATTATATTAGATATATATTGAAAAAATATTAAAAATATTTTTTAAAAAATAGAAACAATAATCCGTAACAAAGCACTAGTTACGAGTCATATTGCAAATATTAGTGATCTACTAAGATCTCCAATCAAATTAATTTTTTATTTTCTGAAACTTGGGGAATATCATTATATTAGATATATATTGTCATCCGTACGGTTGGATCGTTCAAAAATATTTTTTGAAAAATAGAAACAATAATCCGTAACAAAGCACTAGTTACGAGTGCTATTGAAAATAGTAGTGATCTACTAAGATCTCCAATCAAATTAATTTTTTATTTTCTGAAACTTGGGGAATATCGTTATATTAAATATATGTATTTAATATTTTTCTCGAATCTTTTATTCTTCGTGAATGTACAACTTTTTTTTTTTCATTTTTTTCAATATAAAGAAATAAAATACAAAAGTTAAAAATTGTGATTGAAACTAAAAAAGATACAAGAGTTCAAATTTTCTATCAACCAAGAACCAACTTATAATTTGTTTCTAATAACCCTAAACAAAAAATTAATTTTCTTCTTCGAATAAAAAATCAACGACTTTAAAGATTTATCGACCAATTAATTTGGTTGGAGTAAAAAGTTTGCAATTGGGCAATAAACAGCACCACAAGTCCACAACACAAAAGCCCAATATTACAGAGCACCCTAATTGAATCCAATTCAATGTTATAAAGGATACATAAAACCCTAAACACATCTTGCCTCTCTTCTCATTTTACACACCCCCGCCGAACATCCTCGTCTCTCTCTCCTCTGCAACCATGGCTGTCGGGTACCATTTCAATCTTACATCTACACACATCTATACTTACAAAATCAAGGAACACCTACATCCAGCAAATCTCAAGCTCTCTCAAGCTTCTTCTTCCAATTCCAGTGGTAATGCAGGTGATTGTAGGGCTTTCAATCTCTAACTGATTTGGGTTTCAATTTAGAGATTCAAATTAGGGTTTTATATTTGGATGTTTGGGTTTCGAGTTTTGGTTTGATTTTACTCAATATTTAGCATCAGATTGTTATGCTGTTGTATGCTCTGAAATGTTTGTGAGTACAAGTTTTTGAATATATATTTCCATAGTATATCCTGCTGGGCTCCCAGTTGCATTGGACCTTATAGCCAGGTTATTAATCACCATCTTGTCATCCAAAGGAGACACCACTTTTTTTGAATATATATTATCACCTCATTCATGCTGCTGCTACTCATGTTTTGTATGCGCAAGTTTATAGCCTCCTAGTTTTAATTGTATTATTAATGCCAAGCTGTCGACGTTTGGTCCTGGGTTCAACATACACAGCCAATGTAAGACGTTAATTACCACTCATTTTCGTTCCTGTCTCCATTGTCCACAGCATTGTGTTTCAGTCGATCCTGTTGCATTTCACGTTTTCTCAAATCAGTTTAGTACCCAATATAGCTGAAACACGATATTCTGCTTGATTCGATTAATTTATAACTGGTGGAAAGTCCATTGTGAGGTAGTGGAATTAAGTTTTCTAAGCTTTACTATATAGATGCGAAACTCATCTACTCTAGGACAGCAGGTTATCTGAGAGCCAAATTGTGTTAAGAATGTATTTCCTGATGATTGTCTTGTTACAGTGTACATCTAGTTCTGCTTTCATAATGGTTAGTAGTAGTACATATAAGATTTTGCAGATAGTAATAGTACTGCGTACATAATATGCAGGCCCAGTTCTCTCAAGTGAGGCCAGTTGCCGTGCCACCTTCTGTGGCTCCTCAGATGCCAATATACCCACCTGGTGCAGCTAATTTTGGACAACAAATCTTTTATGGACAAGGTCCTGTTGCAATTAATCCTTCTCAGGTACCAATTCCTTGACCTTCAGGTTCCACCATATAATCTTTGTGAAGATGAAAATGTCTCTGTGATTTCTTGTTCACTTTTCTCCAATTCTTGTCGATATACCAAGGCATTCAGAAATTTAAGTAGGTTTCTGGAAAGAATATATCTTTCTCTTGATTTGTGAAATACAAACAGCCACTTATACTTGAACTATTATTAATTGCAGAAATACACCTGACGTTTAGGAATATGTGATTTTTGACCTGATGTTTCATCTTTGAACCATCTTGATTTTTTTTCAAATGTTTTAATATTACTTCTAAACTTTCACGAAACTTTGCAAGAATAAGTTTTATTGAGACCTACATGCAGTATCTTTTTTAAAAAAATAAAAGAACTTTCACTTGAAAAGAATAAACAAAAAATACTTAGGGGTATAGGTAAATAGTCTTTCAACCTTCGAGGGATAAGTACCTGGTAGAAGCATGTCAAATGTCTACTTATAAATATACTATTTTTTCAACCTTAAAATTCAAAACCTGTAGAACCGATGATTTAAATCGTATGTGTCTCAGACTATTTACTTAATGATTATTACCCAGTAATGAAACACTTGTTCTTAACTCTTTAGTCTTTCCAAATATAATTGGTCATTCATTTAGAAGCAAAGTCTAGTCAATGCTATGTATATTTGAACGATAGATAGAAGTCTTCCAATTTGTGCTTGGGTATGAAGTTGCTGTTTTTACTGTTGATGCTATCCACAAGGGTGATGCTATGCACAATGTGCTCTGCCAGATTTACTTTACTCACTAATAAGGTCTACTGCTTCTATAGAGTTTGTTCTTTTTTCTTTTGAGTAGGTGTCATGGGAGAGTTGTACAGAATGTTTATTTATCCCCTTGTCTGTAGATATCCTTGTATTCTTCTTTGATAGCCTAGGTGCTAGAAGCTAGTAGTTATGTGGTCTGGTAGCACATTATACATCTTTGCTTGTTCGAATATGATATGTCATGTATTTCATAAACATAAATGGTGTGTAGTTTTGGTACATAGACTTCCGGAATTAGTCCGACTACAGAGCTGCTTTAGTCAATGAAGTCAGTGTAATTTAATTCATGGCAATTGTCGTTGTATTCTACATTGGAAATATGTGTACCCGGTCAAGTATTTGATGAATTTCAGACCATAGTACCTTGCATTTTAAGTTTTAATTGAATGATAATGTTCCAATTCTTGTCTGTTTCTGCAGGCAACACTTAGCCTTGCTATGGATATACTTCTATCTGAAGAAAATGGGCGCCTTGAACTTCAACAAGGAGTAGGTCGCCTAATAAATGCTATTGTTGCTGTACTTGGTCCTGAACTTTCCCCTGGAAGCATTTTTTTCTCGCGTTGCAAGGTTTTCTTCTCGACACTCTAACTAATCTTATCCTAATTGATTCATTACTGGTTTCATGTTTGACATACTGATTATTAAAACCCATATGTGCCATTTATAGTTTTCTAGTACATAAGTACATAACAGAAAATTCATTATATACTAGTGTAAAACTATACTTGCAGAAGAAAGTGGTTGTGGTTGTAGTTTACAAAAAGCTCATCTCTACTACTACTATATACCATTAATACAATATATATACCGTATAGCAACAAAATTGAAAGAATGTGGTATGTGTTTGCAATAATAAATTAAATATACAATTTAATTACTACATTGTGTCATTGTGATGCTTGATCCATTTTTCCTATAGTTTAACAGATTAATGGGCTACATATTGATTTGATGCAGCACCAGAAGCAATGGCAGAAGAAGTAAGTCTTGCAAGAAGGAAGATGGAAGCAGAGGAAATGAAAAGAGCTCCGGCAAAACAAGCTAGATCTAAACCAGTAACCAGAGGTATGCTTTCGAACTTCTCCATAACTCCGACTTGTAGTATCATCATCAGTGCATGTCCAATTTTTGTCTTTGCTTGCCCTATTGAGTTCATGCCAGCCCACGTAGGTAATTTCTGATTCAATTAAACAATGTTGCGTTATTTTAGCTAGAACCATGCTATGTAAAATATTTTGCATGCTTAGGACAGTATTGTTTCAGTGAAGATAGGAGCAGGGGGAGCATAATGTTCCTCCTTGATTTGTAGCTTAGCAATGCCCCTCTTTTATCGAGGGTACGAGCCACTGGTGGTATGTAATAAGTATGTATGTGTAAGTTAAGAATAAAAGTCTTTACCAAAACCATGCTTGATTCCATAATAAAAAATTGAAATAAAAAATATGAAACACAATATGTATATACCTGGAGAGGAAAGAGGCCAAAGAAGTTAGATCCTGGAAGAACAGTGGTTCCTTTTCCTTTTAAATTTTGTTCTAAAATAAGTATGTATGTGTAACATAGCATGGTACGAGCCACTGGTGGTATGTAATAAGTATGTATGTGTAATAAGTATGTTAATTTTTGTCGTAGTCTGTATAAACTGAGGAATATTAATTAACAATTGAAATTCTATTTTTTGCAGCAGTTCAACACCGTTCATACTGACCGGTCTGTTAAGGCTCAAACGTGTGTGGATAAAAATTCTATCTTCACTGGCCTAGGAGATTTGAATAACTTGGGAGAACCGTGGAAATCTGGATTTGACTTCTCAAACACATCTGATGCTAATTATACTCCAATACTCCAATGACTCAAGGCGGTTGCACTTAGTAATTTTTTGTAGCTTTAACTTTATAGTAGTAGAACTTGGATTTTTGTAAAACTGTTAAGTAGATTTGTTGGCTTAGGACTTTTGAAGTTGTTGGCTTGGTTTGTACATGATGGTTTTATGTATAAACAAAACAGCCATTTCAAATTTTTTATAAAAAACCGTTGCGTTTGACTCTATTTAATGTTGCATTAGCATAGTTTTAATGTTGCATTTGAAAAGAAAGGGGTTGCTTAAAAAAAAATTAAGCGTTGCATTAGGCACAAATAGCGTTGCGTTAGATAGTGGACCCCACTGCTGACGTGTCAATGTGGGTCCCACTGATGACGTCAGCATGTGGGTACCCACTGCTGACGTGGCATGTGGGCCCCAGTGATGACGTGGCACCTTGGTGGGCCCCACTGATTACATGGCATCCCCCCATTTTGTGACGTGGCACTTGTGGGCCCCACTAATGACATGTCAGCATGCTGACGTGGTGCCTTGCTTACATGTCAGCATGCTGACGTGGCACCTTGCTTCCATGTCAACATGCTGACATGGCTGAAACATCTTATGCAACTCCATGAAGTGTTGCGTTTGCATGCTTTTGGTGTTGCATAAGGCCTCTTATGCAATGCTTTTCGAAGTGTTGCAATAGCTTGGAAAAGCGTTGCGTTAGGGGTCTTACGCAACGCCAGTATTGGTAACGCCCAAAAAGCGTTGCGTAAGACCTTACGCAACGTTTTTCAGGCCTTACGCAACTGAAAATGGGGGTTGCGTATGTGCGTTTATGGCGTAGTGTTTTGACATCGGTTTATAACTAATGTTAATATCTATGATACACATCGGTTATATTATAGTAAACGATGTCTCAAACACTATTTGACATCGGTTAGTTTCTAGTAACCGATGTTGAAGATAGTATCTAACATCAATTAGGTGCCAGTGAACGATGTGATAGACAATCTTTTAACCGATGTGTAAAGGCCAGTGAACGATGTGATAGATACTCTTTGACATCGGTTAAAAACCGATGTGAAAAGGGTTGGACCTTTCTCTACACCCACATAGACATCGGTTGAAAAATGGCCAGACATCGGTTTTTAGCCGATGTCTATTGACCTTTTTCTAGTAGTGTTATCACTACGCCATAAACGCACATACGCAACCCCCATTTTCAGTTGCGTAAGGCTTGAAAAGCGTTGCGTAACGTCTTACGCAACGCTTTTGGGGCGTTACCAATACTGGCGTTGCGTAAGACCCCTAACGCAACGCTTTGCCAAGCTATTGCAACACCACGAAAGCGTTACGTTAGAGGCCTTATGCAACGCAAAAAGCATGCAAATGCAACGCTACAGGGCGTTGCATTAGATGTTTCAACCATGTCAGCATGCTGACATGTAATCAATGTGCCACGTCAGCATGCTGACATGTAAGCAGGTGCCATGTCAGCATGATGACGTGTCATTAGTGGGGCCCACAAATGCCACGTCACAAATGGGGGCCATGCCACCTCAGCAGGGGGCCCACCAAGGTGCCACGTCAGCAATGGGGCCACTATCTAACGCAACGCTATTTCAGTCTAATGCAACACTAAATTTTTTTTTAAGCAACACCAATCTTGTCAAATGCAACACCATTCTTTTTTATTGCAACTTTAAAACTATGCTAATGCAACATTAAATAGAGTCAAATGCAACGATTTTTTACAAATATTTTGAAATGGCAGCTTTGTTCATACATAATACCATCCTAACTTTCAAAGTAGCAAATTCTAACTTCAAAAGTACTAAATTACAAAGTTCTAATACTAGCTAGTTAAAGCTACAAAAAATTACTAAGAAGTGGAGCCGCAACTGGTTTGATACATTAGCAGTATAAAAATAGGAAATGTTGTATTTCCATTTTCTCCTCCTAACATTTTCCAGAGAATGGAGTAGTATTACTTGTTCACCCCGTACAGCCTGGTTTGCAGAATTAAATGGCAGAAGGATTCACCTACGTACAGAAATAAAGAAGAATAAGTTAAACCAAATGTACAATTAAAAGTATCAAACCTAGGAAATTAATATGATCCAAGTTACTAACAAATGGTAAAACATCACTGTAATTTAAAGCAGCAGTACAAACTCAACTTTGATCACATACTAACCCTTACAGAAAAGACACTTTACTACAAGAACATAAAAGATGTACTTCAAAAACAATACCCAAAAAACGTTTCTGAGAGTGGATACTTACACTTGGCCTTCCATACTTGTCATAATGAATGGCATACCGCTTTAGCTCCACGATCTCAGAGAAAAGTTCCTGAACCGCAAAAGTCTATTAGCCTCCATTAAAAAGCCAATTCACGAAAATATACACAAGGCTAAGAGGATGGTTCAGGCTGTACCCGTATGTCTTGATTTGAAACTCCACTATCCAAGTTGGAAACAAATAAATTTGCTTCATTATCAACAATGGCTGGTAAACCAACAGATTATAGCAATAGATTATGTCCTTACAAGTTATAATATGTAAGTAAGCATGAACTGATTGAGTACTGCATATCGCGGAATATAACAAGCAACTTGGCAACATTTCAGGGCATAAAGAAAGCAGGCCACCTGGTTCACTTAGAAAGACCCTTTATCTACAACAAGTGTCTCAAGCAGTTTCTTGATTCCCTGCAAGAAATTGAGGCACAGTAAGTAATCAATACCCTTAGACCTTAGTTCTCCGTATATGACACCTGACCTCCCTGGACCTTGACGAGGACAAATGTATGTCTTGTTTGGATTTTTATATGATTGTTCTCCGTGTAGTTCTTTATATTATTTTGACATTTTAAAGTGTCATGCATAGTTCTGAATTATTTTAATACCAGTTTAAAAAATTATAAAAATAAAGGCATGCAAGCAAGCAAATACCAGTTTAAATGAAAAGAAATAGCTAGGAGGTAGTCCTGCAATCAATGGATTAAGAGAGCTCTACCTGTTTGGCTGCACTCCTAGCAATTTTCATGATTGCAAGTGGCATATGATTACACTTTAAAGATCATGGGAAAAATAAAAGTATTGTGGGAAATAGTTTACCTGCCAGCAAGATCCACAGGTGCAAGTTTTCCTTTAATTACTTGATTGCCGTATTTGTTTTTTTGTTTTTTCGTCACTATTATCTCCAAAACTGCATGTGATCTGTTCATAGAAAGCTAACATCATGTAAGAACAGAAAAGGGGCTGTATATCATCGGTACAATAATGCGTTAAAAATATGCCCTTGGGCTTTAAGTATATATCATCATCGAATTGAGACCTCGAGCGAAGATGGTTATACTGAAAAGCAATACCAAATTGTCACTGATCGTGAGGATGTCTCATTAGCTTCTATGCTTTCTGTTTTACGTCTACTGTTGCCCAGATTTAGAAGTTCTAGTATCCTATCTGCTGAGTTCACCAGGAAAAAGTAAACTGTCTTTTAAGATTCAATACACTTATGTACCTCACAAATGCAACAGAAGAACACAAAAACATAGCAGACTTGTGTCAGAAAAACACAAATACAGTATACAATGTAAAGATTTATAAAAAAACTGGCATAAAGACAAAGGCAGACAAAAGTAGCTTTAATCCATGTACGGGTGATCATTTATCCTAAATGTCTCAATTAGAGCCTACGTGACTAATTTTCATGTCGATCTCCACAACTAGGATAAATTAAATTCTTAATGAAACCACCGTGGCCATGTCTGTGTGCACCTACATCTGCACCTGCAGATGTATATGCATATGTATCAATCCCAATTACTTTTTACAAGTTATCTCATAAACACAATGCTTTTGCCAATGAAGCGCGTATATATTAAAATTTTCCGGTCTTGGTGCAAAAATGTTGATTCTCTAATTCTATCTACCAAGTTATCACCTTGGAGTCGACAGCAAGACATATGAGACCGACTAACTATTATGAACTAAAATCCGATCTCGCATCACATGTCAAGCAATTATTGCATTGAACATGCAAAATGACATGCGACTGAATAAAATGTATAGACAGAACCTTGATAGATCTGAGTCCAGCCACAATTATCCCATTCTGTGGATCCTCTCTAAGCTCCAAATGACCAGATTACCTTACAAGCAAATCATAGTTGATATCATGATTTCCTGATAAGCTTGCTGACCCACCTGATAAAAGGTTAATCCGTAAGAATAATTACAGTCTAAAACTGTAGAGATGCTCAGAAGACAGAGTCATGCATTAAATTTATGATACTATAGGGTGCAAAAATGACATGGATCTTGCAGATAAATATTCGTAACTCTATACAGATAAATATTCGTAACTCTATACATTAGGGAACTCCAAAATACCCCACAGGATCAGCCCAAGTTTATAACTTTGGTGTTTAAAATGGACTTAATAAAATTATATAACAACTTTGTGCTCACACACACACACACATATATAAATTTATGTAATATAAATATAAAAACGATATGTCTAAACCTGTGTATACTTTGGTTCCTTCTAAGAAATTGTGCTAGTTGTTTCATTGATTTTCTTTGTGGTAGCAAGAAGTACATTATACTGTAAATAAGTAAAAATGTATTTGTTTTGTGTTTTCAGATTATTATCAAAAGATGGTCCATGGTGGTTCCTGCATAAAGACTCTACAAGGCTTGAGTTTAGAGCGGTTCGCTAATTATAACTTGAAAATTACCATCTTGCAGCTTATTAATAGTTTGCTAATACAACTTGTCTTAATAGTTTGCTTTTTAACATTCTATTTTGATCCATTTTCAGATTTAATTAATTACGGCATTGGAGCCAGCACCTTCTCACAGGCCATTTGCCTATGCACAATGTCTGTCGAATTTCATATAAGATGTCAATAGCATATTAGAATTCTATAAATTTAAAAATACAAGTACAGCAGGAACATGGTTTTCACAAACCATCACAAAAATTCTGATCATGCAGCACATCAAAGTAGAAGTTCAGTTTACTGGATTAGTTTAAACTAACAAAGTTGCCTATAATCAGATGACAACTTCATGACAAAATAAAGGCATAGAAGATCTTTGCAACAAGAAATCCAAACAGAAGCAGGATGGAAAAAATAACCATGCAAGTGCATATTGCCACATTCTATTCATAGAGTTATGCACGATAACAAACAGCTTATACTCAGTCATATAGCCTCTAATAAAGCATCAACATATCAAGATCAAAATCAAAATAACATTACATAACTTCAACAGCAAGAGCATAAAATATTCTTGAAGGCCAATAACCTATCAAGTTGACAAGATTTGGATGATGCAAGAGGCTAAGCATAAGAACCTCCACTAGAAATTCTCTATTCTTGAAGGCCATTCTAATCAAGCTGTTTTACAACAACAACCCGTAGATGAAATAAATTAAACGCTCGTAGCAAACAGGATATAATTCTTGAACATAACAAATCCAAAGTTATATACAGAATAAATAAGGGAGCATAAGTTACCTGTCCTGTGCTTTCGAACCGTCCTTTATAAACACCTCCAAATCCACCTTCACCGAGCAAACAATCGGGCCTGAAGTTCTTAGTCATAATATGACATCTATTTCAGTTACTCAAAACTTTTATATAAATAGTTAAATAAGATAAAGAATCAATTAACATAAACTCGTAAACGTAAAAAACGTAAAAACCGAAATAGTACTACCTTACTATGAGACGCAATATGTAAGTCAGAACATAATCATTTACCTAACGGAAGAAAGTTTTTGGAAGCGAAATTCATCAACGGTTTGGTCCAATTGGAGTCTCCACCGCCATTTGCCTGATACACGAACCAAATTACACCACTAATAACGTACACTTACAAATATCCACCATATATCTCAGTAACTCAGTCACAGGCTCTTTATAAATTAGGGCTTATATATAATTTGGGGGATTTAGATTCAGGATGATTTTGTCGAAATTGATGGTATGAACAGATTAAGGAGGATTTGAGGAGTATTATTATGTAAGGATTATGGGTGTTGGTTGGTCGGAGAAGGGAACCACCACCGTAGTCGATAGGTTGCCGGCGGTGGTGGTTGTGTTGTAGCAGCGGAGATGAGGAAAAGAGGGAGGAGAGTTGTGTGCGAGATGAGGAAAAGAGGGAGGAGAGTTGTGTGCGAGTTTGTGAGTGTGTGTATGACACAGAGATTGGGAGATAGAGAGAAAGAGAGAGATGGAGGCGGAGAGTTTAAGTTTGTGTGAATTATTTCGTTTGGGGGGAAAATATCCGCCCAAAATTTTCACCAGGGGATATGTGCAAGACCACGTGTACTCACTGCCTTTTTATCAAAAACAAATTAATTGCTTCTATATTTTTTTGTATTATATGATTCTAATTTTTTTTATTTTAAATTTACAAAATTTTACAAAATGAAGAACATCATTGGATACTTGTAAAAAATCTAGGAAATTTTTAAAAAAAATTCCGATATCCGATATCCGTATTCGAAATATCTGATATCCGAATATATATAAATATATAAATAAATAAATAATATATATATATATATAATAATTTATAATTAATAATTTAATATTTATAATATAATATATTATTTATTGTATTTTCTTAGTGCTTTGTCACGGATTATTGTTTCTATTTTTTAAAAAATATTTTTGAACGATCCAACCGTACGGATGTCAATATATATGTAATATAATGATATTCCCCAAGTTTCAGAAAATAAAAAATTAATTTGATTGGAGATCTTAGTAGATCACTACTATTTTCAATATGACTCGTAACTAGTGTTTTGTTACGGATTATTATTTCTATTTTTTTAAAAATATTTTTGAACGATCCAACCGTACGGATGTCAATATATATCTAATATAATGATATTCCCCAAGTTTCAGAAAATAAAAAATTAATTTGATTGGAGATCTTAGTAGATCACTACTATTTTCAATATGACTCGTAACTAGTGTTTTGTTACGGATTATTATTTCTATTTTTTAAAAAATATTTTTGAACAATCCAACCGTACAGATGTCAATATATATCTAATATAATGATATTACATGTCACCCTTGTGGATCCCACACTGCCACGTCAGCAGTGGTGGGTCCCACATCTGTCACGTCATATTTTTTTAAAAAAAATATAAATTTATCTAATGCAACACTTCAAACAGCAAATGCAACACTACAGGTATCTAATGCAACGCTTTCTGCCACGTCAGCAAATGCCACGTCAGCAAAGGTGGGCCCCACTTCTGCCACGTCAGCAATTGTGGGTCCCACAATTGCCACGTCATCATGATGGGCATCCTGCCACGTCACCCTTGTGGGTCCCACACTGCCACGTCAGCAGTTGTGGGGCCCACATCTGCCACGTCATTTTTTTAAAAAAAATATGAATATATCTAATGCAACACTTCAAAGAGCAAACGCAACACTATTGGTATCTAATGCAACGTTTTTTGCCACGTCAGCAAATGCCACGTCAGCAAAGGTGGGCCCCACTTCTGCCACGTCAGCAAATGTGGGTCCCACATGTGCCACGTCAGCAATTGCCACATCAGCACATGTGGGTCCTGCTCCTGCCACGTCACCATTTATAAAAATAAAAAATTATCTAACGCAACGCCATCAGTTAGTGTTGCATAATGTGAAACACTGTGGGTAATACGCAACGCTAATCTATATCTAACGCAACACCAATTCAGCGAAGTTGCAAAAGACCCAAAACTTCTATCTAACGAAACGCTTTCTGTGCAACGCTTTGTAAAAAGGGTTGCGTATGCTCACTTATGGCGTAGTATATCTTTTTAGGCAAATAATTTTAACTACCTGTGGTGTCATCTTTACATTACTAAATATAGCAACTTTTAACAATAAAATACATTATTACATCTACTTCACTCCACTTTTTTAACACTTCACACTATTACAACCACTACTTCACTTATTTTAATATTAAAATTAGTATTACACCCACTACTTCATTTATTTTAACAATATTACACCCATTTTCCTTAATCTTTGTGCCCAAATACAATGTAAAGAACATGGGGAACGGAGGGCGTATGTTCTACAAACAAAATATTGCGTTTTCTACATGTTCTTGCAAATCATATATGGTTTTTCAAATTTCCAATAAAATAATAATGTTTATTGAACATTCTTTACAAATATATATATATTTACAATATTTCAAGTGCATAATATAATGTTTATGATCTCCATCCACGATCCCTATTCAAATATTGGTCTCA
This sequence comes from Kitagawia praeruptora, assembly GCA_037693485.1. NCBI lineage: Eukaryota > Viridiplantae > Streptophyta > Magnoliopsida > Apiales > Apiaceae > Kitagawia > Kitagawia praeruptora. The sequence continues at coordinate 16,079,984 of CM075353.1, forward strand.
CAAAACTTAACTCTAAGAAAGTACGGTATACTTTTCTTGCACGTACAAAAACTCAAAAAGTAAAAGAGAATTTATCAAATATGTCCCAAATTAAGGGCTGCTTTTATGTTTATATCCCATTTTATTCATAATTAACAAATATATATGTCATATGATTAAAATCTAACTCACATATAACTCATATACATAAAATTATATATATATTTATACTAATTAAGATTATAATGCCCCCTCTCCCACACACTTCCTATCTTCCTCCGGGCCCCATAGGGCACAATCATTCATCGGAAACATCCACCGACCCACTCACGGGAAACACCTCATCCACCGACGCCGTCACCATGACCACCACCCCCTTCGAGCTCTGGCCCCACAGGGGCACCCTTCTTCTCCAACCTAGTTCTAAAAGCTCTGAAGAAAGGAAGTGGGTGGGAGAGAGGGCATTATAGAACATAATTATAACCATTTATATATTAATTTGACTCTCACCGAGAGTCAAAATATATTTAGAGGATATATAGAGTTTAACATTGAGGGGATCACTGGAGGTGGTGGGAACACCAGTAAGTCTTAGTATAGTAGCCACGAACATGATGAAAAAGCTTATTTTCTTTTTATTTTAAATAGTCCGATCCTCCTAACTCTGACTCAAATGTTATTTATTCCAGTAGTGTATCAGAAGAAGGTTTTAGCATAGGTACAAACAGGGTGAGGAATTAGGATAATTAGGAGGACACAAATGTTTTTAATGATATAAAGTTAGAAAGTTAATCATGGTTATATTTGAAAATGGGACATATTTATAATTAAAAGCTTTTCAAATAGGATATATTAGAAAAAAACCCGTAAAAGTTAAAAGTAAAAGGAACAAATGATAGAAAAAGCATTTTCCTCTAGTAAGCAATATTTGAAAATGGATTATAATTACATTTTTAGTTGGTCATAGAAATCATAGTGGCTGGTGGGACTATGGCCTTACTAATTAATTATAAAAGATGAAGTATAAATAAAATTAAAGTAGAGTGTATAATGTACTAGATTTTTAGCCCCGGTTAATTAAACAAAATCTCTAGTAAAATTTATTTATTTTTATTTCATATTTGTTTCATTAATCGAATATATAGTTTATTAATTTAAATAATTTTCCTAAAGTTAATTTAGTTTGAAGTAAAATCTAACTTAGGTAAATCATATGTTCTAAATGATATAAGAAAAAATAGTATAAAGTGTAAACATAAAGTAATTACTACTAATATATTAAATACTCTCAAAATCCAACAAGTCAAATATTTAATTATAAGTTACTATAAATTTAATTTCTTATTTAAGTTTACAAGATCTTTTGATGTAAGTATTTTATTTGATTTGTGGAGCGACGTTATGGTAAAAATTACAAAAACCTTATTAAAATTATCCATATTTTCAAACTATTTTTAAAAATTATAGAAAAAATTGCATATGAAATTGCAAATTAGGTTAACAGGTAGTTGAATTTCATGTGTTGTAAATGAGGTTGCACGTATTTTTGAAAAAAAATAAATTTGGAACATGAATATTTCTGGAAAAGACCATAAATTATTCTATTGTGCTGTATTTTTCAATAATTTTTCACATACAGAACATAAAACATAATTTTTTTTGTACCACAATCTTTGCAAAATTTTTAAAATTAATTAGTACATGTACTATAATTTTTTATTTATACGTTTTGTATTGTAATTTTTTGTTTTACAAAATTTGTGTTCTGTATTTTTATATTTACAATATTATGTCTTTTATCTTTTATCATGTAATTTTACACAAAATATCTATTTTTTTGTATTTTTTTATGAAAATGTTTTATTCATAATAATTTTTTCCTTGTTCTTTATTTTTTTTAGTAATTTTGAGATGGCATGTTTATGTATTCTATTAATGCTAAAATTTTTATAAATACAATACATATATTGATGTATGTAAGAATGAGAAAGATGTAAAATTAGAATGCAAAATTTTTAAAATTAATTAGTACATGTATTATAATTTTTTATTTATACATTTTGTATTGTAATTTTTTATTTTACAAAAGTTTTGTTCTGTATTTCTATATTTACAATATTATATCTTTTATCATGTAATTTTACACAAAATATCTATTATTTTGTATTTTTTTATGAAAATATTTTATTTATAATAATTTTTTCCTTGTTCTTTATTTTTTTAGTAATTTTGAGATGGCATGTTTATGTATTCTGTTAATGCTAAAATTTTTATAAATACAATACATATATTGATGTATGTAAGAATGAGAAAGATGTAAAATCAGAATACATGTAGTGAGAAAATGGGTGATAGTTATTGATAATTTGATAGTGGGCTTCTAAAATCAACTATCAATTTTTTGTGTTGGTGTGTCGCTGTGTCCTGTGTTGCTGTGTGCATGTAGGACACGTGTAGTACAAGAGGATCTGGTGTGGTTATGCCCATGATAAATGGAGTTGATTAATCTTATCCATTCATTTCATCTTAAAATTAAAATTAAGGGTAATGATGTTGGTTACTTAGTTACTCAATTATATTGGTTCCTTTTTGAGTCAAGGCCTATATATATATATATATATATATATATATATATATATATATATATATATATATATATATATATATATAGGGTCATGTTCAAATAGAAACTAAGTTATCCTAAAAACTAGAAACCGAGACATTTTTGTAATTTAATCAAAATTTCAGAAGTCGTCAACCACCAATCCACTATCATCAGTCACAGATCTAATTCTTTCATTAACAGTACTTTGTATATCTTTATCATTAGTCAATACCACCTTCAACCACCATTGATTCCATCCACCACATTCAACCACCATTAATTCCGGCCACCACCTCCAATCACCATTAATTCCGATGCCTTTTTTGTTTACCACTCTTTGATCTATATTTCTCTACTTCATAAGTTCGATTTTCACCAACCGACACCCAAAACAATCATCACCTTTCATAAAACTAATCAGATTTGAATTTAAGCATATTATGAAGATAAATTATCAGATATACGTGAAATCACAAATTTGTATTGCAAAAATTACTAACTAGTATGATAGAAATCACTAATTTATACAGCTGTAATCACTGATACCCTACCCCAACCCCAGCCCCACCTTCACTTGCCATCACCACCACCACCACCTGCCATCGCTGCAATCGACCACCACATCACCTGTCAACGCCACCACCACCTGTCATTGCTACCATCGACCACCACCACCATGATTGTTCAGATACATACACACATACATCGTTACATACACACAAATACACAAACTCGGATCTGAAAGTCATCACCGGAATGTTCTGAATCAGTAGATGAAGATAGGATTACGATCTGAAGTTAGAAATCACTAAATTATACTTGTAGTAGCACAATTAATGATCGGGAGGAAGCAGATCTGGAATCGGAATCGAAAATCGATGGTGAAATCGAAGCCCCTGCGGGGCTTGTGGCCGGAAAAGAAGATGGCGGTGGTGGTGCGTCGGTGGAGGTGGTGGTGGTGGTGCGTCGGTGGAGGTGGAGGTGCTTCGGTGGTGATGGGGGTGGGGTGGGGGTGGCAGGTCAGGTGGGGGTGGGGGTGGGGGTGGGGGTGGGTGATGTATAGGAGTGGAGATAGTAAATATGTTGTGGAGATAGTAATTGGAGATAATAAAATATGGTGTGGAGATAGTAAAGTAGGGTGTGCAGATAATGGTTTCTAGTTTCTATTTTAAAAGTGGTTTCTATTTGACCACTAGCCTATATATATATGCCTTTACTCCATACAGAACACTCTTATATAACAAATAATAAAGAACACCTTAGATCTATTAGATTCTTTGGCCCCACCAGGGGCACCCAATACAAAAAGTTGTTATTTTTTACCCTCCACCAAGCCAACAAAAAAAAATTAAAAATTTTATTGTTCATGATGACATCACTAATGACGTCATCGTCATGAACAATAACTTTTTAAATTTTTTTTTTTTGAGATGATGGATGGATAGAGGGTAAAAAAAATAAGAATTTTTTGTATTGGGTGGCCCCGCCAGGGCCATTGGATCTATTAGATATAAGGTGTTCTTTATTGTTTTTTATATAAGGTGTTTGTTATGGAGTCCAACCCTATATATATATATATAGGGAGGTGCTCAAATGAGACCCCTCTTATAATGAGACCCTCTCTTATAATGAGTCCCCCTCATATTTCATCTATTTTAAAGGGCCCTGCCAAGGGCACCCAATACGAAAAAGTCTTATAATTCTACTCTCTATTCATTCATCAAAAAAAAAATTTAAAAAAATATTTTTTTTTTCAAAAAAAAATGATGACGTGGCACCCAGATTTTTTATTTTTTGAAAATTTTTTTTTTAATTTTTTTTTGATGAATTTATAGAGGATATAATTATAAGCATTTTTCGTATTAGGTGCCCCTCGTGGGGCCCTTTCAAATTAAAGAAATATGAGAGGGACTCATTATAACAGAGGGTCTCATTGTAAGAGGGGTCTCATTTGACTGTATTTTAGAGGACCCCGCCAGGGGCACCCAATACGAAAAAGTCTTATAATTCTATCTTTTATCCATTTATGAAAAGAAAAAAAAATTTGGGAAAAATGATGACGTGGCAACAAGTTTTTTTAAAAAAAAAATTTACATTTTTTTTGATGAATGAATAGAGGGTATAATTATAAGACTTTTTAGTATTGGGTGCCCCTGGCGGGGCCCTTTAGAATAAATAAAATATGAGGGGACTCATTATAAGAGAGGATCTAGGGGTCTCATTTGAGCACCTCTCTATATATATATATATAGGCAAAGTATCAAATAGAAACCAATTCTTAAATAGAAACTAGAAACTAACACTAAATAAATTATATTTCATTCATTCTAATGGCCCCGCCAGGGGCACCTTCACAAAAAGTGTTTAAAATTATTGGCTCCATCCAGAAAAAAAATAAATAAATACTGTTCACGCTGACGTCACTGCCACGTCAGCAGTGAACAGTAATTTTTTTTTTCTGGATGGAGCCTAGAATATTATGAACTTTTTGTATTGGGGTCCCCCTAGTTTGGTCATTAGATTAGCTTTAAATATTAGATTAGGGTTTAGTTTCTAGTTTCTATTTTAATTTGGTTTCTATTTGAGTAAGATCCTATATATATATATATATATATATATATATATATATATATATATATATATATATATATATATATATATATATATATATATATATATATATATATATATATATATATAGGGGCTACTCCAATACAAACCTCCTTAAAATACAAACCTACAAACTAAGCATAATCTAATATTTCAAGTTAATCTAATGACCAAACTAGGGGTACCCCAATACAAAAAACGTTTAAAATACTTGGCTCTATCCAACAAAAAAAAATCACTGTTCACGTGATGATGTGGCAGTGGATTTCACTAATTAACGGTACTTCGCACCTTCTTGTACGGCGCTTCGCGCCTTTATCATTCTAAAGTTGTAAGGACTGGCAATCAATGGTAAATGCAATAGACGATTGACGGGTGTGTCGAGAGCCTTCGGCCTCATGACTACCTAACTCATCCGTTTACTGTCTTAAATGCTTCGCATTTTCACGTCAAGTTTTTTTTTTTTTTGTTGGATAGAGCCAACTATTTTAAGCATTTTTTGTGAACGTACCTTGGCGGGAACCTTAGAATAGATTAAATATAATTAATTTAATGTTGGTTTGTAGGTTTGTATATTAAAAGTGATTTGTATTTGAGCACTTGCCTATATATATATATATATATATATATATATATATATATATTATTTTTTTTTTCTAGCCCCACGACAAAATTATAATTTTAAAAATGTATAACAATTTTTTTAAAAAAAATATATTAAATTACAAATTATTTTCTATTATCACCCTCATATTCAAAAATTTATGGTTCTATCACTCCGAAATCACATTGTCCAAATTGTCCAAAATGTACCACCTAGGGAGATGGAATAATTTGTACAGTTTAATTTTCTAAACATTCATTGAACAAATGCAAATAACAATAATTTGATTTGATTTGATTTTTTTTAGCAAAAAAAAAAAAATTTAGCAAAAAAAACAATAATTTGATTTTTAGATATTAAATTTGAAAAAAAGGAACCTAAAATACATTTTAGGTAATTTCCTAAAATTTTAGTACAAAATAATAGACTACATTAAAATTTTAAATGAACCTTAATTAATTTTACAAAATACCCATCCCATATTTACATATAAAATTCTTTCTATCTACCTTACTTACCTAAGATGTATCTTATCTCATTAAAAAATTTTTATCGAAATTTACATTTTCACGTATGAAGATTTTACATTCAAATTTTAGATGCCAACTTTGTATGATTTGATTAGATGATAATAAATATTGAATAGAAAAATTCCTTTTAAAGAATATTTTATGTTGATACAATAACTTACCCATAAATTGACCTTCAAAATAAAGAATTATATCTGTTACATGAACTGGTGATATATTAAGGAAAATGCTAATAAGGAAAATGTTAAATATTCTAAAACGGTTATTAAATATATTTTTCTAAATGCTACTCCCTCCGTCCCTTAATGTTTTTCCTGTTTTGACTGGACACGTTTGCCAATGCACACTTTTGATCGTTAATATCTTGAATTTCGTATGAGTATTAAATATAAAAACTTCACTGTATTAAAGTACTCATAAATACGAATCCAACAAGATCACTCATGACTATATTTGGTCTTATACATTAGACGTAAATTAGTAATTTGTCTCATGTCATGAACAGTCCCGACATTTGAAACAACAAAAGTAATACGGGACAGAGGGAGTAATATATATAACACTTATATATTACGTAATTTTTTGATAATAAGATGGGAACCACATATATTCATAGGGTGATGGCCCTAAATGCTCACCTCCCAAAACATTTGGCCCGAAATGCCCATATTCGGAATGGATGACCCTAAATACCCACTAGATACACATTTGGGAGTGGAGTGTCCGAACACTCTGTTGGGAAATGCGTATCTTTCAGAAAAATGAATTTTGTGTGGTGAACAGTAGCCATGGTCACGCATGTTGAACATGCGTGACAGCAATTGCGCATGTTCAACATGCGTGATCATGGCTACTGTTCATCTCCTTCCCCGCCTGTGACCATGGCGATTCCGGTAAGAAAATGAATTCTCTTCGTTCGTCCATTTTACGAACTTCCCAACTACAATCTATATACCACTGGAATCGAAATTCGATTCTCTACAACCCTATATCCTTGGATTTTCGTTTGTTTCGCCTGAATTGATATCCCCAATTTGAAGATTTTTCTCCGATTAACTTTTTCGATCCGTTCGTGTGCGCCTCTGCGGGGTCAGAAACCAACAAACGAAGATGTCAAACTGGAGAGGTAGCTGGGGGCATTCTTTTTTTGCACTCAGTTTGTATGGAGGCTGCCGGATTGACAAGAACGGAAGCAGGCGACGTCAATGGAAATTTTGAGCGAGAGAGACGACCGGAGATGTAAATGAACAAATGACGTCAGATGACGTCATCACGCATCTCACAGATGCGTGACCCCTGTTACGCATTTCATAGATGCGTGACACGGGACACGCATCTGTGAGATGCGTGAGCCGTCGGTATATCGGGTCACTGCTCCCGCATATCAGCATTTCGGGCTATGTCCCCCCAAATCTAGGCATTTTGGGCATTTTCTGTATATTCATATGCATCCAAAAATTAAAATCAATCATATATTATGTCATGTTATTTGATATTTTCTTTTGAAAAAATATTTGAAATACATAACGCTACTAAGACATACTAAGACATAGTATTTCTCGCCTAAATCACATTGTCCAAAATGTATCACCTACGAAGATGGAATAATTTATAAAGTTTAATTTCCTAATATATTCATTGAACAAATGAAGCAAATAACAATAATTTGATTTTCAGACATTAATATTTTCACATATATATGAAGATTTTATGTCCAACTTTTCGATGGCAACTTTATATGATTTGTTTAAATGCTAATAAATATTAAATAAAAAAAATCCTTTCAAAGAGTGTTTTATTGTGATACACTAACTTACCCATAATTTAACCTTGAAAATAAGGAAGTATATCTATTATAAAACTAGCTTTGTAGTCCGTGCAAGGTACGGGCATGCTTTAGATTACAAATATTTATGAATTATTCGTGATCACGCGGGATTGGATTGTTCATATCTTCGATTGTTCATATCTTCGCAGCAATTGTTGTGATGAAATAGAATTTATGCAATACCCGATCGTGACATGCAAATGATAATTCTGGTTAAATTAAATATGTTTATATTTTACTTATGTTTTGTTTTGTTAAAGCAAACTTGAACGATATGCAATAAATTGGTTAATGTTAAGATCAAAACCATACTTCGAATTAATATAAATATATAGAATTAACATGGATGGATACAGAGATACATACAAGTATTAATTACATAATAATAAATACATATTAGTTCATATCAGTTATTATTATGTAATAAATATGTTAGTATTACAATAACTAAATAGCCTCCGGAAATATAACATAGATATAATTAGTAGGGGTAAATATAACTCTTTATATGAATAAATTTGCTCATGGAACCCCCCCCATTTTGCTCTATTATATATATATATATATGTGTGTGTGTGTGTGTGTGTATGTGTTTGTTATATTTTTTTATGCGTTTACGTATTAAAGATGTGATTGATGAGTTTTACGATAGTTAATGTTAATACAAGTTTGTATTATATATACTTATATATACGCATGAAGGTTCTTTTTTTTTGTAATATTTTATTCGTAAATAATTATAGTAGATCTAAAATGATTAATAAGATATGGTATATGTTAATGAATATTATAGTACATTATTACATATTCACAAAAATTTATATGTATGTATTTATGTTTGTACATGTGTATGTATGTATAAATATGCATATTAATTATACATTAATTAATATATTACAAATAATGAAATATTAATAGATTATACAACATAGATGTATGTATGTATGTATGTATGCTATATAGTATGTATGTATATATGTATATAATATTATAGTATATTATTATATATCCATAGAAATTTATATATGTAAGTATTTATGTTTGTACATGTGTATGTATGTATAAATATGCATATTAAATATACAACAATTAATAGATTACAAATAATGAAATATTAATAAATTATACAACATAAATGTATGTATATATTATATATATATATATATATATATATATATGTATGTATGTATATATTATATGTATGTATGTATGTATGTATGTATGTATGTATGTATGTATGAATCCATGTATGTATGTATGTACGTATGCATGTATAATTAATAATTATATTGTATGTATATATGTATATATGTATGTATGTATGTATATATGTACGTGCGTATGCATGTATAATTAATAATTATACATTAATGTATAATTATCTACAAATATACATTATAATTAATAATTATACATTATCTGAGTTAAGCCAACTGAGATTTATCTACAAATTAATATATATATAAGCAAAAATATATGTTAGTCACAGGGGCATGCCTGTATACATCTAATAACAAGCCTAACTGTTTGTAATGCTCTGCATTACCTACATGACCTCTTAACTGAGGGAACCTCTAGTTGTAGAGTTTCTACTTGTTCTGTACTTATAATAGACACCAAATCCTAGTTGTGTAACTATACTTATAGAGTCAAGAATAATGCTTGAAAGAAGTTCCAAGGTTCATGCCTCAAGCAAGAAGATAAAGACTGTCAAATAATCACAGTTGGGATTTGAAGAAATGAAGAATTTGCCTAAGTACCAATTCGAGAAGTATATTTGTCTATTCGAGAAGTCCAGCATTCGAGAAGTCAGGGATTCGATATCTCAAGACACTATTCAATATCTCTGAATACACTGTTCGATATCTCATAGATTCGATATGTCTACTACTCTATTCGAGAACTCAAGAAGTCAACAAGTCAAAGTGGTATTCGAGTTCTCAAAGAGTCAACAAGTCAAAGTTCCATTCGATATCTCAAGGACTCAGAAAGCTATTCGATATCTCGAGGATTCGATAAGTCAAATGTTCTATTCAACAACTCAAGGAATCCTGATGGAAAAGAGCTATTCGAGAAGTGGTTCGATATGTCAATATAACAGTGTTCGAGAACTCAGAGTTATCGATCAAGTCAATTCTAGTTCTCGAATCGCTTACTTAGTCACTTCTCGAATACATTCTTGGAGACAAAATACTGAAGAAATTGTACAAGTCAGAAACCTGCAACAAGCCAATGTACTTTATGGACCACAATCTGTAACGTGCTCTGGAAAGCCTACAAGGAAGCTTGGAGAGATATAGAAGAGACAAAGGGCTAAAGAAGTGGATCTGAACAGGCTTTGCAAAGTCAAATCTGTAACCGTTTGGACACTTACTCAAATAGGATAGACAGACTAGAAAGTTAATTGTTTAGCTACCTCATTTGTAGTAAGTAGGTTGTATCCATGTTCTATAAGGATACAGCCTCACTTCCTTAGCAATCAACTTTTGAGGAGTCAAGTTTTTCATACACTGTAAGCTATATCTCTCTGAGAAAAACGAAGCTGAGAATACTATCATTTGTATTCACAGATTGTAGCAACCTTTATCTAATAATACATTAGATTAAAGTGATATTGTGTCTTGTTGTTGCCCAGTAATTAACAATTGTAGAAGGGGGTTGAATACAATTGTATAAGATTTTCGACTTAAACAATAATAACACAAGTATGAATCAATAACAACTTTATTAATTCTGATATAAAACTGTTACAGAACTCTCTTAAGAAATTCTTATGTTCTTAAGAGCTGCTAGGTTACAAGATAACTCGTGTAAGCGATTCCAATAATGTAAAACCTAAACTGTGTTTATATAGTATACACAGTTACACTATCAATTACAAGATATTCTAAATCAATTACATATATCTCTGAATGCATATCTTGTATGATAGCTGCCTTCCTATAAATTAGGAACCGACATATCAATCTTCCTTGATCTCTGGTCTAATGAGAATCTTTACGAAATCCTGACCAGCTTCTAATACTGACGATACCTTCATACTGACGCTGTATTACTGATGACGTCAGCATCAGTATCTTGATCAGTAACAATCCAGATCCTGATATCACTTGAATCAATATCTAACAATCTCCCCCAATTTGTACTTAATCAAATAAAGCACAAATTATTTGATTCAATGATGTCAAAAACTCAAAACAAAATTCTACTAGTAATCTTCAGGCTTAGTCTCAGAAATTCTCACAAAGAAATTATTTATCTGCAAGAAACTTGATAACAATTCCTCTTCCTTCTTTGCCAAAATCTGAATCAGTCTTTTCTTCAGATTCCTGAGTTCTTCATTGTTCTTATCAATCTGATAAATACCAGCCCAGAGATTCTGAATTGAGCTCCTTGGTAAATCTAACTCTCCCAACAATAAATATGCAAGATCTCTTCCTCCAGGATTCAAAGATAACTGTTCTTGCATCAGAATTACTTCTTTAACAGCTAAACCCTTTTGCATTTCTACTTCTTGACCTTCTGTGTTCAAGTACATGGGAGTATAATCACCATCATACCTTGATCCACCATCTAGAAACCTGGATTTGATTGTACTTAAGCATATCATACCACACCAGTTTTGATAAACACTGGCTTCTGTATCAGGAATTCCTCTATTTTCAAGTAAATAAAGAACATATTTCAGTTCTTTTGTTGTCTTGCATAACACATCATGAATAAACAGTCTTTTAACACTCTTGTCCTTCATGAAGTATAACATCTTCTCCACTTTCTTAGAGTCCACAACGCAAGCAACAATTGCAACAGATTCAAGTTCCCAAAGATCATCAATAGTCAGTTCATCACCAAATTTCTTAGCAAGAAAATGTTGATCCATCTGAGCTGTAAATTCTATCTCAGCATCTCTAAAACCAATACCACTTCTAGTGTAAGGTACCAGTCCTGTCAGTTCTGATTGCATTTTGATCCATATTGGTGGAGATTTATCAGATTCAGAAGCTTTAGCTTTCTGAATACCAGAAGTCATTGGAGGTGGTAAATACATACCAGCAGATTTGAAAATCCTTGGTCCAGTATACTTCATATCATCAACATGAACCCACTTTCTTCCTTTCTGCTTATGCTTTGACTCATTGGGAATTTCCTCCTCAAAAACTTTCTTGGAATTATACCACACATCTTTATCAGATTCAAAGATTCGTTTCAAGTACTCAATTCTTGCATCTTCAATAATATCATTATTAGTTTTTTTGAGATTTCTCTCTTCTTCAACTTCCCTAAACCTTCTTTGATTAATCTCATCTGATTGAGATCCTTCAGAAACACCTTCATGTGCTTTCACAACTGACTTTTTCCTCATAGTTCTTAGCAAACTTTCTTCTTCAACTGTTTCATCAGAAACATTAAATTTGTTGTCTGGAACCAATTCAAGAAGAAGTGGAGTTTTCTTCTTTCTTCCATCAGAAACTTCTTTAATTCTGATTCCACTAGATCTTGTCTGCCTTGTACTCGCCTGTACAGTATTTCTTCCTCTGCCTCTATTACTTCCTCCTCTGCCTCTTCTTGCAGTAGGAGCTTCCTTCTGTCTTGCAATCTCCTCAAAAATCCTGTTTTGTTCCTTTACAATTTCATCAGTAGTCATATCAGGATTTTCTTCAGAAGTTAATTCAAGTGCCTTTTTAGCATGATACTGATGAAACTTATCACTGTTTCAATAAACAAGTTCACTTCCACCTGATTTAGTGATAATTTCTTCAAAGAGGTGAGGAGCATCTTGTACATCAGTAATCAACATATCTTCATCACCTTCAGGAATTGTAGAAAGAGTTTGTCTCCTTTTTCCAGATTCAGAAACATGAGTTGACTGATTAGTTTGAGTCTGAGTTGAACTCATTCCCTTTACTAAACCAGCATCAGAGGTTCCTTTTCCTTTCCCATGATGTTGTTGAATACTAGTACCACCATCATTTCCAGAAGTATCATCCTTATCCTTTCTCACAACTGGTGTAGGTGTACATTTTGTTTTGACTACCTTCTCCCTCTTTTTGACATCTGCATCGTCTTCAATAAAGAAAGATAAGATAAGCTTGAGTGTCTCATCAATATTGTCAACTTTCGATTCCAAGACATCCATTCTTGACTCCATCTTCTTTTCAAGTGCCTTAACATCATCAGCAAGAAGACGAGCTTGAGAAGCAGTAGCAGATATAGAAACAGTTGTTTGAATACCCGCTTGAAATTTAGCATTAACACCCTTCATAGAATCAATCTCACTCTTCAATCCCTTTGCTAGAAGAGCATTAGTCTTGAGAAGGGCCTTAAGTTCAGGAGTAGGCATCCTCGTGGCAATATGACCAGAATGAAAAAGAGCATTATGAAAATTCATCTCAGCATTTGGCTGATTCCATTCAGTATCCCATTCATATCCCCTTGCAGCTTGAGTATCAGGAGGAAGTATAGAACTGTACTCCCCTATGAACTCTTCTTGAGTAACAGACTGCATGTATCTACTCGAAGATCCATAAGTAAATAGTAGACTTGCTTTTATTGCTGCCTGCATTTGAATTATCTCAAGATCATCTTCAGCATGATCATCATCATCATCTGAGCTATCATCAGACTCAGGAATTTTATTATCCACATTATCTTCAGGATTCATAACTCCTTTCATTCTCAAAGCAACAGTAGATGGAACTGTTGGTTCCTGAAGACCTGCAATAGGAATATAAACATTTCCTAGATCTCTCTTTTCTTTTAAAGTGATCTCATCACTTCTCACAACATTGCCTAAGTTGCTTTCAATAGCAACTTCTACCTCACTAGAAGTTTGTAACTTCTCACTCATGTCTACCTCTCCTTTTGCCAGTTCAGGAGACTACCTCTCATCACTCTTCTTTTTCTCTAATTGCTTTCTCTCATTCTCACTAGAAAAGCTCTGGCTCATTATTATTTGTGAAGAAATAAGAGATGGCTGAGAAGAGTGGACTGAAGTCATACAAATAGAGGTATTCCTTGTATCAGGTCTATCTGTAATCATACTATCAGTATTAAGAGCAGTAGAGATAGAAGTGTTACCTGACGAAGTAGTTAATGAGTCCATTGGCCTTGCAAAAATTGGCTCGATAAGCAATGGAATAGTTGGATCAGTAGTACTTGCATCAGGATTGACAACTGCAACTAAAGCATGACTTGCATCAGTATTAACTACTGATGGTTCTTGTGTAGTCTGAGGTTGTGAAGCTTCTTCAACACTTTGAGTTAAAGGTTCTTGTGTGCTTCCCTCAAGTGCAGTGTCCTTTAGTATCTCATCACATTCAGCAATATGCTTGACATGAGCAGCTTTATCAGCCAGACTTTGAACTAAGTCAATATCAATTTCAGAAGCCCCTTGAGCATTGTCAGGAAACTCCTTTGCTGTTGTGACGGTGCCTGCATCTTCACTTTGAGATGATGGTTCTTGTGGGGCAGGAATATTCTTGTCTTCACTTTCCCTTTGAGAGAGTGGTTCTTGTGGGACTATTCCTTCAGCAATGTCTGCATCCATACTTTGAATGGATGGTTCTTGTGTGACTGGATCTGCAGTAGCTGCTGAACTACTTTGAAGTTCAGGTTCTTGTGGGCTAGATCCTTTCAGAGGTGATGATGTCCTCTGTTTCTTTTGTCTCTGAAAAACCTTCTCAGAAGTATCTTTCTTTTGAAGTGAGACAGGTTTGAATCCAAGCTGTGCTGTAATCTTGTTCACAGCATCAACAGACATCTCAATTACTCTTCTCTTCGGAGAAGCAGGTCCTGGAGAATCAGAAATTTCAATAGTCTTCACAGGTGTAGCATCAGGAGTAGAAATATCAGGATTGGTAGTTGAGTCAGGAACTGATGATACAACCAGATTCTGATCATTTTCTATATTATCATCAAGATTCTGTATCTCTAGAGGAATGAAGTATGGACTCTTTTTATTTAATCTCCTTCTTTTCTTTGGCTTTTCAGAAACAGCCATTTCTTTGGGAGCTATAGTAATGACTTCCTTTTTCTTCAAAGCAACAGATAAAGGAACTTTGTCATCATCAGAATCATAATCAGATTCAGAATCAATTTTCTGACTGAATTTCCTCTTTTCTCCTGTTTCCTTTTACACCCCAATGTCAATCAAAGATTGATCAACTTTAAGCACAGATTTCTCCTTTGCCAGGACCCCTTGTTCACCCCCTTGTGACTTCTTTTGAGAGTGAGTTTGAGTGGAGAAATTCTTTGATCCTGATTGTCTTCCAGACACATAAGACCTAGCTAATTTCTTTGATTTTACAACTGATGCCTTTTGTGAGACACCAGAGGTGGATGACTGTTTGGTAGAGTATTTGAGTTGAGTGCTTTGGTCAGAAATAGGATTGGTAGTGTCCTGTCTCATAGCACCAGAACTAGGTCCTTGACCATCAGTAATTGATCCATAATGAGTAGGCATTCGCTTGGTTAAAAGAAGCCTGACCTCATTAGGAATGTATGCAGTTATACCTTCAAAACCATTTGCCTTATCACTCTTAAGCGGAGAACTGATGTTGTTAGCAGAAATCTTAAAGATAGATAAATCTGTATCATCAGCAAATTCAACATTGGGACATAGGTACGAGAATATTAACTGAATAAATCTAATATAGCAGACAAAACCACATTTATCTTTCTTTCTAGTTGTTAATGCTCGCAATATGAAAGACCCATAATCAAAAGGAGTTTCATAGATTAGAGAGTACCCAATGTGAACTGAGGCAGTAGGTAAGGCATCAAAGTTAGACACCTTATTCAAGAAACACCTACTTATGGTATCAAAGAAGAAATTCCATTCCTTCTTTAGCTTGGTTCTGAATAAATCTCCAAATTTCTTTGGTTGTCCATTGTAGCCCAACTTTAAAGCAAACTCCAAAAGAAAAGCATCAGTTAACTTTTCTGGAGTCTCACCATTTAGAGATGGTAGTTGAAGAGCTTTACAAACAACATCTGGAGTGACTTGATGTGTACACCATTGTATTCGAAATTTATATTCGGCTTTCCTGATGGCATACACTCACCAAAAACAGCAGTACTCCACACCTGCATAACACTCTTAAAAGAAACTTTGGCAGGTTGAGTTAGAGAATAATTGATTGGACTTGAGGCCAAAAGATCCTGAATGATATGAAAATCATTATCTAGTTCCTGATGATCAAGAACTGCAGTGAAGTTGTTAGGAGCAAAAGTAACACCATGAATTACAACTTTATTGTTTATGAATGCAGACGAAGACATTTTTAAATCGAATGTGTAGGAATTTGTGATTTTCGATTTAGGGTTTGTGTTCGCACAAAGTGATAGAGAAGATACAATACTGATACTTTGAGAATCAAAGAATCAATTTAGAAAACTAAATTGGTTATAAACAAAACTAATGTTTTCTCAAAGACAGATGTCAGCAATCTACTCGTGCACACATAGGTAATCGACAAAATTACGTGTAAGAGTGGTAATAACCGCACGCGACACGATTTACAAACTATATGTATATATTCAAGTGAGTACAATACACGCGCCCGTATTCTTTGAGAAATAAGATTGTGATAGAAATAAAACAAGGTAATTTGTTTTAATTAAAGAAATTAAAACATCACAATCAAAAAACACCTGGTACTTACACCAGAAATATGAATCGTTTCATATTCTCGTTCCACTCTTCTCTATTTAATCCTAGAGACTTGTCCACTTACTTTTTAACCCTTCTCCTTCTTCTTCTCTCCTGCAAACCAAAAGCTTTTCTTACAAAATATCTTAGTACAGAGATGGCAAAACTTACCATCAAAGAAAAGAATCTTCATCTCGTCGAGAAAAGAGATATCTTCAGTTATACTCGTGAAGAGTTTGATGCTTTCAACTGGGAAAGACAACTTGAGACTCTCTGGTTGCAGATGGATGCAGGTCTCGAGGAAATCGAGAAGGAAAAGCCTGCAAAAGTGATTGACATCGATGCTGCCCTTCAAGCAACACTAGCATGGCTTTCATATAAGGCATCCTCATCCAACTCCATCAACCATTGTTAATGAATATGTCACCAAAAATAACCTTATCCCTATCAGCCTCTACCCAAACAAAGTGGCAAAGATGGGATCTGGGATGGCTACTAACAATGGAGTGGTTTGGACTTTATTTCCTGTTGAATAGATTAGTAGATAGAGAATAAAAAGATGTAATCTATAAATGTAATCTCTTTCTTATTATCAATGAAAATTTTGTTTCTCTAATCTTATTCATTGTTTTCTGCATTGAACTTGTTCTTCAAATAATTAAATCAAAGAAATAAACATGAAAACTAATTAAAGTAATCACCTTATTAATAAGTTCAAGAATCACAAGTATATCATGAAAATAGAACAGAAAACAAAATACTGATATACATTACTGATAAGTGAAACGTCGCATCAGTATTTGATGTTTGACTGAAGTCAGGATTGACTTTTCATCAGGATTCGAAATGCATCAGGATTCGACGAACATCAGTATTTGATCTTTCTCTGTTCTTAGAAACTATCATAGTTTACCATTCCCAGTTCATTCACCAACTTTGTAAATGTAGCTTCAGGAAGTGGCTTGGTGAATATATCAGCTAGCTGTTGATCAGTAGGAACAAAGTGTAACTCAATTGTCCCTTCCATTACTTGCTCTCTTATGAAATGATATCTGATACTGATATGCTTAGTAAGAGAATGCTGCACTGGATTTCCTGTCATAGCAATAGCACTTTGGTTATCACAATAAATAGGTATTTTTGAATATGACAAACCATAGTCCATTAGCTGATTTCTCATTCACATGATCTGAGCACAACAGCTTCCTGCAGCAATGTACTCAGCTTCTGCAGTTGATGTAGAGATTGCCTTTTTCTTTTTACTGAACCAAGAAACAAGTCTTCCTCCAAGAAACTGACAACTGCCTGAAGTACTTTTTCTGTCTATCTTACAGCCTGCAAAATCAGCATCAGAATAACCACATAAATTAAATTCAGATTCCCTAGCATACCAAAGGCCAAGTGATGGTGTGCCCTTCAAGTATCTGAAAATCCTTTTGACAGCTATAAGATGTGGTTCTCTGGGTTCTGCCTGAAATCTTGCACATAGACAGGTTGCATACATGATATCTGGTCTACTAGCAGTTAGATACAACAATGAGCCAATCATACCTCTGTAATTTGTTACATCTACCTTAGTACCTTGATTAGGATCATGCTTGGTAGCTGTAGCTATGGGGGTTGATGCAGTAGTGCTGTCTTGCATGTTAAACTTTTTCAATAGGTTCTTTGTGTATTTTGACTGATTGATAAAAATTCCATCATCAGTCTGTTTAACTTGTAGACCTAAGAAATAGCTCATCTCTCCCATCATACTCATTTGATATCTAGACTGCATTAGCTTTGAAAACTTCTCACATAATTTAGAGTTAGTTGACCCAAAAATGATATCATCAACATAAATTTGAACTAATAGCAAATCCTTACCATGATTCAAATAAAACAAGGTTTTATCAATTGTACCTCTTTTGAATCCACTTTCCAGTAGGAATTGAGCCAATGTCTCATACCAGGCTCTTGGAGCTTTCTTTAGTCCATAAATTGCTTTATCCAGTCTATAGACATAATTTGGATGTTTTGAATCAACGAAGCCAGGAGGTTGTTCAACATAAACTTCCTCTTCCAATTCTCCATTGAGAAAAGCACTTTTCACATCCATCTGGAAAACTTTAAATTTCTTGTGAGCTGCATATGCAAGAAAAATTTTGATAGCCTCCATTCTTGCAACAGGAGAAAATGTCTCATCATAGTCTATTCCTTCCTGTTGAGAATATCCTTTTGCAACTAGTCTTGCTTTATTTCTGATGATAGTGCCATCTGAATCTGTCTTGTTTCTGAACACCCACTTTGTACCTACAATGGACCTTCCTTTAGGCCTTGGTACAAGTTTCCAGACATTATTTCTTTCAAACTCATTTAGTTCTTCTTGCATAGCCATAACCCAATCAGCATCCTTTAGTGCATCTTCAACTTTCTTAGGTTCCTCCTTTGACAGAAAGTTATGATAAAGACATTCATTTTGAGTTGCACTTCTGGTTCTAACACCTACTTCAGGATTCCCAATAATTAAATCAGGAGTGTGACTTTTAGTCCATTTCCTTGCTGGTGGTAGATCATTCCTTGAATTTGATGCTCCCCCATGATTGGTGTTATCTTCAAAAGAACCAATGTTTTTAGAAGCTCCCCCTGAGATATTGCTATCTGTTTCTGATCTACTGTCAGAATTGTCACTTGAATCTATTTCTGATGAATCTCTTCCTGATGTTTGATTTGATTCATTGTTGATGATCTCTTGATGTTGCTCCCCCTCAATATTTGCATTTCCATCAGTAATCTGTATTTCATCAGTAATAGAAGGTTCATCAGTATTTGATGAATTTTCAGTATCTGACGAGATTTCATCAGAATTCTTGGAGGCTTCATTTGCAAAAATCAAATCATCATGTAAGTCTTCAGAAATTCCTGTAATCTTTTTATCATCGAAAGATACATTTATTGACTCCATGACTGTCTTTGTTCTTAGATTGTAGACTTTAAAGGCTCTTGATGATGGATAGCCAATAAAGATGCCCTCATCTACAGCTTTAGTTTCAAATTTTCCAAGCTGTTCAGGATGAGGTCTTAGAACAAAGCACTAACAGCCAAATACATGCAAATGCTTCAGACTTGGCTTCTTTTCCTTGATCATCTGATAAGGAGTTACACCATGTCTGTTGATCAATGTAATATTCTGAGTGTAGCATGCTGTGTTGACTGCTTCTGCCCAGAAATATGTAGGAAGTTTAGCTTCCTCCAACATAGTTCTACCTGCTTCAATAAGAGTTCTGTTCTTTCTTTCTTTCAACTACCTGAGTATCATAGAAGTTGACATGATAACTTCTGTCAGTGATTTGACTAACACTAAGCAGATTGTGTTTGAGTCCTTTCACCAGAGCTACTTTTTCAATAATGACATTTCCAATGATAATACTGCCATATCCCAAAGTTTGTCCAATGTTGCCATCTCCATAAGACACAGTTGGGCCAGCCTTTTCCTCAAATTCTGATAGCAAGGTTTTGTCTCCAGTCATGTGTACAGAACATCCAATATCCATGACTAACACATTTTTCTTTTCGCCCTGCAATCAGAATCACAAAGAATTCAGTTAGAATTTTTAAGAACCCACACTTGTTGGGTTCTTTTAGCATGCAATTTAACATTTTTAGCAGCAGAAGATTTCTTAATAAAAAATTTTCCTTTAGGATTACCTCCTTTAGAAGTTATTTTGTTATCATCAGAATTAACAGATGCATGCTTAGAATTCACATTCTTTGTTTTGCCAGAATTTGTACTTTTATTGAACTTAGGCAATGGCTCATAAACATTGTAGTACAAATTATGATATTCTTCACACATATAAATAAAATGCCATTTACTACCACAATGAAAACAGGGATTTTGTGGTTTATAAAATACTGTCCTATTCCTAATGTCAGACTTAGGAATAACATTAGTCTTCTTCTTACTCCTCCTGCAGTCAATAGCAAGATGATTAGAGTCACCACAATTAAAACATGTCTTTCTTGGTGATTTGGAATATACTTATAATTATTCTCCTTATTTATTCCAACTTTACCATTCCTGTTTCTTTTGACAGTAGTGACTCTCTTCTTATCTATCACATCACAGATTTTATCTCTTAGTTGTTTCTTTGACAAAAGACCTACATTCTTGTTTTGGACAGACTTTGATTTTGAATTCTGTGCCGAAGTGGATCCCTCTTCAGTAATTGATTTGGAATTTTCTGGATACACATAATTCACAGGCTTTAATTTAGTCTTTGTACTGTTTGTAACATATCTATAGGTTTTTGGATTTGTCGAGTCATTGATAACAACTCTTCCTGGATTTGACGAAACAACCTTTTCCTTGTTCTTTTTCTCATTCTCTAGCTTATAACCTAGACACTCTTTCCAGTTTTTATCTGTAATTATCTCGTGAGTTTTTGTTCCAGAGTGTGTCCAAGTTCTGAGTCTTTCATTAGCATCCTTAAGTTGCATTTCAAGTTCTTTACATTTAAACTCTATTTCAAGTTTCATGTGTTTAGCATTATCACATTCAGTTTGAACGTCCTGCAAGAAAATTAACTCAGCTTCTAAATGATCATTTCTTTTAGTTACCTCTGCCATCTGAGATTTTATTCTTGTATTTTCAAGAGATTGACTCCTAAAGCTGATATGCAGAGACTTAAGAAAAGACCTTAACTCAGAGACATTATTTGTATCAAAATCAAACAAGGTTTCAAATACCTTAGTTTCAACAACAGCAACAGTCTCATCAGTATTGGCCATTAGTGCATAATTCACCTCTTCTTCTTCAGATTCTGAGGAAGAGTCCATCCAATCCTTGCTTGATGAGATAAGAGCTTTGGTCTTTGCCTTTTTGCACTCAGTTGCAAAATGACCCATTCCATCACAGTTGTAGCATCTGACTTTTGATTTGTCAAATTTGCTGCTTTTATCTTCTTTCTTCTTGTACCTGTCTTTGTCAGCATTGAAGGTTTTCTTCTGGAACTTTCCTTGCTTCCTAGCCTTTCTGAACTTCATCTTCTTGAAGCCCTTGACTATCATAGCAACCATCTCCATCATATCAGAATCAGTAGAGTCATCATCAGTATCAGAATCAGACTTAACATCAGTATCTGATGATGAGTCATCAGGAATTGACTCCACAACTCTACTTTTTCTTGAAGAACCTTCTTCAGCTTTTCCTTTTGATTTTGATTCAACATTCAAAGCAACAAATTTTGCTTTGACATTTTTCTTGTTCTTCCTCTGTTGAACCTCAAGATCATAGGTTCTTAACATCCCATAGACTTCATCAAGAGACAGCATCTTCAGATCATATTGATGCCTTATAATTGAAGCTTGAGTATCCCACTCCTCAGTTAGAGCTCTTAGAAACTTGGTATTTGAATCCTCTGGGTCATACTCTTTGCCAACTAGAGATAGATTATTCAGAAGTGTTAGAAATCTATCATAGATATCAGTAAGGCTCTCATCAGATCTAGCATCGAACTATTCATACTCCTAAATCAACAGAGCCCTTCTGTTTCTTTTGATAGACTCAGTGCCTTGACATTGAGTTTCCAAAGTATCCCAAATTTCCTTTACAGTCTTGCATGCTATGACCCTGTTTGACATGACATTATCAAGACTGTTGTGCAATATATTTTTTACCTTTGCATCTTTGAGCACTTGAGCCTTTTCTTCTGGAGTCCACTCACTCTTTGCCTTGATGACATAGTGTTCAGCAACAGTTTCAGTTCTTGCAACTAATTTTGTTGGAAGAAATGGTCCATCATTGATCCTGTCAAGATAGTCAGGATCAGTAGCTTCCAGATACATTAACATCTTCACCTTCCATGTTGGATACTCAGTTTTCTTGAGAATGGGAATCTTAATGCTTTCATACTTGCTTGTCGACATCTTAAGATCGTTTTTGATTATTATTAATCAGTTGGGCTCTGATACCAATTGTTGCCCAGTAATTAACAATTGTAGAAGGGGGGTTGAATACAATTGTATAAGATTTTCGACTTAAACAATAATAACACAAGTATGAATCAATAACAGCTTCATTAATTCTGATATAAAAATGTTACAGAACTCTCTTAATAAATTCTTATGTTCTTAAGAGCTGCTAGGTTACAAGATAACTCGTGTAAGCGATTCCAATAATGTAAAACCTAAACTGTGTTTATATAGTATACACAACTACACTATCAATTACAAGATATTCTAATTCAATTACATATATATATCTCTGAATGCATATCTTGTATGATAGCTGCCTTCCTATAAATTAGGAACCGACATATCAATCTTCCTTGATCTCTGGTCTAATGAGAATCTTTACGAAATCCTGACCAGCTTCTAATACTGACGATACCTTCATACTGACGCTGTATTACTGATGACGTCAGCATCAGTATCTTGATCAGTAACAATCCAGATCCTGATATCACTTGAATCAATATCTAACACTTGTGTTGTTCTTTATCCGTACCTACACCTTGCACACACAAACACTTATCTGCTACATAGACTCGAGACAAGAAAAGTTCAAGAATCCATTCACCCCCCCTCTGTATTCTTTTACTATATTCAATACTCAACAAGTGGTACCAGAGCAGGCTGTTTATTCAAAAACAGAAAAACAATCATGAGTTCGAATACACCAAAGACTAGAGGAATGGTGAAAGTCCCTAAGTTTGACAAAGAGAATTATAACCTCTGGAAGATAAAGATGCAGTTGTTCATCAAAGCATCTCATCATTTGTATCCTGAGATTCTTAAGAATGGTCCATTTGTTCCCCAACAGGAGATTCCTGAAAAGACTGTTGAAACCACTACTATTCCAAGATCTTATGTAGCTAAGGATCCATCCTAATGGATAGAATCAGAAAAGGACATGGTTGCCCTTGACAGTCACCTCATGTTGCTGATTATAGATTCCATGGACATGTCAATGTTTGCAAACATTGCTTCATGTACCACTGCCAAAGAAATGTGGGATCACATTGAGGTGTTATGTGAAGGAACTGCTGAGGTCAGAGAAAACAAGAAATAGATACTGGTCACACAGTATGAGGCTTTCATGGCACAGCCCAAGGAAAGCATTACTGAGATGTTTGAGAGATTTCACAAGCTAGTTACTGAGTTGCAGATGAATGGCAAGGTTTACAGTACCAAGGAGTTAAACATGAAGTTTCTACTATTTTCACCAAACCATCTAGAGCAAAGGGTCATTTCTCTAAGGGAAAGAGATTTGAACAAAGTTACATATGATGTGCTCTATGGGATTTTAAAAACTCATGAGCTTGAGCTGCTTCAGAAAAGGGCTATCCAAGCCAACCAAGGCAGAATGATAAACACATCATGTGCCTTGATTGTCAACAAATCTATTCCAGACCTAGAAGCATCTACAAGCCAATTGAGGATAGAGGAGTTAGTGGAAGAGGAAGAAACTGAAGCTGAGGAAAGTGAACCTGTTGAGGAGAAGGAGGAAGATGAGTTCTATACTCTTAAAGAACTAGATGGAATGGAAAACACTTCATATGCTTTTATGGCCAGAAAATTTCCAAACATCAGATTTAAGAGGAACCAACCCTTCAAACCTAAAACCCAAAACCATTCATTCAACAAGAGCAAGGCACCTGTGAAACCAAACAAGAATAAGTTCAAAACCAGCCATGTGGATAGGTCATCTGTAAGGTGCTATAGATGCAATGACCTAGGGCATTTTGTCAGTGAATGCAAGAAGCCTAAAAAGAAGGATAGAGATTATCTTGAGCTCGAAGCTAAGTATGAGGCCCTTCTGAAAAAGCAGACACAAGGTAAGGCCTACATAGCTGAAGGGAAGTGTTGGGATGATTCTGACAGTGATGGAGAGGAACAAGAATTTTGCAATTATGCCTTGATGGCCAATTCCAAGGATGACACATCTCCATCAGACCCTCAGGTACCATCTCTCACTACTATAGACAAGTCTGTTTCAGAGTATAAATGCATGATTGAACAACTATCTGTTGAGATGTTTAACATTCAGACTAGTATGACTCCTGCTAATGAAGAGATTACTAAACTATCTACTAGAAATGAAATGTTAATCAAAAAGAATGAGGAACTTGAGCTAACTGCTATGCAAGTAGAAAATCTTAAGAAAGAAGTTGAATATCTGCAGAATAAGGTTTTGTGTGCTAGTCAGGTTGAAAAGGATCTTAGGGATGAATTAGCTGAAAATGAATTCAAACTGAAAACTTTCAAGAAATCATCTGGTCTAGTGCAATCCTACTGTGAGAAAATTGAAGCAAAACTCAAGGCTGCTATTGGACTTGATTATGACACTCTTAAACAGAGAAAAGGCTATGCTATCATTAAAGATGACACAGTTGTTCATGAGGAAGTGCCTCACATTTTGAAAAAGACTGAAAATCCAATTTTTAAGGAATCAACATTTGAAATTGATGAGGATGCCTTACTCATCAAACAAATGTTGAATGATGAGGATGAGGCACAATCCAATGAACAACAAGCATCTTCCAAGAGTGAGAGTGTCAAGTCAAAGACCAAGGAGCCAGTAGGTGATAGGATAAGACCCAAGAAGTTTGTTAAGTTTGTTTCAGCTGGAAAGAGTGAATGAGAGAAGAAAGTGACTAAGAAGAAACAGAACAGAAATGGCAAGTTAGGGATTAACAAAGATAACAACTATGCTTATATGCCTAATGCCCCTAGGAAAACTTGTCAGAACTGTTTCAATACCAATCATTTAACTCATGCATGCAAGAAACCTGCTGGTAGTGTGACTAAATCTTTCTATGATTGTTCTGTGCCTCTAAGACATAGAGATGCACCATTTTCTGATAAATTTGACTGTATGCCATGCAATATGAATGTTATGACTAGTTGTTTCAATCTGAGAAGGCAATTCATTGATGGTTATATCAGTCACAATTCTCACACACACTACACCAGGTCAAAGTCTTCGAGTCCTCCTAAAGCTAGGAAGGTACCTTTGTCACCTAAGTCCGAAACCTCAGGTTCTAATACTTCTAACAGTGACAAGAAGACTAATGCCAAGAAAGTTGACAAGCATGTTGTTTATGATAAAACTGTTTCTAAGTCACATGGACCCAAACTTGTTTGGGTACCAAAGGAGAAGTAATACCTTTGTGTTTGCAGGGCAAAGAAAGTGAAAAGAAGGTCATGTGGATTTTGGATAGTGGATGCTCAAATCATATGACTGGTGATATGGCCCTGCTATCACAGTATGAGGAAAAGGCTGGCCCAATGGTTGCTTTTGGAGATGACAGCATGGGTAACACATTGGGATATGGCAAGTTAAAAGTTGGAAATGTCATCATTGAAGATGTAGCACTGGTCAAGGGACTCAAGCATAATCTGCTAAGTGTTGGTCAGTTTACTGATAGAGGATTCAAGGTGGATTTTGACAAAGATGAATGTTTGATCACCCACAAGAAGACTGGTGATTTTGCTCTATCTGGAGTAAGGAAAGGAAGCCTGTTTGTTGCCAATATGGATTCTGCAAACAAGGACAAAATTTGTTGCTTTTACTCAAAAGCATCAAGTGAAGATTGTTGGCTGTGGCACAAGAAACTATCACACCTGAACTTCAAAGCCATTAATTCTCTAGTCAAAAGAGAGTTAGTGAGAGGCATGCCCACACTTAAATTCTGTCAAGAAGAAGTGTGTGAGGCTTGTCAAAAAGGAAAGATGAAAAGATCAAGCCACAAGTCAAAGACAGTGACATCAATAACCAAGCCCCTACAACTCATTCATATGGATTTGTTTGGGCCTGTCAATATTATGTCACTAGGAAGAAAGAAGTATGCCTTGGTAATGGTTGATGACTTTACAAGGTATACATGGGTGGAATTTCTGGCATCAAAAGATGAGGCTCCATAAGTAATCATTGAGCACATAAAGAAAGTTGACAAGGAAGCAAAGGCCAACAATGCAAGTGTGATTGCACTGAGAAGTGATAATGGAACAGAGTTCAGAAATGTCATACTTGAAGCCTTCTGCAAAGAGAATGGTATTTCTCAGCAATTTTCTAGCTCCAAGGACTCCACAACAAAATGGAGTTGTTGAGAGGAAGAATAGAACTCTAATTGAGGCTGCTAGAACAATGTTGCTTGATGCAAAGATGCCTACATGTTTTTGGGCTGAGGCTGTAAGCACTGCATGCTATATCCAAAACAGAACCCTCATCAACAAAAACATTGGAAAGACACCTTACAACTTGATGACTGGAAAGAAGCCTACTTTAAAGTATGTTCATACTTTTGTAAGCAAATGCTTTGTATTGAAGGATAATTCTGAATATGTTGGAAAGTTTGATGTAAAGGCATTTGAAGGAATTTTTCTTGGCTACTCTATGGAGAGAATTACATACGAAGTTTTTGTCATCAGTCAAAAGAAGATTATGGAAAGCACAGATGTGACATTTGATGACAGCAAACTACCTGGACTAGAAGAAGCCAATGATGAATATAAAGATCCATTAAGGTTTGATAATCTAGATGATTCTGATGAAGAGATTGGAATTGAAGTTGAGCCTCAAGTTCAACAAACTCAATTGAACGATGACACAAGATAAGAATTTGTGCCAATCAATAGTGGAGAAACAAGCATCCAAGACACACATGTGAGTAGTGGCAGCATCACAGGGGGAGGAAATGAGAATGATCAGGACTTGGATGATGAAGCAATATCAAGAATGAGAAATCAGGCTGAGCATTCAAGGAAATGGGATAGATCACACACTGCAGAGCAAATCATTGGAGATCCTAATGCAGAAGTAAGGACTAGGAGAGCAACTCAGAATGAGTGCCTCTATGGATGTTTTCTATCTCAAGTTGAGCCTAAGAAACTTGATGATGCACTGTTGGATCCAGATTGGATTGTTGCCATGCAAGAGGAGCTGAATCAATTTGAAAGGAACAAAGTATGGGAACTTGTGCCTGCACCAAAGAGTAGAACCATTGTTGGAACAAAATGGGTTCTGAAGAATAAGATGGATGAAGATGGTGTAATAGTAAGAAACAAAGCAAGGTTGGTTGCGAAAGGATACTCTCAACAGGAAGGCATTGATTATGATGAGACATTTGCCCCTGTTGCTAGATTGGAAGCCATCAGAATATTCTTGGCATTTGCTGCTCATTCAAACTTTAAAGTGTATCAAATGGATGTCAAAAGTGCATTTCCGAATGGAGAGTTGGAAGAAGAAGTCTATGTGCAAGCTTTGAGGATCCACACTTCCCAGAATTTGTTTACAGACTGCTTAAGGCACTGTATGGACTTAAGCAGGCTCCAAGGGCATGGTATGATACCGCTACTACAGAATAGGCTTTTAGCGTCAGTCAAAATAGGCTTTAGGCGTCGGTTATTGGGCGTAGTATATGAAGGCGACGCTATAGGTATAGGTCTATAGCGTCGGTTAATTGGGCGACGCATATAATGTAATAATAGCGTCGGTTATTTAAACAACCGACGCTTAAAGTCTGTTATATGTGTCGGTCATTTAAACAACCGACGCTTAAAGTCTGTTATAGGCATCGGTCGTTTAAACAACCGACGCTTAAAATCTAGTTATTGGCGTCGGTCATTTAAACAACCGACGCTGAAAATCTGTTATAGGCGTCGGTCATTTAAACAACCAACGCTTAAAGTATATTATAGGCATCGGTCATTTAAACAACCGACGCTTAAAGTCTGCTTATAGGCATCGGTCATTTAAACAACCGACGCTTAAAGTCTGCTTATAGGCATCGGTCATTTAAACAACCGACGCTTAAAGTCAATTTTTTTAAAAAAAAATAAAATTTGCAATTCTGTTATGAAACAGTACAATTTCAGAAATAATTTAGCCCATGCCAGTACACCAAATTATATATAAAATCAATTTATACATGATACATAATCAAGAATGAGATCTAATTAATAAACAATATATAAGACTACTCTACATTCGACAAGTCAATACTAATAACAAAGTAGACAAACTGATCTAATTTCTCTAATTTTATGGAGAACAATTTCCTCACACAGATGACGAGCAAATGTATTGAAGGAAGGAACCAAATTGATAATGTGCATCAACGATGTTGTGACCAAATCATCCTACACACTGATACAAGTGCCTCTGTTCTGAATACATGTTTCAGGAACAAGCCTTGGCTATTTGGTTTTCTCTATCAAATCATCATCCACATGGACGTGTAAGCCATTATCTTTCTTGATAATTGTTTCGCCAATAATGCTTGCAACACCATCTGCAGAAGCCTGTGTAGAAGAACATTACATGTCCAGTGTGAGACGACACGGAGAAAGTAACAGATGCAGTCATATATAATCAACTGAAAAAGTGTACAAGTACTAAAATTATAAACCCCTGCTATCACCCAATGGGATGGAAGTGCTGTTGGGGGGAAGGTAGAGGGTTTAACATCTAAAGTGAATGTAGAGGACGTAGAATGATAATATAAACATAATAATAAATTATAAGACATAACACACATCAAGATCTCCAAATAATGCCCCCGACAAACAAAGTTTAATTTCTACCGTAACAATTGCTTTAAGTATGAATGTAAGAAATACAATGTAGAAATCATACTCATACCACGGTAATGGAGTTGAAGTTCGAATTCTATTGTCACATGGTAGTAAAAATTATTAATTAGAGTGAAAGCTGTATACGAGATGTAATTTAGAATTTGATCGCTATCATATGCATTCAAGCTGCAAATTAAAAAGGCATGGTGACGTGAAGTGTTCAACCTTTAATATTTATGGACATATTTTGAATAATTTTACCGAACACAGTTAGTTTCTCAGAGTGATATTCACTCTCTCGTTCTCATATCCCTGTAACACTCTTTAAAACGTGATTCACAGTAATACAGAAAATAACTAATTCAATAGTCAATAGAAGAATACTGTTAAAGAAACAAATGATCCCCTTTTAGCAGTAATAGGTAAGCATACAAGATCTTTCAACCTATTTTTTTCTTTCCATAAAAATCAGAACTAGGTTTTAGTCGGATTCCTCATTTGAAATTATAATGCAGCATTTCTATGTCCACCTTAAAATTTGACTCATTTACAATATGATATTAGAAAAAAGTTACACTCTCATCGTATATACATGCAATGTAAACTAGTGGAATTACAATCCTCATTTTATCTGTTCATATTCTCTTATCTATTTTCTGAATATTATTTCCAAAAGAAACAACGACTCCTTTTATTTTAAGTTGAGCTACATGGATGTCCCAAAATCGAGGGCTATGGTACATTGGAAATTAAGAATATCCAGGAAAGGTACCTTTGTAATGTAAGGAGATTTGGGCAAATCTTTATAAAAGGGCTTCAATGAAGCCATTCTGCGCTCGTAAAGGTCGTTCATCTTTTTGGTAACATCCCCATATTTACCCGTCTCAAGTTCCTTCAAAAGATCAACTACTGTAAAATGACAACAGCAGGAGATTTTTGGAGTGCTGAATGCTGCATCTTCACTAGCTTTCCTTTTGTTCCTCTTTGAAAACAAATCTGCAAAAAATGAATAGTCAAATCCAGTTCATCCTAGAAGAAAATAGGATCCGCGAATTAGGCACGCACTCTCCCTATTCTAAAGAAAGACCCATTTGTGAAAATTATCATCCAAATATCAAAAGCTATATTTCATGAAATTTAAAGTCAAGGCCAAAAGCTACTCAAGCTTGAAAAGACCAGAATTAGACAGCATTGTGCATGTTATGTGCTTGATAAAATTAACCCAACAGAAAACATGAAAGTCCAGAACCAATATAACAAACGACATATACTAACATAGTGCATACACTATGACAAAAATGTAAAACAGAGCATTTAACAGGTACTTGGGGTTGCCCTCTTCTCCATATATCAGTAACTTAATAACAATTGAGCAAATTACATTTATACAATTGAGCAAACAATTTAGTAACTTAATAATATTATTCAAATAAGATTTAAACAAATCAAATTTCATAATAACAGAATTTAACTCGCACATAACAAATTACACTAATTAGCAATTGAGCATTATTAAACAAAACAGATAATATGATCGCCTAATCATCTGCTTGGTAATTTTCTATTCCTGGTTCAGATGAGCTCGTTCTTTGTGTTTTGTTAAAACTATTTTTTTTTTTGGTTTTATTCTTTAAGATACTCTCATTTCTACACCAATCCATCATAGATTAGCAAGTCCCACTTGCCCTGCCCAGTATCAATATTTTACATTAATTTGTAATTTTTTGTTTAGCTATGGCTAAAAACCACCCCATGTTCAGTTGGATTGTATAGGCCTTACAAATACAAGTACATAACAAACAACAAACAAAGGCTACCTGGCAAAGATTTACAACTTTCAAGGCCAACAAAGTTAGTACCACGGTAGGTTTCTGATCAGCGTATATGTTTGATAAATGTTTAGGAATCTAACAAATTGGTAGGGACAAGTAATAGGGAGCAGAGGGAGTTTTACACAGTGGAGCTTGGATATTAATGATCTATAAATCTTGTAAGAACAATGTTTTTATTGAAGATCCATTTTTCTACTTAAAAAACAAGTCCAGGTCATAACCATTGAGAAGACTTAGATATTTACCTTTGCTTCATTGGTCGACGAGTATTGTACACGCTTATCCATTGGGTTGCAGGCATCCCCATTCGAATCTGTTTCTTAGGTTACCGATCTTCCCTATTTTCCGATGCCAGTCGACCACTCTTATGACCAACCTGATGTACCAGTTTTACAAACAAAAAAAACACAGATTGAGGATAATAACTACAGCTGAAATCAAGGGCAATGAACCCAGTAAAAGATGAAGAAAGATGTTAAGATTACCTTATGAGAACTAAAAAAAATGATTACTGAATTTTAATCTATAACTAAAATGAGAGATGACCTGATATCCTTGCCCAGGAAGATGACCACGGAGGAGAAAAATAAGTGTGTAAGCAAGAGATTCTAGATCATCTCTTCTACTAGAGTTCTGCCTAAATGTGCATGCACACTAGCATATCGGATTGTTCCCCTGAAAAGCAGAATGCTAATTAACTACAAGGGTCACAATTATCAGATATTTGATAAATGCGAAAATATAAGGAAATACTAGTTGCAAAATTTTGATACTTGAACCAGACTACTTGGCCACCACATGTACGCTGGGTCTACCATATACTTCCTCAGAAGCCCTGCCCAAAGAATAATAATATCACAAATTTCAAGCACGCTCTTATTAGCTAGTTAAACTGGTGTACAGTGATATAGAAGTTTTAATTTTCGTACTCGTTGCAAACAAATAGGACTGTGAGTCATGTATATGCATTAGATACCAGTGAGGAGGCCAGTACCGATTTTGAAATTGACATCTTTTTTAATTGTATTGAACTAAGGACACATATCCGACAAAGAAAAAAAACAAAACATACAACATATATAGAAAATATAACAACACGGCCATACATACATACATACCAGTAATATCATGAATCCTAAATTGATACAGAGAACCGAGATAAGGGCAAACAATTACCTCATCAAACCAAGAGATACCAAATCGAACCTAGAGAAGTGAAATCACACCGGAGAATTCAAGTACGCAGCGTAATAAAGCTTCGATTAGGGATACGTATCAATGGGAAATGATTAGTGAGAGTCAGCGATTAGCATCGAGCAATTGAGGAATTGGGGAAAGAAGAAGAGCGGGTCTAAGAGTCAGAGTTGCTACTAGACCCGCGTAAAATGCTGTAACTGAATGAAAGATTAAATTAAAATTAACTTTAGTATAAAATGATTTATATTTATTAATTGAATGATATTATATAAAATTTCAAATGTTTTAAAATATACTTAGATAAAAGTGTAATTTTTAGTAAAATAATTTAATTTTTTTTTAAACTACATAATTTATATAATGAAGTATGATCTGGATATAATTTTATCATAAATTATGGTTCAAGATATATAAGTATTATTTAGTAGTAATGAATACATATTATTTATTTGTGTAAAAAAAACTATAAATTTAATTTTTTATAACATATTGTTTGATTTCAACATCAAACCTCACAAAAAATTTTTGGGATAGTTTCAAAACTACCCATGTGAACTATTAGATTTTTAAATATATACTACCCATCTTTCTAAAATTCTAAAAATACCGACCTTGTTTTCAAAATTCCAAAAATACTACCTTCCTCAATTGCAACTTTTGCAACCTCATTTGCAACTTCCAGTTTCAAATTTCTGATTTCATGTTCTGGGGTTCAGATGTCATTTTCGACCTCTTTTTGGGACTCTGATATATATATATATATATATATATATATATATATATATATATATATATATATATATATATATATATATATATCAGAGTCCAAAAAAGAGGTCGAAAATGATATCTGACAAATGGAACTTGAAATCAGAAATTTGAAAACTGGAAGTTGCAAATGAGGTTGCAAGGCCCCGCCAAGGGCACTCATAATTGGTGAATTTGGGTTGCAAGGCCCCGTCAGGGGCACCCATAATTGGTGAATTTGGGTTGCAAGGCCCCGCCAGGGGCACTCATAATTGGTGGATTTCTGATTTGCAACTTTCAGTTTTCAGTTGCAACTTTTGCAACCTCAGTGCTTTGGATTAGAAATCAACTTAGAGATTATGGACTTGTGTTGGAAAGAATTCCAATCATGTGTGACAACGCAAGTGCAATCTCTATAGTTGCCAATCCTGTCAATCATTCTAGGACAAAGCACATTGACATCAGATATCATTTTATAAGGGAACATGCAACTAATGGAACCATTGAGTTGCATTATGTTTCTACAGATAAACAACTAGCTGATATATTCACTAAGCCATTAGATGAAGCCACCTTCACAAGGTTGGTTAGTGAGATTGGAATGCTGAATTCTTCAGATTCTGGCTAGGTGAATACAGCATCTAGATTGTTGCAGCAGTAAACACTTACTTTATCTAAATTCTCAATAATTTTGGAGTAAGTGTTGGCTGAAATATGATTTATAAATATTTCAAATCTGTTGCATATTTGGAAAATCATATTTTCTTGTTAACTTGAAATTTCTATGAAATTTTGAGAAAATCACTGTTTAATTTGCTAGAATATTCTTGAAGGACTATGGCTGGTAAATTTTAAAAAGATAGTGAAAATTGAGTTTCTATGAGTATATTTCGACAAGTCAGACTTCTCGAGTGATTCACTATTCGACATCTCTAACAAATCTCATTAGAGCACTCTCGAGTTCTCGAATAGAGTCTTTTAGAGTTCTCGAATAGAGGTTTTTCTTGACTTCTCGAATATAGTGTTTTAGTTCTCGATTGACTGAGTTCTAGAATACTATATTTGAGTTCTCGAATCATTTGAAAAGACTGATTTCTCGCTGAATTTTAACCGATTTTGGATTTTTATTCAGAATTCAGAATTACTCATAAAAACATATTTTACCTAATTTTGATTAATTTCTAAGTTAGATAACTTCCAGCTGTGAGTTACAACCTGCTTGAGTTATCGAATAAGCCTTTCTTGACTTATCGAATAGTTATTTTCTACTTCTCGAATGCCTGACTTGTCGATACATAACATACATCTAATCGACAATTCAAGTACTTCATATTTATACAATTTCACATCTATTCGATTCATTTCATTCGATTTCTCAAGCATCTCAACTCCCAAAACCTCTGAAACCCTAACTGTAAAAAGCTAAATTTCTTCTTTAACCTTCAATTTCTCCCCTCTCTCTTACACAAATGGCAACAGTAAAGTTCAACACCAATTTTATTGCTCTAACTAGTGATGTTGTGGCACCCAACGCCAACTTCAAGTGCTTTGTGAAGTGGATGTCTGAATTGCATACATAAAAAATGCTCTATCTGTTAACCCAACTCTGTATCTAGACATTCTAGAACAGTTCTGGAAGTTTGCTACAGTGGAGGTGGTGGCTCTTGACTCTGCAATAACCTCGTACATCATTTACTGCAAGATTCAAGACAAGAATATCACTATCACCACTGAAGATATGAATGAAGCACTTGGGATGGGCACCAAACAAGAGGTGTATGACCCACTAGCTACAAATGCTGAATTGGAAGACTTCTTTGATTTCATCAAATATGCAGACAAAATCAGTCTTGGCCATCTGAATAGGAAGCATTTGAGGAAGGAATGGAGCTATGTGTTTGCTACACTTCTTCAAGTCTTTACTGCAAGAAAATCCAACTATGACCAAATCAGTACACCTGCACAGCAAATAAGCTATGCCTTAGCATATGGAAAGAAGATAGATGTTGGCCTTATCATTCTGCAGGAGCTGTATGGGAAACTTGGTAAGAACTCAGCCAAGAGAGGTAATGAAATTTTCTTCCCTCGTTTTATTCAATCTGTACTTAACTTCTTAGATAATAAATTGATTGAATTAGATGGGATGAATAAAAATAGAATAGGCTATCCTAAATCCATGACCAAACTCATTTTTGGTAATTTGGAGACTAGGAATGATGTGGATGTAAGACTGAACATAACTCGCCATATGGAGAGTTTGTTTAGGACTTACCCCCACAACATGCCAACACTTGACTCAAAGTCGCAGTTAGCACAGCCCAAGCAAGTAGGACAAAATGCTAACCAAGGGCTTGCTAACCAACCCTCTCAACCAAATACTCTACCAAATACTGAGCCAACTGCATCATCCTCTCAAAAGGGTGATGTTAGTAAAAAGGAGAAGAAGAGAAAATAGGTTACTTCTGCACCTTTAACCATCTTGTCTGAAGCAGCATTGGCTGTAGAGTTAGAAAGTGAGGCACCTGAGTCACCCCTTATCAGGCCAAAGAAGAAGAAAACTAAATCCACCTCTTCAGTCACACAAATGGCTGAAGTTGTAAAATCAGGGGCAAACAGTTCACTAGATGTATCCTCTCAACAGGGTGCATCTATAGAATCAAGCATCCTCCCCAATGCACCTATCTGTACAGAGTCAGCACATGGGAGTGATAAGGCTGGCACAACACTGAGTGGAGAGCACATTACAGTTGAAACTCCCTCTATCTCTCAGGGGGAGTTGCCAAAATCTATTCCACAAGACACTTCTCTTCCAGAATCTACCACTCAAATTTCTTTGCAGCCTACAACTCAAAAATTGAGGAACAAGCCATTGATCATCAAGAATTCTTTTCTTTTGATGAGCCAATGAATTCAAGTGACTTGGTGCATGACACCTTATTCACCACCCAGGACCCACATTTAGATGGTGAGGGAATGCATGCTGGGGCATCTCCTAATGACACCATCACAAACACAGAGGTTCCACTAGTTTTCACTATAGACTCTCTGTCTGTGTCAACTGCTGGTGTAACCCATCCCACTTCTGTGGAGACACCATTAGTAGAGTCAATCCATCCGGTTACAGAAGTTGCATCTGTAATTGAGGAGTCTAGCTTGCCTAGCTCTAGGTCTGACTTTATGTCACAATGGCTGAAGCCTGTGCACCATGACAGTGCTTCAGGATCAGGGTCTGTTCCACAACAATTGACGGTTGAAGCACTTTAAAGCTTAATTGTGGATAAGATCCCTGAGTTCACAAAGATTGCACAGCACCTCCTCACTGCCAACCTGCCCAATCCTGACTATGAAGCTATACTCTTATGCCATAAAGAGGATGTGGAGCTACAGTAGGCCAAAATTATAGATGATACTGAGATAGAATGCAATGTAGATGCCTGGCTGCAAGAAAAATATGACATTCCTCTCTTAGAAGGCCTACAGTACCTCAGAGAGGAGTACATCACTTCACTAGGGTCCAATGCCAAATCTCTCAACCCTAGTGATGTGTATGAAGCAGTCAATGACAGTTACAAGGGAATTCTCAAGGCTGCACACTACCTTGGCAAGGGTCTAAAGACAGAAGTCACAGAAGTGTGTACAGCCACAACCAAGGAGGTGCATGAGATAAAAAGGGCTTTTGATTCCAAATTCCCTCAACTGGAGACTGTGGTCAAGGACATTCTAGCCTGCAAGTCTAGCTACACCAAAATGGACAATGGCTTAGCCATTCTTAAAAATACTGTCACATGGCTGGGGCACAAATTTTAGAATCTCACTGATCAGACCACTGAGGCCAATTCCATGCTCAGGACACTATTTGCCAACCAGTATGGAGATAAGTTGGTAACTGAGGTCTCTGTGCATGACATGACCAAATATGAAGTCCAAAGACTCAAGGATCAATCTATCTCTGGTTTCAAGGCCACTGAGTTATTCACCAAGGTGGATACTCTGGAAAAGGAGGTGGCCAATCTAAAGACATCCAATGCTTAGTTAACAGACACTGTTGTTGCCCTCAATGAAAAGTTGGACATTCAAGCCACTGCCAATGCTGATGTTCTTCTTAATCAACAACAGATGTTTTCTGCCATAATGAATTAAGCATATGGGACTCCCTCTACCTGAAGCCTCTTCCAACCCAAAGGTCACTACTACAGCCTCTGTTCCTGACAACAAGCCTAAGGGGGAGAAGAGGACATTAAGGGACTCAAAATCTAAGGGGGAGAAACCTAAGGAGAAAGGCATTACAATGAATGATGGTGGTCAACCAAGAACTGCTAAGTCAAATCAGTCTGAGAGATTAAAGGTAGCATTCCAGGAGGAAAAACTGAAGAAAGTAGCTGTAGATGAAGAGGCCAAGATTCCATCTGAAACTGAATATGAATTCGACATTCCTGACATTGTTAAGCAATCTCTTCAAGGTGAACCTTCAGAACTCAGAAATGTTCTTACTCAAAGGGTATGTCAAGAAACTACAAATTCTAAACTATATCATGACATAGCCTTTCTGAAGCACCTACAAGAGCTGAGAAGAAGGGCAAACTTCCACTACTTTGACTACATCAAGCTTCTTGTGCAAGATGTGTATCTAGTCACTGTAGTGAGAAGAGAAATTGTTCAAACTAATCCTTATGCCATCATCACTACCAATGATAGAGAAGTCCTAGTCCACACTGCCAAGAACCTCTTTCACATCCACATTGAGGCTTTGTAAATTCTATCCAGCTCTGAACTTGGAACAATTATCAGAAAGATAGAAAGGAATAACTCATCAGACAACAATATGCTCAAGGAGATTCTCACCAAGTGCATGAAATCTCAATTGCCTCAAGTAGTTCCTCAGCCTCACTGTATTTTATATGAAAAGAATCAAGACATTGTTGCCTTCAGATTTGTCCAACACCTCAAATCAAACAACATGTCAACAATAAAATTTTTGGCTGGAGTTCTACATTCAAGGAGTGGAAAATCTAAATCTGAAATAGAGGCTCTTGACATTCTGGTGAAGTTTATCAACTCTCAGTCCGACATCAAGCCTATTGCTAAAAAGGGAAAGTCAGACAAAGATAAGGATGATCAAGACAAGAGTGGGAGCAAAGGTGGATCTCAAGGAAGGAATAAGGGTGGTGATGACAAGGAGAAAAGGGATGGTAGAAGCAAGAAGAAAGATGATGACAGAGATGGTGGAAAGGTGTATGAGAGAAAGAGTGGAAAGCAGCAAGTCTTAGGCATTACTAACAGTAATCTCACCACAACACAAGACTCTAAGTCTAGGGTGAATGCTGTTAGCAATGACCTACCAAAATCTGAATCAATGGCTTCTGCAACTGCTTTGCCAACTCAAGAAAAGGAGATGTTATTCAAGAAACCACTTGTGTATATCAAAAAGCATACTGCTAATGGTATACTACAATGGTCCAAAGACAAATGTCTTAAATTTTTCTCAAGCAACAAAGAAAAGAAGCTGAAATGGAAGATGTCAGCCAGAAGGGCAAGAAAGGTGAAAACATCTACATCTCAGGCACTCACAATCATTCCTGGACTAGACTTGCCCTGTCTCCAAAGACTATGATGCAGATAAGATAGCATATCAACTAGCTCAGAGAATCTATCATGTAGCTATAGTTGATGACTGCCTGGAGTTCAAATACACTAATGGGAGATTCAAAAGATTCAAGCAAGGCATGTGTGAACACTGGGGCAAGTTACATGATCTACAAAGAATAATGGTGCTACTCAACCTTGAGAATGAAAAGGAGAGAAGGTGGAAAATTGAGATAGCTCATTTTATCAAGATGAAAAGAGATCATGAGGAAGAGTTAAGAAAGAAGTATGAAGCTTTGAAGATAAAGAGAGAAGAAGAGTTAGCTGCTCTAGAAGCTAAAGCTGAAGAATTGAGAGCTAAAGGGTTATGCAGAGTCAAGTATAATCCTTACACTGTGGAATACATGAAATATGGCAGAAATGTGAAGATTAGAATGGATTACATTAGCTCTTACTCTGAAGCCAAACTGAATGAAGTCATCAGAGACCTATCTGGCTCACCTCTCATTGAAGAACTCACTGCCATGGAAGACATCATCCAAGCAATGAGTGATGCAAAGAAAGCCAAGGAAGAAAAAGAAAAGGAAGATCTACAAGCCAAATCTCAAGGAAGAGAATCAAAGGAAAATGGCTAGTATTTCTTCATAACTGTGAGAATGCTTTCTTTGTAATAATATTCAATCAATTTCATACATGTACTTGTCAAGATTTATCTTTATGTATGATAGGCTTGTTATCAGACATGAAATTGTGACTAAGGGTCTTACTCACAATTTGAGGGAGATTGTTAGTCACAGGGGCATGCCTGTATACATCTAATAACAAGCCTAACTGTTTGTAATGCTCTGCATTACCTACATGACCTCTTAACTGAGGGAACCTCTAGTTGTAGAGTTTCTACTTGTTCTGTACTTATAATAGGCACCAAATCCTAGTTGTGTAAATGTATTTATAGAGTCAAGAATAATGCTTGAAAGAAGTTCCAAGGTTCATGCCTCATGCAAGAAGATAAAGACTGTCAAATAATCACAATTGGGATTTGAAGAAATGAAGAATTTGCCTAAGTACCAATTCGAGAAGTATATCTGTCTGTTCGAGAAGTCCAGCATTCGAGAAGTCAGGGATTCGATATCTCAAGACACTATTCGATATCTCTGAATACACTGTTCGATATCTCAGAGATTCGATATGTCTACTACTCTATTCGAGAACTCAAGAAGTCAACAAGTCAAAGTGGTATTCGAGTTCTCAAAGAGTCAACAAGTCAAAGTTCCATTCGATATCTCAAGGACTCAGAAAGCTATTCGATATCTCGAGGATTCGATAAGTCAAATGTTCTATTCAACAACTCAAGGAATCCTGATGGAAAAGAGTTATTTGAGAAGTGGTTCGATGTGTCAATATAACAGTGTTCGAGAACTCAGATTTATCGATCAAGTCAATTCTAGTTCTCGAATCACTTACTTAGTCACTTCTCGAATACATTCTTGGAGACAAAATACTGAATAAATTGTACAAGTCAGAAACCTGCAACAAGCCAATGCACTTTATGGACCACAATCTGTAACGTGCTCTGGAAAGCCTACAAGGAAGCTTGGAGAGATATAGAAGAGACAAATGGCTAAAGAAGTGGATCTGAACAGGCTTTGCAAAGTCAAATCTGTAACCGTTTGGACACTTACTCAAATAGGATAGACAGACTAGAAAGTAAATTGTTTAGCTACCTCATTTGTAGTAAGTAGGTTGTATCCATGTTCTATAAGGATACAGCCTCACTTCTTTAGCAATCAACTTTTGAGGAGTCAAGTTTTTCATACACTGTAAGCTATATCTCTCTGAGAAAAACGAAGCTGAGAATACTATCATTTGTATTCACAGATTGTAGCAACCTTTATCTAATAATACATTAGATTAAAGTGATATTGTGTCTTGTGTTGTTCTTTATCCGCACCTACACCTTGCACACACAAACACTTATCTGCTACATAGACTCGAGACAAGAAAAGTTGAAGAATCCATTCACCCCCCTCTGTATTCTTTTACTGTATTCAATACTCAACAATATATAGTATGTATGTATGTATGTATGTAATATTATAGTATATTATTACATATCTACGGAAATTTATATTGTATGTATGTAAGTTATATAGTATGTATGTATGTATATAATATTATAATATATTATTATATATCCACATAAATTAATATATGTATGTATTTATATTTGTACATGTGTATGTATATATAAATATGCATATTAATTATACAACAATTAATAGATTACAAATAATGAAATATTAGTAGATTATACAACATAAATGTATGTATGTATGTATTTATATATATAGTACGTATGCATGTATAATTAATAAATATGTATGTATGTATGGATGTATGTATGTGTGTGTATGTACATATGCATGTATAATTATTTATATATGTGTATGTATAATTAATAATTATGTATATAGTGTATGTATGTATGTATTTATGTGTGTGTGTATGTAC
This sequence comes from Kitagawia praeruptora, assembly GCA_037693485.1. Lineage (NCBI taxonomy): Eukaryota > Viridiplantae > Streptophyta > Magnoliopsida > Apiales > Apiaceae > Kitagawia > Kitagawia praeruptora. The sequence continues at coordinate 16,121,218 of CM075353.1, forward strand.
ATATGCATGTATAATTATTTATGTATGTGTATGTATGTATGTATGTGTTTATGTATGTATAATTATTGATTATACAAATATTTATGTATGTACTAATGATTTTTAAAATAAACTCAAATGCTCACATAGCTCAACTGGTTATGTTGTTGAATTTAGTTATGCAACCCTTGAATAAAAATATTTTTACAAATATTTAGAGTTAGGTTTGGTGTGAAAAATTCAATAATTATTTGAAAATAAATTTGATCCAATCCAAATATGAGTTGAAATACTGGATCTTATTTAAATACAAATTTCAAAAATGATGAATTAAGTAGTTGTTGTAATTTTAACGGATTATAATTTATAGGATTATAACTTATAGGTTTACCACATTTTATTCATTATTTACCCATTCATAAGAAATATGCACATTTAAAACAATTTTATATCAAATATATCATATAATTATTTAATTAATCATCTTTTTTTAAGAAGTACATAATTTTATACTGGAAATATAATATTCAATAATAAGATACTTTTTAAAATGAAAGAAGAATTTATTTTTTGTCGTCTCAAGTGCTCAATTTAATTCTCGTTCTCCCCAAATTTTCTTGATAACAAATATTCAATTGTAAGAAGACGTATAAGTTTAGTTATTCAAAAAATAATAATAATAAGATATTTTTTAAAATTTTATAAATTAAAATAAGTATGAATAATGATCGGAAAGGATCCGAACCGAATTTCATTTGATAATAATCTGAATTTCATTCTATTTTAATCCAAATTAGACCCAAACTAAATCAAAATTCGATCCGATCCGATCCAATTTGAACTATATTCAAATATATCATAATTAATATTTATTCAAACCAAAATTGATTCGATTCAAATCGATCCAATTATCCGAGTTGTCAAATTTACTTATGAGCAATAAATTAAAAACTAGCTAGCTAATCGTAAAGCTCACGATCATGTATAATTGATTTCATTCATGTTCCATTCTTAACCTCGTATAAAGCATTCGCTAAAAAACAATGAAATTCATACAAAACTTAAAATAAATGGAATTCTGTCGCACATGCTTTTGAGTTTTGACTCCCGAATCATTATAAGCTACTGCTAGTTTCTTATGTTCATTTTGTCAATTCCTTCTCTCCATCTCTACCAACATGTTGACGGAGGAATTTGGTAACAACAAAATTCGAGGTACGTCGCCGGAATCAAGATCTAGGACGGTGGTTCTTCGCTGGAAAAGTCACCGGAGTGTGGTGGTTGTGATGAATTGGGGGCTGAGATTGAGAGGGTTCTTGGTGGTGGCTCGTAGCTCTTCGCTTCCATCCCCCCTCAATTTGCCTACGTACCTCTATATTTATAGAGGATCAAGCCCACGTAGTTCTTGGAGAGTAAGAAACCCAAATGGGCTTGGATTGACGAACTAGCTTCCGGAATGTTCTACTATGAGGCCTAACCACAAAAGGCCCAAGGCTCATCCAAGATCTCAAGACTTCACAGATAAGGAAACTTCCCCCGTCGAGGACTAGTCCTATCTGCTACAAGCTATTTCTTGATTTCAAGGATGCAGGTATAGCCATGGTTTACCCCAAGTGCAGAACGCATTCCTGTCCCCCGAATGAGAAGCACCCACCAGATAGCAGGACAGGTGATCCAGAGCTTTTGGGTGCAAAGTGCAGGATTACTCCAAAGTTCCCCAATGAGAGCGCGCCCATTGGCTACAGGAACAGAGCTCCCAAAGCACACACCAGAAAGTTCCCATCTTTCCACCTTAGGGCGCGCCCTTTGTGTCTAAGATGGGTCCTTATATCCAGGCATACCCCTGGAGGCCTTCTACGACGGACATCCCCCTCCTGAGATACGACAGGAGGGAATTCTTCAATAATCCTTAAATAATCAATTAATAATAACATCTTCAGTAATATGTTTATCACGGAGGGCGCGCCCTCCTCGTAGAGAAGGAGAGGGCGCGGCCTGATTTCTTCTTTTCTTGCCAAAACCCTAAATTATCCTGAAAATCCCCAAATTGAACCCGTATCTGACCCAAATCCATTTTAGAATACCCGAACCGAATTTTGGGCATAACAACTACCCCCCAATTCCATGTAAAATCAAAGATGAAGCATGAAATTTCAATCTTAAGCAACACCAAAATTTTTGTAGCTTTACTTCTCCAGGGCGCGTCCTCTCTCTTCTTATCTTCAAGATTCTATGCGGAGGACGCATCCTTCAATTCTTCAATTTTATTTCCTTGACAACTCTTGTTTTGATTTTTTCGTAGAGGAATAGCACAAATGCACCGCATCTCTAAGCTTACATGAGCTAACTCGGCGTAAGAAACAAGAGATATTATGCACAAGTGTAAACCTCTCACAGGGCTCGCACTAAAAATATATACATATATATTTACAGAGGGCACAACTTATGATATTAAGGCGTACGGATTTCTTCAGTTGTCGTCCACATACACTTCCATGGTCTTTCCAATCAAATTTTTGAACATCATGTCTACCAATCTTTGACAAGTTCTCTCCGCATTAATCAAGCCAAAGGGCATTCCAATGTGGCAGTAAAATCCTCTATCCTGCTATTGTATCTACCAACTGATCAATTCGAGGAAGAGGTAAATTATCCTTAGGGCAAGCCTTGTTCAGGTCAGTGAAATCTACACAAGTCCTTCCATTTCCTATTAGGCTTCTTAACGAAAACCGGGTTAGCTAACCACTCTGGGTAGTAAAGACTCCTTTAATCAAGCCAACATTTAACAATCTACCAACTTTTTCCTTCAATGCAATAGCTCTTCCTCACTTAACAGACGTCGATTTTGCCTTATATCCTTCTTGTCAGGATCTATATTCAAGTGACGACACATGACCTTTGGGTCACTGCCCACCATATCATCATGACTCCAAGAAAAAATATTTGAATCCCTAGCATTCGCCAAAACTAATATTGTATCTTCAATCGGTGCTTCATCCTTGGAGGGCGCGTCCTCTTTTAGAGGGAAGTCTTCCTCAACAAGGGTATGCACCAAGCCTTCCAATAACATTCTTCTTCCCTCGATATGCCCACCTCTAATACTAATTGATATAATATCATCAGGACTTTCTTCTTCAAGCTCTTCTAGATACCCTACTTGAAAATCATCAAAAACGAGTATCTGAGGGTGCGCCCTCTTGGTGGACGTCTCCTCATCTTCTGGTTCTTGAAAATAATGAGCCTGAATTTCTCCCTTGATGTTCATGATTTCTTCAGAGCTTCTTCCAATGAGGGCGCGCCCTCCAGCTATTTGTCTCCTGAAACCTTCATTTCCTTCAACAAGGGGTGCCCTACTAGGGCATTGTGAACTTACTCCTGACCCAAAACCATGAATTCCATCATATGAGTTGTTGAGAGAGTACCTTTTCCAAGAGTTACCGGTAACTTGGTTACGCTCATCACCTTCATAGCCTCTCTTGAGAAACCATAAATCCGTGCGTTCTCTGACACCATGTTTTTTGTCTGGAAGCCCTAACTTTTTGTAAGTGTTGTAGTACGAAATATTCACTAAGCTTCCATTGTCAACAAACTTCCGATGCACACTCTTATAACCAATCTGAATGGACACCACTCATGCATCATTATGAGGGTGGTGAACCCATCTTGCCTCATCTTCAGTGAAAGTAATATCCACACATTCTCCTTTGAACATATCTGGAGTTCCCCAATATCTTCCAACACTAGTTGCATTCACTCCGTTAGTGCCGATTCCGGTACGATATACAGGACTTGTAATCTTCCCCTTAGCGTTCCTTGAGCTTCTATCTTCCGATTTTCTTCCAAGGATTGCTCCACTATCTTAAAAGATTCAGCCTATGCAAAAACATCAACCAACATAACCGAATCCCTTTCTTGAAGACGCTTCCAGAAATCCATCCCTACTTGCAAATCAGCTATCAAGAAACTCTTAAGTGTCTCATCGGTTGTTCCTCTAACTAAAACGGATTCTGCATTGAATCTTTTGAAGTAAGATTGAAGACTTTCTCCTTCCTGCTTGATGTTGGCCAGAGTTGTAACGGGAGGAGCATACTTCATTGCTGCTTGGAATTTGGCTAAGAACAAAGTCCTCATCGTCTCCCAATAGGTAATTACTCCAGATCCAAGCTTTTGAAACCATTGCAAAGCATTCTCACTGAAAGTTGTTGCCAGCAGACGACATCTAGCCAAGTCAGTTACCTGGTAAACATCCTGTCAAAACATCCTCTGTTGAAAATGGAGAAGGAGTTTGTGCCGTAGCAGATATCCTTCCTACATCCAAATGAGAAAGAAGCCTCTTCAAGTCGACGACATTAAAAATACCCACACCTGGAATATTTTGAACATTTGGTGGCACCGTTATTTGAGTACCCCCTAAGGGTGAAGGTTGAGCTTTCATCTGAGCATTTTCTGTAACTCCGGCATGAAGTTGTGTGAGAATTACCTCTTGAATCTGAGTTTGTTTATTTTGACCTTGAGCTTGTGGATTTTCTTCAATCCGTGGATTCCCCTGAGGTCGTGGATTCCCCTGAGAACCTCCTTGATGCTTTCCTTTAGAGGGAGGGCGCGCCTTCTATCTCACTTCACTACAAGTACATGAAGGAATTTAAGTGATACAAGGAGATCTATCTTGAGGAGGGGCCTCGACCTGTAATCAGGGGGCGCGCGCTGTGTATCACCATCTTGAGGAAGGGCTTGCTCATGTCCAAGGGGCCTCGACCTGTAATCAGGGGGCGCGCGATGTGTATCACCATCTCGAGGAAGGGCTTGCTCATGTCCAAGGGGCCTCGACCTGTAATCAGGGGCGCGCGATGTGTATCACCATCTCGAGGAAGGGCTTGCTCATGTCCAAGGGGCCTCGACCTGTAATCAGGGGGCGCGCGCTCTGGATCACGGGGCCTCGATTCCAAGTGCTTGTCTTTCTTCTGATGCACAAAGAGTACCATCCTTAGATCGTCGTCACTAAACGTCCTTCAAGCTTGCAAAGTCTTTCTTGGCCATTCTCCCTTCATCCCACTGGATTTCACTAGTGGGCGCCCAGAGCAATGAGGATGAGGGTGCGCTCTCCCTTGAACATCTGACAACCAATTGAAACCTCCTTTCTTGCACTTCTTCACCTCTTTTGCCTCTTCGAGAACTTTCTTTAACTTGAAGTGCTCTCCTTGTTCAATGATGATTTCGTGGGATGCTCCGAGATTTTCTTCTACTTTGTCTTGCTGAACATAAGCTTCATGGTGGTCTTGGTTACCCCCCAAGCTGAGGGCACGCCCTCTAAGAAGCGGTTGATGACTTTAGAGTTTAGGAAGCTGCAACCATCAAATCTAAGAGAACTGCACTGGGGCTTCAAAAAGATGTGGAGATGGAGGGCGCATCCTTAAAAGAGGGAAGCCTTGCATGAGTACAATAAAAGTTCCGCATCGCATCTTCTACCCAATAGCGCGTCCTCCATTGTATGAGAACTATTCAAACTCACCCTTCAGGGCGCGCCCTACAGACATAATCTTGCTTTCTCGAAAAAGTTGAAAATTTCACTAGGGAAAGTGTACACAAAGTGTACATGGACTACCCCCCTAGACTAGGAGGTAATTAATTTACCTTGTAGTCTACTATTCAGGCATTGCTCTAATTCAATCAACTTCTGATAAAAAGAGTGCATTCTCCGGTCACGGGCTACTTCAAATCTCATCCTAAGAAGGGGCATCTCAAAATGAGGCATCCTATGAATAACATCTCTCGAAGAGGCATCTCACTAGGAGGCATCCAATAAAGGGCATCTCACGAAGAGGCATCTCACAAGGAGGCATCCTATGAAAGGCATCTCACGAAGAGGCATCCCTATGGGGGTATTCCGCTGTGCACACAAACCTGAAATACATGTACATGTAAGGCTAGGGAGGTGCATCAGTACTACCCCCCATCATCAAAATATCATTCCTTAAAGAAGCGTCTCTTAAATAGGCATCCCAAGAGGGGAATTTTAAGAGAGAGCCGTTGGAGTTGCTGAGGACGCGCCCTGTTGCTTAGGGCGCGCCCTATGTGGACGAGGGCAATGACAAAGTCTCTTCTAGTCCGGATGAATGTCATTCTTGTGTAGAGGGGCTCACTCATGACTTTGGGGCCTCAACCTGCCTATCAGGGGGCACACTCTAAGATTCATGGGGCCGCACATCAATGCAATTTTCTTCAAGCAAAAGATATGCCATGGATTGTTGCGATCATACTTGCAGACAAAGCCACAACATGAGGTTGATAAGTTAGGGCGCGCCCTGATGCCTATCATTCAGGTCATTGTAGATACGAGGGCGCGTCCTCTGTAGTAAATTATTGTTTCGTCATAGAGGGGCTCACTCACGACCTTGGGGCCTCAACCTGATGATCAGGGGGCACACTCTATGGTTCGTGGGGCCGCAACTCAACAGCTTCTTTCCTTCTGGAGTTCAAGCAGTAAATTACCCTCGTAGACATTGGAGTCTGCCTGAGCATTTGCATCTTTCCTTGAAGCTGAGTCCTGATGTAGAGCATTTCCCTGGGATTGAGGATTCTCACCCTATCTTTCACTTGATGATTAGGTCAAACAATGTTTCCTACATCCTTGGTTTCACTATCTTTCAATGAGATCCGAAAGAAAGGCTCACTCGTGTCCAAGGGGCCTCGACCTGTAGTCAGGGGGCGCGCGCTGTGGATCACGACCTCGAGGAAGGGCTCGCTCATGTCCAAGGGGCCTCAACCTATAATCAGGGGGCACACGCTGTGGATCACGGGGCCACGATTCCAAGTTCTCTTTTTCGGGCCAGGCAAACTCCTGCAGGCCTTCTCATCAAGTAAACCCCTGTAACTTTATACATGCAATAAATATATAAAGAAAAATAATATAGAGGTTGTATGTTACCTGGAGGCGCGCCCAGTCAGGGGAAGGCGCGCTTCTTAATAATCTTCTGAGGGATGCTCTGCTTGAATTAACAGAACTCACTATTTGCTGTTTTCTCTTCTACATCATCTTTCATGGGTGCGCCCTTAATAAATGATGCTTCGCCTGTTTAGAAAATCTTTGAGGCTTCTATTGATATGAACTCTTTCCTGTGAGCGCGCCATGCTGGAGGACGCGTTCTGGAGGAGGCATCCTGAAGGCGTGTTTAGACATCGAATTCTCCCCGAACTTGTTGGAAATCATCTAAGCCTTGACTAACACCCTGAGGGGACGTTCTGTTGGAAATCATCTGAGCCTTGGCTAACACCCTTAGGGCTCGTCCTGAGAGTCCTTGGGGATTCTTCTTCACAACCTTGTTCCTACAAAAGATTAAGAAACAAATAACAGAAATCACAACAAAACAAATCAAACGTTACCTTGAGGACGCATCCTGATGGTGTGGGCGCATCCTAACGGTGAGGACGAGATCCTGATAATTGCATCTCTTTCCGCTATCGAACATACCCAGAATCATCTTTTTGTAGCAATAGTCCAAGAATCATCTATTATATTTTAACTTGAGCTTTCTTCTCGTGAAAGGGCGCATTCTTCTACTTTTTTCAAACCAAACGAGCCTTTATGAGATGAACTTCATAACCACAACCGGGATATCTCCGATATCCCAACCTGTTCTTCCATTATATAAGTGAAGGCGCGTCCTTGTATTATTCAACGAAGCCAACTACACATGTACCCAATTCATATGTTTTTTCTCTTTTTATGATGTCATGCAGCTTATTGACTCTCCTTTGTTTTTTATACACAGTAGTTCAGGAAAGTAGCGGGCACCAACGGGGCCACTCAGTTTCTTCTTGTTACTGCAACTCTTTCTTAAGGCGCTTATAGCTATCCATCGCCACCAAGATAATTGTCATGATTTTCTTTTTCTTTGTCTCTTCATATATGCATTGACAATAAATATTATTCCAGAGGTGACAACTTTGTATTTTAGCTGGTGTTAAGCTCCCAGCAATTCCATCCATTTTTCTTTCCAAAAAAGGACGCGCCATCCTTCTTTATACTCTTTCCTCCGTTGCTTCATTTAATCAATAATGGTACTTAAGTATGCCAAATAAAATGCCATCATGAACCACCATGTTGTCCTTGTTTTATTTGAAAAAAAAAAACCCTCGCCTCGCTCCTACATCAATTCAAAGAGTATAAGTATCTTGAGGTCATATTATATATTATAGGATGATTTTTTTATAATAATAATAATAATAATAATAATAATAATAATAATAGTAATAATAATAATAATAATATGTTATTCTAGAAATAATGTAATATGCACTCTCTTTCACAATATGATTTTCAAAATATTTTGGAATTATTTAAAAATAAGAATTATATTTTATATATATTTTAAAAATAATATGTGTAAATTATCTATTCAAAAGCATGTATAATATTTATGTATAAATATTAAAAGCATGCCCTTTCTTATAAAAGGGATTTTACTCAAAATATTTTTATTGTAAAAAGTACGAAATTTTGTATCATGCCTATATATATATATATATATATATATATATATATTTTCTATTCTAATTTAGTTTCTATTTGACCACTAGCATATATATATATTTTAATGCATGGCATATTCATTTTTGTAATTAAAGAAAATTAAAATAAAAGAAAGAAATAAATAAGAAAACTTATCTTTGATTTGGCCGAATTGAAGCAGAAGTTGGAAAATATTTGTTGTTGTTTTGCTTTGCCTTTATGCTTCTGTGTTTAGTAGCCATGGGTCCAGTAACATCCTTTACATTCAATCTTCTCTTTGCCTTCTTTGTATATCACATTGGTTTCGTGCACTACTCTTTACATTGGTTTCATGCACTATTCTTGGATGATCGAATTTTTACTCAAACGACGCACCTTAGCTTCACCACTTATATATAAAGAATGTAATAAAAATTACATCCTAATAATATAAGGTAATATTCTCTCTATCTCTCCGTTGTGATTCTGATCAACGAGAACTTACATGTTTCCCACTTGATGTACCAAAATAATTGATACGAACTCTTCTTTTACAATTCCACTTTCCTTATTGTTTTTTGACAAGGTTGTACATGGAGGGACTCTACAGGAATATGGGGGTCTCGCTTTTATACCATTAGCAGGTAAAAGGAAGCTTTCACCACTATTCCTGAAATCGCACCTCCATCTAAATTCCTCCTGATCCAACTTCAAGTATCGAGTGTTTTCCTTTTGTTGCAAATTCAACCTCTCCTTGAAATCTTATTGAATGTCGGTGACGTGATGTCATCACGTTTAAAATTGTGTCCAGGAAAGCCCTGTCTTCAACAATTGCTTAACGTAAAAGTCTTGAATTATATAGGGTGCTTTTCTTCAAATCTTATCCAAAATTTTACAAAAACCCACGTCATAACGAGATATCTTTCCTCCTAAGATAATGTTCTTGATCAGCAGCCCTCCTTCTAGCGCCAATTTGTTGACGGAGGAATTTGGTAACAACAAAATTCGAGTTACGTCGCCGGAATCAAGATCTAGGACGGTGGTTCTTCGCTGGAAAAGTCACCGGAGTGTGGTGGTTGTGATGAATTGGGGGCTGAGATTGAGAGGGTTCTTGGTGGTGGCTCGTAGCTCTTCGCTTCCATCCCCCCTCAATTTGCCTACGTACCTCTATATTTATAGAGGATCAAGCCCACGTAGTTCTTGGAGAGTAAGAAACCCAAATGGGCTTGGATTGACGAACTAGCTTCCGGAATGTTCTACTATGAGGCCTAACCACAAAAGGCCCAAGGCTCATCCAAGATCTCAAGACTTCACAGATAAGGAAACTTCCCCCGTCGAGGACTAGTCCTATCTGTTCCAAGCTATTTCTTGATTTCAAGGATGCAGGTATAGCCATGGTTTACCCCAAGTGCAGAACGCATCCCTGTCCCCCGAATGAGAAGCACCCACCAGATAGCAGGACAGGTGATCCAGAGCTTTTGGGTGCAAAGTGCAGGATTACTCCAAAGTTCCCCAATGAGAGCGCGCCCATTGGCTACAGGAACAGAGCTCCCAAAGCACACACCAGAAAGTTCCCATCTTTCCACCTTAGGGCGCGCCCTTTGTGTCTAAGATGGGTCCTTATATCCAGGCATACCCCTGGAGGCCTTCTACGACGGACATCCCCCTCCTGAGATACGACAGGAGGGAATTCTTCAATAATCCTTAAATAATCAATTAATAATAACATCTTCAGTAATATGTTTATCACGGAGGGCGCGCCCTCCTCGTAGAGAAGGAGAGGGCGCGGCCTGATTTCTTCTTTTCTTGCCAAAACCCTAAATTATCCTGAAAATCCCCAAATTGAACCCGTATCTGACCCAAATCCATTTTAGAATACCCGAACCGAATTTTGGGCATAACACAACACCTGCCACATAAAATTGTAGTTTATATTTAAATCGATTTTACATATATATATAAGTACATATATTTTGTTTATAAAAGAGCTTGTTTTTCATGAAATTATTTTAGATAAAAATCCTAAGATTATAAGAAAAATAATATAAAAATAGAATTATTTTTGTAAATACAGGAAGGAATGGTATGTTCAATTATTAAAAAATTACCTTTAAAAAATTATGCTAAAAACTAACATTATCTTAGGTAAGTTTATTGAGATCAATTTCAAGAACATTGTTCTCTTTATAAAAAAAAATATAATTATTAATATATACCTCCACGTGGGAAAAAATTACGGTATCCACCACACTCCGAAATACATTGACGGAAGCAAGTCGGTGTCGATGCCTCCGATGGTTTGGCATTGTATAGAACAGAGTCGACAGCATTGATAGTCACATGTTGCACCAGTACCAACATGAACACCGGCATAATTTTTACAACCTTTTCAACCATTTTCCATTTTTGTCTCTTATCATATCTCTAATTGTCAAATTTGATGAGTTTATATAATCGATTTGAAGAAATTTCACATGACACACCGTTTATATATAGAGCGGATTAATTGCAATCTAATAATATCTACAGAATTTAAATAATACGTTATATATGTCAAATACAATTTAATGACATTCAATAAAAATCTTAAAATCCTGAACATTAATGTGTTAAATTAAATTAATTACAATCGAATAATATCTAAAAAGACTGTAAATGATTCTTTTGAAATCTTAATATGTTAAATAATTTTATGTTAAATATATCATAATTATTTAATCACCTATTTTTAAGAAGTACATAATTTTATATTGGAAATATAATATTCAATAATAAAATACTTTTTAAAATGAGGTAGCTCAAGTGTTAAGAGTTTATCTCTTATATTCAAAAAAATGATACTTTTTAAAATTTTATAAATTAAAATAATGAATGAATAATGATATGAAAGGATCCGAAAACCGAATTTCATCTGATTTTAATCCGAATTTCAATAGATTTTAATCCGAACTAGACCCGAACTGAATCAGATCTGATGTGGTCCGAACTGTATTAAAATATATCATAATTAAAAGTTATTCAATTCAAAATTGATTCGATCCAAAATCGATCCGATTATCTGAATTGTCAAAATTATTTATGACCAATAAATTAAATACTAACTAATCATAAAGCTTACGATCATGTATAATTGAATTCATTCATGTTTCATTCTTAACCTCGTACAAAAGTTTCGCTGAAAAACAATTGAATTCATACAAAATTTATAATATATAAATGGGATTCTGTCACACAAGCGTTTGACTCCCGAATCATTTTATAAGCTAGTTTCTTAGGTTCATTTTGTTAATTCTTCTTCATCTCTACCAACACCTGCAACAAAAAAATTTGAAGTTTATATTTATTTGAATATAATATTAAAATTTGATTGGATCTTCTTCTAACACCTTGTGGTCAAGATAGCCTCGGCATAGGTGAAGTAGTCTTGGGCCTAGTACCACCAAAATTCATTGGCCCCAAATATTAGAGGTAAAATAGGTATTTTTATATGAATACTTATAAATGTTGAGTCGAAATTTGACGGAAGATACTAAAAGGGTAACAAATGTGTTAAACTACATCAAAGACATGGAAGGTAACTATTCAAATGCTTGGAGTTCTTATAGAAATCTTCTAAAGATACTCATTATAATTGCTTATGCGAAACAAAGTTATTCAAAATTAAAGTTGATTAAATATTACCTTCGTTCAACCATGTCCGAAGAAAGGTTTACTGGTTCAGCGATTTTATCTAAAGTATATGGTTCAGAAACTTGACTGTGTGAATTTGATTGATATTTTTATATCCAAAATGCAAGGCGTGTTATTTAAATAAATAATGAGATTCAGGCCCGATCCGGAATTTTTCGGGACTCTAGGCAAAATAATAATTTGGGGCCCTTTTAAAAAAGGTTCCTCTTGCCGTAATTAAGAGTATGGTTGTAATTTGAACCAAGCTTTTTTCATGAGTCGAGCCCGGCTTGTTTAATTTCATGAGGTGAGTCGGCTCGTTTAGCTAAACGAGCCTATTTAAACCAGTGGGGCTGAACTAGTACGTGTAAAATTATACTTAAACGAGCTTAGTCTTGTGTCCAAAATCGGCTAATTTAGCTAAATGAGCCCGGACTTGTGTTCGAACTCGGCTCATCAAAAAGCTCGAGCCTACAAATATTTTTTTGAGAAATATTTAAAAAATTAACGAATTTATTGATGGGTTGAGAAAATTTTGAGAATTGAAAAAAGTTTAGATGTTGGGGAGAGAAATGAGAGAAAATGAAGAATTTAAATTTGATACAAGGGGTAAAGAGTGTGTCATTGTTGGACTGAACAAATTTCTTCTAGTTTTTACATTTTATTGTATCAATTTTAATTTTTTTTCAGTACTATTATTATAAAACCTAAAAAAATGGACCCTTTTTCAAGTTTGACCCCTTGACCGTTGCCCCTCTAAACTAGCCTAAGAACCGGGCCTGATGAGATTAGTTTACATACTATGCCTTCTTCTGTTTTATTAGTAAATTTTAAGTGTATATTTTGTGTGTGGAAAAGAATTTTAAGCCCCATAATTTAGGCTTGCCTAGGGTCTTCTACGGTTTTAGATAAGTTAGTTAACACGTATCAAAATTCACGCAGAGATTCTAGGTCCGCCTCTCTGCGATTCCCAATATTCTCATAATTATTATGAACACGAAAGTCAAGTTATGCCCCAAAATGTACCCGTAATTCACTCTTGGACCCAAAAATGGAATGAACAGTGTTAGAATATAAAGATCAGATTGAATCTTCTTCTAACAACTTAAATCTTAGTTGAGTTGTTTACTTAATAATATTTAAATCGATTTTACATATATTTATATATAAATACATATATTTACAAAAGATATAATTATTAATACATACCTCCATGTGGGAAAATTTTACGGCATCCACCACACTTCGAAATACAATGACTGAAGCAAGTCGGGTCGATCCATCCGATGGTTTGACATTGCACAGAACAGAGTCGACAGCATTGATAGTCACATGTTGCAGGTTTTACAAGCATTAGCACCAGTACCAACATGAACACCGTCATAATTTTTACAACCTTTTCAGCCATTTTTGTCTCTTATCTCTATTTGTCAAATTTGATGAGTTTTTAAAATCGATTTGAAGAAATTTCACATGACACACCGTTTATATATAGAGCGGATTAATTGCAGTCTAATAATATCTACAGAATTTAAATAATACGTTATGTCAAATACAATTTAATGACATTCAATAAAAATCTTAAAATCTTGAACATTAATGTGTTAAATTAAATTAATTACAATTCAATAATATCTAAAAAGATTGTAAATGATTCTTTTGAAATCTTAATATGTTCGATTGAAATTTTATTTTAGTTTTTAAATTTGGCTTTATCCGATTAAATTTGGAGTAATGTTCTACATTTCAGTTATTTGTAATAAACAAAAAATCATTTTGAATTTTGTGAAATAATGATTTTCTTACTGTTGCGTTTAAATTTTAAAATTTAGGATACTCACTAGGATTCTGTTGGATTTATTTGGATTCTCAAAAATCAGTCTATATTCATATATGATTTTAAACAATATTTAAAACTTGCATGTATTTAATTTATTTGACTAATCTTTTGAAATATGTGATGTCATATTCATTTGAGATTTCAAAAAATCTTTTAAATTTGTTAGGTATTTAATTAGGATTTTAAAAAATCAATCAAAATATCAAGATATTCAATTCTTAACAAATTTTCAAGATTCAAGGATTTTAAAGAATTTGTGAAAGATTTTATATGTTAATTCAACAACGTAAAATCTTTTACTAGTAGATAAGATTTTGATAAATTACTACAAGAATTTTGCCTTCAGACGACACTCATCAGACAACGCTTTGACGAAAAAGCGTTGGCTGAAATTTTCACACAACGGTTTTGTATTCAAGCTTTTCTGTGTGTTGTCTGATAGTGAACTTAACGACATTTTTAAAAAGTGTCGTCTGACAGATCAAAATAGACATCTGTTTTACAACGGTTTTTGAAAGTGGTGTTGGCTAACAGTTTGTCTTACAATGGTCCTCAAAACCGTTGTAAAACTTAGACAACTGTTTTTATTAGATGTTGCTTCAAAAGTAGTCACACAACGGCGACTAAATACTATTGTCTGATTTTAACAACGGTTTTTGAAAGCATTGTCTGAAGAAACTTCAGACAATGCTTTCAAAAAGCGTTGTTAAAATCTGACAAGTGTTTTGGCAAGACGTTGTATAAAATGTAATCAGACAATGGTTTGTGAATACTGTTGTCTGAATTGCATGCAACACACAATGGTTTGTTAAAAACCGTTGTCTGATTGTATAGTATATGAAAAAAAATAATTGGAATTGGGCTAACCCCTGCCAAACATACCAAACATCAAAGGCAATATAATGCCATACCAAATATCACCTAACCTAACCCCCTGCCAAAAGACTTTTATGCAAATACATATGTCCACACAGAGTAGTTTACTCAGAAATCCTAATCAACTAACATAGTAGATCATCACCATAAAGAAACATAAATCACCATGTTGTTTCCTTTATTCCATGCCTTTGCATGACTGCAGTAGACTTCCATTTAAAAGCATTGCTTTACATAGCTTCCCCAGCTCCCGAATGAGTCCTCAGGAAGAAAATCTTGTTTTATATATGAGCACCCTCGCCTCCTCATCCCTGGTCCATCTTGGCTAACATCTATCCTATTAAGTTCAGTCTCTCAAACTGATAAAAATAAAAATTTCATACTACCAATTCAGACAGGTTTGTTATCCCAGTCTGAGCAGGTAATGCATAACATAATATCAGAATTACATACCACCTAAAGAAGCATTAATACATTTCATGATAACTCACTCCACTTCACATATTTCCTTTGAAAACAAAGACTGAAACACTTCTGTACCTCTGTAAGCAGAAACTTGATGCAAAACATGATATCATAACTCGAAATACCATGAAAAGAAGAATTAAGAAATTTAACAATCATACAGCCAATTCAAGAAAATTACAGAATAATCTCTCGCAAATTAAATTACATCAAGAAAGTTGAATTGTTTCATCTACATCTCGCACGTAGCTATGTTCCTCTTCCTCTGTTAAATCAACATCGGGAAAATTGGGCACAAAACAGTCATTCTCAAGTTCTACTTCCACGGATCCCTCATTTTCATCATCATTATCTTCATCGTACTTTTTCTCGGGTAGTTTCAACACCACGGACCATAATTTATCAAGAGGATCGTCGATGTAACAAACTTGATTAACATGTTTTGCTAACACAAATGGATCGTTTAAAAATCCCAACCTATTCAAATTAACCAATATATAACCCAAGTCATCTTCCTTGACCCCTTTGTTTATATCTACCCACTTGCACCGAAAAATAGGGACCCTAAAGTAGTTATAGTCCAACTCCCATATACTTGTTATAACTCCATAATATGTATGTGATGTGTGCTCAATATAATGATCCTTACCTTGCACTATCATTGTATCAGCTTGGTGTCGACTTCTTTCCATGTTTGTGCATCTGCCGGATGTCTCATTTTATCATCCTTCATGTAACACCCCAGATCCAGGGTCAGGGATCTAGTCGTTACGGTCTCAATATCCATCCATAAAACCAACATAATTTAAATTACAACCTTGTGACCCAAAACAACAACATAAAACACACCCGTTATAGTCCCAGAGATGAAATCAGAGTAATCGTCAATATTATTAATCACAAGTTGGAGTTCTTACAACCCAAAGAATTACAATTTTACAATTTACATGCTCTTTGCCATCCATTGGTATATGCCATATATATAAATACATTTGGTGCACAAATGCTAACAACTAGCCTACCAGAGGCTGCATCCTCAGCAATGGTAACTAGGACCTCCGCGATTAATCCTCTGACGGCTAACACCTGCTATGCTGAGTGCGCCTTGCGCGGCCATCTGATCTAGCTGTTGTTGTGATATAAATAAATAAAGCAAGGGTGAACAATAGCCCACCAAAAATATAATTGAACAGTGATAATATATAACAGTCCAAAATATCTTTGAAACCATATGCCATGCATTAACGATGTAGTACCAATATAAGGTATGAGATGAAGTTACAAGGTAACTCAAAATATATTTGTTTTGAATAAATATCTGCTATGTCAAAGATGAGCCAGATATTATCAACTTTTCATAATAGAGGAACTTGCAGGAAGAATATTGCAATTCCAATTCAAACACTTTTCAAACCTGCCAATAATGATAAGGTTGCAGGAAATTTCCAACATTGAGAGATGAACTAATACTGGAGTTTGACGCGCCAGGAGACATAGCATTTACACGATGATCAGTCGCATGTTATGCTCCCCACCTCTTGTTTACTACATGTAGAAGGAAGCACCGACGGATTTACTTGTCTACCGCCCTCTGGAACCCCCCGGCCAACGGTTGGGCCATTTGCTGGACCGGCGCCACTGGGTCACTTACGCACCTCCTAGTTCATTTCACATCCATAACTTTGAAACGTGAAGTTCCTCCCCCTTTCCCCAAGTATATTACTTGTTGATAGGACTCCACAAAGTAGTCGTATCTAGTTGGAAAGGAAAAATCACCAATATTTCCCAAGCTGATGCTTGTTAATGGATATAAACTTGTTCCATCAATTCTTACCCCTCGAGCGTTGAGGAGGTAACCGAACAGACTCATATCGATGCTTGAAAGAATCAAGATGTGAGTGACAAGATAGTTTTAGCAAGTATAGGACCGGGCAGTCCAATAAATAACATCTCTCAAGTGAGGTCCCCTTATATATGGTTGGAAGTTGAGCGAGTAGTTAAATCTTCTTTAAGATAGATTTAAATGAAATAAAGTTTGGGAACCTCCCCTTGATAAAAATAGTCATAAGATATTCCGAAATATTTTACACCATATCTGAAGGTGAAAGATAATCTTTGAGTAATATGAATTATTATAAAAAGAACTTAAAAGGATTTAAATAAATATTCCAAGAATATTTATTTTATCAATAATAATTAAGGGATATGATTAAATCATAATATTGCTCGTAAGTAATCCTCGAATAAATACATAGAATTATTTACTAAATAACTCTCTTCTTTAAATGAATATAATATTCATTAATTAAATAAACTCAAATAAATATTTAAAATAATATTCACTAAATAAATCAAACCTTAAATGAATATTCGAAAATAATATTCATTTAATAATATACCAAATGAATAGCCAAATAATATTCTTAGTAATCAAAACTTTAAAGGAATATTCGAAGCAATATTCCTTAAGTAATTAGAACTTCGAATGAATACTTTTAAATAATATTCATTAAGTACATAAAATCTTAAATGAATATTCACGATAATATTCATTTAATAAATAAATTCCAAGTGAATATTCAATTGATATTCATTAAACAAATAATATTCTAAATGAATAACCAAATAATATTCATTTAATAATTAATATTCTAAATAAATATCCAAATGATATTCATTTAGTAATCAAAACCTTAATATTCGAAATAATATTCCTTGAGTAATTAGAACTTCCAAAGAATACTTTTGGAATAGTATTTATCAATTACATAACACTTAGATGAATATCTGAAAGTGATATTCATTTAATGAACAAAATTCCAATGAATATCAAAGTAATTATTCATTAATAATCAAACTCTAATGAATATTCAAAAATAAAATTCATTTAATATTTCTCGACTGAGATAATACTCAAATAACATTTCTCAAAAGATTTCCAAGTATTTGATACTTTTATGGAAATATAAATAATGGTTAATAATAACATTCCTCAAAATGAATACTACTCTGTCGCTGGAGTCCCTCCGGGTTTCCACGACTATCTATATAACACAAAATACCGACTCCCGGTCTATATTATCGAAGGAATATCATACGCCCTTCACTAAGGGTCTTAACAAATTCTGGCTTATACTGATATATCGTATCTAGTTTATAAGCCAACATCAAAACAGGGAACAAGTATCAATATTACTTTTGAAAACCAACATGCATGCTATGGCATAGGTATAACAACAATCATATATATTATCACAACAACAGTTCCAAGGTATTGGAAACTTGCCTGGGAATCGAGTGCGGGTAGGGGTAATGTGTCCCGGGTCAGCTCGACGATCTATAATCAATCAGAATATTTAAGATTAATCACTTAACGCTTCTTAAAAGGCTAAGTATAAACTCCACTTAAATCGAAACATGTTTTCGAGTTATCTCGTTACGTCTCTTTTAGTGTAACTCTTTTTATCACCGATACGATCCGACATTCGTTCATTATCAAGACATGTCATCATGCTTATACTTGGTATATACTTAAGTCGTACAAGTTCTAAGGTCGGTCGTTTACGAATCAAGATTATACCTCGAGTTTTATCGCCCGTTTTCTAAGTTATAACCAAAGTCATACTTTTAAGGGGTTCGTTCGCGTTTAATCTCGATTCGAACATTTTTATAAAATCGAAAAACGATCTATTTGACATGTGGTTTTCTCCCACACCTTCTTTTTTACCTCTATTATTTAATTATCAAGATTCGCCACTGATTTCATAGTGTTAAGGGAATCCAATTTCAGTTATGAACTTCTGTGTACGGTTTCGAACCATTTTTACGAATTTAATCATAACTCCTAAACCGTAAGTCCATTTCATACGAACTTTATATCAAAACGAAGCTTATAACATAATCTATCTTACCATGGCAGATTACTAAGCTATGCAGTGAGTTAAGCCTACTGTGATTCACGGTTTTCAAGGTTTAACGAAAATCGGGCATTACGACGGCTATAAATCGAACGTTCTAAAATTCACAACATCAATCACAAGCCACACCGGGCATCCATATAACTTATACATATATTATTCATCCCCCAACTGTCCAAAATCATCTACTTGACCATCATAACATAATCATACTTAGATCCACTAACAAACTCCATAATCATGCTTGTAATCATACTAATATCATGACTATGCTAAAAATCATCAAGAACATGCAAGATCTTAAAATAAGGCCTAGGGTTTCAAGAGGTGATTACCTTCCTTGGTGTATAAAACAACTGAATAAGCCTTGTATAGTCCTCGTGTGGCCTTATAATAGCTTAGATCATCCAAAAGAAACCAAGAAAGCAAAGTTAGATCTTGAAGGTTACTATACATCCGTTCAAAGAACTGCAAAAATGGGGGCCTTACCATGTTTTTTTGAATGAGATTTCTAAAGGAGAGTTGTAGAGAATCTTAACAGCTTTCCAAAAAGCTAAAGAACACAAAATTTCATTGGATAAGGAAGGAGATATGGCTGTTTGAAAATCGCTACAGAAACTGTCCAGAATCTGGACAGGTTGGTTCCTTCAAATTGGGGAAGGGATTTGACTAGGCTAGACTACTTGGATTGCCATGAAACTTTGAGCGAATATTGCCCATGGAGTGGAGAGGATTGGGTTAAAGTTTGGTGATTTTATCATGGTTAGAAATGGAGATGTGAATTTTTCTTTCCATGATGCTCCTGCTGGGCAGTTTGTAGAAAGTTGTGTTGCTTGGTTTATTTTCTTGATAATAATGCATAAAGTGCTTTCCACTTGCTCTCATCTTGTCTAATACACTTGATAGGATAATATCTAGCTAAAGTAGCTTTATTAAAGGTAGTATGTCATGGATGATGAGTTTTGAAAGCCAAGTGTTGAATATTGGATGGTTATAAGCTAACTAAGTGATTTGATTTCTAAGTACTAGTTCATTTTCTAAGTGTGCTAGTTACATGAGTCCACTTGGTTGCTAGATATTTTCTAGTAGCTTATGCATGACTCTTGTTCCCTCTGCTTGTTTCTTTGTCCGTTTATTGCTTAATTCGTTGATCGTTCGAGGGAATAACTCATTCGTTTCTAGTTAGGGTTTTACCGAAAACCTTCTTAATAATTATAATTCCATCCTCCATCTTACTTAATACTTCTCGAATTTAATTTCCTTAAATCCCTTTTATAAATCCTTAAGTCTTGCAGTGTCCAGGGAAATCTCGGAGAAAATAAAAGTGCTCTTTTTCTGAATCCGACAGCTTTTACATACACTTATTTTCCTCCTGGATCACTAATACGAACTCAGAAATCCGTTCCGAATACTGGATATAGCATTATTATACTAATATTCTAAATTCCACCAAAATCACTATTCATCACTTATTTTTATTTAATTCCTATAATTAGGAAAATGAACCTGGTTCACCCTCGAGTGTTCCTTAACCTTTTTACGGAACCGCTGGACTTATAATAGATATTGATTTGGATGACACAAGAATAATCTTTCTTGGAATAATATAACTTATATCCTTAGGAGATAGATTATTCTTATTTATGCTATCAACCAAAAGTATTCTTCATGACATATGATCATTTAGATCTATACCCATTCACGTTCTTTGTTAATACCTTGTAGTCGGAGTCACTGCTCATTCTTTCATCAATAAATAAAAAGTTTTTAATTCTACCGAAAATTCGGGTTCTTACAGTCTCCCCTCCTTAAAAGGATTCCGTCCCGGAATCAGGTAGAAGACAAATGGGGTACTTGTTGGTCATTTCGCTTTCCAATTCTCTGGTCGATCCTTACACATTCCAATCTTTCTAAAGCACATCATACTGGTGTTACAATACACCCTTTATCCGTTCTACCAATTCTTTGATACTTTCGCACAACACATCATCCGGTATACGCTCTTGTCCGTTCTTATACTATTAACCTTATTGGTACGTGCAGTGACTTCGGTATCACTAACGTGCTACGAAGTCCGGAGATAACCTCACTCGAAATTTTGCAATTCCTAAGCGCTTTAATCTTCGCAATCTCGATGTATATATATTTAGGTGGAAAAATTTTTTATCGAGAGATCACTGTGATCAATGAACATTTGTTATATTGCATAGCTAATACAGAAGGGGGCCAGCCTTTAGTACTTGACAAGCAATTAAACAATTAATGGCATTCTACTTAGACTCCTATCACACAGACAGAGAGTCACGTAGTATTACCTCCCCTCCTTAAAGGGTTGTTCTTCTCAGTTTAGAAGAAGATAAATAAGGGAAAAGAAAAGGAACGAATTTCAAAGAATCATATAAGAAAGTTTTCATGATTGTCAAAATATCATACTTAGAATTTTCCTCTGAACTATAGAGGTTTATTAGAGAAGAAAATAATCATATTCGTATTAAATACTACTTTTTCGTAATCTCACATATCACATGTCCTTGCTGCTCTGTCCATCATTCTATGGACCTATACTCTTGCTCGATATTAGCACCACTAACTTTTTGGAAAATCCTTCAACCTCTCAGGTTAAATCTTGGATTTTCCGCTTGACATTATTATTTCTCACATTTCATGCCCCGACACTGGCTCTTTCATACTCATAATTCTAACACTATCAGGTTGTCATTCCGAGAGCTCGTTAAGAAAACCCATTCATCCCTCCATTCATAACATTCCTTGCTTCACATTCCATAATTATTTCCCAATCTTTTCTTTATCAATCACATCCTTCATATTGTCTAATTCTTATTTACTCTTGTTGTTTAACTCTATCGTCATCTCAGTGTTGAGACACTCGCCACCTTTACTCAATACGTGTTACACGTTTGGGGTCGAATTTTCCTTTGTTCAACCGTCTAGATTTCACTTTCTCATTCCATGAGTCTCTTTATTCCTCAATCAACTATTCCATATTTCCTCGGACTTTCCAAACTTAAAAGGAGTCAATTTGTATGTCATTCATGCTCCTAATTCCAACTTTCCGTTTTGGCCAATACCCTTACCTTGCCAATTCCATACTTTTCTCGCTTCATTACTGGAGATTCTCATGAGTACGCCTATCTGACTCTCTTATTAATTCCCAATTCTATTTCCATCTCTATCAGTCTCTTGTTTTTATTTCTACCATAATCATTTATGAACCATCATAACCTAATTCTTCATTTCAAATATCCCGTCGTTCCAGAAATTACACCATCCGAAATAAACCTGGATGATTTGTCTAACTTAGATTCAATTCTACATTTCCACAGTCGTTACCACCTAATTTCTCAGAAGGATCACCATCGTTTATCGTTTACGCAGTGCTTTAATAACTAAGCATCATAATTGTTAATTCAAGATCCTCTAGGAAAACAAAATAATCACTATTTTCTATCCATAAGGAACGCTTCCTGAACTTGACGTAGATATTACATGAAGCAGATAAAATTGCAGGAAAGCTTCCAGCATCGCAGCTGGAACAGGCTGGTGAGATTATTAATCATATATCTCCGGTAGAAGATTAAAAGCTTAGCGGTTTGCTTAATCGCTTGCCAACCTCATAATTCTCTATCTTGTTTGCACAGAAATACACCAACATAAACTTGCTTGTCATTCATCATCGTGCCATTTAGCTTATCAGTATTTGTACCATCTCTGCTTCTGGTCATCTTACTACCAATTCCTTGTTACTTAACTTCCCCCCACCCTTTCCAAAGGAAAGGCGAGTCTCTTGGGGAATTTGGTCTGGCCTGTCGTAGAGCCTCATAATGTCGGTAATGTGCTACTGGCAACATCAGGAATCAAATCTTTACTTAAACTATTCTTATAGTTGATCATGGCAAAATCTTTAGACGGAATATAATTTCCTCTACCACATTATGACCATCAAGGTCCTTACATTATCATTCTATTTCTTTGGTATGAGCATTTATACTTACTCCCCTATACTTAAAGTGTCGGCCACCTCGTTGGCCTTTCCTGATTATAATAATTTCTTAAGATCAATGCTTTCTGGATCTATTCCAACTCAGGGTGGAAGCATTCTCCCTTAAATTCTGCTGAATGAGAGAAAACATCTATCAGTCTTTTCCAAAAGTCATTGCTTCCACCTTTCTAGTGTGAACTTTACTATCGGTACTCCCAATCATACCTAGGATATTTCCTTACTTAAATCCCTTCTTGTTTTAGGATAATCTCAACCTTATTGGTTCAATCCATTCTTTTTCATGATTTCACACATGCTTCCTCTGGCCTTATTGTTACTATGTCATACATTCCTTACCAAACTTCCCTTTTGAAGTTCAGAATATTACCTCTTCCCTTGTAAGGTTTCTTAGGCCATCCTCATCATTCCTCCTGTATCTCCTGGTTACAGGGTATATCAAACATCATTAATCAATTCGATAACAATTCTGTCTATGTACTTTTAGAGACTCCTTACCACAAATCCATACAGGTTATTGATACCTTGGTCGATTCAACTTATATTGTCTGATTTCACAATGTCTATGTTAGGGGTAATGCTATCCTTTGTGCATCCCCCAGGGTTCGTATTAATCTATGGACATTCTATCCTCAATTCCATTTTCAAGGAATACGTACATCCTGTACTTGGCAATTTAATCATATATCCATAATAAGGGTCTCTTTTCAATCATTCCAATCTTGATAATCTATAGGTAGCTTAATGTTACCTCTCCTTTCAACGAATGTCAGTCTATATGACTTTCCCAAAAGACAACGTATGTCTATCTGTCTTTCTTACAGAACTTGGTAATGGTAGCAAGGATGTTCTGGAAGATATTGGTCGTGTTCAACGTGAATCTCTTAGTGCCTAATACATCTAGGGTTTTTATAAAGTCCATCATCATGTATCTCAATTCATTTTTCATCAAAAGTTCTTGCGGTTGGCACTTTGTTAGAAGCACCCCGCTTTGTCCTTACATTGCTGGATTAGTCACTTGACAATCCTTAGTGACTTGGCCCCAACTGGCCACACTAAAATATGTGAATTTAGGGGTCGGCTAATAGCATTACTTTTCTAGCAATTGTTGGCATAGTGCCTTCTACTTGATACCTTTTGATCTTTTCAAAACTTCACTCCATATAAGTCTCAATCGACTTCTCGGTACCATCTCCGGTCACCCTTACTTTTCTTTTATTCTTCTAGTTACTTTTATCAATTTCACGTGCCACCAAAGCTTAACATTTCTGGCATAACAACCTTTTCATTTAAGTCAGTCCCAAACTTTCTTAGTCTGGCTTGTTTCTTAATTACATTTCCCTTTTTCCGTCCAATCTCAACTTCATAATTTTGTCTCTACAATCAATCGTAATAATTGGGATCTATCTACCAATCCGTGTAGTGGCTACCTTACCCAATTCATAGGGTTTGCTTCAGTTTCCACTTTCTTCAGTGATGTATTCAGATAATCAGAAAGACAAGGTCAGGGAAATTTCAGTCAATCTATCCACCCACTGGTTACATTAAGAAAATCCAGTTCGATACCCAAAGAATATTTCTATGAACATCCGAGCTGGTCGAACCATAAACAGTTACAGTAGCGAAATGATTGACATAAAGCTGGGATTTTAATCATTAGAAGGAAACCAAATATACATCGTCCTTAGAAGGGGAATCAAAAGTTTCAAACTAAACATGCCATACCTCCCCGATACATGCTTGTCCTAATAGTCGATACTACCGAATACCAGTCTACTTAACAACTAGTCTCAGAAGGAACGCTACCATCGGGGTCAGTCGCTTCCCAGAATTGGCACTACCAAGGTCATCCAAATCTGGTGAACCGTGTTGTCCAATTGTATTCGAAAATTATGTTGTCATGTTGCACAAGCACAACACCTAAACCTATACGAGGTGCATCCTAATATATTCCAAAATTCTCCTTCTTCCATTAGGTAACGCCAATGCTGGGTCATCACCAGTTTTTATCTTTAACTCCAGGGAGATTTTCCCCCATTTATCTTGTCCATTCAAACTTTTATCCTTACAATAAGTCGGGTTACGGGACTGCACTCTCTATAACGTCCTGAGCAAATCTTTGGTAATACCTTGTGGATCTTATGAAATTTCTCACCTTTGCCAGTGTGGTTGGCCAATCTCCATTTGAAACTGTCCTTAACTTGGTAGGGCCGACCAACACTACTCTTATTAATCATGTGTCCTATTGCTGGACTTCATTTTGCCAAAACTCTTACTTCGAGAACTTGGCCTACACCTGTTCTTTCAGGTTTCATCTAAAAGTATTCTCAATCACACCTTAACCACTGCTCGCCTTACCTAATCCATTTACGATTCAGTGTCGGAATAAACTTAAGGTAACTACCATAATCCATTCAAGGAAAAGAAAGAATTTAATATTCCTCTGAATCACATGCATCTAATGTTTCTGGTTCATTATTTCACTGAATTGAACTAAACTTATACTTGGTCTCTGACAGTAGTCTTGTTACGAGTTTATCATTGACTTACTGGTCTTTTTCTCTTGTAGGTTCCAAGATCATTGTCTCGCTTACTACTTCCTTATGTAACTTTATCCATTCAGGCCATTGCTTTCCACTATCTTTACTTTCTAAGCTAATCCATTCATAAAATGGACATCTTACTGGATAAACCACCTCATCAATCTCAATTGACTTTATAAATTATAACCTAGGAAATCTGCCTTCTCATGGTGAATTATCATTAATAAGATTCACACTAATCCATTTATCAAATAATGTGGCACTTGCTGCCTCTATCTCAACTGCTCCTGGAGACTCTGCTCCCTGACATATATTGATGCCTTTGATAATCATGCATCATTCTCATTCTTTTCCCTCTGATCTGGAAGTCTCTAAGGATTCTTATCTAACCCCATATAAGATCTCAAGTAATTCCCCGAATCCGTTTTGTTTGCTGGTACTTTATCCGGCAGTCCAGCTATAGATCCAATATACCTCTTTAATTCTCTTCATAATATATCAGTTCTTTACGCTCACTTCTTTGAGCACTATATCTAGATTCTTACAGTCTCTCTGGCTGCAGCCCTCATCTCCTCAAGGTAAACTTCCCTGTCTCTAACAGGATTCTCCCCCTCTGCTGGAACCTCTTCCGGGTCCTCAGTAGGGTACTCTATCGAATCCACCATCCGATCATCAGCATATAATCAAGCATCATCGTGCTGCTGCTCGTATGCCTCAAGGTCTATCGCATTACTAGTTGGTACAAGAACGAGCTAAGTTACTATCATGATACTTAATAGTTCCCATAAGGGTTTTATATGTCAATACTACATTAAGTAGTCCGACTATGAACTTGGCAAGAGTTCTTTTTATCTTAATGAATTTATTGTTTTAACGTCGCGTCATCTCTGGGATATATAACGCTCTCTCTGATACCATTTCTGTAACACCCCAGATCCAGGGTCAGGGATCTAGTCGTTACGGTCTCAATATCCATCCATAAAACCAACATAATTTAAATTACAACCTTGTGACCCAAAACAACAACATAAAACACACCCGTTATAGTCCCAGAGATGAAATCAGAGTAATAGTCAATATTATTAATCACAAGTTGGAGTTCTTACAACCCAAAGAATTACAATTTTACAATTTATATGCTCTTTGCCATCCATTGGTATATGCCATATATATAAATACATTTGGTGCACAAATGCTAACAACTAGCCTACCAGAGGCTGCATCCTCAGCAATGGTAACTAGGACCTCCGCGATTAATCCTCTGACGGCTAACACCTGTTATGCTGAGTGCGCCTTGCGCGGCCATCTGATCTAGCTGTTGTTGTGATATAAATAAATAAAGCAAGGGTGAGCAATAGCCCACCAAAAATATAATTGAACAGTGATAATATATAACAGTCCAAAATATCTTTGAAACCATATGCCATGCATTAACGATGTAGTACCAATATAAGGTATGAGATGAAGTTACAAGGTAACTCAAAATATATTTGTTTTGAATAAATATCTGCTATGTCAAAGATGAGCCAGATATTATCAACTTTTCATAATAGAGGAACTTGCAGGAAGAATATTGCAATTCCAATTCAAACACTTTTCAAACCTGCCAATAATGATAAGGTTGCAGGAAATTTCCAACATTGAGAGATGAACTAATACTGGAGTTTGACGCGCCAGGAGACATAGCATTTACACGATGATCAGTCGCATGTTATGCTCCCCACCTCTTGTTTACTACATGTAGAAGGAAGCACCGACGGATTTACTTGTCTACCGCCCTCTGGAACCCCCCGGCCAACGGTTGGGCCATTTGCTGGACCGGCGCCACTGGGTCACTTACGCACCTCCTAGTTCATTTCACATCCATAACTTTGAAACGTGAAGTTCCTCCCCCTTTCCCCAAGTATATTACTTGTTGATAGGACTCCACAAAGTAGTCGTATCTAGTTGGAAAGGAAAAATCACCAATATTTCCCAAGCTGATGCTTGTTAATGGATATAAACTTGTTCCATCAATTCTTACCCCTCGAGCGTTGAGGAGGTAACCGAACAGACTCATATCGATGCTTGAAAGAATCAAGATGTGAGTGACAAGATAGTTTTAGCAAGTATAGGACCGGGCAGTCCAATAAATAACATCTCTCAAGTGAGGTCCCCTTATATATGGTTGGAAGTTGAGCGAGTAGTTAAATCTTCTTTAAGATAGATTTAAATGAAATAAAGTTTGGGAACCTCCCCTTGATAAAAATAGTCATAAGATATTCCGAAATATTTTACACCATATCTGAAGGTGAAAGATAATCTTTGAGTAATATGAATTATTATAAAAAGAACTTAAAAGGATTTAAATAAATATTCCAAGAATATTTATTTTATCAATAATAATTAAGGGATATGATTAAATCATAATATTGCTCGTAAGTAATCCTCGAATAAATACATAGAATTATTTACTAAATAACTCTCTTCTTTAAATGAATATAATATTCATTAATTAAATAAACTCAAATAAATATTTAAAATAATATTCACTAAATAAATCAAACCTTAAATGAATATTCGAAAATAATATTGATTTAATAATATACCAAATGAATAGCCAAATAATATTCTTAGTAATCAAAACTTTAAAGGAATATTCGAAGCAATATTCCTTAAGTAATTAGAACTTCGAATGAATACTTTTAAATAATATTCATTAAGTACATAAAATCTTAAATGAATATTCACGATAATATTCATTTAATAAATAAATTCCAAGTGAATATTCAATTGATATTCATTAAACAAATAATATTCTAAATGAATAACCAAATAATATTCATTTAATAATTAATATTCTAAATAAATATCCAAATGATATTCATTTAGTAATCAAAACCTTAATATTCGAAATAATATTCCTTGAGTAATTAGAACTTCCAAAGAATACTTTTGGAATAGTATTTATCAATTACATAACACTTAGATGAATATCTGAAAGTGATATTCATTTAATGAACAAAATTCCAATGAATATCAAAGTAATTATTCATTAATAATCAAACTCTAATGAATATTCAAAAATAATATTCATTTAATATTTCTCGACTGAGATAATACTCAAATAACATTTCTCAAAAGATTTCCAAGTATTTGATACTTTTATGGAAATATAAATAATGGTTAATAATAACATTCCTCAAAATGAATACTACTCTGTCGCTGGAGTCCCTCCAGGTTTCCACGACTATCTATATAACACAAAATACCGACTCCCGGTCTATATTATCGAAGGAATATCATACGCCCTTCACTAAGGGTCTTAACAAATTCTGGCTTATACTGATATATCGTATCTAGTTTATAAGCCAACATCAAAACAGGGAACAAGTATCAATATTACTTTTGAAAACCAACATGCATGCTATGGCATAGGTATAACAACAATCATATATATTATCACAACAACAGTTCCAAGGTATTGGAAACTTGCCTGGGAATCGAGTGCGGGTAGGGGTAATGTGTCCCGGGTCAGCTCGACGATCTATAATCAATCAGAATATTTAAGATTAATCACTTAACGCTTCTTAAAAGGCTAAGTATAAACTCCACTTAAATCGAAACATGTTTTCGAGTTATCTCGTTACGTCTCTTTTAGTGTAACTCTTTTTATCACCGATACGATCCGACATTCGTTCATTATCAAGACATGTCATCATGCTTATACTTGGTATATACTTAAGTCGTACAAGTTCTAAGGTCGGTCGTTTACGAATCAAGATTATACCTCGAGTTTTATCACCCGTTTTCTAAGTTATAACCAAAGTCATACTTTTAAGGGGTTCGTTCGCGTTTAATCTCGATTCGAACATTTTTATAAAATCGAAAAACGATCTATTTGACATGTGGTTTTCTCCCACACCTTCTTTTTTACCTCTATTATTTAATTATCAAGATTCGCCACTGATTTCATAGTGTTAAGGGAATCCAATTTCAGTTATGAACTTCCGTGTACGGTTTCGAACCATTTTTACGAATTTAATCATAACTCCTAAACCGTAAGTCCATTTCATACGAACTTTATATCAAAACGAAGCTTATAACATAATCTATCTTACCATGGCAGATTACTAAGCTATGCAGTGAGTTAAGCCTACTGTGATTCACGGTTTTCAAGGTTTAACGAAAATCGGGCATTACGACGGCTATAAATCGAACGTTCTAAAATTCACAACATCAATCACAAGCCACACCGGGCATCCATATAACTTATACATATATTATTCATCCCCCAACTGTCCAAAATCATCTACTTGACCATCATAACATAATCATACTTAGATCCACTAACAAACTCCATAATCATGCTTGTAATCATACTAATATCATGACTATGCTAAAAATCATCAAGAACATGCAAGATCTTAAAATAAGGCCTAGGGTTTCAAGAGGTGATTACCTTCCTTGGTGTATAAAACAACTGAATAAGCCTTGTATAGTCCTCGTGTGGCCTTATAATAGCTTAGATCATCCAAAAGAAACCAAGAAAGCAAAGTTAGATCTTGAAGGTTACTATACATCCGTTCAAAGAACTGCAAAAATGGGGGCCTTACCATGTTTTTTTGAATGAGATTTCTAAAGGAGAGTTGTAGAGAATCTTAACAGCTTTCCAAAAAGCTAAAGAACACAAAATTTCATTGGATAAGGAAGGAGATATGGCTGTTTGAAAATCGCTACAGAAACTGTCCAGAATCTGGACAGGTTGGTTCCTTCAAATTGGGGAAGGGATTTGACTAGGCTAGACTACTTGGATTGCCATGAAACTTTGAGCGAATATTGCCCATGGAGTGGAGAGGATTGGGTTAAAGTTTGGTGATTTTATCATGGTTAGAAATGGAGATGTGAATTTTTCTTTCCATGATGCTCCTGCTGGGCAGTTTGTAGAAAGTTGTGTTGCTTGGTTGATTTTCTTGATAATAATGCATAAAGTGCTTTCCACTTGCTCTCATCTTGTCTAATACACTTGATAGGATAATATCTAGCTAAAGTAGCTTTATTAAAGGTAGTATGTCATGGATGATGAGTTTTGCAAGCCAAGTGTTGAACATTGGATGGTTATAAGCTAACTAAGTGATTTGATTTCTAAGTACTAGTTCATTTTCTAAGTGTGCTAGTTACATGAGTCCACTTGGTTGCTAGATATTTTCTAGTAGCTTATGCATGACTCTTGTTCCCTCTGCTTGTTTCTTTGTCCGTTTATTGCTTAATTCGTTGATCGTTCGAGGGAATAACTCATTCGTTTCTAGTTAGGGTTTTACCGAAAACCTTCTTAATAATTATAATTCCATCCTCCATCTTACTTAATACTTCTCGAATTTAATTTCCTTAAATCCCTTTTATAAATCCTTAAGTCTTGCAGTGTCCAGGGAAATCTCGGAGAAAATAAAAGTGCTCTTTTTCTGAATCCGACAGCTTTTACATACACTTATTTTCCTCCTGGATCACTAATACGAACTCAGAAATCCGTTCCGAATACTGGATATAGCATTATTATACTAATATTCTAAATTCCACCAAAATCACTATTCATCACTTATTTTTATTTAATTCCTATAATTAGGAAAATGAACCTGGTTCACCCTCGAGTGTTCCTTAACCTTTTTACGGAACCGCTGGACTTATAATAGATATTGATTTGGATGACACAAGAATAATCTTTCTTGGAATAATATAACTTATATCCTTAGGAGATAGATTATTCTTATTTATGCTATCAACCAAAAGTATTCTACATGACATATGATCATTTAGATCTATACCCATTCACGTTCTTTGTTAATACCTTGTAGTCGGAGTCACTGCTCATTCTTTCATCAATAAATAAAAAGTTTTTAATTCTACCGAAAATTCGGGTTCTTACACTTCACTCTCTCCATGTCATGCCAAGTCAAGTCCTTGGCTGTTTTAGGTGAGTTGAACAAAGTCCTCAAACGTGGTAGTAATGGAAAATACCATAATACCTTGGCAGGAATCCCTTCCAATTCATCCCCTTTTTTGTTTAACTTCCATCTAGAGGCATCACAAATACGGCACCTCGTCTCATCTTCATCTCTCTCTCTACGATATATTACACAATCATTCGGACATACGTGTATTTTTTTATACTCCATTCCTAAAGCACACAAGCTTTTTTTAGCTTCACTGAACGAAGAAGGAAAACTGTTGCCGTTTGGAAGCATAGACCCAACCAAAAGTAGAAGTTCAGAGAAGCCACAATCAGATATTTGATATTTTGCTTTTAGGTTGTATAACTTTACTAAAGCCTTCATCTTTGTAAATCCCTCACATCCCGGATAAAGGGGTTCATGTTCAGATTGAAAATGGTTAAATAAATCTAGGGAATCTAGGGAAATATCATCATCACTACTACCGTTCTCTGTTTTTAGCGGGATTTGATCTACGGATTGTGAACTGTCGGTCTCCTCAGTGATAGGCTCACTTTCTTCTGTATTACACTCTTCTCCGTGCCAAATCCAACGCTTGTAGGTCTGATCGATACCGTTGCTAAAAAGATGGTCCCTCACAATTCGAGCTTTCCAAGATTTACTATGTGCACATTTCATACATGGACAGCTAATTTTGTTTTCATCATATCCGTTCTCAAATGCAAACAACAATAATTCGTCGACTCCTCTTTTGAACTCATTTGTTCTTCTATCAGCTTTTAACCAAGACCTGTCCATCTTTTAAATGAACATAACAATTATCAGCACATAATATTAAAATAGCTTCCAATTCAAATGTTTCAAGTAAAAAAAGACCAGCTTCCAATTAACATAACAATTATCAGCACATAACATTATAACATTAGCAATTGCACTTGCCAGTAAACAATTCTAACTTTTTAAGGACCCAAATTACTAACTGCTACAAGTAAAAAAAGAATCACCAAACACAAAGGTAGAAGCAGCAGAGGCACCACAGTCATAGCAGAGGACAAAAACTTAAAACACACTATACCATTATCACTTAAAACATACACAGAAAATTAAGCAAACTAGCTCAACATAAACCAAAACTTGAGCAAATTAGGTTTTCATTTTCTTACAAACACATCAATATAGACAACAAATTAACATATCATTATCTGTGTATATCAAAATAAAATCACCAAATTCACAAAATTCCTCAAATATAAGTAAGAACCCTAATTTCAGTTGCTCAAAACAAATATCATGAAAAATTACCTTAATGGAGATGGAGGGATGCTTAAATATCCAGAAAACAATAACGATGGAATGAGATGAAACAATGTACGCAGGAAATGGTGGATGGGAATGGTGGAGAATCTGCAAGATTTGAGTGTAGGGGATGGTAAAGAATGGAGGAATTGATGGTCAAGAATGGAGGAATTGATGGTAAAGAATTGAGGAATTGATGGTCAAGAATGGAGGAATTGATGGTCAAGAATGGAGGAATTGAGTAGAGTTTCTAAAAGAGGAGAAAGGGTTTGAACTTTGAAATAGATCCAGTTTGGGAGAATGGTTTTGACAAAGATAAAGGAAACATATTCCGACTAAAATAATACAGTACAATTTACCAAGACATTCATACAACGGTTCTAAAGTGGGAGAAGAGTTATATTAGTAGCTTTCAGACAATACTATTTAACACATAATCGTTGTAGAATGTTTCCACTGTTTAGAGGTTTAAAGCAATCTTAGACAACGGTTGTCTTCTAAATACCATTGTAAGTTTAAAAATCAGAAAACGATCCTTACACAATGGTTTGTTAAAGTAACAAATTCTGATAGAACTGTTATAGTAGTTGCATTCACACAATACTATTTCACAGAATACTGTTGTACGATGTTTCCACTGTTGAGAGGTTTAAAGCAATCTCGGACAACGGTTTTTGTATATAAACCGTTGTACATATAAATCTTAACCAACGGTTTTTTGTCTAAATCCTTAAATTACAATATAATTAAGCGATTAAATCTTATCGAATTCTTATTTACACATTTTATAGTATGAAATATTGTTTAAGATGCATAATGTTCAATATATTACTAAAGATGTGATAATATTAAGGTTTTTATATATGTAGTACAAGTTAACCGTGCATCGAGTAGACGTTACAATGCGAATGTACAGTGAATAAACAAATGTTTATAATGACATTATCATATTAACGTTTTTATTTAGTAGATGTTAACAATGCATCGAATAGAAGCTATGTTCATGTAAAGAACGATAAATCATTCATGTAACACACCAGTTCACTAATGTCATCCAACATACAATGTACATACTAACATACAAATACAAATGATAACAATTTATTCCTTCCTTCTTATTTACACTTTTTATAGTATGAAATATTGTTTAAGATGCATAATGTTCAATATATTACTAAAGATGTGATAATATTAAGGTTTTTATATACGCAATACAAGTTAACCGTGCATCGAGTAGACGTTACAGTGGGAATGTACAGTGAATAAACAAATGTTTCTAAAGATATTATCATATTAACGTTTTTATTTAGTAGATGTTAAAAATGCATCGAATAGACGTTATGTTAATGTAAAGAACGATAAGTCATTCATGTAACACACCAGTTCAGTAATGTCATCCAACATACAATGTACATACTGACATACAAATACAAATGATAACAATTTATTCCTTCCAAACCTGTATCTTACTAATAAATTAATCACAATCGGTACATATTTCTAATTGGCTAATAAAATATCGTTGACATAAGTCGTCACTTAAATCGGTACATATTTATAATTGATTAATAAATACGAGTGACATTAGTCGTTATTTTCCTAAAAATAGTGTTATAACGTTAATAATATATAAATTTATAAATAATTAATAAATAACTAATTCAATTACTAATAAATATTTCACATTTTTTATTAATAATGAATTCATTATTAAATAATTAAATAATTTTATAAAATTAATAATTTTATAATTAAATAATTTCTCCCGACTTTCATTTCCCCCCTTTTCTTTTCTAACCCCGACTTTCATTTCCCCTTTTTTTTTAAAACCCTAACTTTCATCCCCCCCTTTTTTTTTGACCCGGTTTCAATTTCCCCCCTTTCTGCCTTTACACACTCCCAAATTCCCAATCTAACACTTTACAATTACCAAAACTCACAATTCAACCTCCCTCTCTCTCCCCTCTCTCTCTCCCAATCCGATTTCTTTTACCCAATTTCTTCTCTCTTTTCTGGTCTATCTCTCCCCTCTCTGTCTCACTATAGTTCTCTCTCCCTTATGGCCCCTTCGAAGAAGGCGAAATCTGCTCCTCTTCAAAAGGCAAACCTTTTGAAGGCACTGAAAAAGAACAAGGTGGCCTCTGAATCTCCTGAATCGCCTAAATCAGTGAAGAAAACGTCTATTTCCCACAACCTAAAAGTTCAATTATCTAAGAAGAATAAAAAAGAGGAAGAACCAGTGCAAACCAGACAAGAAGGCCTTAGGCTTTTAAAACGAGGACCAGTTACCATGCATAAGATTGTTAGGTGAAAGATGTTGGGGATTAAGCACACAGTGCTTTTCAATGCAAAGGGTGAACCATACGGTCAAGCAGCCACTGAAATGGCATCTTATATTGGGGTTCTTGCCCGAACTAAAGCCCCCATATGGTATGATAATTGGAAACGTGTCCCGAAGGAAAGGAAGAACAAAATTTGGGATTGTGTACTGGTAAGACAAATTGCATTCCATAACTGATTATTTTTTATTTTTGTATAATTTTGACTTAATTTGGAGGTTTTTAAACTGTTAAATGAATTGGGGGTTTTTGGTACTGAAAATGATGGAGAGGGGTTTGTAATGAGTTAGGAGGTCATTTCGCGGCAAGACTCCGTTGTTTCGGGTCTGCATGTGGTCTTAATCGTTGTTTCGGGTCTGCATGTGGTCTTAATTTTTTTGTATGTTGATTATGTAAAGAATGGTGGTTGATTGAGTTTAAATGTATGTTATGGTGCTATGTTGATGTATCACTGAGGTGTTAGTGTTTAAAAAGTGTCAATTAAGTTAAATGATGGAGAGGGGTTTGTAATGAGTTAGGAGGTCATTTCGCGGCAAGACTCCATTGTTTCGGGTCTGCATGTGGTCTTAATCGTTGTTTCGGGTCTGCATGTGGTCTTAATTTTTTTGTATGTTGATTATGTAAAGAATGGTGGTTGATTGAGTTTAAATGTATGTTATGGTGCTATGTTGATGTATCACTGAGGTGTTAGTGTTTAAAAAGTGTCAATTAAGTTAACAGATGTTTGCTAATCAAATGATTATATTTGTAGATGGCATACGTGGTACCACCAACTGCAAGGAAGGTTGTTATGCATTCGGCGTGCTCGAAATGGAGGGAGTTCAAGAGTAAATTAACAACACAGTATATCCTTCCGCATAAAGATCAGCGTAAGTTGTTAGAGTTTCCACCGGCTGATTACTCCTTCATCGAGAAGGCACATTGGGACATGTTCGTTGCTGACCGTCTATCTGATGATTTTGCTGTGAGTTTTTTTTACCTTGTTTGTTTACAAAATTCTGAGATAGCAAAAGTAATTAGTAGTACAACATTGTTTCTAATATTTTTGTGTTTGTTCTTCGAGGCCATCCACAACATACAGAAAAAAAGGAGGAAAATGAGCGAATATGATCACTGCATGTCTCGAAAGGGTTATTCCAACCTAGAGCATGATGGTTAGTAATCGTTACTCATATCTTTCATGATTAATGTGTTTTAATGACCATGTATGATTTTTCAAACATGTTTACACATACAGTCTAATGGTGATCCTGAAGTGGAGATAGATAGATCAGATGCGTGGGTCCTTGGATGCAAGGATAAAGATGGGAACTTTAAGTCTGACAAAATCAAAGAAATTGCTGATGATATTGTAAGTTGTTCATTTATGTCACTGTAACTTTATCATACGTATTATTTTCTAAATAATACTCTTTATCTCTTTTATTTCTTAACTACTTCCATTTGCTGTCAATATTTTAGGAGAAAATGAAAGAAAGAGTTAAAAAAGGGGAAGTGACGATAGAAGGCTCCGATGATATCTTGACCAAGGTGCTTGGTAAACCTGAGCATGGAGGACGGGTACGTGGGCAAGGGGCTCATGTGAAGCATTCTACATACTTTCATCTTCCGAGGCAGAGAAAGAAAGGCAAGTCAATAGAGGACAAAATCCAAGAAGGTATTCAAAAATTTATGAAAAACGAGACTGAAAGGATAATTCGGGAGCGAGATTCCTATTGGACCGGGGAGATGTCAAAGGAGATGGCAAAGCTGAAAGCAGCTTGTTTGGGAAAGACTACACAGTCTGATTCTAGTCCAAATATTGGATCACAACAAGGGAGTTGTTCCAAGGGCGCAAAAGCTATGATGAATGAGTTGGAGTTGCAAGACGTAAGAAAAAAGTTGGATCTTGCTAAAGATGACATTTTTGTTGGAGAGGAAAAACAGATTCAGCTGAAGACTGAGTTGGATAAAAAGAATGAGGACAAGACTGTGTTGGAGAAAAATAATGAGGGGAAATGGAGGTTGTACAAGTTGAAGATGATCAAGTAGCTGGTAAGGTGGGCATGAAACCTGAATTGGCTATTATGGAGTACGAATTGGCAATCGACTCTCCCACAAATATTGTTGCTTATGCAACAGTGGATACAAAGGCTGATGTCGTCCATGGGAAAGCTATAGAAGAACAGAATGCACGAGTGTCTATTACTCGTGCAATTCAAGGATCTGCAAAGATTCCTTTCCCAATCAAGGATGAAATCGAAACCGTTGAACAAGCTATTGGAGCTTACATTTCATGGCCAAGAGACCTTATAATTGAACTGAACACAACCATTGCAGTGAACAGAAGTACCCAGGTAAAATTTCGTCTATGTATAAGTGTTTTCAATTTTGTTTGACATGTTTAAGTAGAATAATGGGTAAGTTCTGTTCATATATGTAAGATTTTGTTCTAATCTGTTAATTCTATAGAGTTAATTCTGTCAATTTTCTTTATATAATCCATTTCAGGGAAGTAAGAAAATTATGGGAAAAAAGTTTAAAAGGGTGAAAGATTGTGGGAAAGCACCTGAAGTAGAAGAAGAAGAAGAGTATGTGTTGGAGTTCGGTCCTGATTACCCAGTTCTTGTGAAGCGTTTGTGGATTTGGGCCAAAAATGCCTTGAAAGACGGTCGTGCAATTTCTTTTCAGCTATGCGAACAATCCTTTGGATCAACCGCTAAAAAGGCTCTGTTTTTATCAGATGTGTATGCTTTGTGCTCTGGGGGCGAAATATCGGGGTCTGTTATTTGTATGTTTGCTAAGTAAGTATCGCACTTTATAATTTTCTTTAGCTTTACAAATACTTGAATAAAACATTTAGTTTGTGGTAATGATTTTCTACTTTTTATGTAGTTCACTCCAGGATTACTTGAAAAAACAGAAGATGTCTGACATGGTAGCATTTGTTGATCCTGCGACGATAGGCGCCTTCGGTTGTGGAACTGCAGGACAGAGGTCGCAAGCCCTATCTAACAGATTCAAGAACTCTAAGCCAAACCAATTATTTCTGCTCCCATATAATCATGCGTTAGTACTTCTTTTTATGCCTATATATATGTGCTTAATGTCATCTCTTTGGATATAATCACATGTTCTCATTTGTGATGTTCATGAAATAAATAGCAACCATTGGGCGTTGACGGCTGTAAATCTGGATACACAAATAGTTTACCATATGGATCCTTTAAAGCGGAGAATTGCAAGTGAAGAATGGACAGAAGTTGTTGACAAGTTAGTACCACATAAGAAATATATTTCATTTGGAATCACATCAATAATTATTAAGAAAAGTGACTTAAACTTGATTTATATTATATTGCCGTAGTGCCATCAAACTGTACAAGGACAAAGCAAAGAAGTTTCTGAAAAAGAAAATAATGTGGGAGAATCTTGCGGTACTATCTTTTTCTTAGTTCATATCTTGTATGTTTTCTCTTTTATAAAACACGGTTTGGCCGTATATATAATTTTAATTAATGTTTCTTCAGGGAGTTCCTCTCCAAATGGGGAGTAAAGATTGTGGTCTATTTGTGATGGGCTATATGAAAGAAATATGTCTAGACCAGGAACTCCAATTTTCTATCAAGGTATGATTCCAAATTTCTGAATTTTTTCTTAATCCTACTACTTCATGGTGAAGCCTGTTTGTGACTTGGTCTATTGTTCCATTTTATAGTGGCTACGCAGAAACAACCAAAACTGTTATGGCCTGCCTCAGCTCAATGAAGTAAGGACTGATTTCGCGAAGTATTTCATGAAGAAGCACTCCTCTTAAACTTAATCGTATAGCTGGGTATTTTGGGTTTGAACATATCTTAAACTTTTGTTGGTATCTTAAGCTTAAGTGAATATTTTAGTCCATCTCTTTTGTTGGTATGTTCATCTGAAAATATTTAATCTTGTGGTTGGATTTGGTTGGTGGTATTAGTGATGTGAGTCGTTTGGATATTGGTTGTAATGAATGATGAATTGGTTGTTTGATGGTTTTTTATTTTGGCGTGCAATTTATTTTACACTACTGCTTTTGATTGTATATAAGAAAACAGTTGTCGACTTTCCTTTTAGCCAATTATGGCATTGTTTGGAATACTTGTTATTCTATATAACAGACAATGGTTTTTAATACCCAAGATTTGTAACAAAACCATCATGTGCTTCATAACCAGACAATGCTTTTAACAACTACACCGTTGTGTAAAGAAAAGTCGCACAACAGAGAAAATAATGCATCCATTGTCTATAAGAAAACATAACAATGTTTTAGCAAAATAAAAACGTAGTGTCTTCCATATTCAGACA
The DNA here is from genome assembly GCA_037693485.1 of Kitagawia praeruptora. NCBI lineage: Eukaryota > Viridiplantae > Streptophyta > Magnoliopsida > Apiales > Apiaceae > Kitagawia > Kitagawia praeruptora. The sequence goes on from CM075353.1 coordinate 16,160,895, forward strand.
ACATGGAGTAAGCACAAAAGTGTGGTGTACTTGGGCTTCATACAACATAATAACGAAATGAAAATATTGTAGGTTAAACATTTACACAACGCTTTTGCAAAACTAAAAACATAGTGTCTTAAACATTCAGACGACATGTAGTAAACAAAGAAACTGTGGTGTACTTACAACACATACAACATTCTAATAAAACTAAACCGCTGTCTGAAAACATTTCACACAACACTTCTGTTACAAAAAACCAATGTCTAATCCATAAAGATACAACAGAAGGAACCTTTATAAACCGCGGAGGTAGTTGAAATTAAACAACGAATTCAAGAAAAGAAACACTTGAGCTACGTGAAATGAGACAACCGTTTCTTGTTAAACTATTGTCTATACCAGCTTTCAGACCAAAGTTTTGAAATCACGTATGTTATCTGTCTGCAACACAGACAACGGTTAAGCTGGTGTTGTCTGATACGCATAACAGATGGCATCTCAATAGACCACGGAAAATCAGGGCATCACACGACGGTTTAAATGCGTTGTCTGAATCAAAAAATCTTGTAGTGAATTGATAAAGTATAGCAAATTTTTAATCAAATATCAAAAATCAATAGTAATAAGGGAAAATGCTAGGTTCCCAGAATTTGATCCCAAAATTTTCCCAAATTACATGTGTTATTTTCTGATTGACTATAATTTTAATGGAACCATCAATGTCACATCTATCTCATCAATTAAAATCGTTCATACTACCACTCATTCATATCACATCATTCGGAATTTTTTTTGGGAGCGCTACTAAGTAATAAGATACGTTGTACAATACACAAATCACTAACTAACTATTCATCTTCTCTCTTGCATCCATTATTCTTGATGCTCTCTCAAAAATACATTAAATCGTATTATCTCCCTCATTTTTTCTATTATCACTTCAATGGTTTATATGGTTATTTGATAATGTTGTATTTATATATTTTTGTTACATATACATATTATATATGTCTTTTTAATTATAGTTCTTCCTCAATATGCGCAACATAATGGGTATTCTTTTTTTTTTTTTGATGAAATGCAGATATCTTATATCATTAAATCATGGCGAATACAATCCTTAACATTGGTCGGAACAGTACTCCAATCAAAGATACGATCAGGATATATATGAGACAGATGAGTAAGTTCATGCGCCGACATATTTGCAGATCATTTAATAAAATACAACTTAATGTTGTTAAAATGACGGACTAATTCTCTACAATCCTCGATTACCTTTCCAAGTGTAGAGCGCATAGGAACTGCACTCCCTATTAGCTGAACTACGACTAGACAATCTGACTCCACTGTGGCTGTATTCCAATTCATCTTCTTAGCCCAACTTAATTCTTCCTTAACTGCAGAGGAATCAGAAACTATATTTCATGCTTTAGTTCAGTGCTAAGTAGCAGCCACGTGCTGCCAAATTTTTGAACCAGGCATAAATACAGAGGAGAACATGGAGCTTGTGCAATGGTTACAACTGAATTTTACAGATCAGTCGAACAATATGAAAGCTAAGATCATCACTTTGTGCTGGTCTATTTAGACTAAATAGAAACGATCTGGTTTAGAATAAAAGAAAATGGCCCGCTTTGAGAGTTGTTCCAAAAGCTTGGAAATATCTTTCACAATGGAATGCGGTTCAGAATAAAGGAGTAGGTGTGCCTATCAAACCTCCAGTAGAGGGAGATTGTCACACCCTTACTTCCCGATACTGAAAATATACTTTTTATACACTACGCCATAAATGCTCATATGCAACGCTTTTAGAAAGTGTTTCAGTGAAAGTGTTTCGTTAGGTATGAAATTTTGCATCTAATGAAACACAACTTGAACTGGTGTTGCATTACATATATTTAGTGTTGCATTTGATCCACGGTGTTTCACATAATGCAACACTAGCAGCAGGCGTTGCATTAGATATTTTTTAATTTTAAAAAATGCTGATGTGGCACAGTGGGGTCCACAAGTGATGACGTGGCATTTGCTGACGTGGCAAGTGTGGGGCCCACAATTGCTGACGTGGCAAATGTGGGACCCACATTTGCTGACGTGTCATTGGCTGACGTGGCAGAAGCGTTGCATTAGGTGAAAGAGGTGTTGCATTTGCTGTTTAAAAGCGTTGCATTAGATATTTTTTAATTTTTAATAAATGCTGACGTGTCAGTTGTGGGACCCATCTGGGTGACGTGGTAGTGTGGGGCCCACCATGGTGACGTGGCAGAGGCCCACGGATGATGACGTGGCAAGTATGGGGCCCACAATTGCTGACGTGGCAGATGTGGGGCCCACAATTGCTGATGTGGCATTTGCTGACGTGGCATAAGCGTTGCATTAGGTGAAAAAGGTGTTGCATTTGCTGTTTAGAAGCGTTGCATTAGATACTTCTCTTACCGGAATGATGAAACTATTTTTTTAAATTAATTTTTCGACGTTACAATCGTACGGATGTCGAGATATAACCATTTTAGTGAATTGGTAAATTTTCGAAAAATCATTTGGTTTGGTTTTATAACGGTCAAATCGGTCAAAGTAGACATTCCTTTTAACTAGTCTCTTAGCGGAATGATGAAACTATTTTTTAAAATTTTTTTTTCGACGTTCCAATCGTACGGATGTCGAGATATAAAAATTTTAGTGAAGTGGTAAATTTTTGAAAAATTTGCTAGATGCATTTGGTCTGGTTTTATAACGGTCAAATCGGTCAAAGTAAACATTCCTTTATAATACAGATAATTATTTGATACATATAATTTATAATACTAACAAATACTAGAAATTTATAATATTTTTTTCAAGGTCCAAAACTAGCTTACAATGTTTTCTTAAATACATGTCGAATTTTAAAGTTTCCGTGATGAATTTATAAATTTGACTTAAATAACATTTTCGTGATGAATCTATTTTTTTAAATTAGTCTTGTCCCGAATGATGAATCAATTTTTTTTAAATTAAATTTTCGAAGTTCCAAACATACGGACGTCAAGATCTAACTATTTTAGTGATGTGGTAATTTTTTTAAAAAATTTGCTAGATGTATTTTGTTTGGTTTTATAATGGTCAAACCGGTCAAAGTAGCCTTTCCTTTTAACTAGTATTTTCCCGAATGATGAATTCATTTTTTAAAATTATTTTTTCGACGTTCCAGATGTACGGATGTCAAGATCTAACGATTATAGTGATGTGGTAGATTTTAAAAAATTTGCTAAATGTATTTGCTTTGATTTTATAACGGTCAAACCGGTTAAAGTAGGCTTTCTTTTTAACTAATCTTGTCCCGAATGATGAATCTATTTTTTTAAATTATTTTTCGACGTTCCAAATGTACGAACGTCAAGATGTAACTTGTCTTGTCCCTAATGATGATTATATTTTTTAAAATTATTTTTTCAACGATTCATGTTGTAATTTTCTTTTTAACTAGTATCTATCATGTGGTAATTTTTTCTAAATTTTAAAAAATTAAAATTAAAAATAAATAAATTTAAGAAACATCACAAACACATCTGCATCAGACAGACTTGAGCTAATCCCGAGGTGAAAATTTAGGCGGATAACTTTCCCCCAAGACGAAATAATTTAGACACAACCAAATAGTACTCCCCCCAAAACACTCCCCTTTCCCCACAAGCACTCCCTCTGTCCCTCAGGCCTCACTACTCTCTCTCTCTCGACAAATCTCTCTGTCAATTCTCTCCTCAAACTTTCTCCACAAATTCCATTTATAATCTCTATACCTCCAATAGGTAATTGAATACACATGTCTCCTTTTCGATTAATTGGTATTTCTTTTGAAATTGCAGGTAATTAGGGTTTTTTAATTTTTGGATGTAATTAGGGCTTCAAATTTGGGGCTTTCATTCTAGAGTTTTATTTAGGTAATCTCCAACTTCTTATTTGGGTTTACATTTAGGGTTTTAACTATTTTTCCTGAATCTTGTCAAGTCTTATGTGTTGTTTAAATTATTGGTAGGAGGAAGCCAACCTAGCAGCTCAAGCACCAGGCGTCGTATCAGTCTTTCCGGATAGAAGGCTTAAACCCGATGCGACAAGGTCATGGTCATTTCTCGAGTATCAGCTGCACCTTGTTAATTCTACTTCGGCAGCATCCCTCCTGAGTTCCACTGCCAATGGAGCTGACATTATTATTGGCGTAATAGATTCTGGTACTTACAGATCTTCACTCATATATTGTTATGTCTAAATTATCTGTAAAACTTAAAAGTGTATTTATTATTAGAACTATTTTTTGGGTAATTTTGTAGGTCTTTGCCAAAATCTAAGAGCTTTGATGATGAAGGTATAGGTCTAGTTCCAAAAAGATGGAAAGGAACTTGTGAAGCAACAGAGGATTTCTCTGCTTCCAGTTGTAACAGGTAGCGTATGGATCACAATTGCTATGGATTCTGAAATACTATGCTATATGCTAGTTTTAGGCCCAAATTGTACAATTGACCTTAGTTTAACATTACATAAGATTCTTTATCATCACAAAAATAAACTAGCAACATCAATAACTAACATGTAAATCATAGGATACGTGTGCCTATAATTTATTGGTAGATTGCCGATGATGCTCAAGGAAGAGGTATACTGAAGGAACTACAAGCTGATAGCGTATTAGCGTAATGTAGTCTTGAAAAATTTTGTAATGCCTCTTTTCTCTTCCAGGTCTCTAAGGATGGCTTCCTCCTACCAATAATTTGGATTAAACCTGAAAATGAATTGTGATTTTAAACTTTCATCAAGACTAGAGTACGTGTGCCAATATTCTTGATCTTCACAGAAGATTAATTTATCTTTCCAACCTTCAACACGTAATTTATTGAGTCATGTCAAAATCAAGCTTGACCATACCACTAGAGTATAGCAGAGGACATCTATCATTTTTTTTGTTAACCATAAAATATTTATCATTTCAATAACTTGCATTTATATGTATGCGTACACTTCTATTCATAATGAATTCCTTCATATTAGGATTTTAATTGAGCGTAGCCAAGTTTCAATACACCTCTCCTGCTACTCCTGGTAGGTCCTCTCTAGCTTGATCATGATTGACAAAGCTCATTGGATTGACAAGAAAAAGCTTGTGTAGTTTATCTTGGATTTCCAGGTTACGTCTGAACTTGATGACCATTTAAGCTTATATTTCATCTCTCAAATTACTTGAACATTAACCTTGTGACATTGCTTATAGAAACTCTCAGGCCTTGTCACTTCAGAGCATGTATTCTAATCAGTAATCATAATAATGAATTGAAATGAACAGGTGCAACAATTCTCATCAACACATTTCCTATTCTTTTCATTGCTGCCTTGGGATGTGTGTGTCTCCATTTTGGGACTAAAATTACTACCCATGAAACAGAAGGGTACACAAAATTAACTCTGGTTATTGCCATTTTTTTAGAAGAATTTATCAATTTCATTATTATTATTATTACTATTACTATTACTATTATTATTATAATTATTATTATTATTATTATGTGTGGAAGTTAATGTAATTCTTTTTCTTTTTCATAAAATTAAAATGATTCCAAGAAACAGGGAGCAGATGCATGGAAGAGGCCAATGATAATGAAGGGACTAGGCATTGTTTCTGGAATAGAGCCAGACATCGATAAATGTGTAGTTGTACCATATGTTGTATTACACTCGGGTGATTTTTACTTTATATGATTTCATCGACTCTTTATATATTTCTATAATATATTCTGTGTGTAATTGTGTATATGTATTCGTCAAATGTCATTTCTTATGCATTAAAAAGCTTATTTCCCTTTTTCTAAGATCCTTTAGCTGACCTAATAGCACTGTATTAGCAAAATTGTGGGATCTTCTGAATAATTGTTGATTTATAATTTTAACAGTTTCTTGCACTGACTTTGAGGTTATTACTTTGTATTATTTTGTCAAGTATAATGATTTGTTCTCTTGCGTTGCTTAAGTATTCTCTACAGAGGGATGACGAGTCTAATGCTAAAGCGAAGGAAGTTTTACGTGTGCGCGCCTATGGTTTGTCATATTTTACTCTTGGAATAAATATAAGGTGCGCCTTTTTACTCTGTGCAAGTAACCAATCTTTACTGATATGAACTACTTATCTACATTAAGCTAACTGTATAGTTTCTGATTGCTTGTATACTGAATAATAAAACCATTGTCAATCTGAATCTGAAGTATTACGTTGTCAAGAAACTTTAGCTTCCCCGTTGGAGTCACATGATATTATGATAATGTAAATGCAAGGAAGTAACGGGATTCACTATTTTACTTGAAACTAGAAATATAATATATACCTATAGAAGCATGGCAGTTCATCTGTCATCCTGTTTATGATTTGAACTCTTGCACTGTATAACGTAGACCCCCACTTACCCGAATGTTGTTCTTGAATGATTTATATTTTCTGGATGAAAAAGATATCTTTTTAATCAAGTAAACAAGAACCGAATCTCAGGAAGAACACATAGTTCATCCACCTTATAAGCAATCAAATAAAAAGATTCTTTTAAAGCACACAATCACAATAGTTTTCGATTGATTAAAGAGCTAAAAAATTAACTCAAAAATGAGATTCAGATCTCAGAAGTGGATGTATTTTTTCTAAGTCAATGCATTTATTTGTTTATTCAAATTTAAACAACCTTAGTTGTTTATTCAAAGAATCCAGAAAGTAAATCATGATTAACATAAAATAGGATTCAGAATCCAGTGACGATTATATGATAATATGATTTGGTTCTTGAGAAAGAGTATGTAACATGAATTCTTACACACCACTGTCATTTTTCAGAGTGCAGTAGTTGGTTCACACAAAGGAACTTGTCGCTTGTATAGCACAGCTGGTATCATCTGATCCCTCGATAACTTTCCATTTCTCTTGTTGCTATCTTCAACAAACATGTACTTGACCTGTTGAGTTAAGTTTTGTGTCTTAAAAAACTATTGAGTATCAAGATTCATGTTTTTTTATCTTCTGACAAATAATTGGTAATCTAGATTCTAAGCTAGAGCAGAAAGAGGACATCAACATTCGAACAAAGAAAAAAGCTCAGCCAAAAAAATTTACAGGTTTTCAGGTGAATCTCTTTGTTTCTCTGATTTTGTTGTCTCGTACAAGACCTGTGGTAAAGTTCATCCTTATAAGTACTAAACGATTTTAATTTTCATCACAGTATAACCCATCAAATCCTTCTGAACTGCTTATTACTTCAGCTGACTCACGGATTAGAATAATCGATGGATCAGATATCACTCACAAATTCAGAGGTATTTCATAGCCTCTTATGAGGTATTGGACACGTATTCAGTTCGTTTATCACCAAATTAATGAAATGTTGTTATTTAATATTACAGGATTTCGAAATACTAGCAGCCAGATTGCATCTTCCTTCAGTCCAGATGGAAAATATGTCATAAGTGCAAGCAAAGATTCTCAAGAGATTGAGCCCAAGTCTTTAATTATAGAGGTTTTTTTTTTTTATATGAACTATTCCCTTAATTGGTTGTTTTCCTGTGTAAATAGGTTTACTTCAGAAAACACACTTAAATTTCTTGTGATTTTTGCAGGCTTATGAGAAGGGTTTGATGACAACGGTACTCCTATGACTCAAGACGGCACCGAATAGCAATATGATTACGTAGTGATTTCATACTTTAAAAATTTAGACTTAATCGTACGTGCTTGTTGGTTTAGAATTATGTTGGATTCCTTTTGGATGTATAAGTAATGGTTTTATTAGGTATTAGTACGATGTTGGTGTTGATGATTGTAACTATTTGGTGGCTGGTTGAATGTTTTGGATGGCTTTGAATGCCTTTGAATGTATTTTGATGGGTTTCTTTATGTAAGAAACATAATATTGCAGAAATTTTAATTAAAGCGTTGCATTTGATATTTTCAGTGTTGCATTTGGTAACTATAGTGTTGCATTTGGTCAGATACTAGTGTTTTAAAAAAGTGTTGCATTACATAGCTGTGGGCCCAGGGTTGACATGGTACATTGGACCCACTGCTGATGTGGCATGTGGGATCCACTGCTGACGTGGCATGGCAGCCCCCATCACTGACATGGCACGTGGGCCCCCACATGATGACATGGCAAGTGGGCCCCACATGCTGACGTGGCATGCCAACTGGACTGTTGCTGACATGGCATGCCAACTGGACTGTTGTTGACGTGGCATGCCAGCTGTACCCATTGGTGACCTGGCAAGCTAGTGGGACCCATTTAGTGACGTGGAATTGTAATTTTAGCTAATGTCAAATGCAACGCCCTTTTGGTGTTGCATTTGAATGCTCTGGTGTTGCATTATATGTCAGATGCAACGCTTATTGATGTTGCTTTAGATGCCATAAAGCGTTGCCTTAGGGGGTCTAACAGGACGGTGGCGGATGCAACGCCCCCTGGTGTTGCATTTGGTCTAACGCAATGCTTTTTTGGCCTAAAGCAACAGTAAACATGGCGTTGCATTTGGGCGTTTATGGCGTAGTGATAATTAAATACTCGGATATTCCTATTTATATGTGTCATTTTCTCTTACATCATTTTAGGGAATAACTAAAACCCTAAATAACAATATTATTTTAAAAAGATTATACATTATCCTGAAAAATACTTTTACAATGCGAAAGCTGAAAACTTTAGAAAATGTGACTCACTATACACATAACACTTAGCAGTTAAAGCATGTTCTTAACTATTGGAATTAATTATATAAAATAGACTTTGATACAGGGGAATTTTACAAAATTTCGACATGAAGTAATCGTAAATCGGACTATCCACCTGTAATTTAACCCAAAGCAAATTCCATTTAACAACTAGACAACAATTCCAACTTTTAAGAAAAAATACAAGTTCAACATGTCCTAACCGATCATGTGAACAACTATACAATACAACACGATAACTCAACATTTAATCTTAATAGCGGAAATAAAACTTAACATATTTATATATGCAAATACTGAGGAGGAGGGACTCTGGAGATCCAGCTGGCCGACCATGCAACTTAACCTGAAAAACATGAGCGATTTTAATGAGTCGCAACTCAGTGAACATATATCATCATATAATATACTCTAGTTGGATTTACATATTTTTAAACTGAATGATAAGTGGATTTTATATCCACTTGGAGCGTTCCATATCGGCTTAAATTGATTGTCTTGGACTCAAGTTTGTTATAGTTTTGATGTGTTTTGTGTAGATGTGCAGGCTTGCAAGAATGTTGATTAAGGTGATGCTTCTGTCACTACTAATTAATAAGATACGTTGTACAATATACAAATCACTAACTAACTATTCATCTTCTCTCTTGCATCCATTATTCTTGATGCTCTCTCAAAAATACATTAAACCGTATTATCTCCCTCATTTTTTCTATTATCACTTCAATGGTTTGTATGATTATTTGATAATGTTGTATTTATATATTTTTGTTACATATACATATTATATGTCTTTTTAATTATAGTTCTTCCTCAATATGTGCAATATAATGGGTATTCTTTTTTTTTTTTGATGAAATGCAGATATCTTATATCATTAAATCATGGCGAATACAATCCTTAACATTGGTCGGAACAGTACTCCAACCAAAGATACGATTAGGATACATATGAGATAGATGAGTAAGTTCATGCGCCGACATATTCGCAGATCATTTAATAAAATACAACTTAATGTTGTTAAAATGACGGACTAATTCTCTATAATCCTCGATTACCTTTCCAAGTGTAGAGCGCATAGGAACTGCACTCCTTATTAGCTGAACTACGACTAGACAATCTGACTCCACTGTGGCTGTATTCCAATTCATCTCCTTAGCCCAACGTAATGCTTCCTTAACTACAGAGGAATCGGAAACAATATTTCATGCTTTAGTTCAGTGCTCGGTAGCAGCCACGTGCTGGCAAATTTTTAAACCAGGACCTTGTGCAATGGTTACAACTAAATTTTCACTACACCATATATGCTCTTTACCAACATCTAAATCTAGTGTTGACATGTAAATGTAGCATTAGATGGCTTAATTTTGACGTAAGCCAACATTTTATTTTGATGTTGCAATATATTTCAATGTATGTTGCCTAAAATATTTTTGATTAGCAAAGCCAACACTTAAATTGATGTTACAGTAGACACTAAAAAAAGTGTTGGAAATGGACAGGGGAAAAGTGAAATATTTGGGGGGAAATGAAATATTTGAGGGTAATAATTTGGGAAAAGTGAAATATTTGGGGGGAAATTGAAATATTTGGTGATAATAATTTGGGGAAAGTGAAATATTTGGGGTAATAATTTGGATAATTTCGGTCAATACACACACTCGCTCTCGCAGGTACCTCTCATCGCTCTCATCTATATCATCTCTCTCACTCTCTCTTGTTCTAAATCTTTAGTTTCTCTCATTCTCTCTCATTCTCACTCTAATTAATCTGGTATCTCTCTAATTAATCTGGTCTCTCTCTAATTAAACCGGTATCTCTAATTAATCCCTCGTTCTCACTCTTTGTAGTACAAGTTTGAAGCTTGCTGTGTGGTTTGGTGGGTCGTATTCAGGTAAGGTTCAATTATGAACCCTAATTTCGTATTAATTTTAGATTTGTAAATCCTAAAATTTGGGGGATTTTGTAAATTTTTCAGTATTTTACAAAACCCTAATTTGTTGATTGTTTTTTCTTTTGATTTTATGTTTATTGAGAATCCAGTGTTTTATTAAATTGATGACTGCCTTTTACTGTTGGAATAACGACATTTCTCGGGTCCTTGGCTGTGGTAATTGTTTTTCTGAAAAGAGAATAAGCTGAGAACTTCATGGAGTATCAGGTAGTTTGACAATCTGCATAATCTCTTCTTTCTTTTATTATATATTCCCCTTTATATTTGTAGTTTTTTGGGTTCTTCCTAAATTATGTATGATGGACTTGGAAATTTTCAAATTTTGTTGCACAATACATTTCAGAATAAACGTGGGGGAAAGGTGAGGTTACAGTCTATCATAATTCCACTATCTGAGTTTGATGACGTAGAAAAGGGAGATGCATTACATGGTATGTTTTCGATGATGTATCATATTTGAGGTATACAGCCTCCTTATAAATGTTTTACACTACAATTCTATAACATTCGATATGGTGTACTTATGCAAATAAAAACCATACCATTAAGTACACTTTGGTTTGCCTGTGGAAGTTAATACGATCTATGGATAATGATGGTGTCCATTTTAGTCGTTTCTTAAAGAGTATTGTTTCTCTCTTCAAAAGGGATAGTACTAGATTAAGGAGTCTATGATCACACTAACATTGGTATCTAATAATAATCAGTTTCAGGCAAACAATTAAAACTTGCTTGCTCACTAGGATGATTGTTTAAGACTTGTTGCAGTTCAATACTTATCAACTACCTTGAATGATTGTGGACAAGCTTCTACTTGTGAAATTAGGTGGCAGTTAAGAATAGTGATGCCCAAATGGCAGATTTTGTGTAAAATCGGTATCTGAGGCACCAGGTTGGAAAGAAATTTGGTATATATTTGTTGTCCAAGGTGAAAGCAACAAACGCTTACATAAACTTTTACTTTGGTAGTTTCAGAGAAGTGGTGTTCTGAATTTTTGTGCAGTTGCTCTAGCACTTAATGAACTGTGGTATGGCACTACAACTTTCTATTCCCTTTATTTCTTTTGGACCAGTATTACAGCTAGTAACGACCTCAATGAGGAAACACTAGATGCCTCGAAAAAACAGGTGATTTTATATTTGTCATTTGTGGATGTGGAATATGAAAGCATATAGGGAGAAACTATTAGAATATGGGTTATATGGTTCTTTAACATCTTTCCATGTGCTATAAATCTTGCACTACTTTCAGTTTTCAACTCTTCTCCATTGTTCCATTAATACAGGGACATGAGGTTGATGCATAAGGAATTCGGACCTATTAGGTTACATGCTATGCTCAAGCTGCTCTAGGTTGTGTTTTCAAGCTCGTTGAAATAAATAATCAGCCTCGCATCAAACTCTCAGAAGACGTCACAAAGGTTTGATTATGCCAACTGCCATGTGATTTTTTTTTATTAGTGGTTCATTACATGTATATATTACTAGGTCTCAATTCCATGCAAGAAGTGTTCTTTCGGATTGTATGGGAAGGAAGGTTATCCCCTTGTAGACATAATGACGGGTGAAAATGAACCACCTCCTAATTAGGTATTTTATTTGTAATGTTTCTGTTATCCTTGTTGTCTTAATTTCTTTTTGCATTGTTATTTGAGGTATTTTTGAAGTCAGTTCTGATGCTGGAAAGTGTTCATCCAGTACGATGTTTTAATATTTTAAGCTTTAGAATTTTTAGACCCAACAGCCATATAGTAAAAATATATGCATGACTAAACAATTCAAAAATGCATCCGGTTTAAGTTCTATCCATTGTGATCAAGTTTTTAAACTGGAAAAATTGTAAGGTGTTATGATAAATCACATCGAGTATATATAGACTCCAGTTTGTTTGCATGCTGGTCTTTGTACAAGGTAGGTATCTTCTCTGTGCAATATAAAGGATGAACTAAGCAGTGGTTTAAAAGAAACACTACAACTCTACAAGGTTGAAAATCAACAAGGTTATTATGAATAAAATGCGTGGACCCTAAAATTCTTGAGTACACCAGGATTCCTTGCAAATATATAAAAAATCAACATGTACTGAATTTTTTTAACGAGTTATTCCACATTGGCCCTCCTTATTCAACAATTCTAAATTTAGATAAATAAATTATATATGTTTTCATTTCTAGCTGAAATGAATGTAAATAGTTTTTTCGGGATGCCTTCTTTATATATGCATTTGTCTATTGGTTTTAATTATTCAATGTATATTGGTATCATATCTGTTATAGTCTTGTTGTACCCTCCACAATACAGAGCACTTTTAAAGTCGTATTCTGAATGTGAAAGCAGTGCTGATATGATAATTGTCCAAAATGCCTGGCTTTCCCAGCAAAACCCGCGTGTAGCAAAAGGTCTCCTGATCATGTTTATATTCTTTCACTTATTAGAAGAGAAAATTTCAAGAAAGATTCCTTTTTAGTAATATACCTGGTAAGCCTCGTAAAGCAATACAATACAATCTTGTGGATAGATGTTTCAATGGGATATGGGATTTCACTTACCCTGAATATCTAAAGAAGCTACAATCATGGGTTTGTAGCTCGAAAGCGCCATGGCCTAAATTTTACCCACCAAGAAAGTTCCAATCTTTTGAATTCATTGAATCTCTCTCATGTGTGTAAGTTGTAACTACTGCACTACTGGTGATTCTACATGCTGGAATTTTGTGCAGGTATGAATTTATCTCTTTCTCAGCTTTTTAAAAGACATGCTGAATCCTAAGGCCTTTTTTCTCTGGATAGGAGGTACCAAGTAGAGGCTTCCACAAATTTTGTGGGTCATGGGGGTTTATAATTTCTTTAGCTACTTGTAATAGTTCATTTTAGTTTGATTAAGTGATAATTTTGTATGTCTCGGTTTGTTTCTCAGTTACATCAAAATAACATCTATTTAAATTCTATTAATATGTCTCAATGCAAGTTGTGTATTTCTGTTATGCTGATGTGCCCAGTGCGCTGTTAGCCGTTAAAGAGTCTACTTGTAAGAACTAAGTATGTTCACGTTTTGTAGCTACAGGAGCTGACATCTCTCGCAGTGAAGATGATGGATCTTATGACTCAGAAGATGGACTACTTGAGGAGAATTTAAGTCACTTAAACTCGGAGGAAAGTGGAGATGAATCTGAAACTTCAAAAAATGGACTGTTGCGACTTGAAAAGAATGTAAAGCATATAAACTTGGGTGAAAGTGAAGACGAGGGAGTGATTCAGACAATGGACTTCCCCCACTCGAAAAGAATTTGAATCATATGCACTATGGTACTTGTCCAATGACTTTGTAATTTGGCATGTGTGTGAACTTAAGAAATAGACTATCTTTTGACATATCTAGTTTTGTTTTAGTTCAAAGAGTTTTTAAGATTCAAGTGTGATTTTGGTTTATGATTACGAATTTTGGTAACAAAAATTATGATGTTGCCAATAAATAAAAGTGTTTTTCTAATATTTATGTGTTGTACATAAATTGAAACTATTAATTGGTTTATAAAATAAGAAAAAGTGTTTAATAAAAAAGTGTTGGAATACGTGAAAAGATGTTGCCAAAATTTTTAAAGTGTTCAATAACAAGATGTTGCAATAATGTTGAAAAGATGTTGCTGAAAAAAAAGGTGTAGATAAAATAATGTTGCTGTTAGAAAAAATGATGTTGCAGCAGAGTCTATGGTAACATTGTATTTGGTGTTGCTGTAGATCGTAAAGTGTTGCCATAAATAACTAAGGTAACATATATACCGATGTAGCCATAGAATTGAACTAAGTGTGGCTTATCACCTAAGGCTACGGGACTATATCCAACATCACCAAATTTGGAAAAAGTGTAGCCATAGACCAATTTTTGACTTATGGCAACACTATTCTTGATTTTTTACACTTTTTTCAGGTGTTGGCAAATACTATATATGGTGTAGTGTTTGTAGATCAGTCGAACAATATGAAAGCTAAGATCATCACTTTGTGCTGGTCTATTTAGAGATCTAGAAACGATCTGGTTTAGAATAAAAGAAAATGGCCCGCTTTGAGAGTTGTTCCAAAAGCTTGGAAATATCTTTCACAGTGGAGTGCGGTTCAGAATAAAGGAGTAGGTGTGCCTATCAAACCTCCAGTAGAGGGAGATGGTGCTCCTCTTTGGGCAAAGCCACACCATGATGAAGTAAAGATTACAGTGGATGCAACAATTTTTGAAGGTCGAGGAGTTTCGGGTTGTGACATCATTGAGATCATCAACGTCATTTAATTTTGGCTAAGTCGAAATCAATCTTAGAGGTCTTGAACCCAACTCTGGTAGAAGCAATAGCATAATGGGTATTATATGGGTACGGTGCACTAAGTGAGGTAGTTTTCTAAGAATAATATTAATTAGTGATTTGAATAATATTAATTAGTATGCAGGATATAATTCAACAAGAATGAATCACAAAAATGTTCTAGAAAAGATGCAAAAATCTAGTTAAACTGAGAAAAAACAATGCATAAATTCCGGGAAAATTTAGTAATCTATTCGGATAGAATTAGAATGTACATAAAACAACCTACATCGTATAGGAAAATGCTAGTTTCCTCGAATTGAATTCCAAATTACATGTGTCACTCTTTGATTGGCTATAACTTTAATAGATCCGTCAGGGTCACTTCAATTTGGCTATAACTTTAGTAGACCCGTCAGGGTCACATCAATCTCACCAATTAAAATCGTTCATATATACTGCCAACTCACATGCCACATCATTCGGGTTTTTTTTTGGGAAACAATTCGGGGTACCTAGCACTACTCCATCGTATAAATCGTTCGCATTGCAATAAATCTCACTGTAATTTATGATTTTTAATTTTCATGGTATAGTTGTGGGTTGAGTTTTAAGCAAATCGCACGATGTGATTGGATTTATGATTTGATATTTTAACAATGCGAATCACACAATACCACATTTATAATAATATATTTAAAGTAACAATTATATATTTTAAAAAAAAATATTTAAATAAATTATTTGGAAGAAGTCATTTTTTAGTATAAAACACTTTGTATAATATATATGATTTAGTTTAGTAACATGTTCACTTATCGTAATTCATTCAGGGTAATGCTAGTTATTCCAAAACGATTTTCGAATTTTATCTGGAATGATGTGGCACACTAAGTGCCGAATTATAATTTGTGAACGCTTATGTATGCGCGCGGGATCCCATATTAATATTAGAACATTTACTAATTATATAGGTGACACGTTAGCTTTTGGAAAAAATTTTGAAAAATTTTTCGAGGACTCTAGCATTTTCTATTCTTTAACATTAAATCTAGTTCATGTGTTTAAATTAACTAGTTCAGAGATTGCACATTCTAAATATTAAATTTAATAGCTCCTCATTTTATTTCCTAAATATTGAATTTAATAACTTATAATTTTATTTTCTTATATGGTTCGTGCTCATGCCATATATATACCTAATGTATACATGTTTGATATTTATACTTATTATTGAAATCTAATTATCGAAGTTGATACTTGAAAAATTGGCACACTGTCAGTTGTTTTGATATATTTTCTTATTTTTTTTAGTTTTTAAATATGTAAATTATCTAATCGTAATGTATTGCACAACATTTTCATAATGTGATTTTTGTTGTTTTGGTGATTCTTAACAAGAACCATGGAAATGTGGGTACTAATGTGTCTATGGTTGGCTCGTGCTGCTTTGTCTGAGGTGCAAGATCATTTGGTTACTGATTGTGAAAATCAAACCTTGCTTCAGTTGGAAACTCAAAATTGCAATAAGCTCAAAATAGCCTTGTTAGAAGAAGAGAGTTTCCTTCTCCAAAAATCAAGGGTTAGATGGCTTACGAGATGGAAACAATTCCTACTTCTTTAATAGAATCAAGGCAAATTGGAATGTCTACAAAATCCTAGCAATTGAAAATGAAGATGGGGTGTTGGTTACTGGTCACAAAAATGTTTCACAAATGGCTGTTAATTTTTTCTCTTCCACCTTGGGCACTCATTCGGTTCTGGAAAGTTTTGTTTTTGATGGCGTGGAGTTCAATCAAATTACTAATGCTCAGGCTATAGTTCTTGAAGTCCCGGTCACTAATGATCTTATTTTGAATACTCTTAAAGGAATGAAAAGGAACAAGGTTCCAGGCCCGGATGGCTTTCCGGTTGAGTTTTACTTGGCAGCCTGGGAGATTGTGGGGAACATTTTTTGTGAGGCGGTTCAAAGTTTTTTCTCTAATGATTCTCTGTATAAATCAATTAATGCCACGAGCATTTCTTTGCTTCCTAAGGTTCCTACCCCTTCAACCATGCGTGATTTTCGCCTTATTTCCTTATATTCCATCCCTTATAAATGTATTGCTAAGATTATTGCTTCTCGTCTTAAACTGGTAATGCCAAGTATTATTGACATCTCTCAGTTAGCATTTATCCCGAGTCGGTCTATTTCTGATAATATCCTCATGGCTCAAGAATTATTTCGAGGATGCTTTGAAGCTTGATCTCCATAAAGCCTTTGACTCAGTTCAGTGGGATTTTATAATGGATGCTCTGGAAATTAAATTTTCCTGCAAAATTTTTGAAATGGATTTACTTATGCATCTCTACTCCTTCGTATTCTGTCAAGGTAAATGGATCTTTGTGTGGTTTCTTTGAAGGAAAAAAGGGTCTCCGTCATGGGGATCCTATTTCTACATATCTTTTTGCAGTTGTTATGAACGTTTTGTTTTCAATGCTTGCTAAAATTCTAGAAAACTTCAAATTTCACTGCAAATGCAAAGATATGAAACTTACTAATCTTTTTTATGCTGATGATGTTCTGCTATTCTCTAATGGTGATTCTGCCTCTCTCACACACCTTATGGATTGTGTTTATCATTTTGCTAATGCTAGTGGGTTACATCCAAGTATTGCCAAAAGTACTGCTTATTTTTGAAATTGCAGAGAAGATTTTATGAACTGGTTTGACACTAATTATTGTCTAGCTCATGGAGAATTACCTGTCCATTTTCTGGGTGTTCCTTTAATCTCATCTATGCTGAGACATAATGATTGTATGCCTCTCTTAGACAAAATTACGACTAGGATCTCATGTTGGACCTCCTCTTTGTTATCTTTGGCGGGTAGAGTGCAACTTATTAGGTCTGTTCTTTACGCTATCCAAGCATATTGGTCCAACCATTTTGTTCTTCCATCTTCTGTGCATTGTCGACTTCAATCTATCTTCACGAGATTTCTATGGAAATGTGATGTAAATGCGAAAGGGGGTGCTAAAATTAGCTGGGATACTATCTGTCTACCGTATGAAGAAGGGGGATTAGCTCTTAAAAACTCAAAAGATTGGAACCAAGCTCAGATTATTAATCATCTATGTAAGGTTATTTGCAAGAGTAAGGCTTTGTGGCCTCAATGGGTAAATACAACACTGTTAAAGAAGCAACATTTTTGGACTATGAAAATGCCGAATGATTGTTCGTGGATCTTCAGAAATGTACTAAAACTTCGGCCTTTCTCGTCATTTTCTCTCCTTTAACATTGGCAATGGTCTTAGCACTTCTCTATGGTTCGATCCTTGGTGGCATGATATATGTTTGGCCAACAATAATCATGATCGAATTATTGTTCAAGCTGGTATCTCGAGTGAGGCGAAGGTACATTCTATTATAAATACGGGTAACTGGATTCTTCCTCGTCCTTCGAATCTTTTTCATCACCTTTATCCTGGTCTGTTGCAATGGAATCAAAACTTTGATTTCCCAACTTTTGATCTAAGTTCATCTGATGACATTCATTGGGATGGCATGTCGCTTAGAAAGGTAAAAACTCCTAATGACATTCGTTGGGATGGCATGTTGCTTAGAAAGGTAAAAACTCAAAATATTTGGAACTCTATTCGATCATCTTCTCCTCAAGTTACATGGTACAATCATGTTTGGAATAGGTTAAAGATTCTTCGGTATGCTCATCTAGAATGGATTTTATGCCATGGTCGTCTTCCAACCTTTAACAGACTAGCTTCGTTTGGCTTGGAAGTTTTACAGTATTATCACCTGTGTGTAGGGGGGATTGAAACAGATTCACATTTGTTCATCATATGTCCTTATGCGAGCTTTATTTTAGCAAAGCTAGATGGCCTCGTTAAATTTGATATTGTTGGGTCAACCTGGGTGGAGTTTATCACTTCTCTGGGCAACATTTGGAACCACATTCAGAGGAACATTGCTCTCCTAACTGCTCAGATCTTCTCCTATCATTTATGGCGGGAAAGAAATGCGAGAGTTTATGATGAAGGGGCATCTGGCCCGAATAAATTGATCCATGATATCATCGTGGAAATTAAGTCGAAACTCACTAACACGGAATGGTTCATGAAGCATGCTAACTTGGACCTTTATAGATGGTTTTTTATTTGATTCTTTGTTTTGGTTTTTACATTATTGTATTTCCTACTTCCAATCTATTTTTATAGATTGGTCGTAGAGTGTTCCTGATAAGTGGGTTTTATATCCATTTGGAGCATTCTATATCGGCTTAAATTGATTGTCTTGGACTCAAGTTTGTTGTAGTTTTGATGTGTTTTGTGTAGTTGTGCAGGTTTGTAAGAATGTCGATTATGGTTGATGCTTCCGTCGTTTTTGGAGTTAAAAATGTGCAATGAAATGAAGAATGGAGTTGTTATTAAACTCTCATGAAGGTTCCTAAGTCAAGGGAAGTAAAGAATGTGATCTAACGCAAAAAGAACGGGCGAAAACGGAGCAAGAATGAAGGAAATAGAGCTGAAAAACGACCGCAGAAACAAGGCTAACTGTTTGTAATGCTCTGCATTACCTGTATACAAGCATGGGGTGCCTCAAGTTGCTAGTGTTAGTCATAGGGGCATACCTGTATACATCTAATAACAAGCCTAACTGTTTGTAATGCTCTGCATTACCTACATGACCTCTTAACTGAGGAAACCTCTAGTTGTAGAGTTTCTACTTGTTCTGTACTTATAATAGGCACCAAATCCTAGTTGTGTAACTGTACTTATAGAGTCAAAATAATGCTTGAAAGAAGTTCCAAAGTTCATGCCTCAAGCAAGAAGATAAAGACTGTCAAATAATCACAGTTGGGTTTTGAAGAAATGAAGAATTTGCCTAAGTACCAATTCGAGAAGTATAATTGTCTATTCGAGAAGTCAGCATTCGAGAAGTCAGGGATTCGATATCTCAAGACACTATTCGATATCTCTGAATACACTGTTCGATATCTCATTCGACATCTCAGAGATTCGATATGTCTACTACTCTATTCGAGAACTCAAGAAGTCAACAAGTCAAAGTGGTATTCGAGTTCTCAAAGAGTCAATAAGTCAAAGTTCCATTCGATATCTCAAGGACTCAGAAAGCTATTCGATATCTCGAGGATTCGATAAATCAAATGTTCTATTCGACAACTCAAGGAATCCTGATGGAAAAGTGCTATTCGAGAAGTGGTTCGATATATCAATATAACAGTGTTCGAGAACTCAGAGTTATCGATCAAGTCAATTCTAGTTCTCGAATCACTTACTTAGTCACTTCTCGAATACATTCTTGGAGATAAAATAATGAAGAAATTGTACAAGTCAGAAACCTGCAACAAGCCAATGCACTTTATGGACCACAATCTGTAACGTGCTCTGGAAAGCCTACAAGGAATCTTGGAGAGATATAGAAGAGACAAAGGGCTAAAGAAGTGGATCTGAACAGGCTTTGCAAAGTCAAATCTGTAACCGTTTGGACACTTACTCAAATAGGATAGACAGACTAGAAAGTAAATTGTTTAGCTACCTCATTTGTAGTAAGTTGGTTGTATCCATGTTCTACAAGGATACAGCCTCACTTCCTTAGCAATCAACTTTTGAGGAGTCAAGTTTTTCATACACTGTAAGCTATATCTCTCTGAGAAAAACGAAGCTGAGAATACTATCATTTGTATTCACAGATTGTAGCAACCTTTATCTAATAATACATTAGATTAAAGTGATATTGTGTCTTATGTTGTTCTTTATCCGCACCTATACCTTGCACACACAAACACTTATCTGCTACATAGACTCGAGACAAGAAAAGTTCAATAATCAATTCACCCCCCTCTGTATTCTTTTACTGTATTCAATACTCAACAAGTGGTATCAGAGCGGGCTGTTTATTCAAATACAGAAAAACGATCATGAGTTCGAATACACCAAAGACTATAGGAACGGTGAAAGTCCCTAAGTTTGACAAAGAGAATTATAACCTCTGGAAGATAAAGATGCAGTTGTTCATCAAAGCATCTCATCATTTGTATCCTGAGATTCTTAAGAATGGTCCATTTGTTCCCCAACAGGAGATTCCTGAAAAGACTATTGGAACCACTACTATTCCAAGATCTTATGTGGCTAAGGATCCATCCAAATGGATAGAATCAGAAAAGGACATGGTTGCCCTTGACAGTCACCTCATGTTGCTGATTATAGATTCCATGGACATGTCAATGTTTGCAAACATTGCTTCATGTACCACTGCCAAAGAAATGTGGGATCACATTGAGGTGTTATGTGAAGGAACTGATGAGGTCAGAGAAAACAAGAAACAGATACTGGTCACACAGTATGAGGCTTTCATGGCACAACCCAAGGAAAGCATTACTGAGATGTTTGAGAGATTTTAGAAGCTAGTTATTGAGTTGCAGATGAATGGCAAGGTTTACAGTACCAAGGAGTTAAACATGAAGTTTCTACTATCTTCACCAAACCATCTAGAGCAAAGGGTCATTTCTCTAAGGGAAAGAGATTTGAACAAAGTTACATATGATGTGCTCTATGGGGTTTTAAAAACAAATGAGCTTGAGCTGCTTCAGAAAAGGGCTATCCAAGCCAACCAAGGCAGAATGATAAACACATCATGTGCCTTGATTGTCAACAAATCTATTCAAGACCTAGAAGCATCTACAAGCCAATTGAGGATAGAGGAGGTAGTGGAAGAGGAAGAAACTGAAGCTGAGGAAAGTGAACCTATTGAGGAGAAGGAGGAAGATGAGTTCTATACTCTTGAAGAACTAGATGGAATGGAAAACACTTCATATGCTTTCATGGCCAGAAAATTTCCAAACATCAGATTTAAGAGGAACCAACCCTTTAAACCTAAAACCCAAAACCATTCATTCAACAAGAGCAAGGCACCTATGAAACCAAACAAGAATAAGTTCAAAACCAACCATGTGGATATGTCATCTGTAAGGTGTTATAGATGCAATGACCTAGGGCATTTTGCCAGTGAATGCAAGAACCCTAAAAAGAAGGATAGAGATTATCTTGAGCTCGAAGCTAAGTATGAGGCCCTTCTGAAAAAGAAGACACAAGGTAAGGCCTACATAGCTGAAGGGAAGTGTTGGGATGATTCTGACAGTGATGGAGAGGAACAAGAATTTTGCAATTATGCCTTGATGGCCAATTCCAAGGATGACACATCTCCATCAGACCCTCAGGTACCATCTCTCACTACTATAGACATGTCTGTTTCAGAGTATAAATGCATGATTGAACAACTATCTGTTGAGATGTTTAACATTCATACTAGTATGACTGCTGCTAATGAAGAGATTACTAAACTATCTACTAGAAATGAAATGTTAATAAAAAAGAATGAGGAACTTGAGCTAACTGCTATGCAAGTAGAAAACCTTAAGAAAGAAGTTGAATATCTGTAGAATAAGGTTTTGTGTGCTAGTCAGGTTGAAAAGGCTCTTAGGGATGAATTAGCTGAAAATGAATTAAACTGAAAACTTTCAAGAAATCATCTGGTCTAGTGCAATCCTACTGTGAGAAAATTAAAGCAAAACCCAAGGCTGCTATTGGACTTGATTATGACACTCTTAAACAGAGAAAAGGCTATGCTATCATTAAAGATGACACAGTTGTTCATGAGGAAGTGCCTTACATTTTGAAAAAGACTAAAAATCCAATTTTTAAAGAATCAACATTTGAAATTGATGAGGATGCCTTACTCATCAAACAAATGTTGAATGATGAGGATGAGGCACAATCCAATGAACAACAAGCATCTTCCAAGAGTGAGAGTGTCAAGTCAAAGACCAAGGAGCCAGTAGGTGATAGGATAAGACCCAAGAAGTTTGTTTCAGCTGGAAAGAGTGAATCAGAGAAGAAAGTGACTAAGAAGAAAAAGAACAGAAATGGCAAGTTAGGGATTAACAAAGATAACAACTATGCTTATATGCCTAATGCCCCTAGGAAAACTTGTCAGAACTGTTTCAATACCAATCATTTAACTCATGCATGCAAGAAACCTGCTGGTAGTGTGACTAAATCTTTCTATGATTGTTCTGTGCCTCTAAGACATAGAGATGCACCATTTTCTGATAAATTTGACTGTATGCCATGCAATATGAATGTTATGACTAGTTGTTTCAATCTGAGAAGGCAATTCATTGATGGTTATATCAGTCACAATTCTCACACACACTACACCAGGTCAAAGTCTTCGAGTCCTCCTAAAGCTAGGAAGGTACCTTTGTCACCTAAGTCCGAAACCTCAGGTTCTAATACTTCTAACAGTGACAAGAAGACTAATGCCAAGAAAGTTGACAAGCATGTTGTTTATGATAAAACTGTTTCTAAGTCACATGGACCCAAACTTGTTTGGGTACCAAAGGAGAAGTAATACCTTTGTGTTTGCAGGGCAAAGAAAGTGAAAAGAAGGTCATGTGGATTTTGGACAGTGGATGCTCAAATCCTATGACTGGTGATATGGCCTTGCTATCACAGTATGAGGAAAAGGCTGGCCCAATGGTTGCTTTTGGAGATGACAGCATGGGTAACACATTGGGATATGGCAAGTTAAAAGTTGGAAATGTCATCATTGAAGATGTAGCACTGGTCAAGGGACTCAAGCATAATCTGCTAAGTGTTGGTCAGTTTACTGATAGAGGATTCAAGGTGGATTTTGACAAAGATGAATGTTTGATCACCCACAAGAAGACTGGTGATTTTGCTCTATCTGGAGTAAGGAAAGGAAGCCTATTTGTAGCCAATATGGATTCTGCAAACAAGGACAAAATTTTTTGCTTTTACTCAAAAGCATCAAGTGAAGATTGTTGGCTGTGGCACAAGAAACTATCACACCTGAACTTCAAACCCATTAATTCTCTAGTCAAAAGAGAGTTAGTGAGAGGCATGCCCACACTTGAATTCTGTCAAGAAGGAGTGTGTGAGGCTTGTCAAAAAGGAAAGATGCAAAGATCAAGCCACAAGTCAAAGACAGTGACATCAATAACCAAGCCCCTACAACTCATTCATATGGATTTGTTTGGGCCTGTCAATATTATGTCACTAGGAAGAAAGAAGTATGCCTTGGTAATGGTTGATGACTTTACAAGGTATACATGGGTGGAATTTCTGGCATCAAAAGATGAGGCTCCACAAGTAATCATTGAGCATATAAAGAAAGTTGACAAGGAAGCAAAGGCCAACAATGCAAGTGTGATTGCTCTGAGAAGTGATAATGGAACAGAGTTCAGAAATGTCATACTTGAAGCGTTCTGCAAAGAGAATGGTATTTCTCAGCAATTTTCAGCTCCAAGGACTCCACAACAAAATGGAGTTGTTGAGAGGAAGAATAGAACTCTAATTGAGGCTGCTAGAACAATGTTGCTTGATGCAAAGATGCCTACATGTTTTTGGGCTAAGGCTGTAAGCACTGCATGCTATATCCAGAACAGAACCCTCATCAACAAAAACACTGGAAAGACACCTTACAACTTGATGACTGGAAAGAAGCCTACTTTAAAGTTTGTTCATACTTTTGGAAGCAAATGCTTTGTATTGAAGGATAATTCTGAAAATGTTGGAAAGTTTGATGCAAAGGCATTTGAAGGAATTTTTCTTGGCTACTCTATGGAGAAAATTGCATACAAAGTTTATGTCATCAGTCAAAATAAAATTATGGAAAGCACAGACGTGACATTTGATGACAGAAAACTACCTGGACTAGAAGAAGCCAATAATGAAGATAAAGATCCATTGAAGTTTGATAATCTAGTTGATTCTGATGAAGAGACTGAAACTGAAGTTGAAACCCAAGTTCAATAGACTCAAGTAAATGATAATACAAGAGAAGAATTTGTGCCAATCAACAGTAGAGAAACTAGCATCCAAGACACACATGTGAGTAGTGGCAACCTCACAGGGGGAGGAAATCAGGATGATGATTTGGATGATGAAGCAAATTCAAGAATGAGAAATCAGGCTGAGCACTCAAGGAAATGGGATAGATCACATACTGCAGAGCAAATCATTGGAGATCCTAATACAGGAGTAAGGACTAGGAGAGCAACTCAGAATGAGTGTCTCTATGGTTGTTTCCTATCTCATGTGGAGCCTAAGAAACTTGATGATGCACTGCTAGATCCAGATTGGATTATCGCCATGCAAGAGGAGCTGAATCAATTTGAAAGGAACAAAGTATGGGAACTTGTGCCTGCACCAAAGAATAGAACCCTTGTTGGAACAAAATGGGTTCTGAAGAATAAGATGGATGAAGATGGTGTAATAGTAAGAAACAAAGCAAGGTTGGTTGTAAAAGGATACTCTGAACAGGAAGGCATTGATTATGATGAGACATTTGCCCCTGTTGATAGATTGGAAGCCATCAAAATACTCTTGGCATTTGCTGCTCATTCAAACTTTAAAGTGTATCAAATGGATGTTAAAAGTGCATTTCTGAATGGAGAGTTGGAAGAAGAAGTTTATGTGCAACAACCACCTGGCTTTGAGGATCCACACTTCCCAGAATTTGTTTACAGACTGCTTAAGGCACTGTATGGACTTAAGCATGCTCCAAGAGCATGGTATGATACTTTATCACAATTTCTTCTTGAGAATCAATTCACTAGAGGCACACTGGACAAGACACTGTTTTACAAGAAGCATGGTGATGATCTTATCCTAGTTCAGATCTATGTGGATGATATCATTTGTGGTTCTACAAATGAGAAGCTGTGTGAGAAATTTTCTAAACTCATGCAGAGCAGATATGAGATGAGTATGATGGGAGAGTTGACATTCTTTCTTGGGTTTCAAGTCAGTCAAAGGAAGGATGGTATCTTTATCAGTCAGACCAAGTACATCAAGGATTTATTGAAGAAGTTTGACTTGGAAGATTGCTCACCTGCAAAGACACCCATGGCCACTGTAACTAAATTGGATGAAGATGCTAAAGGCAAGAAAGTAGATATCTCAGTCTACAGAGGCATGGTTGGTTCTCTACTCTATCTCACTACAAGTAGGCCAGACATCATGTTTGCTACGTGCTTGTGTGCAAGGTTTCAATCAAATCCAAAAGAATCACATTTGATTGCTATAAAAAGGATCTTTAAATATCTGAAGGGCACTCCAAACTTGGGTCTATGGTATCCTAAGGACATAGGGTTCAATCTGGTTGGTTATTCTGATGCTGATTATGTTGGATGTAGAGTGGATAGGAAAAGCACCTCAGGTAGCTGCCATTTTCTTGGACAAAGATTCAAGACAAGAATATCACTATCACCACAAAAGATATGAAGGAAGCACTTAGGATGGGCACCAAACAAGAGGTGTATGACCCACTAGCTACAAATACTGAATTGGAAGACTTCTTTGATTTCATCAAATATGCAGACAAAATCAGTCTTGGACATCTGAATAGGAAGCATTTGAGGAAGGAATGGATCTATGTGTTTGCTACACTTCTTCAAGTATTCACTGCAAGAAAATCCAACTATGACCAAATCAGTACACCTGCACAGCAAATAGGCTATGCCTTAGCATATGGAAAGAAGATAGATGTTGGCCTTATCATTCTGTAGGAGCTGTATGGGAGACTTGGTAAGAACTCAGCCAAGAGAGGTAATGAAATTTTCTTCCCTCGTTTTATTCAATCTGTACTTAACTTCTTAGATAATAAATTGATTGAATTAGATGGGATGAATAAAAATAGAATAGGCTATCCTAAATCCATGACCAAACTCATTTTTGGTAATTTGGAGACTACGAATGATGTGGATGTAAGACTGAACATAACTCGCCATATGGAGTGTTTGTTTAGGACTTACCCCCAACATGCCAACATTTGACTCAAAGTCACAGTTAGCACAGCCCAAGCAAGTAGGACAAAATGCTAACCCAGGGCCTGCTAACCAACCCTCTCAACCAAATACTCTACCAAATACTGAGCCAACTGCATCATCCTCTCAAAAGGGTGATGTTAGTAAAAAGGAGAAAAAGAGAAAACAGGTTGCTTCTGCACCTTTAACCATCTTGTCTGAAGCAGCATTGGCTGTAGAGTTAGAAAGTGAGGCACCTGAGTCACCCCTTATTAGGCCAAAGAAGAAGAAAACTAAAACCACCTCTTCAGTCACACAAATGGCTGAAGTTGTAAAATCATGGGCAAACAGTTCACTAGATGTATCCTCTCAACAGGGTGCATCTATAGAATCAAGCATCCTCCCCAATGCACCTATTTGTACAGAGTCAGCACATGGGAGTGATAAGGCTGGCACAACACTGAGTGGAGAGCACATCGTAGTTGAAACTCCCTCTATCTCTCAGGGGGAGTTGCCAAAATCTATTCCACAAGACACTTCTCTTCCAGAATCTACCACTCAAATTTCTTTGTAGCCTGCAACTCAAGCAATTGAGGAGCAAGGCATTGATCATCAAAAATTCTTTTCTCTTGATGAGCCAATGGATTCAAGTGACTTGGTGCATGACACCTTGTTCACCACCCAGGACCCACATTTAGATGGTGAGGGAATGCATGCTGGGGCATCTCCTAATGACACCATCACAAACATAGAGGTTCCATTAGTTTTCACTAGAGACTCTGTGCCTATGTCAACTGCTGGTGTAACTCATCCCACTTATGTGGAGACACTAGTAGTAGAGTCAATCCATCCGGTTACAGAAGTTGCATCTGTAATTGAGGAGTCTAGCTTGCCTAGCTCTAGCTCTGACTTTATGTCACAATGGCTGAAGCCTGTGCACCATGACAGTGCTTCAGGATCAGGGTCTGTTCCACAACAATTGATGGTTGAAGCACTTCAAAGCTTAATTGTGGATCAGATCCCTAAGTTCACAAAGATTGCACAGCACCTCCTCACTGCCAACCTGCCCAATCCTGACTATGAAGCTATACTCTTGTGCCATAAAGAGGATGTGGAGCTACAGCAGGCCAAAATTATAGATGATACTGAGAGAGAAGGCAATGTAGATGCCTGGCTGTAAGAAAATATGACATTCCTCTCTCAGAAGGCCTACAGTACCTCAGAGAGGAGTACATCACTTCACTAGGGTCCAATGCGAAGTCTCTCACCCCTAGTGATGTGTATGAAGCAGTCAATGACAGTTACAAGGGAATTCTCAAGGCTGCACACTACCTTGGCAAGGGTCTAAAGACAGAAGTCACAGAAGTGTGTACAGCCACAACCAAGGAGGTGCATACGATAAAAAGGGCTTTTGATTCCAAATTCCCTCAATTGGAGACTGTGGTCAAGGACATTCTAGCCTGCAAGTCTAGCTACACCAAAATGGACAATGGCTTAGCCATTATCAAAGATACTGTCACAGGGCTGGGGCACAAATTTCAAAATCTCGCTGATCAGACCACTGAGGCCAATGCCATGCTCAGGACACTATTTGCCAACCAGTATGGAGATAAGTTGGTAACTGAGGTCCCTGTGCATGACATGACCAAATATGAAGTTCAAAGACTCAAGGATCAATCTATCTCTGGTTTCAAGGCCACTGAGTTATTCACCAAGGTGGATACTCTGGAAAAGGAGGTGGTCAATCTAAAGACATCCAATGCTCAATTAACAGACACTGTTGCTGCCCTCAATGAAAAGTTGGACATTCAAGCCACTTCCAATGCTGATGTTCTTCTTAATCAATAACAGATGCTTTCTGCCATAATGAAGCATATGGGACTCCCTCTACCTGAAGCCTCTTCCAACCCAAAGGTCACTACTACAGCCTCTGTGCCTGACAACAAGCCTAAGGAGGAGAAGAGGACATTAATGGACTCAAAATCTAAGGGGGAAAAACCTAAGGAGAAAGGCATTACAATGAATGAGGGTGGTCAACCAAGAACTGCTAAGTCAAATCAGTCTGAGAGATTAAAGGCAGCATCCCAGGAATAAAAACTAAAGAAAGTGGCTGTAGATGAAGAGGCCAAGATTCCATCTGAAACTGAATATGAATTCGACATTCCTGACATTGCTAAGCAATCTCTTCAAGGTGAACCTTCAGAACTCAGAAATGTTCTTACTCAAAGGGTATGTCAAGAAACTGCAAATTCTAAACTATATCATGACATAGCCTTTCTGAAGCACCTACATGAGCTGAGAAGAAGGGCAAACTTCCACTACTTTGACTACATCAAGCTTCTTATGCAAGATGTGTTTCTAGTCACTGTAGTGAGAAGAGAAATTGTTCAAACTAATCCTTATGCCATCATCACTACCAATGATAGAGAAGTCCTAGTCCACACTGCCAAGAACCTCTTTCACATCCACATTGAGGCTTTGCAAATTCTATCCAGCTCTGAACTTGGAACTATCAGGAAGATAGAAAGGAATAACTCATCAGACAACAATATGCTCAAGGAGATTCTCACCAAGTGCATGAAATCTCAATTGCCTCAAGTAGTTCCTCAACCTCACTGTATTTTATATGAAAAGAATCAAGACATTGTTGCCTTCAGATTTTGCCAACACCTCAAATCAAACAACATGTCTACAATAAAATTTTTGGCTGGAGTTCTACATTCAAGGAGTGGAAAATCTAAATCTGAAATAGAGGCTCTTGACATTCTGGTGAAGTTTATCAACTCTCAGTCAGACATCAAGCCTATTGCTAAAAAGGGAAAGTCAGACAAAGATAAGGATGATCAAGACAAGAGTGGGAGCAAAGGTGGATCTCAAGGAAGGAATAAGGGTGGTGATGACAAGGAGAAAAGGGATGGTAGAAGCAAGAAGAAAGATGATGACAGAGATGGTGGAAAGGTGTATGAGAGAAAGAGTGGAAAACAGCAAGTCTTAGGCATTACTAACAGTAATCTCACCACAACACAAGACTCTGAGTCTAGGGTGAATGCTGTTAGCAATGACCTACCAAAATCTGAATCAATGGCTTCTGCAACTGCTTTGCCAACTCAAGAAAAGGAGATGCTATTCAAGAAACCACTTGTGTATATCGAACAACATACTGCTAATGGTATACTACAATGGTCCAAAGACAAAGGTCTTAAATTTTTCTCAAGCAACAAAGGAAAGAAGCTGAAATGGAAGATGTCAGCCAGAAGGGCAAGAAAGGTGAAAACATCTACATCTTAGGCACTCACAATCATTCCTGGACTAGACTTGCCCTGTCTCAACATAGACTATGATGAAGATAAGATAGCATATCAACTGGCACAGAGAATCTATCACGTAACTATAGTTGATGACTGCCTGGAGTTCAAATACACTGATGGGAGATTCAAAAGATTCAAGCAAGGCATTTGTGAACACTGGGGCAAGTTACATGATCTACAAAGAATAATGGTTCTACTCAACTGTTGTAGTGCCCAAAATCTCCATGGGCTAGATTTAGGCCCATTAAGCTATAGAGTTCGATCTATACGAGCCAAAAGATTGATCCAGTACGAGTTATGAAGATCAGATGGAAGAAATGACTAAGGAAGTATGAGTATCAGGAGGTTCCCAATGGTCAGGAAGCTGAGCAGAGTATTAGAAGGCCAGGTTCCTCCCAGGAGAAGAGTTTGAGTTAGCATAGCAACAGCCATAGAGATGATAAAAGCATGAGAAGAGTTATCCAGACTAACCATTTTGTTATTTGTGCAGGTACTGACGCCTAAAGGGAGGTCCCTAAGCGATATGTCCCGAAATAAGGAGGTTCCTGAGAAACAGGCTCCTGAGATATAGGTTCCTGAGTACCAGGTTCCTATAAGTTGCCAACAGAAAGTTCTAGAAGCCATCTAGAACAGATAAATGATTTGATATTGGAGAATAATTCTAGGGCGCAGATGATCCTAGAATATCTCTGATCAATGAGAGAATTATAGTAGGGTACGAACTCGAGTTCTACACTACTTAGCCAACTAGTTCATGGAAGGCTCTAAAGGAACCTGAGTCCTACACGAACTAGGCGACCGAATACAGCTATTCCAGTAAGAGACAGAATCATATTAGAACAACGTGAGCTTGATCCCTATATATACAAGGGTACGTAGGCACCTCAGGGGTAAGACGCATTAAGTTCTCTGATTCTCTCTAAAGGCACTTGAGATTATCGAAGACACCCTCGAGCACAGCTCAACCCCCACAAACACAACCCAAACCTTTTCACAGAACAGTTGATCGCTAGCCTATACAACTACCCGTAAACCTCTCAGCAAGTTGTTACGAAATCCACTCATCAACATTGGCGCTAGAAGGAGGGGATAGTTAATATCTTAAGAGTGTAAAAGATGTCAGGCAACTCTGATAGCGAAGCAACCCGTTCTGAGCGACAGATTCACGATGGGAACAAATCTCCTCCCAGAGCACCGAAGGTTACCAAAGCAGCTATGATGGAAGTCTTAAAGACTGTGGGAGAGCGATTGTCGACTTTGGAGCAGGCTTCAAGCAAACAGAAGAAAAAGAAGGCAAGAAGTCGAAGGTTACTCCGAAACAGTTGAACTTTGAGGAAGAAGAATCTGAGGATGGAGAGGAGGTTCCAGAAGATGGTGACGGACCAAAGCAGAATAATGGTGATGAAGAACTAGAGAATCCTGAGAAGAGTAAAACTGTTAGCAAGGGCCGTACAGGGTCCAAGGGAAAGAAGAAGACCAAGACTGGAGGTTCCTCACAAAAAAAGAAGAAAGATAAAGACCCATCTGTTGAAATAATTGAAGAAGAAAACACAGATTCAGACGAGGATACTGAAGAATCAAGCACTGCAGAGTCGCAAGAGGAGGAAGGAACGAGCAAAAAGACAAAGGCAGAAGCTACTGGGGAGGTGACAGCAGAAGATATCAAGAAAATTTTGGCTCAACTCAAGGACGAAAAGAATCTTGCTGTGAATCCTATAACTGCTTCTCCTTTCACCAAGAAGGTTCGAAAGTCTGCTCTGCCTAGGTCTTACAGGCCTTCGAATGAGTTAAAATTCGATGGAACTACTGACCTCATTGAATACCTCAGTCGTTTCGACACAGAGATGGATGTCTATCAAGTGAAGGAAGCCACCAGATGCAGGTTACTGGCTGCAACCCTACAGGGTGGAGCCCATCAATGGTTCAAAAGGTTACCTGCTGATTCGATTGGTTCTTGGGCGAGTATGGGGAAGCTTTTCGTCACTCAATTTAGAGCATCTGTTGCATTCGCACCACCTACCAATACCTTAGCCAATATCAAGCAAAGACCTAGTGAGACATTGACGAAATATTTCAAGAGGTTCAATGCAGAGGTTCCAAAGGTTAGGAAAGCATCTGAGGAAACCATAAAGAATTTTTTAATTGCTGGAGTCAAAGGAGGCTCGGACTTTTGGAAAGCACTTCAAGGAAAAGAACCAGAGACGTTGGCAAATTTTTATGCCCAGGCAGAACCCTTTCGTCTTGTGGAGGAATCTCTGGCCGAGTTAAAGTAGGATCCAGATTTCGTAAGGCAAAGTGGAAGCAAGAGGTCGAGACAAAGAAGCCCCAATGGTCGTGACAATAAAAAGGTGGTTAGTCGTACATCCCAGGTGAAGCCTGAAGCTGTGAATCCTACTAGACCTGTCATGAGTCAGGTCCCGCCACCAGCTTCCTATAACAACAAACATGAGAGACCTGTCTATGAAACTTTCACCCCTTTGGTAGCCCCAATCGATCACATTTACGCGGTGAATGAGAAGTCCTCGTGGTTTAAGAAGCCTTTCGGAACTGGTCCTCCAGGGAATAAGAACGAGCGCCCATACTATGACTTCCATGATAACAATGGGCATAATACTGCAGACTGCCGTCACCTCAGGGACCTAATTGAAACTCTAATCAGACAAGGGCAGTTGAGTGAATGGGTGGCTCAAGAAGGCAAAAAGTATAGAGATGAGAAGACTCAGAAGACACAGACACAGGAACCTGTCGTGACGGAAGGACCACCTAAGGCTGGGTGCATACGCACAATTATAGGAGGTCCCCACATTGGAGGAAGCAACAGGAGCGCCATGGAGAGGTATACCCGTGAAGCTAATGAACGTCCTTTGACCAGTATTTACAATCTGTCACAGAGGTCCCCAAGGCTGTTTGAAGGAGAGGATGCAGATATTACTTTCACTGAAGAAGATGCTTCTTGGGTGCACCATCCCCATACCGATGCTTTAGTGGTCGAGGCAGGAATCGGGTCTTATGAGGTTCATCGAGTGCTAGTTGATAATGGATAAAGACTTAACTCCAACAAACGATACCTTGTACGGATTCACTAATAATCAAGTTCCTATCAAAGGTAAGATTCGTTTGCCAGTAACTCTAGGTGACAAACCAAGTTGCATTACACAGCTGGCCGAATTCATTGTTATAGAAGAGAATATGAATTACAATGCTATTCTGGGAAGACCCGTTTTGAAAGAGATGAGGGTGGTAACCTCCATTTACCATCTAAGTATGAAGTTCCCAACACCAAATGGAATTGGTGTAGTTCGAGGATGCCAGCATGAGTCTAGAGAGTGCTACACCAAAGCTTTGCAACATGCTGCTAAGGCTGCTAAATTGCCTGAACCCCTGGACGAGGTTCCTGATGATTTTCCAGGAAAGAACCCAGATAAAATAACGCTCGATCTGCGTAGTACGCCCTTGGAAGGTTTTGTGCCAGCATCCTGTAGAGCTATAAGAATTGAAGAGATCATAGAAGAGGAACCTCATGTTGAGATTCCAGTTTTTCGGGGACCAGATACCCCTTACCTGTTGTTAGAAAGTGTACCCCCTACGGACAAGGATGGTGATGTGGGTATGGCAGAAGGATTGGATGAAGAAAAATCCCGAAAACTGAAACATAATGGAAGCAATGAAGATAGTCAGCCAGCATAAAAAAGAAGGAATGTCATGCACGAGGTTCAGGAACCGATTACAGTCCAGGAACCTCAAGAGGATTCAACCACAGAGATGGAGGTAGACTTAGATCCTCGAATGCCAGAAACCATGGTCAAGGCTGGACCAGCTGGTGAAACCTTGGATGTGAAGATTAATGACAAAGATGGTACAAAAGTGTTGAAGATTGGAGCTCAACTCGACCTAGCCTTAAAGGAATCTCTCATTACCTTTTTGGGCAAGAACCTGGATGTGTTTGCATGGTGTCACGCAGATATGGAAGGGATAGATCCAAGGGTCATGTGTCATAAGTTGAATATTGATCCAGAGAAGAAAGGAGTGAGACAGAAGCGAAGACCAGTTAGTGGAGAAAGAGCTTAAGCATTGAAAGAAGAGGTCGACAGGTTATTGGATGCAGGATTGGTTAAAGAATCTTTCTACCCAGTATGGTTGGCAAACCCTGTTTTGGTAAAGAAACCTAATGGGAAATGGAGAACCTGTGTGGACTTCACAGATCTCAATAAAGCATGCCCGAAGGACAGTTTCCCGCTGCCACGGATTGATCAGCTAGTGGATGCAACAGCTGGACATGCCCTCCTCAGCTTCATGGATGCATATTCAGGTTACAATCAAATCCCTATGTATGAACCTGATCAAGAGCATACTTCTTTTATTACGGATAGAGGTCTTTATTGCTATGTATGCATGCCATTTGGATTGATTAATGCTGGAGCCACATACCAACGGTTAGTGAATACGATGTTTAAAGACCAAATTGGCCATACCATGGAAGTATATGTGGATGATATGCTAGTCAAATCAAAGGAAGCTGTTGACCATGTAAAGCACTTAGAAGAAATGTTCGGAATCTTGCGAAAGTACAGAATTAAGCTGAACCCTCAAAAATGTGTGTTCGGAGTAGAATCAGGAAAGTTTCTGGGTTTTATGGTGAATCATAGAGGTATCGAAGCAAAACCAGCCAAGATTAAAGCATTGATTGATATGAGGTCACCAAGGACTGTGAGAGAGTTTCAGTCCCTCACAGGGAGAGTTGCAGCCTTGAACAGATTCATCTCGAAGTCCATTGATAAGTGTCAGGAGTTCTTTAAAGCTATAAAGAAAGGAAGTAAATTCGAGTGGACAGCAGAATGTGAGATAGCGTTTGGAAAGTTAAAGGAGCATTTGGGGAGCCCCCCACTGTTAGCCAAACCTGTGGATGGAGAAACATTGATACTTTACTTGGCCGTATCAGAGTATTCCATTAGTACAGTTCTGGTTCGAGAAGAGAATGGACAGCAAAGCCCAGTCTACTATGTTAGTAAAAGGTTACTTGATGCAGAAACAAGGTATACAGGAATGGAGAAGCTGGTTTTCGCATTGATTCTAGCCTCCAGGAAGCTGCGACCTTACTTCCAAGCTCACAAGATTGAGGTGAGAACCTCATATCCACTTAAGCAAGTGATGCATAGGCCAGAAACTTCTGGGAGAATGTTAATGTGGACTATGGAGCTAAGACAGTTCGACATAGAATACAAGCCAAAGACAACAATCAAAGCTCAAGCTCTAGGAAATTTCTTAATCGAGTTTCCACCTCATGTGGAGGTTACTGGCCAGGAGGGGCCAAAAGAGGTGGTGGAAGAACAGACAGAGAATGACAACTGTGCACCTTGGTGGACACTGTATGTAGATGGAGCTGCTAATAGTAGTGGAGCAGGTGCAGGCATAGAGCTAGTTAGTCCAGAGGGACACCAACTCTATAGCTCGATTCATTTTGCTTTTCGAGCTACAAACAATGACGCAGAGTATGAGGCATTGATTGCAGGTCTCAAGCTAGCCTTGGAAATGAAAGTTGAGAATATTAGAGTGTTCAGTGATTCGATGTTAGTAGTTTGACAGATTCGTGGTGGTTTTCAGGCGAGAGGTCCACGAACAGACTTGTATTTGAGGTACTCCCAGGAGTTGATCGCGAAGTTCAAAGAGGTTAAGCTAGATCAAATACCTCGAGGAAAAAATACCAATGCAGATGCATTGGCCAAGCTAGGATCTCAGAGAGAATCCACATTATTGGGGGTAATTCCACTTCAGATTCAGGAGCAACCTAGTGTTTTCAAAGAAGAAGTGATGGAAATCGAGTTACCAGTTGAAGATTCCTGGATGACCCCAATACATAAAGGGGAGCTACCTCCCAGTCAAGATGATACCAGGAAGCTGAGGTATCATGCAGCCAAGTATGTAATCTATGATGGAGTTCTGTATAGACGAGGATTCAATCAACCTTTGCTCAAGTGTGTAGCTGGAGAACAATGCAAGTATATCCTCGAGGAGATTCATGAAGGAGTATGTGGAAATCACTCGGGGGGTAATTCTTTAGCCATGAAGGTCCTTCGACAAGGATATTATTGGCCAACCATCAAAGCAGATGCTACCAAATTCGTACAGGCATGCAGTAATTGTCAGAGGTTTGCAAATTTTGATAGTCGTCCTGTAGCACCTATCAAACAGATTGTTAGTGTAATAACCCTAACTTTAGAAAGGATACGGTACCCAAATGAATAGTAATCTTGAGGAATTTAGGGAAATGGTGTGTAGGTACTCTATATTAGAGATGGAAAATGAATAAACGGAAACCATATTAGTGTTGTACTATGAAAATAAGTGACTCGAAATGACGATAGATTCCAGGAATTCCTAAATATGGATTTTTGAGGACTTAGACTTCCAAAGAACTTCTATTAGATATTAAGGAGCATGGAAACATTATAAGAATTATATATTGAGGGATTAGTGAATTTATATTGGAGCCAGGGGATTATTAAGTTAAGAGAATACCAAAGGAATTTGGATTGTGAAATGATTTCAAAATCCCTGAGATAATGAGGTATACTTGGAACGAATCACAATTAGACGAATATGGAGATTTAGCAACCAAGATTAATAATATAACAAGGATATATACCACATTATTATTACCAAGAGTGCTAGCAAATTACTTAAGAAAATCAAGAAAAAAGAGAATTATGAGATCACCAAAATGACATCACTTCCACTAATTAAATTAAGGGGTAAATGAGTCTTTTAAATGAGAAAGCTTCCAATGTAAGATACATGAACCTAGAATTAATAAGATAATTAGATTAAGATGAGATAAGGATTAAGAAAAAAAAAAGATCATCTCCCCCACCACCATTAGAAACCATTCGGCTTCAACAAAGAAAAAGAAGAAAAAAAAATCCAAAACCCTAGCTAGCCTCAAGATCAATTCAAGAGAAAAATCATGGAGTTTCTTGGAGGTTAGGAAGGAGTACTCAAAAAGTTTCAAAGCCAACCAATATCATCTTCATAGGTAAAAAAATTCTTAAAGATGATGATGAATAGTGAATGAATAGTATTTTATAAGTTTTAACTTTGTTTTAATGATTTATTTAGTTAATACAAGCCATACTAAGGTTGTTCAAGGTGTGCCCAAGGATTATTAAGGATATTAAAAGCTTCAAGGAGGTATAACTATGCTTGCTTCTTTGTATTTATACTGGAAATTTAATTGGTTAGTAGTAAGTGATGTTAATGTAATGTTTATGATGAATATGTGTTCTAAATGGTTTGGGTTGATATGAGTTTTGTGTTGTGAACTTGGAACCATGGCTGGAATGTAGTCCACATGGTGTAGGGTTTGGATTGAGTGTGGAATGATGGTTTTGGAGTGGGTAAAATATGGAAAGTATGAAAGTACAGCAGTTATAATGCCCGATTTTCGTTAGGATAGCAATCTGCCCTGTTTTGTGACCCCTGTATTCGTACGGTACCTCACTGCCTAGGTTACCAATTGACCATGAGATGATAGAGCTTATTTCATAGATCGTTTTGATATAAGGTGCGTTAAAATCTGATGAACGGTTTAGGAGAAAAGTCAGTTTTAGTGAAAGACGTTCGATAACCGAGAATACGTAATTGTATCACCTTTGAGGTTAAAGTTACCATACTTAGACATTTTTATAAGTCACGAAATTTTGGAATAGTGTAGTAGGGTGGTCAGAGGACCCTTTACAGTTGACCTTGCATTAAAATTCGAAATCTATATTTTTTGAGAATTTTTACAGTCGAGTATGGTTATTAAGGGGAATAGTGGAAAATGCTAAAACCTAGATCGAGTTTATAAATGGTTAAGTTCTTGAACCTTTGGGGTAATAATGATACGTTAAACATATATTGAAGTGTAAAGGGTCTTGTTATATAAGAATGTAGTGAGTAAGAGATGTGGTATTCTAACGACGGTCCTTCTGTGTTATAGAAACTCCGGAAGAGCCCCAAACCATACTGTCAGGATACCGGAACCGAGGCAAGATCTTTCTATCCCTACTTTGAAAATTATTTATCTTCGGAATAATAATGATATCATGGAATGTATATACATATATGTGATGCTATTATTACTATATTGCAAAGAATATATTTCCTTGATTTTGGGAAAGTAAAGAGAGATGGATATGATTTATGAAATATGAATATAGAGATGATTACGAATGGAACGAATATGCTCTATGGTAAAAGAGATATTAAAGAGAATGGTATCAGTTGTTATCTAGGGTTATATGGTTTATAATACTATATTAAAAATATTCTTTTTAGTGTTAGTGGTTGAATAAATATTATTTGATTATTATTTACCACTCTTAAAATAGACGGAATGTTTTATGAATATAAAACCATATTTGAATTCTTAAATATAAAAGAGATATCTGAATCACAATCAAAGTGTTATGTTATATATATATATTATAGAAATAATGTGCGAGAATGGAAATGATATACGGAAATGGAAATGTGAAATGGTGTTGATAAATTGAATAATGATTTTATAAAAGGGGGATTAGCAACAAACTTGCATAAGAGGCTGTGTCAGGGCTGTGTGCGACATAGTCTAACATTCATGATTCGGCACGAAGATGCCAAGGGAGGATGTTAGCAGGTGGCCTTCCTCCAGGGAGGATGTTAGAAGGTGGCCTTCCTCCAGGGATGATGTTAGCAGGTGGCCTTCATTCCTTCTATCGGTAGTAAAAAGGGACGGGTATGGAGGACGACTGATCATCGTGCCTCACGTATTCGGCAACAGTGAAAACCCCCCACAATTATTGAATAAAGAATCAACGATAAAGTCAGATTGGTATACTGAAAAGGGAAAATGATATGAAACGATGGAATTATTGTTATAGACGAAGAGAAACTGATTTTTTATTAATTTATAAAATTGTTGCATAAGAAGGAAATGAGAAGATGATAGTGAGAGATTTAAGCAAGTATTCATATTATCTTGAAATATTACACTGAAAGGGTATATTGATTGTTATATTATTTAAGAAGAGAACTGATACTGTATTATCCTAGATTTCTTTCTTATAATAGTAAGTGGATGACGTATTATTAAATAAGAGTTTTATTCTTCCTTAAAGTTTATAATTGGTTACCGTTTACATATGTATATACATGTATACTTGGTTACATTCTAAATTCTAGTTTACAATATTATCTTGCTGAGCTATTATAGCTCACTCTTGCTACTTATCTATATACAGCTAGGTATGCCAATACTTCGCAGAACGCCCCGCGAGAGGGTAAGGGGAAGGCGACTTTCTGAGGGCACGTTAGCATCGATCCCGGAGGTAGTGATGAGGTAGACGGGTTCTAAGGGCTTATGTACAATTAAGTATGAAGGCATGTAATAAACTTTGGTTGTTGAAACGCTTCATGTCGAAGTGTTATTCAACAATGTACTTAAGTATGATCCTGGTTTGTAATAACTCTTTTAACTTTCAACTCTAAACTTTTGTTATGGTAAATGTTGTTCTCTGAGCATATGACTGGTGTGTGTGTGTATTAGTGTGGGGTCAACTATTTAAGCATTAAATGATATATATAAAAAAAAAGACCCAAGGGATATTTATATTGAATGGAAATTGGTCCGTGATGGCCCAGATTTATGACCCCGGATTTGGGGTTGTCACAGTTTAGTATCAGAGCTAAGAGTCATAATGCTCAGGAATAAGAGTGATAATAATAAATGTATCAGTTATAATATAAATTATGAACTTCCATCAAGTTCAGGGGTGGTATATCGCAGGTAGTATTTAATTTAAGCATTGAATATAATTTTATAGACCGTTACTAATAGAATTTTATGTTTTATTATAGGGAGCGGAGATGGGTGAGCCGGGTCAGGACCCCCAGTGGCTAGGACTACCCGAGCAGGAGATTAGAGACTTGCTGCTGGTAGGTGTAGAGGTTCTAGAGTATGCTATCACTGACCTCAGGAGGAGAGTTCGCGCGGAGGCCATGGAGAGACACGAGATCAGAGTGAGACTTGAGGAGGCAGAGGAGCACATGCAGAGGGATGCTGTAGCCATAGTGCCATACACTGGTAGACCCTATGTAGGACCTGATGGGGTAGGTCCTTCTCGGGTGCGGTCGGATATTCCTGAGGAGGAGATGCCCTTGCGTAAGAGGCCTAGGTTATCTGTTATACCTGAGGAGCCGATTGAGTGGAGGGACATTCACATGACTCCTACTCCTGTCCCGCCCGTCCCAGTGCCATCACCAGTTCCATCTCCTCTACCTAGCCCTGACCCTTTTGAGGACCCAGTTGAGCAGTTCACTCCACCGGGACACTTTATCTTGTCAGAGGATGAGTTGGAGGAGGACCCTTCCGAGGATTCGGACACGGAGCCAGTTCCTCCATCCCCACCATTTGCACCACCACCACCTCCACCAGTAGATGCACCTCCACTTGTAGATGTACCTCCCCCAATTGCTATGCCACCTCAGGAGGCACCTATATTTCCAGCTGGTCAGTTGCCAGCTATTCTCTTGTCAGAGTACTTTGTCCTACAGGGACAGCTGGAGGAGTCCCGTCGGACTATAGATACACTTGTGCAGAGGTTA
Source organism: Kitagawia praeruptora (assembly GCA_037693485.1). NCBI lineage: Eukaryota > Viridiplantae > Streptophyta > Magnoliopsida > Apiales > Apiaceae > Kitagawia > Kitagawia praeruptora. Next base: position 16,201,628 of record CM075353.1, read on the forward strand.
GACAGGGCGAGAGGAGGAGGAGGTGTGATACCAGATGGGTTATCTTTGGGCATAGTTAGTATCGAGCTGCGGGCACTCGGTGATATTAGGAGGATGTTGGGAGACAGAGGGGATCCAGTATGGAGGGCTCAGATAGTTGATGTAGTCACCACTATGGTAGTCACCACTATGGTAGTTGATAGTAGAGAGCTTAGAGGGTTGTGTTAGCAGTTTGGAATTCAGAAGGCATTTTCAGCAGTGTATTATCCGCAGAGTAATGGACAGACTGAAGCAGTGAATAAGATTATCAAGCACACTTTGAAGACGAGGCTTGAAGATAAGAAAGGAAGCTGGCCAGAGGAGCTTCCTGGAGTCTTGTGGTCGTATAACACCACACCTAGAACTACAACTGGTGAGTCTCCTTTTACTCTCGCTTATGGTTGTGAAGCTATGGTACCTGTGGAAGTTGGAACAGGTTCCTTAAGAAGAAAGTATTTTGACCCCGAGAACAATGAGGTCAATCATAGACTGTATTTGGACATGGTCGAAGAGTTGAGAGCAGATTCGCAAGTGAAGTTAGCAGCATATCAATAGAGAGTTCGAAGGTATTATAACAAAAAGGTGAAGGCAAGACCTTTTAAAGTTGGAGACCTAGTTCTGAGAAAAGTCATGCCAAATACCAGGGTTCTGGCACATGGAGCTTTTGGAGCAAATTGGGAGGGACCTTACCAGATAAAGTCAGCCATTTGGGAAGGAACCAACCACTTGATGGATATGGATGGGAATCTCATTCCGAGAGCTTGGAATGCAGAACATCTCAAGAAGTATTATCAGTAACTCTTTTATGTGTTTTTTCTTAGGAAAAGTAAGGCTCTTTCAGCCAAGAATAAAGGCGGCTTATTAGTTATAGCTGACCAGCATTTTGATTTCAGTATTTGATTATGCATGTACTCGGGGGGTACTTGATGTGAACCTCCCTACTTGCAAGACGATTTCTTTTTAAAGTATTGAGCGATAGATAGCTCTACGTTGAATATTTTGAGTGCATTCTTTGCAGCTATAGCTCCTTAATAGTTCTTTTACGTAACAATAATTACCCAAAAGAACTGGGGGGTAGTATTCCTACTTAGACAGTATTTTGCATGCTATGATTTGACATTTCATATGCCAATTTGAAAACTTTTTAAGTGCTAGTTTTAGTACTTGTATTTTGAAACAGGTTACCTTGACTAACAGCTTCCTGTAGCATTGTATTGTATTTGCAGGCCACCCTGACTTACAGGTCCCTGAAGTATTGAAAGTATGAATGTGATTCGACAAAGTATGCAAATTGAGAATGACTGATTTGAACCAAAGCCTCAGGTAGTTTCCTGAGTATGAATTAAGCCTTGGGTAGCTTCAATTCCCGAGCATGCATCAAGGAAAAGTCCTAGGTAGCTTCCTGGGCATTGAGCAAAGTCCTAGGTAGTTTCCTGGGCACAAGAAAAGCCTCAGGTAGCTTTCTGAGCAAATGTGATTGAAAAGCCTCAGTTGACTGAGCATGATATTGTCGCCAAAAGCCTCAAATTCCTTGAGCACTTGAACTAAAGTCCTGACAAAAGGCACCTAAAGTCCTGACAAAAGGCACCTAAAGGAACCTGTGTGGAGCCTAGACCAGCACACTTGTTCTTAAAGAGAAGCTTAATAAGCTCTCCCTCATGTGGAACCGCCTTTGGCACATGGGAAGAAGGGATAAAATCCTTAGCATTTACCTTCATAAGATGTCTAGCCTGACACATGAAGAAGAGGAATCTCTGTGGACTCCAAGAACGGCGCACAGGTTCCTAGAATCGCCTCGAGGCACAAAAAGGAACCAACATGTCTCGAGGCATGTTGGGACCTAAAGAATAGGACTGGGAACCAAGTAGGTTACCTTTCCAAGAGAAAAAAGGAACCAATATGCCTCGAGGCATGTTGGGACCTAGAGATTAGGATTGGGAGCCAAGCAGGCAACCTTTCCAAGAGATGACCCGAATTAAACAAGAGAAATTTTACTAACCTTAACTAGTTTTTTGTTTTCTGTTTATTTTGCAGGTTTAATGGTCGAGGAACCTGGTCAAACTATTTAGGATCTAAGGTTATCAGAAAGGGTTTTAGTTCAGAATGCGACTCTGAAAATGTTGAGTGAAGCATAGGAAAAGACGTGTTTAAGCTTACAAGTAAGTTGTTGCGATTTGATTGCCTTTTATTTCAGGAAATTATAGAGTGAAAGTACGAGTATATTCTGTTTCTTACAAAGGGCTAGCCCACGTAAGCTTGAATGCACAAGTATGGACACTAAGTAATTGCTAGAGGGAATAAAGGTAAGATGCAATGATGGAAGCATATAAGTACAAATATGTGACATAGATATGTAGCAAAAGCAGATAATTGTCATAAACCATAAAGAGTTATGGGTACAAAGACCCAGGAAACCAGCATAAAGAGTTGTAAGGCACGAAGGCCATAAGAAACCAAATTTAAAGTTTACATTATGCGAGGCGCTACGAGGGGCCCGCGACCTCATCAAAAGTTATTAAGAGTTCAATAAATCATAAAGTTTCAAGCAGTAGGAGTTTTGTCTGAATCTTCAACAGCTGGAGGAGTTGGAAGGACAAGTTGAGCATCTTCGGTAGCAGGAACCTCTACAGTCTCGAGGATAGTACCTGGAGACCTCTCAACCATAGCCACGGGAGGTACAGGGTCCTGTGGAATCGCAGCTTCATCTTCAAAGTCATGGATCATGCTTACCACGTCGTCGCCCAAGAGAGACCAGTTTAGCTCAGGCATTTTCTCCCACATAGACTTCATGTAGTCTCGGATGCCTTCATTATAACCTTCATCGTATCTAGCTTTCTCCTGGACGAGCATGGATGATCTGACAGTAGCAGCAGCAGTGTTTAAAGCATCAACTTGAGCTTCTAGCTCATTGACCTTCTCCAGCATCGACAGTTTCTCATCACTCAGATTCTTGACTTGAGCTTGAAGTTTCTCCTTGTCATTCTTCAAAGAGGTCTCAATAGCTTTGGCTTTCCTCATAGCAGCGGTAGCTAGGTTCACCATCCCTTCCATAGCAATTAGCTCCTCTTTCAATTTTGAAACCTCTCCTTGCAATCGGAGGTCATACTGTGTCTTCTCAGCAAAATCATCACAATACCTGAGGGCAAAGAATGCATTCTGTGCAGCAGAAAACCTCATGGCATGCATAGCTTCAGTGGAATCCATCTTGGCCCAACTAGCAATTGCTTCCGGGAGCACATGAGTATCGATTAATTCTTTAAAGGCATTCTGGGCCACGGCTGATTCAATCTTCACAGCCTTACCTTTTTTCATGGTCCGAGTCTGAGAACTTCCAGAAAGATCAAGAGTAGTTTGAGCAAGCTTGCATTTGAAGGAGTTTGATGGCTGGTTCTGAGTAGATGCTGGGGTAGGAACTTGACTTATAGGAGTTGCAACAAGCGGAACCTCCTTATTCCCAACCTTAAAAACTTCCTCTACGTTCTTGGATCTTTTTACGAAAGAGGGAACCTTGGGAGCCATGCCTGTAAATACAGAGTCAGAAAATAAATCAGGATAGATAAAGAGCATAAGATGAACGGACATAGTTACAGGAATGCAGGGAACACAAGTAAAATAAAGTATTACCAGGGGAAGCAGGAATAAAACCTAAGGTAATGAGGTTGTCAGGTGTCAACAGAAGTTGTCAGGTGTCAACAGAATCATGCAATCTCTTATAGAGGAAGAATGTTTTAAGGCCTCTTCAGCTCTTTGTAAACAAATCCCAGAAAGAATAGTTTGTTTGGGGATCAACGGACGACGATTGAACTCAAATCGAACGGATGGACAATCAAAACAGTACAGGAACTGCTCTTGCCATTGGTCAAAGTTTTGCTTAATACTTTTTATACATTGGCCTTGGTGACCAGGCCACGCAGTCAAATAGAAACAACCAGAACCCTTTCCAGTATCTTTTAATCTGAAGAAATAGCCTAACTCAGGTGCAGATAAAGGAGTGATGAACAGACTGGAGTACAGAATATATGTGCTCATGGCTAGCCAATAGGAATTGGGAGTCAGTTGGAGAGGGGCTAAGCTATAAAAGTCGAGAACTTCTTGCAAGAAAGGATGTAGGGGGAAGTAGACACCCACTCTAAAAAAGGCGGTAGAGGTCACTGCATTAGGAATACCACGTTCAGGAACTTTAGAGTCGAACCTGTGAGCCCTCTCACCAGGTTCTGGAACAATGATTGGACAGGTTGGACGAACACATTCTTCCCACAACTTCTCTAACCTAGCTGAAGTCATGAACGAATCAACTTTCTCACAGAAAGGCACAATTTCTTGTTTGTACAACTCTCTCTCAACAGTCACCTCACTCTGAAAATCAGGTTCCAAGAGGGATTCAAGTTTAAGTTTAGGTTTTGACACCTCCTCATCATCAGAGGGCCAATCATCTCCTAAGTCAACAAATGCAGGGACATGAGGTTGAGACAATGGAGATATTGTGGGTTTAATGAGTATGTCCTCAAGTTCATTTACATTAGGTATTACAACCCTGGATCTAGTTCTCTCACCAATCGGCATAGCAACTAAGGGTTGAATTGAAGATTGGTGGTCAGAATGGGTAGACTCAGAAGACATCTGCAAAAAGACAGACGAAGAAGGGTCAGGTTTTATGGAACCTAGGAGAAAGATTAGGGTTCTAAAGTGTTTAGACACGGTGCAGTTATTTACATGGTATATTACAGGAAACCTTGAAGAAGGCATGAATCACACATATGAATAGACAGACAGTTAAAGATTATGATAAAATCATGACGACGCAACCATGAATCGACGGTTAAGGTACTGATAAACCAGAGATTGTGAACGTTCGTGTGTGTGAAATATGGAGTGTGAAGAATAGATACAGACGCGTACATACAAAGAAAACGACGGCATGCAAAGCCCAAGGAAACAGATGATTGAAAAACGAGACAAGGACATGAGAGAACAGAAAGAAATAAGTCGAAACCATACCTTGATTTGAGTTGAACGGCGACGGAGAAGATAAAATTAAGCGGGCGACTGTCGAACTCCTCTTGTTCTCTCTCCAAGGGTTTTTGCAAGAATTTGGTAAAGGTAAAAATGGACCTGGGGGGGGTGAGATGGCGATTAAATAGTCAAGGTAAATAAAACAGCTCCGTACACGTGGCAGAGCGTTACTGGGGCGGTAAAACGAAGAGGTACACGCGTGAGAGGCGTGTGAACCTAGGGAACTCACGCATTAACTGCAGCGTCGGTAAGTGATAAGTTTGAATTTGAATTTTGAATTATCTCTTGCTTACCAACCATTATCCCCTCTTAAATTATTAAATTTAAAGAGACGTGGAGTTGAGTAACAAGTTAGATTCCCTGGGAAGTTGAATGCAAACATAGAGTAGATTTCGGGAGCTGCGATCTGAAGAAGAAAATAGCAAGATAACAGGTTCCTTGGTATGAAGGAAGCTTACTCAAGATTATATTAAGCTAAAAATATTCTATGTCCTGTTTCCTACGTCGAGTTAGCTCATGTAGGCTTGGATATAAAATGGTGAAGCAAGGTATTGTTGCCAGAATGGTTTAGCATTGAACCTTTGATCGTAGAATTAGAATAGGTTCCTTTCACATTACATGATTTCAAGGAACCGGGGGGTACTTGTTGTGCCCAAAATCTCCATGGGCTAGATTTAGGCCCATTAAGCTATAGAGTTCGATCCATACGAGCCAAAAGATTGATCCAGTACGAGTTATGAAGATCAGATGGAAGAAATTACTAAGGAAGTATGAGTATCAGGAGGTTCCCAATGGTCAGGAAGCTGAGCAGAGTATTAGAAGGCCAGGTTCCTCCCAGCAGAAGAGTTCGAGTTAGCATAGCAACAGCCATAGAGATGATAAAAGCATGAGAAGAGTTATCCAGACTAACCAGTTTGTTATTTGTGCAGGTACTGACGCCTAAAGGGAGGTCCCTAAGCGATATGTCCCGAAATAAGGAAGTTCCTGAGAAACAGGCTCCTGAGATATAGGTTCCTGAGTACCAGGTTCCTATAAGTTGCCAACAGAAAGTTCTAGAAGCCATCTAGAACAGATAAACGAATTGATATTGGAGAATAATTCTAGGGCGCAAATGATCCTAGAATATCTCTGATCAATGAGAGAATTATAGTAGGGTACTAACTCGAGTTCTACACTACTTAGCCAACTAGTTCGTGGAAGGCTCTAAAGGAACCTGAGTCCTACACGAACTAGGCGACCGAATACAGCTATTCCAGTAAGAGACAGAATCATATTAGAACTACGTGAGCTTGATCCCTATATATACAAGGGTACGTAGGCACCTCAGGGGTAAGACGCATTAAGTTCTCTGATTCTCTCTAAAGGCAATTGAGATTATCGGAAACACCCTCGAGCACAGCTCAACCCCCACAAACACAACCCAAACCTTTTCACAGAACAGTTGATCGCTAGCCTATACAACTACCCGTAAACCTCTCAGCAAGTTGTTACGAAATCCACTCATCAACATCAACCTTGAGAATGAAAAGGAGAGAAGGTGGAAAATTGAGATAGCTAATTTTATCAAGATGAAAAGAGATCATGAGGAAGAGTTGAGAAAGAAGTATGAAGCTTTGAAGATAAAGAGAGAAGAAGAGTTAACTGCTCTAGAAGCCAAAGCTGAAGAATTGAGAGCTAAAGGGTTATGAAGAGTCAAGTATAATCCTTACATTGTGGAATACATGAAATATGGCTGAAATGTGAAGATTAGAATGGATTACATTAGCTCTTACTCTGAAGCCAAACCGAATGAAGTCATCAGAGACCTATCTGGCTCACCTCTCATTGAAGAACTCACTGCCATGGAAGACATCATCCAGGCAATGAGTGATGCAAAGAAAGCCAAGGAAGAAAAAGAAAAGGAAGATCTACAAGCCAAATCTCAAGGAAGAGAATCAAAGGAAAATGGATAGTATTTCTTCATAACTGTGAGAATGCTTTCTTTGTAATAATATTCAATCAATTTCATACATGTACTTGTCAAGATTTATCTTTATGTATGATAGGCTTGTTATCAGACATGAAATTATGACTAAGGGTCTTACTCACAATTTGGGGGAGATTGTTAGTCACAGGGGCATGCCTGTATACATCTAATAACAAGCCTAACTGTTTGTAATGCTCTGCATTACCTACATGACCTATTAACTGAGGGAACCTCTAGTTGTAGAGTTTCTACTTGTTCTGTACTTATAATAGGCACCAAATCCTAGTTGTGTAACTGTACTTATAGAGTCAAGAATAATGCTTGAAAGAAGTTCCAAGGTTCATGCCTCAAGCAAGAAGATAAAGACTGTCAAATAATCACAGTTGGGATTTGAAGAAATGAAGAATTTGCCTAAGTACCAATTCGAGAAGTATATTTGTCTATTCGAGAAGTCCAGCATTCGAGAAGTCAAGGATTCAATATCTCAAGACACTATTCGATATCTCTTAATACACTGTTCGATATCTCATTTGACATCTCAAAGATTCGATATGTCTACTACTCTATTCGAGAACTCAAGAAGTCAACAAGTCAAAGTGGTATTCGAGTTCTCAAAGAGTCAACAAGTCAAAGTTCCATTCGATATCTCAAGGACTCAGAAAGCTATTCGATATCTCGAGGATTCGATAAGTCAAATGTTCTATTCCACAACTCAAGGAATCCTGATGGAAAATAGCTATTCGAGAAGTGGTTCGATATGTCAATATAACAGTGTTCGAGAACTCAGAGTTATCGATCAAGTCAATTCTAGTTCTCGAATCACTTACTTAGTCACTTCTCGAATACATTCTTGGAGATAAAATAATGAAGAAATTGTACAAGTCAGAAACCTGCAACAAGCCAATGCACTTTATGGACCACAATCTGTAACGTGCTCTGGAAAGCCTACAAGGAATCTTGGAGAGATATAGAAGAGACAAAGGGCTAAAGAAGTGGATCTGAACAGGCTTTGCAAAGTCAAATCTGTAACCGTTTGGACACTTACTCAAATAGGATAGACAGACTAGAAAGTAAATTGTTTAGCTACCTCATTTGTAGTAAGTTGGTTGTATCCATGTTCTATAAGGATACAGCCTCACTTCCTTAGCAATCAACTTTTGAGGAGTCAAGTTTTTCATACACTGTAAGCTATATCTCTCTGAGAAAAACGAAGCTGAGAATACTATCATTTGTATTCACAGATTGTAGCAACCTTTATCTAATAATACATTAGATTAAAGTGATATTGTGTCTTGTGTTGTTCTTTATCTGCACCTACACCTTGCACACACAAACACTTATCTGCTACATAGACTCGAGACAAGAAAAGTTCAAGAATCCATTCACCCCCCCTCTGTATTCTTTTACTGTATTCAATACTCAACAGCTAGTGTTTGTGAGCTATGTGAGGGCGCACATGAGACGAGTCAATGTGCCATATCTTTTAAATCAGTACAATTTGTGAACAACTTCCAGCAACCTTCGCAACCAGCTTCAGCCACCTATCATACCAATTTCGGCTGGAGGGACAATCAAGATTTTTAGCAGCAACAGCTTCATGGGGATGATGGTCAATCTTCGAATGAAAAATCTGAATTGGATGAATTGAGGTTGATGATTAAAAGTCAGGCGGTATCTCTCAAGACATTGTAGAATCAGATTGGGCAAATTGCAAGTGCCTTTCTCAACGGGCCGCAGGGAGTTCTTCCTAGTGACATAGAGGTGAATCCAGGAAAACAAGATGGCATGGAGCAGGTTAATGCCATAACACTCAGATCTGGAAAAGTCACGAACGATCAGAATTCAGCAATTGAGGATGAAGAAGAAATTCAAGATCAAGACCCTACAGAAAAAGAAGAACATTCTGTTTTGTCAGAACCTATGGTGGATAGTGATGAGGAGGAAGTGAGTCGCTAGGCTTGGCTGATCTCTGGAATTCTAAGGTGCTGATTAATGAGGTTGTTCTGGTCAAATTTTGAGGATAGTGCAATTGAGTCTTTTCTTGAGGAAGATGCTTTGTTAGAGTATGAGAGCAATAAAGATCTTCATGAGTTGTATAGGAATTTTACTTCTGATGAGATGTTAGATGAATTGAATGCTATTTGTGCTAAGCATGAAATTCAACTTGAGGAGAGTTCTTTTGATCCTAAGTCTGTTGTGAAGACTTTTGTTGGTGAACTACCCATTTTCGTTCCTAATCCGTCTATTTTCACACTTGCTCAGTCTTTGGTGGTTAATAATGAAAATCATCATGTTGAAGGAACTTCCAGACTCGAGTTTAAACAACCAGATCAACTGAGTGAAGAGAACAATGTTACGAACACTTTTGAGGAGCAAAGAAGGTAGAAACTTGTCATCGAGGATGTAGCCCCGGAAAAGATAATTAAATGGCCATATAGAGATACGGTGTAGAAATTTTCAAGAGAAAAAGTCATTGCCATGTCTAGCTAAAGACTTTAAACAAAGGCGCTTCATGGGATGCAACCCACGTGTTTTGACAATTAGGTATGTTTTCTACTATCCATTGTATTACCTTCCATTCAATGGGGACATTGAATATTTTAAGTTTGGGGTGTTGGGTTCCGAGGCATAAAACGCAGCGAATAGATGTAAACAAAACAAAAAAAATCGAAACCCAAACCAGGATCCATGTATAATTATGGGTTAATTATGGAGATCAGAATCTGTACCTTAAGAAGATTTACGATTCGGTTGACAGATGGAGATCCTAGCTTGATTAAACACCACGTATCCCGTATGCAAACGATTTATGCTCTATCGGTATCCACGCAGAAGCTCGAACGGAGGATGCTGTGTACTAGCACAATAATTCATTTTCTCTCTATCTCTCTAGTAGCTAGGGTTTTTAATGAAAACGTATTTTGCTTTCCAAGCCACAAAAGATATTATATAGGAGAGACAAAAACGAAATCAGCCCTAATCATAATTAGAGCCTATATTAATTCAATTTTTCTAATCATTATCTAACTAAGACTTTCTCAATTAAATAATAACTGCATTATTGAATTAATAAATTCGAAATTCCATTTATCACATTAATTAAGTCATACTTAAATTAATAATAAATAATTCGAATTCTATCATTTAATTTAAATTAAATAATCCTCCGAGCATTCTATGTGTGTGACCCGATAGGTTATTATTACGTTGGCAACGATTTTAAAATCCCAATTTAAAATCGTAAACAAAGAGCGGCATCTAGTAACACATCATTGCTATCCAAGTAATAATAATTTAAATGGTAATCCATATTGAACCTTTCGTGATTAATGTTTCCATGTAATATAATCCCTTTAACCAAATATTATAGATTAAACTCGAGGCATGTATTCAGTCATCCTCTTCAACATTTAATGCAGGTTTCCTTGATCAATGAGTAGACTATTAAAACAAATCATCATTTGAGCACGGCCATGCATTTCATAGTCTCACTCAATCAAGAGGCCAATAATATCACTCCTATTTATAGGAGGGTTAAATTCTTTATCTATCATTCAAATTTCTCACACGACTCATAATATACCCAATGTCCACTTTTATCATCACCCGGTTAAAGGTAACTTTTAATGTAATCAAAATATATTAATCCTCGTATAGAAATATAATGATCTCAAGTCTAAGGATCATTACACCATTATCACTGTGAGTCTTTCTAATGACATTATTAACATGTAGAATCTCACTGTGGGTCTATCCAGTGCCATGCATAATATTACATGCACCTATGTTCTTGACTTTAGTATCATTATACCCATGACCAATGAGATGTGGTCATCTTGTCAACAAACATACTAATCTTTATGCATTATAATTGTCCCATATTATTAATGCTCGATTAGGGATATTTAGGAATACTAACACTATTCATATAATCTCATTTTTAAGTCACATACTTAAAAATATAGAATACATGTTACATATTCTAAGGACATTTATTATTCTAATATTTATTTCGCAGTAAATAAAGACATAATAAATCACTACGCCATAAGTGAGCATACGCAACCCTTTTTACAAAGCGTTGCACAGAAAGCGTTTCGTTAGATAGAAGTTTTGGGTCTTTTGCAACTGAGCTGAATTGGTGTTGCGTTAGATATAGATAAGCGTTGCGTATTACCCACAGTGTTTCACATTATGCAACACTAACTGATGGCGTTGCGTTAGATAATTTTTTATTTTAATAAATGGTGACGTGGCAGGAGTGGGACCCACATGTGCTGACGTGGCATTTGCTGACGTGGCACATGTGGGACCCACATTTGTTGACGTGGCAGAAGTGGGGCCCACCTTTGTTGACGTGGCATTTGCTGACGTGGCAAAAAACGTTGCATTAGATACCAGTAGTGTTGCGTTTGCTCTTTGAAGTGTTGCATTAGATATATTCATATTTTTTTAAAAAAATATGACGTGGCAGATGTGGGTCCCACAACTGGTGATGTGGCATTGTGGGACCCACAAGGGTGACGTGGCAGGAGGCCCATCATGCTGACGTGGTAATTGTGGGACCCACAATTGTTGACGTGGCAGAAGTGGGGCCCACCTTTGCTGACGTGGCATTTGCTGACGTGGCAGAAAGCGTTGCATTAGATACCTGTAGTGTTGCATTTGCTGTTTGAAGTGTTGCATTAGATAAATTTATATTTTTTTAAAAAAAATATGACGTGGCAGATGTGGGACCCACCACTGCTGACGTGGTAGTATGGGACCCACAAGGGTGACGTGGCAGGAGGCCCATCATGCTGACGTGGCAATTGTGGGACCCATAATTGCTGATGTGGCAGAAGTGGGACCCACTAATGCTGACGTGGCAAAAGTGTTGCATTAGGTATCAGTAGTGTTGCATTTGCTGTTTGAAGTGTTGCATTAGATATTTATTTATTTTTTAAAAAATAGAAACAATAATCCGTAACAAAGCACTAGTTACGAGTCATATTGAAAATAGTAGTGATCTTCTAAGATCTCTAATCAAATTAATTTTTTATTTTCTGAAACTTGGGGAATATCATTATATTACATATATATTGATATCCGTACGGTTGGATCGTTCAAAAATATTTTTTTAAAAATAGAAACAATAATCCGTAACAAAGCACTAGTTACGAGTCATATTGAAAATAGTAGTGATCTACTAAGATCTCCAATCAAATTAATTTTTTATTTTCGGAAACTTGGGGAATATCATTATATTAGATATATATTGACATCCGTACGGTTGGATCGTTCAAAAATATTTTTTAAAAAATAGAAACAATAATTCGTAACAAAGCACTAGTTACGAGTCATATTGAAAATAGTAGTGATCTACTAAGATCTCCAATCAAATTAATTTTTAATTTTCTGAAACTTGGGGAATATCATTATATTAAATATATATTGACATCCGTACGGTTGGATCGTTCAAAAATATTTTTTAAAAAATAGAAACAATAATCCGTAACAAAGCACTAGTTACGAGTCATATTGAAAATAGTAGTGATCTACTAAGATCTCCGATCAAATTAATTTTTTATTTTCTGAAACTTGGGGAATATCATTATATTAGATATTAGATATATATTGACATCCGTACGGTTGGATCGTTCAAAAATATTTTTTAAAAAATAGAAACAATATTCCGTAACAAAGCACTAGTTACGAGTCATATTGAAAATAGTAGTGATCTACTAAGATCTCCAATATAAACAATTAATATTTTATTTTCTGAAACTTGCGGGTATGTTTCAATTTTTATGATTTGCAAGTTCTTGATTTTCAACTAGGACTGTCAAAAAAATCCGAAAAATCCGATATCCGACCGAAAAATCCGATACCGAATCCGAAAAAAACGGATAATATCCGTATTCGAAAGAAAACGGATATTATTCGTATCCGAATTCGTATCCGAAAATAGCGGATACGGATATAGGCACATCTGTATCCGAAATATCCGATATCCGAAAATTTATAAATATATTTATAAATGAATAAATATATATGTATATATATATATATGTATATATATATATATTTACTTTTCAGAATATATAATTTATAATATAATATCTCTAATATATTATTAAAAAATATTTTTCATATAAATTTAAGTATTTTTCCGATTATTTTGGTCAAAATCGACCCAATCAAACAAGTCCAATCCAGCTCTAATTTAGTTGGCCCAGCCCAGCCCAATTTCAATACCCAGTCCATATAATTATAAAACCCTAAAATCCTAGCCGTTGATCTATAAGATGGATAAATCCTAGCCCTCTATTTTAGAAAATATATGTACACAATTACAGTATATGTGCTTTCAGACTTTCAGTAGTGTGTAGTGTGTACGCAGCCCCTTTCCAAACCTAAAATCTCTCTCAACTCTCTCTCGCCGCTTCTCTTGTTTCTTGATCAAAAACCCTAATTCTATGAATCTCCTCGGCGATTACACACAAATAGACACCACTTTGTAAGTATACACACAACACATGTACAAGTACAACTGCTGTTGTAACTATTCGGCGGATACACACATAGTTATCAAAATCCGTTTCCTACCCATTCTGAAACCGTGATTTTAGTCCGGCCCAGTTGCTTCGATCTTTACTTACTATAAGTCAAATATTTTTATCTCTTATATGTAAGTGTTTATAAAATATTTTTTAGTGGTGTTGTTGATTAGATCTGTGTGTGTAGGTGATGGGGAGCAGAGTGGATATTGAGTATGATTATCTGTTCAAGATAGTGTTGATTGGAGATTCTGGGGTTGGGAAATCTAACATCGTGTCGAGGTTTACGAGGAATGAGTTCTGTCTGGAATCTAAGTCTACTATTGGAGTTGAGTTTGCTACTAGAACTCTTCAGGTTTGTGTCCCTTTGTCTCTTCGCTTGTTATTGTCTTTAATCTGTGTGGCTATTTATTTGTTATGCTTGTGTGTGTGTGTGTGTTTGTTTATAATAAATGAAACAGATGAAGATTAATCGATCTTTCTTTTTTCGTGTTAATCTTTGAAACAGCATTATGGGAAACCCCATGATCTGTGCCACAGGGAAAGAGAAGGGATGCAATGAGAAAAAACCTATGACCCTCTACTCAAATAATCAACAAAGTAAAGTTTTGAATTAATTGTAATTCATGACTTGTTTCAGTTATTCGTTTACAATTCTGTTTACTCATGACATGTATAGTGACCCGAAACTTGTATGTTTCCTTAGGTTCCCAATATTCTGGAAGATCTAAAAACCAGAAGATTGCATTAGCAGAAGGAGTCATACTTTACGGAGAGCCTGGAACAGGGAAGACATTGCTTGCCAAGGTATGTAGCAAATAGGAATCAATTACTTTCGTTTGTCATGTGAATTCGGAATTTTGTACTCACATTTCTTCATAATTGTGTTCTTGCCAAGAAATTATGCATTCTGTTAAGTCATAGCCCTAAGAATTTATTATGTAGCTATGTATCATTCACTCATACAGGATTTCCCCGCTATATACTATTTAGGCATCTTAAAAAAAAAAACTCTATTATCAGTGAGCACTTTCTACAATTGTCATAATCTATTGGGGTAGAACTTGCTATAATAGTATTGGTACTGAATTTATGATAATGATGTATTGAACTTTATCCTTTTAATGATATTAAAGCGTGCAGGTTAATGATTTTATCCCGTAAACAACCACATACAAAATAAAAATGCATTTAAAAGTCATTTGATTGTTCCGCTGAACAAATCAATATTTATTTTGGCTTTCTTGAGCTTAAGTTTTACATATGAGGGAGTCTTCAACTAGTTTCTATGCAGTGAAGCTGCAATCTTATGGGACTCCTGAAGAGAATTCAATAGCTACTGTACTATCAGTAGTTATCTTTTTATATTTGTTTTGTCAAAGGCTCACATTACCTCCACTGACAACTGTCTATTATTTCCAAGAGTACTTAAATATTGTAGCAAGTAGTAACTCCATGAAACAATGCACACATGTGAGTGGACTAAAATTTTCAAAATGTTACAACGATAGTTGGGGGGGGGGGATTTATGTTATGTTCAGCAACTGAATTGCACATATATTTTTATGTTTAGAAGTACGTGTTCCCGGAAACATACAGTAACCCTGTGGAACATCTATAAAACCAACTGCATGTAATGAAGTGAACAAATCTTGATATATGGTTGGTCAAAATTCCATTTGTATTTATGTGCTGTTTGTTTTAATTAATATGTATGCGGGCATGTATATGTATGTTCTGTTCAGCAACTTAATTGCACACATGTTTTACGTTTAGCAGTATGTCTGTATGTGTACCCGGAAATGTTCAGTAACCCCTTGAACATAAATAAAACCATGCAGTGAAGTGAACAAATCTTGATATGTGGTTGGTCAAAATTCCGTTTCTGTTTATGTGCTGTATGTTTTAATTAATATGCATGTGGGGATTTAGTGCGTGTATGGATATTGGCTCAGTGGAGTTTTTTAGTTATCATTGTTGTATTCCAATTGTTCTTAAGCTTCTGTTGACTGCTTTCCATGAACTTGGTGATGTAATATTAACTGAAATAGTTTCGTGGACACGATTTTTTGCGTGTGCATTTGCATTATATTTTATAAGTGAAGGTTAAGAATAACTGTTTTTTTTACTGATTTGGTCCTATAATTCTGCAGGTTCACGAGGGACGAAATCATGAAGTTAAAGAACTCGTGAAAAATGCTGGACTTAATGTAAGTTGGCCAATGTCATAATATGTATATATCGAATATTGTTGACAGCAGTCAAGTAAATGTAAGTTGTGTGATAATACTTGAATCTATTCTATAAACATAATTAAAACATTAAACCTAGTATACCTAGTTGTACAGAAGCAAGACACATTTTTCTTTGTTATTTAAATAAGGAGAGCAGTAGTAAAATCAACAAGTCAGGAAGGCTGGTTGCCATGTTCTCTGGCCAGATTTGTTCACGGCAACCCAGATCTGTTATGTTATACCCCGTGTATGTTTTGACCTGAACTATTAGAGGTGGGTTAGAATAGTAATCCCTTTGTCCAAACATGATTGGAGATGGTACTAATTATATTCAAACCCTTAATTGCTTGTTAGTTTAGGTTACAAGGTAGACTGCGCAAATGTTCATATTCGTAGCATTTTTAGGATGCAAGTCTTTCCTGTTTGTTCTGAAAGCAAGGTATGGACAGTAACAGATATGACGGTTTGCCATTTTCTGCATTGTAATGTCAGATTCTGAATTCAAACTACTCTATTAGCATATTCTTCAATGTAGTACATTCCTGGGACTTGTGTAAAAAGAGTTGGTACTACTTTATTCCTAAAATTTGAGATGTCATCATATTGTGTAACCGTTTAAAATGAATCTAATAGAATTAGCATGTATCTAGAAAAATTATTAAGAGTTTTGTTAGCTGTCATATTAATCCATGTCAATCTATACTTCAATCTTTTAACCTACAGGCTGCATCACAATGCAGAATGGATGAGATGATGCGTGAAGACAGAGGTTGGCGAGAGCTTGCGACCATGGGAGATACAATGGAGCAAATTAATAATAGAATTGAAGGATTTCTATGGCTCCACTTAGTAATTTTTGTAGCTTTAACTAGCTAGTATTAGAACTTGGTATTTTTGTAAACTGTCAAGTATTTTTGTTGGCCGCATCATTACCTTGTGGTTGGTTTGGACCAGATTATTTTATGTATAAACAGCTCAGCCATTTCAAATTTTTTGTAAAAAAGTGTTGCATTTGACTATATATGATGTTGCATTATGGTATATTTAGTGTTGCTTAAAAAAAATTAGCGTTGCATAAGACTCAAATAGCGTTGCGTTAGATAGTGGTACCTAGTGCTGACGTGGCATGTGGGCCCTAGTGCTGACGTGGCATGTGGGCCCTAGTGCTGACGTGGCATGAGGGCCTTAGTGTTGACGTGGCACCTTGGTGGGCCCCACTGATGACGTGGCATGTGGGCCCTACTGCTGATGTGGCATGTGGGCCCTAGTGCTGACGTGGCACCTTGGTGGGCCCCATTGCTGACGTGGCATGCCCCCCCATTTGTGACGTGGCACTTGTGGGCCCCACTAGTGACATGTCAGCATGCTGACGTGGCACCTTGCTTACATGTCAGCATGCTGACGTGGCACCTTGCTTCCATGTCAGCATGCTGACATGGCTGAAACATCTTATGCAACCCCAGGAAGTGTTGCGTTTGCATGCTTTTGGTGTTGCATAAGGCCTCTTATGCAATGCTTTTCGAAGTGTTGCAATAGCTTGGAAAAGCGTTGCGTTAGGGGTCTTACGTAACGCCAGTATTGGTAACGCCCCAAAAGCGTTGCGTAAGACCTTACGCAACGCTTTTCAGGCCTTACGCAACTGAAAATGGGGGTTGCGTATGTGCGTTTATGGCGTAGTGATCATTATTGAATAATCAATGAAACATAATCATTAAATCACAAAATAGTCTTTCCTAGAAACATAATTACATTGTCTTTAGGGCACTAACACTATCAATCTCCCACTTGCACTAGAGCCAATCGCCCATGTATCTAATACCCATGGAACTAGTGTGACCTTCGTGCTTCTACTGCGACAAAGCCTTAGTCAGTGGGTCCGTAACATTATCATTAGTATGCACTTTACATATGTGTATATCTCCTCTCTCGTTTATCTCCCGAAGAAGGTGATATCTCCTAAGTATATGCTTTGCTTTGGAATGGGACCTTGGTTCCTTAGCCTACGCAATGGCTCCATTGTTATCACAATACAGATCAACTGGATCTGCGATCGATGGAACCACACCAAGTCCTGTAATAAACTTCCGTATCCAAACAGCCTCCTTGGCTGCTTCACTGGCTGCAATATACTCGGCTTCCATTGTAGAATCAGCTACTGTCTCTTGCTTCGAACTTTTCTAGCTTACAGCACCTCCATTTAGGCAAAACACGAATCCAGACTGGGACACAGAATTGTTTCTATCTGTCTGGAAACTAGCATCTGTGTAACCTCTTACAACCAGCTTCTCATCTCCTCCGTATATCAAGAACGAATCTTGCTTAAGGTACTTAAGAATATTCTTGACAGCTGTCCAGTGACCCTCACCTGGATTAGACTGGAATCTGCTCGTCATGCTTAAAGCATACGAGACATCAGGACGAGTACATATCATTGCATACATAATAGAACCAATTGCCGAAGCATATGGTACTTTACTCGTACGGTCCTTATCATCTGATGATTTAGGACAGTTTTCCTTTGAGATCACTATCCCATGAGACACCGGGACATAGCCCCTCTTTGCCTCTTGCATCCCAAAACGATGCAATACCTTGTCAATGTATGTACTCTGACTCAAGCTGATTAATCTTTTAGATCTATCTCTATAGATCCTGATCCCTAAAATATAGGTAGCATCGCCTAAGTCTTTCATCGAGAAACTTTTTCCCAACCAAGTTTTCACAGCCTGTAGAGAAGGAATATCATTCCCTATCAGTAATATGTCATCTACATATAATACTAGGAATGCAACATGGCTCCCACTAACCTTCTTGTAAACACACGGCTCACCCTCATTTTGTATGAAACCAAACTCTTTGACTATTTCATCAAAACGGATGTTCCATCTTCTAGAGGCCTGCTTTAATCCATAAATGGATCGTCGCAACTTACAAACCATTCTAGCAAACTTCGAATCAACAAAACCCTGAGGTTGTGTCATGTACACATCCTCTTCTAAGCTCCCATTTAAGAAAGCAGTCTTGACATCCATTTGCCAGATCTCATAGTAATAATAAGCTGCTATCGCAAGCAAAATCCTGATGGATTTGACCATAGCCACCGGTGAGAAAGTTTCATCATAGTCAATACCATGAATTTGTTTGAAACCTTTTTCCACTAGTCTTGCTTTGTAGGTCTGTAAATTTCCATCCATGTCAGTTTTCTTCTTGAAAACCCACTTGCACTCTATGGGTTTTACCCCATCAGGTGGTTCAACCAAAGTCCATACTTGGTTTTCATACATGGAATCCATCTCAGATTTCATGGCCTCCAGCCATCTCTCAGAATTTGGACTATTCATAAAATCTTTGTAGGTGAGAGGCTCGTCATTGTCTACAAGCATCACATCGCCACTTTGAGTCAGGAGAAATCCATAATATCTCTCTGGCTCATGGCGAATCCTACTAGATCTATGAATGACCTGTGTTTCTTGAGCAGCAATGTTCTCAACATCTTGAGTCTCATTCTGCTCATGTTCCAACTCTGGTTCAACATTTTCTTGTAGTTCTCGATCCTCATCGAGATCTATTGTCCTCCCACTAATTTTCTTAGAAAGCAGTTCTCTCTCAAGAAAAACAGTCGTTCGAGCAACAAACACTTTGTTCTCAGAAGGTTTATAGAAATAATACCCTTTAGTTTCTAATGGGTATCCTATAAAATTACATTTGTCTGATTTCGGTCCTAGCTTATCAGAGACCAAACGTTTCACATCTCCAAACTTTCATAAATGAAATGCTATTACGTTTATGAGTCCATATCTCATATGGTGTCTTTTGAACCGATTTTGAAGGAACACGGTTTAGTGTTTGTGCAGCCGTCTCTAGGACATAGCCCCAGAAACTAATTGGAAGATCTGCATGACTCATCATCGATCGTACCATGTCCAACATGGGGGTGGTTTGAGGGATGAGTAGTATATGAGTAGTTATTTGTGTGTCATTGTGTTCATATAGATATCATATTTTGCATATTAGTAGTAATTCATACATGTTTGTTCGCATTATTTATGTTTGTTCATATAGGACATTTTGTTATTTTGTTTTCATATACCATGTGAGTTCATTTTAGTTGCATTTTCATGGCATGCATTTTTCAAGATCCCTTTAGGATGAGCTAATTCTGATTGGTAGGTTGATGTCCAATTGAGTGTGGTAACGATGAGTAGAGGGTTGATTTATAGTTCCTAGGAATTGACTTACATGTTTCGGAAACAAAACTTTTACACAGTCTCATCGTTTGCTTTTGAGCTAGGTTGAGGTCATGCTTGTTTGGATGCTTTGAGATTTAATCACTTGTTTATATTTAGAATTTTCGTTATTCCCTTGATGGCGTAGGAGCACTAAAGTCTAAGTTTGGGGGAAACCAGGAATTTCATGCTAGTTGTTAATAATGGCTAGGTGTCAAATGGCCAGTAGCCGGCTCATATTTTATGAGTAATCTAGGGTTGGAATTGAGAATTCTCATTCCAGATTGCATATATATGGAAAAAAAATTAGGAAAAAAAGAAAAAAAAAGAGTCAATAGTTTAATTGTTTAAATGCAAAATTAACCACGAGTGAGCTCTTTAATACTCGAGTAATTAAGTCTGAGGGGACTTAGTCGTAGTAACCTAAAGCCCTTGTGGTTTAGGATTGCTGACCTAACACTCGCTACATGGGTATTATTGTATAAGCCTTTTGGGGTCTCATCCATTGCACGGTTAAATAAGCATGCTTGTATATTATTATGTATCATAGTGTTGTGCCCAAAATCTCCATGGGCTAGATTTAGGCCCATTAGGCTTAAGGATCCAATCCGTATGAGTAATATGGGTTATGATTGAGGTCCCTTAAGTTAAATGGGGCTAAATAGCATATGAAATGGATCTGGACAGGTTCATGTTCCCGAGAAACAGCTTCCCGAGAGACAGCTTCCTGCAGACAGCTTCCCGAGAAACAGGTTCCTGCAGACAGGTTCCTGAGAGACAGCTTCCTGTGCGAAAATAGATTTATTCCAGCAGATTTATAGTACGATAAAGCCTCCTATTCTTTAGGAGCAAGTCATGAACATCAACTCCTTATTGGAATGTATTCCTTGGGCGCAGATGATCCTTGAATACATCTAATAGGACGAGAACTTGTAAACCTACTCCTAGTCGGGCTAAAACTCGAGTTCTATTCGACTTAGGTCGCCTATTCGTGGCTAAATCTGGAGAAAAGGACTTCCCCACGAATTAGGAACCTAGCATCTTGCCGCCTAACCAGACTTCTAGTCTAAAAAGAACTACGTGAACTTGATCCCTATATATACAAGGGTACGTAGGCACCTTGAGAACATGTTTTTTACAAGCCTCGCAATACACCTACGAGATTCTTGAGAACACATGACACAAGCCTCAGAGGAACTCGCGAGATTCTTGTAAACGCTCTCGAGCTCAGTTCAACCCCTACAAAAAACCTCCATTCTCCATAGATTAGTTGATCGTTAGCCTTTACAACTCACCATAAACCTCTCAAAAGTTGTTACGAAATCCACTCATCAACATTGGCGCTAGAAGGAGGGGAGAGTTATCATCTTAAGAGTGGAAAGATGGCAGGCAGTTCTGATAGCGAAGCAACACAATCTGTAGAGAAAGATCAAACCCCGAAAGCGAAGAAGATTACTCCTGCTGATGTCCTAGAGCATCTAAAGTCGATTGAAGAAAGGCTTACAACCCTCGAACAAATAACACCAAAGAAGAAGAAGAAGTCGAAGTTGGCATCAAGAAAGAAGGGTAAGAAAGCTAAGAGTTCTTCAAAGAAGTTGGACATTGGCAAAGAAGAACGTGAAGAAAAGGCTGAGGAAGAGATCGAAGACCCAAAGAAAGATACTGAAGGTGAAGAAGATGGTGAACCGAAGGATAAACAACCTCCTGTTAAGGAACCTTCCATCGAGATAATTAAAGATGATTCAAGTTCAGTCGAGATCGCGAACGATTCGTGTATAGCAGATTCACAGGAAGCCGATGATAAAGATAAGGAAGCAAAGGACGGTGGAGCTGGTGATTTGAATGCTGAAGACATCAAGAAGATTCTAGTGAAACTCAAGGAAGAAAAGCAGTCAATAACAGGTGCGATGACCTCATCTCCATTCACTAAGAAGGTTAGAAAATCCCCGTTACCTAAATCCTATCGTATGTCAAACGAGTTTAAATTTGATGGCACTACGGATCCTGTGGAGTATCTGGGTCGTTTCAATACCGAGATGGATGTTTATCAAGTTAAGGAGCCAACAAGGTGTAGATTATTGGCTGCAACCCTTTATGGTGGAGCTCATCAGTGGTTTAAGAGGTTACCATCAGATTCTATAAATTCCTGGGAGAATATGGGGAAACTCTTCGTTACTCAGTTTAGAGCTTCCGTCGCTTTTACACCCCCAACCATCACCTTGGCCAACATCAAGCAGAGAGTAGATGAGACCTTGACAGAGTACCTCAAACGTTTCAATGCAGAGGTTCCCTTAGTTAAGAAAGCTCCTAACGAGGTCATTATGAGCTTCCTGATTGCTGGAGTTAGAGCTGGTTCAGACTTCTGGAAGGAGCTACAAGTACGTGAACCTGGTACACTAGCTGAGTTCTACAAACAAGCTGAACTATATAAATGTGTGGAAGAATCCTTGTTGAAGTTGAGGGAAACAGAAGATCTTGGAGATGAAGCTAGTCATAAAGGAATCAAGCGAGAGAGGTCTCCAAGCCCGCAAACATATGTTATTGGGGATCGAGCTTCCTCCAAAAGAAATAAATCAAAATTGAAGACAAAGTGCGACAATTATACCTCTTTAGTCGTTCCAGTAGACCACATATTCACGGTTTATGGGAAAGAAGGAATATTTGTGAAGCCTACACCTTTACCTGTAGGAGCAAGGAAAGATCTGAAGAAATATTGTGACTTCCATGAGGATAATTGCCATGATACTTCTGAATGTAGAGCACTGAAAGACCAAATTGAGGAATTGATTAAAGCCGGGAAGCTTGCGGAATGGATAGCTCGAGGTGACCAGTAGTTGAAAGTTTGAGAGCTTCCTTAAAGTAGAGTTGAGATACCTTTATTTATATATGTATTTCCTTCTTAGAACTGGGGCTATTTCTTTCGAGTAGTTTTCAACGAAATTATGAGTAGTTCTTTTCCTTGTATTACGTCATACATGAGCTTATATTTAGCTTGTAAAACAAGGAACATACTTCATTCAATTCAGTGACCTGCGAGAAATACCTCACGAGTAATCTCTTTAAGTATCTCTTGTTTCTTACAATGAGTTAGCTCGCGTAAGCTTAGAGGTACTGTATTGAGATATTTGTATAGAAGTTCATTCTCAGCATGTTTCGTAAGAAGATAAAGAAGAAAGGAGAAGACATGTTAAAGCTACAAGCAGGAATGATGTAATTATAGTATCTATTCGAGTGTTAAGGAAAATTCGACATAGTTGAAGATTTTGATGAAGAGTATCTACAAGAATATGATATGAGCATATTGAAGAAAACACACAGTACTCAACTTCATGGATGAATATTCAATGACTTATTAGGAATTATTGAAGAATTGTGAAGCTTCTTGGAGTTAGTTCTTCATCAAAGACAAGCTTCCCTGAAGAACTGGGGGGTAGTATAATTACTATAGGACGTGGTAGTTTGAAAATTGAGGATTTCGAAAATTGAGGATTTCAAACTTTTGAGAATTCAGGTCCAGGAACCTCACGATCAGTTCCAGGAAGCTCACGATTTGGTCTAGGAACCTCACGATCAGTTCCAGGAAGCTCACGATTTGGTCTAGGAACCTCACGATCAGGTCCAGGAAGCTCACAATTTGGTTCAAGAACCTTGCGGATTGATTTGGTCTAGTATCTTGAAGAGCAGCATGCTTGCATCATGAACACGTCAATGAGTTTTTGAATCTTAACGGAGGCTTCCATTTCACATCTGATCAGTCCACAGAAAGATCCAGGTGATACATCTCCTTTTATGCTCACATATTCGTAAAAAACCTCCCAAGTACGCGCAACAAACTCTTACTATACATAAAGCATGCTTAAACATCTATGCTATTATGGTCTTATGTGCGATAAAGTTATGATTATGTCTTGATTATGTTTCTAGATGTTAGAATGCGCATGTACCTAACCAATTGCAGGTTCCTTGATATTTACCTGCACCTCGCAGGTTCCTTGATATTTACCTGTAGCTTACAGGTTCCATGTATTTACCTTTAGTTAACAGGTTTTGTGTTACTCACCTGAAGCTCATAAGTAACAGCTTCCAGGTCTAGTTGCATTTATATGTGTCTAGTAGATTCCTTGTTATTTTCCTGTAACTGACATCTTGCAGGTTCATTCATATATACCTGAAGCTTGTATGTAACAGCTTCCAAGTTCATTGACATTTGTTAGAAGCCAATTGTTGATAGTTTCTGATTAGCAGCTTCCTACTTGAAGTTCCCAGACAACCGATACCTGAATAGAAGAAAGTGTGCTTACAACAAGAGCTCCAGGCCTGTAGAGGATTAATCTAGTGCCCTTCTGGATTCTCTTTGTGCTCCATTCAAGGATTTACTTAGAGCCCATAAGGATTCATTAGGTTCCCCAAGAATTTTCATGTATTCACCAGGTGCCCTTATGGATTCTCTATGTGCCCGTATAGGTTCACTTAGAGCCCAAAAGGATTCACTTGGTGCTTCATGCATCTACGCGCATTTGTTTGGTATCTTAATGGATTCTCTTTGTACCCTTTTAGGGATTCATTTGGTGCCCGATTGGTTACGGTTTTTGTCCTAAGCAGAGGTTCACATAAACAACCAGTTGGATTCACCTTGTGCCCATACAGATTCACTTGGTTCCCCTAGAGTTTGAAATGATTCATCATGTGCCCTATAGATTCTCTTTGTGCCCTCTGCAGGATTCACTTAGAGCCTATAAGGATTCACTTGATGCCACAAAGGAATTCACTTAGTGCCCATCCGGATTCTCTTCGTGCTCTTGCCATGATTCACCTAGAGCCCGGATGGATTCACTTTGTGCTCCCTAAAACCAAAAGGATTCATTTGATGCCCAGTCGAATTCTTCAAGTGCCCTTCTCAGGATTCACTTAAAGCTCAACTGGTTTCGTCTTATGCCCTACTAAGGATTTACTTAGCGCCCAATTGAATTCTCTAAGTGCCCTTCCCAGGATTCACCTAGAGCTCAATTGGATTCGCTTTGTGCCCTCATCAAAGCGATACAAAGATGAATACTCCCACTTATAAAACTTGTATATGATTGAAACAGGTACCGTACTACTAACGATTTCTTGATAAAGCAGCTTGCAGCATCCTTGATGATCATCAGAAGCTTCCAGTTGATAGCTTCCGGCTTCTAGTTTTCAACCCATAGTTTATAAGCTACAGCTTCCAGTCAATAGCCGAAACAAGCAACTTTCAGTCAACCGCTTCAACAAGCTATAGGAGGTTCACGCATCATGACGGCTCGGGGGGTAGCTCAATTCCCCTACGTTTGCACAGAGAAGAGCTTCCATCTTCCAGGTTCAGTAACGGAACCTCAATCCAAAACGGCACAATGAAGCACAGATAAGTTCTACTTTCATGCCTTTATATTCTTAACTATCATGCACATTTTATGTTAATGCGAGCTTATATTCTGTCATGCTTAGATACGTATAGCTTTTAATGCGCATATTGCATGATCCTTAGAATTGAAATTTATGTGAACTTGTACTTAGGATGTTATCATGCCCTATAGGTTTATAGCTTACACTACATATATGCTTAGTTTATGATCTCGAACATGTTAGTTGAAACAACCTTTTATATAATTGATATGCCATGAGAACGTATCAACATATATAATGTAGATAATCATTCGTACTTGCATACATGCATCACTTATATGTGAGCTCTTCAGCTCGTATTACTAATCCATTTTTTCTAGTTTTCTTAGTATTGTGCCCAAAATCACCATGGGCTAGATTTAAGACCTATTAAGTCGTAGGTTCCAATCCACAAGTAGTGTATAAGTCAGGAGACAAATCCAGTACTCGATATGAAGACCAAACGTGGAAAAATGAGCACTAGCTGAGAAGACAATCAAGAGATTATGAGTATCAAGACGTTCCTGATGAACTAGTAGTTGAGCAGATTACGAATTGACCAGATTCCTTCCTGTAGAAGAGTTCGAATCAGCCTAGCAGCAGCAATGAGGACAGCAAGAAGTACATGGGAACCACAGAAACGCTCCCGAGACTAACAAATTTGTTATTTGTGCAGGTACAGTTTCCTATAGTGAGGTTCCTGAGAACCAGATTTCGAGACATAGGTTCCTGAGCACCAAGTTCCTGAGCATAGATAGCAGAGAGATCAAGAAGCCAACTAGAGAGAAGCAGAATCATTATTGGAGAGTACTCCTAGGACGCAGCTGATCCTAGAGTATCTCTAATATACAGTACGCACTAGATAGTCAAACAAATAGCAGCTTAGAAGATGAAGCAGCCTCTTGAGCAATCAAGTTATGATTTTCAAGGTTAACCTCGTGCCCCTTTAAGGATTCATCTAGTGCTCTATTGGATTCGTTTTGTGCCCTCAGCATAGGTTCACATAACGCCCAATTAGGTTCACTTTATGCCCTTATTCGGATTCACGTGGTTCCCTTGACAATCTTAAGATTCACCTTGTCCCTTTTAAGGATTCATCTAGTACCCTATTGGATTCGTTTTGTGCCCTCAGCATAGGTTCACATAACGCCCAACTAGGTTCACTTTATGCCCTTATTTGGATTCACTTGGTTCCCTTAGCATTCTTAAGGCTCACTTAGTGCCCAATTAGATTCGCTTTGTGCCCTTGTCAAAGGATTCACTCAGCGCCTAATTGGATTCGCTTTGTGCCCTTGTCACGATTCAAGCAAGAAGATAAAGACCCGCATGGTTCACTCAGAAGAAACATGGGAGCACTGAAGGGATTGGACCTTAAAATATCAAGCTATTTAGGTTCCTCTCGCATCCTATGACTTCGAGGAACCGGGGGGTACTTGTTGTGCCCAAAATCTCCATGGGCTAGATTTAGGCCCATTAGGCTTAAGG
Source organism: Kitagawia praeruptora (assembly GCA_037693485.1). Taxonomy (NCBI): domain Eukaryota; kingdom Viridiplantae; phylum Streptophyta; class Magnoliopsida; order Apiales; family Apiaceae; genus Kitagawia; species Kitagawia praeruptora. Next base: position 16,228,515 of record CM075353.1, read on the forward strand.
ATCCAATCCGTATGAGTAATATGGGTTATGATTGAGGTCCCTTAAGTTAAATGGGGCTAAATAGCATATGAAATGGATCTGGACAGGTTCAGGTTCCCGAGAAACAGCTTCCTGAGAGACAGCTTCCTGCAGACAGCTTCCCGAGAAACAGGTTCCTGCAGACAGGTTCCTGAGAGACAGCTTCCTGTGCGAAAATAGATTTATTCCAGCAGATTTATAGTACGATAAAGCCTCCTATTCTTTAGGAGCAAGTCATGAACATCAACTCCTTATTGGAATGTATTCCTTGGGCGCAGATGATCCTTGAATACATCTAATAGGACGAGAACTTGTAAACCTACTCCTAGTCGGACTAAAACTCGAGTTCTATTCGACTTAGGTCGCCTATTCGTGGCTAAATCTGGAGAAAAGGACTTCCCCACGAATTAGGAACCTAGCATCTTGCCGCCTAACCAGACTTCTAGTCTAAAAAGAACTACGTGAACTTGATCCCTATATATACAAGGGTACGTAGGCACCTTGAGAACATGTTTTTTACAAGCCTCGCAATACACCTACGAGATTCTTGAGAACACATGACACAAGCCTCAGAGGAACTCGCGAGATTCTTGTAAACGCTCTCGAGCTCAGTTCAACCCCTACAAAAAACCTCCATTCTCCATAGATTAGTTGATCGTTAGCCTTTACAACTCACCATAAACCTCTCAAAAGTTGTTACGAAATCCACTCATCAACACATAGTATAGTAATAAAGAATGAATTTTTGGCTAACTTAGATAAGGATGGAGGTGTTCCTGGATTATGAAGTGTCTACAGTCTATTCTATTTATAAACTTGTGTTTGTCTTGGCGAAGAATGAGTATGATTTTGATCTAGTGTTAGGAGTATATCTGATGAGCATCGCACACATGCACGTTTCTGTTCATGTATTGTTAGTATACGGGGACTTAGCCGTGCTCTATTTGGATTTAGTTGCATTCTTTGAGATATTTGCTTGCTAGTTGGTTTTGGTTAGTTCGAGGGGATCGTTGCATTTTCATATTAGTTGCATACATGCATTGCATTGCATTAGGTAGTGATGAATTTTGTGGGTACATTCTCTATAGGCCCTCACGAGACCTTACTCGTCCACTAGGGCTACCTAGGGGTTTAAAGGGCTTGTTGCATATGCCAAATGCAACCATGATCACCTACGGAAGTGGTACTAGTTAGTTAGTTTTTAATTGTTTATGCTTGAGGACAAGCATCGGTTTAAGTTTGGGGGTCTGATAAGTGGGTTTTATATCCATTTGGAGCATTCCATATTGGCTTAAATTGATTGTCTTGGCTCAAGTTTGTTGTAGTTTTGATGTGTTTTGTGCAGGTTTGTAAGAATGTTGATTATGGTTGATGCTTCCATCATTTTTAGAGATGAAATTATGCAATGGAATGAAGAATGGAAGAATGGAGTTGTTATTAAACTCTCATGAAGGTTCCTAAGTCAAGGGAAATAAAGAATGTGATCTAACGCAAAAAGAACGGGCGAAAATGGAGCAAGAACGAAGGAAATAGAGCTGAAAAACGAACGCAGACGGAGGGCCAGGCGCAGGCTACGCAAGATGACATGCAGGCTGCGCGTCTGGAAGCTGGATTCGGGGCAGGCTGCGTGCCTGGAGGCGCAGGCTGTGCGCGCACATTGCTGAAAAATTACAGTTTTGCCGTTATTCACTGTTTTGGCCATATCTTGAGTTCTACAAGTCCGTTTTGGGCGATCTTACTGTCCACGCGAAGCAAACGAGATTCTTTATCATTCTAAAGTGGTCCAGATGTCCAATTACAAGTTGAACGGCCCAGAAATACTGAAGAAAAGTCATCTACAAATTTTTCTTCAAAACAAAATCAGTTTAGGAAACGTATTCTATTTTAATTCTGATTTGGTATTTTCTTGCTGGGCAAGACTTCTAGGGCCTATTTAAACACATCCTACTATTGTAATTTGTATCACCATTACATATCAATTACTTAGGTTTATTTGTATCTTTTCATACTTTGATTTTATCATGGTTTCATCAAATCCCATGGTGACGAAAGGTTCAATTATGAACTAATCGTTGTCATGGGATCCTAGCGGATTTATCTATGTAGCTTAGTAGTTTGCATGCTTTAAAGATTTATGTGTGGTGAATTCTTGATATCGTTGTATGGTTGTGCTTCATGAATTTAGATGCGTAGCTAACATCTAATTTGTTAACGAGAGTTGATCTTGAGATTTAGAACTTGTCATGCTAGCATAGAATAGGTTGATGTTTTAACATCATGATTTTTAGCGTAAATAGAGATATTATGCTGCATTATGTGATTTTTATAGACAACTTGTTCTTCAACCACTACGCCATAAATGCACAAATGCAACGCCATATTTACTGTTGCTTTAGGCCAAAAAAGCATTGCGTTAGACCAAATGCAACACCAGGGGGCGTTGCATCCGCCACCGTCCTGTTAGACCCCCTAAGGCAACGCTTTATGGCATCTAAAGCAACATCAATAAGCGTTGCATCTGACATATAATGCAACACCAGAGCATGCAAATGCAACACCAAAAATGCGTTGCATTTGACATTAGATAAAATTACAATTCCACGTCACTAAATGGGTCCACGTGCCACGTCAGCAGTGGGTCCCACGTGCCACGTCAGCATTGGGTCCACGTGCCACGTCAGTAGTGGGTCCCACGTGCCACATCAGTAGTGGGGCCCACATGCCACATCACTAGTGGGTCCCACATGCCATATAATGCAACGCTTTTATTTGCTTTTCAAAACACTAGAATCTTATCAAATGCAACACTGTATTTACCAAATGCAACACTAAAATATCTAATGCAACGCTAGAAATATCAAATGCAACGCTTTGATTAAAATTTCTGCAATATCTTGTTTGATACATAAGAAAACATATCCAAAACATCAAAATACATTCAAATCCATCCTACTAGCCATCCAAATAGTTTTCATCCCATCCAAACCATACAAATACTTCTGAAAATATAACTAACTACCAAAACTAACAACATAACCTAATACAAGAAAAAGTCTAATATTCAATTCTAATTCTACATAATACAAGACTATTAGTTCATAGAGCAAATGCCACTAAAAAGCTAGTTTAATATAAACTCCCTGCATCCATCATAGAGCTGCAAGTCATGACCACTATTGGAAAGCAAACTGGGGCACCTGAATCCAACCTGCAATAACAGAATTTATATATCAGCTAATTAATCAAGCTTCTGACATTAATCCGCTAACAATAAACATTCTTCTGACATTAAATTTTTTGCAAGGATCCGATCTCGGTCAATCCTGAAATTTGAGTCTAAAAAACCTCATATTACTAGAAAGTGTTTTGCACTTCCTTCTGACACCTGGTCTTGCACATAAGAAGATCATGCACAGCTTGTCAAGTTTGAACTGGACAATTGCCAGGAAGTGGTTCAGTGTTAAGTGTAAAAGAGTACATAATCAAGTGTTAAGAACTTTATGTCGTAGATATTTTGCTTGCTGAAAATAATTCAATCAGCAGAGAGCATATAGTTGAACTATTCTTCCTTCTAAATAATGTGTACATAAACTCATAAACTTAGAGACAATCAAGCAAAGATTCCAAACAAATATGATATTCTTAGCTGCCAAATTCATAAACTTAAAACGTATCAATTTGACTTTGTGCAAGTTCATGAGAACTTGCAGGCTGCAGCAAATTTGAACATACATAGAGAAATACACCAAGCAGAAGATGACATTCTAGTATGAAAACCAGAATCTATAATCAAGTGCAACAGTGAGCAGCTCAGATGAGGTAAAAAACAGTGGTCAAAATCAAAGTTTGCGCATTGACAGAATCCTAAAATATGTCCACGGCTAACTTCATGGTCGTCTATAATTTCAGTTTTTCTTCTCGGTAAGTTAGGAAATGCAAATATTATCAAATGCAAAAGATTACTACATAATTTTATCAAATGCAAAAGATTACTACATAATACATATCACAAAAGGCGTAAAATAAAACAAAGTGGAGAAAAAGAACAGGGAGGTGACCCGATGAAAAAGAATGTGATAAACTGTGAAAACAAATATGGTGCAAGGATAGTGTATCGTGAATCTGTGCTTATATGAAGGTTTCTGACTTTGTGTATACGAAGTCAACAGAAAACATGAAGCTCGGAACAGTCAGAAAGTGATTCAATAGAAACCTGAATGAAATGCAAACAATTTTTGTGATATAACACCAATTACATCGATTGCATAAATCTTCTTTATTCATCTCGATAAACAAGTAAATTTCTTTTACATTGTAAATCTATCTGAACAGGACAATTATATCGGTAACAACAGATACTTTACAGTGACAATATGTCTTATCCTCTAAATACTACATATGTAGATTTACAAATCAAATGCCTTCTATAAATCACCAATTGCAAATGGCACGTTATTAGTCTTAATACTACATAAATAAATAGCACAATCAATCAAGTAAAGTTAGAAATATAATGTAGTCCAAAATATATTAGAAAGAAAATGAGAAACCAGAATGTACTTTTGGGACATTTGATCACATTTCAGGTCATATAGTCGCTCTTTTGCTTTCCTGGAAATAAGGACACCAAAATTTAGTCTGATAAAATGCAAATCACAGCTACTTGAATTCTCGTCTAAAGTAGTAAGCAAACCTTATGCGATCCTCAACTCTTTTGTCTTCAGCATAAAGACTTTCAATCTCAGCCTGTCATCAAAGAAAAGATTTTGACTTTAGTTCTGAGCACAATTCCTTGTCCAAAAAATTGAACTTTGAATCATAGCACCAAAGAAGATGGTAATTATAAATTCAATTTATGCTAAAATGAGCCTATTCTACAATGAAGAAATATACTACCAACCTAAACTACACATCTTATTCCTCGAGAAATTTAAACAGAAATTTGTTCTTTTTCTCTGAAATACTAAAAATAATCATACGCTGAATATGTAAGACATAACAATGTCCTTAAGTTTGATTTACAACTTACTTCCAACAATATTTTATACCGTCAGAACTTGTCTCACAAAAAATGGTAATTGAGTTTCTATTTGTAAGTTTGTGGAACATAGAGACTGTCATCTTTCAACAAAGTTCTCTTAAGTCTAAATTTTGCCAGCACATAACTATTTTGATGTATTCAGGTAGACCCTAGACCTCTAGAACTGTATTGTTCTAATAATTAGAAAAGCTACCAGCTACATCATTCATTTACAAGAAAAGATTATCCTAAAAATTACATAATGGAAGCGTTAAAATATTTTGTGTACAGTTGAGCTGCTTGACACTCAGATTCTCTGGCCTTCATATCGAATTCCCTGTTAGGAAAGCTCATATTAAACATCAAACTGTACTACAATACAACACCTAACCAAAAATTTACAACTTACTTCCAACGGATGTGATTCTTTGCTGTTTTCTCAATCAATCTTATTCCTTCAAGAACATTGGTACCTGCTAGGCCTAGTCTTGCGGATTTGAATAATCCATCAAACAAATAACAAGAGGTAGCGATTATTGTAGATATGCTAATGATGCTAGAGGTATAATTTATTAAATTTGAATTTCATACAAAACAGTCCATTACATTCACTGCTACATTAGTATGACCCGTCATACATGAAGATAAATGAAGCACATAAACATTAGAAGTTTGCAAAGTTCACACTGGATTATCATTACAATATAGGGTACTAAAGTAACCAAAAAGAAGAAAAGACCGTAGTAAAGCTATCCAAAGTTAATAATTTAATAGTCACAAGAAAATACCATGCCATGTTAAATCCAGACCACCGGAAAAAATTCAGACTCCATCGGAAATGTTAGAATAGATCCAAAACATACCTCTAACACATCTGCAGTCTTGTTCAGATCAAGAGTTCCATCCTTGGCCTCATGTATCAAGCAAATAAATTTCTTTGTCAACAAACCTGGATCCACATTAAACATTCGTAGTCTTAAATCAATAGCTACAGCGACATTATTTAAAATACAGATTTTTATGCAACGGATTTGAACATACATTTAGTTGAATAACATAAGTAGTTCAAAAATTGTCCATACCTAAATAACTATCATATCGACAAGTAGTAGCTATATATCTTGAGTCACAACACTATCTTCAATTCACAAGTCAGAAACATGAACATTCAAATACAAAATGAATTGATTAGCCAAAAAAAAAAAATGAATAGAAAATCCCTAAATATCCAAATCCCTAAATCAAGGAAATGGGTATACGCAAATCACACATATAAACACTTTGAATGTAAATCGAAATAAGTTAAAGATGATTTACCTAGAAAAAAAATTCAAAAGCTGAAGCCCTAATTGCCTGCAATTTAAAAAAAATAGAATTAGGTCGAGTATCTAACTAATCGGAAAGAAGACATGTTTATTCAACTACCAATTGGAGGTGCAGGGTTGTAAATTGAGTATGTGGAGAGAATTTGCGGTAAGAGAGGAAAGAGTATGAAGAGAGAGGGAACCTACAAAAACAAGTTGCTACTGTGATGTATTGTTTTCATCTAACGACAGATAGTAGAAGCACTAGACAATTGACGCAAAAATCTTGCAATAATTATATACCATATAAATTAAACTTAAGTAACCTTTCACACAACGATACAGATTGTACTTACAATGCATAAACTGTCAGACTTCTTCTAGATACTGGAATGTGTCTTTAAGATTTATAAATTTTACAAGAGCTTCCAGAAGTATAAGGTACGGGAAGGAAAATTTTATGAGCAGCCATAAATAGGGCTTTGAAAATCCACATGGGGTTAGCAGGGGTATGCCAGATAAATGTTATGGAATAGCGCCTTTTCCCAAAAGATGCAAGAAGCTTTGAAACAACACTGCTTGTGGAATTGTTCAAAGCTGAGCAAACAGCTGGTCCAGGGTATTTGAACCCTGAGTAACCATGAAAACGAAGTACATATGAAGGAAGAGCATGGGTTTATTTTGAACAGGTCATCATAATGAAGTAAGCTAACCAGATTCGTTTAAGCATACAATAATGTAAAGAATAAAAAAGGTAATGACTATATGATTGGTGGATCATGGGAGAAAGGGCACATGCAGATCCTGACCATCATGTTACTTGAAAGGTAGAATAGACACAAGAGGGGGGTTAATACTCAAAATAAAAAAGCAGGACCAATTTTAATTCTATAAAGAAGTGAGAAACCCCAAGAAAAAAATACAACACAAATACAAATCCATCACGAAATAGGCCATCACGAAGCAGATAAGACACAAATACAATAAAAACTAACAAAAACACAACACTATCTTCAATTCACAAGTCATAAATATGAACATTCAAATACAAAATGAGTAGAAAATCCCTAAATATCCAAATCTCTAAATCAAGGAAACGGGTATACGCAAATCACACATATAAACACTTTGAATGTAAATCGAAATAAGTTAAAGATGATTTACCTAGAAAAAAATTCAAAAGCTGAAGCCCTAATTGCCTGCAATTTAAAAAAAATAGAATTAGGTCGAGTATCTAACTAATCGAAAAGAAGACATGTTTATTCAACTACCAATTGGAGGTGCAGGGTTGTAAATTGAGTATGTAAGAGAATTTGCGGAAAGAGACGAAAGAGTACGAAGAAAGAGGGTTTGTCGAGAGAGAGAGAGAGTAGAGTATAGAGGGAGAAAGTGTTTTTGGGGGAAATTAGAGTAAGTGGGTTGTGTATGTCTGAAAATTTCATTACATTTAGGAGGAGGGAAATTGACCGCCCAAAATTTTAACTCAATGTCCAGGCTCCAGCTGTTCACCTGCTAACCCAAATTACATTGGATATTTTAAATTTTATTTTCTTTTCTTTTGGAACATCAATTGTAATGTTTTAATTTTAAATTTCTAAAAGTTTTGGAACTCAAAAATATGATTGATAAATATAAAAAATCTAGTGATTTTTTGATAAATATATATAAAAATGTAAATTTTTGCAATTTTAGAAGGAATGTCTACTTTAACCGTTACAAAACCAAACCAAATAAATCAAGGAATTTTTAAAAAAATTGTCACGTCAGCATATGTGGGCCTCTGCCACGTCACCCTGGTGGACCCCACACTGCCACGTCACCCTGGTGGGTTCCACAACTGCCACGTCAGCATTTATTAAAAATTCAAAAATATCTAATGCAACGCTTTTAAACAGCAAATGCAACGCTTCTGCCACGTCAGCCAATGACACGTCAGTAAATGTGGGTCTCACATTTGCCACGTCAGCAATTGTGGGCCCCACACTTGCCACGTCAGCAAATGTCACGTCAGCACGTGTGGACCCCACTGCTGCCACATCAGCATTTTTTAAAATTAAAAAATATCTAATGCAACGCCTGCTTTTATTGTTGTATTATGTAAAACACCGTGGATCAAATGCAACACTAAATTATATGTAATGCAACACCAGTTCAAGTTCTGTTTCGTTAGATCCAAAATTTCATACCTAATGAAACACTTTCACTGAAACACTTTCTAAAAAACGTTGCATATGAGCATTTATGGCGTAGTGACCGTTATGTTTTCAAATCTTATAGAGATATAGGGTCTAAGCATAATTGGTGTCTGTTCATCTTCTATATCTTTTGTGGATGTATGTTTAGTTTGGTATATCCGTATACTGAGAAGTAGCGTGTACTTGTTGCGTGTTGTCTGATCAGATATCATAACCATCGCATGCATTGATTAAAGTCATCAACTCTAAGCAAAATATTTAATGAAGTTAGGATCCCATGTTTACTTTGTAGAAGTAATTCGATTTTAATTTTCATTAGATAATTAATTCTTAGTTGTTAATTTATTTCTTAGTTAATTTAGATAATCAAAACCCAAATTTGTTAATTGTCTTAGCAGTGAATAATAATCATACATTGTTGCATAGGTACATCTATACTGAATTAAAACCATTATCAGATCTCTGTGGGAACGAACTTGACTTATTCATGTATTACTTGTGACCACGTACGCTTGCAAACAGTTCCTGTCTTTGCTTTGGCTTAGAGCAAGGGTTAATCCCTGTATTCCCTTTTTTTCTTTAATATATTATCAATTTAGTAAAAAAAAAAATTTATGTGGACGATTTGAAAAATTGTCCAAATCACACAGATTGATGCGTAACTTTTGATAAAAAAATTTACATTTCGTAATGCAAATATCCCTAAATAAAAATTTAAATTTAAATTTTGAAATACCATTATTTTTTTTTATATTCCTTGCTATATGTGTGAGATTCTTTTTCATCTTATGTTTCCAACCATTATTTTTTTTAAATTCCTTGCATATGTGTCGGATTCTTTTTCATCTTATATCTCCACTTGTATAATATATATGCCTGTACAGTGGGAAATGAATAATGCCTTTACCTTTGAACGATGAACTTTATATCTAATCTTTAGCTGCACACCATCCTTTTGGGATCTAGAATTCCATTCTTCTGAAAGTTTATATGAGCCCGTTTGGGTACATGTGCTTAAATTAAAAATTAGTTTTAAGTCGTTTTTGGGTATTTGTTAACGGGGTTTTAAGCGAATTTTAAGTTAAAAAATTGATTTAAGTCATAAGTTCCATTTAGGTAGTTATGACTTATGACTTATCGAAAATTTTTTTTTCACGATTCTTGTAAAATTCAAATATTATGAATTTAAAATTTTTTTAAATAAAATTTCACTTTAAGTCAAAATTATTAAATCCCCATTTAACTTTAAGTAAAATTACTCAAATACTTTCATTCAACTCAAAGTAAACAACTTTACTTTCTCCTTTAAATTAAAAACACCACCATTAAATCAAAAATAACTTATTTTAAGTAATCTCAAATGGCCTCTATGATTTGCCTCATACTCCATATATCTTTAGCCTTGGAATTAAAGTGAACAATACGCAAATGATATATATAACAATAAAAGAATATTTGATTTTCTAGGTCTCTTAGTTGCATGTGACTTGTTCACTACATTTGTCATCATCTCCCATCATCTGCACTGCATCAGCTCGAAATATCCAAATATACCAATATATATTCATTGAGTTCATTCTACAACATATCAGATGGTCGAACAGTGGCGCTTAAGACTTGATGCCTTGAGATCACAAGTTCGATTCCCTGGGACATTTCGGAATTAAGTGGACTACCACGCTCGGGGTATGAGTGTGCTAGTATACCATCCGGATTAGTCGAGGTGCGCGCAAGCTGGCCCGGACACCGGATTAAAAAAAAAAGGTTCATTCTACACTGAATCTCAACATCTAATTTTAAACTTTTTGAATTCGATTCAATCTTAAAAAATGATAATATTTATTTCATATTATTACAATTAAATATATTCTAATTTAAATAATAATAATAATAATAATGTAAATTAAGTACTCAAATTTTTGAGAATTAACGAATTAATATAAAATGATATAAAGAAAATAAACTTTTTAGCTCTGTTCCAAAATTAATCACCGATTAATCCCTATTTCATGGGTTAACGATTAATAATCCGATTAATCATTCCGATTAATTTCTAAATATCTGATTAATTCCTGGATAGTGCCCGATTAAATTCGATTTCCGTTTTTTATAACATTGCTTTTTAAGTACCTTTTTCATTGATCCTATTTCCTATACTATTATAGTTAAAATACTATATAGCTTCCTTATTAATTCTTAGTTGTAACCTGATCAATTATTACTCATTCAATCCTATCCAATTATTAACATTTGAATGGGGCATCGAAATTAATTAAGAAAAGTTAAGAAAAAATAAGAAAAACAATTATTAACATTTGAATGGGCATCAAAATTAATTAAGAAAAGTAAAAAAATAAAAAAAAATAGTAAACTAGGTTATGACAGAGAAGTACTAATTTGCACATGTCCCTAACCGAATAGCCATGATATTCAGCGGTTGATACCTGGACACCTGGTAATATTTCAGTAAACCAAACATTAAAGCTGGAACTTGTAAGTTGTCGGAATAAAGCAGTTGATACCTGATAGACACCCGCTGTAGAGACGGTCCACTTGCCGGACACGCATTCGCGAGTAGGTGCCCACCTACAACACAACATTTGTCATTCTCATACATGTGTCATAAGATATTTAGTTGCTTAGACTACTCAACTTGGCAATAAATATCGTCACAAAAATACTTTTGTACAAAATATCTTGTTATCTTACTCTACAAGAAGCTCTGAGCAGAACAAATCAAGTTGTAGAATGGCGGCATGTCAGGAAAGATCACACCAATCACTGTAGCTTTTGCGGCTACTAAGTGGGGCACACTGTAGCTTTCGCGGCTACCAAGTGGGGTTCACTGTAGCATTTGCGGCTACCAAGTGGCCTACAGTGACTGGGAGGCTTAACCTATAAATACCCCCATTCTGCACAGAAGGAGGACACACACAATTTTAACAAGAAAAAGCTCTCTACATATTCTCTCTCTTTTCTTTACATTAGATACACTCTTATCAGCTTGATTATTATTATTTCCGATTACTGATTTTTATGCCGGAGGTGCTTGACGGCCACCACCCCGGGCAAGCATTATTTTGCAGATACCCAAACTTAGGTGAAACGTCTTAGAACAATAGTCGGAAGCCTCTAATCAACCATGGGAGTTATCAATACCTATTAGTACTTCAGTAAACCAAATACTAAAGGTAGAACTTATAAGTTGGTCGGAATAAAGCGGTTGGTACCTGGTGGTGCACGTCACACCCATCGTCGGGGAGCGCCTGTTGCATTGCAGTTTTTCATTTTAGAATTATACAACTGACTGTGGGAAAAGTCGTACTCCCCAGTTGCTATTATATGGTACTCCTATAAAATACTCCCTCCGTCCCAAAAAGATTGACACACTTTCCTTTTTGGGATGTCCCAAAACTAATGAACCTACTATACTTACTATTTTTGAACACTACTTTTCACTATTACACCCACTAACTTTATTCCATTTTTATTAAACAAATACTATAAACACTATTACACCCACTACTTTACTTCCACTATCTCAAATCTATTTTTAAATATTTATAGGTCCCACCACTTATCCACTTTTCATCTAATTTTACCCATTTTTTAACAAGTCAATTGTAACTTTTTTAATCTCCATGAAAGTCAAACCAGCTCAAACTTTATGGGACGGAGGTAGTAATAAATTAGCTTAATGTTTTAACTTTTTTTTGTGAATAAAATTTTATAAATTATAATAAAAAAAAATAAAGTATAAATAAAATTAAAGTATAGTATATAATGTTCAAGATTTTTAGCCCCAATTAATTAAAAAGAAAATCTCTAGTAAAAGTTATATTTCTATTTTATATTTTTATTATTTATCGTAATATAATTTATTAATGATATGAGCTAAAAATAAGTCCTAAAAACACATTTAATGTAGCATTAATTAGACATAGTATGGTCCAAACGTGGGGCCCACCAGATGAGCCCAAACCCTATTTATGTTATTAATTTCGTAATTAATATTAAGGGTAATAACCAGTTCAGCAATAAGAGTCAAATAAGGATATTACTCCTGCCTGACTTAGCCCCCAAGGCATCTACTTCTACATGGAAACTGATTCCTACAAGGAAGGAATCTAGAACCTTCCTCAAGGCGGTGGCTTGCCCACCAAGTATCTCAATCCTACCATAATTCTAAGGCTCCTGCAGCCTATATAAGGGCCTGATCCCACATTCTTAGAACTACGTTTTTGGCTTGATTCTCAATAACGAGATACGTAGGCACTGAGTGGCACTCTGTGAGGACCGATTAGTCTCGAACATGGAAAGAACCATTAAAGCTCGAAGCTCACCAGCCCCTTTGTATTAAATACACACAAACCCTAGCTGCAATATTCATAACCTAGTTTTTATTCCACAACATTTGGCGCCGTCTGTGGGAAAAAGACGTCAACCATGGTAACCACACGAAGAACGGTACCGACTTCTACTGAGACCTTGCCTCTAAGCTCTGCTCCGCTTGTCATTGAACAAGTACCCCCAACAACAGGGGCGATCACTCAACCTCAAGTTTCTCAACCTCCAGGGACGAATCCCCATGCTGAGAGAACATTACCTTTGGTCATCCACCCAAGTCAAGAAACCAACCCTCTTCAGATGGTGGTCTCTCCTCTGGTTAATCCTAATCATCCATTACCACCGGGGGTACAGATCCATAATACAGATCTTCCCATGAATACCAACCCGATGTATGGGCTACCAAACTATCCCCCTCAACAGAGGGACCCTGGACCAAGCAATCACTGTTAACTCGAATAACTTGTAGAAGGGGGGTTGAATACAAGTTATATAATCGTGTCTGATTTTTGCTTGATTAGATAAACAAGAACAAATAAATAAATCAAACTCTGTTTGTATTAAATAAATCAAATACAAACTCTACCAAAGGTGTACAAATACCTTTAGCAGCTGCTGACAAAATAAATCTCTCTTTCTGTTTGTTTCGAACTTTCGAATACAAACCTTATACAGAGCTACGCACACAAACTCAATTGCTAAACTCACAATTGCTTCGCACGACCACACTTTTTACAATGATATAGAGAGAGTATTTACAATGCTTCCTATCAACTAATAATAGAAAGATAATCTATTCATGACAATGTTCTACCGTCCAGTTGATAGTTTCCATCAATAGAAAATTCTTTCCTTCATTATATCTTCTTGCTTGTTCTTCAAACAAAGATCCTGTTTTATAGCACTTTCCAATTTCTGTAGCATCCTTAATGACATCATCAATAACACAGCTAATATCAGGATTGCACACTGCATCAGTATCTGACCATCCCATCAGTACTTGACTTGTTCTATCAGGATTCGATCTCAGTTCCTGACATGTAGTCCTCGATGCACTGTTCCTGACTTAAATTCTACAGATCACTGTCTAATACATATATCTTATACAAAGTGCTAAATCCTTTATAAATCAGAATATACAAGAAGTATAATGTGTAAATTTTATTCTTAACATCACAACTCATAAATTATTCCTAACAATCTCCCCCTATTTATGCTTTAAGATCTGAAGCATAAATCTGAGTTGTTGATGTCAAAACATATAACAATACAATTAGAATAGAATTTATGAATTTAAAAATCATGAAGTTAAGTACCTCCTTCATCAGATGTAGACAAAGTATCTAGTACTTAGATGAAAGAATTCAACTATTTGATGCTTCTTTTCCTTTACCACTTCCATGATAAGATTCACCTTTATCATCCTTAGTTCTTCTTTTATCTTTCCCAGTCTGTTTATCTCCCCCAGTATGTTGCCTTTGAATTGTTGTTATCTTCCCCTTTTTGACATCAGTAACATGAATTCCAAGAGATTCAGTAACAGAACAAATAAGATTCATCAGAACTGCTTGATTTTCCATAATAATGACTTGGTTCTGGTACTAGTGGTGTAGAAGTTTTTCTTAGCCTCTCACCTCTTCTGTTGATAATTCCTGCAAGCCTTTCTTTTTGCTTCTGAGCTTTAACTTCTGGCTTTGCATTGTGCTTTGCTAAGTCATTCTTCTCATACATCTTGATAAAAGAATAAGTACCAGCATCCATACCAAGATTATCAGACCAAGATTCAGGAAAAACCTGATCCAAGAAATCAAACGATGGTGGTTTCCTAATTTTCTCTCCCTCACTATGGAGTTGATCATCCATACCCTCATTCTCACTTCAGCTATCTAAAGTCAACACTCTTTCTACCTCTCCTTTTGCCTGGTCAGGAGCCAGCCTCTCAGATTGTGGATCAATATCCATCTTTTCAAGTGTATCACTCAATTTTGGATCAGTGCTCTCATGACCTACAGAAAATAGAGTTTAGAAGAAGTTTTTATACCTAAACTCACATGGAGAGAGGGTTCCTCATTTGGCAAGAGGCTTGAGGTTTTCTCCAAGGAGTGAGCTGCTATAGTCTCTAAACACTTACAAGCATCTTCTTTCTTTTCAGAGACTACAGGCTCCAGTTACCACTTTCAGGTTCTCTACTAGACTCTGATGTCTTCAGTAATACTTCATTAGACACCATAGTTAGTATGTCACCGTCTTTAAGTGTTGTTTGCTGAGACTCACCCTCAAGGTGGATAGACTCTGACTGAACAATGTTTGTTTGATCTTCAGGAAAATCAGTCAAAGTTATTCCTCCCATATCATAGGGTTTCTCACTTGCAATTTCAGTCATCGCAGAAGACCTTTTAGCATCAGCTATCACAGCTCCTGAGTCATCCAACCTCTGACTAGATGGTTCTTGTGTTGCAGTGACTGTGATCTGATATGTCCTACTATCCACCACTGGTGCAATAGTATCTTCTGTTGACTGCATTCCTCTATCTACTTCCTCCTGTTGTTCACCTTGAGCTGAAGCATCTTCAATAATGACATCCTTGTCAAATAAATATGCATGAAGTGATTGAAGTGCAACATGCTTCGAGAGTCCAAATTTCTTGATAAATTGTCTTCTGACTGAGACATAGAAATACATTTTCATTAAGTCAAGTCTTTGATGTAGAAGTCCATATTCTTCAGGAAATGAACAACTAGAAAATCTAAAACCAGCCTGGACAGCTTCACTCTAATAGAAATAACTCCCATAGCCAGTCTGTATGATAATGTAGT
The DNA here is from genome assembly GCA_037693485.1 of Kitagawia praeruptora. Classification (NCBI taxonomy): domain Eukaryota; kingdom Viridiplantae; phylum Streptophyta; class Magnoliopsida; order Apiales; family Apiaceae; genus Kitagawia; species Kitagawia praeruptora. Next base: position 16,244,216 of record CM075353.1, read on the forward strand.
TTCACATAAAGAATCAATATCAAAATCTCTATTGTCAATTGCTGACTTGATTGTAGCTTCATTTGTAGAGACCTGCATGATATTAGTTGGACTAGACTTTGTGTGTGTAGGTGACAATTGAATCTTTCTCCTTGTTCTCCTGGTATAGTGAACAAAAGATTTATCCTGAGAAGACTCAAGAGGTGTAGACACAGAAGTGATCTTGGGATGAGATCTTTTTTCAATAGACACAGTCTTTTGAGAAACAGTATCTAGTAACTGTTTTCCCTTTTTAAGTACTACAGTCTTTTAAGAGACTGCAGCCTGGCTGTGACTAGGTGCTTCATCTCTTTGTCCTAGCTTAGAAAGTTGAATTGCAGCCTTCAATTCTTCTCTCTCAGTAAGAGATATGTTATCATCATCTTCACTAGAACTTCTACTACTACTTGACACAACAAATCTTCTCTTCCTTACAATTGATGTCTTTTGAGAAACATCAGAGGTTGGTTTCTTTGAAACAACAGGCTGTGGATTAAAACTTTGTTCTTGAATTGTTTCAGACACTATAATGTTTTGGGCTACTTGGGTGGACACAGGTGGGTTCTCCTCCAAATGAGATTCCTGAGCCATTTCACCACAAAAGAAAGAAAGAATTGTAGAGAGTAGGAAGATGAGTTGTGTTAGGTCCAAATGTGTTGTAGAGGGGGGGTGAATACAACTTTTTGAATTTGAGAAGCAATAAATACGATGCAATAAATGAACACACGGATTCAAGTAATATACGTTTTATATATAACTTGAAGTGGTTGCTACAACATTCATTACAAAGTATAACAGAAGTTGAGAGAGTATTGAATGATACTAAGCTCTGTGAATATACTCTCTCTCTTTATCTTGTGTTTCTCTCAAATATTGCTCTGCTTCATAAAACATTTCACAAGTACTTCTATTTATACTACATGTAATCTATGTCCTGTAGTCTTCAAAGACTAAGATATACGTGGCCCAATGATGTCCACATAAATCTTGCCTTATCTTGAAAGCTTGGAAATCTGCCAATCAGAAGATGCCATGTGTCATGTTGAAGCTGCACTCTAAGTAGAACTTCTACTTGAGAATTTCTACTTAGCCATCTCGAATTTCTAAGTAGAACTTCTACTTAGAAATATTCTACTTGGTCATCTAGAATATTTAGTACTTAGAATATTTTCTGGTCTTCAACTTGAAACTTCAATGCACATCTTGAGCTTGTGATATCTTCATGTCTTCTTTATTCTTCAACAAGCTCTTGAACATGGATCTTTATTACTGGCATAAACTTGCTATCAATGTCCTGACACTTGATGCACTGGTCTGGTTCATAAGTGACTAGTCTTGATAGTGTTTCTGCTTCTCGAATAAATTACCATATTCACTTAGTAACTTGGCTTTCCAATGATCGCTTTCCTTCTTGTTCACTTGAAATCAATTGGTCTTGTTGATACTGATAGTTATGATCTTTATTCTCGATTTCTCAAATCACTGAGGCATGAACAACTTTGACTTGAACTTCTCTCAATGATTTCTTCTTGGCTTGATCATAGTTAACATGTTCAATTGTATCAATTACCTTGTCTTCATTTAGTGTTGATTTCTTGTGGCTTCTTGTTCTTGATTGTCTTCTGGTTAAGTATCTTTTCCTTTAATTGAGTTACATTAGTTATAGTGTTACAAGTTTACACACTCTGCCTTTCAATCTCCCCCTATTTGATTGTCTAACAATGACATTCAAATTAATGAAGGATAACTCAACTAAACAATGAGACGAGAAAAGATAATTAACATTACAGTCTTGAATAATATACAATTGAAAAGTATTTGAAAACAATACAAAGAACTTAAACTAGAAATAGAATTCGAACCTCGAATAAAAGATCATTTGAATGATTCCTATCACCTGGATTATTTCATACCTTTTAGTCAAACTTATATCACCTTATTGGATTCACTCTAAGGTGAATTTTCCTCAAGTGAGTTAAAGCAACCGAAAGACATGAAGTTTTTCCAACTTCAAGTTCACACCACTCTGACCTTTAACCCTAATTTCGTTTCCTCTTCCTAGCTTCAGCAGCTTGGTCTTTCTCTTCTTTCTGCCTTCTGCGCTTCTCCTTCTGCTGCTGTTCTTTCTTGTACACTGGATCGTGAAGCTGCTCCCACCTAGCATTCAACAGACTTACAGCTTCCATTTCTAGAGGATTCTTGGGCTCTGGGTGAGGATGTTTGAAAAGCCTTCTGAGTTTGTTCACCTCCTGAGTAGTCCTGATCTTTGGAATGTCCTCAAAGTTCTTCATTATAAGCTGAGGTTTCCAATGTGCTTTATCAGCTTTAAACTGACAATAGATCATTTTGGGATAGCCCTTGACACGGTTAGTATTGTGGACACTAGCCGCATCTTGCTCCATTCGCTTCTTTTCCACTACTACTTCAGACAGGTAACTCATGAGTCTCTGCTTTTCTTCCACATACTTATCTTCCACTTCGCCCCATTTGAACACATATAATACTCTCTCCAGAAATGCAGCATCTTGAGTCTGTAGCAGCCATTTTCTACTCATATGCAAGAGTGTTTGATTCTGGTCTGCATCTATGAATACTAAGGCATCAGCTGTATCATCAACAAAAGCGTGTATCCAGTATACACTATCTCTTCCTGGAACGCCAACTGTCTCCCTTATCTCTCCTTGTTCCAGTGCTCCAGAAGGAAGAGTCAGAGCTTCATCTACATTCTTCATTGCTTGAAGAATATTCCATTTCTTCTCCATCAGCTCCGGCTCAATCTTTACGTTATCGAGAGGGTTTGGAGCAATGATATCACACTTCCACTGTAAGAATCCTAATTTTTGGTAATATTTTAAAATTTAATGAAGTATGATATTATGGATGATGGACACTTTGGAGCCACCAATGACATATAGTGGATTTTAATTTTCCGAGCATTAAATTTCGTGGCATAAGATGTGTGAGCAAAAAGGAAGGTTATTGAAAGCAAGAAATCCACTTCTATTAAATTACATAAAAGCTTGGGACTTTGAAGATTATTAGAGTATTAAAAGATTTTAAAAGCCTAAGACAAGGAGTTACGGATATTCAAGGGAATTACACAATTAAGCACTTAAGGAATTACGAAGGAAATCTCTACGCGACAAAATGTTATTACGAGGAGTTTATTTAAGATACGTTATGGATTAAGGATTAAGTGACAAATATTGGTGGAGAAATAAAATAAGGGAGATATTACATGCAATTATCAAGCAAGTAGCTAGTTAGAAAAGCAAACTAGTAATGTAAAAAGCAAAAAGCATAAAGTTATGCACCATGCTTTAGGAGACATGGAAGTATGGTCTAACCTAGTAGGCTATCACTAGACTTGCAACATGTGACTTATACACATATAACAACACATATCAATAATACATCTCACATTATTCAAACCAAACAAAACAAAACATTTCTCTCTCCCTTTTCTTCATTTTCGGCCAGGACAGAGAGGGGAGATTCAAACAGCCATAGCGCCTTCATTTCTCATCCAAATATTGCGTTCTATAGCTTTTTGGAAAGGTATTGAGATGATCTACAACTATTATTTAGGTGCCTCGTCCAGAAAAGCAAGGTAAGGACCTCGTTTTTCCAGTTCTTTCAGCTGGGGTATATTGACTCCGAAAATTTCTAAGTTTTGTTCTTGATGTTCTTGTTAGTTTAAGGTTATTAAGGATAGATCAAGCTTCTCCAAGGGTTATAAAGCTCATACAAGGTCACTAGAGACTCAAGGAAGGTATAAATATCTCTCAACCCTTAGCCATGACAAGTTTATAGTTTATATTGTTAGATCTATAAGTATTGGAGTGAATCTTGATGGTTTGAGCTTTAGATGATGAAATCTTGAAGTTTTATGCTTGTTGTTGTAATAATAAGGCATGTGATTAGAGTATGTAGTCTCATGTATGTTATAGAGATGAATCTTGGTGGAGTTAATGGTTGTAAAGAGAGTATTGTGTTATTGTGAAGTGTTGAAGTTGATAAGATGCTTGTTGTAAATTCTGGGAGCATGTACTGTCTTGTAGGAGGGTTTTGAACCCCTTAAACTTGTCTCCTTAAGACCCAATACATATGGTTAGAAAGGTATTTGAATGTAGTTTCTAGAAATATAAGGCTCACACCCAGGAGATGTGTAGATTTTGAGTTATGGCCGGATTAGTGCAGTGTGGTTCTGGAATTCGGACTGCACTGTGTTGTCCACTTGTGAACTGAGTTAGGACCCCTTAAAATTATGAAAATGTTATGGAAATTTGAGGATATACAGATTAAACAAGTGGAAAGGCTGTCCAAAAAGAATTGGATTAAAATATGTATTTTTCAATTTTATAAAAATGTTGGAGCGAGGTATGCGCAAGTGAAAAACCACTTAGGGGATTAGTTTAAAGTAGTTTTAAGAATGCTCACTTGAGTTTCGAGTTTGAGGAATGATTTGAGTCGAATGGGTAACGGAAGTGATAATGTGACGACATGGTCATATGAGAGGGTTAGTGGTCACAAGTGGAGTCGTTAAGTTGGTCTTACGATTTTTAAAACCTTATGATTAAGTAGCGTTGTTAAGGTACTAACGTACAAATATTGATTATGAATAGATTTCCATTTCCACTTCGCGAGCCGACCACCCCAACCCCACCAAGGCAAGTTTTCCAACCCTAAGTATTTAATTTCAGAAGATTATATTCTTGATTTTACCTATGCAAGTTTACTTTTCAAAACTCCTATATATAGTTTTCCACTGTTGTGTCTGTAGATTCTATACGTGTTATGTTCTATGTTTTGACAAGACTTTATGTCGAGATTGAGATATATGTAAATGTGTTTATACCCTTGGACTTAGAATGAAAAATGTTCTTCGGACAACGACTCTAGCAATAGAGGTCGTAGCAGTCCAAATATACTATTGACCGGGGAGCGGTATATTATTGTGATTAAATTGTGAAAACCAGAAGAAGCGTTCGGGAAGTGTCGTATACTTAAGTAATTATTATTTATACGATTATTAAAAATACTCGAAAATATTTATCTTGGATTAGAAGATTAATTTAATTAAATAATTAATTTATTAATTCTTATTAAATCCTAAATTACTATTCATTAATTATTTATTATTTTTAAATAAAACTAATCCAAGATACGTCTATCGCTTTTAAACTCGAACTCTTTCGAACTTAAAATGTTTTCGAAAACCCCCGGTCAGGTTTTACTCCCTTGCACGTTTTTCAAGAATTATCGGTCGACTGATGTCGGACCTCAACTACTCGATTTTCAATCAAAACAAGTTTTGAAAGAAAAAAAAGAAAAAAGGGACTCTGGCAGGTGTGGGAATCGTTGACGAACGATTCCCGGGATGTGTAAGCAGCCGTGAGCCAGGCGGTCCATCAATTATTATTCCGGCCCAGGTGTTGCCGAAGGATGATTACGGATGTAGTTTTCATCGAGGGTGATTACGGATGTAGTTTTCACCCGGGGATAGTTACGGATGTAGTTTCTATCCTTCTACCGGTAGAGAAGACCCGCGGATTATTGGACCTGGATGTGGCGACTGATCATCGTCAATCCTTGTCAGGTTTTTATGTTTTCTTCCAGTCCCATCCTCCACTTTGGAAAAATACTCAAACACTGCTTCTTGGGCCTAAGTGCCAAGTTGCCGATAGTGTGGTTTTTGATAAGAAAAATATTAACATCATGCAGTATCTAGAACTGCAAGATTTTCTATAGAGATTGGCACGTGTTAGTGCACTCTTGCAATTGTTTCAAAGAATGAAATGTTTTTGAATGAGAAACCTTCTAAGCTAATGGAAGGAAAGAGGTTTTGCATCAACGCATCCCTGTACAGTATGTTAACCGTAGAGTATTTTACCGGAAATGATATACTAATATGTATATATTTTCAAACCTGAGATATATTGAAATGGGAACCTTATAAAGGACTCATATGTTATTCTTAAAGCTCCTTAGCGAGTATAAACGTTTTATTCAAACTCGAACATATATATTGTCGAATTATGTTTTGAAATCTGAGATATATATACCCATACAGTTGGGAACGTTTTCGAAATAAACCACATTATTATTTTTCAAAATGGCGAACTTGCTGAGCATTATGTAGCTCATTCTTGCTTTATAAAAACTTTTCAGAAAGAGAAGAATTTGGTCAGTTAACTCCGCACCAGCAGAAGAGGAGTAGAAGATTTACCCCGAGATGATTTAGTTCCAGATAAATACTACAGAGTAAGTCTGATAGGTTTTCAACTGTAATAGTAAGACTCGTCTTCAAGTGTAGTTATATAAGTGGAAGTGCGTAAGATTCCGGATTGTACAGATGAATTGTAATATTTAGTGTTACTTTTGATTATCGTTTCTGAGGCTCTAACTTGTATGTACGTAAGATTGAGGTCTGGATTGATGTATTATTGAGTTGTAAAGTTAATACAGGTAGGATATGGTTGGATGGTGATGTGACGACCTGAATCTCTGACCTCGGATTTGGGGGCGTCACAGAAATGGTATCAGAGAGATAAGTTACAGTACTCAGAAACGAGAGTGTTGAGAGTTAAGTCTAAGTAGGAGAATGACATAAGAGATCATAGTAAACTTATTATTGGACTACCGGGAGAGGTACCGGTGAATAGAATGGACTGGAGTATTTACCGGAGGTATTATACTAGGGTCGCTAGAGTCCTTAGAGGCCTTCAGAATGATGAGTTGAGAGTTGGGAGTCGTACCTGACTTATCAGATGTAGCGATGTAGGAAGCGGAGTGAAACCTCAAGAGTAGTTGAGGAAGAGGCGATACTGCCAATATGATTGGATGACTTGGCTGGCAAAAATTTTGTTGCCCGTAGTCCTTCAGAGTTTGCCTATAAGGAGGCGGCAATTTAAGAATCGATAAGTTTAGACTTCCTTACATAATTAAGGGTACTTAGTACTTGGAATAATGAAAGTCTTTTACTTTGGCTATAAGATCCAATTTTCGATAGGTAACGGGTTTACCTGAAAGGTGGTTACTATGCCATTGTGGATTTCATCACTCTTGATGGCGAATTTTACATGTGTTATACGAGAATGTTATCATAAGACGAGCGTGCTAGATAATTCCACGCATGATTCGGACGCTAAAGCATGGTAGTTCAACTTAGTGAACAAACAAGTAGAATTAACAAAGGGACTCAAGTGAAGTTGAATATGGTTGCATCGAGCGATACAGTGATCTCAGAGTCTACCAAAAGAAAAGACCAATGGGTCTAGAGTGGGATACTTTGATAAAGATTTTATCAGGGACTACGTATATATGTATTGTAGACCTCAATATTTTTGGTATACGTTCACATGCACACACCCGCCACTGAACCTGTGGACTGCACTGAGATCCCTGAGAGATCTCTTTGATCTGTTCCCAGGGGGAACTGGCCACTCGTGATTCTTGTCGGAAGGCATGAAGTAGGACCCTATGGACTTAGCAGGTGTCCCCGGAATGATGTGAAGCTTGGTCTTCAAGATAAAGCACGAAGATGATAGATATATTTGTGAAACCCTAACTCGATAATTGACTCTAAGATGAAGATTGAGAGACGCAATAGTTGGTGTCTTGTATTACGAAGACGAAGAGATGGAGTTATCCTCATAGTGGTGATAATGAGATGCACGAATGATCATTAACTTATTTTGGTAACTACCGGCTGGTGCACTACTTCATTTTAAACTTTTCATTAACCATGTTACCTCGATTAGTTTATATCAGATAATCCTTCTAGCTTTCTACTTCAAACTTATGGAATAACCACCAGTGATGTACTTTCTCTAAACCGGGACTCATCCAAAGTATCTTATTTGATCCCCGAGTATTCTATTTGAAGTTTATAATTATTTCATTCTGCTCAGGACTATTTACACTTCCTTTCAATTATCCAAGGAATGTTCAACAATTGTTTCCTTAATTAATCAATGAATGTTCCTAAACGAATATTGATATTTGACTACTTCTTTCATACTTGCACTCTTCAGTCGAGCCCATAAATATTTATCAACTTGTTGAGAACAGGGATGATCTAACATCCAGATATTCCTCATGAATCCTTTCTTCTATTCAAAATGAGATTGTGCGTCGTACATTGAAATCATAGTAAGGATATCATTTTGATACTAGTATTCTGAATTTCATTCTGCTGTAAGATCTGATAAAGCATGTGTACGGAGGCACCCTTGGGTGGACCGTTTCACTGATAAGTAATATTTGATGAGAGGTTATCGATTGTTCCGATACCTAGAACATTCTCTTCATGTTTTATAGTTTTCTTTTTTTTCTTCAAATTTAATAACTTCTTATTTCCATTCGTTGTCCGAGTAGCCCAAAGTTTCTTCAGTGGCTACGATGTTGAAATTCCGTTCTAGCCAATTGAAACTGGCTAGTCGATATGTCAATATGAATGACTAGTTGATTGTTCTAACTAGTCAAAATTGTAATGTTGTGAAGAACACCTAGCTAATTGTCCTAGCTAGTGGTGATGTCTCAAACAGGCGAACTAGCAAATTTTGTCTAGCTAGTTGCTAGTGTTTCTTGAAAAGGACTAGTTATTGTTTCACTGGTCCAACTCCCAATTTAATTCATTCAGCAATTCCTCAATGCATTTTTCATGTGGTAAAGTATGATAATGAAAGTTTTGACGAATAACTTGATTGAGACCTAGTGAGGTCGCCCACTCAACTTGAATTCTACCCATCTTCGTATCAGACTTTATGTCACTTGAATATTCTATTCTTTCATTCATATATGAAGATACATTTGAAACCATAGATTACTTGAATGATAAACTGCTTCATTTTTATTGTCATAGAGTAGAATTTCTTTCGATCGGTTGACCTTTATCAATGGGACTTTTTAGATCCTCTATTTTTTTTTTCAAGAGGAAAAGTATTCACCAGATGTAAGAATTGTATAAAGACCGTCTTTATGACTTTTGTATCCAACAATCATTGCCCTCGTGCAACATTCTCTATGACATCACATTACAAAATTATCAGGACATGAAGGAATAAACCTTGTTGTACTCTTTTTGTCCATCCTTACATCTCCGAAAATCGAGACTCCTAGTATTTGGAACCATCAACATTCTTGGAACATCCAATGTGGAATTCTTATTGAAATTATCTATTGGACCTTGCTATTTTGAAACCATTCCTTTCAAAAGTGATTACTCTAAGGTGAACGGGAGGTACAATTGTGAACCGTTGCACCAATATGAGAGCAAAAACCAAATGTTGTAATTGTGCAGCCAGAGCATTATGCCGAGTGATTATTTAAAGTAGGAATAACATGTCGGGGCATACCACAAGGACCTTTAATATTAGTGTGAGGAAGGTTATAAGAAATGATGAGGTGGTTGGGAGCACGCCCCTACCAACCATCGTCAGGATGCTATATTAATGAATTCTGGAGTTACCAAGCCTTTTCCTGATCCAAGAAATGCAAATCGATTGCGATGTAAGACATATCCTTAGAGGAAACTAACATGGAAGTGAGATGGACAAGAAAGGAAGAAATATCGTGGCAAGAATGGGAAGCTTTACTTAGCTAAAAGGGATTGATGCACATAGCGAGACATAAAGTTTAAAAGGCCCCTAATAGCAAATGGATGCATGGATATATCCCAATGATCCTTCGAGATTACCACCTAATCAAGTTTATTGGGAATCGCAGTAGCATACAGGCCTCAGGCTGATTGGTGCCAGTTGTGAAAGAGGACGAGCGTATGACATCTTACATATACCATCGAGAATCGATGCCCCTAACCGGAGATGTAGGAATTATTGACCGGTTAAAACACGTAGTAGTTTTTCAAAGATAAGGTTGAAAAGCGGGTTTCACCAACTCAAGATCGACCTCTGTACTGTGCCAAAATTGGCATTTCACACTAATATAAACGTTATAAAATTATGGTAGTATCGTTTGAGTGGATTAATGAGTCAGAAGCCTTATTGATTAATGAACAAAGTTTTGGAATGAAATGAGATATTAGCAACAACCTCGTTGTTAGCTGTACTTGATGATAAAAAGATGACTTTGAGAGTCACGATGATGCATCTTTCAAGAGTTTAAGAGGTGTGCTGATGCAGTAGAAATGGGATGATAGCCTATACTTCTAAACAACATAAAGGTTACGGGATGTGATATACTAACCGTGAGTCAGGGATTAGTCATGATAGCATTCACGCATAAAACGGAGACGTTAATCTTATAAGAAAAGTGTGAATTTTTTTTTTCCCACAAGTGCCTTAAGTATATCTTCATATTAGAACTAAACATAAGAAAGAGAAGGTGATGAAAGGGAGCAGGGAGTATAATGGAGAAATTTGTTATGACCCAAGAAAGGCCAGTATGGTGGCCGATACTTATAGAAGGGATTATTCGAAATTGGAATTCAGTCAGTATTGACCAAGAAAATAGAGTATATACAATAAAGAATAATGTTAGAGGAAAATGACTAAATTATGGGGAAGGACAAAGATGTATAGAGAATTAAGAGAATGTTTGGCAGACAGGTATGAAGAATGGCATTGGCAAACTATTAAGTACAAACGCGACATGTCGAAAGCAGAATGATAGAGATCTAGTGGATTAATTCTGCCTGTAGAAAATCTTGAACGTGGACAGAATTATAATGAATTTCATAAGTAGGTCGCCGAAGACCGAGCCAAGAGATGGCCCTAGTTGATTTATAATTGTTGAACCAAGTGATTTACCTACGAAAGACTTTCCATTTAGAAGATTATCGATTTACATACGGAAAAGATGGTGGTGCAGTATTAAACTTCTGCAGCGATTACGTCAGATAAAGACTTAAGATTAAACTACGAATTTTGAAGGTGCTTCCAAGTATATTTAACGAAGAGATTGAGCGTATGTACTCATTTGATCTGTGGCTGACGGATAGGGAAGAAGAATTGTCCAGACGTTCGAATTTATAATTAGTATCGTGCCTTAGATTTCACGGGGCAGTCGAGAATAAAAACTTATCCATGAAACGAATGTTGTTATCACGATCGGCACCATGCGGACGTAAGGACGTCTCTTGTAAAGCGTACTACGAAAGAAGAAGTTTCGCTTTTCTTGCGTTACGAAGAAGTCAATGAACGAGGGATATAGTAGCTGAACTGGTTCGACGTATACCGAAGACTATATAGTATCCATAGCAAGTGGTAACGACCGACGGGAGGCAACACATGCGTGCTAATCAAGCCAAGGAAAATGAGGAATACCGTGCGTATTGACGATGTCTCAGATTATAGAACACGACCACAAAGTATTCACGGCCCAACGATACAAGGACTCAACACAGATACTATGAACAAGGTAGAAGAGTAACGTATAAGTAGTGGGATAGAAATTTTCATTCATAGAACAACCGATAAGGAATACAGGTCGAGGAGAGCATGCATTGAGAAGCAACATTAAAGCGTTGGTGAGACTGCAATAGCCCTAATTTTCATGAATATTCGAACCTGGATGAAAATTAATTTTATGGGTGGATGAGAAATTTTTGCAATCACGATATGTACGAATTATTAAATGAAGATTTCGAATTGATATTACGCCTTTACGGTGCAGACGAGTGCATGTAAAAGTCATTAGTTTTTACGAAACCCATTATTTCGAATGGTCAAATTTTATGAGATATCAAAGGAGTATGAGGTGGGAGACTTCGTGATGCTAAAGGTATCCCCCTGAAAAGGATTGATGCGGTTTGGTAAGAAAGGGAAGCTAAGTCTGAGGTTTATTGGACCTTTTTAGATTTTGAGGCGTATATCGGGAAGTGGACCTACGAGCTAGCCTTGCCCCCAAGCTTGTAGCAAGTTCATTATGTGTTTCACGTGTCTATGCTACGACCTTATCATACCGACTTTCGACATAGAATATGACCAGGTAAAGCTGCAACTAGACTTGACCTATGTGGAACAACCCGTGGAGATCATGGATAGGAAGGAGCAGGTGCTGGGGAATAAGGTTGTCAAACTAGTAAGAGTTTTGTGGAGGAACCAGAATGTCGAAGAAATCAACCTAGGAGCTAGAAAGCGAAATGCGTGAAAAGTACCCCCAACTGTATTCAACCTGATTCCGGGACGGAATCCTTTTAAGGAGGGGAGGCTGTAAGAATCCTAATTTTTGGTAATATTTTAAAATTTAATGAAGTATGATATTATGGATGATGGACACTTTGGAGCCACCAATGACATATAGTGGATTTTAATTTTCCGAGCATTAAATTTCGTGGCATAAGATGTGTGAGCAAAAAGGAAGGTTATTGAAAGCAAGAAATCCACTTCTATTAAATTACATAAAAGCTTGGGACTTTGAAGATTATTAGAGTATTAAAAGATTTTAAAAGCCTAAGACAAGGAGTTACGGATATTCAAGGGAATTACACAATTAAGCACTTAAGGAATTACGAAGGAAATCTCTACGCGACAAAATGTTATTACGAGGAGTTTATTTAAGATACGTTATGGATTAAGGATTAAGTGACAAATATTGGTGGAGAAATAAAATAAGGGAGATATTACATGCAATTATCAAGCAAGTAGCTAGTTAGAAAAGCAAACTAGTAATGTAAAAAGCAAAAAGCATAAAGTTATGCACCATGCTTTAGGAGACATGGAAGTATGGTCTAACCTAGTAGGCTATCACTAGACTTGCAACATGTGACTTATACACATATAACAACACATATCAATAATACATCTCACATTATTCAAACCAAACAAAACAAAACATTTCTCTCTCCCTTTTCTTCATTTTCGGCCAGGACAGAGAGGGGAGATTCAAACAGCCATAGCGCCTTCATTTCTCATCCAAATATTGCGTTCTATAGCTTTTTGGAAAGGTATTGAGATGATCTACAACTATTATTTAGGTGCCTCGTCCAGAAAAGCAAGGTAAGGACCTCGTTTTTCCAGTTCTTTCAGCTTGGGTATATTGACTCCGAAAATTTCTAAGTTTTGTTCTTGATGTTCTTGTTAGTTTAAGGTTATTAAGGATAGATCAAGCTTCTCCAAGGGTTATAAAGCTCATACAAGGTCACTAGAGACTCAAGGAAGGTATAAATATCTCTCAACCCTTAGCCATGACAAGTTTATAGTTTATATTGTTAGATCTATAAGTATTGGAGTGAATCTTGATGGTTTGAGCTTTAGATGATGAAATCTTGAAGTTTTATGCTTGTTGTTGTAATAATAAGGCATGTGATTAGAGTATGTAGTCTCATGTATGTTATAGAGATGAATCTTGGTGGAGTTAATGGTTGTAAAGAGAGTATTGTGTTATTGTGAAGTGTTGAAGTTGATAAGATGCTTGTTGTAAATTCTGGGAGCATGTACTGTCTTGTAGGAGGGTTTTGAACCCCTTAAACTTGTCTCCTTAAGACCCAATACATATGGTTAGAAAGGTATTTGAATGTAGTTTCTAGAAATATAAGGCTCACACCCAGGAGATGTGTAGATTTTGAGTTATGGCCGGATTAGTGCAGTGTGGTTCTGGAATTCGGACTGCACTGTGTTGTCCACTTGTGAACTGAGTTAGGACCCCTTAAAATTATGAAAATGTTATGGAAATTTGAGGATATACAGATTAAACAAGTGGAAAGGCTGTCCAAAAAGAATTGGATTAAAATATGTATTTTTCAATTTTATAAAAATGTTGGAGCGAGGTATGCGCAAGTGAAAAACCACTTAGGGGATTAGTTTAAAGTAGTTTTAAGAATGCTCACTTGAGTTTCGAGTTTGAGGAATGATTTGAGTCGAATGGGTAACGGAAGTGATAATGTGACGACATGGTCATATGAGAGGGTTAGTGGTCACAAGTGGAGTCGTTAAGTTGGTCTTACGATTTTTAAAACCTTATGATTAAGTAGCGTTGTTAAGGTACTAACGTACAAATATTGATTATGAATAGATTTCCATTTCCACTTCGCGAGCCGACCACCCCAACCCCACCAAGGCAAGTTTTCCAACCCTAAGTATTTAATTTCAGAAGATTATATTCTTGATTTTACCTATGCAAGTTTACTTTTCAAAACTCCTATATATAGTTTTCCACTGTTGTGTCTGTAGATTCTATACGTGTTATGTTCTATGTTTTGACAAGACTTTATGTCGAGATTGAGATATATGTAAATGTGTTTATACCCTTGGACTTAGAATGAAAAATGTTCTTCGGACAACGACTCTAGCAATAGAGGTCGTAGCAGTCCAAATATACTATTGACCGGGGAGCGGTATATTATTGTGATTAAATTGTGAAAACCAGAAGAAGCGTTCGGGAAGTGTCGTATACTTAAGTAATTATTATTTATACGATTATTAAAAATACTCGAAAATATTTATCTTGGATTAGAAGATTAATTTAATTAAATAATTAATTTATTAATTCTTATTAAATCCTAAATTACTATTCATTAATTATTTATTATTTTTAAATAAAACTAATCCAAGATACGTCTATCGCTTTTAAACTCGAACTCTTTCGAACTTAAAATGTTTTCGAAAACCCCCGGTCAGGTTTTACTCCCTTGCACGTTTTTCAAGAATTATCGGTCGACTGATGTCGGACCTCAACTACTCGATTTTCAATCAAAACAAGTTTTGAAAGAAAAAAAAGAAAAAAGGGACTCTGGCAGGTGTGGGAATCGTTGACGAACGATTCCCGGGATGTGTAAGCAGCCGTGAGCCAGGCGGTCCATCAATTATTATTCCGGCCCAGGTGTTGCCGAAGGATGATTACGGATGTAGTTTTCATCGAGGGTGATTACGGATGTAGTTTTCACCCGGGGATAGTTACGGATGTAGTTTCTATCCTTCTACCGGTAGAGAAGACCCGCGGATTATTGGACCTGGATGTGGCGACTGATCATCGTCAATCCTTGTCAGGTTTTTATGTTTTCTTCCAGTCCCATCCTCCACTTTGGAAAAATACTCAAACACTGCTTCTTGGGCCTAAGTGCCAAGTTGCCGATAGTGTGGTTTTTGATAAGAAAAATATTAACATCATGCAGTATCTAGAACTGCAAGATTTTCTATAGAGATTGGCACGTGTTAGTGCACTCTTGCAATTGTTTCAAAGAATGAAATGTTTTTGAATGAGAAACCTTCTAAGCTAATGGAAGGAAAGAGGTTTTGCATCAACGCATCCCTGTACAGTATGTTAACCGTAGAGTATTTTACCGGAAATGATATACTAATATGTATATATTTTCAAACCTGAGATATATTGAAATGGGAACCTTATAAAGGACTCATATGTTATTCTTAAAGCTCCTTAGCGAGTATAAACGTTTTATTCAAACTCGAACATATATATTGTCGAATTATGTTTTGAAATCTGAGATATATATACCCATACAGTTGGGAACGTTTTCGAAATAAACCACATTATTATTTTTCAAAATGGCGAACTTGCTGAGCATTATGTAGCTCATTCTTGCTTTATAAAAACTTTTCAGAAAGAGAAGAATTTGGTCAGTTAACTCCGCACCAGCAGAAGAGGAGTAGAAGATTTACCCCGAGATGATTTAGTTCCAGATAAATACTACAGAGTAAGTCTGATAGGTTTTCAACTGTAATAGTAAGACTCGTCTTCAAGTGTAGTTATATAAGTGGAAGTGCGTAAGATTCCGGATTGTACAGATGAATTGTAATATTTAGTGTTACTTTTGATTATCGTTTCTGAGGCTCTAACTTGTATGT